>JASFAW010000025.1:0-2400000 GCA_030737815.1 Allium fistulosum
AAAACCAACACTACTTGCTTATATTCAACATCTTATTTTCTGGATATTTATTATATTTCTATCTAATATCATATCAGAAAGAGATCTGGGTTTTTAAATTACCTATTCATGCATACTGATCATGTTAAGAATGAAACAATTAGAACAACTTAGCAAGCATTAAAGCATCCTTAATTTCTAAAGAACAATCACATATACTTTTAAGAAAAATTCATTTATAACTGGCTGCCTTCATTAGGACTTAGTGCCTTAGGTTGTTGAGTGAGTTTTCTCACCTAGCTCTCTTCTCTGCTTCCTTAATTAATTGATGAACTTCTGCCTTTAGCCTCAAGCTCTTTTCCTTCCCTTGCCTTATGATATCTATGGTGTTGTTTCCCTTTTTTTTTCAAAGTTCTTTTCTGAGAAGGAGAGGAGGCTGCTGCATATACATGTATATATACAGGGTCTTCCTTAGGGTTTTGGGTATTGGCTAAAGCCATTTTTGCCCACCAGAAAAATCATGTTATCTGTATTTTATTTGAACCCAAAATTCTACCCTTCCCGGCTTAATTTAGGTGAAGAGAAAAGTGGTTACATTCTTTTTGGTTAATTTCAGAAATTTGCTTTTCAGAAAATACTTTTTCCTTTGTCTACAATCATGCTAAAAATGTGACTTGATTTTGTTATTTACCAAATACTCTTCCTAATTCTGCCTATACCAAGCATTTCCCTGTTTTGTCTTATTTTTCCTATTTTTAGCTTTCATGTAAATGGTATGTACCTCCTTTATTTATTTACAAGAGGACTACTCCTTTTTCTATCCTCAGTTTTTCTTTCTTTCTGCCTATATACTAAAATATGTCTGTACATTTTATTTTTACTAATTTGAACTCTAGTATTTTATTAACATATATATACAAGTCTTACTGAAATAATTAGTACACCTATATATATATTTATACATCATTCTGTATTGACACACACATGCACATGTACACTCAAAAATATTCAGTAGCATCCATATATGTATATTTACTTATGCATACAGCTTTTAAGGATTTAATCTATATATATATATATTCCCATACATATCAATATGTATTTATTCTTAGAGTTCAGGGACTTTTAGCTTTAGTTCATGTGCATTTCCTGCGCACACATGTACACACATACTGATACACTATCAAGCTATATCAATCCCCTTTCAAAATTTATTCAAAAATTATTTTGAATTCATTTATATTTTTCAGAACAAATTCCTAAAATCTTGGGTCATTACATACACCCCTCCTTTTAGAAATTGTGTCCCACAATTTACCTAAGCTTAAAATAAATTTTAAACTTAATTCAGAGAACAAGTACATTCTCAACCAAATAGATTTTTAGTTCTATAATAACTAAAAACATATGCATCTAAAAAAAAGAAAACAATCAAAAATCAGAATTACCTTTAATCTGAAAATAGCTTAGGATAATTCATCCTAACTTTGTCTTCTAATTCCCATGTGCAATCACTAGGATCAAGACTCCACTGTACCTTCACAAGTTTCAGAGATTTATTCCTCAACTTCTTCACATCTTTTGCCAAAATTCCCACTGGATCCTTTTCATAAATCAAATTAGAATTTATATGCACTTGGGTTGGGGTCTCAAGAATTTCTGCCTTGTCATGGACCCACCTTCTCAATTGTGATACATGAAAAACATCATGTATACCTTGCATGTTCTCTGGTAATTCCAACTTATATGCCAAGGGACCAATTCTTTCCAGAATTTTGTATGGTCCAATATATCTTGGGGTTAACTTGCCTTGTTTTCCCAACCTTAGCACATTTTTCATAGGTGAGATTTTGATGAAAACAAGATTTCCCACTTCATATTCTACCTGCCTCCTTCTCATGTCTGCAAATTTCTTTTGCCTATCTTGGGCTGCTGCTATTCTTCTTCTTATCAACTCAATTTTCTCCTTAGTTTCTTGTATGTACTCAGGTCCTAAAATAGACCTTTCTCCTGCTTCTACCCAACAAACAGATGACAAACAGGGTTTACCATATAAGGCTTCAAATGGAGCCATTCCTATGTTGCTTTGGTAGCTGTTGTTGTATGTAAATTCAACTAGATGAAGATAATCTTCCCAGTTGCCCCCAAAATCCAGTATACATGCCCTCAACATGTCCTCCAAAACTTTGTTTACTACCTCAGTCTGCCCATCTGATTGAGGATGGTAGGCAGTACTTAAACATAGTTCACTTCCCATTGCTTCTTGAAAGCTTCTCCAGAATTTTGAAGTGAAGATGGTATCCCTATCACTCACAATGGTTTTGGGAATGCCATGTAACTTTACCACTTCCTTTATAAAAATTTGAGCTAATTTTGGTGCTGTCCTTTCTGACTTGACTGGGATGAAGTGTGCTACCTTGGTTAGCCTATCAACTATCACCCATATACTTGTATTACCTCTCTTAGATCTAGGCAGTCCATCTATGAAGTCCATAGATATGTCTTCCCACTTCCACTGTGGTACACTAAGAGGCTGCATCAACCCTGATGGCCTTTGGATTTCAGCCTTGACTTGTTGGCAAGTCATACATTTGGCAATGTATTTAGCTACATCAGATTTCATCCCCTTCCACCAGAAATCTCTTTTCAAATTTTGGTACATTTTTGTGCTGCCTGGGTGTATGGGGTATTTACTTCTGTGATATTCATTCAATATCTCTTTCTTCAATTCTGTGTCCTCTGGTACACACATCCTATTTTGTTATCTCATATAACCATTTTTGTCAATATGGTGATTCATCACTTCTTCCCCTTTTAAGAGGAGCATTTTCTTCTCTAATAAGTTGGCATCCTGTTCTTGCATTTTTCCTACCTTCAGAATTAAATCTGGTTGAAGTGTCATTAAGCTTAACTTCCCTTTATCTTCTTGTGCACCATGCATCTGCTCATCAATGTGCACACAACCATTCTCCCCAATTTCTAACTCAGTTAGCAAAGACAAGCCCTTAAATTCTTCTATCATTATCGTAGCCAATTTAGCATGCTGTCTACTTAGAGCATCTGCAACTTTGTTTGCTTTGCCTGGTGTATAGAGTATGTCAAAGTCATAGGCAGCTAAGAACTCCACCCATCTATGTTGCCTCATGTTCAAATCTTTTTGTGAAAATAAATATTTTAGAGACTTGTGGTCAGTGTAAAGTTCGAACTTTGTGCCTAACAAATAATGTCTCCAAAGTTTTAAAGCATAGATCACATCTGCTAATTCGAGATCAAGTGTGGCATACCTTACTTCATGGGGTTTAAGTTGTCTGGATGCATATGCAATGACTTGGCCTTGTAGCATCAACACTGCACCCAAGCCAGATCCACTAGCATCAGTGTATACAACTAATTCTTCATTTCCATGAGGTACCTTTAAAATTGGAGCATTCACCAATGCCTCCTTCAACTGTTCAAAAGACTTCTCACATTTTTCTGACCAAACAAAAGCTTGGTTCTTCCTGGTTAGGTTAGTGAGTGGTGTAGAAATTTTTGAAAAATCTTTTATAAACCTCCTATAATACCCTGCCATCCCCATAAATGACCTCACTTCACTCACAGTGCTTGGCCTCTTCCATGCTTGAATGGCCACTACTTTATTGGGGTTCACAGAAATTCCTTGGGCAGATATATCATGGCCAAGGAAATGTACTTCCTCTTTCCAAAATACACATTTTGAAATTTTGCCTTTAAATCTTTTTCCCTTAATCTAGACAAGACCAGGTGCAAATGATGCTTATGTTCTTCCACTGTTTTGGAATAAATCAAAATGTCATCAATAAAAATAAGCACAAACTTGTCTAAATAATCTCTAAAGGTTCTGTTCATTAAATCTACAAAGTATGATGGTGCATTGGTCAAGCCAAATGGCATAACCAAAAATTCATACAACCCATACCTAGTGTTAAAGGCAGTGTACTTGATGCTTGATTCTTTTACCTTCATTTGATGAAAACCAGATGCTAAATCTAGTCTAGAAAATACTTTTGCTCCTGCTAATTGATCAAAAAGATCATCTATTCTTGGCAATGGGTATTTATTTTTGATGGTTACCTTGTTTAATTCCCTATAATCTATGCAGAGTCTCAAAGTTCCATCTTGTTTCTTAACAAACACTACTGGTGCTCCCCAGCAAGAATTACTGGGTCTTATAAGACCCTTATTTTCTAATTCCTCTAATTGTTTCTTTAATTCTTTTAGTTCATTTGGCCCCATTCTTGTTGGCTTTTTAATCACTGGGCTTGCTCCTGGAACTAGATTGATCTGGAACTCTACTGGTCTATGGTGTGGAACACCCTTGACCTCACCAAACACATCCAAATATTCATTGACTATGGGAATTTCTTCAATGGTTAGTTCACTGAAATCTTTTTCTGAGTCAACTAAATTATATAGTTTTCCTTCCTTAGCTACTTCACATAAAACTGTGATTCTCTGACCTCTAGAATTTTGCAATGATATGGTGGATGAGTCTAAATTAATTATGGTTTTAAATTGCCTTAACCAGTCTACCCCCAATATAACACCTATATTTGGGTAATTCAAAACATACAAATTGGAAATAAAAATATTTCCTCCTATGTTTAATTCCACATCCACACAAATCATATTTAAAACTCTAGAACTCCCCAGTGGACTTTGTATATGCAATGGGGTTTCAACCAATATGCAATTCAGTTTTTGCATTTTAACTAGTTCATAAGAAATTAAAGAGTGAGTTGCCCCAGTATCATACACTACTGCTATGGGTATGGTACAAATAAGTAATGTACCTTCTACTTGGCTATTGTTTTCAGTGTTACTCTCCACTGTGGCTTTGCCTTTTCCTTCCAAATTTGCCAATTTTCCTTGTTGTTTGTACTCAGGACAATTCCTCTTCATATGCCCCTCTTTCCCACATAGATAACACTCGAAAGCTCCTCCTTTCAATTCTGGACATCTTGGTTTGATATGTCCTTCTTTTCCACACTGATGGCACACAATTTTCTTCTTGGTTTCCTTAGCTTTGACATCTCCAGTGCTTTTGTTACTAGCCTCTTCCTTCTTCTTATCATAAGGGTGATACCTCCCCTTACCTTTCTTGGTGTTATTGTTCTTAAAATTTCTGAACTTCTCCCTTTCCTTGTCATGCTGCTCCAACCTCAAAGCTAAGTCTATCACATGGTCAAAAGTCCTGACTGCATAGGGTAACATGGCTCTGCTAAGTCCTGGGTTCAACCCTTTTATGTACCTATCATTTTTGGATGCCTCATTTGCCACAAGCATTGCTCCATATGTGGAAAGCCCTTCAAACTTTTGAGTGTATTCTGTGACAGTCATGGTTCCTTGTCTAAGTCTAATAAATTCTTCTAGCAAGGTAGTCTTTGCTGATGCTGGTACAAACCTTGCTTCCAACATCTCTTTGAATTGATTCCAAGTGATTTCATTCTCATTTCTTCCTGCAATGATTACTTCCCACCAGCCTAAAGCTACTCCTTTTAGCTGTCTTGAAGCCACTTGCCTCTTTCTTTGATCATCAAGTTGCATGTCATTGAAAATTCTTTCCAATGTTCTCAACCATGTTTGAATTCCCATGATACTCTCTGTCCCTTCAAAGCTTTTGCCTCCTAAATGAGTATATGTCTTAAGTAATTTTGAGAGTTCTTCATAGGGATTTTCTTGCCTTTTTCCTGCCCCATCCCTAAATTCTCTCACCAAGTCTTGCAGATTGACCATTGGTGGTGCATGGGAAGATCCTGCTCCCTGATTTGGTGGTCTCCCTACCATAGTTTGCTAATAATAATTTACATAGCTGGTTAGTTTGATTGGTAATTTTTATTATTTCAGTGGTTTTTTTTTTCACACTAAAAACATTGATATTTATATTTAGTTCCTTTAAATTTTATTTCTATCTAAGAACTTGATCTTTACTTCTACTATGTTGAATAACATAGCTCTGATACCAAATGAAATGACCCTCCTATTTCTACCCTAATTTCATAAGGATTTTTTTTACAGAGATGATATATAGATATATCATTCATTACAAATATATTTCCCAGGGTCATTTTCTTTTTTCCAATAAACAAAATATATCCAGGATCAAAATAATTAACCAATATAAATATATCAGTACATTCACAAAGATATGCACATACATGTGAGGATGTATATGCCTCTCTTGTTTGAATCAGAGTTCTGGAAAACAAGAGGATATTGGATTGATTAAATTTAATCAATCCACACATAGTTCAGTGTTATATGCAATAAAAATTCCATTCATGCATGAATACCTATATATATATTTTTTAAACTCCTGATTTCTTGCTAAATCCTCTAGGGAGTATAAATTCTAGAAACTAGATAATTGTGATATGATTGTCTATAAATTAATGGTCTGGTGCTTGGGTTCTGAAAAATGATAGAAGTGTTTATCATTATCCATGTTTGATTCTTTTCTTATAAAATCTGTCTGGAATACAAGCTCTTTTTTTTGGAATAGTTTAAAGTGATCTAACACATTCAACATCTTGATTCTTTGATGTCAGTATGCTTTAAATTAAATGAAGTGCAAACTTGAGTGGGTTTCCTGTAACCATGGGTGTCAATCACATGGTTCAACCAGACTCTTTGTTCTGGTGTAACCCATATGGTCTTAAAATGCATTTGATTAAAATCTGAGTGATATGGGATTCAGATTCCTATTAAAAATACAAAGGAAAAAGGTGTGTTAATATTTGCACAAAAGATGTTTATATGCGTATATAACTGCAACTATTTTGGATCTGACTTTCAACTCCCATACTACAGATTCTTTCTTTATTTAAAAATAAGGCATAAAACATTTGCATAAAACAAGTTGAATTATGAAAACCCTGCAGTCATATAAAAACATTCAACCTATGCCTATTATCTTTTGTATACATATGCCATGGTAGAAAGATAAAACCAATTAATTTTTCTGAGAATCAACTATCCAGATTTTCCAAAACTTAAATCCTTTCTAAAGACTCAAGATTGACTAGTACATTTATAAAATGTAATCATTCAATTTTTAACATGGTGTTCTTACTAAATCCACTTACAATATTTTGATTAACTTCTTTAATATCAGATATTAACTAGATTTATAAATTCCAGATACAAGTCAATCTCTTAATAAAATACTTAACAAATTATCCATCCCATATTCAACACTTAATACAAGTAACAACTTAAATCATTAATACATGCGGATTTTTATCATTTAGGCTGTTATCTAACTAAGTTTAGCATGCTATAATCATCTTCTCAAAGCCTTGCTCCTACTCCTACTTAGTTGCTGCAATCCCTGAAAAAGCATTTGAAACTGCCTCATTTTAAATGAGACACCCCAGATGCCATTAGCACACTAGGGTCAGACACATGTCTGGTATGAGAAAATTCACAAAAGCAATTAATTAATTAGGTTAAAGTCAAGTTAAGTACATATACATAAAGTTCTGCCCTTTGGAATCAGGTCATACTTGTGTGCATGCTCTGTGTCATTGTGCATGTGCACACTTTAATTTTTCTTTCCAGAGACTACATATATAAATATGGCACATACATTCAAGCATACAATTCAGTCATAGTCAAACAATCATTCATACCAAACAGGAAAGTAACCAATATGAGTTAAATCATTTATTCCATCCTCATATTTCAATTCTAGGAAAAACTCTAGTTTTCTCATCATCTCAAATATTTTTCCCTTGGTATATTTATCTATCCTGGTCTCATCTGCAATATTTATGAATCAATGGACACACTGTAATGAACTAATTCACTCCATTACACAAAGATCTCAGGACTTAAACAAGCCATGTGTCAACTTGCATTACTCAAGAACACAAGTCATTCCTGCAGTAATCTTAACCCCATTTTCCTAATCAAGTTTCACAGGTGTTTTATCCTTTAAATTTTCAGGGTAACCCAGCCAGTGAGTCATTCCACTAAAATAAGCATTCATCTCATAACATTCCTCATCATTCATATAAACAGACAGAGGCAATCAAGCAATTCATTAAAACATGTTCTTGCAATTTAGAAGAGGTATAGACAACTAACATTGGTTTATGGCTCTATTTGGAATATTTTGTTGCAAACATCTATGCTTTAGTTAACTCAGATTGACCAAGCTTCCTAAATCACAAAATCTATCTGCTAGGTGGTTATTGTATATTTTCTTTGAACCAGGAGTATCAGCACATAGGCAAGCCTATTACACTCCTAATTCCTTTTTATAATAAGCCTCAGCACATATACATATGTGTATTGCAGCCCATCTATTTATCAATTCTTCTGGGTTGAGCCAAAACCAACACTACTTGCTTATATTCAACATCTTATTTTGTGG
The DNA here is from genome assembly GCA_030737815.1 of Allium fistulosum. Classification (NCBI taxonomy): domain Eukaryota; kingdom Viridiplantae; phylum Streptophyta; class Magnoliopsida; order Asparagales; family Amaryllidaceae; genus Allium; species Allium fistulosum. Next base: position 8,375 of record JASFAW010000025.1, read on the forward strand.
ATATTTATTATATTTCTATCTAATATCATATCAGAAAGAGATCTGGGTTTTTAAATTACCTATTCATGCATACTGATCATGTTAAGAATGAAACAATCAGAACAACTTAGCAAGCATTAAAGCATCCTTAATTTCTAAAGAACAATCACATATACTTTTAAGAAAAATTCATTTATAACTGGCTGCCTTCATTAGGACTTAGTGCCTTAGGTTGTTGAGTGAGTTTTCTCACCTAGCTCTCTTCTCTGCTTCCTTAATTAATTGATGAACTTCTGCCTTTAGCCTCAAGCTCTTTTCCTTCCCTTGCCTTTTGATTTCTATGGTGTTGTTTCCCTTTTTTTTCAAAGTTCTTTTCTGAGAAGGAGAGGAGGCTGCTGCATATACATGTATATATACAGGGTCTTCCTTAGGGTTTTGGGTATTGGCTAAAGCCATTTTTGCCCACCAGAAAAATCATGTTATATGTATTTTATTTGAACCCAAAATTCTACCCTTCCCGGCTTAATTTAGGTGAAGAGAAAAGTGGTTACATTCTTTTTGGTTAATTTCAGAAATTTGCTTTTCAGAAAATACTTTTTCCTTTGTCTACAATCATGCTAAAAATGTGACTTGATATTGTTATTTACCAAATACTCTTCCTAATTCTGCCTATACCAAGCATTTCCCTGATTTGTCTTATTTTTCCTATTTTTAGCTTTCATGTAAATGGTATGTACCTCCTTTATTTATTTACAAGAGGACTACTCCTTTTTCTATCCTCAGTTTTTCTTTCTTTCTGCCTATATACTAAAATATGTCTGTACATTTTATTTTTACTAATTTGAACTCTAGTATTTTATTAACATATATATACAAGTCTTACTGAAATAATTAGTACACCTATATATATATTTATACATCATTCTGTATTGACACACACATGCACATGTACACTCAAAAATATTCAGTAGCATCCATATATGTATATTTACTTATGCATACAGCTTTTAAGGATTTAATCTATATATATATATATATTCCCATACATATCAATATGTATTTATTCTTAGAGTTCAGGGACTTTTAGCTTTAGTTCATGTGCATTTCCTGTGCACACATGTACACACATACTGATACACTATCAAGCTATATCAATCCCCTTTCAAAATTTATTCAAAAATTATTTTGAATTCATTTATATTTTTCAGAATAAATTCCTAAAACCTTGGGTCATTACATACACCCCTCCTTTTAGAAATTGTGTCCCACAATTTACCTAAGCTTAAAATAAATTTTAAACTTAATTCAGAGAACAAGTACATTCTCAACCAAATAGATTTTTAGTCCTAGGCTGAATCCCGGTCTCTCCGGACCCTTACCGAGCATAGTCCATGCTCGATGACCTTTCAGCCAAAATCCAAACCAAAATCCAAATTCAACCAAAAAACCAGAAAACGAGCAAAATAGGGAGTTCAAACCAAACTTCAAAACCAAACCAAAAAAAGCAAATGTCCAAATCAAAGGAAAAAAAAAGATTTCACAAACCAGGGCGTCTCGGTAAGCCATCATCTCAGAGCATGCCTGAGGGTTATCTCTGACCCTGTACATGAGTAAGTGATTTAACCGTTTGCCCGGAGTTTGTTACTTATTCCAAAACATCAAGATTAGTTGATGACCAATCGGCCACCATTCCTGGGCCTCATGCCCTCGTCGTTCAAGGTAGGCGGTGGCTGCTCCTGTTCCACCACCGCATTCCGAGTTCTGACATATTGTTGCTACTAACCATTCCTTATATGCTCCTTGATTATGTCCTTCAAATGCCGACAGCTATTAGTATCATGCCCGTCCAGGTCATGAAAAAGACAGTGCCTTCCTGACGCCCTTTCTCGTTCTGAGGGCTCCCTCCTCGCCGGCCTTCGATACGGAAGGCGATCTCGAGTATCCAAGAATATCCGCTCCAATGTTGCGTTCAATCCTGTGTAAGTGGAGAACTTTGGTTCTCCCCAGTGCTTCCTTTTCCCTTTGTCCTTGCCCCCACCCGAGCTTTCGCCGAGTAGTCCTCCATCCTTAATCATGTTTACTTCCTTTGACCTCATGTCCAAACATGCATCCTCTTGTCGAAGAAATCTCTCAGTTTCATGAAAGAATTCTCCAATATCCAACGGTGGGTCCCGTATAAACGATACTTTGAAATCCAAATTATCTCTGACTCCTGAAACCGCAGCCATCAGAACCATTGATGGATCCGGCCGATCCACCGAAGCAACTGCTGCATTAAATCGAGTTAAGAATGTCCTGAGCGATTCATCCGCCCCCTGTTTGACTGACGTTAGCGTCATCATGTTCTTTGGCCTTTTTATGTGAACTCGAAACTGACTTAAGAACTTGTCCACCAGTCCCGTCCATGTTCCAATGGATCCATCCTCCAGCTGTCTAAACCACATAGCAGCAATATCAGTCAAGTACAGGGGGAAACATCGGGCCATAACCTCCTCCATTGCCCCCAGCACTTCCATATGCCTAGTGTACCTCATCAAGTGGTCGGTGGGATCCGTCTTCCCGTTGTATACTTTCAGAGTGGGTAGTTTGAAATCGGGCGGATTCCTAGCTGTCCTAATGTTCTAGGTAAACGGACTTTTGTTAACTCCCTCTGAATCCCAGTTTGTTAGACCTCCGCGAATAGTCCGCCTGATAATGTCAGCCAATCCAGTGTTTCCAACCAAGGGTTGCCCCCTATCCATGTTTCCGGACTGCCCCCCAAGTCCCCGAGGAAATTCTGGCACATATTCCTCATCACGTACTCCTGCACTCCTATCGACGTCAGGCCACGTAGCATCATCTGGTATCCCTCCATGAACTGGTCCAGCATGACCTGGTGGTGTGCCCCCGAGTCTAGGTCCATCTAGATTGTTAGATGTTTGTTGATTGGGAGTTGTCCCCTACTGAGTCATTCCATATGTCCACTGGTTGAGTTCCTTTGGTCCAGTTCCAAGAACTTGAGCACCTACAGTTCCTGGCAGTCCAAATTGCCTAAGAAGTGCCTGCATCATCTCCTCTGGTCGTTTCATCATCTGCTCCTGCATAGAATTCATCATCACCTGCATCTCGTCCCGAGTTATGTAGATGGATGCATGATCCTCTCCAGCTCCAGAAGAGGCCGCTTGACTTCCTTCCTGATTGCTCCTTTCCGCTGCTTGCTTCCTTGTTGGTGGTCTAGCCATTTCTTTCTAGGATCCAAGTTCCTAACTCCAAAATTCCCGAGTGCTTGCGCTCTCAGTGGAAGCACCAAAATGTTAGCGCCAAAATTGGTCACTAACACCATAATGTAAATGAAAGCACCAAATACCAGTCACCGATAACAGATAGAGTGTATGTAGAGAGTAATAATATGAAGTACAGTCGAAAATAAAATGAAAGTAGTAAAGAACAATAGATTTTATAGTGGTTCGGCTAACTCCGGCCTACGTCCACTCCAGAAGTTTTCTTTTTATTGCTGTAATAATCGATTACAGTTACAAAGTAGTAGAGTAGCCTTAGCCTTAGAAAAGAGAAAGTAAGAGAGCAGAAAGAAGATCCTTTTTCTGAACCCCCGCATGCTGTATTTATAGGCAAATCCTGAGTTGTTGGGCTTTCTGAATGGTATAGGTCCATCTAGACCTTCCACCGAGCCACGTACCTCCAAGGCTGATCGACCTTCCACCGAGCCACATACCTCCACAATGCCGAGCCACACCGGCCTCACCACAATGCCGAGCCACACCGGTCTCACCATAATGCCGAGCCACACCGACCTCACCACACCGGCTTCACCACAATGCCGAGTCGTCTCATCAATGTCGAGCGACCCTGACCCCACCAATGCCGAGCGACCCTGACCTCACCAATGCTGATCCGTCTCACCAATGCCGAGCGACCCTGACCTCGCCAATGTCGAGCCGTACCACCAAGACCGATCCACCTCACCAATGCCGAGCCACCCACCAATGCTGAGAGCCCCCAATCTTGCCGCAATGCCAAGCGGCATAGCCTCACCACAATGCCGAGCGATCCTGACCTCACCAATGTCGGACGACCCTGACCTCACTAATGTCGAGCCGTCTCACCAATGCCGAGCGACCCTGACCTCGCCAATGCCGAGCCGTACCACCAAGACCGATCCACCTCACCAATACCGAGCCACCCACCAATGCCGAGCGACCCCAATCTTGCCGCAATGCCGAGCAGCATAGCCTCACCACAATGTCAAGCGGCATAACCTCACCTCAATGCCGAGCGGCACATCCAGGTGAACTTCATCCCTCTAAACCGAATCCATCACATTTCAGCCTCGATAGTCATGAAGTTGGTTAGGTTGAATCCGCCTCTCCATGGCCTTGCCAAAAGGCGGGTTAACAATCGGTGTTTAGAATTAGAGTATCTAAGTATTGGGCTTGGAGTAATAAGATCCTTCCCCTCCCCGGCTCCCGGCCTAGCCCAATGGACAGTGGAATTTTTCGAGGTTGGCCCAAGTGTAAGGCACAAAAATGTTTTTTGGGACTTGGGTTAATTTCAAAATCGATATTTGAATATTTTAAAATATATTCTAAGTTTGAAATTTAAATTTAAACTATAAATTGTTTTATAAATGTTAGAAAATATTTAAATGTTTTATATTTTCTTTGAGAAATTAAATTAAATAAATTTTGAGAATCTGTTAAATATTTAATTAAAATGTGTAATTAAATAAGTGATTGATTAAAATGTTAGTTAATTTATATATTTATATATCTGTTGATATCTGTATAATAACTATAAAAGTTATAATTAAATACATTTCTTAAATTGTTGAATATAAATAAAAACAAATTTTTTGAAATTTATATGAAATTTGATTAAATAGTTAATTGAATCAAGTATTAAAATTAAATCATAAAAGTTATAAATAAATTGAACTTATACAAGTATATTTATAAATAAAATATAAGTAAAGCTGAAATAAACCAAAGATAGATTTATGGAATAAAAACATAAATATGGTACGTGTATTGTAATATCAGATGTGTCTGAAACTTATATCATAGCGGTATTTCATAGGAGATACATTATTCCTTTTGTCGATATCACTTTAAATTGTTAAAGATTGTGAATATTTTAATAAAGTTGCCAACTATCATTTATATATTAGATAGATTACTAGCCAAGCGCTAAATGTTGAGCAAGCTCAAGCTGGAGTTGCTATGTGTAGTACTATTTAATATATTTCTAGATGAGCAAGATAAATATTTATATTTTTGAGAAAACTCAAGGTATGAACATCTATATTTAGGTCATCGAGAAATGACATTTTAGATTGACTTGACTTGTTGAGTACTTAAAGTCAGGTTTGATATTAGGACAAAGACCACAGGTAGGAGTTATATAGGATATATCTGATAAAGAGTTATCCACTAATTGGGGGGCTATGACTTGTTGAGCAAACTCAATGCCAAAATCTCAAAGCAAGTGGATCCTAACACTTACTAAAGAAAATCGAATGGTTTCTATATTTCTCTTAGGTATTGGAGAAATATAAAAAACTAGTAGGAGCCTTATTAGAAAAATAAAATGATAATATTTAACTATTCTAATATTGTAAGAACATATGTTATATAAAACTATATTAGTCTACTCAGAAATTAAATTTTAAAAATGACCGATCTAAAGTTATTATCTAAAAATGATAAAATCACTGTTCCCAATTACATTAACCGGTCGATAGTAATTATTATAACACTAAATTATGAACATTGTGGTCTATCTTAATATCACCTTAAAAACCAAACCCGTTGAGGATGTAGATCCCAAAACGGTTAAATCTTATAACACCTAGATAGCTGATTGTGACATAGCCCAAGCTTATATGCTGCCTACTTTAGATAAATTGTTGAAAAGATATCACAAGAACATGAATGTACATGAAGTCTTTGAACGCCTCAAATCATTGTTTTGGGAGTAGTCTCATTCTGCAGGTTACGAGATAACTAAGATATTGTTCAATATAAAGATGAGAAAGATTAGTAGCATACATGATTATGTCATAATTATGAAAGGCTATATTGATAGAATTTCTAAGCTCAATGTTATTGTTGATGAAGAATTGCAAGTAGATTTGATTCTAGACATGAAGACTCTACAGATATAGCCATTCATATTGAATTTAATATAAACCAAATGAATTGAGTCTTATTGAGCTCCTGAATATGTTGAGGACTGTTGAAGGCTCATTTAAGGAATTGGATATAGTGTTTGCCATGAAAGTGTAAAAATCATCTTTGAAATGTTTAAAGAAAAGAAAGCGCAGTGGTAAGAAAGGTAAGAGTGATACCTTTAATGATAAGGGTGAATGCCACCTTTATCAAGAAGGGCATTGGAAGAGGAATTGCCCGAAATATCTGAAGTTAGTGAAAGAAAAGAAGGAATTGAATTCCTTAGCTCTTATAGGTACATTTATGATTCAAAATTATTTCAAAATCGATATTAAAAAAATCTTGGATTTTAGATATGGGTTCTAAAATTCATATTTGTAATTTATTATAGGGACTTAAGAGTAGGCGACCCGTGACAAAGGAAAAAATGAGCATTCAAGTTGTTGATGGATCTATAGTAAATGCAAGTGTAGTTAGGGACTTTCTTTTACGTTTTCCTAGTGGATATGTAAAATAATAACTCCCATTATGTACAAAACTTAGATTAGATGAAATCAAGTACGGTTTCCATTGTAAAAATGATGTTATGAATAGTTTGTTTGATGGAAATATGATTTTTTAAATAATAATTTGGATAATGGCATTTATGTTCTTAATTTTAAACATATTTTTTTCTATAGTTCTTTGTTATTAATATTAAAAATAATTATTTATGGCAGTGTAGGCTAAGTCATTTAGTGATAAGAGACTGCACATGTGGAGAAATAAGATTTTTACTCCATCTTTTGATCATGAATCATTTGACACTTGTGAGTCCCATCTTAAAGGAAAAATGACCAAACACCCTTTAAGTGGGAGCAATGAAAGAGTTAATGAACTCTTAGTCTTCATACATAATAAAGTATGTGGTCCAGTGCCTGTAATGACAAAAGAAAATACCTCGTATTTCGTACATTTACCGACGGTTTCTCTAAAATATGATATATATATATATATATATATATATATATATATCTTATGAAGAATAAATCCACTATCTGTGAGAAATTTAAAGAGTAAAAAATGAAGTAGAAAAAATAGACTTACCATAAGATTAAAATGTTTTGATCCAATTGAGCAGGTGAATAAATTGAACATGAACTCCAACAATACCTAAAAGGTAATGAAATTATTTCTCAGATTCAATCCACCCTATACACCGTAACATAACAGAGTTTGCTAGAGAAGAAATCATACCCAGTTGGATATGGTACGATCTATGATGAGTGGGGCCGAGTTAGCTCTTTCTTACTGGGGATACATACTAGAATCAATAGTGCATTTGCTAAACTTGATGCGATCTAAGTCTATTCCCAAGATACCATATGAGATATAGTGTGGGAAGAAACCTTATCTTAAGTATTTGAAGGTGTAGGGTTGTCCTGCCTACATTAAGAACATCGACCATAGTAAGCTTGAGGCAAGATGGATCCTTTCTAGTATTCATATGAGTTTGAAGGCTCTCTTATAGAGTCAACCCGCTTGAAAAGATACCTGGAGTGTACAATGATTTTCATATATCCCATCTTAAGAAATGTGTGAATAATTCCAGTGTTACCTTCGAACAAAGACAACTGGTGGGTACGGAAATTGAACTTGAGATACTTGACCTAGAAGATCTAATAGTATAGTTAGGCATAACATGATGAATCTTAAAGGGCAAAATGTCAAGCTATCTTAGTATAGTGAAGTGATAATGTAGGTGATATCACCTAGGAGTGGGAGGCAACATAAGAGCTTCTTGTCAAGAACCTTTCGCTGTTATGCTTTAATTGATTTTTTTATATATTCACATGTTATTATTTTTTAGTGTATTTGCTTGTTTCCATGCATGTTAGTATTTGATTGATTGCTTGATCATATCCTAGTTTTGGTACAATTTGTTTGTTTGTTATGCATGCTATTATATGACAGTTGGTTATTATGATTTCTAGGTTAGTTTAATAATAACATTTTCTTATGTAGAATTTCAGGGTTGAAATTCTTTTTAGGAGGGAGAATGTGACGAACTATAATTTCCATATAGAAGTTTATATATATGAATTGACCAATTAATATGTTGATCAATAATGAATTAGGAACTGAAAGTTATACCAATTCATAGAGCAATTTTTTTAATAAAAGTGGATTATAGAGTTTACATTTGGATTTATGGAGAGAGAGAGAGAGAGAGTTGTATATGAAACACGATTTGATAAAATGAGGACACATTTAAGCATTTCATCTTAAATGCCTAAACTAACCTTGATCCCCTCCTATGTGTTGCGCTAAACCTATCTCTCCCCATCCTAAATCATGTAGCTTTCTCTCTTCATCTCATCCATATAGTTAATAGATCCAATCCCCTAGGCTATAAAAAAATCACCATATTCTAATCAAGACAATAGCTTCAAACCCATATCAACAGAACCAAATTTGGAAATGAACGATTTTTGATCAGATAAAAAAGTAGAAATAAGAAGGCTTTCTTAGATGATTTTAGGCATGGAAAAGATGTTGAAGGTGAGTGTGACTCTTACCCCATTTTTTTTAATGTTCATACATTCTTATATGTTAATTTATATGGAAATTATTTAGAGAAGTTGACAGCAAACCACTTTGAACAATTTAAGGTAGAACTAGATATTATAACATGATTTATTGACACATTAGATGTACAAATATGAAATTACAATGCTTATAAATTAAATAATGTGTAGCTAGTAAGCCTAGGGCTAAGTATACTGGCGTGATTGCAAATATGATTGTATTTTATGTCTTAAGGATGTTATAGCTTGTTTTGATGTATTTTTGATGTGATTTAGTCATTATGTTGTTTGAATGATTTGGTCATAGGACCACAGATGTTTAGGGAAATGATTGGAAGGGGATTGTTGAAATGCTTAAGTGGATAAGATCAATACACTCACTATGTTAGAGTGTACAAAGCTGTCGAAGTAAGGAGCGGGAATGAATGGGAAAAGATGAGTAAAAGCATCATCGCACAAATGGATCAAACTTAGCCAAAACTGTCCAAGGGCATTAATTCAGTTGTATGGGTCAATACCGATCACCAAGGAAGAGTTGGTTGAACCTTGGCTTGGTCTATTGGCCTGTACCGATTGATGGAAAGTGTAATTCAAGTAAAATGGAGAGAAAACCAAGAGAAGTCAGAGGTAAGCTCTATGTAGAAGGGGTGGAGGAAACCATGAAGGAACTTGAGTAAAAAAGGTAAGTATATAAATTGGTCTCGATCTGTATTAATCGATAGCCACGTAACTACAAACATGGGTAAACATATCCGGGATTTTATGAAGGATACTCGGGGTTTACTTCAAAATAGTCTACCAGCATACTGTTGATCTTCAAACTTAAATATCTTCTTCATTTGAAGTTCGATTTTGTTGAAACTTTGAGCAATAAATTTAGAATAATATGGGCTACAACATATGAAATTACAGAGTAATTCAAAGGACATTGTTTATGCGGTATAAAGAGGTAATCTAACTAGGATGCATTGCACATGGCTTCAAGCAAATCACTATGAGACTATCAAAGGGATGAGGAGCAAAAATGTTAAGTTCCATGATCCGCGTTGCTTGTTAATCTAGCGATAAATTAGAACAATATTTAGACATAAAGAAATGGTGAATTCTTAGAATTTATTTGGGTAGGGAGACATGGTCATATGTATACGTTATTAAAATGGCCACAGGATACCATTGGTGTTTTAAATTGAAGGGAGATGGTGATTCCTTGGAATTTTTGGGATGAGGCAAATCTCGATCACATACATGAATGACCAAGATTATAACAACCCTACTTTCTACAATGTTGTAATGAATAATTTTAATTAAAATACAGTGTTCAAATTTTATTTTGGATAAATTTTATTTTTATTTTCTTGCTGAATTAATGCTTATTTGATTATGGAGTTTGTTTTAATAAAATTGAATTAATTAATAATTCATTTCAGAAGATATATTAAAACCGAATAGAATATTTATGATGAATATAATTTTTTTATATTGTTAAATTTTACATGATTTAAATAGTTAAAAAGAAATGTTATTTGATATTAATAAAATCAACAAATCAATGAAAATAAACCGCGAAGGTAAACAATTATTGAAATTAAATACGTTGTAAAATTTATCAAAATATAATTTGTAAACTATATAATAGATGAATTCAATTTGAATTGGAAATATATTCATAAATAGTAAGAGTTCTATAAATGTAAATAAAAGGTACAATAGAATATTGAATTTACATAGGGTTTAAGTGTGAATTATAGACCAAATCAAAACCCATTTATTCCCTTCCTCTGTTTATTGCTGAGCCTAAAATCATTTTTCTTTGCTCCAATTTCTAACCTCAGCCTTAATTCATCAAATAAAAATCTAATGAGGAAAGTAAAAAAACAAAAATAAAGAGAAGAGTTTCCTCGGAGGAGAAGGAGGCAACATACGGAGAAGGAGCCCGACCTTAGAGAACGATAGAGAGTGAAAAAGGCATGTGCTAACATGCGTGATAGGAAGATGGTTGCATGCGATGTGAAGAAGTAGGAAACCTAGGCTTGGTGGCGGCTTTGGCGATGGGTCTTTCGTGGCGACCAAGGATGAGGCATGCATAAAGATGGTGAATGGCGATGGTGGAATTTGAGGCTGTAGAAGGTAGTGATTCTGAGGTGGTGAGGTTATGGATGGAAGTATTCTTCTTCCTTTACTTTTGTTGAGTTACTTCTCAACTCACATATCTATGTTCTATCCTTTATTTCCATCGCATGTCTTTGTTGATTGTGTGTGATAAATTTGATTGGAAATTAATTAAGTTTGGTTGGAATAATTTTGCTAAATATATCTTTAGCAGCATGTGATTGTTTCCTTTGGGGATGGTTTTAATCCCTTATTCGTTGAACATGATTTGCATGATTGTAGAGTAAATATTATATGTTCTTAGCATGGCTGATTGATGTTGTATTTAATATTGATCAGAAGGGGAAATTTTAGTTAAAACTTTCTGGAGTAATGAGTTTATTTTGTGAATTTTGAATAAATGGAGAGTTTTGTGAATTAATATTTTAGGATAATAATAAGATGAACGCGGTTCACTTAGTCCATGGAAAATAATTAAGGAAAAATTTACATTCATTTTGTGAAATATAATTATGGAACTAATTTATTTTATAATTGGTTAGTTGTATAAAAGGGGAATTGATTAAAATATCTTTGGAAATATCTATGGAAGTGTTTGAAAAGAAATAAATTTTTAGAAGTTGAAATTATGGTATCGGTTTTATAAGTTGTTTTTTGAATGGGTATTTTGTATATCAATGTTTGTAAAAATATTTGACGTATTTTTATAAAAAAGGAATTTAAATATAAATTCCTAAGGCGATGAATTTCTTTTTATCGAAATTGAAAAGAAGTTAAGTTTTACAAAATATTGTTTTTGTAATAATAAAGAGTTGCATGTGATTTATTTATTATATGAAAAGATTATTAACGAAAATTTAATACTATATTTTGTTAAGTATAAATTTTTAGAAGTAACTTATTTTATGTATTTAATCATCTTTAAATAAAAGGAATTTGATTTAAATACATTTGGAAATATTATAAAAAGCATATAAATCGAACTATTTTGAAAAGGGAAACTATGGAATTTGGTTATGTAAGTGAATTTTTTTAAATAAATGTTGGGTTGTTAAATATTTAAAGACGTTTGTAAAAAGAGTATTTTTTATTTTTTTTAAAGATGGTTTAAAAGGATTTGAAAGTAACAAGGGATTTTAAATTGAGTTTGAAAGTAAATATAATTGACCTTTGGAAGTAATTTGGGATTGTGGATCATTTTAGTAGAAAAACAATAAAATTTGAATTTGGTGTTTAAAAGAACTTTGGTAGAATAATCAATAGTATGATTCATTTTACTAAAAGGAAAGCAATTTGAAATTCGAAGAAAGTTTAAAATGTTGAATTCTATGGAAAAAATTAATTAAGTGGTAAATAATGGACTCTTGTAATTAAATAAGATTTTTGGGAAGAATGGAAATTTCCAAATTAAACCTCTTAAATTTATTATTGATATTGGAAATTGTATTCGTATTTTGGAAATGAGCATCATACACCTTCTGGATTAGTAAATGGTTGGATCATATGGGATGTATGAAATTCTGTATGATGAGAATTTTGTGTAAACGAAGTTATAATACCAGCAGTATAGGACATTCGATCATATTTCTTTAGTTATTCTTTTTACTCGTTATATAGGATATTGTATGATGCTAACTGTATTGAATTTTGAATCATGTTAATAACCCCAAGTGATACTAGGTTAAACGGAAGTTAGGATGGTTTACTATCATAATGAGAGCATGGAAAATAATGAAGTAATCAAACGAGATGAGATACTAGATAGGCTAGATTCATCATAGTTCGACCAAAGTGGAATTCTGCCCCATTTATCATTGGTCCAATGACCTATTGTACAGGCATAACAAGTACGTATAGACAAATATGATGTGAATAATGGATAGTTGGATTGCTAATGAGGACCGGAGAGGTATTTAGCATAGCAAATAGGTAATGTAAGGGCATCCACAATTTTTCTTGAGGTGTACATGAATGATAAAGCCCATGTTTCTTTATGTCGATCAGTATCTGGTAGAGTTGAAATTGTTAGTCCTTGGGATGATGGTTTTGATGACAACAACCTTAGAATAAGATTATAAAATATAAATACTAATATTATAGTTTAGATATACATGTATATGCAGGATTTAACCATGCAGGTACCAAGAATGAAGACTGTACAGTATAGAGATTCAAGGTATCAAGATTGAAGACTCATGAGTATCAAGAATATCAAGAGTTCAAGATTTCAAGATTTCAAGATAAGTATTGAGTCTAGAATTATGTTAAAACTTCATAATAGCACTGAAATCTTCACTCCATTTTTCTTTTGGGATGGAACCCATTTCTACCTATTTAGTGGCTTACAAACCTACGACAAGTGGCTTACAAACCCACGAACATCCTGGTTTTGTACAAGTTCTTGAGTCGTGATGTGTTGAGATATTCTGCAGGAAGAAGCTTGCAAAACTACTTCAAAATGATTTTCAAAACTGCTTTTCAAAATGTTTTAGCCTTAAAAATTATCTTTTCAAATGATTTTCAAAAAGAAGTTTTAGCCTTAAAATATTCTTTGTTTCTGTTTTTAATAAACTCTTGTTTTTAAACTTCGTTTGTTTTAAACTATCTTTTAATTATAATACATTTATACTTAGATTTAAATATAAAATTATAGTAAAATTTTATATATATATTTATCTATGTATTTTATCTATAGTCAAGTATATTTATAAAGTTTAAATAGTTTTTAATATAAGATAAAGATTATTTTCAAAGAAAATCAAATCTTTAAAAAATGATTTGGGATGTCGACATGCCCTAGTACCCCATATCGACATAGTGACAGTTAGATTACAAAATTTGAATTTCAAAAGAAGTGTCTATTCACCATAACTTTTCACGAATGGACATGGCTGTTGTTCTTCTATAAATAGGGGTTGGTTTCAACGAATTTAACATCATATTTTATGGTTTTTCACTTCTCTTCTTCTTCCATATTTTCTTATTCAAAATCCTACCATCACTCTGCCGAAATCAACATTGAATATAAATAGATCATCTCTGGTTTGATTCTCTATCACTGTCTCAACAAGATCCCAGTGCTATTCAGAGTTATAGGCTTCTTTGTAATCTATCTAGCGAGAAAAGGTGTGATTGTAGCCTTGGAAATCAATCAAGCGAGAAAAGGTGGTGTGATTGTTGCCTTGGAAATCAATTGGGTGAACTTGTTGCCCCGGAAATCAAGTATCTCTACCCAGAGGATTGTGATTCTGGAGGGTCTACCTCGTAGCCTTGAAACTGAGGGTTGTAATTATTGAATTGCTTTTGAAAGGAAATACGTACTTAGTTGTGCGGGACTGGATGTAGGGTAACTCCGAACCAGTATAAAATCCGGTGTGTTCTTTCCTTTATTGCATTTACTTTATTTCTGCATCTGTGGTTGATTCTGTGATTATATCTGTGTCTGAATATTGCATAAATCTGTGTACAAATCAACAATAACTCAAAAGGATTTAGTAATTTCTAATAAACACTATTCACCCCCCTCTAGTGTTCATCCTAGCCTTAAGATCTATGTTCTGCATTCCTCACATTTGGTATCAGAGCAAGGTTTTCAAAAGTTTCATAATCTGATTTTTGAAAAAGTTTTTTTTTAAAATGGCTATGTTTAAGAAATTTGTTAATGCTTGTTTAGAAATATTCAGATCATCATTGTCTCTTGAGTATGCATATAATCAATATTCAAATACAAGTTGTCTACTAAGATTGTTTGATGTGCAGGAATCAGGCTTTATGGGAGTTGAGGAATCAATCCAGAACAAATGGATACTCGATAGTGGATGTTCTAGACACATGACTGGGAATCCAGATATGCTGAATGATGTAATATACAAAGACGGAGGTCTGGTTAACTTTGGAGACAATTCAAAAGGTTATGTGATCGGCATCGGCAAAGTCGGTAACTCTGAAACTCCTATTATTACTAATGTTTTGCTAGTTAAGAATCTAAAACACAATCTGCTAAGTATAAGTCAACTATGCGATAAAGGATATAAAATTAAATTTGAAAAAGATAAGTGTCACATTGAAGATAATAATTCAACCATAATATTTGAGGGAATTAGGAAAAAGAATATTTATATTCTTAGTATGAAAATTTCAAATGATAACTTGTGTCTTTTGGCAAATGCAAGTGACCCTTGGATTTGGCATAAGAGATTTGGGTATTTGAATTTCAAACTCTTATCCAGACTGTCAAACATGATCTAGTAAGAGGCCTCCCTAAAATGAATTTTAAAGTAGATAGTCTATGTGATGCATGTCAACTAGGAAAACTTAGAAAAAGCTCCTTTAAATTAAAAGATATGATTTCTACTTCAAAACCTCTTGAATTACTTCATATTGATCTATTTGGTCCATCTCAAATTCTATCAATAAATAATAGTAAATATGTTTTTGTAATTGTAGATGATTGTTCTAGATTTACATGGAAAATATTTTTAAAACATAAAAGTGATACTTTTGAATATTTTAAGAATTTTTCAAAAAGGGTTCAAAATCAACTTTCTCAAAAAATTATAACCATCCGTAGTGATCACGGTGGTGAATTTGAAAATGAAAAGTTTGTAGAATTCTACAATAAAAAGGGAATAATTCACAATTTTTCATTTTCAAGAACTCCACAACAAAACGGAGTAGTAGAACGTAAAAATAGTACGATTCAAGAGTGTGCGAGAACTATGCTTTCTGATAGTAATTTACCAAAGTACTTTTGGGCAGAAGCAGTTGCTACCGCCTGTTATATTTTAAATAGAATTTTAATTAGACCTTTAACTGATAAGACATCTTATGAACTTATTTACTCAAAGAAACCTAAGGTATCTTATTTTAGAATTTTTGGAAGTAAATGTTTTATTTTAAATACAAAAGATAACTTAGATAAATTTGATCCTAAATCCGACAAAGGTATCTTTATCGGATACTCTAATAGAAGTAAAGCATATAGAGTATTTAATTTAAGAACTAATACCATCGAAGAAGCAATGCATGTTTCATTTGATGAAAATTTCAAAAAATTTGAAGAAATAAATGATCAAGAGGATTTAATCACTCAAAACCAAGAGTCAACTGAAACTAATAATGAATTAAATCATCCTAATAAAAGGATTAAACTTTTAAAAGATCACCCTATAGAAAATATACTTGGAGATATGCAATCTGTTGTTAAAACTAGAAACCAACTAAGTCAAATGAGTAATATAGCTTTTATATCAACTATTGAACCCAAAAATCCAGAAGAAGCATCAACTGATGATTCATGGATTTTGGCTATGAAAGAAGAATTAAATCAATTCACTAGAAATGATGTTTGGGAACTTGTTCCTAGACCTGAAAATAAAACAATAATTGGAACTAAATGGGTTTATAAAAATAAAATGAATGAACAAGGAGAGGTTGTTAGAAATAAAGCCTGATTAGTCGCTCAAGGTTATTGTCAAGAAGAAGGAATAGATTTTGATGAAACTTTTGCACCCGTAGCAAGATTAGAAGCTATTAGGATTCTACTTGCTTTCGCAAATCATAATAATTTCAAATTATTTCAAATGGATGTTAAAAGTGCATTTTTAAATGGTTTTGTAAAAGAAGAAGTATTTGTTAAACAACCACCACTTTTTGAAAATGATAAATTTCCAAATCATGTTTACAAACTTAAGAAAGCTATATATGGTCTAAAGCAAGCTCCTAGAGCGTGGTATGATAGACTAAGATCTTACTTGTTACAATCAAATTTTTAAATAGGTAAAGTAGATAATACTCTTTTTATTAAAAGAAATAAAAATGATATTCAACTAGTACAAGTCTACGTAGATGATATCATTTTTGGATCAACTAATTTTGAAATGAATAAAGAATTTTCTGAAATAATGACAAAAGAGTTTGAGATGAGTCATATGGGTGAATTAAACTTCTTTTTAGGATTACAAATAAAACAATTAGATAACGGTATCTTTATTAGTCAAGAAAATATGCTAAAGACCTAGTTAGTAAATTTGGTTTGACTACTGCGAGTGGAAAACCCACTCCCATGGCAACCAATGAGTACCTTAGTAAAGAAGATCACAAGAAAGATGTAGATCAAAAATTATATAGAGGAATGATTGGATCACTACTCTATATCACTGTGAGTAGACCTGATATCATGCATAGTGTCTGTCTCTGTGCAAGGTATCAATCCCAACCTAAAGAAACTCACTTAAAAGCTGTAAAACGTATTATAAGATATGTTAAACACACCTTTGATTATGGCTTATTTTATCCTAAAAATGATTTGTTTGACTTAATATCTTACTATGATGCTAATTATGTTGGTTGTAAATCAGACCGAAAAAGTACAAGTGGAACTTGTCACTTTTTAGGGCATTCTCTGATTTCCCGGTTTAGTAAAAAGCAAAACACAGTTTCTCTATCAACAACTGAAGCAGAGTATATTTCTGCTGCTTTGGCTTGTTCTCAAGTAATATATATGCAACAAACTTTAAAAGATTTTGGTTTAAATATCTCAAAATCACCAATTTATTGTGATAATGCTAGTGCAATAAATTTATCCAAAAATACTACTCAACATGCTCAAACTAAACATATTGATATCAGACACCATTTTCTCAGAGATAATATAAGAAGAGAAGTAATTACTCTCGACTATATCAATTCTGAAAATCAAATTGCTGATATCTTAACAAAACCCTTAAATGAATCTACATTTACTAAATTAAGAAGAGAATTAGGTATTTGTTCATTAACTGAAATATAAAATATAAATAACAAAGTATAATTAAAAATTAAATCAAAAATAAATCAAATAGTAAAAATATTAAGAACCATGTCGACATCCCCTCTATAACCATGTCGACATATAACGTTTTTTAAATTTTTAAATTTTTTCCCACCAAAATTCAAATAATTGGTTATATATTCTTCTTATTTTTGAACTTTTCTTCATTCTCTATGTCCTCTTTCTGTTCTATCTTCTGAAATAAATTTATCAATGGCCTCCTCTTCCAAATCAAACATAAAATCAACCTTTTCGTTCCCTTCTCCTACCTTTGGTCCATTCCAACGTACTACGCTCGCCCGAGTGACAAAAATGGAGGACTCTTTGAAGGATGCAATTCAGTTAATGACTGAAATTCAAATGGTGCAACTCCGAATGGCAAAAGAACAGGAAAGGCAAGGGAAAATCCTTAGAAAATTACAAAAATTTCCAATGGACAATCATGCTAATCCAATCTTGATTGACGAGGACTCTTCAGGAGATCATGAACAAGAGGAAAGTGAAGAAGAAAAAGAAGAACCAATGGAAGAAGAGCATGCGGAAAACAACGACAAAGTCATTTGCATTGGCGAAATATGTTTTGACAAGGACGGAAACTTGGTTGAACAACGTGGAAATTTCTGTTTCCATTATCCAAATTGTTCGATTCATAGATCTCCAATTGTCAAAGATACTCAGTAGTTTCTTCTTTTTCGTTTTTTCATCGTTGTGTGTATATTTGTCACGTTTTACAAAAATGTAAATATAAACATATATATATATATATATATATTGTGTGTTCTTATATATGATTCCTATATATGTTATATATAAGTATTATATAGGTACTTGGTTAGGAATGTTAGTAGTTTAGGACTAAGTTTTAGGTTTACAAGTAAGTATTGATGATAACACTATCATCATATAGGATATTAGACTAAGAGTTATATAGTTTAGAGTTAGTTTGTTTTTATTGATGACAAAGGGGGAGAAATATAAAATAGAAGAGTTAGGCATAGATTAAGGGGGAGTTATTAGATTTAGGGGGAGTTATTAGGATAGAAGTAATATTTTATAAACAAAGGTTGTCATCATCAAAAAGGGGGAGATTGTTAGTCCTTGAGATGATGGTTTTGATGACAACAACCTTAGAATAAGATTATAAAATATAAATACTAACATTATAGTTTAGATATATATGTATATGCAGGATTTAACCATGCAGGTACCAAGAATGAAGACTGTACAGTATAGAGATTCAAGATATCAAGATTGAAGACTCATGAGTAACAAGAACATTAAGATTATCAAGAGTTCAAGATTTCAAGATAAGTATTGAGTCTAGAATTATGTTAAAACTTCATAATAGCACTGAAATCTTCACTCCATTTTTCTTTTGGGATGGAACCCATTTCTACCTTTTTAGTGGCTTACAAACCCACGACAAGTAGCTTACAAACCTACGACAAGTGGCTTACAAACCCACGAACATCCTGGTTTTGTACAAGTTCTCGAGTCCTGATGTGATGAGATATTCTGCAGGAAGAAGCTTGCAAAACTACTTCAAAATGATTTTCAAAACTGCTTTTCAAAATGTTTTAGCCTTAAAAATTATCTTTTCAGATGATTTTCAAAAGGATGTTTTAGCCTTAAAATATTCTTTGTTTTTGTTTTTAATAAACTCTTGTTTTTAAACTTCGTTTGTTTTAAACTATCTTTTAATTATAATATATTTATACTTAGATTTAAATATAAAATTATAGTAAAATTTTATGTATGTATTTATCTATCTATTTTATCTATAGTCAAGTATATTTATAAAGTTTAAATAGTTTTTAATATAAGATAAAGGTTATTTTCAAAGAAAACCAAATCTTCAAAAAATGATTTGGGATGTCGACATGCCCTAGTACCCCATGTCGACATAGTGACAGTTAGATTCAAAAATTTGAATTTCAAAAGAAGTGTCTATTCGCCATAACCTTTCACGAATGGACATGGATGTTGTTCTTCTATAAATAGGGATTGGTTTCAACTAATTTAACATCAGATTTTCTGGTTTTTCACTTCTCTTTTTCTTCCACATTTTATTATTCAAAATCCTATCATCACTCTACCGAAATCAACATTGAATCTAACTAGATCATCTCTGGTTTGATTCTTTATCACTATCTCAACAAGATCCCAGTGCTATTCAGAGTTATAAGCTTCTTTGTAATCTATCTAGCAAGAAAAGGTGTGATTGTAGCCTTGGAAATCAATCAAGCGAGAAAAGGTGTGATTGTAGCCTTGGAAATCAATTGGGTGAACTTGTTGCCACGGAAATCAAGTATCTCTACCCAGAGGGTTGTGATTCTGGAGGGTGTACCTCGTAGCCTTGAAATCGAGGGTTGTAATTGTTGAATTGCTTTTGAAAGGAAAACCGTACTTAGTTGTGCGGGACTGGATGTAGGGTAACTCCGAACTAGTATAAAATCCGTGTGTGTTCTTTCCTTTATTGCATTTACTTTATTTCTGCATCTGTGTTTGATTCGGTGATTATATCTGTGTCTGAATATTACATACATCTATGTACAAATCAACAATAACTCAAAAAGATTTAGTAATTTCTAATAAACACTATTCACCCCCCCTTAGTGTTCATCCTAGCCTTAAGATCCATATTCCGCATTCCTCACAGAAATTCTAATCGAGGTGTACACAAATAAAAATGCTATTTATCTTTGTTCATTCAACGTCTGGAAGAGTGTATTATGCACTCGATGAGTTATATAAATTAAACCACGATAACTAGATAACTAGCGAACGTGACTCTTAATAATTGTGATTAGGAGTGAATTTGATAGAATTGTGATTATTGTCACAATAAATAGCAATATGACCTGAATATATTATATCTTACACATTTTCGAGGATTGGGGTTGTTATTTAGTGTTGATGACATTCATTTGGTATGTTATGAAACCCTTTTAGGACATTATTATCTTCTAGGATTATGTGTATCATTATGATACCTTTCATTTACATCTAGGCATAGTTTGACTCATTTATCATATCCATAATACTTGGGTCAGTCCGAGGCTTTAAAGGTTAGGGGCATGCCCTTTTTTGGATGTTGAAATATTGAGGAGATGATTATACAGTATAGTGCATTTTTGAAGTTTGCTATGTAAAATTTCTTTTTAGGTCTCCATGTATTAGATTTGATGAGGTAGAGTTGTATATGGCATTTGACTCGTAACGGTGTATATATGTATTATTAGGTCAAATTCTTCGTTTTGTAAACCTATTTGTGATACGTATTATGTGATACTATATTTTTTATTGCGTTCTGTGACTCTGTGTTCTCTGATTCTATTGTACAATTTTCTATCCTGGAAACCCATGTGTTTATTGCTCTGTTCCAATATTGAGTACGTATATTTGTGTATGGTTTGAGGTAAGAATAAGTATTGGCATTAGCCTAAGAGAATATTCACGTGCGATCGCACCTAAAATTCTTCATTCTCCATATTTCTAAATAGTACCACTACGAATTAATATTTGATAGCATTGTTATAGAGGTGGGTTGTTAGAAAAGATAACCTGAGAACACCATTTTCCAAAAGCGAGATATCATTCTACATTTTGTAATGAAAGTTGACATCAGTCATTCCATGGTGAAACATAAGCAAGTTATACCTCATACCTATTACTTGATATATAACCATACTTGAGATGTAACACCCTAGCATTAGTATAAAAGTGTATGTTCCATAAAACTTGTGGTTATACAATGGTAGTATACAATAAAACAACCAATGACATAGTAAGAATACCAAGCTTATCTAGGCTTATTTATAGTCAGCCATATTATATTATTATGCTAGCTTGTTTGTTGCAGGTGAGAGAGGTTGAAGTATGGTACTCGAACCCATAAGATATTATCCTATATTTTCTATACATTTCATATGTGTGTGTGTGTGTTTATGTACATGACATCTTGGGCTAGTTTCCTTCTTGCACTGGGGTCAACTTTGACCTATGTTTCTACCTTTGTTTTATTTCCTTGACAAGTCTCAGGTACTGTTATGAGTAGACTGAGAGTCTAGGTGTGTGCAACACTACCTCTCGGATTTGAGGTGATCTACGGAGCTTGGAGATGCTGTTAGCTATTACCTAATTTTAGTTTATTCTGTATTTGGTGGTTTATTGTACATATATGGATCCACTGTTTTTTCAATTTCCGATCTGTTCATTTATAGAAGATGTAAAAAAATTATTTACCCCCTCGCATATATATCTCGTACATTATATTTGTCATGATGTGTTGTTATGTAAATATTATATGTTATTCATTCTGTTGTGAGATTCTTAAGTGCAAGTTAATAAGTTATCTTATTAGTTTCTACCACTAAAAGATTCACCATTTCATGTGCTTATGAGTTAGACAAGTGAATGATTGATTCGAAATGTCAGAAGCGACAGTTTTATATATATATATATACACACACACACAGTCATTGGGATCTTTTAAATACCAAAAAGTATATGTTTGGACATATATTAAAAGTTTATTTGTTTAATAAAGATAATTTAGTTTTAATTTTATAGGTAAAACATCGTCAAAGCCATGTTTTTTAAAATTCATAATTTCCTATAAACTAGGATTAATATTTTAAGTCAACAAAATTAAAATTTAAATAACATTTTTTATGCCATGACCTAAATACATTTTTATACATTCAATTATTGACCAAGTAATCTTTCTTAAATATAAATTATAATTTAAAACTTCTAAATATATATGTATATTTTAAAAATTCGAAAAATAATACTATAAATTGATTTTCTAAAAAAAATTATTTTTTCTATAAAAAACTAATATATAATTTACTTTAAAATATATTTTTTATTAATAAATATATAACTAATATGATAATTTATAAACAAAAAAATATTATTCAAATTTTAGTTTACTTTCCAAATTTAATATACATGTATTTTTCAAATTGTTTGATTTTAACACTATTTTCTGAAACATTGTAACTGAATTATAAATAGTTTATTTAATTAATTCAAAATTGTTTTAAATTAATAATAAAATTATTTTCTAAACAATTTAATGGTCCGAATAACTATGATAAAATATAAATTAAAATATAATATGAACTATTACCTTTAAACGATCTTACTTAGATGTTAAACATTGAACCGCTATTATTACCCCTAGAAAAAAAAAACCTTTTTATAAAGCTAGCTTTTAATTGAAAGTTAAAAAAAATTAGAGAATGTATTTTAAGATCCATAACACCCTTAAGTCGAAAGACTATCACAGATTATCACATGAGATCTTCTATTTGACTTAAAATATATGAAAGACCCTTGGTGGGTTGTTTTTTTAACTATTCTAATGACTACATTAGTAACATAATGGTGCTCTGAAATAGTCATGAGTAAATCATTGTCCATCATGTTAATAACATTATGTACACTAATTCCATTGACATTTGATATCATTTTATCAATTACCGAATGACTTGGAGCATTTACTGGTAAGTGTTTATGTTTATTGCTCAATCTAATACGCATGGTTACATACAATTTTGTAACTGCTATCGGCTGGACACTTTGTTATGAGATTTTCTAGTTATATGTTATAGTTTACTTTTAACATTGTGTATATTACATATAATAGAAATAAAAAACCAAAAAAAATCATTTTATTTTTAAACAATTTTTTTTATAAGAGTTAGGTTAAATAGTCAAATTAAATAATTACCCTTGGGGTATGCCCTTAACTCTATCACCATGGACATTATTATATTTTTGGCTCTGACCCAACTCTAGATTTTTTTAGTGATAGAGATTTGACAAAAACAAAAACATGCATAATATATTACTGCTGATTGGGACCAGTGGTTTAACAAAAACAAAAAACATGCACAATATATCGTTGCCGATAGGGACCACATTAAAATTATCATCGAATAGGACTTCATCTAGATGATCTATAAGTGTACACTACAACAAAAATACCCTTTCGCAACTGTCAAAAACAGATGTAATAGGTCTATTACAACGGATACATGCCAGTTATTATATCCAGAGTTGTAATAGAGTTGTAGATTATTACAACAGTCATCAACAGTTGTAAAAAGCTTTTTAACAACTTCTTTTGGCAGTTGTAGCAAAGGCTATCGTAACTGCTCTTGGCAGCTGTAATAAAGTCTATCGCAAGTGCTAACAGCTGTTGCAATAGTATCTTTGGTAACTTATTTTAGCAGTTGTAATAGATTTGTTTACAATTTTTCCTCTTTTAAATCTAGCCTTTTAGTTTTAGCTATCATTTACTTGCAATACAAACATAATGTCGAGTGCGTTAATATGTGCAAGTACAAAAGTAGCAAAGAAGACATAACATACTCATAACAAAATGCACATGCTCATAACAAAAATTATGAAGAATGACAATCCCAAATAAAACCATCATTTTTCACTCCAATAGTAAAATCAAAATAATATCAACCATCACGTCATTACGAAGAGTTGCATTCGTAGGAGGACGCTAGTGACTCTATGGGCAAATTTGAGAAACATTTCCCCAAACATGATATCCACATCTAACTTTCTAGCCAAATTTCCTTCCTTAAGTCATGCTGCCTGCCCAGACCATTGTGGTGCTGCCTCGATCTCGATCTCTGACTGCTCCATCTCATTTTCTTATTTTTAGCAAAATGAGGGCTTGACGCTCTTTTTGTCCATCAACTCACCTTCCTACAACCAATACAACTGTTAGCACATTTTATTCATGTGTCCACCAACACAAACTTGAGAGATACAATATAAAAGTAACTCATAATAAAACTCATATAAGCTTCAATGCTAGGATATAAGGGTTCGGTAGAGAAAAAACTATATAGCCAGAAACCAATCGTTTACAATTAAGGCTCTTGCATACTGAAGCTGACCACAACTACTAGTGAGCACCTTAAATCAAAGAACAAAATAACTGAAAACAAATTCTGAAGTAAGCCTGTTTCCTTTCCTCTGAACTAAACAGATGGTTTAACATAGTAAAACAACTCTGATTATCATATGATATGATCTATGAACATTAAATGCTGCTGGCAACCACTCCATTAGGTAATACAAATTATTTCTTTTTAGAGTGACTTGTAAGAACTCTAATTGACAAGTCCTTAGGCAATACACATATGATCTATGTAATCAATAAATTTTAGGCAAATTGATTTGTACCGAGAGTGGTTTTTTACTGATAGTAAAAGCATCAGCAAGGTCTTATACTTAGGTTGCATGTCATGTAAATCATTTGATACCTTAAATTACATATATTAAGAAGACTTCCAAACACACACTTGGTATAAACAACAAAAACTTATGAACCATTACTTGGAACATTTCATGGATTCGGTTTTTTGAGCTAACTCTACTCCTTTATAGTACAAAATGAAAATGATTTCAATTACACTTAACAACTTTACTCCTGCTTTTTAACACTAAAAAGGATACTTATTTTGTAAAGTAACCATAAAAAAAAGAAATTACCTTTTATTACACTTTCTCCAATCAAATGGCTCCTTAAGCAGTTTCCTCTCTATTTTGGTTATCTAAACCCAACTAAACGCTGGTTCCTTTATCCCCATACCCATCCTTACCTTCTTCGCATCATCCTAACTAAATAGTGACAAACCAGCACTGAAACTTTATGTAACGACCCGTAAATTTCAACTGTTTTAATAACGTAATTAGTTGAAATTTTATGAAATTTTAAACGATAAAATTTTGAAATAAAAATTTAATATTTGGAATACGTCTAGTTAAACATAGCGACCGGTAAACTTTCGCCCGAAAATATGAAAGTTTATTTCGCGCGTAAATTCACTTCAATTTAATCAGTTAAAAAGCGATGAAAATAAAATGTTTCCGAAACCTAAATATTTTTACATAGAAAAATTCTAAACCATCTTCTGAGTAAGATGCCAGTTTGTCGTTTTTCCAAATTCGGACATCTTTGGCTCCGTCGATCTTATTTTTCAGCGTTTTTCTTGCATTTTCCGCCAGTAGGAAAATTCGAAATTTTAAAATTCGATCATACCACTGATATCTGTGTACCATTTCGACAGTCTCGTCGTGCCGATCTCAACAGTGTATTTATCTGTATATTTCGAAATCCGATACGCATTGAAAACCGTGAAACGGTCAACCGTATCGGTACCCGTTCATGCCTTTTGGGTTCTTGTCCTTTCGTTGTCAAACTTGTATAGGAATAACCGTCTACCATTAATATTTACAACTGTTCATATATAACTTTTGTCATTCCCGGTTACAATTCACATAGCTGGTTTCAACCTACGTTTGAATGGCCACTTACATTCTAATATATATATATATATATATATATATATTACTTTTACTTTGCATTCATTCGTTTCCCTGAACCGGTTCATTTTCTTTTTACATGCAATCCCTTCTTTCTCTTCAAAGCCTTGCCTACTCTTTTACCCTCAAACTTCGCCTTACAATCTTGCGTCTCTTCCTCTACTCGACCTCTGCCTCTATCCAGATGCCACCTAAAACCCGATCTTGCTTCCACCTCCTCATACTTGCGGCACAACTGCCACCCTCGAACAATACCTCCATACCAGACCGAGCAGCCATCGACCGAACAACCCGAAGCCATCATTTTTCCCACTCCTTTATGTTCGGCCTCACCCATATCTCCACACCCGTGTGCCTCCCCCTCAGCAGCCTAAAAACGTGTTCAAGCTTCCTCCATCTCCAAATCTCAAAGCCCACCTCTGCCACCTTGCTTTACCCCGTCCCCTCCAACCCGAGTTGCAACCTTCCACCGTACAGAGCACCCATCAACCCGAGACCCGCTACCCCACAAAACCTCAACAACCGCCATACCCTTCGCCCCACCGCACCTACATCCTCCCATGGCCACACCAAACCTCCCCTCGGCATGCAAGCCTCGGACCGGACCTGACCTCGCTTCGGCCTCCCTGCTAACGCCAAACTGCAAACCGAAACCCACCATCAGCTCTACCATCTTCCACATCACTTTGTATAAGGTATATTATTGTTACCTGTCACCTTCCCATCCTTATTTTTTTTTCTACTTTTGGAAATGTCTAAGACTTACGCATGAAAGCATTTGTGTTGATTAGTGCATTGTTATGTTTTGGTTCTTTTTTTTTATTTATATATATGTATAATTTTAAAATATATCTACATATTTTAGTCTGCATGTTGCCGCACTATATATATATTAGTTAGTATATTTTTGTTACATATTATATAAATCTATTGTTAAAAAAAAATCTTTTTTTTAGTGATATAGGTACTAGTACTGTTGTTGTATAATTGGTATATAGGATACTTAAAGTTGTCAGCCTACAGGCTTTTATCCAAAGGAAATCGATTGGTATGTATATTATAATATGTGAATTCTTTTAAATATTATACCTATTTGTATATGTCATACCTTAAACGCAGGCTGTTGCCTGTTGGTATACATAAGTTTGGACAAGTTTTAAAGGTGTTATTTTATATAATTGTTTACTAGACTGAGTATAGATATATAGTTAGTTGTATTCTTTATATATATAGGGCGGTCTACATTTGTTTCGAAAATTATGTTGCTCGCATTTTGGCTGCATATATATGTTGACAGTGTGCATGTTGTAGTATGTATATAGCACCATATGTTTATATATTGTATACATAAACATTCATATAAGTTTATATATATGTTGGCTACAGGGAACAAGAATTTGTAGTATTATATGTTACATGTTAAAGTGTTTATAAGAGTTATAAAATTATATATATTTTAGTTACTGCATTTCTATATAAGGTTAAAATGTTGGGTTTGATTAAAATATTGCATGAATAGCGTGATTTTATACACATGTTGTAAGTTATTTTGGTTATACTTAATCCCAGTTGCTGTTTTGAAAAAAAAAACCTGTTGTTATATATAATGTTTGGGCAGGTTATATAAAGGTATTGTTTATATAGTTGTATATAATGTTTGTTAATTATATATATATTAATTTAAATGATACTCAACAGCTAATTCATGTATAGGGAATATATATGTATATTGGAAGGTTTATTTTATATATGTGTTTTAAAATTTGGTTTTAGATAAAATTTAATATGTGTTTGAAAAAAAAAAGTCTGATTGATGTCTTTATATAAATTTATATATATATAGTTATATATGGTTATACACATTCATCTATATCAATTATCTTCATCGTTCCAGCCTAATTGATTTCGTCGATTTCTTAATTACCAGCTTTGTCCGTCGTGCCAGTTCATTCATCGAATCGTGTCCATCTAGCGTTGCTTGAAATTTGTTGCTCAATTATATTGACTATCCTCTCTAGCCTCGAAAGGTGAGCACTCACTCACGATTAACGTTCTTTATTTATTAAATTTGATTTCAATTGAAACGACAATTGAAATATGCTGATGTTAGATATTTACACTGTTATTACCTGTATCAGTTCACCTGTGACATCTGACACCATTATCTGTTATATATGCAATGATAATCCAGTTATTTAATAATTGATTGGTTGTTGATGTTTATATTGGACGTTAAATTGTTAATGATGTAAGTGATAAATAATTTGAAATTGAAATTGACGTAGGATAGTTAGATTTGATATATGTGTTAAAATTGATTAAATGACATTTGTATAATATGACCCCTTTTAACTGTTTAAGTTATTGACACGTAGGATTTGTTTAATTACACTTTGAACCATCGACGTATATTGGATTAATTGTTGTAGTGTAAAAAATTTAAATTGAATGACAAGTGAAACCCGTAATGTAATAATCTTTAATCTACATGAAATGATAGTGTAGATTCTAGAAATAATTATATTAATTTGCACAAACAACAATGCGAATTAATACGGTTATTTCGGGATTATTTGAGTTGATTATTGGATTGTTATTGTTGTTGTTATTGCTTGTTTATTTACTTTGACACCATCCCAGTTATCACACTGCAAGTTCCCTTTGTTATGCTTTGATTTTGAATTGAATTGTGTAACGACCCGTAAATTTCAACTGTTTTAATAACGTAATTAGTTGAAATTTTGTGAAATTTTAAACGATAAAATTTTAAAATAAAAATTTATATTTGGGATACGTCTAGTTAAACATAACAACTGGTAAATTTTCGTCCGAAAATATGGAAGTTTATTTCGCGCGTAAATTCACTTCAATTTAATCAGTTAAAAAGCGATGAAAATAAACGTTTTCCAAACCAAAATATTTTTACATAGAAAAATTCTAAACCATCTTCTGAGCAAGATGTCAGTTTATCGTTTTTCCAAATTCGGACATCTTTGGCTCCGTCGATCTTATTTTTCAGCGTTTTTCTTGCATTTTCCGCCAGTAGAAAATTTCGAATTTTTATAATTCAGATCGTACCACTGATATCTTTATACCGTTGTGATCGTCTCGTCGTGCTGATCTCCATAGTATATTCTTTTGTGTAGTTCGACGTTCGATGGATGGCGAAATCTATAAAACGTTGGACCATATCAGTACCCGTATTATAACCTTTTGTTTTCCATCATCCCTCTCTTCTACCTATTTGTTCAAACCCAACAGATACTTGCATTTAATATTTCTAGAATTCAATGCGTTTTCCTTCGTTCAAAATCATATAGTGACCTTTTGTTTTCACTGGTTCAAATTCATTTTGTTTCCTTCGTTCAAAATTCTTCTTTAAACCAAAACTGCTTTTCTTTTTGCCTAGCCTCCACACCTTGATTCTTCAACCCATTAGCTTCCATTTCCAGATTTCGTAGAGAATACCATCTCACCTTCTCACCCATCCCTTCCTATTTTCTCATGCTTCCTTACTGTCCACTTCCGAACACCCAGCAAACCCAATCATCTCCGCAACCAAGATCCCCTCCACACCCGACTCCACTTCCATCGGCCTCCGTTCTCACACCATACCACCAAACCCGACGTGCTCCTAGCTAAAACCCGACCAAGCTGTTCATGGATCCACTGACCACCCATCATCGAAGGCAGCTCCACCGTGCCAACCTCTGCCGTGTCACTTCTTCACCTTTCTACCACTATCCGAAGATAGAAACCATCTCTAGCGACCAACGCTGTTCCTCTCTCCGCCTGTCGAGCCTTTTTGCTTTTCGCCACCCTCCTAGCAGCTAGCCGAGTTCCCTCCAGCATCTTGCCTTCTTCTCTTTTTCCTTTGCAAAGGTAGTTATATGTGCAGTTTTATAGTATGTACTTTGTTTATTTTATATGTGCGGTTTTATATATGTTAGTATCACATATATATTTTTGTTTTGGAATGTGTTTGTATGTTAGCCGTATATCTGGCTTACGGTATCTATTATGTATAGTGCAAGTTGTTTATATTAATATAATTTTCGCATGGTAAAGTTTTTATTTTATAGTCTGTTTGTAGTTTTCTTTTCAACAATTGCAGTCTGGATATACAGTCTGTAGGAGTCATATTTGTTATGCATAAATAATGCATATATTTGCATATGTATATCAGGTAAATTCTGTAGTGATGTTATTCATTTAAGAATTGATTCTAAACGGTATGATATACGTATTATTTACAAAGCTTTGTTTTACAGTTTTACAGTTTGTTATTTATAGTTTTATTTTTTTACACAGTTTATTTATATCATTATATATGCTTACATGGGTACATATTTAGTTACAGGGTGTTATATATGGGATTTTGTAGTAATGTATATGAAAAGGTGTATATATTTTTTTAAAGGCAGTACAATTTTTTTTTATTATACATTGGATTTTATATTGTATATATAAGCATGTAGTCGCATATGTTCTTTCAATCTGAAAGCAGCTTTATTCTTTGTTTTATTTTTTTCAGTTTTATATATGTAATATACATTTATTTTAAAAGGAAGATAGATTTCGAAATCACTGTGTGTGTGGGTCTGTCTATATATATATCTAGGTTTATAAATTTGTTGCTTATATATATATCTGTTACTTTTTATTCTCTTCAATCTGACAATGTTTTCCAACCCTTCTTTATTGTATACTAGTGTAGTGATGCGTGCTTTATATATAGACTATTTTTTTTAATATAAGACATATAAGTCAAGCTTGCATAATTTTTTTTATACATCTTCAATTGTTCGCATATATCTGTTTATGACATGAATTGAAATATATTGCTTGCGTACGTTGGAAAAAAAAAACTTTCGTATTTTGTAGTGTTCCAATGTCATTCCTGTACTTGATAATTATAGTGTAAAAGCGGGCGTAGTATTGCTTGTATATTGCTCTGAAATTTTGGAAAGAAATTTAAAGTGAAGGTTTTATTTGCCAGTTTACAGATATATAGTACAATTTGCCAAATTTCTGTTCATTTACAGTTTTATAAAAGCATGTCTAAATTGTGAATATAAGTTTATATGGTTTAGTTTATATTATTTTATAGTTGTTTATAATTTACATATATGCCGCATATAAGGTCTGCATATAATTGTTTTATATAGTAGCATGCGAGAGTATATTGTACAGTGTGTCTGAGATTTAATTTTTAGGGTTTTAAATTAGTATTTATTTGAAAATGTATATATATTATATTTAAATATAAGTTCCAGATTTAATATTGGTTTGAGAAAATAATATAATAGGATAATATATATCGTTTCAGTCTATATCATACAGATTCTGATCCATTTCATTAATTCTTTATCTATCAGCCTTGTCCGTCAAATCTATGTTCAGCCTACTTTGCTATGAGATTTGTGTTGGATCGGTCGATAGTCTATATCATGATTCAATCGTAGCTCGCCGTGTTATCTTTCTTCTCTAACCTCAAAAGGTGAGCAATCACTCACGATTAACGTTCTTTTATTTATTAAATTTGATTTCAATTGAAACGACAATTGAAATATGCTGTTGTTTGTTAATTACACTGTTATATATGTTATTACCTGTATCAGTTCACCTATGACATCTGACATAATTATCTGTAAATTATTTATGCAATGATAATACTGTTTGGCTGATAATTGATTGATTGTTGATGTTTATATTGGACGTTAAACTGTTAATGTAAAATGATAAATAGTATGCAATTGAACTCGATATAGAATAGTTAAATTTGTATAGTATGACCCCTTTTAATTGTTAAATTAATTGACATGTAGAATAGTGATAATTACACTTTGAACCATCGACGTATATTGGATTAATTGTTGTAGTGTAAAATTGAAATTGAATGACAAGTGAAGAACCATATAAATATTAGTGTAAGAATCTTTAATCTACATGAAATGATAGTGTAGATTCTAGAAATAATTATATTAATTCGTACAAATAACAATGCGAATTAATACGGTTATTTCGGGATTATTTGAATTGATTATTGGATTGTTATTGATTGTTGTTATTGCTTGTTTATTTACTTTGACACCATCCCAGTTATCACACTACAAGTTCCCTTTGATATGTTTTGATTTTGAATTGAATTGGAATCGGGTTGAATGATAAATACCCAAAATTAAACTTTGACCTAGGATAGAGAATTAAATAAAACCCGATTGGTCAATAATTTGATTAAAAAATAAAACGAAGATTTTATTTGAATAAATAATATGGTTTTCAAATGAAGTTGAAATATGAAGTTTAATAAAAGAAAATTGTTAATATATAATAATCTGAAACAAAATATTAACAATGTAATTGATGAAAGAATGTTGTTAAATTTGAGAAATGATTGAATTAAGTTTGAAATTATAATTAAGTTTGAATTATTTAATAATTAAATAAGATTGAATTATTTAATGATTAAATTGAATTGAATTCTTCAATAAGAGAAATTGAACTTTTGAATAAGTGAATTTTACTTCGTAAATAATTGAAATTGAGTTTTCTTTATTAATTAAGTTTTGGAAAATTATTTAAGAAAGTAAATAAGTGAAATGGAATTTCTTTAACAAGAAATGAAAATGTGATATTTTTGGAATTAATGTAAGACTTGAAATTTAAAGAATTGATTTGACGAATTTAATTTAATTCAAAATTGTAAGTTTTGATCTAATGAAGTTGAACTTAAGAAATTGATTTAATGATTTGGAAGTTAATAGAAATTGTTTTGAATGATAAATTTATTTAACGATATTGAATGAAATCAAAAAATGAATTTAAATTGATTTGAATGTTAAATTAAATTAATTTCAATGATTTCGAAATGAATTTTATATACGAACTTGAATCAATATTTGAGTTGTTTTAAAGGAAGTTGAAATTGAATTATAAGATCTTGTAACGGTAATTTGAATGTTTTGAAACATAAATTATTGGAAATTGGTTTTGAAAGACAAATGAAATGTTGATTTACGAATTTAAATTGAAATTGAAATTGATTTGGTTTTGAAATAAACAAACGACCAATCGGTGAAATAATTACGGAAGTTATTAAAGAGACCGGAATTCGATTATGGATATACTCTCTATCTAAACCGAAAACCACTTTAATAACTATACGCGGAGTGATGATCCAGAATGAAGTGGTTGGAATGGTGTCGTGTTGACTGAAGAAAGAGAACGATGATGGATAGCCTTGACACTTGTGTCAAATTGGAAATGACTAAAACAGGAGCTGTGCCGGGCCAATGGAGGATTGATACCTCAAGTGGACACACTTCTTCGAACTACTTATACTTGTTGTCGATTGGTGCACCCTTGATTTTGGGAGTGTTGTCTCACGGTGTTGCGGGCGCTGCGGCGTTGCGTTCTCACCAGTCCGGATCAGGCGAACGGTAGTATCACTACCTTGGGTATAGCCTCAGGTGCCTTGTCATACTTGTATTCCATTTATGCGCGACCACTACGAATTTGTTTTGTACCTTGAGTATATGGATTGCCCTCTGGTGACTTCCGGTTTTGGGGAAACTACGGTCTTGTATATACTTGTGGGAATAAAAATGTGTTAAGGGTGGAATGGGCCATGACTTAACGCTATTTTGATATCTTTATAGTACTGATAGACATCATCTACTTATCGTACACTACTACATAGTAGATAGTTTAACGGATCCTTAAAGGATGGTTATTCCAAACATCCTTTGAGTTACTTGTATTTCAATTGCTATTCCACTTGAGTTGGATTTATTAATATAAGAATGTTAATCCTGACTCGAGTGTTTTGTATTTTGCTTTACGCTCGGGTCAGAATGAGTGTACCAGTATTTGAGACTCACCTTTGAAGTTGGAGCTTTGCTTGAAGATCCAGCCATCTATTCTGCTTTCAGTATTCGATGATTCCAGTGATGCATTCTGATTTGTATCTGATGTATCGTGTTACTTTTCCTGTGTATCTGGTTTAACTCTGATGTATCGTATTACTCTTCTGTTGTAAACTCTGATGTATTTTATATATTCATATAGTAGCTTCATGAACTACTATCTCTTTTATTTCCGCTGCACTTATTACTCTGCGTCTGTGTTCTGTGATTATTTATTTACTGTATATGTTCAGTTTTGCTAATTTAAATTAACAACGCGGTATTTTGAGCAATTCAACTCCGGCATGAGTGTCTACCTATACACTTATAATGGATGCGAATGGTCCAAAATGGCGGGTCGTTACAGTTGGTATCAGAGCGAGGTTTCGATCGTCGGACCTGCTCTAGGCAGAACTTAACATATAGAGTAAATGTATTTACAGAATCACTTTCATTCGAGTTTCAATCTCTTCCTTTCGACTCGATTTCTTTGAATTTTGGAACGTTCCCTACGGTTCCACATTTCATTCGTGTCCCTCACTATTCGTCTTCTTTCAATTCTGGAGAATCACATAACTCCACTTCGAATGACCCTTATGGTGAATCGGCGGTCTCGCCAAACTTCGAATGCTTTGTAAAGGGGTGAAACTCCTTTACAATAGGCATTGATTTACCGGAGATTTCTGTATCCTCGGTTTACGATGCTATTTATCTTCTCCTATACCTGAATTCTATTTCTCGAGATCGGATGTTGATTTACCTCGGAATTCAGCATCGATCTTATTCTAGAAGTTACGGACGACACGGTTAAGGTTGCCCGTGGATTAAATAAACTCATCCATCTCCCGATTGTGGTAATTGAATTATCTTATCTTCCGTTTCAAACTTATTTTCGGATCAAAATTCTCTTTGATTTAAGTCAGCAAAAATTTGAATCCCTATCCTTATTTTGAAAATTCATTCCTGTATCGTCGAGCAAAGAAATGTATTTGTAAAATTATATTGAAAATGTTTTAAAAATATATTGTGTTGTTTGAGTTGTTGATGTTGATTTGGGTTTCCGATCGATTCGTCTGATCAACGCTATCGATAGGATTTCCAAAACACTTGAGCAGAGCAAGCTGACACAATGTTGTTTTCAAATTTGGAAAATAAAATAAAGTTGTATGATTTTACTATATATAAGTATGAAATTTTCTTTAACCAAACCGTAATAAATTAATTGTTGGAGTGATAATATTTGGTTATCATTTATTGTTTTGTAAACAATTTACTATTTCAATATCAATAAATGAATTCATAAACTTGGCTATAATTTGATTTGAAATTTGAAATGTATTTAAATTAAGAATTTGAGAATTTAATTTCCGAAATTTCAAACCTTGGTTTTAAAGGTTTTAAAATGTATTATCTAAAGTATTTTCGAATAAAAATCATTTCATAGAAATTTTAGATGATTAATCAAGTGCTCTTCTCTTTGTCGCTGGAAAATAATTTCGGTGATGACGGCCGCATCATCGACGTTCATTTTCGAGTTTCGAAGTGGAGAAACCATTCTGTAGCTTTGCTACGGTTTTGTTTTGAAAAATATTTTGATTTGAATTTCTTCAGTATAAATTTGATTTATATATATATAGGTATCTTATTTTAAAATTTGATTTGATTTGATATAAATACATTATATATATATCTCTAAATTGTTTAAAGTTAATCGGAAATCTAATTCTTAAAATTGGTTAAGGGTTGATTTTAAATATAAATAAACCAAAAATTTGGAATAAAGATTTAAACTTGAATAATTGAATTGGGAATATTATTTGTATATTGTTCAACTGCACCCTAATACAACTTACCTAAATCATTCAGAAGTTGAATATATAATTGGATAATACATAAGTTAAATTGAATTTATAAATAAAATTTGAGTGTTTATGATAAATGTTATACACTAAATTTGGATTATAAAGATGTTAATAGAATTAGATAGGATAATAAGTAAACTCAGTTAATAATGGAATAAATTTGTTTTGAGAAAAATTAATAAATTTGTTTTGAAAGAATTAATAAACTGAAATTAGATCAACTTATGAAAATAACTTGAATTTAAAAGCAATTAGTAAATATAAAGTAATTTAAATCGAAACTTGTACGGTTTAAATTAATTTATATGGGTTAAATATATATGATTAGATATATTAAGTAGGATAAATTTAACAATAATTTGGAATAAAGAAGAATTTAAATTGCTGAAATAAAATATGATTGTAATGAATGACTATTCAAATTTATGATTTGAAACTGTTAATTAAAGATGATTGGATAATAAGAAAATCAATCTAGAAATAGTTGAGAATGATTTCAGTGAAATCAAATGGATTAAATCAATTATTGAATATCAATTAATTTAAATTTGAATTTATATGGTTTAAATTAATTGTTATTTTGTATTTCAAATCTATTTTCTTTCTGGTTGTTTCTATTCTCCTACCTCGTTCCTTTTCGGGGACGAAAAGTTTTCAGTGGGGGAGAGTGTAACGACCCGTAAATTTCAACTGTTTTAATAACGTAATTAGTTGAAATTTTGTGAAATTTTAAACGATAAAATTTTGAAATAAAAATTTATATTTGGGATACGTCTAGTTAAACATAACAACTGGTAAATTTTCGTCCGAAAATATGGAAGTTTATTTCGCGCGTAAATTCACTTCAATTTAATCAGTTAAAAAGCGATGAAAATAAACGTTTTCCAAACCAAAATATTTTTACATAGAAAAATTCTAAACCATCTTCTGAGCAAGATGTCAGTTTGTCGTTTTTCCAAATTCGGACATCTTTGGCTCCGTCGATCTTATTTTTCAGCGTTTTTCTTGCATTTTCCGCCAGTAGAAAATTTCGAATTTTTATAATTCAGATCGTACCACTGATATCTTTATACCGTTGTGATCGTCTCGTCGTGCTGATCTCCATAGTATATTCTTTTGTGTAGTTCGACGTTCGATGGACGGCGAAATCTATAAAACGTTGGACCATATCAGTACCCGTATTATAACCTTTTGTTTTCCATCATCCCTCTCTTCTACCTATTTGTTCAAACCCAACAGATACTTGCATTTAATATTTCTAGAATTCAATGCGTTTTCCTTCGTTCAAAATCATATAGTGACCTTTTGTTTTCACTGGTTCAAATTCATTTTGTTTCCTTGGTTCAAAATTCTTCTTTAAACCAAAACTGCTTTTCTTTTTGCCTAGCCTCCACACCTTGATTCTTCAACCCATTAGCTTCCATTTCCAGATTTCGCAGAGAATACCATCTCACCTTCTCACCCATCCCTTCCTATTTTCTCATGCTTCCTTACTGTCCACTTCCGAACACCCAGCAAACCCAATCATCTCCGCAACCAAGATCCCCTCCACACCCGACTCCACTTCCATCGGCCTCCGTTCTCACACCGTACCACCAAACCCGACGTGCTCCTAGCTAAAACCCGACCAAGCTGTTCATGGATCCACTGACCACCCATCATCGAAGGCAGCTCCACCGTGCCAACCTCTGCCGTGTCACTTCTTCACCTTTCTACCACTGTCCGAAGATAGAAACCATCTCTAGCGACCAACGCTGTTCCTCTCTCCGCCTGTCGAGCCTTTTTGCTTTTCGCCACCCTCCTAGCAGCTAGCCGAGTTCCCTCCAGCATCTTGCCTTCTTCTCTTTTTCCTTTGCAAAGGTAGTTATATGTGCAGTTTTATAGTATGTACTTTGTTTATTTTATATGTGCGGTTTTATATATGTTAGTATCACATATATATTTTTGTTTTGGAATGTGTTTGTATGTTAGCCGTATATCTGGCTTACGGTATCTATTATGTATAGTGCAAGTTGTTTATATTAATATAATTTTCGCATGGTAAAGTTTTTATTTTATAGTCTGTTTGTAGTTTTCTTTTCAACAATTGCAGTCTGGATATACAGTCTGTAGGGGTCATATTTGTTATGCATAAATAATGCATATATTTGCATATGTATATTAGGTAAATTCTGTAGTGATGTTATTCATTTAAGAATTGATTCTAAACGGTATGATATACATATTATTTACAAAGCTTTGTTTTACAGTTTTACAGTTTGTTATTTATAGTTTTATTTTTTTACACAGTTTATTTATATCATTATATATGCTTACATGGGTACATATTTAGTTACAGGGTGTTATATATGGGATTTTGTAGTAATGTATATGAAAAGGTGTATATATTTTTTTAAAGGCAGTACAATTTTTTTTTTATTATACATTGGATTTTATATTGTATATATAAGCATGTAGTCGCATATGTTCTTTCAATCTGAAAGCAGCTTTATTCTTTGTTTTATTTTTTTCAGTTTTATATATGTAATATACATTTATTTTAAAAGGAAGATAGATTTCGAAATCACTGTGTGTGTGGGTCTGTCTATATATATATCTAGGTTTATAAATTTGTAGCTTATATATATATATATCTGTTACTTTTTATTCTCTTCAATCTGACAATGTTTTCCAACCCTTCTTTATTGTATACTAGTGTAGTGATGCGTGCTTTATATATAGACTATTTTTTTAATATAAGACATATAAGTCAAGCTTGCATAATTTTTTTTATACATCTTCAATTGTTCGCATATATCTGTTTATGACATGAATTGAAATATATTGCTTGCGTACGTTGGAAAAAAAAAAACTTTCGTATTTTGTAGTGTTCCAATGTCATTCCTGTACTTGATAATTATAGTGTAAAAGCGGGCGTAGTATTGCTTGTATATTGCTCTGAAATTTTGGAAAGAAATTTAAAGTGAAGGTTTTATTTGCCAGTTTACAGATATATAGTACAATTTGCCAAATTTCTGTTCATTTACAGTTTTATAAAAGCATGTCTAAATTGTGAATATAAGTTTATATGGTTTAGTTTATATTATTTTATAGTTGTTTATAATTTACATATATGCCGCATATAAGGTCTGCATATAATTGTTTTATATAGTAGCATGCGAGAGTATATTGTACAGTGTGTCTGAGATTTTATTTTTAGGGTTTTAAATTAGTATTTATTTGAAAATGTATATATATTATATTTAAATATAAGTTCCAGATTTCATATTGGTTTGAGAAAATAATATAATAGGATAATATATATCGTTTCAGTCTATATCATACAGATTCTGATCCATTTCATTAATTCTTTATCTATCAGCCTTGTCCGTCAAATCTATGTTCAGCCTACTTTGCTATGAGATTTGTGTTGGATCGGTCGATAGTCTATATCATGATTCAATCGTAGCTCGCCGTGTTATCTTTCTTCTCTAACCTCAAAAGGTGAGCAATCACTCACGATTAACGTTCTTTTATTTATTAAATTTGATTTCAATTGAAACGACAATTGAAATATGCTGTTGTTTGTTAATTACACTGTTATATATGTTATTACCTGTATCAGTTCACCTATGACATCTGACATAATTATCTGTAAATTATTTATGCAATGATAATACTGTTTGGCTGATAATTGATTGATTGTTGATGTTTATATTGGA
Organism: Allium fistulosum; assembly: GCA_030737815.1. Classification (NCBI taxonomy): domain Eukaryota; kingdom Viridiplantae; phylum Streptophyta; class Magnoliopsida; order Asparagales; family Amaryllidaceae; genus Allium; species Allium fistulosum. The sequence goes on from JASFAW010000025.1 coordinate 47,836, forward strand.
CGTTAAACTGTTAATGTAAAATGATAAATAGTATGCAATTGAACTCGATATAGAATAGTTAAATTTGTATAGTATGACCCCTTTTAATTGTTAAATTAATTGACATGTAGAATAGTGATAATTACACTTTGAACCATCGACGTATATTGGATTAATTGTTGTAGTGTAAAATTGAAATTGAATGACAAGTGAAGAACCATATAAATATTAGTGTAAGAATCTTTAATCTACATGAAATGATAGTGTAGATTCTAGAAATAATTATATTAATTCGTACAAATAACAATGCGAATTAATACGGTTATTTCGGGATTATTTGAATTGATTATTGGATTGTTATTGATTGTTGTTATTGCTTGTTTATTTACTTTGACACCATCCCAGTTATCACACTGCAAGTTCCCTTTGATATGTTTTGATTTTGAATTGAATTGGAATCGGGTTGAATGATAAATACCCAAAATTAAACTTTGACCTAGGATAGAGAATTAAATAAAACCCGATTGGTCAATAATTTGATTAAAAAATAAAACGAAGATTTTATTTGAATAAATAATATGGTTTTCAAATGAAGTTGAAATATGAATTTTAATAAAAGAAAATTGTTAATATATAATAATCTGAAACAAAATATTAACAATGTAATTGATGAAAGAATGTTGTTAAATTTGAGAAATGATTGAATTAATTTTGAAATTATAATTAAGTTTGAATTATTTAATAATTAAATAAGATTGAATTATTTAATGATTAAATTGAATTGAATTCTTTAATAAGAGAAATTGAACTTTTGAATAAGTGAATTTTACTTCGTAAATAATTGAAATTGAGTTTTCTTTATTAATTAAGTTTTGGAAAATTATTTAAGAAAGTAAATAAGTGAAATGGAATTTCTTTAACAAGAAATGAAAATGTGATATTTTTGGAATTAATGTAAGACTTGAAATTTAAAGAATTGATTTGACGAATTTAATTTAATTCAAAATTGTAAGTTTTGATCTAATGAAGTTGAACTTAAGAAATTGATTTAATGATTTGGAAGTTAATAGAAATTGTTTTGAATGATAAATTTATTTAACGATATTGAATGAAATCGAAAAATGAATTTAAATTGATTTGAATGTTAAATTAAATTAATTTCAATGATTTCGAAATGAATTTTATATACGAACTTGAATCAATATTTGAGTTGTTTTAAAGGAAGTTGAAATTGAATTATAAGATCTTGTAACGGTAATTTGAATGTTTTGAAACGTAAATTATTGGAAATTGGTTTTGAAAGACAAATGAAATGTTGATTTACGAATTTAAATTGAAATTGAAATTGATTTGGTTTTGAAATAAACAAACGACCAATCGGTGAAATAATTACGGAAGTTATTAAAGAGACCGGAATTCGGTTATGGATATACTCTCTATCTAAACCGAAAACCACTTTAATAACTATACGCGGAGTGATGATCCAGAATGAAGTGGTTGGGATGGTGTCGTGTTGACTGAAGAAAGAGAACGATGATGGATAGCCTTGACACTTGTGTCAAATTGGAAATGACTTAAACAGGAGCTATGCCGGGCCAATGGAGGATTGATACCTCAAGTGGACACACTTCTTCGAACTACTTATACTTGTTGTCGATTGGTGCACCCTTGATTTTGGGAGTGTTGTTTCACGGTGTTGCGGGCGCTGCGGCGTTGCGTTCTCACCAGTCCGGATCAGGCGAACGGTAGTATCACTACCTTGGGTATAGCCTCATGTGCCTTGTCATACTTGTATTCCATTTATGCGCGACCACTACGAATTTGTTTTGTACCTTGAGTATATGGATTGCCCTCTGGTGACTTCCGATTTTGGGGAAACTACGGTCTTGTATATGCTTGTGGGAATAAAAATGTGTTAAGGGTGGAATGGGCCATGACTTAACGCTATTTTGATATCTTTATATTACTGATAGACATCATCTACTTATCGTACACTACTACATAGTAGATAGTTTAACGGATCCTTAAAGGATGGTTATTCCAAACATCCTTTGAGTTACTTGTATTTCAATTGCTATTCCAATTGAGTTGGATTTATTAATATAAGAATGTTAATCCTAACTCGAGTGTTCTGTATTTTGCTTTACGCTCGGGTCAGACTGAGTGTACCAGTATTTGAGACTCACCTTTGAAGTTGGAGCTTTGCTTGAAGATCCAGCCATCTATTCTGCTTTCAGTATTCGATGATTCCAGTGATGCATTCTGATTTGTATCTGATGTATCGTGTTACTTTTCCTGTGTATCTGGTTTAACTCTGATGTATCGTATTACTCTTCTGTTGTAAACTCTGATGTATTTTATATATTCATATAGTAGCTTCATGAACTACTATCTCTTTTATTTCCGCTGCACTTATTACTCTGTGTCTGTGTTCTGTGATTATTTATTTACTGTATATGTTCAGTTTTGCTAATTTAAATTAACAACGCGGTATTTTGAGCAATTCAACTCCGGCATGAGTGTCTACCTATACACTTATAATGGATGCGAATGGTCCAAAATGGCGGGTCGTTACAAATTGAAATCGGGTTGAAATGATAAATACCCAAATTGAACTTTGACCTTGGATATAGAGAATTAAATAAAACCCGATCGATCAAATAATTTGATTTAAAAATAAAACGAAGATTTGATTTGAATAAATAATATGGTTTTGAAATGAAGTTGAAATTTGAATTTTAATGAAAGGAAAATGTAATATTTAATAATCTAAAACAAAATATTAACAAGGTAATTAATGAAAGAATGTTGTTTAATTTGAGAAATGATTGAATTAAGTTTGAAATTATTAAACTTTGAAATGATTTAATAATTAAGTTTGAAATTATAATTAAGTTGAAATTATTAAACTTAAATTATTTAATAATTAAGTTTTGAATTATTTAATAATTAAATAAGATTGAATTATTTAATGATTAAATTAAATTGAATTTTTGAATAAGTGAATTTTACTTCGTAATAATTGAAATTGAGTTTATTTATTAATTAAGTTTGGAAAATCATTTAAGTAAGTAATAAGTGAAATTGAATTTCTTTATCAAGAAATAAAATGTGATTTATTGAAATTAATGCAAGACTTGAAATTTAAAGAATTTGATTTGATGAATTTAATTTAATTCAAAATTGTAAGTTTTGATTTGATGAAGTTGAACTTAAGAAATTGATTTAATGAATTGGAAATTTAATAGAAATTGTTTTGAATGATAAATTTACTTAACGAATATTGAATGAAATCGATAAATGAAGTTAAATTGATTTGAATGTTAAATTAAATTAATTTAAATGATTTCCGAAATGAAACTTATATGCGAACTGGAATCAATATTTGAATTGTTTTAAATAGAAATTGAAATTGAATTATAAGATTTTGAAATGGTATTTGGAAGTTTTGAAACGTAAATTTTGGAAATTGTTTGGAAAGACAAATGAAATGTTGATTTACGAATTCTATTTGAAATTGGATTTGATTTTGTTTTGAAATATAATAAACGACCAATCGGTGTAATAATTACGAAAGTTATTAAAGAGACCGGAATCGGTTATGGATATACTCTCTATCTAAACCGAAACCACTTTAATAACTATACGCGGAGTGTTGATCCAGAATGAAGTGGTTGGAATGATGTACGTGATGACTGAAGAAAGAGAACGATAATGGATAGCCTTGACACTTGTGTCAAATTGGAAATGACTAAAACAGGAGCCGTGCCGGGCCAATGGAGGATTAGCTACCTCAAGTGGACACACTTCTTCGAACTACTCATTACTTGTTGTCGATTGGTGCACCCTTGATTTTGGGAGTGTTGTTTCACGGTGTTGCGGGCGCTGCGGCATTGCGTTCTCACCAGTCCGGATCAGGAAAACGGTAGTATCACTACCTTGGGTATTGCCTCATGTGCCTTGTCATACCTGTATTCCATTTATACGCGACAACTACGAATTTGTTTTGTACCTTTAGTATATGGATTGCCCTCTGGTGACTTTCGGTTTTGGGGAAACTACGGTCTTGTATATGCTTTTGGGAATAAAAATGTGTTAAGGGTGGAATGGGCCATGACTTAACACTATTTTGATATCTTATTATTACTGATAGACATTATCTACTTATCGTACACTACTACCTAGTAGATAGTTTAACGGATCCTTAAAGGATGGTTATTCCAAACATCCTTTGAGTTACTTGTATTTCAATTGCTATTTCACTTGAGTTGGATTTATTAATATAAGAATGTTAATCCTAACTCGAGTGTCTTGTGTTTTTGCTTTACGCTCGGGTCAGACTGAGTGTACCAGTATTCGAGACTCACCTTTGGAGTTGGAGCTTTGCTTGAAGATCCAGCCAAATATTCTGCTTTCAGTATTCGATGATTCCAGTGATGTAATCTGATTTGTATCCGATGTATCGTGTTACTCTTCCGTTGTATCTGGTTTAACTCTGATGTATCGTATTACTCTTCTGTTGTAAACTCTGATGTATCTTATACATTTATATAGTAGCTTCATGAACTACTATCTCTTTTATTTCCACTGCACTCATTACTCTGTGTCTGTGATCTATGATTATTTATTTATTGTATATGTTCAGTTTTGCCAAATTTAAATTAACAACGCGGTATTTTGAGCAATTCAACTCCGGCATGAGTGTCTACCTATACACTTATAATGGACGCGAATGGTTCAAAATTCTGGGTCGTTACACTTTACCAGCCCAAGCAACTCATAATAAAATAAAAAGCATAATAATTAAAAACTTAAATGCAACTCTTACTTCCAAATTTAACCACTGGTGAACTTGGTAACGGCCTTGGTACCTTAAGATACAGTATGTTTGGAAAGCTCGATAGGAAGAATAAGACGAGCAAAAGTCTGAATCTCATGATATGGCATGTTTCTACAGTTGGCTTCTTCTCAGCGGGCTTTTTTGGGCTTTGGGTATCATAGCAAAAATAGGGATTTGGAAATAAGGGTTCGTAGAAGTAAGTAGGGAAGAAAATGGAGGGTTGTAAATTTTAAGCTGGAGCCAAAATTTTAGAACCGAGAGCCAAATTTTAGACAAAATTTTAGAGGGTTGAAGCCCAAAATTTGGAAGGCTGAAGCCAAAATTGATTTAAATATAAGTTGAAGTATTATAAGTTTTAAAGTAGACTATTAACTCAAAATTTTAAGTGAATATGAAGGGTGTAATTTGAAGTATTATACATTTGAAAAATTAAATAAGTACTATATAAATATTTACTCAAATTCAAATGAGATATACCATTTTTGAACAACATGAACTGCCTTATTTTTTATTGTATTATTCAAAATTAATTATTACTTCTTTATTATTAATCATTACTTATTATTTCTTAATTATAATTGAATATTGATTATTGAAAGTTAATTATTATGTATATATTACCAATTATTAATTATTAAATATTTAATAGTAGTTATTAATTAATAAATATTTAATATTAATTATTAAAAACTAATTAATTATTAATTATCAATTATTAAGTATTAACTATTAATTATTTAATATTAATAATTAATTATTAATTGTTAAGTATTAGGTATTAATAATTTATAATTAATCATTTAATATTAATTATTAAATATTTAATACTAAATATTAAATATTATTAAATTGTAGGGTTATTATCAAGTATTAATTATTAATATTACTTCTTAATTATTAGTTATTAATTATTACTTATTACACCTTAGTTATAATTGAATATTAATTAATGAAAGTCAATTATTATGCATATTTTACCAAATATTAATTATTAAATATTTAATAGAGTTATTAATTATTAAATATTTAATATTAATTGTTAAAAAATAATTAATATTTATTAATTATTAACTATAAATTATTTAGAATTAATAATTAATTATAAATTATTAATTATTAGGAATTAATAATTAAATTTAATTATTTAGCAGTAATTGTTTAATATTAGTTAATAAATATTTAATATTAAATACTAAATAGTAAATGTTAAATATTAATTATTATTAATTTGTAGGGTTATTATTAATTATTAATCATTAAATATCAACTAATATTAAATAATAATATAAATAATAATTGATTATTAAATATTATTAATTATTAATTATTAATATTATTAATTATTAATTATTGTTAAATATTTTAATATTTAATAGGGCTATATTACAATTGGCAAAAAAAGTTTATTACAACTTTCTAAAAACATAAACGTTGTGATTAATAATTAATAATTATCAAAAATTAGTTATTAAATATTAAATATTACTTCTTTACTATTTCTTCTTAATTATTAATATTAATTATTACTTTGTAATTATTAATTATTAAAAATTAATTCTTAATTATTAATTATTAATTATTTAATAATAATTATTAATTATTATATTGATTATTGAATCAATATTATTAACATTAATTAATAATATTAATTATTTCATATTTCAAATTAATTATTAATTATTATTGTTTAATAGCAATTATTATTTATTATTAATTATTTAATTATTAAATATTATTATTTAATATATAATTATAATTAATTATTACAACGGGCAAACAAAAAATGTTTTAATAGGCATCTATTGTAACCGGCAAGAAAAAAGAGTTGTTAAAAATAGACATCTACTACAACTGGCAAATGAAAAAGGTTGTAATAGGCATTTATTAAAACTGACATAAAAGAAGAGTTGTTAAAAATATGCATCTATTACAACCAACAAAAGAGAAAAGTTGTAATAGGAATCTACTACAACTGGCAAAATAAAAGAGTTGTTGAAAATAAGTTTATTACAACTTTTTGAAAAAAAGAGTTGTAAAAAACCATTATTACAATTAACATTTTGTGGCAGTTGTAAAAATACAGTTGTAATATGGTCTTTTTGTTGTAGTGGTATGAGCTCATGCTCAATACTGTACTTAAGCAAAATACATACAAACTTTAATTAAATTATTAGCAAGAGCCGAGTGTCATGCCTAGGATTCACATGACCATGGCTGTTTATTTTTAAAGTCAAGGCGGGCTTTAAGGGTTTCCAACCCATTTATATCAAAACAAAAAAAAATACAAAATGGCCTAAGAGCAAAAATATAAAAATAATAAACAAACATCCTACAGTAGATCGAGTTGCATGATGCACTTCTGTCAATTTTCTAATGTCTCTTAAGACTTGCTTCTTAATAAGATGATACACTAATGTTACAGAGCGGCACTCATTTTTGAAAGCCGTATTGATTCTTTCAGTCCATAGCGCAGTAGTGAATAGTTTAAGAATAGCAAGGTAAGTGTAGAAGAAAGGAGCTTTCCATCATTTCCCTTTGAAAATGCTAAACCGTTCAAGTTTCCTATCATTACAGGGGGAGTAAAAACTTCCATTTGCAAGTAGGTTGCACCAAACTTGATAATCATAAGGACAGGCAAAGAAGATGTGCACATTTGATCCGATGGCATTATTGCACAAAACACACAAATCATTATCAATAAAAACCATCCTATAAAGTTTGTCTTTGGTTTGAACTGCATTAGACATTATCTTCCATAACAACAAATTATTTTTCATGATGCCACCCGAGCTCCAAATCCATCTAGACCAGGGGAAAACTTCAAGATTGCTAATGAGAAGTTCGTATGTACTTGAAATCAAGTGCCACCTATTGCCAGTGGACCAAAGCACCTATTGAGGAGAGGAGGTAAGGTTACAATCTGAAATGGTGGACTAGAGGTTACGCACAGTAGAGGAGCTAGAGTATGGCACCACTAGTTGACTATCAGAAAAGTAGTTCATAATAGGAGCATTGAGAGGGATACCAGTCAGCGTTGTATGTTAGGGCTAATAACATTACTTAAAATGAGACCAGGAGAGGCTCGTGGGTCTGTCCAAAAATTTATAGTACAATTGCTCAAAGGTTTTTTCATTGTATTAAAGTCAAGAAAGTTGATCTGTGCTTAAGGATATTATGCCAACTCCAACTAGCATTGGATGGGATGTTGAGAGTCCAAAAATCGCTTGCTTTAATAAGATTTGTGTAACGACCCGCTATTTTGGACTATTCACATCCGCACATGTCGGACTTGAATAAATCAAAATACCGAATTGTTAATTTAAATTTGGCAAAACTGAACATATACAGTAAAGAAATAATCACAGATCATAGACACAGAGTAATAAATGCAGCGGAAACAAAAGATAGTAGTTCATGAAGCTACTATATACATATCAGAGTTAAATAAGGTACAACAGATGTCTCGAATACAATAGTCAAATACAATAATCAGAATACAATCACTGGAATCAACTGGATATCTGAAAGCTGGATAGATGGCTAGATCTCCAAGCGGAACTCCAACTCCAAAGGTGAGTCTCGAATACTGGTACACTCAGTTTGACCCGAGCGTAAAGCAAAACACAAAACACTCAAGTCAGGATTAACATAAACTGGATCGATGAAGATAATTGGTATAAGAGAATGCATATCCATAATATTTATAACTAAAATAACTATTTATGAAATCATATTCTCAATTTAACTTTAGCTTTAAATCTATATATTATTATTTCAAAATACATTGTTTCAAATTAAAACTCTCATAGAAAAATCAAACATGAATATACAATATATATATTCAATACTTATATAAGCATAGATAAATACATAGACCAATATATAATTCATAATATACATCACATGCAATAGATTTCCAGGTGAAACATACAACATATCATCATACAAATAAGAGAAACAGTACTCACAACTTACATGTATACATCTAACATATAAAAGTATATAAACATACTTATTATAAAACATATTATATATACTAAAAGTAAACTGAAACTGTTATATATATTAACCACTTATGCAGACCATAAACAAGAATAGAGCATGTTTACAGGTGGACCAAAATTGCATGCAAAACAAACATAGGCAGATTATACATATCCGTTACAAATCTATATGCATCTAACATATTTATAAACTTATATAAGTATCTATATCACTCAGTAATCCAACTATGTAAACTGACATAAGATAAATTGTCCTACTATACTTATGTAATTAACAGATTCAAAGATTTATAAAGCTAGTATCTGGAAACTGACATAATAAACTAATATATAAACCAAATTTAGTACAGTTATATGCAAGTTTGAACCCATCATTTGAGATCTGCAACATCACTTGTATTATACAAACTTTATCACTTAATATACTTAGATTTATAGATATGCTAACATCTAAACTGACTTATTAAAACATATATATGTGAATATACCGTATAAAACAACCTAAAATCTAAACTACAGATGCGTACAACATATATATTATGTACGGTAACCATTTTATAGTAGACCATATATATGAAACTAAACCATCTTATACAACAGCTTAACTAAATAAATATACAACTCTATATATGAAACCAAACCATATAGACTTATACAGTTCTTATAAATAACAAAACTGATACATCTCTATATGTATTAAAGCCAACTCATATACTCATGAGTAACAGAGAAATATATATATATATATATAACACTTTTATATTATAACTTATATATATATATACAAGTTCAAACATTGACAGAGAAAAGGGAGGTTACCAGAAGAGGTGGAAGGGGAGCATAGGCCGCGCGGAGGAGTGGAAAGAGAAGGAGAGGGGCGGAGGAGCATCGAACTGGGTGGCCATAGGCTGCGCTTGGCTGTGACGAATTGGTGGATGGATGCACGTGATGCGGGTGGTGGCGAACGCGACATCGGGGAGGGTCGCAGGTCGAGGTCGGAACTGCGTACTGGTGATGGTGACGGCGATGCTGCTGCATGGAAGGAGCCGGTTGTCAGGGCGAGGGCATGAGTTGCGTTACCGAGCATGACAAGCGGAGGGGAGAAGGGCGCGGGTTCCGGTGGAAAGTCGGTGGAGTTGAGGTCGTTGTGGAGGAGAGCGATGGCCGTGCGTAAGCTCAGTGTGGCATTCAAGGTGGTCGGTGAGTTGATGGACTAGGTAGGATAGAGCAGAGGAGGCATGGTGAGTAAGAAAAGAAAATTGAAAACATAAAGTGGAATTGAAAAAATAACAGAGAGGAAGAGAACGTGAATGGACAAAATAATATAAATGAACTATGGGAATAGCACCAGCCGTCCTTGATCTTCGAAATAATTTAACGTAGATGGTGAACCGACCATATATAATAATTATAGGAATAATGACCGTCAAAATTTTATACGAACGGAACCAAACAACGCAGATGCAGAACCGATACGACGAATCATTTTACTGGTTTCGTTGCGTACCGAAATTCAAAATACAGAAATAAATATACCGCAAAGATCAGCACGACGAGACGATTAAAACGGTATACAGATTTCAGTAGTACGATTGAATTATAAAAATTCGAATTTTCTACTAGCGGAAAATGCAAGAAAAACGCAGAAAAATAAGATCGATGGAGCTACAGAAGTCCGAATTAGGAAAAACGAAAAATGACGTCTTGCTCGGAAGATGGTTTAGAATTTTTCTATGTAAAAATATTTAGGTTTTGAAAACATTTTATTTTCATCGATTTTTAACTGATTAAATTGAAGTAAATTTACGCACGAAATAAACTTTTATATTTTTGGATGAAAATTTACCAGTTGCTATGTTTAACTAGACACGTTTCAAATATTAAATTTTTATTTTAAAACTTTATCGTTTAAAATTTCAACTAATTACGTTATTAAAACGGTTAAAATTTACGGGTCGTTACAATTTGACTTTATCAAATAACTCATAAAGAAAAAGAACGAAGTATTTATACATAGAAGCAATGTTCCATTTTTATATGTTAATAATACCTAGACCACCATTCATTTTTGGAAGTTGAACCTTGTGGAAGCAATGGGATCAATTTAGAAGTGAATGGCTCCCCACTGTTAGAGCTAGATTTCCTAGATTTTGACGACGACGACTCCATGTTATAATCTAAGTAGGAAGGATACTGTTAAGTCATCATAGAGCTCTAAAAAAGTTAGAAGAATAAGTGTTGCACTTCAAAAGATCCTCTATTAGAAGAACACTTGAAAATTGTGTGTTTGTGAGTCAGTGTGTCCTAGATATATATTGTTAAAAATCATAAGAATTACACATCATCATTTTATAACCTTCAAGACTTTAAAAATTATTTTTATGAATTTCTTTATATTTTTTATAATTGATAAAAAGGGACTTTCTGGCTTCAGAAATGTTAAACAAACATGTTCACCAGTGGACCGGTGGCATGCCACTGGTGCACTAGTTTGGTTCAAAATTACTAAGATGAAAATTTTGATTTCTCTTCATCTGAACAGAAGCATTCCTTCTTTTGTTTTAAGATGCGACCTTCTCCAATGGTGAACGAACATACCTCTACATCAAACTCTTTCAAATCTATAAATAGCCTTAAATTCAACAAGTTTAATTGCCTAACTTGCTTTCTAATTCTCTGGTCAACATTATGAAACCCTAGTCTATCTAATATCTTCAAATTAGAAATTATTCAACAACAATCATCAATATTCTATTTTTTGACCACCTAAACTCTGGCACATTCATATAAAAACTAGTTCTTGCGAGTTATAGGAGATTGTACTATATCGGGCATATCGGTGTATTCAGACACATATACTGCCAAGGTTTATTTTGTATCAAGTCAATGAAAAGACATGTTTAGCGGCTTAGGCATTTTTATATACCTATTTCTGAAGCGAGGGTGCTTAGTGAGCAAAAACTCAGAATAGAGATTCTAGGTCTGGACATAAGACGATGGTACGAACTAGTATAAAAATCCTGGTGTGCTTGTTCTTTATCTTATTTTACTTTACCATATTTTATCTTCAGTTTGTTTATTTATTGTTATCCTACCTTCTGAACAGGCAGAATCCAAACAAACTGGACAGATAGATCTTGGAGTTATCAAGGCGGAAAGCCCAGAGGGATAGCCCATTAGTCCAGAAACCAAGCACAGACAGAGCCACAAAGTCAAAGCCAAAACCATAAAAGACAACAAGATAGTGGGATCCCCCAAGTTGGGAATCGGTACCGACTCCCACTGGGGATCGGTATCGACTCCTAAATACAACTTGGATGGATCCCATCTTCAACCTACATGCTTATCTCGGTGCAAAAAGCCTATTTTCAAAGTTGGTTTGTTGATTCAATGCATTTCTCCATCGAACTCCATGGACACTTGAACTACAACTTTGTTCTCTTTCAACTCCATCATTTGGGCTTAGAAAAAAGCTAAAACAGGTACAAACAACTATGAAATCGAGAAGCTAACTACTAGACGATTCGAGATGAGGGATTGAAGATACCAGATATGGAAATCTTGGGGATCGGTACCAACTCCCACTTAAGGATTAGTACCAACTCCCAGTTTCTGCTGAAGTAAAGCTTATTATTTTAGGAGAATTGGTCAAATTCATGCACAATGATTTAAAGAGATTTAGACGAGATTTTAAGCTCTCTACCTCAGTAAATAGGAAGGTATGGTTCATTTCTCAGGATATTTTGGCTGGAGTTCCATTATTTCTCATATTCTTGTAACTCTGAAATTCTAAGTGTCGGAGTTGTACCGACCCCCGAGAACTTCTGCCTCCAAATCAAAAATAAGCAATAAAACTTCAAAGTGGACGCAGGCCTTGCTTTGCCGAACCACTATAAATGATTGTGTCTTGTTTGTTACCTTATGTTCATTTACTTTTCTTCATTTAATCTCAACCTCGTAAACTTCTGGGTGTTTATACCATTTTTGGTTCAAACATTTAGGTGCTTTCACTGAGAAGGATATTCTCAGGCCATTTGGATCCATCGTCTACTATTGAATTTCCTATATCCAAGAGATAGATCCAATTTCTCTATCTTTTAATTTTACAACTCAGATTTCCAACAAATCTACTAAAAGCTTTTGCCATGGCCCGATCAAGAAGAGATCGTTGTACCAATTCCAGAGCTACTACAGAAGTTGAGAATCAGAATCCTCAGCAAGGAGATGGAGTTGCTCAACTAACTCAACCTGAGATCCAGACTCCAACTTACGTCATGACCGGAATGGAGATAGATATGATGACGAAACAGATGGAAGACAGACTCCAGGCTAAACAATAGGTGATGAACAACACAATGTAATAGAGCTTGAGGCTGCTGAATGAGCTGACTCAAAATAACCGCAGACGGAGTAGATGGGATTCCAGCTCGAAATCAGAGAGTTCTTCTTCATCCGAGTGAAGACGGAGCGAAAGAAGGTAGAAGAAAACTCAATACACAGTTGGAACATCTGCACAAGGAAGAGGATGAGCCTCAGGCTAAAGTTCAGGGATCCGTACCGATCCCCACTAGGGACTCGATACCGACCCCTAAAATGGTGGGCCTAGAGCCCCTCCTCTGGAAGGCAGCATGGATGTCATCCTTGGATGTGTCGTTGAAGGTCTAAATTTGCAAAATCACAATATTACTGATGATGCTGCTCATGGGAATCGAACAGGGGGGATGCTAGACGAATGGGTCCCTCGGAGTTTGGGGAGCCTAGGTATCGAGCATCTTCTCGAGAACGTTCGCCGGGCCGAACACTTGGGGTAGGACCCGCTCAGTGCCGTTTAGTCGAACCTGTTGATTCAGACTGTTTGGAGGATATGGTTATGAGGTTGGTTAGTGAAAACAGGTCCAGAACTAACAACAATTGGGGAACTTATTAGTACCCTAGGTACGGGTTTTGATGATAACAACTATAGAATATTATATAAAATATAGATACTAATGTTTTATCAAGATATATATAGTATATAGTGCAGTATATATGACAACTGTTGATTAAGAAGACTATACAGTATCAAAAGTAGATTCAAGATAATGATAATTGAAGACTCATGAGTATTCAAGAGTTCAAGATTTTAAGAGATTCCAGATAAGTTATAGAGTCATAGAATTTATGTTAAAACCTTGATAGCACTTTCCTAACTCTCTCTCCTTCTTTAATTTTGTTTTAAACTGTTTTTCAAATATCCTGGTTTCAAAATAATTCCCAAAATGATTTATAATCTCTTATACTTATAAAGATATCGTTTTAAAGTTTTTAAGTTTATATATATACTGAATTTTTGTTTATACTTTAATAAGTTATAATTTGTTGATTTTAATATATATTATTGAATACTCTTACTAAATCTTTCAAAATTATTTTATAAAGTTTTATTAAGTTATATTTTAACTAAAATGTGTATAAACTATATTTAAATGATTCTACAAAGTATCAAATTATTTTACAAAGCAACGGATTTTCAAAATAATTTTTTCAAGTATTTTTCAAAATACAAAGAGATATGTCGACATATCTTATCCATGTATGTTGACATAGGCCATACTTTTCAAAATTCAAATTTGAATGGAAGTGTCTTTTCGTCGTATCTCTTCGCGAATGGACATCACCGTTGTTTCCCTATATATACCAGACTTCCAAATGAATTTTTAACATCAGCTTTCTTATTCTTCTCTCCCCTTTCCACTCTCTTGATTTCTAAATCAATTTTTACCGAAACTCTACTGAAATTCAACCAGAATCAAATTTAATCATCACTAGTTTGATTCTCCTTCGTCTACTCTCTAATCTCCCTCGTCTCTCACACTCAAACCAAGATCAAAGTGTAATTCGAGAGTTATAGGATCAATTGTAATCAAGATCAAAGATCCGAGTCTGTATAACTCTATCAAGTCATATTGCCATACTTTTGTGTATGATTGTAGCCTATAAAATCAATTGGAAGTGATTGTAGCTCGTAAAATCAATTGGGTATGCATAGTAGCCCGTAAATCCAGCCGGTGTGCTTGTAGCCTGAAAATCAACTAACTCTACTCAGAAGTTAGACTTTTGGAGGGTGTGTCTCGTAGCATTGAAATCGAGATTGTATTTGCATTTACTAGTTAAAAAGAAATCCATACAAGGAATTTTGTGGGACAGGATGTAGGATAACTCCGAACCAGTATAAAATTCTGGTGTGTTCTTTCCTTTTTACTTTTACTGCATTTACTTCTATTTGCACTTTGGTTCTGTGATTGTTTATTACATCACTCCAAGTAGAATCTTAAAGAATTTGAAAAATATTCATATAATCAATTAAACACCATTCACCCCCCTCTAGAGTTAATTTTGTTTTAAGATCCCTATACCATTAACTCACATTTGGTAGCGGAGCATTGGTTTTCAAAGTATTCATTATCTGATTTAGTTTAAATGGCTACCAACACTGGTAATAGTACTGTTAGTAACACTGTTAATACACTTTTTTGTAACTCATTAGTTGAAGGACAATCTACTCCTAGACCTCCACTTTTTAATGGTAGTAATTATGTATATTGTTAATGTAGAATGAAAATTTATTTACAGTCAATTGGTTTAGACACTTGGAATATCACACAAACTGAGTACACTGAACCCGAGACTAATTTTTCACAGTGGATTGTTGACCAAAAAGCAGTTGCACAAAGTAACTCTAAGACCGAATATATTATTTTGTTCATTAGATAGAAATGAATTTAATAGAGTAGCTATATGTAAGTCTTCATTTGAAATTTGTAGAACTTTGCAAGTTACACATGAAGGCACAAGTAAAATTAAACAGACCAAAATTTCCATGTTAACAAACCAGTTTCAATTATTAAAAACGAGTGCATATCTGATATGTATAGTAGATTCCAAGATATAGTACACACACTTATAGCATTGGGTAAAAGTTTTTTTGAGGAGGATCAAGTTAGAAAAATCCTTAATTCACTTACTCCTGAATGGGATCAAAAGAATCTTGTAATCGAAAAGGCTAATGACATTAGCACTTTAAAAATTGAAGAGTCAACTGGTAATTTAATGTCTTTTGAAGCACAAATGCATGGCAGGAGAGAAAGAAAAGCAATAGAGAAGAAATCTTTAGCTTTAATGCAATGACAGATAATTTGGATTCAGATAGCAATGACAATGAAGAAATTGCTTTCATGATAAGGAATTTCATAAAATTTCTAAAATATAGGAAGATGAATCAAAAGAAATGACAATTAAAATCCAGTAAGCGGAAGTGGAAACGAGGCTATCCACATCCCTATAAACTGAAAACCACACCAAACATTGATTCATCCAAAAAATCGAGAAGAGCTTATACTAGAAAACTAGACGATTTAGACACATCCTTAAATGATAATGAATCAGATACAAAAATTGCTAGCATGTGCTTTAGGGCAATACATAATTCAAAACACAATGGTGAAATGGATTAAAAAAAAGGTATGCTTTCAATATATAAAAAGTTCTAATTTCTCGAATGATTTTGTTTTGTTTTGGTTGCTTTATTGGTTGTTAGGAATATCCTATCCTATAGATTAATAATAATATTGGTTGAATATTGTGTGATTATATTCTAAATTTAAATATTTTATATATTTTAATAATAATATAATAATACAAAATATATTTAGAATTATTTTTAAAATTATTTTTCTAAAAATAGAATAACTATAAATAGATATATATATATATATATATAATAAAATAGGATATAGTTAAACAAAAATCATTTTTAAAAATTTCGACCTATATGTCGACATACCCCACGTGCGTATGTCGACATATGTAGATAGATTTTGAATTTCAAATTCAAATTCAAATTTTGAATTTCCCTCCACCTTTTCACCTACTCTTATGTTCTGAAAAATTCTCTTTACTAGAGAACATGTCATTTGATTCTCTATTCACTTACTCTATCTCCATCCATTCATTTTTCACTTTCATTTTCAAATTCAAAAATCATAAACTCTCTTATCTCTTCAAATACTCCTCAATGGCATCCTCAAGCAATGCTAAGGGAACCATGAGGCTTTATAAGAAAATAAAACAATATCTTTTTAATGATCAAGAAGCCATGCAAGCTTATATTGGATATTTTTCTTTCGGAAAAGTCTTTCCTAGAAGATTTGCTATTTTTGAAGATTTTCCTACTTATGATCTATTCAGTCTTTGTTTGCAAAATGAAATTCTAGGTTTAATCGATGTTTCTCAAAATGATTTCGTCTGTTATCCAAAATTGGTGAAGACGTTTTATGCAAATTTAAAAGGAAAATTTTATGATGGAAGAGAAGGAGCAGTTTGGAATAGTGTCAAAGGATTACAAATTGTTTTAAATTGTGAACTTTTGGGTCACATTCATGGATGCAAATCTAGTGCAATTGACCTTTCAACTTTTCAAATTGATTTTCAAAATCGTGAAGTAATTCATAACATTTTCGAAAGTGATGATGATTTTGAATTTAAAAACAAAAACTTGCATCCAAAAACAAGAATTTTAAGCCTTCTTTTGCAACAAAGTACCACTCCTAGAACGGGTAATTATAATAACCCAACACAAAAGGTTTTCAAAGCTCTTTTCTCCAATTATGGTCATTACGACATAAATTGGTCTCATGACATTTTGGACGAACTTTTCCTAAAAATATTTCTAAATATGAAAACACACTATTTCATGGTGCATCTTACTCGTGTTTTCAAATATTTTTTGTTGACCTCAAAGGAGATGAAACAATTCCTCGAAAAATATTTGATAAGGCCAACATTTCACTAATGCATATTTCACCCTTTTTCAGGCCTTATGAAACACTTGCAGAAAAGGAACAAAGGTTGACTTAGGAAGAGGAGCAAGGAATAAGAGAAGAGTAGGAAGAGGAAGAGGAAGAGAAAGGAGAGGAAATGGAAGTCGAGGAGGAAGAAGAACAAGTGGAGGAGGATACTTCCTTGGAAAGTATCAATATGCCACCTAATCCATCAAACAAAGATCTTCTCAAAAATCAAGAGAATATCGTTCACAACCAAAGGAAGCTTAAGAAATCATTTTCAAAGATATTTACCTCAATTTCCAATAAAATGGTAAATTCTTTGGAAAGATCATCCGAAAGCTTAGTGGTTCTTCTTCATCTTCATCCACATCTTCCTAGTTTTAGTTTATACTGAATCTCATGCATCTTTCTTTTAGTTCTTGTACTCATCCTTATTATCAATGAAAATTCTATTTCTTGCTGCTATACATTGTTTATCATCTTTGGAAAATATACAAGTATAAACGTATAAGCTAAATACATTAGAATATCAAAACAAAATTATTTTGAAAATTTCTTTATATATGTCGACATACAACGGTAAATTTTCAAATTTTTTTAATTTTGAAAATTAAATAGACAGCAAGTGTCTATTCATTTCTAACGAATTTTCACCCATTTAAATACCTATTAAGATCAGAGAATCATTTGTTTCAAGTTTCTTCCTTCTTCCGTTTCATTCCTAAACTCTAATAAAAGTCAATGGCCTCTCCTATCCAAAAAATAAGTGAAAACCTCGAACGAACACTTGAATCATTCAAGAACATTCTTTCTTTCATCCTTAGAAACTAGAGGCACTTAGAACTGAGAAAAATGCAGATGATCAAGGAGCAAGAAAGGCATTTCGACGCAATTAGGTGGATGATTTCTACCTTGAACAAAGAAGAACCAACCAATCTAGAGTGTACCATCAACAAAAATGATGAAGATTGGGATGCTATTAAAGCGGATCCAATCTTTAGTGCTGATGGATGGGTTGAAGTTCCTTGAAGTGTCTAGTTTAAATAGGTTTGATTGTATATAAATAATAATACTTCATTTAGTTTGGATTTGATTAATTTGATTTGTGTGGATTTAATTGAATGGTGTGTGACATTAACATTGTTGGATTGGATGAATATTTGGATTGATTATGATTATTTCATGATTATCTAATTTTACATATCACTTATTGTTTTTATATAATCTTACTCATCATCATTATATATAATTCTTATATATATATATCAATTAGTATTTTATTTCAGGGGAGTTAGAGTTAGAATTAGAGTAAGAGTTATAGTTTTAGTTGGTTATTTTTGTTGATCACAAATGGGGAGAAATATGTTAAATCTAGACATAGATTAAGGGGTAATTGCATAGATTAAGGGGGAGTTTTGTAATCTAGGGAAAGTTATTTTATATACAGAGTTGTCATCATCAAAAAGGGGGAATCGTTAGTACCTTAAGTCTTGGTTTTGATGATAACAACTATAGGATATTATATAAAATATAGATACTAATGTTTTATCAAGATATATATAATATATAGTGCAGGATATTAGACGGGTGTTGATTATGAAGACTGTACAGTATCAAGAGTAGATTCAAGCTAATGATAATTGAAGACACATGAGTATTGAAGAGTTCAAGATTTCAAGATAAGATATAGAGTCATAGAATTTATGTTAAAACCTTATAGCACTTTCCTGATCTCTCTCTCCTTCTCAAATTTTGTTTTAAACTGTTTTTCAAATATCCTGGTTTTAAATAATCTTTTCAAAATATTTCCTAAAATGATTTTCAATCTCTTATACTTATAAAGATATTATTTTAGTGTTTTTAAGTTTAATATTGAATTTTTGTTTATACTTTAATAAATTATAGTTATATTGATTTTAATATATATTATTGAATACTCTTACTAAATCTTTCAAAATTATTTTATAAAGTTTTATTAAGTTATATTTTAATTAAAATGTGTATAAACTATATTTATATGATTCTACAAAGTATCAAATTATTTTACAATGTAACGGATTTTCAAAATAATATATTTAAAGTATTTTTCAAAATACAAAGGGATATGTCAACATATCCTATCCATGTATGTCGACGTAGTGGCCGTAATTTCCAAAATTCAAATTTGAATGGAAGTGTCTTTTTGTCATATCTCTTCACGAGTGGACATGACCTTTGTTTCCCTACATATACCAGACTTCCAAATGAATTTTAACACCTACTTTCTTATTCTTCTCTCCTCTTTTACCTCTCTTGATTTCTAAATCAATTTTTACCCAAACTCTACCGAAGTTCAACTAGAATAAAATTCAATAATCACTAGTATGATTCTCCTTCATCTAATCTCTAATTTCTCTCATCTTTCTCACTCAAACCAAGATCAAAGTGCTATTTAAGAGTTATAGGATCAATTATTGTTAACCTGATTTTTAACCTGTCAGAACTCAAGGAGGTCAGAGCATCGACATTCGGTCAGAACAACCCAAGAACCAACCAAAAAGGCTAGAAGATCCAAGCAAGCAGAGTTAGAGAGAAAAAAAGAAAGCAAAACACACTAAGGTTATGGATCTCTAGTGATCCATTTCCTATGGATCGCCAGTGATCCATGATGTTTTCTCGTAGATTGCTTGACGAGGCAACAAAGGCCATCCAGAAGACGAAGCAAAAAATTGGCTAAGTATATGGATCTCTAGCAATCCATACATGGATCTCTAGCGATTCACCCATTTTCATCAAGTAGCCATGCGCTCCGAAGCAGAAAGCAAGAGGAAACTTCTCAAGTCACTGGATTGCTATCGAGCTAAAGCTATGCATCGCTAGCAATCCATCAAGTTAGCTCGGATCACGATGTCGTCTTCAGTGCGCCTTCCTAAGAGTATCAACAAACATTTAGCAAACAGGCTTGGCCCAATAGCTCTCCAATCTCTATAAATACTCACCTATCTGCAACATAAAGAGGACCTTCTCCGGACTGATTGTTGAAGCTCTATTGGAAACTTTCTTCACTCTCTACCTCCCTTACAACAATCTCCAAGGGATTCACTATGATTCTCTAGTGGATCCCAACTCTGGGGATTCAATCTAGCTAAGGATAATCAAAAGCCTTATAATCAAACACTATTTATAACAGCGATCAGTCATAAAAAACTATAAAGTGGATGTAGACTTCGTTAACAGCCGAACCACTATCAAAATTTCTTGTCTTCTTTCTTTTACTGTTCTTTTTCTATACCTATTATCCATGTTATTGCTCTGTCATAACAGGGTTGGTGCTGTCAAACTCAAACCAGGGTTTTGATCTATTTTTTGGGTTAACATTTTGGTGCTTTCGCTGAGAGTTGAACTCAGGATCCGAAGAACTGAAGTTTGAATCTAAGATTTAGAGAAGATGAGTAGGCCAAATACTAGTTCTTGAGCCGTAGCAAGTAAATCGGAGCATGGGGGCAGCCAGGAAGTGTCCTCAAATTCTCAGCAACCCAACTATGTGATTAGAGAGGAGATGGAAAAGATGATGAAAGAAATGTAGGATGTAATCTTAGCTAAACAACAGGAGATGATAGAGTGCTTCTTCCAGAGGATGGAGCAGCAAGGGATGGCTAGATCTGCAGGGAACAGAAATCAAACTCCAGGGAACAATGCAGGAGCCGCCAGAGTTAGATTGGAGCGAGATGGAGTCTTGTCCCCACTCTTAGAGCAACCTATACTTGGGGGCAGTGCTGGAATCAACATGGGAATCAATCCCAATGCCGTAGTAACTGTTGAAATACTAGGGACTAGTGGTACAAGAGCTAATCCAAATACTAGGGTGCAACCGACAGAAGATTATGTACTAGAACTTCCTTGAAGGAACAGAGGATTGAATGAAGCTAGAGTTGTGAATCAGAACATATGCATATGACCAGAAGAGGTCATCCCTGGATACCCCCCAATGGGACAGGGGCCAAAGCATTGCTTTAAAACGAGGACCTTCATTGCATGATGAGAACAGAATTGCTGAATTGGTACGAAGATTCATTAAAGGAGGACCCCCTGATCAGGGTTTGGAAGATGTGAACAGGAATCCATTTACTACTAACATCTGGAATGCAAGAAATCCTTCATATTTCAAGCTTTCAAGGTTGGAAATGTACGAGGGGAAGACATATCCGACGATTCATATGATAAGATACATCCAACATATGGAGGTGTTGGGTGCTTCTGAGGAAGTAATGGGACGGTGCTGCCCCTTATACTTAAAGGATTTGGCTGCAATGTGGTTCGGACAATTAGAAAATGGGTCCATAAGCACATGGACCGACTTGGTGAGCAAGTTCTTGAGACAATTTAGTGTTCATGTCTCACAACCAAGGAATGTGCTTATGCTCTCAAACGTAAAACAAAGACCTGAAGAGACTTTAAGAAGTTATTTAACAAGGTTTAATGCGGCGGCAGCTGCAGTCGATAAGCCAAATTCATCGTTTGTCCTAATGCCAGTGGTATCTAGGGTCGCAAGTTAGACTTATTTCAAAGCTGCATTGAAAAGGGATCCACCGATGGATCTTGCAGAATTCTATTACGAAGCTGAGAGATATTTTCATTAGGAAAACATTAAAGCTGAGGATGAGGATGTGGATGCTGAAATAAATGCCATGGAGGATAGGGACCATCTAGAGTTGGGATTGGAAAAGACAAAGGGAAAACCGACGACAACTTCGGGGAGCCGAAACGACAAAGGATGGAGCCGAGGTTCTCTTCATACACTGAATTGACTGAAACCCCAAAGAGGATATACTTAGATACTAGGGGGTAGAACCTCTACCGGAGGCCACCTAAGAGGGAGCCCACTGATCGAGAGAAAAGATATGGAAAGTTTTACATCTTCCATGAGCTGAATAGGCATGAAATGAATGAGTGCCGACACCTTCATGATCTGATAGAAGAACTGGTTCGGAACAACCAGTTGCCATAGTACGTAAGGAAAAAAGCTACAGTAGGATTACAAGAAAAACCACCATCCATGGCAAATGCATCAAGAAACAGCCAGGGATTCGAGCCACGACAAATTATCCCATGATCGGGGTAGATGGGAATCAGATCCGGCTCCCATGCTTTACTTTTTCGTTTGTTTTTCCGCACTTTTCTTTTGGTATTTAAACAATAACAACCTCCGGCCGCTTACATGTGTATGGGATCCTGAACGGTCCCTAGGCATGCTCTTAGTCGGATGCCCGAGATGACCATTTAGGACAATAATAACCTCGGACCGCTTACACGTGTACGAGACCCAGATTGTTCTATAGGCGCGCTCTAAGTCGGATCCCCGAGGTAAAGATTTAGGATTTCTGCCTGTTTTGGTTCCTTCTTATTTGATTTCTGCTCGTTTGTTTTGATTTGAACATTTGAATTTTGAAAAATCCACATTGATTATGATGACTGATATTGGTCGCCTTAGAGTCCCACCACGAGGCCGGAGTGCAGCGAGTGGATGGAGTTGTACGATATTGATCGCCTTAGAGTCCTGACCGAAGAGACGGGACCGGAGTGCAAGAAGTAAACCCCCTCACCGGAGAGTGAGTAGATGGGCTTACTTAATCCCTCTTAACTTAACAAATAAACGATCTGGAGAGATCGTCCCCTTAACTTAAAACATTAAACGATCCAGAGAGATCGCACGTTGAGCACAATATTAAATGATCTTGAGAGATCGCACATTGAACTAACCATTTAACGATTCGGAGAGATCACACATTAAACTTAAACAATCAGAAGAGGCCAAGCCCTAAAACATATTTGATTTAATAAAAGGATTTGAATGCCTTATAAATAGAATAAAACTGATGAATCCTTGATGAACACAGGATGATTTCGATATATGATGTGTTTATGATATATGATGCAATTCTGATATATGATGTGGTTTTGATATATAATTTGATTTTGATATATGATGTGACAACTCCGAGTGAGAAGCAAAAATTGATAGTGATATAAATCCTGAATGAACATGGGACGATTAGAGATGAATAATGTAATTAGAGACACGTGATGTAATATCTCCGAATGAAATCGGAATGATTGTGATGTATAGATTACACTTAGGCAAATTCTAGAGTCTTAGGCTGTAACAAGTTTAGAACGACTCATGATTGGCAAGAGAATCCGAAGGAACCAGACGATTCACCAAGGCTAAAGCAGCTGGGAAGCTCATTTATCGAAGACTGGAAACAAGAGCTTGTTCTTGACCAAAGTACACCTTTCATTCAGAAGGCGTACTTTAGGGGGCAAGTGTTAACCGGGTTTTTAACCCATCAGAACTCAAGGAGGTCAGAGCATTGACTTCGGGATAGAACAACCCAAGAACCAACAAAAAAGGCTAGAAGATCCAACCAAGCAGAGTTAGAGAGAAAAAAGAAGAAGAAAGCAAAACACACTAAGGTTATGGATCGCCAGCGATCCATCTCCTATGGATCACCAGCGATCCGTGATGTTAGCTCGTAGATCGCTTGACGAGGCAACAAAGACCATCCAGAAGACGAAGCCAAAAAATTGGCTAAGTACATATATCGCTTGTGATCCACCCATTTTCATCAGGTCGCCATATGCTCTGAAGCAGAAAGCAAGAGGAAACTTCTCAAGTCACTAGATTGCTATCGAGCCAAAGCTATGGATCGCTAGTAATCCATGGCCTATGGATCGCTAGCGATCCATCAAGTTAGCTCGGATCACGATGTCGTCTTCAGTGCGCCTTCCTATGAGTATTAACAAACATTTGGCAAATAGGCTTATCCCAATAGATCTCCAATCTCTATAAATACTCACCTATCTACAACATAAAGAGGATCTTCTCCGGACTGATTGCTGAAGCTCCGCTGGAAACTTTCTTCACTCTCTACCTCCCTCACAACAATCTCCAATGGGATTCACTATGATTCTCCAGTGTATTCCAACTCTGGGGATTCAATCTAGCTAAGGATAATCAAAAGCCTTGTAATCAAACACTACTTGTAACAACGACCAGTCATAATAAAACTATAAAGTGGACGTAGGATTCGTTAAAAGTCGAACCACTATAAAAATTCCTTGTCTTCTTTCTTTTACTATTCTTTTTCTATACCTATTATCTGTGTTATTGCTCTGTCAGAATAGGGCTGGTGCTTTCAAACTCAAACCAGGGTTTTGATCCATTTTTTTGGTTAACAATTATAATCAAGATCGAAGATATGAGTTTGTAAAACTCTATCAAATCATACTACTATACTTGTGGGTGTGATTGTAGCCCGTAAAATCAACTGGGCGTGATTGTAGCCCATAAAATCAATTGGGTGTGCTTAGTAGCCTATAAGTCTAGTGGGTGTGCTTGAAGCCTGGAAATCAAGTGACTCTACCCAGTGATCAGAATTCCATAAGGTGTGCCTCATAGCCTTGAAATCGATATTGTATTTACATTTACTAGTTGAAAAGAAATACATACAAGGAATTATGCAGGATTGGATGTAGGGTAACTCCAAACTAGTATAAAATCCTGGTGTGTTCTTTTCTTTTTACTTTTATTGCATTTACTTTTATTTGCACTTTGATTTTATGATTGTCTCTATGACTATTAATTACACATTCCAAGTAGAATCTTAAATAATTTGAAAAAAATTATATAATCAATTAAACACTATTTAACCTCCTCCTCTGGTGTTAATTTAGCCTTGAGATCCCTATTCCACTAACTCACACTTATGCTAGTAAGAACCCGTTTACAGAGGACATCCTTCAGGCGAGTTACCTTTGGAGATTCAACATGATAACGATGCCATTGTATGGAGGAACGACAGATCCTAGGCAACACTTATAGAGATATGAATGGCACATGGATTCATCCAAGGCTTTGGTTGCTATGAAGTGTCGTTGTTTCCTAATTTTCTTAAAAGGATGGCTATGATGGTTCACACGGCTTCCGCTAAGGTCCATATTATCTTTTGCTGAATTATTACGGAAATTCATGGAGCAATTCCATTTGCACACCTCACGTATGAAACATGTGATGTCATTGTCTAATGCATATCAAGCTGAAGGAGAGTCACTATGGGACTATTTCAATCGGTTCCACACGGCTGTAACGAAAATTATGTATCCAAAGAAAGATATGGTGTTGATGGCGCTTTATAGAGGAGTTCATCCCGACTCGGACTTTGGGGATTGGATAGAAAGGAAGCAACTGTCAAAAATGGAAGCTTTCTATAGGAAAGCTAATTAGTATTTGTGTAGGGAGGATGCACGTAAGCGTCTACGGAGGACTGATGTTGGAAGTTCGAATGAGCCGATTCAGATAAATATTTTTGTAAAGCAATTTGGAGGAAGCTCTGGGAATGTTGATGTAAAAGTTGGTAATCAGAACAAAGGAGGGATACAAAACAATGATGGGGCAAAAAAGGGAAAGCCAGATAACATGAGATGTTTCAGAAGTCCCAAATATGACAATTACACCGAATTGAACAACTTGATAGATAACATCTATCTGGCTACTCAGAATACCGAACAATATAGGAAGCCTGCTCCTAGGTAATCAACTTAGAATGAGAGGAAGTTGGGCAAGTTCTGTAGATTTCATAAGACTCATTGTCATAATACTAATGATTGCAGGCACTTGCGTGACATGATTGAAGAATTAATAAGGAAAAAGAAATTGTAGCAATATGTGAAAGCCCCATAGGATGTCGAGCAAAGAAATTCTAACGCCACCGGGTCGTCTTCCCAGCAGGGGCAAGCTGAGCCTAATGTTGATGTATTCAGGCAGCCAGAAAAATGATTAGTGATAAACAGAATCATCGGTGGGCCTCATCCTGCCGACAGGAGCTTTGTAGAAATGGATAGATATATTGGAGCCTTGAACCATGCTGAGAATGAAAGTTGCTATGTTGTCAAGGATGGAGCTCTGACAAAACAATCTTGAACTATGACAGATGATATTGTTTTTCCGAACATGAATGCCGATAGAGTAGAGGCTCCAACAATTGATCCACTCGTGATCTCAGCCGCGATTGGTCCTGTTATTGTACGAAAGGTGCTTGTTGACTGTGGAAATTCAGTCAATATTTTGTTCGAAAAAGCTTACGACCAAATGATGTTGGAAGAGAGAGATTTGAAGCCTTGTAGATCTTCTATACAGGGGTTTAATGGGATGGCTACTAAAGCCATAGGATTTAGCGAATTACCAGTGGAACTTGATGAGGGAGACCATAAGCGAGTGCGGGTCATGCCATTTTTAGTGTTGGATATATATTCTTCTTATAACGCATTATTGTGTTGACCGACCCTAGATAAATTCAGAGCGGCCATTGCTCTTTAGTGTTTAACTATGAAATTCCCTATAGACAATGGAGTGGGGATCGTGCTAAAGTGGCTGGCAGCGAGTCCTATGTCACTGAACTAAAGAAGCAAGGCATAAGGAGAAAGGAAAGAGTGTAGAGTGGGTCCTCTACATAAAGGAATTGGATGCATAGCAACTATTTCCTGAGCCTTGACTTGGGCAATCCAGTCGGCTTTATAATGACATGGACCAACGAAAAGATTCGAAGGGCGGATGAGCAGCTCCCGCCGAGTTAAATATTGCTATTCCAGTCAGTAGGGATGACCCAAGTAAAGTCTTGAAGGTTGAATCTCTGCTTGGTACTAGTGTGATGAGGGAGTTGGTTGGTTTTATCTGGGTAAACCTGGATGTGTTTGCCTGGACACACTTGGATATGTGTAGGATCTCGCCCAGGATAGCGAGCCATGCATACAACATCAATCCCAAATGCGTTCCTGTGAAACAGAAATGTCGTAGCCTGGGTTCGAAGAGACCCACTACACTCAAAGAGGAAGTGGAGAAGCTGAAGGACAATGGCTTTATCCATGATGCTCTATACTTGGATTGGGTATCTAACCCTGTTTTGGTGAAGAAAGCGAACGGGAAGTTGAGGAAATGCATTGACCATTCGGACTTGAATAAAGCGTCCTGAAGGATAGCTTCCCGGTTCCAAGAATAGATCAGTTGGTAGACTCAACTAGTGGACACGATTTACTTTCATTCATGGATGCGTACTCTGAATACAATCAAATCCCGAAGCACATCCCAGATCAGGAGCATACCAGTTTCATCACCGACCTTGGACTCTATTTCTATCTAGTCATATCCCTCGGATTGAAGAATTCAAGAGCAACTTACCAGAGACTTGTGAATCAGATGTTAAAGAACCAGATTAGACTATCAGTGGAAGCTTATGTGGACGATATGCTCGTGAAGTCAAGATGTTCAAGAAATCACATTAATGATCTAGCGGATATGTTTGATGTCCTTCGATAGTACGGGATGAAGCTCAATCCCTTGAAATTCTCTTTTAATGTTGCATCAGGGAAGTTTTTGGGCTTCATTGTGAACTCTCGTGAAATTGAACCCAATCCAGAGAAGATCAAGGCTTTGAGAGAGATCGAAGCCCTAAAGACGATTAAGGAGGTCCAAAGCTTGAATGAGAAAGTCACCGCCCTGAGTCGAATCATTTTCAAGGCCACCGATAAATGCATCCTTTTCTTCGAGGTGATCAAAAAGGGAAAGTGAGACTCAGAATGGAACCAAGATTGCAAAGAAGCGTTCAAAGCCTTGGTGAATCATTTGGAAAGACCTCCTATCCTTTCGAAGCCAGTGGATGATGAGGACTTTGTTTATATACTTGGTAGTGTCTGTACATTCTCGGAGTACTGCACTTGTATGTGAGGAATCTTGCACCCAATGATCGGTCTACTACATTAGCAAGCGTTTGACAGAAGCAGAAAAAAAATACCCGAGACTGGAAAAGCTTGCATACTGTCTGTTGATCACTTCGAGAAAGCTCCACCACTACTTCCAGGCTCATCCGATCAATGTCCTTATTGACCAGCCTTTACGATAAGTCTTACAATGTCTTAAAACTTCTGGAAGGCTGTTAAAATGGAACATTGAATTGAGTCAATACGATATCACTTATCACCCTCGAAGAGCAATCTAGGGTCAGGCTTTGGCAGATTTCATAGTTGAATTCACTGCATAAGATGATTCTCCAGAGAGTAGTGGATGAAAGGAAATTGGATGGAGATGTACATGGATGGTGCAACCAATGATCGGTATTCTAGTGTTAGGTTTGTGATTGTAACTCCCGAAGAACACCCGATCAGCATGCCTTAAAACTTGATTTTTCGGCAACAAACAATGAAGTTGAATACGAGGCCTTTATTGCAGGACTCAAAGTCGCCAAGGAACTAGGGAATAAAGACTTTACACATTTTTCGTGACTCCCAACTAGTGGTATGCCAAGTTTGGAAAGTATCAAATGAAAGGAGCAAGGATAGCTCTCTATATAAATCGGGTTCTTGAGTTGCTTGACGACTTTGAATATTACATGATCACTCATATTTCCAGGGAGGAAAATGAGAAAGCCGACTCACTTGCTAAGTTGGCTAGTTCCAGGGATGCGTAGCTCATGGGCTTAGTTCCAACGAAAGTACTTTTAGCTCTTAGCATCGACCAAATGGATGTCGATTGGATCTTGGAGACTAAGGCTGAGCGAGAGTCCTGGATGACTCCGACTCAGGATTATTTGTAAAGAGGGATCTTTTCGTAGAGAAGAAATGAACGACGAAAAATCCTTCGCTAAGCTACAAGATATATCATGCAAGAAGGAATACTATATACAAAGGGTTTTTTGTCCCCATGCTTTGGTGTGTCGCTCACGATGAGGTCAAATGAGTACTGAGAGAAGTCCAAGAAAGGGCTTATGGCAACCACACTAGGGGGCAAATTTTAGCAAAGAAGATTCTTCGATACGGATACTTCTAGCCAATTGTTAACGGAGATATGGCTGACTACACCTGAAAATGTGACAAGTGCTAGAGATTTGCTAAAATTTTGAGGGCCCTATTGATGCAGCTTACTCAAATGGCCAGTCCTTGGTCGTTTGCAATTTGGGGTATTGATATTATCGATGTATTTCCGATATCTAAAGGTGGTGTGAAGTACGCTATCGTGTTGGTTGATTACTTTACTAAATGTGATGAAGTAGAGCCTTTGGCCACAATTACCAAGAAGAAGTAATCAACTTTGTTGTTCGGAATATCATTTGTCATTTTGGAGTCCCACAAGCGATCGTTACTGATAATGGGACCCAATTCGATAGTATGGAGTTTAAAGATTTCTGCCGCTGACACCACATAGAGAAGAGATTCATAGCGGTAGCACACCTTCAAGTGAATGGATCGGTCAAGGCTGTAAACAAAATTATCAAGTTCATTCTCAAGAAGCGATTAGATAAGGCCAAAAGCATATGTGTCGACAAACTTCCGTTAACGCTTTGAGCTTATTGAACCACCCACCAATCAGTGAATGGTCATTCCCTATTCACTTTGGCATATGGATCGGAGGCTATGATTCCGGTCGAATTGGATGTGCCTTCTCACTGAGTTACCCACTATGATCAATGGAAAAACAAGCAACTCCTCCTGGAGTCTTTTAATATAATCGATGAGAAGAGGACCGAAGTTGATTTGAGAGGAGCTGCGCATAGACACCAAGTTGCACGATGTTATAACACAAAAGTCAGGAGTTAAACCTTTGAAATTGGCGACTTGGTCCTCAAATGAATCTTCCCAAGAGCTAAGAACTTGGGCCCGGTTTGGGAAGGTCCGTATGTAATAGAGGAAAAACTTGGAGATGGCACTTTTAAGCTAGCAACTACGGATGTAATCTTACTCCCAAAGGCATGGAACAACAAGCACCTACGACGCTATTTCACTTAGAATAAACTTGTAAATAATGGGCTAGAACCGTGCAATAAGACGAATTCCGTTATTTTTCGCCTTTTATGAAATAAACGGCTTTTTCAGCCCAAACTTCCGTTTTCCCGTTTCTTAAGAGTTGTGACTTAATCAACTCGAATAAATCTATATATGATAAATGCATGTGCATAAGTACCCGAGGATAGGTGCCGGTCAAACTTCTGTGAACCATGATCGGGCCCATGAAGTCCCTCTTGATGTCTGTTGTTTCCTGGGGATTTGACCAGGCAACTAGTACTCGGCAATAAGTGCTCGGCATCAGAGAGCGATTGGCATCAAGGAGTGTTCGGCGAAGCACTGGCCATCCAGGAGAGTTCGGCGAAGCAACTGACATCCATGAGTGCTCGACGACAGGTGTGCTCGGCATAGTGCTCGGCATCCATTAGTGTCCGGCATCGAGACTGTTCGGCGTACCAGAGTACTCGGCATCAAGACTGCTCGGCATACCAGAGTACTCGGCATCAAGACTGCTCGGCATAACAGGGTACTCGGCATCAAGACTGCTCGGCATACTAGAGTACTCGGCATCAAGACTGCTCGGCATACCAGAGTACTCGGCATCAAGACTGCTCGGCATAACAGGGTACTCGGCATACAAGAGTACTCGGCATCCCATGGTGTTCGGCGTAATACTCGACATCCAGGAGACATTCAGCACAACTAACCAACATACCGTTCGGCATAGAAGGGATGTTCGGCGCAGAGCGTTCGGCCTCAATAGACAACCATCCCACATTTCCCACGACGCCAACACACCGTTCGGCTTAGAAGGGATGGTTCGGCGCAGAGCGTTCGGCGAACCTTGCTCGGCATACGGCGACCATTGTACTCGGGCTAGAGCGTTCGGCAATCAGCCCACTTGGGAAGTCCAGCCCATCTTTGCCTATAAATAGGGGGGTAGGGTCACAGTGAAATGGATCCTTTTTTGGAGAGAAAACACCGGGGAGACTCTGCCATTTTCAAGACTCATCTTCTCTACTTAACAACTTCATTTAAGCATTTGATTCACGAATTGTATTTGTAATCAACTATAAAGAAGATCAATAAAGTTTAACCTCAAAGTGGACGTAGGAAATTACGCTGAACCACTATAAATTTGGTGTTCTTACTTTCTGTATTTAGATTAGCACTGTCTTCTCTGTTTAATTTGATTTCATCACTTATATCTCTTCACAATCTTCTTCTACGAGGTTAGTGACCAATTTTGGTGCTAACACTTTGGTGCTTTCACTGAGAATCGAATTCTCAGACCTCAAGGATCTGCTTTGAAGCTACTGGATTGAACAAATCCCCCAAAGAAGATCCGACTTACTGATAGGACATCCGTTGATTCTACTCAGAGTTCATACCAATAACTCTACAATGGCAAGACCACGTACCAGGTCAGCTTCTCTTAATGCGGATGCCCGAGAGACTGCTAGCGTGCAACAAGCAGGACCTAGCAATCAACCAGCGATCCCGAGTGCAGGGATTGCCGCTCAAGAACAGACTCCAGTTGTCACCAGAGTGGAGTTCAACGACTTGATGAGAGAACTTAGGGAAAGCAGGAGACAACTGGGAGAACAGATGCAAGCTAATGCCAACCTGATGGCACAACTCACTCAACAGCAGCAACAAAATGCTGGGGGCAATCCAGCTGCTTATTCCTCTTCTGACAGCTCAACTTCTTCTGATGAACCACCCAGGCGCAGACGCCGTAAGACTGAAGCTGCAAGGGCAGATGCTGCTGTTCGAACAGCAGGAGACCGCGACCAAGCCAGAACTGGAAGCTTCTGAACCGGAGTACAGATGGAGGATGGAGCTCCAGATCATCAAAATGTTAACAATGTTGAACCTCACGACGCACGATTGGCAGATCGCCAGGAAAGGAGGCATCAGCATGGACAGGCGCGTAGAACTGACTCCAACCTCCCAGCTTCCATACAGACACCCGATCTGACAGCCATGATCAGGCAACTGATGAAAGAAAATCAGGGCTTATCAAATGACGACTGGGGAGTGTCAAGAAGTCATACTCCGTTCACAGATGTTGTGCTGCAAGTGGCGTACCCCAAGAAGTTTAGCATGCCAACCATTCCTGCATACGAAGGAAAGACTGACCCCAGACAACATGTAATGAGGTATGAATGGATGATGGATTCAGCCAGAGCAAATGATGCCACCAAGTGTAGGTGCTTTCCGATTACTCTATCTGGGATCGCTACTATGTGGTTCACCCGACTTCCTCCGCGATCCGTATCAAATTTCGAGGAGTTGGCAAAGAAGTTTATTGAGCAATTCAGGATACACACTACACGCCCGAAGGACGTGATGTCTCTGTCAAGTGTAATCCAAAATCCCGGAGAGTCGCTGAAGGAGTACTTACAAAGATTCCACGTTGCGGCAACTGAAGTCAGTAATCCCAACGACCATGCAATTCTAATGGCTGTAATGAGAGGTGTAGATCCGGATTCTGAATTCGGAGATTGGCTGGCAGGAAAACTGTGATATCCCGGGAATTTGGACAATATCAATTTAATAATCTGCATTGGAAATTAAATTGATTTGATGATCTTTGTTAATAAATTTGAATAAATTTAATAATCTAATTAAAATAAATATTTAATTAGTGATTTATCTTTTAAAACTTTAATAGAATGATTTCTATTAATAATATATATATAAGTGTATATATTGTAAATAGATGAGTTGGTTGGATTTAACAAATAAAGTTATGTTTTCAAATTTCTAATATTTAATAATTTGGAAATTATGATTTAATTTAATATTTAGCTTTTCAAAGATATTTGATAAATAACTATATAGTTTTAAATACATAAGATAAATGTTTAATTGTTTAAAAAATAGATTTTAGCTTAAGTTTAAATTTAAATTGAATATGAATTTGGATTTATAATAAAAATTCAAAAGAGAAATATTTTAAAATATTTTGGATTTAAAATATAGATATAAGATTTTATTTATATATATATTGGTTATTTACATTTTCTTTAAAGTAATTTATATGCATATATACATTTAGGTAAGTATTTATAAATAGTAAACTCATATAAAAGCTTTTATTCACATTTTAAAATAAATAAAAATATGTATTAAATACTTATAAGACAAATGTCACCATATTAAGGCTTAATAAAACATGTGTTAAACAATAGATTAAACAACATGACAAATGTCATCTTTAATTTAATTTTATTTTTCTTTTATTTTGGTAAATCACAATTTCTACTTATATAAACAATGCTTTCTCTTTCCATCCCTTTCTTTTTCAAAAACTAAGAAACTTCAGCTGAAATATAATCTCAAAACAGATCTGTAACCCAGTTTTTAAACCTAAAGTCTTCAGCCTGAATTTCTTTCAATCTGAAATCATCTCAACAACAATCTGTAAACAAATCTTCAATACCTGGAATCAAGCCTGCATTTCTTCAATTCTGTTGTGGAGAACAAGCAAGATTCAAGTTTAAAGAAACTTCATTTAAAATCATGAAGCATGTTACTTCAGCAACTCAAGTCAAGTTTAAAGTTTTCAAATCAAAAGCAAAAGCATTCCAGTTTCCAATTTTAAAAACAATTCAGGATTTCAATAATCATAGGCTCTGCTTCTTTTAAAATCTGTGAGTAACTTCACTTTCAAACTTAAAAGTAAATTTAGGTTGCATGTTCTTACTGTGATCGATATGATATTATGAAGTATGTTTGTGAATTTATAATAGATGTATGCCTGTAACTCCTCTGTTGTTTTCCTGTGAGTAAACTACTCTATTGAACTTAAATCTGTTCATATGTATTGATGTTAGTAATTGATTCTTGGGTAGGTTATGAATAATATTTGTATAAATATGAATATACCTGTATATGGATGAATATAGGCAGATGGTTGTTGCATGCATAACTGTATATGGTTATATACATATCTCTGTTTCAAGTACTAGACAAAGTTTGATTCAAAAATCATTATCTCATGGTCTAATCTTTATTAGAATGTAAGATTAAAACAAAATTGGTTTGTTTCATTTTAGACTTTAGTTTAGAGTTTAAATTTAAGTCAAAATAATATTAACTTGACTCTGGAATTATAAGTACCAGAATACTTAAACTAAGTCAAAAATTTAAGTTAAATAATTCGTAGATTCAGGGTTATGAAACAAATCACTAAACGAAATTATGATTTTTAAAAACAAAATCACCAATCCTAGTATTGGAATCAGAGAGCAGTTCATAGATGATTGGATTATGTAATTTGAGTTGTTCCTATTGATCTAAATAATCAGAGAGATCAAATTTTCTTCTGGAGCTAGATGAATGGTCAGCAATGACAAGAAAAATTTCAGATGATGTTGTAGTGCACCGTGGAGATGGTGATTGGAGGATTTATCCTGTAGCCCTAGTTTAAGCTAGGTAAGTTGTTTCGGCCAGTACTACTTGAAGGGATGATCGAGTTCAGCGAAAATTGGGCAGATGGAAGCTTGGCTATAGTTGAAGTCGCAGCCAGAGTTGTTGGATTTTCGGTGGTCGGAGAGCCGTGATCTTGGCGATGTCAGGTTTGGTTGGGGTTGAACTTTTCTGTTCCAGGTTCATGTTTTAAACTTGAATTCAAATTCGAGTTGAATAGGAGCGAGGTGACGATCGTATTGGACTGAGGAGATGATTGTTGATGTTTGGAAGCCACCGGAGTTGGCTGGAGTTGATCGGAGGTACGGTGCATGTGCACCGTGCACTTTTGATTCTAGATGTTTGCCTGGGGATAAGCAGTGGGGAAACTCGAGAATTACTCGAGTAGGTGCTGTGTACTACTTGAAGCAGTAGGCTAGTTAACTCGAAGCAGGTCTGGGTTTTTTGGGTATGTTGTAGTCTCGAGTTTTCTCGAGTAAATTAGGTTGTAGACTCGAAGACAGGTGGTAGATAACTCGAAGTAAAACAGGTTGAGCTCGGGTTATTTTCTTTGTTTCAGGTTTTGTTCTAAAACCTGGCAGTGTACAGGGTTTTAAGTTCAAACTATATTTTGAAATAAAAAGAAGTTTTAAAATCTAAAATGTTTTAAACAATTTGAATGTTTAAAATGTATTTTAAATTGATTGAATTTAAAATGAATTTGATTTAAATTTCTTTAATTAAGTGTTTCTTTGACATGTGATTTAAAAGGATGTTTTTAAAAACTTTGTTAAAGTTAAATTGTCTTCATTTTAAATCTTAAATTTAAAATGAAATTTAAAAGTAAATTTAAAGGTACATTGTTTAAATGCTTTATTAATAATAGTTTAATCATTAATAAAAATAAAGTGTTATCCTAAAGTAAATTAAGATTTAATAATTTAGGATAAAATAAATTATTAAGGTAATTAAAGGTGATTAATCAATTTAATTAATTTATGACTTGGGTTAATAAATTAGTAATTAAGGGTTTAAAACTTTATTGATGAAGGATTAATTAAATTAATTTAAAGGTTAATTAATTTGAATTAAGGATCATTAATTTTATAAGTTAATGGTTAGGAATAAATTAATCAAGTAATTAAGGTTTAATTAAGTTATAGTTAAGTACTTAATTAATTAAGTAATTAGAGATTAATTTATTGATAATTAGGATTAATTAAGTTGTAATTAATAATGGTTAATTAATGTTTAATAATTTTAGAAAGGTAATTAAAATAATTAATAGTTAATGTAGATCATTAACTAAGGGTAATTAATTAATGTGATTAATTTAGATAATTAATTAGATTAATTAATTTAAAAGATAATCATTTGTGAAATTGTTTAATAAAATTACTTAATGGAAGTAATTAAGAAATTTATTACTTATTGTAATTAATTGAGTTTAAATTGATTAGTTAAGTTAATTAATTAAGTTTAATTAATTTAAGATAATCACTTAATGATTGTATAATTACTTAATGTAATTTAAGGAGGTATAATTACTTAGGGAAGTAATTAATGGATAATTACTGATGTAATTAATAAAGTAATTAAGGGTAGTTAATTACTTAATGGAAGTTAATCAAGGGATTAATTAAGAAATGAATTAAGGAATAATTAATTTATTTTAAGAAGTAATTAAGGTTAGTAATTACTGAATGTGATTAATCAATAGTGATTAATAAGTTATGGTTTAATTAAAAATCAATTACTTAATGTAATTAAGTAATGATAAAATGTAATTAAGGATCATTAATTAATATAATTAATGATGTAATTAAGAATTAATTAATTAAGGAATAATTAATAACTAAGTGATTAATTAATGTAATTAATTAAGGATTAAGGAGTAATGTAATTAATTAATAAAAGAAGTAATTAAAGGTTAATTACTATAAGTGGTTAAGAATAATTAATTTGTATAATTAATTTAATACTAATTACTTGAATGTAATTAAATAATTAATCAAGGATGATTAATTAAATTGAATAATTGGATGATGATTGATTAATTGATTGATAATTAATTAATAATGATTTAAGCAGGATTTATAGATGTAGTAATTAATTTAATTTACTTTAAATTAATTAAAGATGAAATAATTAATTTAATTCATTTTAAATTAATTATAGATGGTGATAAATAAATCATTGCTTATGAATGGATGATATTGTGTACCTTGAATGGTTTGAAATCTCAGATATGAGATAATTGATACTGTATGATTTGGATGCATTGGTTGCATAGTAAAGATGATAAGAATTATCTGCTTATAATGATAATGTTGATTATCTATTATGAATCTGTGAATTATCTATCTATGTGTTAATAGATAGTAGAATTAAATTGTTTTAACCTTTAAAACAACTTGGCCTTAAAAGATACGCTTTGGATTTCGATGAGACCGGGATCGGGTTTCCGTATACCGGAATTCCAGGTCTGGAGACCCGAATACCACATCGATCCAAATTTACGTTAGGTCGTGAAATCAATTGGAGCAAGTGAAGACTCGAGGTGTAAGAACGATTCTTTGTCAATATAACTCTGAGGGTGATTCCGTAATGAGTTGACGGAGATAGTACTTTCAGATTGGAGATGAAGATTCAGAGTGCAAGGGTTATTATCGTTAACTCTGAGGGTGATTCCAATACGAGTGTAACGAGATAATGCCTTCGGTTTCGTTCGAACCCGGAACGAACTTGTATGGATTGAATGCTTTCAGAACATCGTCAGGTGGACGATGAGCATTCTAAGTGATGTCCTGATTAAAGGTAATCGTAGCCTCAAGCCTCATCAAACCGGGAATGGCTAAAACAGGGGAGGTGCAGCAAGGTTAGTGGGTAGCACCCAAGTAGGACAAGATTATCCCTGTCTAGAGGTCCCTTCTTATTATTCGATTGAGTGGGCAGTTGAATTGCAACAACTGCTGGGATATCTTGTGCGGGAATTATCCAGTAAGGGATGTTCCGGCCTTGTGTTGCAGGGGATTGGGAGTGATCCTCGGTACGGTGATCTAGGCCACGTACTGTGACGGGCGGTACCCCGGTAGCCCTGCCATTGTATGGAAACCCAACTTCCAATAAGTGATAACGGACTTGATTGTATACCTATGTATGCTGGAATTTAATAATGTAACAATTTCAGCTATTTCATATTTATTTGAAAACCTTAGACCTATTATAATACAATCGAATTTCCTATCAAATGTTTTGGTTATCGTAAGGTAAAAACTTACCCGTGTTTATGTGCGGGAAGTCTTACGAGATACCTTTTCTTTCAAAATGGTTTTCAAAGTTAAACAAGTTTAACCTGTTACTCACACCAGACCCATGTCTGACCCAAGTTGTTTATTTCTGTTTTATAAACTCTTGGGTACTCAAATTTTTACGAGTAGCCAAGGGATTCAGGTTATCTTTGACGAATTATCTGGAGGAGCAATGGAGCAGGAGGCTTCGGCGTTGTAGATATAGATAATAGTTCCGCTGTGTTAATCTCTGTAATAGAGTTGTGTATTGTATTGAGTTGTAATAACTAGACAGATGTTTATAACTGTCTAGTATGTGATGAATAATCTGTATAACTCTGATAATCATTGTATATGATGTAATACTTTGTTATTAATATAAATTATTCATTCCGCTGTTGAGATTCTGTTATTGCTCTTTCTTTCTTCTCTTCTTTTCTACTTTCTCACCTCTTTCTTTTCTTCAAAACGATGCGTCTTCCTAGTCATAGGATGGCGGGTCGTTACAGTGGTATCGGAGCGAGGTTGAGTGAATACCTAGGCTCTGGAGTGGTGTCTATCTTGAGAGCGCGTAATTGTTAGTTATATAAAAATGATTTTTTTTATTGTGTTAATTGATCGGTTGAGTGGTATATGGATTCTGGTCAATACGAGTAGCTAACGTTATTGATAGGGATCTCTAAACACTTGAACCAGGCCAACGGACACAATATTGTTTTAAAGAGGTAGATGAAATAATTTTACCCAGAAATAATTTCTATATGAAAAGTATCATTTTAAATATATATATATATATTTATTTCTACCTATTTGGGTTACCTGTTCGGGTTATCCAAATTAAGTTATAAGGGTAGATGAGGTAGGTTGTGTGTAACACGACTACCATTGATTGGAGTTTGAATGTTTGGAGTTGGAAGTGTATCTGATGAGACTGTAGACCTAATACCGTCTCGAGTGAGCTTTGCTGTGGTGAAGGATGTCATTGATCTCCGAAGGAAACGATTAAGGTTCGGAGTCAATCTTTGAAGTGCAGTTGGATGAGTAGAGTTTGGATCTACCAGTTAAGCAGAAGCAAGTGATGTATCTTGGTAACTTCTGGAAAAAGTAGCTGTGTGATGAGACACAGTGACTATGGATGTCTCCGAAGATGTTTTCTTTGGAATAAGTTTAAGGAGTAAGTCTACTTCGGTGTTGTGGCTGAGTTCAGCATGACGTCTCTGTTTGAGGTTCGAGTTTCTCGAAGAGCTTTGGATTGGGAAGTCCTTGGCATCTGTGGCAGCAGTGCAGTTCGGAGTGTTCTGTGTGTTAGCAGGAAGTTTTCTGGCTGAGCAGTTTTTCTGAAGGTGAAGTTCAGAAGCAGCAAAGTGGATCCATTTCTTCGATGGATTGGATAGATAAGTGTGAGCTGTTCCGATAGGTAAAGAGAGAACAGTTTATCTTTGGATACTGGACTGGGTTGATCGCAAAAGTGACTTGCGATAGTTTGAGTGATCTTTGAGTTATTGAAGATTTTATGGATGTCTTCAGGGAAGTCAGAAGTTGTCTGCATCTGGAGATGAGTTTTCTTATCGACAGGATTCCAGGAGGGGTACTGGTGGTTCAGCCTAGTGGAAGGATGGTTCCTAGAGATAGAGTTTGGTGAAGCAGTTCAGGATTTGATGGAGTATCTGAGTTTTCTTTTTGGATCTGTTGAATCATTTTTCTGGGATAAATTATCCAGTCTGTGCTTGTGTTCTTCATCAGCATTCTTATCTACTTCAGATCAGAGTTGTGCAGCAGAAGCAGTTTGGGAGTGTATCTGTTGTCTTTTCCGGATAAGAGAAGTAAGTTCAGTCTTCTGATGTTTGAGGAGTAGAGTTGGTATACTTGGTTGTTGAGTCAGACTCGTCTGTAGTCTGATATCCTGTCTAGTTCTATAGATCTAGTTGAGTAGGAGTTCTATAGCTTCGTAGTTTAGATTGTTTGTAGAGCGAGTATTCCGGTATATATATATACTTGGGGAAACTCGAGGAAATTCTATCCAGAATTTTGTCTGGATAGTTAGAATTGTTTGATTGGATGATTGTTTGCTATGGTTGTTAGCATATGGTTGATAATATATGCTTGTTAAATATTGAATAGATTATTAAATTACCTTTGTTTAAATTTCGGGGACGAAATTATTTTAAGGGGGGAGGAATGTGATATCCCGGGAATTTGGACAATATCAATTTAATAATCTGCATTGGAAATTAAATTGATTTGATGATCTTTGTTAATAAATTTGAATAAATTTAATAATCTAATTAAAATAAATATTTAATTAGTGATTTATCTTTTAAAACTTTAATAGAATGATTTCTATTAATAATATATATATAAGTGTATATATTGTAAATAGATGAGTTGGTTGGATTTAACAAATAAAGTTATGTTTTCAAATTTCTAATATTTAATAATTTGGAAATTATGATTTAATTTAATATTTAGCTTTTCAAAGATATTTGATAAATAACTATATAGTTTTAAATACATAAGATAAATGTTTAATTGTTTAAAAAATAGATTTTAGCTTAAGTTTAAATTTAAATTGAATATGAATTTGGATTTATAATAAAAATTCAAAAGAGAAATATTTTAAAATATTTTGGATTTAAAATATAGATATAAGATTTTATTTATATATATATTGGTTATTTACATTTTCTTTAAAGTAATTTATATGCATATATACATTTAGGTAAGTATTTATAAATAGTAAACTCATATAAAAGCTTTTATTCACATTTTAAAATAAATAAAAATATGTATTAAATACTTATAAGACAAATGTCACCATATTAAGGCTTAATAAAACATGTGTTAAACAATAGATTAAACAACATGACAAATGTCATCTTTAATTTTATTTTATTTTTCTTTTATTTTGGTAAATCACAATTTCTACTTATATAAACAATGCTTTCTCTTTCCATCCCTTTCTTTTTCAAAAACTAAGAAACTTCAGCTGAAATATAATCTCAAAACAGATCTGTAACCCAGTTTTTAAACCTAAAGTCTTCAGCCTGAATTTCTTTCAATCTGAAATCATCTCAACAACAATCTGTAAACAAATCTTCAATACCTGGAATCAAGCCTGCATTTCTTCAATTCTGTTGTGGAGAACAAGCAAGATTCAAGTTTAAAGAAACTTCATTTAAAATCATGAAGCATGTTACTTCAGCAACTCAAGTCAAGTTTAAAGTTTTCAAATCAAAAGCAAAAGCATTCCAGTTTCCAATTTTAAAAACAATTCAGGATTTCAATAATCATAGGCTCTGCTTCTTTTAAAATCTGTGAGTAACTTCACTTTCAAACTTAAAAGTAAATTTAGGTTGCATGTTCTTACTGTGATCGATATGATATTATGAAGTATGTTTGTGAATTTATAATAGATGTATGCCTGTAACTCCTCTGTTGTTTTCCTGTGAGTAAACTACTCTATTGAACTTAAATCTGTTCATATGTATTGATGTTAGTAATTGATTCTTGGGTAGGTTATGAATAATATTTGTATAAATATGAATATACCTGTATATGGATGAATATAGGCAGATGGTTGTTGCATGCATAACTGTATATGGTTATATACATATCTCTGTTTCAAGTACTAGACAAAGTTTGATTCAAAAATCATTATCTCATGGTCTAATCTTTATTAGAATGTAAGATTAAAACAAAATTGGTTTGTTTCATTTTAGACTTTAGTTTAGAGTTTAAATTTAAGTCAAAATAATATTAACTTGACTCTGGAATTATAAGTACCAGAATACTTAAACTAAGTCAAAAATTTAAGTTAAATAATTCGTAGATTCAGGGTTATGAAACAAATCACTAAACGAAATTATGATTTTTAAAAACAAAATCACCAATCCTAGTATTGGAATCAGAGAGCAGTTCATAGATGATTGGATTATGTAATTTGAGTTGTTCCTATTGATCTAAATAATCAGAGAGATCAAATTTTCTTCTGGAGCTAGATGAATGGTCAGCAATGACAAGAAAAATTTCAGATGATGTTGTAGTGCACCGTGGAGATGGTGATTGGAGGATTTATCCTGTAGCCCTAGTTTAAGCTAGGTAAGTTGTTTCGGCCAGTACTACTTGAAGGGATGATCGAGTTCAGCGAAAATTGGGCAGATGGAAGCTTGGCTATAGTTGAAGTCGCAGCCAGAGTTGTTGGATTTTCGGTGGTCGGAGAGCCGTGATCTTGGCGATGTCAGGTTTGGTTGGGGTTGAACTTTTCTGTTCCAGGTTCATGTTTTAAACTCGAATTCAAATTCGAGTTGAATAGGAGCGAGGTGACGATCGTATTGGACTGAGGAGATGATTGTTGATGTTTGGAAGCCACCGGAGTTGGCTGGAGTTGATCGGAGGTACGGTGCATGTGCACCGTGCACTTTTCATTCTAGATGTTTGCCTGGGGATAAGCAGTGGGGAAACTCGAGAATTACTCGAGTAGGTGCTGTGTACTACTCGAAGCAGTAGGCTAGTTAACTCGAAGCAGGTCTGGGTTTTTTGGGTATGTTGTAGTCTCGAGTTTTCTCGAGTAAATTAGGTTGTAGACTCGAAGACAGGTGGTAGATAACTCGAAGTAAAACAGGTTGAGCTCGGGTTATTTTCTTTGTTTCAGGTTTTGTTCTAAAACCTGGCAGTGTACAGGGTTTTAAGTTCAAACTAAATTTTGAAATAAAAAGAAGTTTTAAAATCTAAAATGTTTTAAACAATTTGAATGTTTAAAATGTATTTTAAATTGATTGAATTTAAAATGAATTTGATTTAAATTTCTTTAATTAAGTGTTTCTTTGACATGTGATTTAAAAGGATGTTTTTAAAAACTTTGTTAAAGTTAAATTGTCTTCATTTTAAATCTTAAATTTAAAATGAAATTTAAAAGTAAATTTAAAGGTACATTGTTTAAATGCTTTATTAATAATAGTTTAATCATTAATAAAAATAAAGTGTTATCCTAAAGTAAATTAAGATTTAATAATTTAGGATAAAATAAATTATTAAGGTAATTAAAGGTGATTAATCAATTTAATTAATTTATGACTTGGGTTAATAAATTAGTAATTAAGGGTTTAAAACTTTATTGATGAAGGATTAATTAAATTAATTTAAAGGTTAATTAATTTGAATTAAGGATCATTAATTTTATAAGTTAATGGTTAGGAATAAATTAATCAAGTAATTAAGGTTTAATTAAGTTATAGTTAAGTACTTAATTAATTAAGTAATTAGAGATTAATTTATTGATAATTAGGATTAATTAAGTTGTAATTAATAATGGTTAATTAATGTTTAATAATTTTAGAAAGGTAATTAAAATAATTAATAGTTAATGTAGATCATTAACTAAGGGTAATTAATTAATGTGATTAATTTAGATAATTAATTAGATTAATTAATTTAAAAGATAATCATTTGTGAAATTGTTTAATAAAATTACTTAATGGAAGTAATTAAGAAATTTATTACTTATTGTAATTAATTGAGTTTAAATTGATTAGTTAAGTTAATTAATTAAGTTTAATTAATTTAAGATAATCACTTAATGATTGTATAATTACTTAATGTAATTTAAGGAGGTATAATTACTTAGGGAAGTAATTAATGGATAATTACTGATGTAATTAATAAAGTAATTAAGGGTAGTTAATTACTTAATGGAAGTTAATCAAGGGATTAATTAAGAAATGAATTAAGGAATAATTAATTTATTTTAAGAAGTAATTAAGGTTAGTAATTACTGAATGTGATTAATCAATAGTGATTAATAAGTTATGGTTTAATTAAAAATCAATTACTTAATGTAATTAAGTAATGATAAAATGTAATTAAGGATCATTAATTAATATAATTAATGATGTAATTAAGAATTAATTAATTAAGGAATAATTAATAACTAAGTGATTAATTAATGTAATTAATTAAGGATTAAGGAGTAATGTAATTAATTAATAAAAGAAGTAATTAAAGGTTAATTACTATAAGTGGTTAAGAATAATTAATTTGTATAATTAATTTAATACTAATTACTTGAATGTAATTAAATAATTAATCAAGGATGATTAATTAAATTGAATAATTGGATGATGATTGATTAATTGATTGATAATTAATTAATAATGATTTAAGCAGGATTTATAGATGTAGTAATTAATTTAATTTACTTTAAATTAATTAAAGATGAAATAATTAATTTAATTCATTTTAAATTAATTATAGATGGTGATAAATAAA
The DNA here is from genome assembly GCA_030737815.1 of Allium fistulosum. Classification (NCBI taxonomy): domain Eukaryota; kingdom Viridiplantae; phylum Streptophyta; class Magnoliopsida; order Asparagales; family Amaryllidaceae; genus Allium; species Allium fistulosum. The sequence continues at coordinate 92,261 of JASFAW010000025.1, forward strand.
TCATTGCTTATGAATGGATGATATTGTGTACCTTGAATGGTTTGAAATCTCAGATATGAGATAATTGATACTGTATGATTTGGATGCATTGGTTGCATAGTAAAGATGATAAGAATTATCTGCTTATAATGATAATGTTGATTATCTATTATGAATCTGTGAATTATCTATCTATGTGTTAATAGATAGTAGAATTAAATTGTTTTAACCTTTAAAACAACTTGGCCTTAAAAGATACGCTTTGGATTTCGATGAGACCGGGATCGGGTTTCCGTATACCGGAATTCCAGGTCTGGAGACCCGAATACCACATCGATCCAAATTTACGTTAGGTCGTGAAATCAATTGGAGCAAGTGAAGACTCGAGGTGTAAGAACGATTCTTTGTCAATATAACTCTGAGGGTGATTCCGTAATGAGTTGACGGAGATAGTACTTTCAGATTGGAGATGAAGATTCAGAGTGCAAGGGTTATTGTCGTTAACTCTGAGGGTGATTCCAATACGAGTGTAACGAGATAATGCCTTCGGTTTCGTTCGAACCCGGAACGAACTTGTATGGATTGAATGCTTTCAGAACATCGTCAGGTGGACGATGAGCATTCTAAGTGATGTCCTGATTAAAGGTAATCGTAGCCTCAAGCCTCATCAAACCGGGAATGGCTAAAACAGGGGAGGTGCAGCAAGGTTAGTGGGTAGCACCCAAGTAGGACAAGATTATCCCTGTCTAGAGGTCCCTTCTTATTATTCGATTGAGTGGGCAGTTGAATTGCAACAACTGCTGGGATATCTTGTGCGGGAATTATCCAGTAAGGGATGTTCCGGCCTTGTGTTGCAGGGGATTGGGAGTGATCCTCGGTACGGTGATCTAGGCCACGTACTGTGACGGGCGGTACCCCGGTAGCCCTGCCATTGTATGGAAACCCAACTTCCAATAAGTGATAACGGACTTGATTGTATACCTATGTATGCTGGAATTTAATAATGTAACAATTTCAGCTATTTCATATTTATTTGAAAACCTTAGACCTATTATAATACAATCGAATTTCCTATCAAATGTTTTGGTTATCGTAAGGTAAAAACTTACCCGTGTTTATGTGCGGGAAGTCTTACGAGATACCTTTTCTTTCAAAATGGTTTTCAAAGTTAAACAAGTTTAACCTGTTACTCACACCAGACCCATGTCTGACCCAAGTTGTTTATTTCTGTTTTATAAACTCTTGGGTACTCAAATTTTTACGAGTAGCCAAGGGATTCAGGTTATCTTTGACGAATTATCTGGAGGAGCAATGGAGCAGGAGGCTTCGGCGTTGTAGATATAGATAATAGTTCCGCTGTGTTAATCTCTGTAATAGAGTTGTGTATTGTATTGAGTTGTAATAACTAGACAGATGTTTATAACTGTCTAGTATGTGATGAATAATCTGTATAACTCTGATAATCATTGTATATGATGTAATACTTTGTTATTAATATAAATTATTCATTCCGCTGTTGAGATTCTGTTATTGCTCTTTCTTTCTTCTCTTCTTTTCTACTTTCTCACCTCTTTCTTTTCTTCAAAACGATGCGTCTTCCTAGTCATAGGATGGCGGGTCGTTACAAAAACCTCCGGCTACGCTAGAGCGTTTCTACTCCAAGGCACACCAGTTCATAAGAAGAGAGGAAGCTAGGTGGGTGCGACGAGACAAGGCACCGGGACCTGCCCAAGAGTCAATTAACAGCAACATTGCTGTGAAGCAATCTGGAGACAATTCGGGAAAGGTCCAAGTCAATGTCCAGAGTAAGCCTGTGCATCCCAAAGAGTCCGGAGGAAGAAGTCAAGGAAAGAGGAAAGAAGCGGGAAAGTGGAAGTCGAGAATTCCAAGCTACAGCGAGTACACTCCGCTAAACGCCCCACTTGAGAACATTTACCTATCCACATGCAATACTTTTCACAGAAAACCACGTCCAAAAGAATCAACTGAAGAACAGAAACGGACTGGGAAATATTGCCGCTTCCATGAAACTTATGGACACAACACGGAAGAATGCAGACACCTGCATGACGCTATCGAGAAATTGATCAGACAAAAGAAGTTGCAAGAATTTGTAAAGGATCCACAGGAAGGAGGATAGGGAACGTCCAACCCAGGTCGTGCACCAGCTCCACGTCATCCTGAGGAACCTGCCCGGATTGTTGGAAGACTGGTTATAAATACAATTATCGGCGGACCTCATCCCGCAGATAAGAACTGGCAAGAGATGGAACGATATGCAAGCTCCTTGAAGCATGCAGATTTTGAGTGCTGTTCGAACGTAGAGGACGGGGCCCCTGCTAAGCAGCAGCGCGTGATGACAGACGATATTGTGTTCAGGAACAGAGACGCTGATCAGGTAGAGGCTCCGACCATCGATCCCATGGTCATATCTGCAACGATCGGACCAGCATATGTAAAAAGAATTTTGATTGATTGTGGAAGTTCAGTCAACATCATCTTCAAGAAGGCCTATGATCAGATGAAGCTAGAGACAAAAGACTTGAAACCATCAAAAGCTCGTATCCACGGCTTTAACGGCGCTGCGACTGATGCAGTAGGATGTGTCGAGTTACCAGTTGAACTGGGACAAGACGAGCGTCGGAGGGTACGGATTCTACCCTTTGTAGTTTTGGATGTGGACTCTCCATATAATGTTTTCTTGGGTCGGCCGGCCCTGGCTGAATTTAGGGCGGCACTAGCCCCGTGGTGCTTGACTTTGAAGTTTCCGACTGACAAAGGAGTAGGCATTGTTCACGGTGACCAAGCAGCTGGTCGTTCTTGTTATGTGGCCGAGCTCCGAGAGGCCCACCGGAGGGAGAAAGGAAAGGTTGCGGACAATCCCGTCCGCATCCTCAATATGAATAATTGACAAGTAGTGCCCGAGCCCTGGCTCGGGCATAGTTCTCGGATCTACGGAGATATAGATCCGAGAGACGACGATTAGAAACCCAGGGAAGAGAAGGCGGCACCGGCTGAATTAACAATTGACATTTCAGTTAGCCGTGACGACCCTTCGCGAATACTGAAGATCGGATCACAGTTAGGCCCCGCAATGACTGAAGACCTTAGCGACTTCCTCCGGGCAAACCTTGATGTTTTTGCCTGGACGCATTCTGATATGTGTGGGATTTCTCCCGCCATCACAAGTCATATGTTGAACATAGACCCAAAATACGTCCCAGTCAAGCAAAAAAGGAGAGGAATGGATCCAGAGAGATCCGCCGCTCTTGGAGAGGAGGTGGACAAACTCAAAGCAAATGGGTTCGTCCGCGACACCCTCTACCCGGAGTGGGTCTCCAACCCCGTGCTAGTAAAGAAGGCGAATGGGAAATGGAGGACTTGCATAGATTATTCCGACTTGAACAAAGCATGCCCTAAGGACAGTTTCCCGCTGCCTAGGATCGATCAGTTGGTCGATTCCACAGCAGGACACGAATTATTGTCATTCATGGATGCGTACTCGGGATACAACCAAATCCCAATGCATATTCCGGACCAAGAACACACCAGCTTCGTTACAAATGTCGGGTTGTATTGCTATGTAGTGATGCCCTTTGGATTAAAGAATGCTGGAGCAACTTACCAACGTCTGGTGAATCGTATGTTCAAGGACCAACTGGGCAAAACCATGGAAGTCTATGTGGATGACATGCCCGTGAAGTCACGGCGGTCAAACGACCACATTCAAGACTTAGCTGAAATGTTTAACATACTCAGGTTCTATGGAATGAAGATCAACCCGCTGAAGGGTTCTTTCGGCGTTGCATCAGGGAAGTTTTTAGGATTCATCGTCAACGCTAGGGGAATCGAAGCCAACCCAGAAAAGATCCAAGCCATTCGAGATGTACAAGCGCCCAGGACTATAAAGCAGGTACAGAGCTTGAACGGAAAAGTAGCTGCGCTGAGTCGATTTATATCCAAGGCAACTGACAAGTGCATCCCGTTCTTTGACATAATAAAGAAAGGAAAGAGGAATTTTGAATGGACGTCTAGCTGCGAGGAAGCTTTCCAGAACCTGGTAAGGCATCTGGAGAGCCCACCAATGCTATCTAAACCAGTTGACCATGAGATGATGTACGTTTACTTGGCTATATCCCCTCATGCGATAAGCGCAGCTTTGGTTCGTGAGGAGGATCGAGTCCAGAAGCCGGTATATTATGTTAGCAAGCGTTTAACGGGGGCAGAGAAGAATTACCCTAAAATTGAGAAATTGGCTTATTGCTTGGTGATTGCATCACGCAAGCTGCGCCCATACTTTCAAGCGCATTCAATCGGCGTTTATACCGATCAACCCCTGAGGCAGGTACTTCAACGACCGGAAACTTCTGGAAGATTGCTAAAATGGAACATCGAATTGAGCCAATTCGATATCGCGTACTTAACACGGAGAGCCATCCGAGGGCAAGCATTAGCAGACTTCATCGCTGAATTTACCATACCCATCAAACCGGACGATCACGACATCATTCCCCCCATTCGATGGAAATTATACACCGACGGTGCATCAAACGACCGTTGCTCCGGCGCGGGCGTAGTTCTTATAACTCCGGAAAACCGATCAATCTGTTATGCCCTGAAGCTCGATTTCCCGGCTACGAACAACGAAGCTGAATATGAAGCACTGATCGCTGGCTTGAAGCTCATCAAAGAACTCGGGATTGAATCAGTCGAAATCTTTTGTGACTCGCAGTTAGTGGTTTACCAAGTACGAGGAGACTACCAAGCAAAAGGACGAAAGCTTGCTCCGTACCTCGTTCAGGTCCAGGAACTACTATCAAATCTTGAGCGTTATGACATTTCACATATCCCGCGAGAACAAAACAAAGAAGCCGACTTGTTGGCTAAGTTCGCAAGTACCGACGATGTTCAACAAATGGGATTGTATCCCGTTGAAGTCTTGCATGCCCCGAGTGTGGACGAGATAAAAATCGATCGCGTGTTGGAAACAGAGATCGAGAAGGACTCGTGGATAACCCCATTCAAACTGTACCTGACAACCGGGGCTTTACCAGAAAAAAGAAGCGAAAGACGACAGGTCCTTCGAAAGGCTGCGCGGTACGTAATGCAGGATGGATCCATGTACCGGAAAGGATTCTCAGTCCCATTGTTACGGTGCATCGCTCATGATGAAACAAAACGAGTCTTGAGGGAAGTCCACGAAGGGGAATGCGACGACCATACTGGGGGGCAAACGCTAGCAAAGAAGATCCTCCGCTATGGTTATTACTGGCCCACCGTAAACCGGGATGCCGCGGACTACGCAAGAAAATGCGACAAGTGTCAAAGATATGCAAAAATCCCGAGGGCTCCGTCAACGGAACTCACACAAATGATCAGTCCTTGGCCATTTGCGATCTGGGGAATCGACATAATCGGCTCTTTGCCTCTATCCAAAGGTGGTGCGAAATACGCAATAGTTGCAGTCGACTATTTCACGAAATGGGCTGAGGCAGAACCTTTGGCCACTATCACCTCTAAGAAGGTCATTAACTTCGTTGTACGAAACATTATATGCCGCTTTGGCCTTCCACGCACCATCATTACAGACAACGGAACGCAATTCGAAAGTAGAGAGTTCAAAGAGTTCTGTTTAAAGTACGGCATCGAGAAAAAGTTCGCCGCCGTTGCACACCCAAAAGCTAACGGACAAGTCGAGGCCGTTAACAAAATAATCAAGTCCATACTAAAGAAGCGTCTGGAGAAGGTTGGAGGCAAATGGGTAGATGAACTCCCGACAGCATTATGGGCGTATAGAACTACCCACAAGTCCGCGACCGGCCACACTCCGTTCGCCTTGGCATACGGCTCTGAAGCCGTTATACCCGTGGAACTTGAAGTTCCATCGCACCGAGTGACGTACTACGATCCCAAGACGAACCAAAACCTCTTGCTGGAGTCACTGGACTGCATCGATGAAAAACGGGAAGAAGCTGAATTAAGGGCGGCGGCGCACAGACATCGAGTCAAGCGTTACTATGACGGTAGAGTCCGTCCAAGAATCTTTGATGTGGGAGATCTCGTTCTGAAACGAGTATTCCCGGTACCATCACGCATGAATCCCAGCTGGGAAGGTCCATACGCCATTGAACGGAAGCTTGGAGAAGGAACATTCAAGCTAGCGACCGTTGATGGCGCGACACTCCCCCGAGCATGGAACAGTGAACATTTGCGGCACTATTACATTTAGCATGTTTCCCTTTCTTGCTATAGGCACTATTGTTTCCTGCATATTTCCATTCAATAATGATTTAGTTTCCTTTTAAAGTTGTAATCGAGCAATTTAGTTGATTTTCATTAATAAAGGCTTGAAGCCACATTTTCTATAAAGTTTCTATATCTCTTAATTGGATGATAAATTACACTATTCTGCGCGACATACAGGCTCGTATGAACGATTTCCAATCTCCGAATCCCCAGAGCGCGGAGCGGAGTACTCTAAGTCCCCAGAGCGCGGACTAGAGTATAAACGATTCCAATCTCCGAATCCCCAGAGTGTGGAGCGGGGTACTCTAAGTCCCCAGAGCGCGGACTAGAGTATAAACGATTCCAATCTCCGAATCCCCAGAGTGCGGAGCGGAGTACTCTAAGTCCCCAGAGCGCGGACTAGAGTATAAACGATTCCAATCTCCGAATCCCCAGAGTGCGGAGCGGAGTACTCTAAGTCCCCAGAGCGCGGACTAGAGTATAAACGATTCCAATCTCCGAATCCCCAGAGCGCGGAGCGGAGTACTCTAAGTCCCCAGAGCGCGGACTAGAGTATAAACGATTCCAATCTCCGAATCCCCAGAGTGTGGAGCGGAGTACTCTAAGTCCCCAGAGCGCGGACTAGAGTATAAACGATTCCAATCTCCGAATCCCCAGAGCGCGGAGCGGAGTACTCTAAGTCCCCAAAGCGCGGACTAGAGTATAAACGATTAAAATCTCCGAATCCCCAGAGTGCGGAGCGGAGTACTCTAAGTCCCCAGAGCGCGGACTAGAGTATAAACGACTTCCAATCTCCGAATCCCCAGAGTGCGGAGCGGAGTACTCTAAGTCCCCAGAGCGCGGACTAGAGTATAAACGACTTCCAATCTCCGAATCCCCATAGTGCGGAGCGGAGTACTCTAAGTCCCCAGAGCGCGGACTAGAGTATAAACGATTTCCAATCTCCGAATCCTAAGAGTGCGGAGTCGAGTACTCTAAGTCCCCAGAGCGCGGACTAGAGTATGAACAGTCTCAAGTCTCCGAGTCCTCGGAGCACAGTGTCAGCAAACCAAATAAAGACAAGAGAATCATTCAAACAAGAAGAAACTAAAATTTTATTCGATAAGTCCAAAATGGGGATACAAGATCACTCCTACAAAATTCGGGCCTATACAAACTACAAGTTATGGAAGATAGAAACAATTACAAACTTAAGCAAAAACTTGTTGAACAAGTGCATCGATCATTTCTTCGACTTCTTCTTCTTGTCTGCCTTTGGTGTTTCCGACGACTCCTCTCCCTCACGTTTTTTCTTGGACTTTTTGCTTGCTAGAGAGACGGAGTCAGGAGTAGGAGACGGAACATCTAGTGGTTTGGACCTGCCCGGGAGAATGATTTTCAGAGGTCTGTTCCACGGGTCAGTGAGTTCCAGGACTTCAGATTCAACTTTGACTTTGACCTTTCTCTTCTCCTCGTCGGCGAGACGATCCTTCATGCTCATCTCTGAAGTATGTTCAGAGGCGCCAGTGATTTTAACTTCGTCGCTTCCTTCGGCAGGAGACGAAGTATCAAGTTTGTCATCATCAAGCGCCCCAATCACTTGAGCGTCTGGGCCGGGAGTTACCCCTGCGTGAGCAACGTCGCTTGTTTTCCCCGCTTCCTCCTTGGCGTCATCGCTCCTCGGAGTTAGCTCGGTGTCAGAACAACCTGCACGAAAATATAAGAAGTGGGCATTAGAACGAATAACCACTGCTGAAAAATGACGGAATCTCTTCGACTTCTAGAGAAAGAAGAATCTCCTACCAGGATCAGGTTGACTATCGGTGGCGCGCGGGGTTTCACCCTCCAGGATAGGTGACAGCACATGAACGCCGAGCCCGGGATCTTCGGGATCGTAACTGGCATGCTGCTCGAATGGATCAAGCATCGACCGACCAGCCGATTGAGCAGCATAAGGAGCGGCGATGTGAGGAGTAGTAGCGTCGGCCTCTGACGGGCCAGCCTCGTCATTCTTCTCTTTCGAAGGGGAAGAGCCTTTGCCATAAAGAGCCAATGCTGCGGATAAATCCGATGGCTCATTCCCCCTCAGGAACTCCTTCACCAGTGCATCCTCGTCGATTTCTTCGGAGCCTGACTCGACTTTCTTGATCTTTATCAGAGTTTCCCATGCCTCAGCCAGGGATTCATGGTAGCCGTCGCCCAAGAATGTTAGGTCGCGGTGCATAAGGACGCAGGCTCCGTACTCGGCGATCAACGGGTCAAACATACTTTTGACCTCTTCCCTGCCGGCCTCTGCGGCCGCCTCAAGGCGAGAATCAAGCTCCTCCACAGCCATTCTTTTGCCCTACTCACGGGCTTCATCCTTCATTTTCTCGACCCCGGCAAGTTCACCGTCGAGCTTTGCCTTCAGGAGTCGGGTAGCAACAATCTCATCACAATACCGCTGTGATTCTTCCTGAGCGGCTATTTTGTCTTCTTTCTCCTTGGAGAGTTGTTCTTTCAGCTCTTTGACTTGAGTAGCGAGCGCGTCCCTTTCTTTTTGGACAGAGTCTTTTTCTAGGGCAAGGGCGCCGCTGCGCTGAACTGCTTCGTCAAGCTCCTTTTTGTGAGCCACCTCTAAGCGAGTAACTGCCTCGGCAGTATCTTTTGCACCTTGTTCAGCGGCTTCTAGCTTTGACTTATAAGAGGCGAGTTCTTCGTCTTGGAGTTTGATGATTTTCTTATCGCTGTCAGACTCCAAATTCAGACGGTCAATCTCGTGTTGACGCTCGACAGATACTTCTGAGATCTTCTCCACCAAGTGTACGAATGCGTCATGTTGAACATAGACGTCATTGTTGCAGGCAATGGCACTTTGCTTCACGTGCCCAGGAATGTGATGGATGGCCGGGAGGAATTTCAAACCGTCAAAACAAATTTTCGGAAACTTGGCCTTAAGGTCGACCATCTTTTCCGCAACAGTTGGGTCCACGGCAGGAGCAGGAGGAGGAGGCTTAGAGAATTTCGTTCTTTTACGCGGCTCTCGAACTTGCCTCGTACTCGATGAACTGGAATGTTGTTCTCGAGCAGCATCAGACTGATAACCCTTCTGCAAAGACTTCTCTTTATCCGGCTCAGTTGTAGGAGGAAGATCGCGGGACTGGGAAGATTGATAGTGTGCTTTCTTGGGTGAGACGACTCGCGCGGACGATTGTCCCTATCTTCATAATCACCTCGGTCCCGGCGTCTGCCTGAACCGGAATCCCGTCCAGAGTGATGGAATATAGAAGACCCCTGAAGGCGATCAAGTTCGTGGGAGCGGCTCATATCACCTGCAAAGAAGGAAGATAACAACGAGTTAAGGAGAATTCACGAATTAAAAAGACTTGAAGTATATTATGGAATGCGCATGTGCGTGTGTGTCCTAAGTGTTCCCCCCGACGGACCCGTTCGTTTATCTTTGCTAATCGGAGTATTGTCTCTTTGAGCCGGGAGTTGAACTCCTGCATTGCCTCTAGCGGGCGAGGAGAATTTGAGAGCTTCAGGATCATCGAACCCGTAATTAAGTATGTCTTCGGGAATAGAGAGGTTCGAGAGACCCCTCAGAGAACTTTCCAGATGCTGCGAAGAAGCCTCTTTCTCAGGAGGGATAGGCGTAGATTTTGAGGTGCCACCAACTTTCTCCTTCTGAACCGTATATTTCAGCTTTTTCTTTCCCTTCGAAGGGGAGGATGACGTCTCAATATCCTGAACTTCGATTGCCGGATTCCAAGCGGGACCCATGTTCTCGCCCTGAGTTTCGGGTGCATCATCCTCTTTGCACTCGCCTTCTTCGTGCGTGTCGGGAGCGCGACGCGACGACGGACCGACAAGTTTTTTCCCTTTACCAGATGGAGGTTTGGGAATTGTAACACCTTCTGGAAGGCTGATCCGACGATCAGGAGCTAGCAAGCCGAACCCCGACAGCGATTCATTTGAAATGATAGCTCGAATATCTCGATCCTCGGCCGGAAGAGCTCTAATCGCGTCGACAGCATCAGAATATCCTCGGCCTTCCGGACGCGGGTTAATACCTGAAAAGATGAAATGAAGAGTTAGGAAAAACATGACTCCCATTAAATACGAATGACGGTTCAGCAGAGTGACTTACTGCCTTCAACCCATCTCCTAGCAAAACCAGACGGGCATCGCACATAGAACCATTCCTGTTTGTACAGGGCGAATTTGCTACAGGCCCCTGTCAAGATCTGGCACTTGTGGTATGGCTCGAGGAACATGAAGGAAGGGCTATCTTTCCGTCTCTTGAACATATAAATGTATCGGATATCACCGGGGGTTGGAGGTCTGGAGAAGACGGCCATGAAGAGTAAATAAGTCCCATATAGGAACGCATGGCCATTCGGGTGCAGCTGCGACGGAGCAATGTCTATATACTGCAGCACATCCCGGAGAAATAAGTTAAATGGAGGCACGCTGCCCATCCAACACATGAACTTGTTGCAGGCTGTGTACCCGACTGGGGGCAGATGAGGGCGGTCGTGTCTCGAAGGAACTAACACGTCAGCAAAGGGAATCCCGTGAATGGAACATATTCGTCGCAGAGCGGCCTCGTTGATCTTCGAGGCTTGAGAATCGATCGGATTGTCCAGTAAGATGGTTGACTCCAGAGCATCGGGCGCCAAGTTATGAGCGGGAGAGACTGACGGGTTGGAAGCATCTGCGGCTCTTTGCCTTGCTGACGGCCCAGGCCTGTCAGATATGGTGGCAGAACTAGACTTTCTCGACATCCCGAATAAATAATGAACCTGGCTAAATGCTTGAGAGAGCTATACTTAAAAAACGTTGAACGTTAGAATTAACAACACGATTTTTCCCCCCGTGTGGTGTGTGAACTAGTGCAAGCAATTGTGTGCAGGCAATAAGAATCTAAAGGTTCTAAAGATGTAGTATTTAGCTTCGAATCATCGCCTTCGAAGACCGTCATCGCTGACCGTCTCAGAAAGCTCGCCTTGAGGAGATTACAGTCCCAGATTCAGAAGACATATGATTTCTAAAGTGACCGGCTTAAAATGTAGTTAGACACCTATCCTGTTCGGCATTTTTAATGTTGTTCGGCATTTGTATTGACCGGCTAAAGACATTATCCGGCCCAAGAATTGTCCGGCAATTGCTTTGTTTGACTAAGGTAATGGTTCGACCTAAGGGTTGTTCGGCTGAAGTCAGTGTTCGGCATGTCAGTTATACTGTTCGGCTAGAGTCATCGTTCGGCATGTCAGTTATATTGTTCGGCTAGAGTTATCGTTCGGCATGTCAGTTATGTTGTTCGGCTAAAGTCATTGTTCGGCATGTCAAATATGTTGTTCGGCTAAAGTCATTGTTCGGCATGTCAAATATGTTGTTCGGCTAAATTCATTGTTCGGCATGTCAATTGTATTGTTCGGCTAAAGTCAGTGTTCGGCGTATCAATCGTATTGATCGGCTAATGTCATCGTTCAGCTAAAAGTGGTGCTCCGCCACGATTTCAACTCTACCCTACACCTTCTCCATCCACACCGAACGACAGAGACGGATCACCCGGCAAATACTACGCCGTTCAACACCCCATCTACCCTTCTATCGTTCGGCACGGAGGAGCTATCCCCAATTAGACAACTCAAAACGAGCAAACCACGATGAACCTAAAATGGAAGTAGTGCAATTGTTAGAGGAAGGATACCTAATTCGACGATCGAAGTTGAGAATGGATTATAAAGGCTTTATATCTGGTAAGATGGGAAGAGTTGAAAGTCTCTAAGGAATGGCTGAAGAGAAGGCGTAAAGGGAAGAGAGACGGTGAGGACCTGGTTATATAGAGGGAGGTAGAAGTTGAAGAGGCTATACCCGGTAGAACCGGTCAACACCGAAGGGTTCGGCATCGTAGCAGTGAGACGTTCGGCGCACGAGGTACGTTTGGCTTCGAGCGTATCGTTCGGCGTCTAAATCTCGTTCGTCTTGCACCTCCTTCGCTAGCATTCTTGAGAAGGTACCTCCAAGGTAGATTGTATCAGATCCAAAGCGCATCACGTTCGGCCACGCAATACACTTTGGGGGGCAAGTGTTTCCTGGGGATTTGACCAGGCAACTAGTACTCGGCAATAAGTGCTCGGCATCAGAGAGCGATTGGCATCAAGGAGTGTTCGGCGAAGCACTGGCCATCCAGGAGAGTTCGGCGAAGCAACTGACATCCATGAGTGCTCGGCGACAGGTGTGCTCGGCATAGTGCTCGGCATCCATTAGTGTCCGGCATCGAGACTGTTCGGCGTACCAGAGTACTCGGCATCAAGACTGCTCGGCATACCAGAGTACTCGGCATCAAGACTGCTCGGCATAACAGGGTACTCGGCATCAAGACTGCTCGGCATACTAGAGTACTCGACATCAAGACTGCTCGGCATACCAGAGTACTCGGCATCAAGACTGCTCGGCATAACAGGGTACTCGGCATACAAGAGTACTCGGCATCCCATGGTGTTCGGCGTAATACTCGACATCCAGGAGACATTCAGCACAACTAACCAACATACCGTTCGGCATAGAAGGGATGGTTTTGGCGCAGAGCGTTCGGCCTCAACAGACAACCATCCCACATTTCCCACGACGCCAACACACCGTTCGGCTTAGAAGGGATGGTTCGGCGCAGAGCGTTCGGCGAACCTTGCTCGGCATACGGCGACCATTGTACTCGGGCTAGAGCGTTCGGCAATCAGCCCACTTGGGAAGTCCAGCCCATCTTTGCCTATAAATAGGGGGGCAGGATCACAGTGAAATGGATCCTTTTTTAGAGAGAAAACACCGGGGAGACTCTGCCATTTTCAAGACTCATCTTCTCTACTTAACAACTTCATTCAAGCATTTGATTCACGAATTGTATTTGTAATCAACTATAAAGAAGATCAATAAAGTTTAACCTCAAAGTGGACGTAGGCAATTACGCCGAACCACTATAAATTTGGTGTTCTTACTTTTTGTATTTAGATTATCACTGTCTTCTCTGTTTAATTTGATTTCATCACTTATATCTCTTCACAATCTTCTTCTACGAGGTTAGTGACCAATTTTGGTGCTAACATCTGTAGATTGACATTAACTAACTCTTGCATTCGGATTGGGGGTAGGAGTATAAACATAAGCCGGACATGATACGATCATCCGCATCCTAACTCTTGCTCCCGTAATAGGAGCAAGAGTATAGACATAAGCCGGACATGATATGACTATCTGAATCCAAATTCTTGCCTTCGGAGTTAGGACAAGAGTATAAACACAAACTAGATGCGATACAAGCATCCGTACCCTAACTCTCGTTCCTAGAGTAGGAGTCGGAGTATAAAACTAAACCGGATGAAACACGATCATCCGCAAACGGGCTCCTGATTTCAGATTAGAGGCAAGAGCACAAAATTAAAGCTGGACATGACACAACCGTCTATATGCCAACTATTACCCTTGGATGGAGTGTAGGAGTATAAATTAAAAGGAGCGAGATACGACCGCTAGCTCACTCGACTCTCATCCTCGGACTAGCGGCAGGAGTATAAACGAAAACAGGCGTGACAAGTCTGTTTGATCCTTAACATATTTCTCAAAATAGGCAGAATGGAAGGTCCATGCTCGGAGTAAAGTGGCATCCAATTTTTAAGCCTTTGGTCAATGCCCAAAGTTAGGCACGATCGAATGCTAACATCCTGGATAAGGATTTACAGACTGATTCTACGTAGTTAACTTAAACTCGCACTTGGATTTTAGTGCGGTTGGGACTTACTATCCTGGAAAAGGATACTCAAGCCACTATTTAAAGTGGTTTACCCTGAGGATTTCCTTATATTCGCTAGAACGATGTGAGTTGGCAAATCACAAAATGGATTAAGGATTTGATCCAAAAATGATCACTAAAAGAAATAAATCGCAAGTACATTAAATGGAAAATGTACTTCTTAAGTACTTAGACAAATTTAAAAAAAGATTTTATAAAAACAAAGTTCTTAATTATTAACATTAAACCAAGAAAGCTAAGTATAAGTGGTCATACCAAAGGCAAAAAAGCAGTAACGGGGGCCAAACCCGTACAAAGGAAGCCAATAAATAATAGGAGTCTATGTATGGAAAAACAAACTAGAAAAACTATTTCTTTGTTGACTTCTTCTTATTCTTAAATTATGGGAGACTTCACTCGAGCTTTCTCCTTTTCTCTTTCCACCTCTTCCTCTACTTCCTTGTCCTTTAGAAGGAGTGCTTTGCGAAGATCCAATAAGAGCACTCTGGCCGCTCCTGGGTGGAGAAATGGAGACCAGAATGCTTTGTGAGAATACCGTCGACGTACTTTGAGCATCCTCGGGCGGAGGAATGTAAACTGGAGTGAAAATGGTTTGCCCACGCAATCAAAAATGGAGGATGGAAAACTTCTATTTTCTCCTTCTTGATTTGACTGGCAAGGAGGATATCCATCTCAAGTTTTTGCTCAGGTTCATGCATGGATGATGCAGTGCGAGCTACGAATTCACAAGGTTTAGGTCGTTCACGACTTAGGGAAGAAGTCCTAGGTCGCTCACGACCTAACGAGGGGAAGTTTAAAACATTCAAACAACCTACCGAGTTAACTCGTGTCCGACCTAAAGGAGGTGCCGGGTTACGACCTAAAACTATAGGAGCAAGTGCTGGGTTACGACCTAAGGGAAGTGTTGGGTTACGACCTAAAGCTATAGGAGCAACACAAGTTGAAAAATGCGAAGGCTTAAGTCGGCAACGTCTCAAGGGTAGTGTTTTGGTTGATGTACGACTTAACGGAACAGATGATAAATCGATACCGAGTTACGACTTAGTTAAGTCGTCTAACCGACCTATCGAGTCACACAGAGGAAAGGCAGAGCAAATTGGTGAAGTATTAGGTCGTGAACGACCTAACGAGTCAGGAGTTAAGTCGCTGAAGACTGGAGCGTGGATTCTTCTTCCGAGTTAATCTCTACCGTTGATTTCTTTAGGTCGCTGATGGAAGCTGGAGCTGTTGATAAGTCGTTACCGACTCATATTAAGTCGTAGGTCGCAACTTTTATAAGTCGTGAGTCGTTTGCAATATACATTTATGTTGAGTCGCATCTGTTATAAGTCGTATGTCGTCTGTTTTCATATGTCGTCTGTTTGTAAGTCGTATGTTGTCTGTTTTCCTTTGAGTCGTAAGTCGGAGAGTCGTGCTAAGTCGGAACCGACCTAAGAGTTGATGAAATTTCTGTTGTAAAGTTGAACGCCTATAAATAGGCCGAGTCTCTCATTTGTAAAGGTTGTTGATTTTTGAATAAAATTCTCTTTTGTTAGCTTTGTGCTTTCATCCCAATTGGTAGTTGAGTGTAATCTCCTATCTCCTCTTTCGGATAATCGAGTGCGCTCGATTCAACGATTGCAGAAGCCGATTCGCGGAATCAAGTGCGCTTGATCAACGCTTGAAGAATTGAAGATCTTTGAACCCGGTATCGTGCGCGATCAACGAGTTCGGGATAGCTAGAATTCGGTATCTTCGGATCAATGAATTTGGGCATTTCAGTATCTTCCAATCCACCGATTACTATTTTCATCGAACTACATTGTTTTGTTTAATCCGCTGCGCCAGTTTTTGGTATCAGAGCTTGTTCTAGCCAATCATAACTAGATCGAGACTTGGAGCATAATCAATTTGGAATTTGAAGTTTGAAGTGTAGATTTGAACACGGCCGAGAGTTTGAAGCATTGGGTCGTGCATTACTTTGAAGATTTGAGTTTTGTTTATCAAGGCCGAAGTAGTTGAAGGTGTTTGAATTTTGAGTTTGAAGTGTTTGTGACAAGTTCAAGTATGCCGCCAAGGAGAGCTAATCGTCACCAAAACGTAGAAGCTTTGTATCGAAGAGAAGAAGCTGATGAGATGGAGCAAAGAATCAATGAAAATTTTAGTGAAAAGCTTAACGAAGGAATTGGACGATTAGAGAAGATGATGTTAGAAATGAATCAAAATCGGAGAAGGGTTTCACCTAAATCTAACCATGGGGGAAGTAGAGTCTCACCACAATCCAATCGAGAAAGAAGTGTTGACAATGATCAAAGGCGTGGGAGGAACGTGGATGATCGTGAACGGAGGAATGTAGATAGAAGGGATGATGGTGGTAGACGTGATGGTAGTAGAGATGTGGGTGGACGAGATAGACAACGATATACATCTGATTTTGAAGAGGAATATGATGGTGGTAGTGTTCGAGGACAAGGACGAGGACAAGGAAGAAATCACTCTGAGTATGATCACAAGTGGGAGTCGGGGATGAAGACTGAAATTCCTGAATTCAAAGGTGGTATGCAAGCAGAGGAGTTTTTGGATTGGGTAGCTAATGTTGAGGAGATTTTTGACTTCAAAGAAGTTCCAGAACAACATAGAGTGAAATTGGTTGCTACGAGGTTGAGGGGTAGAGCTTTGGCATGGTGGCAGCAAACCAAACTTACACGTGAGCGGATGGGGAAGTCAAAGGTTGAACCATGGGAAAAGATGAGGAAAATGATGAAAGCCACATTCTTACCTTATAACTATCAGTCGCTTATGTATCAGAGATTGCAAAACTTGAGACAAGGGACGAAATCTGTGAATGACTATGCTGATGAATTTTATCAACTAATAGCAAGGAATGATATTATGAAGACAGAAGAACAATTGACATCTAGATTCATTGGGGGATTGCGAATGCAGATTCAGGATATGGTTAACATGTTTGATCCTAGATCTGTAGCGGAAGCACATCAGAAAGCGTTGGCTTGGGAGAAGCAGGGTAGACGAGGAGGAGGTGTGTTTACTAATTCCAACAATCAAGTGAAGGGTGTTAGTGGGAGTTCTAGTGTTTCTAAACCTATCAGTAGACCAGTGGTGAAGGAGGCTGAGAAGGCAAGGGTTAACAATGGTTTCAAATGTTATAATTGCCAGGAATTGGGTCATAAAAGCAACGAGTGTCCAAAGCCAAAGAAGAGAACCATGATTGTAGAATTTGAAGATGAGGATGTTGATGGAGAATGTTCTAGTCCAGTTGAGGAAGATGAACAGGATATTGCGTCAGGAGATGAAGGTTGTAATCTAATGCTGAGGAGATCGTGTTTGACACCGAAGCAGGAGGAAGCTAGTTGGTTGAGGAGTAATATCTTTCAGTCGACATGTACTATACTGGGAAAGGTGTGTAAATTTGTGATTGATGCAGGAAGCTGTGATAATATTATCTCAACCGAGGCTGTGACAAAGTTGAAGTTGAAGACAGAGAAACATCCGAATCCATACAAGTTAGCATGGTTGAGAAAAGGGGGAGAAGTGAAAGTGGATAGACGAGTTCGTGTTCCATTCTCTATTGGGAAGAAATACAAAGATGAGATCTGGTGTGATGTAGTAGAGATGGATGTATGCCACTTGCTTTTGGGAAGACCATGGCAGTATGATCGAGAAGTACAACATGACGGTCGGACCAACAGCTATAGTTTTATGTTTGAAGGCACGAAGATTATCTTAGTTCCAAAGAAGAGACAACAGGGAGAAAGTAAGTCAGAAGAGATTGAAGAGCTAAAAACTTTATTATCTCTGAAGGAGTTTGTTAAGGAGGTTGAGGAAGAGCCGGAAGTATTCTTGTTGATTGGACGAGAAAGCAGTGAAGAGGTTGAAATACCAGAAGAAGTAAAACCGGTATTGAAAGAGTTTGACGATGTATTTCCAGAAGAGTTACCAACGGAGTTGCCACCGTTGAGGGATATACAACATCAGATAGATCTTGTTCCAGGTGCTGTGTTGCCACACAGACCGCATTATCGAATGAGTCCGAAGGAACATGAAGAGTTGCGGAGGCAGGTAGAAGAATTGCTTGAACAGGGGCGTGTGCAGGAGAGTTTAAGTCCTTGTGTTGTACCAGCTTTATTGGTACCCAAAAAGGATGGAACGTGGAGGATGTGCACTGACAGTCGAGCATTGAATAAGATTACTGTGAGATATAGATTTCCGATGCCGAGGCTTGATGATTTATTGGATCAAATTAGTGGGTCTGTAATCTTTTCTAAGATTGACTTGAAGAGCGGTTATCATCAGATTCGCATTAGACCAGGGGACGAATGGAAGACAACATTCAAGACGAGGGAAGGCTTGTATGAATGGCTGGTAATGCCGTTTGGTCTATCGAATGCACCGAGTACATTCATGAGGGTGATGAACAAGATTTCTAGGCCATACATTGGGAAATTTGTGGTGGTGTACTTTGATGATATTCTGATCTACAGTGCTAGTACGGAGGAGCATGTTCAACATTTGAAGAAAGTGTTAATTATTCTTCGTGAAGAACAATTCTATGCTGCTACAAAGAAGTGTGTCTTTATAGCGAGGAGTGTTTTATTTTTGGGATATGTTGTGTCGGAAGAAGGAATACAGGTTGACCAAAGTAAAATCGAAGCTATCAGAGACTGGCCGCAGCCCAAGACGATAACGGAAGTTCGTAGTTTTCACGGGTTGGCTACATTTTATCGAAGATTTATTCCACACTTTAGTAGTGTGATGGCACCTGTGACGGATTGTATGAAGGGTAAACAGTTTACATGGACAAAGGAAGCAGGGGATGCTTTTGAAAAGATCAAGGAGTTGTTGACGTCTGCACCAATTCTAGTATTACCAGATTTTCAGTTGTTGTTTGAGCTACACACTGATGCGTCAAAGTTTGGAATTGGAGGGGTGTTGAGTCAGAGGGGACGTCCGATTGCATACTTTAGCGAGAAGTTATCAGGAGCAAAGATGAGATACAGTACTTATGATGTAGAATTCTATGCTGTCGTGCAATCTATTAAACACTGGAGACACTATCTATTTCAGAAGGAGTTTGTTCTTTACACTGATCATGAGGCGTTAAAGCATTTACAAGGGCAAGACAAGATTTCAGCGAGACATGCATCGTGGATTGCATATCTGCAACAGTTTACTTTTGTTGTTAAACACAAGTCAGGGGTGACGAATCGAGTGGCTGATGCTTTGAGTAGAAGGAGTCATTTGTTGACTACACTGAAAGTTGAGGTGACAGGGTTTGATGTGTTGCCAGAATTATTTGTCGATGATCCTTATTTTGCAAAGTGTATTAATAAAGTCAAGGAGGGAAAGACGGATGAGTTTATGATGGTAGACGGTTTTCTGTTCAAAGGAAATCGATTGTGCATACCTGATTGTAGTTTGAGAATGAAAATTGTTAAAGAGCTACATGAAGAAGGACATGTTAGGAGAGACCGTACATTGCAATTAATTTTGCATTCTTACTTTTGGCCATCGATGAGGAAAGAGGTGGAGAGGTTTGTGGAGCGATGTCATATCTGTCAGGTTTCGAAAGGAACTGCGACTAATGCTGGTTTATATATGCCGCTACCTGTACCAACTAAACCATCGGTTGATGTGAGTATGGACTTCGTGTTGGGGTTGCCGAGAACACAGCGTGGTAATGATTCCATTTATGTGGTAGTGGATCAATTTTCGAAAATGGCACATTTTATTGCTTGTAAGAAGACGGCGGATGCTGTTCATGTTGCTCAATTGTTTTTCAAGGAGATCTATCGACTTTATGGATTGCCAGAATCTATTGTGTCGGATAGAGATACTCGATTTCTGAGTCACTTTTGGTTGAGTTTGTGGAAAATGGTGGGAACGAAGCTGAAGTTTAGTAGTGCTTATCATCCGCAAACGGATGGACAGACCGAGGTTGTGAACAGATCATTGGGAAATTTGCTGAGGTGTCTTGTGCAAGATAATCTGAAGAGTTGGGATGTGAAGTTATGCTAGGCAGAGTTTGCCCATAATCATGCTGTAAATCGAAGTACTGGGTTCAGTCCATTCTAGATTGTTTATTCGAGCTTACCAAAGGGGCCGTTGGATTTAACGGTAGTGCCACAATCAAAGAAGACAGTTAAGAAAGCAGCTGATTTTGTTGATGGATTGACGGAATGTCATAAAATCGTTCAGGAACGATTGGAGAAAGCGAATGAGAAGTATAAACGTTCTGCAGATCTGAAGCGAAGGAATGTTGAATTTAATGAGGGTGATATGGTTTATGCAGTTTTAACAAAGGATCGTTTTCCAGTGGGTGCTTATAACAAGTTGAAAGCCAGAAAAATTGGTCCTGTCGAAATCATAAAACGGATTAATGAAAATGCTTATAAGTTGAAGCTGCCGGAGGATGTGTACACGTCTGACGTATTCAATGTTAAGCATCTCATATCATATTATGGAAATGAACAATTGGATATGGAAGAATTTACAAACTCGAGGACGAATTTCTCTCAACCTGGGGAGGATGATGCAGTGCGAGCTACGAATTCACAAGGTTTAGGTCGTTCACGACTTAGGGAAGAAGTCCTAGGTCGCTCACGACCTAACGAGGGGAAGTTTAAAACATTCAAACAACCTAACGAGTTAACTCGTGTCCGACCTAAAGGAGGTGCCGGGTTACGACCTAAAACTATAGGAGCAAGTGCTGGGTTACGACCTAAGGGAAGTGCTGGGTTACGACCTAAAGCTATAGGAGCAACACAAGTTGAAAAATGCGAAGGCTTAAGTCGGCAACGACTCAAGGGTAGTGTTTTGGTTGATGTACGACTTAACGGAACAGATGATAAATCGATACCGAGTTACGACTTAGTTAAGTCGTCTAACCGACCTATCGAGTCACACAGAGGAAAGGCAGAGCAAATTGGTGAAGTATTAGGTCGTGAACGACCTAACGAGTCAGGAGTTAAGTCGCTGAAGACTGGAGCGTGGATTCTTCTTCCGAGTTAATCTCTACCGTTGATTTCTTTAGGTCGCTGATGGAAGCTGGAGCTGTTGATAAGTCGTTACCGACTCATATTAAGTCGTAGGTCGCAACTTTTATAAGTCGTGTGTCGTTTGTAATATACATTTATGTTGAGTCGCATCTGTTATAAGTCGTATGTCGTCTGTTTTCATATGTCGTCTGTTTGTAAGTCGTATGTTGTCTGTTTTCCTTTGAGTCGTAAGTCAGAGAGTCGTGCTAAGTCGGAACCGACCTAAGAGTTGATGAAATTTCTGTTGTAAAGTTGAACGCCTATAAATAGGCCGAGTCTCTCATTTGTAAAGGTTGTTGATTTTTGAATAAAATTCTCTTTTGTTAGCTTTGTGCTTTCATCCCAATTGGTAGTTGAGTGTAATCTCCTATCTCCTCTTTCGGATAATCGAGTGCGCTCGATTCAACGATTGCAGAAGCCGATTCACGGAATCAAGTGCGCTTGATCAACGCTTGAAGAATTGAAGATCTTTGAACCCGGTATCGTGCGCGATCAACGAGTTCGGGATAGCTAGAATTCGGTATCTTCGGATCAACGAATTTGGGCATTTCAGTATCTTCCTATCCACCGATTACTATTTTCATCGAACTACATTGTTTTGTTTAATCCGCTGCGCCAATGGAGGTACCCGACAAGGACTGGGAGACCCTAGTAATAATAACATCCTCATCAACTTGATTTCCTTGATTCTCATCATTTTCTTCTTCCAACAAAGCATCTATCATGCACTCGCCAAGGCTCGGGATCTCTTCAACTGGGATGCTAAGAATTGTTGTCGAAGTCGTGATAGTTACGGACTCCGTTGCCGATATTTGTGGCCTCTGTTGAGAGTCCTTGGGAGG
The DNA here is from genome assembly GCA_030737815.1 of Allium fistulosum. Lineage (NCBI taxonomy): Eukaryota > Viridiplantae > Streptophyta > Magnoliopsida > Asparagales > Amaryllidaceae > Allium > Allium fistulosum. The sequence goes on from JASFAW010000025.1 coordinate 114,133, forward strand.
AAGCAAAGCAATTACAGGCTGAGATGTAGCTAAAGAAATACCAAAAGGGATAATAGTGATGTTGATCAGTGGCACATCAACTCTCTGAAAAAAAGAGAAATCAACGAGATATCTTCTTCAATTTGAACTTCCACATGAGCTGGAGTGCTGCTGGGAGTTCCCTCTGAAATAGGAGAGAGAATAGTGGATTTTTGAAGCTTTGGCTTCTATGGATTATAACCAATATTGGTAGAGGAATCAACGGTGGAATTAGGAGCAACTTAAGTCCTGGGAGTTTGACCAACTATAACCTCATGATGCGCAGAGCTGGAACTTTTACCCAATTCTTTTTGAGCGGTTGCATTAAGTTTTGGATGAATAAGATGCTGGTAGTTATGGAGGATTTTTGGATTATCTCCCTTCAAAATCTCTTTTTCCCACTGCTCCATATCAATATTATACTCTTCCTCAACAACCCGTTCCCAGGCACGAGCGACCATCAAAGGGTAATCTTCCTTAAACCACTCTAGATTTTTAAATTTGTGCACATTGCCGTTATACTGAGTGATAAGCCAGCTTCAACTTCTCTCTTGACGCAAGTATCAACGTCCCTGACCTTTTCGAGCGCATTGTCTCTCTTTATCCTGACGGAAACCAGCTCATCGCATGCATCCTGAGCAATTCTCTATGCTTCATCTTTTTCCTTGGTCTCACGCTCGAGCTTGGATTTCAATTCAGTTGCGTTCCTCCTAGCAGCATCCCTTTCCATGACCGGTGATGTGCTTGCTCGATTTTGTTCAGATGGTTGGACATCTGGGCTTTGAGTGCTTTAATGGCCTCCTCGGCATTCTTCTTCGCTTACGCTTGGGATTTTCTTGAGTTCTCAATCTCAGTGTCGAGAGTGGCTATGATCTTGTTATTCATGGCTTCAATGAGTTTCTGGTTCTATATCTCCTACAGCCTATCTCTTAAAACATTTGAAATCTTTTCGGCCAACTTCGCCCATTCGTTGTATTGACTATGGACATCGATTGTGCAGTCGATGGTCCTCTATTGAACATTCGCAGGAATTCTCTTTAGTTTCAACAAGAACATAACTCCACCAAAGCAAATGTTGGGAAATTCGTTCTTAAACTCGACTATCCACCCCATAGTATCTACCTGCTGCTCATCTATAATGACCGGAGCAATAGCGCTTCCTTTTCCTGGCCTCTAATGAAAAGTATCACAGCCACTCTTATGATGTTTGCGCTTAAGAGACCGACTGGAGTGAGACAATGTCGCAGATTGTAAAGGGACAGAGGCAGGTGCTGGAGCTCGAGAAGAGTCAGCTGGTGGAATATCATCGCGATGGTTAGGTTGCCTATCTGGGCATCTAGAAGGAGGTGATTTAGATCTAGGCCAATACTTAGAAGTGGAATCATAAGAAGAACGGTCCCTATCATAACTGCTCATGTCCCGGTCATCGCTATTGCGACTGGAGCGATAGCTTAAATCATAGTCTCGACCACCCCCTCGATGGTACGAGGTCGACTGAGGGCATTGGATATGATATGCCTTCTCCTCTAAGGATTGAAATGAATGCTTTCTCTTATCCATCGAACCTGTAAGAAAATGGGAATAAGTTAGATCAAACGTGCAAGGACACAGGTCAAGTACGAGTGTCGTTTAGTGCGTGTGTGTATCCTAGTGTCCCCCCCCCCACGACAGACCATGTACTGGAGCTTTACTCATTTGAGTAACCTCACCAACACTGGTTGGAATGGTGACCTTCTTAAAGTGGATTGGAGAACCGATGTCACGGACGCTGATGTTACCATTGTCGAAAGAGCCAAACTCCATGGGGATAGACCCTAAACCGACGAACATGCCCGTTGAGGAGATATATGGAGTCTTCTCTGCACTTGTGACTGGTGGAGACTAAGTGCAAGGCTGTGTCTTCAAAACTTTCACAATGAATCTCTTTTTAGGAGCAGGCGGTGGGTCGTTTATGTGTTGTTTGGTCTGAGATCCGTGGGCTACTTTGATGTTACTTTGGCCGGGCTCACCACCCTCTCCAATAAATTTGCCTTCCTCGGCACCTTCGTGTTCTAGCTCTATATTTTCTGCGGCTTCGGCTCCAAGACTTAGGGCTGGAGGCGATTCAAGATCGACTTCGTATCCTGGGGGCGGATTGTTATCATCATTATCATCATCATCCTCAATGTCGACAACTGAAACTATGCTGGCGCTGCAGCCTTCCTCTAATAAACCATGAGCGAGAAGATTCTCATCCATAGTAGAGTTCTTGCATACCTATCCTCGGTATGGATTTCCATAAGAGTATTAATGGTATTTGAAAGTGATCCACCACTGGGTCTTGCCGGAACATCTGTATAACAGTGAAAGATAAATTAAGTATGTAGGCAATGAGGAAAATGCACGGATGGCGTTTGAAATAAAACTTACATCCGGGTATCCATCTACGAGCGAACCCAGGTGGACAGCATACATAAAAAAATTTAGCTTAAAATAATTCAGCTTGTTCCAAGCCCCGATAATTATTCTGCAACCCCTCATCGGTTCCAAATAAATTAAAGATGGATTTTCTTTGCGGCTCTTGAAGCTATAGATGTATCATCATCGCTAAGCACTGGATACAAATGCTCAGAGAAAACTAGGTAAGTGCTAAGAAGAAAAGTGTAGCTGTTTGGATGCAGCTATGTGGGAGCCAGTCTCATAAAGTTCAGGACTCGATGGATGAATTGATTAAATGATGGGATGCAATCCTCCAGGCACATATATCTGTTGTAAGCTATATATCCTTCTGGAGGATCGTGAGCTCTCTGGACACGAGATGGTACTAGAACATCATCAAATAGAATTCCGTGCTTACTGCATATCCTCCAAAGAGATCCTTCATCAATTTTGGAGGGAACAGAATCGAACAGGTTATTCAGTATTATAGCATCCTCAAGTGTATCGGGTGTTGGATCTATTTGAGGCCCATTTATCTGCTCAACCGAATTTTCAGCAATCTATTGCTCTACTTTGGGATTCTCTAGGTCTTTTTGATCAATATGTGGAATTTCTAATTCCTGCTCTTATTGGATAGTAGTTTGTTGTGCCTATGAAGTTGTGGCTGAGCTTGACTCTGCATCAGATTCGATATATTTTAAAGGTGAAGTAGCTGTAGTCTGAGCAACCAGACGCTTGGAATGTCTTTGGTCTATTTCTATAAAAAAAACTCGACATATAATCAATATTAGAAGATTAACTACAAACCGTACTACCCATGCTAAAATGGACTCTAGTGTAGTGTCGTATAATTCAGATTTCCGATATTAATTAGCTATTTTGCATGATAGTTCATCCTTAAAAGTTCGGGCATCACTTGATGTGACCGTCATTGCTGACCCTCCCGACTAGCTTTATGTTATTGGCCACGCTTTGGAGATGTTTCAAGATGGAAGAGGAATACATCACGAATCGTCAAGGTAATGTTTTGATAGCTAACTTGGAATAAGGGCAAAATTTGCCTAAGTATGGGAGTCTCAATGACCCCCACGACCAAGGAAGTTTTCCCTTTCGTCCACCATTTCCGCCGACTCTAGAATTGCGGCCTCCAACATCCATTCTCATCCACGTGCTCGCTCCTACATCTCCATATCCGCATTCAATCAACTATTTGCCTACCTGAAAAGGTTAAAGGTGGAGTTTGGTGTGTTCTTAAAGCTAGGGCTTAGATCGGTGTAAGGGCAGTTCGAGATTCCATGGCAAGGACATAGCAGACTTGGTGATGTTAAGTGCTGATGATGATGAGCGATAGCGGTCTCAAGTTCAGGCAATGATGAAGATTGGTTCGGGGATCGAAGGTTTTTCAATGGCAGGAGATCGAGTTCTTTTGGGTCGGTAGAGGCAAAGTGGAAAAGTAGAATGGAGGATATGGGCTATATAGTACCATTAGCCCGTTTTCTCACATGAACTTGGAAGATATTCCAAGTGCAGACTCGGTACCGACTCCCAAATCAGGGATTGGTTCCGAGTCCCAAATTTAATAAAAAAACCACATGCATGCATAAGCATACATATGGTTTATGCGTATGTATGTGAATGCCTATGCATGTGTGATGAGCCATGTGTGTATATGCCCAATACTTGTCGACTAAAGTTGAGGGAAGTTAGACTTATACTTGGAAACTCATGGATAGAATTAGTCTAAAACCATCAGACTTGGAATAGCAAACCACGAGATCACGTTCTAGATGTATAGTCCCGGATATTGGTACAACATCGCAACATAACGGCCATTTAAAGCACAAAGTGGAATCCTTCACGGAAATCCGAACTTGTTTCGATTCAAAGCACATCACATTGGAAATAGAATGTACTTTAGAGGGCAAGTGTTATCCTGCCTTTTGACAAGGTAGAATCCGAACAAACTGGACAGACAAAGTTTAGAGTTATCAAGGCGGAAAGCCCGTAGAGATAGCCAGAGTCCAGAAACCAAGCATAGACAGAGCCACAAAGTCAAAGCCAAAACCATAGAAGACAACAAGATAATGGGATCCCCCAAGTTGGGAATCGATACAGACTCCCACTATTGATTGTTACCGACCCCCAAATACAACTTGGGCGGATCCCATCTTCTGCCTATAAGCTTATCTCGATGACAAAAGCCTATTTCCAAAGTTGGTTTGTTGATTCAATGCATTTCTCCATCGAACTCCATGGACACTTGAAACTACAACTTTGTTCTCTTTCAACTCCATCAATTTGGGCTTAGAAGCAAGCTAATAACTACAAGATGATTCAAGATGAGTGGATTGAAGACGCCAGATATGGAAATCTTATGGATTGGTACCAACTCCCACTTAAGGATCGGTACGGACCCCCAGTTTCTGCTGAAGTGGTGCCTATTATTTTGGGAGAATTGGTCAAATTCGTGCACAATTGTTTGGAAATATTTTAGATGAGATTTTAGGCTCCCTACCTCTATAAATAGGAAGATGGGACTTATTTCTCAGGATCTTTTGGCTGGAGTTCCATTATTTCTCATATTCTTATAACTATGAAATTCTAAGTGGTTGAGTTTATCGACCCCCAAGAACTTCTACCTCCAAATCAGAAATAAGTTAATAAAACTTCAAAGTGGACGTAGGCCTTGCTTTGCCGGACCACTATAAATGATTGTGTCTTGTTTATTCCTTTATTTTCATTTACTTTTCTTCATTTAATCTCAACTACATAAACATTTGGGTGTTTGCGCCATTTTTGGTTCAAACATTTATACACTCAAATTTGTAGCTTAGCCATATATACATGATCCACTACACTTTCATTTGGTATCAAGGCAAGATAATTCATAAACTGTAATATAGTTTATTGAATATTTTATTAATATGGCATATATCATAACGACCCGCCTTTTCGACCTCCAAATGTTGACACTAATAAACCACGGTATTCAAGTGTCGAGCATCCAAGTGCTAAAAAGATAGATTTTTATGGTAAAATAAAAAGAAAAGGAAAATAAACAAGAAAGAAGAGAACAAAACATTAGTTACTCACAACGAAACAATAACATATAATATCAAAAGGACATCACAAAGAGTCACTCTAAGATACATAGCATTTCAGAGTACTATCAGTAGCCTGGATATTTATAAAAACATATCCTCACAATTGTTGATATATAGATACTAGTAATGCAGTGGAAATAAAATACTATGGTAGGTGAAAGCATCCAGCTCGTCTCCACGAGCTTTAAAGAATATCAACGAAAACCCGCCTTTCACATATTACTCGAGAGAGCACCCATGGAATTAAAGGAAAGATAAAACCATGAGTTAGACATAAATCTGGTACGAGAAACTCAAGAAATATGTGTACAGCATATAACGGTAACTTTTGAGACCGTTCGAATCACCGTAATGGTTTTTCCCTCAAAAGAACCGAACTATCTAATAAGTAAATAAGGTCGTATAAAAAATAATATCTAGAGTGTAGAATATAAATCAGGAAATATTTGTGCTACTTGCATCTCACAACACAACAATATTAGAAGTGCAACTAAAAACGCTAAGCTATGTTCACATATGGATTCCATGAAAATCAAAAACCGACCTCCTGCACAAGGGTTAGAAACTACTTCTGAAACCACATATATCTCTAGATAAATTGCATACAACATGATAGCATCATTATAAATGTTAATGCTAATCTCTCTCTTGGACTTAACCTTAGGATGGACAGTTCAACTCTATAACATTTCACTTCACAACCACTTTCAAAACATAGAACTCGTATATCAGTTTTGAAATGGTTTTCGATAGGTAATACACTTATCTGATCCCGGTCTCTTCAAAACTAGATCACCGGTCCTGGTTATTTCAACTCCCGTTCTTTAAGAAGTAAATGAATGATATAAAGGAGTCCTCCCAAGGAATCTTATATATATACATTCTTAAGCAAGAGACGATTCATACGAATGAGTCCTCCCCGTGGATCTCAAATCATATCAACATGTGATGCTTACATTTACTTCCAAAGTTAATCTAGTCAATTTCGATTGTCAACTAATCAAATATCAAGTAAAATAGTAAAGATCAAATATGGAAATAAAATCTCGTATACTTATCATGTTTTCGACTTTCTTAACCTACATTATCCCTCGATCAAGAGTGAAGCCAGTAGGTTAGAGCATTATTGCTTCTAAGCCCTACTCGAACATCATTCTTAACTGTCATAGATAGAATAAATCTACTTTGTCGGCTTTTAGTGCTAAGTACATCACTAAATACTTTCATAAAAATGTATACACACAAAGAATGAATAAGTCACACAAAGCATGATTAAGACACACAAAGCACGATTAAGTACATAAGAGATTTCTAGTCCCCTTTTTATTTAATTAATTCTTTTATTATTTAAAACTCCTTGTAAATACTTGTACATATATTTAAATATCTTTACAAAAGATATGTACATGTATACTACCATTTTACTATTCATTTCTACACTTTCTCTATTCATTTCTACACTTCCACTATTCATTTCTACATTTTCAATACTTTGAAATGCATTCATATTCTTATTCCAAATGGTACAAGAATATTCACAAATCTTAAACAAGATTCAATATTTTCATAAGTATAATTAAATATGTTAAAAACAAATGTTATTTAAAACATTGTTACTATAAACTTAAAACCATTTTATATTTATCATTATTTTTAAAATATTATTTAAATATCTAATTACATCTACACCTATTTAACAAGGTAATGTACTTTTAATTAACTTCTTAAACTTCATTTTAATATAACATAAGGTTATAACAAAAACACCTACCATTTTATGAATTAACTAACTTAACTTTTCCAAACTTATATATATAAATACTTTACAAACACTTATAAATAGGTTTTAAATATCTAAGTAAAATATTAGTAAAAAATAACTAATTTATTATTTACTAAAAACCTTTTATTATAAATGCTGCAAAGGAAATCTTTTTCTTTAAAAATTAATATTTAATTATTAAAAATATATTTAAACTTCTAATCTTTTTCATACTCAAATCCATGTTATTAGACTTTCCTAAAATGATTCCACGAAAGCAATCAATTATAAACATCTAAAACATGAAAAACTAGATAAAATGTCACATTAAAACAAAATACTACAATATGACCAGAATTGCTGCAATAGACCAAGGACGGCATTTATAAGTGTTATATCTAAAGTTCTAAATAGAGAACAACATAAAAATGCATGATCTTTGTGGCCAGTTTTAACCCCTAAAACTATTTGATTCTTTTTTTTACAATAAATAATATACTTAGGCTACTTAAAAACAATGAATAGAAACCCCTAAGAATATCTTTCAAATTCATATTAAAAATTTCCCAAAACAAGCTATTTTCAAAGTGTTCATACAGAGACCTTTATACTCCTAACTTTAGCCACTTTATTCAACTAGTTATAAAATGTTTTAAACTCTAATTTTTTCACAGTAATAAGTAAACACAAAATTCTTATCAAAATAGCGAAGAAACCCCTAAGGATTCTTTCAAAGTTGACTTTAAAAGTCATCGAACACAAGGCATTTTCAAAGTACATTCATAGTGACTAGTTCGCTTCTAACTTTCACAACTTTATTATATAAGTTGTAAAACTTTCTATACCAACTCTTTACTCTCATCTACACCAAAATATGTGTAGAAAAAACCAAAATATATCATATCACAATGTTTGCGCCAAAATTGGTCACAAACCCCGAATGTTGTGAAAGCACCAGTGTATGAATATAAATCAACAATATTCACACACAAATATCAAATCTAAACAAACAGAGTATCACAATTCAGAAATAGTGAACAGAAACACAAGATTTATAGTGGTTCGGCGATCTTGCCTACGTCCACTCTGAAGTTGATGATTTTATTGATGTTCACTCGATGATTACAATCTCTTCTAATGTAGTACAACTGAAATTATATTCTAAGTCTCAATCTAAGGCAGCGGTGGTGTTCTGGAGTAAATCTGGCAGAATCTGGGCGCTCTTCAGTACTTAGAATTCTCCGACCCCTTTTCTGAATGACTAGGGGCTCTATTTATAGGTGTAGGAGGCTGATATTTCGCCTAAAATGAGGGGAGACCAGTTCTGGTATGTGAGGGGGCCCACATGGCCGAAATCTGGAGATCCGGGCCCACTTTGGGATCGATTCGACCCTTGGTTCGAATCGATCAAGAAAGAGTCCAATCGAGCTGAAATTTGGTGTGTACATTCTTGATCATGTGCTTAAGCTTCTGTGAAAATTTCATAGCATTTGGACTTATAGATCTCAAGTTATGATCGATTCAAGATTGCATTTCTGGTTGACTAGCTTGCTTCGAATCGATCCCTTTGAATCGATAGGGTCGACTCGATGGCTTTGCGCGTGGCATTGTTGACGTGGCGCGCTTTCTTCGTAGCGATCCTATTTTCACTCCGAGTTGACTGGGTCGAATCCATGGTTTTAGCCGCGTTGACTTGATGGATTCGAAGACAGTGATCATACCTGGATTCGAACAAGGGTTCGTTCGTATCGATCGTGACGTGTTCCATTCGATTGATACGAAGCAACTATGTCTGGATGGATTCGAAGGCTTCAACTGCATGGATTCGAAGACCTTCCCTTTGATCGATTCGAAGCTGGAAATATTCTGATGGATTCGAACCACGGGAGGCCTTGGATGGATTCGAACGTTGAGGGTGTTTTGATGGAGTGGAAGCAATGGTACTTCCCATGGATTCGAAGTAATGCAGGGACGATGGATTCGAGCTATGGGTTTGCTCTGAGGGATACGAAGGGGATGGAGTCAATCTCGATGGAGTCGACCTTGATGGATACGAACCATATGGAGACGAACAAAAGGCTATGTCCTTCACTTGCATCGATGATATCTTAGGCGTACGAACTCGGATTGACTCGAGATTTGGAATGCTGGCTCCTATGGCTTTCCTTGACGTGTCTTATCAATTGTAGCCTGATCCGGACTCGGACAAAATTCATCGATATCCATGGTGAACTTGTGATGTAACCGTCCTACAGGATGGACTGTCATTGATTTCTAGTCAATTTTTTGGTGTCACGGCCTTGCCAAAAGGCGGGATAACATTTGCCCCCCAAAACATGCCTTGCGATAGGGAGGTGTGTTTTGTAGTTCCATAAGTTGGATGTTCATATCCTGTTGATGACCTGTGGTACAACCTGCGAAGAGTTTGACAGTTTTATATGACCTTAAATGACGACCGTTCGCGATCTAGCCATTTGAGGTGGTATGCAACCGTTCGCGATCTAGCATTTTCTGTATAACCTTAAATGACGACCGTTCGTGATCTAGCCATTTGAGGTTGAATGCGACCGTTCGCGATCTAGCATTTCTACATGGCCCCAAATGACGACCGTTCGTGATCAAGCCATTTGAGGTGAGGGGTGCCGTTCGAGGCGAGTTGTGATCGTTCGCGATCGGGTGCCGTTCGAGGCGAATGGTGACCGTTCGAGGTCGGGTGCCTTTCGTTGCGATTTGTGACCGTTCGCGATCGGGTGACGTGGAAAGAGGAATGTGATCGTTCGCGATCGTGTGTCGTACGAGGCAAAAATGTGATCGTTCGCGATCGAATGTCGTATTAGGTGAATTGTGACCGTTCGTGGTCGGGTGCCGTACGAGGCAAATGGTGATTTGTGACCGTTCGTGGTCGGGTGCCGTTCGTGGCGAGTTGTGACCGTTCGTGGTCGGGTGCCGTTCATGGCGAGTTGTGACCGTTCGTGGTCGGGTGCCGTTCGTGGCGACTTGAGTGTGCCCGGGGAGGGACTTAGTATCATTGATACCAGGTTTCACATTCGGGTGAATTCCTGGATTGTTTGTTGCAACGGTTTATCGCCATCTCAGAGCATGCCTAGGGACCGTTCGCGATCCCGTACATGTGTAAGTGGTTTAGCCGCTATGAAATTACAAGTAGCATTTTCTCTTTAAAAATAAGTCTTTAGCAGAAATGTTAAACAGAATTAAGTTCAAATGTTCAAATCAATAAGAAACAAAAGCAAAGCAGGGATGTCAAAGTGTAAACTCCCACAACGATAGGGTCAGTAGTCATTCACAACATGCCTATGGACCGTTCGTGATCTCGCACATGTGTAAATGACTTACCCGTGTTGGTGAGAGGTTTACAACTTGTCCATCGTTATTTCAACTAATTGATAATCATACGATGTCCTGGCTCGGGGGCACCCCTGGCTGATGTAGACGGTGGTCGCTCTGGCTCCACCGCTGGAGCTCGCCTCCTCACATACTGAAGTAGCATACCGTTCCTGATGTGCCCTTCCACCTCATCCTTCAGATGTCTACAGTCGTTAGTGTTATGACCATTCAGTCCGTGGAATAAGCAGTATCTGTCTGATTTCCTCTCGTCAACAGTGGGATCCCTTCGTATTGGCCTACGGTAGGGAACTTGCTCTCGTGTATCTTGGTAGATTCGCTCCAAACTCTCATTCAGCTCTGAATAAGTGGTGAATCGTGGCTCTCTCCGCAGTCGCTTTGACCTGTCACCATTGTCATCAGCCTTTCGTTTTCCTTTATCCTTGCCTGAATCATTTTCGAGAGGCTTTTTGTCTTTAAGTGCATAAACTTCTATTCCCTCTCCTTCTTCTCTTTTAGCATTAGCGTCTTCCAATCGTAAAAACTTTTCTGCCTCGTGATAGAATTCTCCTAGATCCATTGGCGGATCCTTAGTTAATGAATTTTTGAATTTCGTGCCATCAGCTACTCCGGACACAGCTGCCATCATAACCATGGATGGATCTGGCCGATACACCGATGCTGCTGCCGCATTGAATCGCGTCAAGAAATTCCTCAAAGACTCCCCAGCTTTCTGCTTTAGCGTTGCCAAACTCATCACATTCTTGGGTCTCGAAATATGAACTTTGATTTGTCTCATAAATTTCTCAATCAAATCGGTCCATGTCCCAATGGAGCCGCTCTCTAGCTGTCTGAACCATAAAGCTGCTATGTCTGTCAAATACAATGGGAAGCACCGGGCCATAACTTCCTTTGATGCCCCCAGCACTTCCATGTGCCTTATATACCTCGTTAGATGGACCGCAGGGTCCGTCCTCCCATCATACCCTTCTACTGTTGGTAGTTTGAATTCTGGTGGGTTCCTAGCCAACCTAATCGCAGGAGAAAAGGGACTCTTGTTCACATCTTCAAGATCTCTGTTTACTAATCCTCCTCTCATGGCTCGCCTAACCATCTCGGCCAATCTATCATTGTCTCCAAGCTGTAGTCCTCGCTCACTACCTTCGATCTGCCCCCCGAGTCCGTGTGAGCTTTCGGGTGTTTGCCCCCCTGACTGAGCGTTCATCCCTCTATTGCTGTCAGGTTGCTCGGATGTCCTTGTCTCTCTTCCCGTGTTCGGATCAACATGTCCTAAGTGTGTGACCCCCAGCTCCGGCGCTGTGTGGGATGGTCCTGCTTCGTTCTGGACCCTGGTTGTTCCTTGATTTTGCGCTCCAAGTTGCCCAATCTGTTGAAGCAAATTCTGGATCATTTCCTCCTGTCTCTTCATCATTGTCTCCATCTCATCCCTGGTGATGAAGACTGACGCTTGGTTTGCTCCTGAGGAGGCCTCTTGACTCCCTTCGTGCTGACTTCGCTCTGGCCTCTGCCTTCTACTTGTTTGTCTTGTCATGATTCCTCGGATCTGAATCTCTTAGCTTTCTGATTCAACTTTCAAATGATAGAACTCCTGAGTTCAATTCTCAGTGAAAGCACCAAAGTGTTTGCGCCAAAATTGGTCACAAACCCCGAATGTTGTGAAAGCACCAGTGTATGAATATAAATCAACAATATTCACACACAAATATCAAATCTAAACAAACAGAGTATCACAATTCACAAATAGTGAACAGAAACACAAGATTTATAGTGGTTCGGCGACCTTGCCTACGTCCACTCTGAAGTTGATGATTTTATTGATGTTCACTCGATGATTACAATCTCTTCTAATGTAGTACAACTGAAATTATATTCTAAGTCTCAATCTAAGGCAGCGGTGGTGTTCTGGAGTAAATCTGGCAGAATCTGGGCGCTCTTCAGTACTTAGAATTCTCCGACCCCTTTTCTGAATGACTAGGGGCTCTATTTATAGGTGTAGGAGGCTGATATTTCGCCTAAAATGAGGGGAGACCAGTTCTGGTATGTGAGGGGGCCCACATGGCCGAAATCTGGAGATCCGGGCCCACTTTGGGATCGATTCGACCCTTGGTTCGAATCGATCAAGAAAGAGTCCAATCGAGCTGAAATTTGGTGTGTACATTCTTGATCATGTGCTTAAGCTTCTATGAAAATTTCATAGCATTTGGACTTATAGATCTCAAGTTATGATCGATTCAAGATTGCATTTCTGGTTGACTAGCTTGCTTCGAATCGATCCCTTCGAATCGATAGGGTCGACTCGATGGCTTTGCGCGTGGCATTGTTGACGTGGCGCGCTTTCTTCGTATCGATCCTATTTTCACTCCGAGTTGACTGGGTCGAATCCATTGTTTTAGCCGCGTTGACTTGATGGATTCGAAGACAGTGATCATACCTGGATTCGAACAAGGGTTCGTTCGTATCGATCGTGACGTGTTCCATTCGATCGATACGAAGCAACTATGTCTGGATGGATTCGAAGGCTTCAACTGCATGGATTCGAAGACCTTCCCTTTGATCGATTCGAAGCTGGAAATATTCTGATGGATTCGAACCACGGGAGGCCTTGGATGGATTCGAACGTTGAGGGTGTTTTGATGGAGTGGAAGCAATGGTACTTCCCATGGATTCGAAGTAATGCAGGGACGATGGATTCGAGCTATGGGTTTGCTCTGAGGGATACGAAGGGGATGGAGTCAATCTCGATGGAGTCGACCTTGATGGATACGAACCATATGGAGACGAACAAAAGGCTATGTCCTTCACTTGCATCGATGATATCTTAGGCGTACGAACTCGGATTGACTCGAGATTTGGAATGCTGGCTCCTATGGCTTTCCTTGACGTGTCTTATCAATTGTAGCCTGATCCGGACTCGGACAAAATTCATCGATATCCATGGTGAACTTGTGATGTAACCGTCCTACAGGATGGACTGTCATTGATTTCTAGTCAATTTTTTGGTGTCACGGCCTTGCCAAAAGGCGGGATAACACACAATATATTAACATATCACCAAAATAAGCAAGTTAAAGCAAGGGGATTTCAACGTGTATTCATAGCGACTCTTTCGCTTCAAACATTCACATACACGCTTTTATATCACATGCAACATTATGAAACTTGTAAACATATAGTCTATGCCACGATAAATGTTTTGGAAGGTAATAGAAGTGATGTTATGCATTATAGAGTTGTCAGTTGCTTTCAAAACCAAGGGGGTCCGAAGTTATAACTTTAATTAGTTAATGAACTTACTTAACTTTATATTTTTACACACCACATATATACCCAATATATACATACAAGATGTTGAGCTTACTCAACAATACAAAGCCAAACACAAACACCAAAGGTCAAAGAACCACTTCTTACCATCACCAAACCTTCAAAGATCCAAGCTTTGGCCTCTTCATGCTCAAGCCAACCTTCTTCCTCTTCCTTCTGGTTCACCGCTAAAAGTGCTTCAAAGTTTCTGCTCCACTTCTTCATCATTTTAGTTTCTTCCTATGCTTCCTAAGGTGATCTAAGGTCCTATTTAAAGTTTGAAGAGGTTGCTTAGGAAAATGAAGATTGAAGAGAAGAAAAGAGGTGAGAATACTTTGGTTTTTTATTCACAAACCGTAGAAAATAAATTATGAACAAAAGAGATATATTGTATAGAGTTTAGCAAAGGAAAAGGTCTACCCGTACCCCTCCTATTTCTATCCAAAAGAAGCCCCTCATCTCCATTGCATGTTGTAACGACCTCATGTTTTACATCGTATAAATAAATTAATATAATTAAATGTTTGAATTTAATTTGTGATAATTAATATTTTGAAAATTAATTTTAGTTGACTAAATTAAATTTTATATAAGATTTTGATTTAATAAATTAAATTAAATTAGTAAATTGTTTTTGGATAATTTATTGAAACTGAATAAATTGTTTTAATTGAACACAAAATAATTTTATAAGTGTAAATAATTATTCTGTGATTGAAATAATGGAAAGTTAATTGGCAGGCTTCGAATTGAATGAAATTAAATGGTTATCTAAATACATTCAATATAATGAAGTGTAAATTAATTTAAATCAAATTGAAATTTATTTACAAATATACTAAAAAGAGTTGTTAAAAGAAAAGAAATTAAAGCTTGCCTAAAATTAACAAGGCCCAAGCACATTATTTTCGTTCTCCTTGGTTCAAGAAGCTTCTCCACATCATTACCCCCTTAATCCCAAACTCCAACACTATTAACTTATTTTCTCCCCATCTAAAACCCGTAACCCTATATTTCCACTCATGTCCTAAATTCCAAAAAACTGAACATAGGCATCAATTAAAAAAATATCGCACATGGGGAAAACATACGGTAGTTTCGACGATGCAATGGGAAGGCCGATCGGCTAAAATTGGTGGTTGTTTCGATGCTTAGGTGGAGGTGTGCAATGTAGAGACGTGTAACGACCCGCCAATTCATATAGTTCAAGCTGACAATATACCACACATGTCAAATCCAAATCGAATAGAAAGACGGGTAGTTGTGGGAAAGAAAGAGGAAAGAAGTATAGAAGAAGAGAAGAAAGAAAATTAAAAGCAATATAGAATCTCACAATCGCAGCAAAACAATATATAATATAATATCAACATCTTTACGAAGAGAAACTGTCATATATATACATCCATCAGAGTACAACAACAATCACAATCATCAGCCTGGACAGTTATAACAACTTGCCCTCACAATTGCTGATGATTCCAACAACAAACAGCGGAAATAAAACATATAGGTAAATACGACTTGAAGACCTCCAATTCGTCTCCTAAGCTCCAATGCATCCAAAGCAATCTGTAAATATGCTCGGTCCGACTTGAGCATTAAAATAAAATAACACCCGAGTCAGTCTGGAAAACTAGCATGAAGAAAACACACCCAAACGAATTTTTAAGTTTAAAAATCATTTGAAATCAAAGTATCTCATAAGACCACGCTGTAGATAAACACAGACCGGTTTTTACCTTATGATAACCAAAACATTCTATATGAAATTCTCTGATATTATCATAGTGTCTAGATACAAATACTTATTAATCTAGCTGAAATTGTTACATTAATTAAATTCCAGCATAATAGGTATACAACTAAAACTGTAAAGGCTCGTATAGGAGAATGGATTCCATAAAATGACGGGGCTACTGGGGTACCACCCGTCACGGTGCATCACTAGATAAAATAACACTAAGGACCTCGCCTAGATCCCCTGCCAACACAGGACCGGCCTACCCTTTGCTGGATAGTACCGAATGTGATCACCCCTCCGTTAATGGGCCTCGAAGCATACAACTGATAGATAATAGCGACTCTAGATAGAGATGATCATACCCTACTTGGGAGCGACCCACTTAGCCCTACTGCATCTCCCCTGTTTTAGT
Source organism: Allium fistulosum (assembly GCA_030737815.1). Lineage (NCBI taxonomy): Eukaryota > Viridiplantae > Streptophyta > Magnoliopsida > Asparagales > Amaryllidaceae > Allium > Allium fistulosum. The sequence goes on from JASFAW010000025.1 coordinate 130,254, forward strand.
CATTCCCAGTTGATGAGGCATGAGGCTACAATTACCTATCAAGAACATTTACACTTAGAATGCTCATTGCCCTCTAATGACAATGTGCTGATAGCATTCATCCATACAAGTCCATTCTGAGTCTGAACGAAACCGAATGCACTATTCCTACTACATCCATTTTGGAATCACCCTCAGGATTGTAGCGATTAGCCCTTGCACTTCACATTTCTATCTTTGATTCCATGCTCTTCACAATGTCTTCAGTTCGCAATGCTTGAGTTGGATCAAAGTGGTTTTCGGATAACATATTTGATCCCGGTCTCTTCGAACAACTTTCGATAATTTCCGGTAAACTCAACCCCAGTTCTTTAGGAAATAAACAGACAAGGATAAGAGCGGAGTTCATCTCCTAACCGTTAGTGGATGGATTTCCTTATCATTGTCCTAAGAGAACAAAACGAGATTTATATGCACAGTACAACATCATCGGTGATGACTGTACCATATAACTCATGTGTTTCTCCTAGATATTTTGAAAGTTACTTTTTGGTCCAAATTCGATAGTCGGTTATTTAACCATCGAATAAACAAACATTCAAATCATAGATTTCATTTCCCATGGAACCCACTGAGCCTCACATTCATAAATTTAAAATCACTTTTCAACTACTTGGAAATCACTTCCATATACTTATCTCAACAAAATAAGTATATTCACAAAACGCAATATTTTCGATATTCAGGAAATAAAACCATGTACTTATCTTAACGGTACAAGTATATTTTTAAATCATTCTTTGCGAAACTTGAAGTACCTTTTCCATATACTTATAAAATGGTATAAGTATCTTAACCGATCACTTAGAAAGATTTACTTATTTCCAAAATTATATTAAAATGATTAAACACAAGAACCTTTTAAACAAAGATATAAATACCAAAGAATACCCTCTCTTTCTTTAACTATCTTTTGTTTTTAATTTAAAACATCTTCTTTATAAATCTCCAAAATCTATTTATAAAGTTCCCTATAAATCTCCAAGTTTTATTTACAAAAGTACCCTTTTAGAATCTCCTAACCCACTTATAAAATTCCTCTTTTTAATTACTAACCATTAAAATCCTCTTTTCCAATCTCAATCCTCTTTCCAAGTTTATAAACTCCTTTACATAAATCCTTTTTATAAAGAAATCCATTTATAACAATTTATTATTATTATTATTATTTTAATAATTAAAACTAAAACATCATAAACTCAACTTTAATCGTTTTTAAATAATATAAAAGAAATATAACTAAAACATTTTTAATAATATAATAAATAAACTCTTAAACTTTTAAACATTTCCAATAGATAAATAAAATAACTTTAAACAACCTTTTAAACAAAGTTAATTATCTTCAACAATATTTTAATGAAATAATCATCTAGTTTTAAATAACTAATAACCTAATAATTATTATCATAAAAAATATTAATAAAATAATTTATTTTAAAAAACTATAGATAATATAGTAATTAACTTACAAAAATAATTTTTACAAACATTTGTAATTAATTATTAATAAAGCTCCTTGTATATATAGTATTAATTAAAACATTTTTCTTTCAAGTTTATAAAATTGGAAGTTAATCAAATCCAAAATTTCCGAATCTAGAAAAGGCTCGGCGATTCCAATGGTACTTAAAAAGCTACCATTATCTTCTATTTAACTTCTCAAGTCAAATTGCCAATATTTACATAATCAAGCATATATGTAAACCAATCCCTAATGAACGATCAATTGACACTTAAATAAATGTCCAAATTAATATAATAGCAGAACGGGAATATATTCTGCTAACCAATGTCATTCAAAGATAAACCCTTACATTTATTAAACAATGCCTATTTGGCCAAATAGATAACACCAAGAAGTATACTTACATTAACTACGTTATAATTTTAAACAACGTAATTATATTAATCAAAATCAATATCAATTTATCACCTCGAATATGATCCATTACTTAAAATAAGTTTGAATACAAATTTTTAAACTCAACAATCTAATAGCATTTCAAGACGCTATATCGTGATCCAAGATCAAATTCAACCAATCCAATAGTATTTCAAGATGCTATATCGTGATCCTAGCCCAAATTCAATCAACCAGCAAATTCAATAATCCAAACAGACATAAATAAATTTTATTTACGATAAACATACTAATTAATTTAAAAAGTGAGTTTTAACTCACAAAAATGTTCCGCTTCGAACTAAAATCGAACGACGTTCGATTTTAGCCCAGATTTTCAACTTGCTCCAAACTTAACCAAAATAATTCCATCGTGAAGCTTTCATCATTATGAGTGCAATGCAAAAAGTTTCGTCTCGATTGGACCTTGTATGAGCAAGTTATTAAACATACAAGATTTTGAAATTTATAAAATTGATTAAACAATAATTATAAATTAAAAATTCAATTACCCTTAAAACTCCATCTTCCCAAAAACATCTCCCACCTTCAAAATCTACTACTCCCCCATTACCGATCCTTTCTTCACCTCATTCCCCCCCTCCCTCTGTTCCTCCACGAAATTCTCTAAAACCACTGCCAAACTTCCCCTCTACGCGAGCTCTACTCGTTTATACCCAAATCGAGGCGCTTGTACCTCTTCTTGAAATAGCAACCTACAGCTAGCTTTTCGACTTCGTGACTGTCGCAACCATTAACCTGGACCCGCACACCATCCATCCTGGCTGGCGATGCCCTTCACCGGCCTAAGCACGCCGCCACTATCCCAAGGCTTAACTCTAGTTGAATCACCTAAAAATCGTAACCCTAGATGGAGTTTTCTTACTACTCGAACCAGTCAAGCATTCCAAACCAAAAACGCATATGACAAAATGCATACCATCCTGAAGATCTCGCCATATACAACTCAAATATATAAGTTTTCAGAATTTTGGTTGATTATTTTGCTTGCTTGATTTTTTTAAACTTGATATTTTCTTGCTTTTTTATAATTGACAGTGGAACGAAAGTGGAACGAAGATATAAAAAGGGAGCAGACAAAGAAACTAAAATGTGTGCGAGAGTGTACTAAATGTCTTGAGTTAATATATATATATATATATATTTTCGGTATCTTAACGTACAGATCACCGTTCGCGTATGAACTCGAATGAAAAAACAAAAATATGGTCGTGCTTAGAACAGGGACGCGACCCTAAAACAATAAAAATATACACTGGTTATTGAGTTCTGTAAAATCACTGAAATGCCGTCGTTTGTCGGTAAATCGTCGAACGAATAATTTCAAAAATTTCCAAATTAAAATTTATGGAAAAATCAAATAAATTTAATTAAGAATACGTCAATGAAAATCAAATAGTAAAAATAAAAATATATTTTTGATTATTTATTTGAATCATTTATTAATGTAAATAACTTACAAATTGAATTTACTGATATTATTTATCATTTAAAAGAAATTAACAAGTCCATTTTACTCATAGAATTAATATTCAATTTAAAATCCAAATATTTAAATCATTATTCAAATAATTATTCACAATTCAAAGATTTTAAACAATCCTCTAATTTAGTTCGAGCTTTAAAGCTTTTAAACCAATATTTTAATAATTAAAATTAATTAAAAATACAAAATTAAATGACCAAAATCCAGGGTTGTTACAGGATGGAGGCATGATCAGAGAATACATGTGCGACCTGGGAGATGCGGAACAATGGTGGAGTTCTGCACGATATGGTGGAGGTGGGTGCTGCTGCTTGGGGCTTATTGTAGGACTAGAGGCTTTGACAATGATGTAGGAAGGAAATTATAAAAAGGGCTATAGCAATTCAAATTTTTGATTTGTGAATTCCAAGCTTCAATTTGGTGAGTTATTTTATAACTCACAACTATAGTTTAGAAGTTCGTTTCTCCTATTTTTATTGATTGGTTGGTGATGAAATTTTGGTTGACATGGATTGAATTGGATGAAACTGAGTTGAATTCCCTTGATTATAGATTGTTGTGATGATATGTTAGTTGATTATTGAGCATACTAGTATTATATGTACTTCACAACAAATAAATGATTGCATTAGTTGGACACGATGCTAGAATTGCTCGGAAGGGAATAAAATGAATTAAAATTAGATTCTTTGAATGTAGTAAAAACACTTCAAAATAAATATTGATTTTAGAATGAGCTTTTATTCATTTTACTTAATATTTAAAATGTTATTATGAGTAGAAAATATAAGTGGAATAATGTCGAAGATTGTGAATAGAAATTTCTTGGAAAATGTTGAATTTTGAGATTTTATTAAATAAGTGAATTTGTGAATATTATACTTATTTATCAATGATTATAATAATATTTAAAGGCTTTTGAAAAAGGAATGGTATTTAAAATTTATATTTTAAAGTGATGAGTTAATCTGATTTGATTTGAATTTAATAAATCGAAAGTTCAAGAAATAATATTTCCACTTGGAATATTTGATTTGAAATTGTAAGTGGATTTTGAAGTAAATCTGGTTTCATTTATTTGGAAAATTGATATTTAAAATTGTTTTTAAGATTTTGGTAAAAATGTATTTTTAAAACCCTTCTAAATCAATAAATAATATAATTGTATGTTTTGATTACTTTATACTTCTATGTAACGAGGAATTAGAGTAAATGTAGTTATACTACCCTTTGGTATGAGACTTTCGATAATATTTCTCTGGTTATTCTTTGGACTTATTATATAGAATAATTGTGTTATGATGAGTGCAATTTACAAGCATTGAGTCAACGGGCGAGTAACACCATGGAAAGCCTGAGCTGATATTTGTTCGATTACTTTCTGTAAGTAGATATTACTCTAATAAGGTTGAGTATATAGGGTCTTATATTTATGGTGATGCACATTGAGAATGAGCAGGACGAGAGCTATAAGTATGTCTATCTATTGTGTGTATACTCCTATTTTACGATGGAGAGTAAACCAAATTGGCTATAATCCATCTAGCAGCCCAAATACGGGGTTCCTCCCTGAATCTGTGGCACACTTTTGATATACATGGCTAAGTGCCACTGCCCCTATGTCACATAGGCCAGTAGTCTGTTACCATCTAGGGCACTTGCAGGGTCATGACCAATGCATAGCGTAATCTCGCACTTGATGATATTGGGTAACAATGGCCGTCGAGGTAATAATGACGTAGGAGTAGTGCTGAAAGCGTGTGAGGAAGGCTCGTAAAGCTGGCTGAGAGCTGTCAGTCTTCCATCTAGTTATTACTGATAAGATAGCATGAAATAGTATAGACACCTACGTATCCACCTATATGAGATTATTGTGTTTACAACTGATAGCCGATCTAATCATTTGTTGAGACCAATGCTGAAATATATATTTACGATGCCGAGAGCACATAATACCGAGAGTCCTAATCCATGATATTGAGATTTGAGTGGGTTAGTAGAGCTCTAAGAGACCGTATGATTATTTATTTGGCCAGAGCCAAGTCGAATTCTATGAGGTTGAAAGTCTAGATGATTATTATGTGATTATCAATCCCTTGGATTATCTATGAGACCGAGAGTCTATGAAGTTATGTAACTCCATACACATTGATGTTACCGCTATCGAGGATAGTAGAGAATTTGAGAGCATGGAGTTGGATTGTTACTACTATAATTTTTGTCGAAGGAGTTTAAAGTGCAACTTGAGCACGACAATAAGCAGTGCTAAAAACAATAGTGTCAATGTCAATGAAAGTGCTATATCCGTCGTTATCATCGAAGATATGTGATAAGCATCTAAGAAGTAGGGTGCCGCACTTCGCCCATAGAAGGACATAGACCACATCGCAAGTAATAAAAGGGACAATGATGTCCAACCTAGTCAGTATCGTAAGTGATCAACGTCGTAAGCTATCAATGAATGTCTATACAAACCATATCGAATCTCATTATTGCGATACTCTTGTGATGTTTTTATTTGCCTATTGTAATGAAGACAAGCTCATTGTCAACAACCACGAAGGGAATTAGTATTACACTAAAGTAGTGTCGCACTTCGAAGATATTGCTTTACGATAATGCAAAGGATCATCAATGCCGAAAGGAATACATAGCGACGCCACTCTTCGCTAAAGCTTAATACTACATTTTGTCTTCTATACAACGAATCTCATCAACATTAAAAGGATGCCGAGTATCTATGCAAATCAGAGTGGATGGTGGACACCATTAATATCCAGGAAACTGTTAATGCTACCTTTCGACTAATACTTACATTGACCCAAGATGGCACCTTTCACCCGCTTATGAACGATGTCAACTATCATGATAAAAGTCACCAATACCATAGTTCATTGTTTCCATGTACTTTTATTAGAGGAATGAAGGCGAAGCCCAGTGATGTTCAACATTAATAACCGTCGAAATTAAGCTCACTTACACCGAAGGTCATGCTGCTTTTCTCCTCTAAATATGGACCTAGAGGTGCCATTTGGGAGAGGAATTTCATTCTCTTCCTACTTCTTACATTTTCAACTTTGTACACATTGAATCATATTAGGGATTTTTGTCGATTGTAATACTTGAGCTTCGTACACATAAGGATTTGGATATTGAACAATTGCATAGCCTATTGACTTTAATTAAACTTGTGACTTGCCTATTCGTTTGACTTCGAACTTAGACTTGAACATTGATGAGCATATTGACTTGAATATCAACATGCATATGACTTGCACCTTAACTTGCATATTGATGTGAGTTAACTATGATGCTTTACATGACCTTAATAACTCGACTTAAGATTGTTATGGACACATACTTCACCTCGATGACTTCGACAAGCCTCAACATGGCATCTCTTTGAGTTAACATACTTTTTACACACTTTTGGGGTTAACTAATTTATTCTTTAACATTTTGGCGCAAGATGGAGGGCTTGATCCTCCGACTTCGTTAAAACCCTAAATGGGACTATCCTAGCATGCATATTAGGGCTTAAAGTACTTACCCTAACAAGCATATACCAAACTAACCTACCTTATATATTAACACCATGCCAATTAATCAAGTTAAGATTTCTAAACAAAGATCTTCCGAGTCTCAAATAACTAGGCCCAATTACCTAGGCACTAGTGATCCCCGACTTCATGAAGAATGGATTTTGAGAATCATGGTACTAGAGATCATGGAAAATAAGAGAGGACAAGAAGCATCTTATAACCTATATAAATGAAGCTTGAATCTGTTCCATCTAGGGCCATCACCGATTTTTGCCCTAGGAAAACAGTGCAAGAGAGATAATGTCTTCTCAAGAATAAGAAAAGAGATTAAACTTGAAGCCAATGGGACCATTTTCGAAAGAAAAATGACAAAGTATTTCAAATGATTCACTAGAAAGTGGGAAAATATTCTTAGCCACTCCCAAGGACAAAATGAAATTCAAGATTCTTTTAAAAGGACGCTTATGGTGGAAACTAAGGAACCTAGTGTAAGCAATAAAAGAGTTAAGCATCAGCTAAAAGGGCTAGCCTCTAAATTATGACTTGCAAAAGATTGCTTTCTCACCACTTTCATTGAAAATATCTATTCCTTGACTAAAAATAAGCTCAACTATTGGCCCTCACAAAAGAGGAGACCCAAGTTCGAACGAAATCGTGGAGGATCATATTATCATTATCATCTTGCAAATGGCCATGACACCAACCAATGCAGGAGCTTAGAAGGGTGGTTATTAATTTTCTAGGGCAAGAAAAAACTCAACGAATTTGTAAAGAGATGTTAAACGAGTTTACAATAATGGAAGGTTCTTCAAATAAGTGAATCTATATGGTTAAGGAGTAGAATTCTCCTAAGATAAAGAATATAACCATCAAAGGCCTTATAAAAGCCTTTAGTGATGTCATCTAAGACCTCAGTGAAGTGCTTCCTAGAGGAAGGACAGAGTAAGCCTTTAGTGAAGCCATTAAAGGCCTTACTAAAGCACCGACCAAGCCTTTAGCGCCATCATCAAAGGCCTCGCTGAAGCGTGTCCTAGAGTGAGGACAGAGTAAGTCTTTAGTACCATCATCAAAGGTCTCACTAAAGCATCGACCTAGCCTTTAGTGCTGTCATCAAAGGCCTCACTAAAACTCCTCTTAGAGGGAGGATGGGTAAACCGTTGGCATGTCCAAAGCACCAAACAATCCTTCGTTGCCGTCATCAATGGCCTCACTGAAGTGTCTCCTAGAGGGAGGTCGGGTAATTCTTTAGTTCTGCTCAAGATAGCAAACCAAACGCATCAGACGATAGACCTAAATCATCATCCAAGACGTTGGTAAGAAGTTCGATACAAGTAGTGATCATCACCTAAGATGGTGCCAAACAAGTCAATCTTGTAGAGGAAGGTCTATCAAAATTCGAGCCAAGAAGTGCTCCAAATCAATCAGTCTTCTAGAGAAAGATCTACCAAAATTCGAACCAAGAAGTACCCCAAATCAATTAGTCTTCTAGAGGAAGATCTATTAAAATCTGAGCCAAGTGGTGCTTCGAATCAAACAAACCTTCTAAAGGAAAATCCATCAAATATGAGCTAATTATGCTTCCCAACAAACGCAATTTTCAACTGCCTGATGATTATTTCTTTTCTTCTATTATTATTGCAAGATATGGTTTTTGGTCTTCCATTGTTATTGCCAGATATGGATTTTTGATCTTCAATTATTATTGCTAGATATGGGTTTCTGGTCTTCTATTATTGTTCTGAGATATAGATTTCTGGTCTTCTATTATTATTGCCAAATATGGGTTTCTGGTCTTATATTATTATTATTATATATGGATTTCTGCTCCTCTATTATTATTGCCTGATATAGATTTATGATCTTTTATTATTATTGCTAGATGCGGATTTCTGATCTTATATTATTATTACTAGATATGGATTTCTGGCCTTCTATTATTGCCATATGCGGATTTCTGGTCTTCTGTTATTGCCAGATGCGGATTTTCGGTCTTCTATTATTACTGCCAGATATGGATTTCTGATTTTCTTTTATTACCAGATATTTTGGTCTTCTACTATTATTGCCAGATATGAAATTCTGGTCTTCTGTTATTACTCCCGGATTTAGACTTCTGGTCTTCTATTATCAGATATGGATTTCTAGACTTTTTCTATCAGATCAATCTCTAGTTTTCTGTTATTAACTATCGAATGGGTTTCTTAATCTTTTTTGGGAAAGAAAATTCTAATATGAATATTTTAGTTAGTAGGATTTTTAGTTATCTTAAAAAGTAGAATGTTGATCTTGACATCAAAAGATCAAAGTACGAAATGCAAGATAATCAGACAATTTGATTCAAAGCCACATACTTTAGATTTGAGGTAACTTTCATTCCAATACAAGTTCATTTACAACTACTATACATACAAAATTATAGGTACAAAAATCAGGCAGATGAGAGGATTTATTCCAAACAAATCTTCGCTAAGGCTCAAGATTCCATGCTAGCTTATCTAAGTTCTTAGCAATTAAAAGGTCAGTGATGTGGCGAATGGCCACACTCAAAAGTTCTTTGATTTTCTTTTCCTTTCTAAAAGCAGTGTTTGCATCATCAGCTGAATCAATTTGAATTTCCAAAGCGCGCTGGAGAGTCTTGTTGGCTCCTCGTAAAGTTTAAATCATACTCTTTAATTCTTTGATCTTTTGTTTAAGAGTATATTTTTCATGCTCAAGCCCTTGAATTTTGCTTTCATATTCATTGACACATCGAGAGACTTTTTCATCCCATTTCCTACTAAAGTGTTGCTTACATTCAAATTTAAATTTTCTACTCCATTTTGAGATCATGTCATCACTTAAGCCCAGAGGTGGGATAAAATAGTAGGGAATTCTTGGCTAACCAGAGATCAAGCTGGCCATTCTCCCGAGAGTGGGAGTAAGAAGGCCAACTTCTCCTTCACTTGCAATAAGCTCTAATGACTCACAGTAGACTTGGCTTTTCATTAGCTCTACTTCAAGATCGTTTATTTGTTGATGCAATTTAGCTATTTCAACGTAAAAGTCAACTAGAGGTTTGGATTCTAAGAACGAGTAATCCTCTCTATCAACCGTTGAACTCTATCATCCTTCTCCTTCATTTCTCCTTCCAAGTTGGAAGTTTTCTCTTTCAACCCTTTAAAAATCACTCTCAGTTGAAAGTATCTCCAATGCCATTTTTGTCCCTCTAGATTATTCGAAAATAGCAAAGTTGAATCGTCTTGAGAAGATTTCTTCTTCTCAATATCTGCTAACAATCTATCTCTGATTTCTACAACTCGAGAGAAGGCAACAAGAGGATCAAATGTACACACTAACTGATTTTCCTGCTAAGAATAAGTGAAATAAGAATTAATATATGAGGAATAAATTTTTCTACTGATAATAAGTAGAGTTTACAAGTAGCATGGAAGGTCAATGTTGCATCACAACTCTGTTTCTATGCATTCATATAACAATTAGAGTTTTGAAACTGCGGTTTTATCCCTTTTGAATAACCTAGCCGATAAAGTGAGTATAGAATCAAAAGAAGCTTTAATTCCTTCTGGGGTCTAAACAGGAGGGAATCGATGATAATCCCATTCCCCGACAAAAGGGTTATCACGACCATATATTAGCTTAGCGTGATAGGATCGAATTTCACTAAGTAACTTGTCCTTTTCATCACCCAAAAGTCAAAACAGAGGTGGGGAAATTGCATGTAAACTTCTTGTAAATCCCTAAGGAAGCAATGTCTCGCCAGTTAGGATGTTTTAAGAATTGAAGATTTCTCCTTAAATCCTTCTTTAACTTGACAAAATTATTCAAAAAGTCCCTGGGGACCGGACTGGTTGATGAATCTGTCATCTGTACAATATGCTAAAATTATACTAAGGATAAGAAAACTAAAATGATAAAGTCCATAAATAAACCAAGTTTTATATTACAATCATTCGGGTTTATACAAGATTGATTTCTTATACATTTCAGAAATATATCACTTCCTAGTGTACTTAAGTTTTTCGTGGGGAAAAGAGCATGAAGAAAGAGGAATAGAAGTGACTCTAGGAAGATTCCAACATGCCCTAGGATGAGGATCGGATCCATGTTCATTCAAATATCTACGATGAAAGCGTTTGAGCTAACCCCCCAATTGTCGCCTGAAAAGGAGAAATCAGTGAATATTTCCTTAGAATAAACATTGTAGAGAAATCCTTCTAGAGCGTCTCTATCATTAATTAACATCCAGAAAAGAGTCGTTAGTTCAACGTTCTCCGCCAAGAGCTTTTCCCAATGGTGGTGTGCTTTCTTCATCCGAGGAGTACCTTCTCTCTCTTTGAATATTTTTAATTTTGATGCACTCCCGGCAAGCTTTTTGTACTTCTCAGACAAATCATTGTACTCCTTCAGTTGTTTATCAAATTCTCTATTTAGATGATCTAAATCCATTTGTTTTTTCAAGCATAACATCGTAATACCATTTCAATATTCTCCTTAACTAAAGTAATCAGTGTATTAACTAAAAGTTATTTGATAACTTAAAGCATTCGGATAAGAAGGACCATACCTGAGAAAGTGGGATTGAAGACGAGGAGATCATTCCTTTTTATTTTGATATTTGGCCTTAGGAAGCGCTGTCCTTTTTGGGAGAGTTTGTCCTTGGAAGGTCAGGAATTTTAGTAGCCTCTATGCCTTAAGCTGTTAGGTCTGGGTTAGCATCACCCGACCAATCCTTGTCATATGATGGCCCAAAGTGGCCCTTTTCGTCACCTCCACTGTTGTCATCATTGTAATCGTCATTATCAGGGCCATCATTGTCATGATCACCCCTATCCCTATTCTCATCATCATCCTTCTCTTCCTCATTTGACTCTATCTCCTCATTAGCTGTAGGATCATCGAAAGTAAATAGCTTTGCAGCATCAACCTCCTCCTCTTTCTCAGGAACATGAGATTCATGTAACATCCCTTCAAATTTACTCAAAAACTTTTCGTTCTGTGCTGAAGGGAGAGAAGGGAAGCCAAAATATGAGCATTTATGGGAATTATCAACATACGTGATAAAAAGCGCCTTCACATGAGAACTCTCGATGATAGTATCGAGAGGTTTGCCAAGGAAATGAGTCATCTTCTATTTTGCATCTCTAATTATGTCGGTTGACTTATCTAAAACAACTCTTTTCTTCTTTAGCCTTTTCTCAAGAGATACATTCTCCACTACAAGCTTGGCCTCCTTCATTTCATCTTCTACAAGTGCTAATTCTAGAGCCTTTATCCTATCATTTGAAATCTATTTTCATTCTTTTCTTTAAGAAGTAATGCTTTCATTTCCTTTAGAGAAGTAGCCAACATTTGTTTTTCCTTCCCGGCTTCATCTCTCACTGTGGTTAAATCAATGATATAGTTGTTGAGCAAGACGTTTTGCTCCTTAAGTTTTGATATCTCGCTAGACGATCCTGAAGCTCCTTCTTGAAGTGGAAACAAATGTTTGAAAACCTATAATGAGTGACAAAACCTAAACCAAAATGTTATATGTGAAATACTGAGAGCTTAAAGCAGTTAAACAAGAAGGGTACATACCAACAAATATTGCTTAAGGAGGGCAAATCGATGGTCTTTAGTGTAGGAGGAAGGTTGTAGTGGCTTAAGATCAACAAAAGGAGGGGATTGGATGACCAGTTGGAAAAGGTCTTCAAACTTACTGACATGATTTAACAATTAAGAGAGCCTGGGAAAGTAATACTTAGAAGTGGGTCCCAAGAATGCTCTGCTTCAACCACCTGTTGGGCCTCATCTCCAATAGCGTTAAGATTATCCTCATCTCCAACAATGTTAAGGTCTGAGGTCTCAAGATTTGAATCAGTATTGACCAACTATTCCTCTTCAATAATAACAGGGTAATGCACGTCCCCGGTCTTCGGCTTCTTACTAAGAGAAGGTGCAGCAACAAAACTATCACTCAATTTCCTTTTTACAAGTGTGAATGGGAGAGAGATAGCATCCCTAAGAGATTGAGGTTCAAGCGTCTGAACTGGGACGGAAGAGTTGTAACATCCCTAATTTTTGATAACGTTATTCAGAAGATTTAATTAGATAAATTAAATAGAATAATGATGATAAGGAGATTGAGATTTGAATAAATTATATATATATAGGGCCATGCTTATTAACAAGAATGGGCTTTAAATTGGTTTATTGGTTAATTAAACTACACATGGGCATATTGGTAAATTAGCCAATTTATTATACATGGCTATAACTTCTCATTTTTGTCCATTCATGTTTCATTTCTCATGATCACAAACACAAATCGGAAAATAAAAACGTAGCCGGCCATTAACAAGAAGGAAAAGAGGAATTTTAATCTAAAGCTAAGGATTAAAAGCTAGGGAGGATTAATCAACAACAAATCTCAAATTCCTTATCAAGTTTAAGCTGAATAATAATCTCATACCATCTTTATTTTTATTCTATGATTGTATGGTTTCAGATTTATGATTTAAATCCGATTTTGTGATAAAATGGATGATGATATGCTTGAGTTATATTATGATGATTTACTTTAAATTCGTACGCATATGAATTTGTACGGTTTTAATGTAAAACCGAGAATCTATGATTTTAGATTGCCATGGAAATTTTTTATGTTAAGTAAAACATGATTTTGGAGATGGGTTTTATTTTTCAAAATTTTCCAAGCTATGGAAATTTTATTCTGAATTTTTAATGAAAAATATGATATAATAGGGTTTAAAATTTATTCCGAGAATTTCAGGAAGAAATTGGGTTTAAAATTCTAATATGTTTGATTACCCGATGAAATTGAATTTCTGTGATTTTTGAAGATTTTTCCTAATTGATTTACTATGGAAAATAAATTATTTTAAAAGAAGGACTTTTCTGAAATAATTGGCTTTAGTATAAGGAAGGGCTAAAACGTTACATTTTTAATGGTTTTAATCTGATATAAATGAGGCAGTTTTAAAATTAAAGTATTTGAAAAGTTTATGTAGCAGCCAATCAATGGTTTACAAATAGGCAAGTTGTTAAAAACAAATTACTAAAAGTTGCAACAATTCAGCCATTAACCCAGTAGAAGTGGTTCCGCCTCAAATAATAAGTACCTTTCGACTCCTTTGATTTTGCCTCATCCCAGTCGAAACCAACCCAGTCAAAACCATCATAGTCGAAACCAATACACAAGATATCACTTAGATGGTATACAGTGGATTGGAAGGAGGGCGGAAGCTTTGGCGTCGAAAGGTTAGCTTCCAATGGAGTCGAAACTCTGCTTTGTTTTCAAAAGTTAAAGTCTTTCCTTGTTCTACTTAAAGCTTTCAACATAGTCGAAACGTATGTTTTCGAAAGGGTTTTATAATTAGCTTTCGAAGAAGGTTGTCATATTATGTTAAAGTATTAGCTTTCGAAGGGGTACATTTTTCCTTAAACAAGAGATTTTGAAAGGGTAGGTTCCGACCTAGTCGAAATCTGGCCGCTATGCTACCTTTCGACTGTGATACTTTCGAAAGATTATCTCTATTTTAACCAAAGTTAGCCACTTCCTAGTTGCTTTCGAAGGGGTTGAGGGTTTCGAAGATGATGGAGTCGAAAGAGGGTTTCGACTCTATCCTTCAAAGTTTTGATTTTTAAAGATCTTTGCTTTTGAACTAGATGGTTCCGACACAATCAATTTTTCCACAAATTTATTTTTGTTGGTTTCAAAAGAGATACTTTCGTATATAGCCATTTTGACCCAAATGATTTTTAAAGAGTAAACCAATACTTTCGAAAGGGTGCTTTATGTGTTTCGAAGCTATGTTTTAAAGAATGTTTTCTTGATACCTCCGAAAGGTATCGTTGGTTTCGAAAGGTATATACTTAGAGTTTGAAAGGAGGTTTTCTATGCTTTCTGAAATGACCCACTTAAAAATAAATAAATATTCAGTGGCCATTTAATCAAGAAAATGTTTCATTCCAATTTTCTTCTATCCAGGATCTTTATGCCAATAAGAATATTGGTTTGTTTAAATCATTTTAAACATATATATATGAGGATATATAAGCTAATTCCTACTTGAATCAGAGTACAAAAGTTTGGAAGAACTAATCTGTTTGGGAATCATTTTAAAGAAATAATCCCTACATAGAAACTATGTTTCAAAAACCAGGTCTTCTAAATATACATGGATTATTGCATGATTATTGATTTCAGATCTAAAGACATGGCATTTTACATGTATTTCCATAATTTTGTTACTGTATGAACAGTGCTTTAGCTTGTGCATGTGTGTGTGCATGTTTCTGTGCATGTGTGTGTGCATGTTTCTGTGCATGTGTGTGTCAGTGGGAAATTCAGGTACCTTATTTTTCTTTTCTTGTTAACAAAATGTCCGAGTCTACCCTATACTTGTGTTATAAAACAGAGCTAATAACTTGACTCAAAACTCTTTAGTGCTGGCTTAGCCCAGGCTCAAGAAAATGGCTATGTTAGCCCTAATCAGTTTACACTATATCTCAACAAAACACATTTTATTTTGGTTTCTTCTCTAAGGCAGCTCATAACCTTATTGCCATATTTTTTTCAACTTAAAACATGAATTTCTCTCACCAAGTATCTAATTGTTCAATTAGTTTATGAATTCTCACAGTCCCAGGTTTTCTATCATCATGAGTTAATTAACCAGGGAGCTCTAAAAACTTCATCACTTAGTAAAATATTTTCAAATAGAATCCATAAGTCTCAGCTGAAACACCCACTTCAGTTCAATACTTACAAAGCAGTGAATAATAATACACAATTTTTCAAGCAATTTAAACAAAATAGCTTAACATAGTTCCACATAGATATCTAATTTAACTTCAGCAAAGTCTTTAAATATGGCATCCAAATTCCTTAGCAGTTAACTCATCCAGAGCTTGATCAATAAAATTCCTATTTCCCTGCATAATCACCATGAACTGCCTCATACAAATATGAGACACCCAATGGTGCATAAACACAAAAGGGTCGGACTAATTGTCTGGTATGAATAATCTACCTGAAAACATGATTTTATATTATTTTTATTTATACTCAATGCTTTGAATGAATTAAGGAACTCAGTATCCTCTTTGTGCATGCTTCTGTGATACCTGTGTATACATATCAGTGCACAACAGATTATGTGTGATTCAATGGTTTAGTTCAGTGATTACAACCATAAGATTCATCCATAAAACATTATAAACCAATCAAAATACTCATCAATCCAATCCTCAAGCCTTTTCTACTAGGTTACTGGCCATCAGGGATTTTACCCAAGCCTTCTCTAGAACCTGATTCTATTGTTCATTATCAAGTATATTATGGTCTTTAGCTACTTTCTCTTATCAAACCACACACTGCCTGAGACATATCTCTGTTAACCCAGCACACTCAGGCCCCTGGGTATAAACATACCATGTGTGAGCTTGCAATGTTCCCCTTGCCAAGCTATACTTTGTAGCCCTAAGATCCAAAGTCCTTAGTTAAATTACTAAGTGTTATTACCTCTTTGATAATTGTTCTAATCCCCTCTGTATCTCATTATTCAATCAGAGTAAAATCAACAATTCAACCAACAAGTAATCATCCAGACATTGGTAAGTCATGTTCTCCGAAACAAACATTTAATCATGAAAATAGATGTGATTTCTTAGTACATTATTTTGCCTATGGGTTTTTAATGGATCAGTTATAAACATATGGTCATAAATAGTTTACTAGTTATCTCCTCTTACCTCTGGTTCAATCAGATCCTTAATGCTCTTGAAGATCTGGCTAAACCATAAGTTTATTTTGATTTGGGGAGCTCATAAACATAGAAGCTCAGCACATGTACAACATTGCACTTCTACATTTTCTTTGGTTTCAATTAACATGTGACATAAGCAACAACACAATGTTGCAGCCCCATGTTTCTTTCCATTTTCAGACCATATATTCACAATATAAATCCTGAGTTTTTAAGATAACAAATGCATAAGGAAAAACCCATAAAAGTCTACTTCATCTCAGAGTTAAACATAACACAGATAAACATTTAAAACATGAAATCCATGACTCTTATCCTTTTTTGGGGAAATCACTGTGACGGTTTTACACTTAGACTGATTATTAACAAACCAAAATCATCAAATCATACAAATGAACATAACTCGCAAAAGTGAATTATTAATTCAAATAGGCTGCCTCAATATTCAGGACTTAATGCCAAAGTTTTCAGTGAGTTTACTCACACTCAATTCCTTCTTCCTGAGCTTTGCCTTCCTTTTGATCCTCTGCCTTCCTCTAACTCTAATGGCTGGTGCTTCTTATTATTATTTTTCTAGGTTAATGAAGAGCAAATGTGTATGATCTCACTATACTAAAGCCTTTTTATATAAATCTTGGCTGTTACTAGGGTTTATGGAATTACCCAATGTCAGTTCTACCCCATATAAAACATAGCCTGCCTCTGGTTTGATTCAAGAAAATAGAAGGGTATGTGGTCCTTATCTTTATTTTCAGAAACAAGCCTCATTCTTTTAATCTTTCCCCCGGGTCATGTTATATGCATGACTTCTTATTTCCCTAAAAAGAATTGTTGGAAATGGATAAAGTGTATATTTAAAGGTTCATTCCATTTCCATGCAAGCTTTGTTTCTTATCTGCCATATTTGACTGTGTACATGTATTACATTTGTATGCTTATTTTTTTTGCCTAAGTCTTTTTGTTTTTCTTTCTTACTATTTCTGCCTATATACACATTTTCTTTGTGCCAGATTTTATTTAAAGATAAAATCCTATCTTCATGTATATGTATTTCAAAATTAGTTATTTTAATTTATTTATTGATTTCTGCTTAATTTTTATTACACAGAAAACTGAGTGCATGTATGTGCACTATCTTGTGCACATGTACATGTTTTAATCAATATATCTGCAAATCAGTTTCCTATGCTTATCTTTTCAATGCAATTTCAAACAAATATAGGCTAAATTAAATCATGAATCTGCTCACAAAATCAGGGTTATCACATACACCCCTCCTTTTAGGAATTGTGTCCCACAATTCTCTCATACTTAACTTAAGTATCATTACTTCAGAAAAATCAATTTTCTGATCTCAAACCATTCTCAAGCCAATCACTTGATTAAACTCTATGCATATTAATGCAAACAAAAATCACAATGCATATTCAATCAAAACATTCATCAGTATATATATAAATTTACCTTTCATTCAATCAAACAGTTATGGATAATCATTTCTGATTTTATCCTCCACCTCCCATGTGCAATCATTTGGGTCAAGACTTCATTGCACTTTCACTAATTTAATTCCTTTGTTCCTTAATTTCTTGGTTTCTCTAGAAACTATGCCCACTGGCTCCTTTTCATAGATCATTCTAGGATCAATCTGCACATCCTTAGAGGATTCTAGGATTGCCTCCTTATCATGAACCCATCTTCTTAGTTGAGACACATGAAAAACATCATGCATTACTCTCATTTCTTCTGGCAACTCTAACTTATAGGCTACAGTTCCTATTCTTTCTAGAATTTTATAGGGTCCTATATATCTCGGAATCAACTTTCCTTGTTTCCCAAACCTTAGAACCTTTTTCATGGGTGATATCTTGATGAATACATAATCTCCAACATTATATTGTACTGCCTTTCTTCTTTGATCTGCATATTTCTTTTGCCTATCTTGGGCAGAAGCAATTCTTTTTCTGATCAAAGCTATCTTTTCAGAAGTCTCCTTCACATTTTCTGGTCCTATGACCACTTTTTCTCCAGATTCAAGCCAACTTGAGGGTGATAAACAGGGTCTCCCATAAAGAGCTTCAAAAGGGGCCATGCCTATGCTACTATGATGGCTATTGTTGTATGCAAATTCAGCTAAAAAGACATGATCCTCCCAACTTCCTCCCCAATCCAATACACAAGCTCTTAACATGTCTTCAAGCAATTTGGTCA
Source organism: Allium fistulosum (assembly GCA_030737815.1). Taxonomy (NCBI): domain Eukaryota; kingdom Viridiplantae; phylum Streptophyta; class Magnoliopsida; order Asparagales; family Amaryllidaceae; genus Allium; species Allium fistulosum. The sequence continues at coordinate 149,226 of JASFAW010000025.1, forward strand.
CAATTTCTGTTTGGCCATCAGATTGAGGATGGTATGTTGTGCTTAAGCATAAATCAGTCCCCATTGCCTTGTGAAAACTCTGCCAAAACTTTAAAGTGAAGATGGTATCTCTATCACTTACTATAGTCTTTGGTATACCATGCAGACTGACTACTTCTGTAACGACCCAGAATTTTTGATAATTAAAATTCGAATATTTAATTGATTTTAAATATTAATAAATGGAATTTAGAAGTCGAATGATTTATTTTTCGAATATTGGATTTACCTGGGTAATTTAATCGATAATGTAATAGTTAAATTCCAGAAATAATTAAAATCGAGTTTAAAATGATTGAAAATGATTTGTAAAATTTTATTTAATCATACTGGAGTTATAGAGATGTTATAGAACTTTTGAAACTGAATTTGGAGTAAATCTGTGAAAATCGAATATTTTAATATTTAATTATCGACTGTAAAAATAGCCAATTTTCGAACAGTCTCAGAATTGAACGAAACTAGTTCCATTGGATCCGTAGTAGTTAGTTATTATCGGATTTCAATTTTCGTATCAATCGGAGTTGTCGTTTGACCGTGGCAGCTCGAAACGCATCGATATCGTTTTAATTTTAAATCGTCGAGTTAAAAATAGTCATTTTTCAAAAAGTCTCGGATTTCGACGAAACCAGTTTCATCGGATCCGTAATGTGATATTATTGCATGGTTTTAAATTTCGTAATTTTTGGATTTACAATTTGTCCGGTACGAATCAGAACGCCTCGAAATCGATTTAAATCGGTTTAATTTAAATTGATCGTTTAAATCCATATCTCACACAGACGATCGAATTAGCTTCCGAAACCTATTCCATTGTGTTCGGAACGCGGGGTAAACCTTAGAAACGTCAGCCGGCATGCTCGATTTGGAGTTCGGAAATTTTTCGGTGAATAGTGTTTTGAAGCTTTTTCTATAAAAGGACCTTCTTTCTTCATTTTGCAAACAACAACTAGGGTTTCCTCTAAGGGTTACAGCCGCCGGCTATGTAATCAATGGCCAGAAAATTCAATTCTTTCTCCTCAATTATCTTCCAATCCGTGCAACGATTCAACAAACTTCCAACTAACAAATTGAAGGACAAGATGAGAGCTATACATCCAACGGTGGGAATCTCGAATCATCGACCATAGGCAATGATATTTGGCCCCGTTCGTGCTCGTCTCTTGCATGTTTTTCAAGTACTATAGGGGACCGAGCTTTGCCTCCTTCCAGGCGTTGATTGTGTCGGCGATGGGCTTCGAAACCCCTGTCTTCGATCATCTTCAAGGCGAGTGTAGTAGGCACGAAAATTGGTTGAAAGTGGCGGCCTTGATGGGTTCATTTGCGTTCGATCTTTACTGGTCTTCACGCGTTTGAGAAGAAGCAACAGCATGCGGCCGTGATTTGTAATGGTGGGATGGACGGTTGTGATCTGTTAGGGTTTGGAAATTTAAAACAATTCGTAAATAAATTTTAATATAATTCGTATAACTTTGTAATAACGTAACTTTTTGCTGCGTGATCAGAAAATTACGAAACGAAAAGCGTTGGCTTCGTTTTGTCGAACACTACGCGATGCAACTGATTTGGAGTCGTTTGGAGCTAGTTGGAATTTTGGGTAAAATTAAACGCGCGTTTAATTTTATTCGAAATAAACGCTGAAATCAGAATTAAAATCACGGTGAGATTTTTCTCACTCAAATTGAATGTGGAATTTTTACAGTTATTGATTGATGATTGACTGTTTGGATGTGATATTAGATATAGTAGGATATATCTATTATATATAGCAATATATACATATTGGCATATGTATATATTGGATTGATTGATTTCCCGCCTCGTATAGCGGATGAGACCCTATTGCGCCGTTAGTAAGCGGATTTTTATAAAACCTATATACCGCGATAATTCCGTACTGGAGCGGAATTGGTATTGTGCTAACATCTTTGGATGCAGGGAAACAGGTTGGAGGGATCCAACTGGATTCCTCAACTGTATTTACTTATTTACAGATATTTTGATATATTCTGTTATCATATGATGATATATGATATTTGACTGTTGTGATGGACTGATTGGTGTTGTTGCATCATCGGATTCAAGTTTTAAAAATAACGACTTTTACTTTAAAAAAGGTTTTTAAAGTGATTTTTGAAAATATACGTTTTATGGAATTTTTGAATCGATTATAAACGTAAAATTTTAAAGTTATAAAAGTTAAGACCTTTGTGAAATATAACCGAAAAGTGATTTTTGGAATAAACAGTTGATTGATTTATAAAATGGTTTAAGTTGAGATTTTTAGAATATTATAAACGGTTTACTTAAAAGGGTTATAAAGTTGACACTTTATAAATTAAAATGTTGGTATTATAAAACGAGTTTTTATAAGCGTTAAAATGAATTTTTAAGAATTTATAAATAAATGGAATTTATAAATTGTGAACTTATAAATGGAGATGATTTTGTAAAATAAAGGACTTATAAGTATTTGACTTATAATATGGATTGTTGGTATAAGATTTGAGTTATAAATTAAATTTGTTAATTCAGGGAATTTTTATAAATCGAAGTTTATAAATAGGGAAAGAATTTATAGACATAGTTTATAAATTCGAAATCAATGGGATTTGATGAATTAAATATAGAAGATTATTAAAGGAGATTTATTCGCGATTTTGGATAGCGGATTATTATTGAAATAAAACGTGTAGAAAATAGTGAAATGTAATTTGTGAAGTATATTCACGATTTTGGACAGTGAATATATTATTAAGAAAAATGGATATGGTTTTGGAAAAATGATATATGAAATGAAGTAATTGTTATAAAAGATGTTTTAAAACGTGTGAACTATCGAAATCATAGATTTCAACATTTATTGTTGAAATAGACGTTTTCGAGAAATAAGGAAATGGTGGACTATAACACTGTTGTTATAGTAAATGATTTCCGAAAGGAAATGTTTTTGATGTAGTATTGGGATTTATATATCTATCTAAATTTCAAATCCCTATACTAGTGATTTTGAGTCGTCGTAACGATGTTTTACGTAACATTCGTTTTGACTCAAATAGATGTTGTTAAAATTATTGATTTCCTTAAAGAATGAAATATATACTTAAATTTTGATTTAAGTATATCGAATATTTTCAAATGTTGAAAATAAATGATTTGTGAAATACTTATTATTAAATAAGTAGGGAAATGCTTTTCCATTATGAAATGAAATGGTTTTGAGAATTTATCTTCTTAAAGATAAATCGAAAGTGAATATTTGAATCGATTTGAGAATCGTATATCTGTAGATATTTGAGAATATAAATTCACTATGGAATTTATAAAAGGGAAGTTGTTTAAAATAAACATTGATTTATTTTTAAGTGTGGAAATTTTATATCTAGTAAAGATATTTTTGAAGATAAATAATTTGGGAAAATTATTTGGAATCTGATGATGTTGCGCATCTTTATTGATAGTTAAATAACCGACTATCGATAATTACCTTGAATATGGTATTTGTTGTGAATTGGATGAATTTGAATGCCACACTTGTTTTTAAATAAACGCTCACTATTCGGGTTAGCCGGGAAAGGACCATGGGGTCGTATAACCCATTCCGAATATGTGATACGTCGTTATGAATTGCATTCGAAGACCGGTGTTGAAGACCGGATATTTTTGAAAACGGAAGGATTACCGTCGAGTTACTCTACATCGACTGATCTTCGATTTAGAGGTTTTATCACCCTTAGTGACGGGAAGTCCGGACGTGATTAGAAAATTATCCGGAAATGCAAGGGCTTCGTGAGAAGTGCCTTCGGTTCTGTTCGATCCCGGAACAGACTTGTATGGATTGTGTGTCTGACGTTACAATTTGAGATATAAAGCTGATTTCTTTCAAATACATTTCTGTTGGTGGCGGAGAATTTATTCTCTTAGCTTAACACCCTTCTCTGAGACGTACGAGCTCAGAGGTTATGTAGTTGAAATTTATCAGCGATATATCCCAATTTGGTAACGTGGCATACTGAGTGTTGCTGTGAAATGATCAGTGTTTGATCATTTGTCATATGATCATTTGTTTGATCTTATATCTTTGTGATCATAGGTTGATCATTTTGTTTGACCCGAAGTAGGGCTTTTTGAGAAAGCGTAGCTTTGTGGACGAGACTTCATCGAGCCTCACACCCCGGAAATGGTCGAAACAGGAAGGATGCAGCAAGGTTCTAGGGAGTAGCGCCCCTTAGTGTATGTCATTCCTTCTGGATAAAGGTGGTATCATGGTATGGAGCCCAGATACTTAACCTCTGTGGTTACTGCATTATTTTTATCTATGTGGTTTGTTGGAAATCGGGGATCCTCGGGAAGATCGGTGACGATCGGGGGATGGCATACGCGTGTCAGTAGTTACCTATTTTTGCAGAGGTAACCCGGCCTTGTGTTGGCAGAGATCCGGTTAGGTTCTCGGGTCGTCTATTCCAGGGACGTACCCATCGTGGATAGGAAGTTCCTTAGCCTGACCATTTGTTGGAAATCCAAAGAAATAATACGAGCTTTGTACGGATTTAGTTGTAGAACCTATCATTCACTTATGGTGGCGCCCCACTGTTTGGATGGTAGCTATAGTAGGCATAGTTCGAAATGTCTATGCTGGCTAAGATTTATATTATACTTTCGAAATGTTTTCTACACTATGCACTAATAATAATATCAAAAATGATTTGATTTTGCGTAGTAAGCATCTTTGACTATCATAAGAAGAAATCTCCTCCAATTCTGCGTTTGCATTGTGTGTGTGGCGGGAGGTCTTATGGTAGTTTCATTTTCCAAAAGCATTGCGAATTGACTTTAAAATTATCTGTTGTTTATTTTAAAGATAAACTGTTTTACGATCTCACACCAGTCACCATGACTGACTCGGAGTTTATTGTTCCCTTCTAAACTCTGGGTGCCCACCAATTTCCACACGGGCAGCCTAGAGTTATATTATCAGGATATTCTGGATATTCTGGAGCTTGGAGATAAGCTGGATGACGAGACGTAGTATTTGTATCTGATAGTATTTATTCCGCTGTGTATTATGTATGAGGACAAGTTTATATAACTGTCCATTGATGTGATGTATTGTATTGAGTTGTATATTGACTCTGATTGATGTATATATAAAACTGATATAGTTCTTTGTTTTAAAAGACTAGTGTTTATCTATTATATATTGTTCCGCTGCGATATGTGAGATTCTGATATTGTTTTCTGTTTTTGTTGTTGTTCTTCTTTCTTTTTCTTCTATCTTCTTCTTCTACCTTTTTCTTCTTTCTTAAAACCATAACTTTTCGGGTTTCCGGCATTCGATGGCTCAGCAGTCGATAACGTGAGTATCGATGTTGAATTTCGAAAGTCGAAAATTTTCGGGATGTTACAACTTCTTTAATAAACAATTGGGCTAGTGTATTTGCATTTCTTTCTGATTTCACTGGTATAAAGTGGGCTGACTTGGTTAACCTATCAACCACTACCCAAATACTATCATTTCCCCTCCTAGTTCTAGGCAAACCATCAATGAAATCCATTGATATGTCTTCCCATTTCCACTGTGGTATTTGCAAAGGTTGAAGCATCCCTGAGGGTTTTTGATACTCAGCCTTCACCTGTTGGCAAATCATACATTTAGATACATAGGTTTCCACTGCACTCTTCATACCACTCCACCAATAATCTCTCTTGAGGTTGTGATACATTCTTGTGCTTCCTGGGTGTATAGTATATTTGCTTTTTTGGTAAGCATCCAAGATTTCTTGCTTCAACTCATCAACTGCTGGAACACATAATCTTTTTCCTTTCTTCAAATGGCCTTGATCATTCAACTGAAAACCTTCCACTACCTTCCCATTTAATATCTGAGTTTTCTTTTCAAATAAAAATGGATCTTGGTCTTGTAGCTCTACAACTTTATTCTTCAATTCTGATCCCAGAGTAATAAAACTTAATTTTCCCATTTCTACATTCCCACTGCATAAGCTCATATTTTCTATGTTATCACTTTCTATCTCTGAATCAATTAACAATGATAAAGTGTTAAATTCTTCTATCATTAATCTAGCCACTTTAGCATGTTATCTACTTAGGGCATCTGCTACTTTATTAGCCTTACCAGGTGTGTACAATATTTCAAAATCATATGAGGTTAGGAGTTCAATCCATCTTTGCTACCTCATATTTAATTCTTTTTGTGAAAACAAATATTTAAGGGATTTATGGTCTGTATAAACTTCAAATTTTGCTCCTAACAAATAGTGTCTCCATAACTTAAGAGCATACACTATAACAGCCAATTCAAGGTCATGAGTAGCATACCTTACCTCACTTGATTTCAACTGCCTAGAAGCATAAGCTATTACTTGATGTTGTTGCATCAACACTGCCCCAAGCCCTTGTCCACTTGCATCAGTATACACCACCAAGTTTTCATTTCCTTCAGGCACTTTAAGAATTGGAGCTTGTACCAGTGCTTCCTTTAATTTCCCAAAGGCTTTCTCACACTCCTCAGTCCAAGTGAATACTTGATTTTTCCTAGTCAATCTGGTTAATGGAATTGAGATTTTTGCAAAATCTTTTATAAATCTCCTATAGTAACCAGCCATTCCCATGAATGATCTGACCTCGGTGACATTAGTAGGCCTTTTCCAAGCTTGCACTGCAATGACTTTATTGGAATCCAGAGCTATTCCTTTTTCTGATATAATATGGCCTAGAAAGTTCACTTCATTTTGCCAAAAAGTGCATTTTGAAAATTTGGCTTTTAAGTCTTCCTGTCTCAATTTCTCAAATACCATATGCAAATGATTTTCATGCTCTCTAACTGACTTAGAATAAATTAGTATATCATCAATAAATATTAATACAAACTTATCCAAGTATTCTCTAAAAATCCTATTCATCAAATCAACAAAATAGGAAGGAGCATTTGTCAAGCCAAATGGCATTACTAAAAATTCATAAAGTCCATATCTGGTGTTAAAGGCTGTATACTTTATGCTTTCCTCTTCTACTTTCATCTGATGAAAGCCTGAAGCTAAGTCAAGCCTAGAAAATATCTTTGCACCACTCAATTAATCAAAGAGATCATCAATTCTTGGTAAGGGATATTTATTTTTAACTGTGACTTTATTTAATTCCCTATAGTCAATACATAACCTAAGGGATCCATCTTGTTTCTTAACAAAGACTACTGGTGCTCCCCAAGATGAGCTACTGGGTCTAATAAAACCTTTTTCTTCTAGTTCAACCAATTGCTTTTTCAGTTCCATCAACTCCTTAGGCCCCATTCTAGTTGGTCTTTTAACTACTGGGCTAGCTCCTGGAATTATTTTGATTGAGAACTCAACTGGTCTATGGTTTGGAACTCCTCTCACTTCACTAAATACATCATCATATTGATTCACTATGGGGATTTCTTCTAATGCATGCATGGGTTTTTCATTAGACAGTGTAACAAGGTTGGCTATATTTCTATTCTTGTTTGCCTCACAAAGAACAACTATTCTTTGTCCATCTGAAACTTTCAATGATATGGTGGATGTCTCCATATTTATGATAGCCTTATATCTACTCAACCAATCAACTCCTAAAATAATCCCTATGCCCGGATATTGCAACACATATAGGTCTGACTCAAACACATGTCCTCCTATATTTAATCCCAGTTGCATGCATATCATACCCAGAACACATGAACTACCTAGAGGGCTTCTAATTAGCAGTGGCTTATCAACAATCATACAGTTCAATTTTAATTGTTGTGCAATATCATGGGAGATCAATGAGTGTGTAGCCCCAGTGTCATACACTACTGCAAAAGGTATTGAGTGAATAAGCAAAGTACCTTCAACTTGACCATGCTTTTCAGCACTTGATCCCTCAGCTGCCTTGCCTTTTCCTTCCAAAGCCCCTAATTTTCCTTGCTTAAAGTCTGGACAATTTCTCTTTATGTGACCTTCCTTCCCACAATGATGACAATTGAAGGATGCAGACCTAACATTCGTGCATCTATTCTTCATATGCCCCTCTTGACCACAGTTATAACAAGTGATCTTCTTCTTAACTTCAGTAGCCCTGACTTCTTCTGGTTTCTTGGTGGAAGCTATGTCTGTTTTCTTCTTATCATAAGGGTGAAATTTACCCTTTCCCTTCTTGTTTTGGTTATTCTTGAATTCCCTGAAATTCTCTCTAACTTTATCATGTTGTTCAATGCTCAGAGTCAAATCTAAAACTTGATCAAAAGTCTTGTCCTTGTATGGCAGCATGGCTCTACTAAGGCTAGGGTTCAACCCTTGAATATATCTGCCATTCTTAGCCTCCTCAGTAGTGATGAGCACTGCACCATACTTTGCCAATGATTCAAACTTCTGGGTGTATTCAGTGACACTCATAGTCCCTTGCCTTAATTTGATAAATTCTTCTAGCAAAGATTCCTTGGCTGATACAGGGACAAATCTACCTTCCAACATTGCTTTAAATTGATCCCATGTCACTTCTCCTTCAGGTCTTCCAGCTATGATAACCTCCCACCAATCCAAAGCTGCTCCTCTCAATTGCCTAGATGTAATCTGCCTCTTCCTTTGATCTTCAACCTACATGTCTACAAAGATTCTTTCCAAAATTCTGAGCCAATTTTAAACTCCCATAACTCCTTCTGTGCCATCAAAAGTTTTGCCTCCAAGATTAGTAAAAGTCTTGAGTAGTTTGGAAAGTTCCTCATGTGGATTTTCCTGCATGTTGCCTACTCCATCCCTTATGGCTCTCATGAATTCTTGCACATTCACCATGGGTGGTTCACTCGTTCCTACATTTTGATGTCTAGGTCCTACCATAACTCTATGGATATAATACTTAGGTTAGTCTGTTTTGCCTAATACTTTATAGATTAATTCATTTTGATTTATCACTATTTTTTCATAATAGATGTTAATACTGTAGACATTAACAAACAAACACTACTACAAAACAGGCCATTTGCATCGGTTGTTTACCCCCCTTTTGCATCAGTTCAACAACCGATGCATATGCAACCGATGCAACAGGCTTAACACTTTTGCATCAGTTTTGAAATCGATGCAAAAAGGTCCTTTTTGCATCGGTTGTTATTAACAACTGATGCAAAATATCATGGTTGGTTGCTTGGACACAGCCCCCATGTTGCATCGGTTTTTTATAACAACCGATGCAAACTAATCCCTCTATTGCATCAGCTATATATACCTGATGCAAAAAAGCCATTCTCAGAAATCATTATTATAGTACTCAAATAGACAATATATATATATATATATATATATATATATATATTATTGATTATAACAAACAATTATTGCATGCAATATTACAATCATTCAAAATTAAATTTGATGGCAAATACAAACTGAATAACATAATACCAAAATAAGCATATATCAATTACAGTGTTAATAATCTATACAAAATAAGTGTGGATACATCAAACTATGCAATCTATACAAAATCCACTTCTGCTGCTCAACCTGACACAACTGACCCTTTACTTGCCTCGACATCAAGCCACATAAAGCTGGAAAATTATGGGAGCAAACTGATGCAGGCCAAAATAATTACAATGAGCATACAAGCAATCAAAGGTTGAATGACTCACATGAGGGATGACTCCAGTTTCAACAGAAATTCGACGAAAGTCACATCTTTGTCTGCCATCTATTCCCATATCTTGGGCAATTCCACCTTCTATAAATTGCTTCTCTCTAATTGAAAGTCCTCCCATTGTATGTGGACTGCAACATTGTTGTAACTGAATAAAGCATGTTGGTTAATCATATGCAGATTAATATTTGTTTTCTTAGTAAAAGACATATCAATTGGTGTTATTTTTACTTACATTTTTATTAATACGTCACTGAATCGTATAATAGCCATAAAGTTTTTAAACTATATTTTATAAAACCTTCACAAATCAAAATATATATAAAGAAACTGTTAATGTATTAGTTGGGATCGTTACATAGGTTCATCCCTCTTACACTCTTGTCTGCCTCCGCAATTGCTGGAACCATTTGTAAGTAAACATTCTCAAGTATGGAATACTATAGTTAAAAATCAAAACATATATCAATTTCATAAATAAAAAAGAAAACACTCCTAGAGTCCTATGAAAGTTACTTGGATGTCCTACTTATAAATTTTTAATGTTAGATTGGTAATATTAAGCACTTTTATGTACAGTTGTGCCTGATTGGAATTGCAGCCATGCTAAAAATAAAAAAGAAATCAATCTTTGAACCTTCAATTTAACAACTAAGTATTTTGACAACTGAATCAGAACCAAGTAGCAAATGAGTCAACCTTAATGATCGTTGCTGACCATGGAATAATAATTCATTAAATGCTATTAAAACAAAATATAAATACAAGATTCATCAAATCATTACTTCTCTATTATTATAACATAAAGAAATTATAAGTACTATATAATATGAAAGTTATATATCAACTTATCACCTAAAAATATAAACTCAAGCCATAGTTTGTTGGGAGCAGTATGGTTAATATTATGAGAATGCTTTACTATTCAACTTTGAATATAATGGCAATTACCAGGTTGTTTCCAGTCTTTGCTATGATACCTGCAGCCCCAGAAGCAAAGTTGAAGCCTCTCAGTACTTCAGTTCTTCTAGCATTTGCATAGGCTGGAACTAGTTGTCGAAAACCCAGCAATCGAGCTGCATAACATTAACATACAAGAAAGGCAAATTTGGTAAGAGGCTGATATTGTTAAAATTATTCATTTAACTGTCAAACAATAAACAGTGAACAATAAAACAAAAAAAATGAAAAGGGAGAGGAGAAGAATACAAGTATAAGTTAAAAACTATACGATTGCTTTTTTATTTACAAAACCTTAATACATGGCTTTTATTCATAGGCTTAACTAGAATATATAAAAGGGAAAGTATTAAAATAGAAAAGTAATGTTCTTAACAAATGTAAACGTTAAATTGGAAAATAGGGGGAAGGAGGTACCTAAGAAGTCAACAGTGGTTTGTCCATTAGTGAACCTGCCAGATGAGCCTTGAGGGAAATCGATGCCATATGGAGGATAATTAGCCCTAGCAAGGGTCAGTATTCTATTGTTGTTGCCATTATCTACAAGGGAGTCTCCAAATATGAATAGGCATGGAACCTGTGGGGCTGACCATGCTTTTGTGAGTATGATAAAAGCCAAAGTGATCAGCAGTGTGATAATCTTGCCTACTTGCTTCATTTTTATGTTATATTCAAATGATAGAAGTTATGATTTAAGAGGGAATGAAGTGGACTTATTTATTATCCACACTAACATGATATTTAAGCATGTGGTCGTACAATAAATTTAAAGCAAATGAATGTACAATAATTTGATATAAACCCACATATTGAAGTTTTTGAGCATTTAGCATTTCTCCAGATAAAACATACATACGAAAGTAGTGTGGTGTCCTACAAATGAAAAATAACATATTAACTTGTTAAAAGTTGCTACACTTGGTATGCATCTTACATGCACACAAAAAATACAAGAGACACATCAATAAACGGGATATACTTGCCTGCTTGCCAATCGCTTTAGCCAGCGGAGGCCTTAAATCACTTGGATGAAGCCCACCACTCAATCCTTAACCAGAAATTCAAAGCTACTATCTTCCTTGTAGAAAAACAGTAATTGTTGTAAGAGTAAGAAGTGACAATGGCAATGACAGCAGAAGAGACATTCACATCAAGTTAACTCCAAAAATAATTGGAACTTGAACTCTTTCTTATGTCACTAAAAGATGAAAACTTTGATCCTTGTTTATGCTAGCAATTTCTGAAACATATCGAGAATTGTTTTGTATTGTTTCAATTTTGTGAGTGACTATTAACGAATGAACTAATTCAATTGATGATTCTCAAAAAGTAAGATGAAACGAGGGTACTATGATGAAGATCTAAGTGGTTTTTCAATAGGTGTTCCAAACAATATACTTCAGTCCTAAATGACAAGCAAATAACAAATTCACAAGAAAGCACAACAATTGTTATATCAAATTATCAGTCCAGGAACTGCTGTTTTAAGAATAATTGAATAAATGAATTAAACAGTCAATAAAATTTAAATAAAACAGATAAACATTAAACCTACACAAAATAAATCACACTCACGTTTCTCCTCTTATTGCTAGCATTCACCATTGCTCAAAATTCAAATAACAAAGGATGGAAACCATGGAGGCGGCGAAGGATTGACAATAGCAGAGGCAAAAATTTTGTGAATTGATTTTTTCTTTTGGGAACGAAAATCAACAAGTTTACTTATTTTTGGGAATGAACCGTGAAATAGCGGCTGAAGCAAGCATGATTCATCTAGGGTTTAGGAAAATTAAGTGGGCCGATTGCGAAAATGATTATTTTGGATCCACCGATCAAAACTATGTTGGTAAGGAATTTGCATCGGTTGATTTTAAACCCGATGCGACAAACTATTTGTATCGGCGTATTTGCATCGGTTGTTGGTGACAACTGATGCAAATTTTAATTTTTATTACCTATTTCTTTTCACGTACCAATTGCATCGGTTATTAAGACAGAACTAATGCAAATAGTTCTATTTGCATCAGTTTTTACTTCAACCGATTCAAATGAGGCGATGCAAATGGCCTGTTTTGTAGTAGTGAAAGCATCCAAAGCAGTCAACACTTTCATACATCCAATGCAAACAAGTTCATACAAAATTTTGCTATGTTATTTAACAACATAGCTCTGATACCAAATGAAATGACCCACTAAAAAAAATTAAATATTCAGTAGCCATTTAATCAAGAAAACGTTTCATTCCAATTTTCTTCTATCCAGGATCTTTATGCCAATAAGAATATTGGTTTGTTTAAATCATTTTAAACTTATATATATGAGGATATATAAGCTAATTCCTACTTGAATCAGAGTACAAAATTTTGGAAGAACTAATCTGTTTGGGAATCATTTTAAAGAAATAATCCCTATATAGAAACTATGTTTCAAAAACCAGGTCTTCTAAATATACATGGATTATTGCATGATTATTGATTTCAGATCTAAAGACATGGCATTTTACATGTATTTCCATAATTTTGTTACTGTATGAACAATGCTTTAGCTTGTGCATGTGTGTGCATGTTTCTGTGCATGTGTGTGTCAGTGGGAAATTCAGGTACCTTATTTTTCTTTTCTTGTTAACAAAATGTCCGAGTCTACCCTATACTTGTGTTATAAAACAGAGCTAATAACTTGACTCAAAACTCTTTAGTGCTGGCTTAGCCCAGGCTCAAGAAAATGGCTATGTTAGCCCTAATCAGTTTACACTATATCTCAACAAAACACATTTTATTTTGGTTTCTTCTCTAAGGCAGCTCACAACCTTATTGCCAGATTTTTTTCAACTTAAAACATGAATTTCTCTCACCAAGTATCTAGTTGTTCAATTAGTTTATGAATTCTCACAGTCCCAGGTTTTCTATCATCATGAGTTAATTAACCAGGGAGCTCTAAAAACTTCATCACTTAGTAAAATATTTTCAAATAGAATCCATAAGTCTCAGCTGAAACACCCACTTCAGTTCAATACTTACAAAGCAGTGAATAATAATACATTAATTTTTCAAGCAATTTAAACAAAATAGCTTAACATAGTTCCACATAGATATCTAATTTAACTTCAGCAAAGTCTTTAAATATGGCATCCAAATTCCTTACCAGTTAACTCATCCAGAGCTTGATCAATAAAATTCCTATTTCCCTACATAATCACCATGAACTGCCTCATACAAATATGAGACACCCAATGGTACATAAACACAAAAGGGTCGGACTAATTGTCTGGTATGAATAATCTACCTGAAAACATGATTTTATATTATTTTTATTTATACTCAATGCTTTGAATGAATTAAGGAACTCAGTATCCTCTTTGTGCATGCTTCTGTGATACCTGTGTATACATATCAGTGCACAACAGATTATGTGTGATTCAATGGTTTAGTTCAGTGATTACAACCATAAGATTCATCCATAAAACATTATAAACCAATCAAAATACTCATCAATCCAATCCTCAAGCCTTTTCTACTAGGTTACTGGCCATCAGGGATTTTACCCAAGCCTTCTCTAGAACCTGATTCTATTGTTCATTATCAAGTATATTATGGTCTTTAGCTACTTTCTCTTATCAAACCACACACTGCCTGAGACATATCTCTGTTAACCCAGCACACTCAGGCCCGTGGGTATAAACATACCATGTGTGAGCTTGCAATGTTCCCCTTGCCAAGCTATACTTTGTAGCCCTAAGATCCAAAGTCCTTAGTTAAATTACTAAGTGTTATTACCTCTTTGATAATTGTTCTAATCCCCTCTGTATCTCATTATTCAATCAGAGTAAAATCAACAATTCAACCAACAAGTAATCATCCAGACATTGGTAAGTCATCTTCTCCGAAACAAACATTTAATCATGAAAATAGATGTGATTTCTTAGTACATTATTTTGCCTATGGGTTTTTAATGGATCAGTTATAAACATATGGTCATAAATAGTTTACTAGTTATCTCCTCTTACCTCTGGTTCAATCAGATCCTTAATGCTCTTGAAGATCTGGCTAAACCATAAGTTTATTTTGATTTGGGGAGTTCATAAACATAGAAGCTCAGCACATGTACAACATTGCACTTCTACATTTTCTTTGGTTTCAATTAACATGTGACATAAGCAACAACACAATGTTGCAGCCCCATGTTTCTTTCCATTTTCAGACCATATATTCACAATATAAATCCTGAGTTTTTAAGATAACAAATGCATAAGGAAAAACCCATAAAAGTCTACTTCATCTCAGAGTTAAACATAACACAGATAAACATTTAAAACATGAAATCCATGACTCTTATCCTTTTTTGGGGAAATCACTGTGACGGTTTTACACTTAGACTGATTATTAACAAACCAAAATCATCAAATCATACAAATGAACATAACTTGCAAAAGTGAATTATTAATTCAAATAGGCTGCCTCAATATTCAGGACTTAATGCCAAAGTTTTCAGTGAGTTTACTCACACTCAATTCCTTCTTCCTGAGCTTTGCCTTCCTTTTGATCCTCTGCCTTCCTCTAACTCTAATGGCTGGTGCTTCTTATTATTATTTTTCTAGGTTAATGAAGAGCAAATGTGTATGATCTCACTATACTAAAGCCTTTTATATAAATCTTGGCTGTTACTAGGGTTTATGGAATTACCCAATGTTAGTTCGACCCCATACAAAACATAGCCTGCCTCTAGTTTGATTCAAGAAAATAGAAGGGTATGTGGTCCTTATCTTTAATTTCAGAAACAAGCCTCATTCTTTTAATCTTTCCCCCGGGTCATGTTATATGCATGACTTCTTATTTCCTTAAAATGAATTGCTGGAAATGGATAAAGTGTATATTTAAAGGTTCATTCCATTTCCATGCAAGCTTTGTTTCTTATCTGCCATATTTGACTGTGTACATGAATTACATTTGTATGCTTTTTTTTTGCCTAAGTCTTTTTGTTTTTCTTTCTTACTATTTCTGCCTATATACACATTTTCTTTGTGCCAGATTTTATTTAAAGATAAAATCCTATCTTCATGTATATGTATTTCAAAATTAGTTATTTTAATTAATTTATTTATTTCTGCTTAATTTTTATTACACAGAAAACTGAGTGCATGTATGTGCACTATCTTGTGCACATGTACATGTTTTAATCAATATATCTGCAAATCAGTTTCCTATGCTTATCTTTTCAATGCAATTTCAAACAAATATAGGCTAAATTAAATCATGAATTTGCTCACAAAATCAGGGTTATCACACTTTCGAAGGAGGTCATCCAGTGGTTTCGAAAGTGATGTTTTAAAGTTTCAAAACAAATAACCCATTCTCAATTTTAAGGAAAAACCATGGCATAAATAAAGATTTTGGAAATATAATTCACATTGTTATTAACCCATAAATGTTTTTTGGGGCAAGGGCAGAATAACCAGTTAGGTCGATCCAGTAGTGAATATAACTTAACAAATGTTAAATTCTTAATTAAAGATATTGGCTGGGGCCAATAGGTTTACAGTAAGCCCATGAAAACTGTATGATATTGGCAGGTGCCAATAGGTTCAGAGTCAGCCCATGAAAACTATGATTTGATACTGGCAGAGGCCAGTAGGTTTGTAGTTTGCCTATGAAAACTATATCCGGATTAAGACATTGGCAGTCAGCCAATAGGTTCCTAGTTAGCCCATGAAAACTAGGATAAGAAATAAGATATTGGAGTTAGCTATAGGTTCTTAGTGATTCCATGAAAACTAAGTAATTGGACAGATAGTCCTTAACATTTAACAGGTTAATAGTAACCGTAGAAACTATAATTGGGATAGATGGTCAGAATGAATGGGGATGGGTAATCCAGAATTGGTTTATTTGTTCTGCATATCATCATAATGTTTTGATACTATGTTTTAACCGTGTTGGATGCAGGAGCACGGTATATGGTTTTATAAATGCTTTAGGATACAAGTGAGGGGAAAACCTGTTCCACTAAGCGGTGGGGCCTCACTAGATATCTAAATGGTTTGAGATGGTAAATTATTATTCATACTGGGCTTTATGTCTGACTCGAGATTTTTTTTCCAATTAAAATCTCGGGTACTCAATTGATTTTGAGTAGTTTGAGAGTTAAGGTTTCCAGGTGTTCTTTTAGACGAATAAAGCTTCTAAGGATGTGCAGGAGGCAAGATTGTTATTAGAGTTCTTTTATTTCCGCTGTGTGTTTTGTATGAAAGGCAAATTTTTTTCTTGCCTATCTATATACTCTGATCTACCAAGAGGGCATCTTCATATGTCGCTCTTGGCGTATTTTGTAATAATTATATGTTATCTAAACGTGGTCTGCGAATTAAGATTATGAAATCAATTTGGAATATTTTGAAATGGAATGTGGAATTTTTTTACTATATAATTTTTTTCCATATTCTTGTGTTTCTATGTATCAATGTATCTAATGTCACCGTATTTGGTCGCCGATGATTAATAACTATGGATGACTGCAGCATCCGTAGCTGTTAGTTTTGGGCCTCCAAGTAGGGGGATGTTACAAGTTGGTATCAGAGCATAGGTTTATGAAACTTTAAAAGAAACTTAAACCTAAAAGATTTTTCCAAACATAATCCAATGAATCAGATAATAAGATTGGGGTTTGTGTTAACGCTATAGTAACATACTTGTATTTGTTATATATAGTTATATATATATATAAGTATGTATTCCCCGCTCTCTTAGACCATTTATTTGTATCTTACTAAGGATTGTATGCAGATTTACGAGAAAGGAGATATGGAAGCAGGAAACGGAAGAGGAAATCTCGATGGAGGAAGCACCACAACTAATGGAAATGCTCGACCCACTACCAAGAAAAACCTGGGTCGACCGGCTAATGCTAGTAACCAATATGCTGAAGATAATGTGGGTGCTGGAAATCCAACAGTAGATATGGGTGTGATGTATCAGTTCTTTGTCGGTTTGATGCAAGCTGGAGCTGCTACTGGTGTTGTTGGAAATGTAAGAGGATAAAATCTTATGGCTCATGTTGGGAATATTGCTTTGCTGAGTAGAGATTACACCAGTCTGGGTGGGAAGCCATTCTTGGGAACGGAGACTGCCGTAGAGATTCAGAACTGGCTGTTACATTATGAGCGTATATTTGGGTCTGAATGACGGGAAAAAGAGAAGGTTGGCTTCTAGATAGTTGCAGGGGTCAGCACTACATTGGTGGAATAGTGTCACTACTGGAGTTCCGGAAGAGCAGTTAACTAGGGCTGATTTTAAAATGAGATTTGACCAGAAGTTTGTATTTGAGTTTGCTAAGTCTGAGCTAATGAGGAAGTTTATGGATTTAGTACAAGGAGAGATGTCAGTAGTCGAGTATGCTACTAAGTTTGAAGGGCTGTCTATGCTATTATAGATACTGACATCAAAAGGAATGAGAAGTTCATTTGGGGACTGAGGCTCGAGCTTGCTAGAATGACCAAGAAACATGTCCGTGATCCTTGTAATATAGTGGTGGAGATGGCCATTCGCCATGAGGAGTTACTTGCTGATTCAGCTAAAGAGAAGTCGGTGGAAACGCAGGGTTCTCAAGGGAAAAAGAGGAAGTTCTTTAAGAAGAAGGGAACCCAGAAGGGAGATACTGCCAAGAAATCAAAGGCTTTTAGGACCGATTTCACCCTAGAGGGGGGTAATAGGGTAATCCTAATAATTGCAGCACAGATAATAGCAGAATAATAAAAGCAGAAATAGAACAACACAGATTTACCCAGCTTCGGCAAAACCCTGCCTACGTGTTGCCCCCAAGGTTTCTACTAGAAGTTAAGTAGTCAGACGCTTACGCACGTAAACTTGCGACAACCGCTATCGACTAATCTAACTCTATGCTCAAAACCCCGCCACAACTCAGCCACTGAGTTGCGAATTCTTGAACTACACCACTGTAGTTCATCCCCTAGTCACACGACTAGAATTTTATAAAAGTTTAAAAGAAAATTACAAAATAAAAACAACTCAAAAACAAAAACCCTAATTTTAAAAATAAATCCCAATAGAAATTAATAAAGGCCGGTCCATAGAAATAGACACTGTGATAAAAAATCTGTTCCCTTTTCTCTTTTTATTTCTGTCTGCTGATTCCCCTTTCGTTCAGTTCTTCGTTCGTTCCTCTTTCAAAACTTTAGGGCTTTGGAATTTGAGGTAGCCGCCTATTCAAATTGTTGATTGAATGATGATCTTTCTTCAGTTTGCTTCGTCAATCAATTTGTCGCTTTGATTTGCAAACGGCTGCTTAAACGCGTCGAGTTCGAATGATAAAAGTGGTATGTGATTTTTCTTTATTACTCTCGTTGATATGCTTGAACTTAATGCTTGAATTGCCGATGATGTTCATGGTATTTATATAGGGATTAAAACCCTTATTTTATGTTCATATAATTCAATTTGAATTCTTCAAATTGCTATGCTCGGCCATTGATTTGTAATCGAATGTTGGTGATGTTTTATGACTTTTTCAATTCGTATGTTTTTCTGTTATGCTTGCTTGGTCACCAGGGCTGTCATTTGCTTTGGATTTGGTTCTGTTCTTTCTGGATTTGAATTTGTTTCTCGTGACATTATTCAAAATACGTGTAACTGCATGAGTTTGAATTTCTTTGAGTCGGTTCCTTTCTTTGGTATTTGAATTTGGCATTCTTAGATGAACTAGACTTTGACTTGTTCAATTCGTGCTCTTTCATCTTGCATCTGATAATTTTCCACGGCTTAATTTCTCAATTGTGCTCACTGTTGTTGCATATGAATATCACTGTGCAAGTAGCTTCAAGTTTAATTTATATTCTCTGTTACATCACTGTGCTTGTGTGTCTGGTTCTTGTGCATTTTGAAGTCTTTGTCCTTTTGTCTTGTACCATTATGTCTTTGATTTGTTCACTTGTCTGAAATTTCTCATTTGAGCTGCTATTTGGTTTCCACTGCATGTATATATATGTATACATGTGTATTTATGTATAGTCTGTTTCTTGCCTTTGTGTTTGCAGTCTTGTCTATGTTGAAGCTTAATTTGCATGTGGTTGTTGTGTTCATTTTTTTGGTTTTGCATTTTGGTCTTCACATTTCACTGCTCTGAACTATTGTGTTCATATTGAAGACTGGTCTGGTTTCATGTGCACTGACCTAGTGTGGTGCACTTGTGTCATCACTGCTTATACCATCCATGCTTATAATTATTGTTCACTTATGGTTATTGCTTTTCTTTTGATCTCTGTTGCAATGTTGTACTGACCTGGTTCCATTGATATTTGAGTTCATTGATGACCTGTTGAGTGTTGTTGCCTTTGGCCATTGTATTCAAGTTGCCAGGTCTGGTTACAGTGTTCACCTCAGTTGCATTCCATTGTTCATTGTTTTCATACTCTAGTTTTGTTGCAATTTAATGTTGAGGCTTTTCTCAATTGACTTGTTGGTGACACTTTTGTGATGTATTTGTATTGCACCTGAGTTGAATCCAGCCTCGGCTCGGGTTTGACCTTGTGATCACCTGTCCCTACAGTTTTATCAAGTGTATATCGGTGTGCATGGCCTTGTGGCATGTACAGTGATACACTGTGCATGTCACAAGTCACTACGCCATAGATGGCCTATTGCAACGAAAATACAAGATGTTGCTAGCTACAATGTAACGATAGCTATGTTGATTTTTGTCTATTACAACATTAGCTTCAGGATGTTAGCATAGATATCAACACTATGTTGCAGTAGCTATAGACTTATAAAAATATTATAAAAAATGAGTGCGGGCTGGAAAAAAAGCGGGCTGAAATAATTTTTAACGCGGGAAGCAAAAACAAAGCGGCAAAAGTTAACAAAATATTGAAGTGTTTCACTCAAACACTTAACAAAATACACGTACTCCGCCCAAAAAGAATAAACCACTTCGATCGTCCCTTCATCGAACGCAGTAAAATTCATTTTATTCATCTCGTCCCAAAAAGAATAAACCCTAGAGCGATTGTCCCTTCATCAAGTCCAGAAAAAAAGGAAACCACTTCGACTTCAGCAATCGTCGATCTACTGCTCGCCGCCCCTTACTGCTCGCCGTCCCCCTACTGCTTGCCGCCGCCTCTGGTAAAACCCTAATCTCATCGGTTTCTGCTTTTATTTTGGTGTGCATGAATGTGATAAAATTAATTATGCTAAAGTAGGTTTTTTAAACAATTTCTATTTGATTGTTCAATAATCTGCCCACTGTGAGTTAAATTCCTAGTTACGTCAGTATACATCCGCACAGACTAATGTAATGGGCATTTTCATCTTCGGCCATGACAATGTGTGTGGAGTTAGAAGTATTTAGATTTGAATACGTCTGGAAGGAAATAGGGGTAGAAGAGGATAGCTGAGAGAAGACAAGAAGGTAGGAATGTAGAATGCGGAAATACAGAGGGGAAGTTGAGAAAGAATAGGGGAGAGATGGTCTGTAAATGATCAGAAAGATGATCGGAGAGGAGTAAAATAGACACAGCAGAAGTTAAAAGTATTAGAAATAAAGAAAGTAAGATAGCAGAAGTTAGAGGTGAAAGAAAGTAACAGTTTTGCATTAATTTTCTTCATGAATCTTTACATAAGCTACTGTCTTTATATAGCAGTAGGGGCTGATATGTCTGTATAGACTCAAATGTACAAGTCGACTCGACCTCGCCTTCGATTCAACCTTGCCTTCGATTGAACTTCGCCTCCGCTGCTGCCGATCAAGGTCTTACATCGATTTCATGTTTCTCTATTTTTTTTTACTTGTTTAAGCTCTGCCGCCTGAAGCTTACCTTAAATGTTTAAGTCGAACATTGAAATTGAATTTAACAAAGGTTATGACAAATAATAGCTGTATTTAACTACTTCAGGGAGTATTCATGTTAAGTTACTGATGATGCACATGTGTTCCTTTTCATATTTCATAGAGTTTGTATTTGAATGCCGGCCAAGTTGAAATTCCTGAAGTGAAATTTCTCTCAGTTGATTACTGAAAACGTGACAGTGAAGCAAAATTTATCACATATAAGTTTCCAAATTGGCCATACATCTGTGCAGCGTTTTCTTTTTGTTATTGTGAAAAAAAATTATAATCAGAGAACTCACTTTCACTGCTTAAATCATGAATGATCTTTGCATTGTGTTCTTTCGTGAGTCATGAGCTGGGAGACAATATCTTAATCCCTACATTAATTTATTAGCAAAAGGTCTGCTATGGTGTAATGAGAAGCTGTAGTTATTCTTTACTCAATTCCGTGTTCGTCACTTTTGCTTAAATCTTATTTCTTGTAGCTGCGTCGTTGATTATAACCGTAGGATCGGCAGGGAATCAAAGGTCAGATGGTGCCAAAAGGAAGAGGAAGAGGACCACCATATCTCCTTCATCTATGTCCATTGTCCATACATGTAATGGATTGAATGTTTAATGATATATTTATCAGGCAGTAGCAGTAACATAAGTTTTAAAATCCAGTGCATAAGCCTTATGTGATGTTGCAGTAGTTCCCTCGATTAAATTGCTATCCAACCCCAAATTGGATGTTTCCATTTTATTACCATCAGGAGCATCACTTGAATTAGGCATATATTTAAGAGATAAACCTAGTTCGTCAGAAGTATCATTTTCAGAATTAAAGAAATCGTACAGCGTAGTGTGCTCTCCTACATTTGAATCATAGTTACGATTATCTGAACAAGAAGACAAAAAATTGGGGATCAGTATCCAATTTGTTCAAAAGAAAAATAGGAGAAAAAATCTGAATTTTGGGAGGAAAATTTACCCGGAGTTTGATAAGGCTGACTGGGTTCGTTAATAAAATTAGCATCAATCAGACCATAATTCCTGCAAAAATAAATATAATAAACAATCAAGGTTCGTATAAATTATATTTATATTTATTTTTGTTATTGTGAACCTTGATTGTTTATTATATTTATTTTTGCAGGAATTATGGTCTGATTGATGCTAATTTTATTAACGAACCCAGTCATCCTTATCAAACTCCGGGTAAATTTTCCTCCCAAAATTCAGATTTTTTCTCCTATTTTTCTTTTGAACAAATTGGATACCGATCCCCAATTTTTTGTCTTCTTGTTCAGATAATCGTAACTATGATTCAAATGTAGGAGAGCACACTACGCTGTACGATTTCTTTAATTCTGAAAATGATACTTCTGACGAACTAGGTTTATCTCTTAAATATATGCCTAATTCAAGTGATGCTCCTGATGGTAATAAAATGGAAACATCCAATTTGGGGTTGGATAGCAATTTAATCGATGGAGAATTGCAAAGAATGAATGATGAGTCAAATGCTGCAAAACCTTTTGATTTTATCATTTTTGAGTTTTATTGCTCTACAAATATCAAATTAAGTGTAATTTTCCTCCAGTTTTCTATTTTTCTTTAGCAAATGATGCAAAACCTTTACCTTGTTACTTCATCATCTCATAATTTAATAACTACAAAATCCCTTATTTTGTTTGATGCCATTTCTTTTCTAACAGGTCGGGAAAGATGTTGCTCGATGCTTAGAAGATGCCATGGCTAGACATGGTTTGGATATGCAAGTAGCTGCATTGGTATGCTCTGTGTGTCCTCTGGTTGTTCTAGCTTAAAAGTTACCACCTTTTGGGGGTTTATCTTCGACAATAGTTAAAGTAATTGCTTTTCTTGCTAGAATGATGCCTGCCTAGTCTACTATTATGACAAATATCACTCACAGTCTTGATATATGTTCTTAATTTAACAGGCTTTACCACTTATGTGTTCACTTTATAATTTTATCTCTGTTGTGTTTAGTTAACATTGAACTTTCACTATGCAATAGAATTGATTATTCGACTTCTTGCATATATTTATAGTTTATGTATATATTTGATGTCCTAACTTCATATATGTTATTGTTTCTGGTTTATAATGCACACTTTAACCCTTGCTCAAGCATGTTCTTATGTTTCCTTCAATGTTTTTGCAGAAAATCCTATACGAATGGTTACATCTTAAATGCTATACTTGTTTATGCTTTAGTCCCGACAAAAAACAATGTCAATCATAATTGGTTTGGATGAAAAGAAAAAAGACAGTTGCCAAAAGGATTACAACAATCAATCTAAAATGGAGTTTTTCAGACAGGGAAATAAGGGTGTAGAATTTAACTCTAATGATTACGAAATGCGGAGTAAAACAAATGATGGCTTGCTACACAGTATGGAAGTGGAAATACCCACTGCACACGGTTTGGATACAGGCAATAACAAATTTACAAAAATTTCTAATTCCTAGAGAATTCAAATTAGAATGTTGATTCAGTCATCATAGCACAAAGCGAACTGGTAGATAAAGCTAGTGTTGCAGCCCTAGAACCTATCACTGTTGATGTAGACATGCTGCAAGATGGAGATAGAGGGGAAAAATAATTTCCTGCAGAAGAAACTCCTACACCTGTAAGTTTAAACACTATTAATTTCCTGTAGGAAGAAAAATGTAAGAATCCTATATCTAATTATTCCACAAATAAGAAACTGTTTCACTATTACTAGAAATATGAATGATGATATAAATTCTAAAAATCTAGCTAAGTGCAATTTTTTGGGCATTGAGGACTAGAAATTGTTTAAAGAAAAAATTATCACAGAAAATCCTAAGTGGAAGGAGCTAACCAGTGGCCTAAAAGTAAATAAATCTAGTACTAAATAAAGGAAAAATTAAATGAGTTAAATGGGTTGATAGATATTGATTTGTATAGTCTTAACATTTTAGTACTATATGGTCTTTACTACTTTATTTATTATTATTATGCCATGAGGTCTGTTTACTGAATTCAACCACTACTATAATCTGGCTTGAGCTACTCCCCACCTAGGCCTAAAAAGTGAATCAAATGACCATACTTCATTTACAATCGGTTACAAAGAAGTGTGAAACAAAATATACATTCAAAGTTATCACGATCCTAATTTTAATATAAGTATCTGATATGTAAAATACTCAGAGCAGCAACAGAGAGCTTATAACAAAACAATGCTGAGGGAAGAGAATACTGCTGTAAGGGATTGTTTAAACCCTATAAATTAACCTGGGCTTAAATTAAAGTTGCATTGTTTTCTTCCACATATCAGAGATTAGGCGTATGCAAATCAAAAGTTTAGGACATTTGGATTCTTAGACAAATCTTCTCTTGTTTTGTTAGAATTTAGTTTGATTGTTTGATATCCTAATAGGGCTTGCACTTCGTAATACTGCATAACACTATCTAAAATTTCATTTTTTCTGGTTGCTTGTGTCTCGAATAATCTGTTCACAATTTCAATTAGTTTGTACAGATCCAATTTATTTGTTCATATTATATTAGTTTGTGTATGTAAATAACAAGCATTGATAACCACTTTCATATTTATGGTCATATTATTACCTATTTCGTGTATACCATACCATTAATTATATAAAAGCTTGGCCTCAAACAATCAGTAGACAGTTCATGTGCCTGTGAGAAAGTCTATTTATCTTTTATATACCGTACTAAGATTAGGTTTCAACTTACGTTAATTTGCTTTTGTGCTATGTCCAATTATTTATTTTTTCATTGTACCATTTAACTGATTTTTTTGTTTTTGTTCTGCACTCTTTATTCATCTGCCTTCGCTCTTTAATTTTGTATCAACAACCGGATTTTAAACAAAATTTTAATTTTATTTTGACCAAAACATACAACTGTAATTAGGGTTATGTAAGCATAGTTTTGCATTTGCTACCGTACCTACAGTTATGGAATGACAAATTTGAGGGTTAACTTTCCAATTATTTATTTTTTCATTGTACCATTTAACTGATTTTTTTGTTTTTGTTCTGCGCTCTTTATTCATCTGCTTTCGCTCTTTAATTTTGTATCAATAACCGGATTTTAAACAAAAATTTAATGTTGTAAACCCGTGAATGAAGTTGCAGATATGATGTAAAAACGTAAGCAATGTACGTTGTTGTCTGAATATGCAAGTGAAATGGTTGATTCAAAATACAAACAGCTTCTCATTTTTACTGTATATAGTAGTGGACATCCTTCCTTATAATGCTTATTGTAATTTTACAGAAAAAAAGAAGAAAATGGATGCTCAACAAGGTGCCAAGGTGCTAGATGAAACTCTGATATGATGCAAGATGAAATGGTAAGGCAAATGCTTGCTTCCATTTTGGTACATAATTTTCGTTGTTGCCACAGGTACCCCGACATGCAAATTGATGTTGGGGATCTTTGTGCGACCGTCTGTTGTGATGGCACTGGAGGCACTAATGGCACTGATGGCACTAGAGGCTCGCAAATATGAATGTACTGTTAATAAGTAGAATTTAGTATGTACTGGCTGTAACTATGAATACACTGGCTATGTTTTTAAGTATGTTTGTTATTTTGTACTTGACTAAGTAAAACTTGTGTTGCTGGTTATTCTGAAATGAAAAGTTCTTTGTTGCAGTGTAATGTTGCCATTAGATATGATATAATGTTGCAGTATAATGTTGCCACAGATATGATATAATGTTGCAGTAGTATAATGTTGCAGTACATTTCCAATTTAAATTGCAAAAGGTGTTGCCATAGATATGATATAATGTTGCAGTATGTGATGTTAAATGTGGTAATAAACTCGCAAAGTGTTGCCATTGGATGGTAAAAGTGTTACCATAGATTAATGAATATGGGCCCCACAACAGGGTTCCATAAAGGTGGGCCACAGAATTAGTGGGCCCCACAATGTGGGCCCACATGTTGGGGCCCAGATTGTGGAGTCCACTTTTTAGTAAATTTGGTACCTGTGGCAACAACAAAACCGATGTTGCCCTAGGGCTGCAAAGATGTTGCCTTTGACTCTAGGGCAACGCGGCAAAATGCATCACCGAGAAAGTGTTGCCTTTGCCCTTTTTTAGCCTACAGCAACATTTTTTGGCACTTCCTGCATCACTTCTTGGGTGTTGCAGTATGCAATCTATGGCGTAGTGAGTTGTTCGTGTATGAATAGATTCAAATTAAATGATGATGAACAACCCAAATAACTGAGGCAAAGAATATTTTTCAAACACACATTTTATTTTACACTGCAAAAATATTTCTTTTTTAATTTTACCTTGTCAGTTTTTATTTTACAGATAATTCAGATGCTGGATACAAATTGGAATATAGTTAAAGAACAAATACGAGTGAATAAGTGATATGTAGTGAGGTGCAAATGTATGTAACAATTGTATAGTGAAAAATTATGTTGTAATTAAAAATTGTATTGTAATTGAAATTTTGTATATATAGTGAGAGCTCAAATTTTGTACTTTTCAAAATTGTAATAAAATATTTGTTTGAATAAAATATCTGTTTGAAATTAAATTCTACGTTATTTATTTTATTCAACAAATATTTATTTAATTATGTGAAAAATAAAATAGTAGAATTAACAAATACATTTAAATGAATATATATATATGTATATATATGTTTATTATCATCAAACAAAAATCATATACTTGCAATTCAACAATCTCCCCCTTTTGATGATAATAAACATATATTTAAGCTTTTGAATTTATTAAATATATTTGATCGTTCTATTTGCTCCCCCTATTTGAATGCTCCCTCTCTACAACAAAGCTCCCTCTTCATATATGCATGAAAATAAATAAAAATACGCAAATGAACCTAGATAGGAATATGCAAATAAAAAATAAAATATTTGACCTTTATTTGCCAAAATCTTAACTTTTCCCTCCCCCGTTTGTTATCAGCAAAAGAGTAATAGTGTTAGAGAAAATAGAGATAAAGTGATAGACATTAATACAACATTAATACCCAATTGAGTATAAATATTAAATTTCAATAAAAAATCAAACAAAAATCATAAATACTCTGTTAGGCGCATATTCCACTTTAGAATGATAGGGGTGATGTCGACATATAAAACCATATAGTTGTGTCTATTTATGGTATATATATATCAGGAATTTGAATATCTACTAACCATGCATAATCGTTAGGATTTTTAAATGAGATTAGTAGTATTCCTAATTTTTATAAAAAATATGAATTTCAAGTATCTTCTAACCACACATAACCATGAGAACTTTTAAATGGGATTAAAATCAACTTGTCTATTTAATAACCAATTTTGATATGTGTTCCATACATGCATAACCATTAGGACTTTTAAATGAGCATGAAAGCACATACACAAATATTCCAAGTAATTCACCCATGCATAACCGTAAGGACTTTTAAATGAGAGTGAATACTTTGGATGTTTTAAAATAAAAAAATAAAATAAAAACGAATAATTTCCCGTTTAAAATACCACATTTTGACATACCATATTGGATTTTAATGAGTGATGGTCGTTAGAAATATGATAGAAATAGAGATGGTCATGGAATTTTTACCCATCAAAAGTTATTATAAATCTTGTTTAAATTTTTAAAGAAATTTACTAAATATACTTTCTCAAGTCATAATATATGATTAATATCAACACTCATCACTTATATTTCAGTCACTATTTATCTTTTGATAATCAATAGGGAATAAGATTAGTTAACATAGGCATTTAAGATCAAAATCAAAAATATAGAATCAAATTTCTAAAATGCCTAAACTAAGACGAAGTCGACAAAAACTATTTTCTGGAAGGGGTTTTGTAAAAATGTCTGCCAATTGAAATCGGTTGAAATGAAATTTATGTAGATATTTTCTTTGGAAATATGATCTCTAATAAAATGATGTCTAACACTATATGTTTTGTCCGTGAGTGATGTACAGGATTATTTGTGAGATTAATTGCACTTTTGCTATCACACATTAGTGGTACACGTTTAAAATTTAGACCATAGTCTTGCAAAGTTTGTATCATCCATAAAATTTGAGCAGAGCAACCACTTAGAGCAATATACTCTGCCTCAGTGGTGGATAATGCAATACAATTCTGTTTTCTACTTAACCATGCGACTAATGGATGTCCTAACTTAAAACACGTTCCACTAGTACTTTTTCTATCAACTAGACTTACAGCATAATCTGCATCTGAATATCCTTTTAATTCAAAGTTATCATTGGTTGGATACCAAAGACCAAAACATGGGGTGTGCAACAAATATCTTATAATCCTTTTAACAGCTTTTAAATGAGATTCTTTTGGATTTGATTGAAATCGTGCACATAAGCAGACAAAAAACATGATGTTAGGTCTAGAAGCAATAAGATAAAGAAGTGATCCAATCATACCTCGATATTGCTTTTGATCAACTGCCTAACCTTTTTCATCCTTGTCAAGTTTAATTGTTGTGCTCATGGGGGTTTTTGCAGGTTTAGCATCTTTCAATCCAAATTTGTTGATAAGTTCCCTAATATATTTCGTTTCAGAGATGAATGTACCTTTATCACTTTGTTTGATTTGAAATCCTAAAAAGAATTTTAACTCTCCGACCAAGCTCATTTCAAACTTCTCCTGCATGACTTTTTCAAATTTCTCATATAACAAGTTGTTAAAGGCACCGTAAATAATGTCATCAACATATATTTGAACAATCATAAGATCGTCGTTTTCATGCAATAGAAATAATATGGTGTCTACACAGCCCTTTTTGAAACCATTTTCAAGGAGGTAAGTGCTAAGACATTCATACCAAGCTCTAGGGGCTTGTTTTAATCCATACAGTGCTTTCTTAAGTTTATATACATGGTTAGGGTATTCATGACTTTCAAAGCTTTCTGGTTGTTCAACAAAAACATCTTCTTTCAAAATTCCGTTAAGAAAAGCACTTTTACTATCCATTTGTCTTAGCTTAAATTTTTTATAGCAAGCAAAAGCTAACAATATCCTAATGGATTCTAGTCTTGCTACAGGTGCAAAAGTATCATCAAAATCAATTCCTTCAATTTGATTATAACCTTTAGCAACTAACCTAGCTTTATTCCTAATCACATTTCCAAATTCATCAAATTTATTTTTAAAAATTCACTTTGTTCCTACGATTGGATAATCATTAGGTCTAGATGCTAGAGTCCAAACATCATTTCGCTCAAATTGATTTAGCTCTTCTTGCATAGCCATAAACAAACTTTCATCATTAACAGCTGTATCTATGTCTTTGGGTTCAATTTATGAAATAAGTCCACTGTATAGACACAAATCACACAAATTTCTAAAGAAGGAACGAGTTTGAATACCTATGATAGGATTTCCTATTACCAATTCTGGAGGATGATCTGCTTTGAATCTCAATCTCTCTGGATCTAGATTTCTTTGGACTTCTTTCGTGATTGTGGTTTCTTTTGGTTTTTCATTTTCATCTTTTCGTTCTCCTCTTCAACATTTCTTTTGATTGTTTCCTTGTTTTGATCATCAATACCTTCATTAAATTTCACATTGATTGACTCGATGATTGTTCTCGTCCTTTGGTTGTATACTCTATAGGCTTTGCTTCTGGATTAGTATCCCATGGACATGCCTTCATCATCTTTTGCCTCAAATTTTTCCAGTTAATCACCTGTATTAAGAATAAAACACGGACAGCCAAAAACCTTGAAATATGCAATGTTGGCTTTTTGCCGAACCATAGTTCATATGGTGTTCTCGTAAGAATCGGCCTAATCATGACTCTATTCATTACGTAATAGGCTGTATTTACTGCCTCTGCCCAAAAAGACAAGGGTAGTTCATACTCGTTTATCATAGATCTAGCGAACTCTTGTAAGGTTCGATTCTTTCTCTTGACTACTCCATTTTATTGTGGAGTACGTGGGGCAGAGAATTCGTGTCTAAATCCATTTTCATCACAATAATTTTCAAATTCATAATTTTCAAATTCTCCACCATGAACACTTCTTAGTGAAATAATAGAAACTCCTTTTTCATTTTGAACTAATTTTGTGAATTTGGTGAAGTAAGAAAAAGTTTCTGATTTTTTAGCTAAAAAGTATACCCACGTGTATCTAGAGTAATCATCAACCAATACGAAACAATATTTCTTACCACCTAGACTTGCAATATTGTTAGGTCCAAACAAATCCATATGAACTAGTTTAAGGACTCTAGAAGTGCTTACATTGTTCTTGGCATGGAACGAGGATTTTTTAAGTTTTCCCATATTACACGCTTTACATAAAATTTCTGTTTTGAAATCATGTGATGGAAAACCTATTACCAAATCTTTTCATTTTAATTTGTTCAACAGATTCATGCTAGCATGTCCTAATCGTCTATGCCATAAATTTACTTCTACATCCTTAGCTACCAAACATTTTGAAAGAGCGAGATCATCAAAAGATAGAGAGTATATATTACCTTTCCTCTTACCTGAAAATAAGGTTTCTTTTGATGATTGGTCAACAATTTTGCACAAGTCAGAATCAAAAACAACATTCATTCCTTTATCACATAACTGGCTAATTGAGATCAAATTATGGTGTAGATTTTCAACATATAATACGTCGTTTAAGGTAAACGCACCATTACCTATTTTACCTTTACCGATAATTTTGCATTTCTCGTTGTTTCCTATTGTGACTCTCCCACCTTTGTGTTTTTCAAGGTTAAGAACTTTGATTTGTCGCCCGTCATGTACCTAGAGCAACCGAAATCTAGATACCATTCTTGTTGTTCCTCAACCTGCCAACACACCTCGTTTGGTTCTTCACTTTCACTGTCATTTGTTTCTCCCGAGAAACACTGATTTACTTTTTCATTATATTTATTACTAAATTTGTCAAGACGAGATTGGGAGGTTCCTTCATGAACTACTTCAAGTGTGTGCCAGATTTCCTGCGCAGTTAAACAATGTGAAACACAATTAAATTCAATTTGGTCTAATGAACAAATAATAGAATTCATAGCCTTGATATTAGCAGTTAATAGTTTAATTTCAGAATTTGTCCATCGATCCATAGGTTTTTCTATTTCTTTATTATCTATCATAATTGTGGTGCCCTATGTCCCGTTTCAACAATATTCCAAGCATCTATGGATTTCAGAAAATTTTCCATTCTATTTTTCCAATATGCGTCTTTACCATTGATCATTGATGGCCTAACTATGGACTGATCCTCAGCAAAAACATTATTAAAAGAACCCATTTTAAAAAATCAAAATTTTAAAACAAAAATTGCCTTTTGTTCCTACTCTGATACCACTAGTAGGATCGATTTCACCCTAGTGGGGGGTGAATAGGATGATACTAATAATTATAAAAATTTAATGCGAAAATATATAAAATAATTGCAGCACAGATAATAGCAGAATAATAAAAGCAGAAATAGAACAACACAGATTTACCCAGCTTCGGCAAAACCCTACCTACGTGTTGCCCCAAGGTTTCTATGAGAAATTAAGTAGTCAGACGCTTGCACACGTAAACTTGAGACACCCGCTATCGACTAACCTAACTATACGCTCAAAACCCTGCCACAACTCAGCCACTGAGTTGCGAATTCTCGAACTACACCACCGTAGTTCGTCCCCTAGTCACACGACTAGAATTAAAAGTAAATTACAAAATAAAAACAACTCAAAAACAAATACCCTAATTTTAAAAATAAAGCCCAATAGAAATTGATAAAGGCCGGCCCAAAGAAGTAGACACTGTGATAAAAAAATCCGTTCCCTTTTCTCTTTTTATTTCTATCTGCTGATTCCTCTTTCATTCAGTTCTTCGTTCGTTCCTCTTTCGAAAATTTAGGGCTTCTGGAATTTGAGGTAGCCGCCTATTCAAATTGTTGATTGAATGATGATCTTTCTTCAGTTTGCTTCGTCAATCAATTCGTTGCTTTGATTTGCAAACGACTGCTTCAACTCGTCGAGTTCGAATGATAAAAGTGGTATGTGATTTTGCTTTATTACTCTAGTTGATATGCTTGAACTCGATGCTTTAATTTCCAATGATGTTAATGGTATTTATATAGGGATTGAAACCCTTAGTTTATGTTAGTATAATTCAATTTGAATTCTTCAAATTGCTATGCTCGGCCATTGATTTGTAATCGAATGTTGGTGATGTTTTCTGACTTCTGTTATGCTTGCTTGGTCACCACGGCTTGCATTTGCTTTGGATTTGGCTCTGTTCTTTTCTGGGATTGGAATTTATTTCTCGTGACATTATTCAAATTATGTGTAACTACATGAGTTTGAATTTCTTTGAGTCGGTTCCATTCTTTGGTATTTGAATTTGGCATTCTAAGATGAACTGGACTTTGACTTGTTCAATTCGTGTTCTTTCATCTTGCATTTGATAATTTTCCATGGCTTAATTTGTCAATTGTTCTCACTGCTGTTGCATATGAAGATCACTATGCAAGTAGCTTCAAGTTTAATTTATATTCTCTATTACATCACTATGCTTGTGTGTCTGGTTCTTGTGCATTTTGAAGTCTTTGTCCTTATGTCTTGTACCATTATGTCTTTGATTTGTGCACTTGTCTGAAATTGCTCATATGAGCGGCTGTCTAGTTTCCATTGCATGTATATATGTATACATGTGTATTTATGTATAGTCTATTTCTTGACTTTGTGTTTGCAGTCTTGTTTATGTTGAAGCTTAACTTGCATGTGGTTGTTGTGTCATTTGTTTGGTTTTGCATTTTGGTCTTCACATTTCATTGCTCTGAACTGTTGTGTTCATATTGAAGACCGGTCTGGTTTCATGTGCACTAACCTAGTGTGGTGCACTTGTGTCATCACTACTTATACCATCCATGCTTATAATTATTGTTCACTTATGGTTATTGCTTTCCTCCTGATCTCTGTTGCAATGTTGTACTAACCTGGTGCCATTGATATTTGAGTTCATTGATGACCTGTTGAGTGTTGTTGCCTTTGGCCATTGTATTCAAGTTGCTAGGTCTGGTTATAGTGTTCACCTCAGTTGCATTCCATTGTTCACTATTTCCATACTCCAGTTTTGTTGCAATTTAATGTTGAGGCTTTGCTCAGTTGACTTGTTGGTGACACTTTTGTGATGTATTTGTATTGCACCTGAGTTGAATCCAGCCTCAGCTTGGGTTTGACCTTGTGCTCACCTGTCCCCATAGTTTTATCAAGTGTATATCGGTGTGCACGGCCTTGTGGCATGTACAGTGATACACTGTGCATGTCACAAGTTGTTCGTGTATGAATGGATTCAAATTAAATGATGACGAACAACCCAAATAACCGAGGCAAAGAATATTTTTCAAACACACATTTTATTTTACACTGCAAAAATATTTCTTTTTTAATTTTACTGCATCAGTGTTTATTTTGCAGATAATTCAGATGCTAGATACAAATTGGAATATAGTTGAAGAACAAATACGAGTGAATAAGTGATATGTAGTGAGGTGCAAATGTATGTAACAATTGTATAGTGAAAAATTGTGTTGTAATTTGAAATTGTATTGTAATTGAAATTTTGTATATAAAGTGAGAGCTCAAATTTTGTACTTTTCAAAATTGTAATAAAATATTTGTTTGAATAAAATATCTGTTTGAAATTAAATTATGTGTTATTTATTTTATTCAACAAATACTTATTCAATTATGTGAAAAATAAAATAGTACAATTGACAAATACATTTAAATGAATATATATATATATATATTTACTATCATCAAACAAAAATCATATACTTGCATATTCAACAAGGCTGAGGTAGTTCGCTATAAGTGTGACAAGAAGGTTCACTTTGCTAATGAATGCCGGTCAGGAAAAGGGAAGAAAGCTGCAGTTAAGAAGGATGTGAAATGCTTCAACTATGATCAAGTTGGGCATTACAAGAATCAGTGTCCATAGCCAGTTAGGGAGGATAAAGGAAAGGTCTTTGCTATCAGATCAGCTAGGCCTACTGCAGCAGATAATGGAAAGACTATGATGGAAGGTAGGTTTTTGATTCAAAATATTTCAATTAGAGTACTTTTTGATACTGGTGCATCACACTCATTTATATCTCAGTGTTTGGTTGACAGATTATGTCTAGAACCCACCTACCTTGTTACCTCCTTAAAGGTTGTGAATCCAATAGGAAGGTATGCAACTCTACGGTTATGATGTGACCAGTTAGAACTTGACTTGTTAGGTCATAAGTTTGCATGTTGTTTGTATGTTATTGATTTCATAGATTTCGGGATCATTTTGGGTATGGATTGGTTGACTAGGTATGAGGCTAGAATATTTTGCCATGATAGGGAAATATCACTGAGACACCCTGATAGTCATAACCGAGTGATATTCTCAGTAGAGAATACTGACCGGAGTGTTAGTGCTATGCTTAATGCCACGGAGGTAGGAAATGAGTTAAATTAGGTTCGGGTAGGAAGAGAGTTTGTAGATGTCCTTGAGCCAGTCACTGGACTACCCCCGAAAAGAGCTGATGAGTTTAAAATAGATCTTGTGCCAGGAGCTGAACCTGTAGGTAGACCACCTAGCAGAATGACACCTACTGAGATGAAGGAATTGAAGGTGCAGCTAGTGGATCTAGAAGGAAGGAAATTTATTAGACCAAGCAGTTCACCTTGGGGAGCGGCCGCGGTGTTCGTAAAGAAATTGGATGGGTCGTCGAGGATGTGCATCGACTATCGTAAGTTAAACGAAAGGACGATCAAGAATAAGTATCCTTTGCCAAGAATAAATTATCTGTTTGATCAGTTGAGTGGAGCCATAGTATTTTCCCAACTGAACTTGGCGATAGGTTTCCATCAGTTAAAAGTGGCGAAGGACAGTATTCCTTTGACAGCATTTCGGACTAGATATGGTTCATATGAGTGGATGGTGATGCCATTCGGATTGACGAATGCACCTGCTTTCTTCGTAGATTTGATGAACCGAGTTTTTCGAGAGTATTTGGATAGGTTTATGCTAATATTTATAAATGAAATTCTAGTATACTCTAAGGATGAGAGAGATTATGAAGATCATCTTAGAGTGGTGCTTGAGATGCTGAGGCAGAATCAGCTAAAGTTAAAGTTTACCAAATGTCATTTCTAGAAGAAAGAGGTAAAGTTCTTGGTCACATGGTTTCAGAGAAAGGATTTTTAGTCGATCTAGATAAGATCAAAGCCGTGAATAATTGGAAGAGACCAGAGACGGTGACTGAGATCAGGAGTTTTCTTGGACTTGCTGGCTACAACCGGAGATTTATTAAGGATTTCTCGTGGATAGCAGCACCCTTAACTAAGCTAACCAGGAAGGAAGTGAAGTTTGTTTGGTCCGACAAATGTGAGGAAGCATTCCTTAAGTTAAAGCATTTGTTGACCAATGCACCCGTGTTAGTAGTTCCAAACGAAAACCAAGGGTTGGTGGTATATACTGATGCATGTGGAACTGGATTAGGAGCAGTATTGATGCAAAATGGTAAAGCCGTTGCCTATGCATCTAGGCAGCTTATGCCGCATGAAGTTAGATATCCTACTAGTGATTTGGATTTGGCAGCTATGATCTTCACATTAAAGATTTGGGGACATTATCTCTTAGGTGAGAGATTTGAGTTATATACCGATCATAAGTCTTTACGGTAATTATTCTCTCAGAAGGAGTTGAATATGAGACAGCGGAGGTGGCTGGAGTTTTTGGCTGCATATAATTTTGGTATTGAATATACACCAGGGAAAGGTGATAAGGTAGCAGATGCCTTTAGCAGAAAATATCAGAATGTGGTGTTAGCTATGTTGGCAGAATGGAAAGATTTAGAAGCTTTAGTCAGTTTTGATGTGCAGTTAAGATCGACTGCTAGTTCTAGTCAGAGTTCCGCTAGACTATCTTGTTTAGAAGTTCGGCCTGTATTGATTGAGAAAATTGATTCTAAACAGAAGAAGAATCCAGTATTAGCAGAAAGGATCAAAAGGTTGGAGGTTGGAACAGAGACTAATGATTTAAAGGATTTTAGCCTTAACCAGAGAGGATGGTTGAGAAAGAATGGAAGGTTATGTGTTTCGAATGTGGAGGACTTGAGGAAAGAAGTTCTTGGAGAATGCAGCGATCCAAGTTTACGATCCATCCTGGAGGAACCAAGATGTATCAGGATATGAAGAGGAGCTTCTATTGGGAAGGCATAAAGAGGGATGTTGGCTTGTAGGTTACGCAGTGTGCAAACTATCAACAAATGAAAGCTGAACAATAGAAACCGAGCGGGTTGCTTCAGCCTTTAGATATTCCAGTTTGGAAATGGGACTCGATATCTATGGATTTATAGACGGGTTGCCAAGGTCAAATAGAGGAAATGAAAGTATATGGGTTATAGTGGACAGATTGACCAAGAGTTCCCATTTCATTCCAGTTAAGTCAACCAGAACGACACATGTTTTAGCTAAGTTGTTCCTGAAGAACATAGTTAGACTGCATGGAGTTCCTAGTAGTATAGGCAGTGACAAAGATGCTTTGTTCACTAGTGAATTCTGGAAGAGTCTACAGAAAGTGATGGGTACCAAGCTTAATATGGGTACTACATATCACCCTCAAACGGATGGGCAGACAGAGAGAGTCAATAAGGTACTCGAAGATTTATTGAGAGCTTGTGTATTAGACTTTGGTGGATCTTGGGAGGATCGCCTACATTTGGTTGAGTTTTCCTATAATAATAGTTACCAGACTAGTATAGAATGGCGCCGTTTGAAGCTTTGTATGGAAGACCATGCAAATCTCCAGCATATTGGTTGGAGACTGGAGACAAATTAGTCTTAGGTCCAGATTTGGTTAGAGAGGCGTCAGAGAAGATTGAGTCAATCCGAGGAAGGATGAAGGAAGCTCAGTCAAGACAGAAGAGTTACACCGATAAGAGGCACAAGGACCTAGAATTCTCAGTTGGTGATAAGGTTTTCATTAAGGTATCACCTATGAAGGGTGTGATACAATTTGGAAGGTCAGGGAAGTTAGCCCCAAGATATGTGGGTCCATTCCAGATTATAGAGAGGATTGGAAAGCTCGCATATAGAGTAGAGTTGTTGAGCAATATGGTAGGTGTCCATAATGTATTTCATGTGTCTCATCTTCACAAGTATCTACATGATCCAAAGACTACTATTCCTCCAACAGGGTTGGATGACTTAGTGGTAGCACCTAATTTGACTTTTGTTAGACAACCAGTTCGAGTTGTAGCTAGAGATGAGAAAAGATTAAGAAACAAGACAGTCAGGTTAGTAAAAGTTCAGTGGAGCGACAACAAGAAGGACTGTACTTGGGAGACAAAGGACATGATTATAGATACTTATCTTGATCTTCTTTGAGGGTATGTCTATATTAGATTTATATAGATAGTTGCTAGTCAGTTAGACTGGTATGGTTGTTAGGAGTTGTTACAGATGATTGCTATGTTTAGTATTTAGTCCTTACTGAATTTCGAGGATGAAATTCTTTAAGTGGGGAGCCTGTAACAACCCTAATTTTTGATAACATTATTCAGAAGATTTAATTAGCTAAATAAAATAGAATAATGATGATAAGGAGATTGAGATTTGAATAAATTATATACATATAGGGTCGTGCTTATTAGCAAGATAAATGTACTGCAACAAAAGACCTTCGTTTAAAAACCGCTATTAAAGCCCTCTATAGCGTTTCTATATACGCCATCAACAAGTTGTAATAAGTCTGATAGATACAATAGCATTTCAAAATTGCAATGGAAAACGAACTTTTAACAGTGTTTTCATTGCCATCTTAGACTAGACGTATCGGTACAACTACTTTTCTATAGCGTTTTGAAGCTTGCTATAGAACTTTTACAGTTGTGTTTTATGATACTAACAATTATGACATCATTTAATTGCTATAATATGTTGACATGCCATATTATTATAGCATCTAAAAACGCTGTGGAAATATTATGTCAATCTTTTGTTACGCATTGAAACGCTATAGAAAATTTATTACTATCTATTGTAGGTTGTTTTTTTGCTATGAAAACTATTTAATCCTTGTAGAATATCTTGTATAGCACTAGCATAATGCTGTAGTATATGAAAGCGGTAACAATTTTTCTTTTCGTAGCATAGTTAAAACGCTGTAAAAAAATTCCATTGCATTTTTTATTGCCATATACATTCAAGCTTACAATTTTCAATTCTATTAAACTTATTTCAACTAATATATTATAACAAATCAAAAAACCACACTTATCACATTGTAATGTACGTAATCAAATGGAGTCATAAGTCAAACCACAAAATATATATCCATAATATTTCATACACGAAGTATTAAGCATATAAATATTTGTGACCAAAGTAACAATACATACAACTGTAGCTAACCAAAATGATACATACTAAAAACAAAGACATATTACGTCGATAGACAATACATTAATGCAAGCATAACCGAGTTGAAGGAGAAAGAGTGTGACATCATGTAGCAAACTCAAAAGCATCATATAGCACTTGTCAAAAAGAAGCACATACGTGCGTATGTTAGTCATAAATGTAGAAATGTATAAGTACTAAACAACATGATTTCAAACAGAAACTTTATGAATTAATCACTTAAAATAACTAAGAAGCATCCACAAAGGCTAACTCAAAGTGGACAAGCAACTCAGACAAGACCAGCTATTTCAAATAGACTTGTTATTTCATGCAAACTTCTAGTCTTATAGAAAATGTCCACTCTACTAGCCAAAACATACAATAACAACGGTAAATTGATTTACATTGTTAACTTAGTTAAAAATTTGTAAAACTTAGTTAATTTTTATAGATGTATTTAATTTTTATAAAACTTGTTTAACATAGTTATTTTTTGTAAAAAATAGTTATTTTTTGTAAACTTTGTTAATTTTTATAAAAAATCAACTTAGTTAAATTTCTATAAAAAATTGTTAATTTTTATAGGTCTATAGGATTTCATAAAATTTCAACACCTCATTTGCACGGTTAGTGCTTTCCTGCACACTCAATTAAATATATATATATATATATATATATATATATATATATATATATATATATTTCCACGATCAATACAAAATCAGATCCATATCATATATAATATACTTCATGATAACACACATTTAAATGCATAAAAACGTACATTTTATTAGCAATTTTTGCTAACAATATTCCATACAGTAAAGGAATGTTTTGTGTACCTATATAATAAAGTAAAGAGAATAATTAAAACACAAATCTATATATATATATATATATATATATATATATATATATATATATATATAAAGAGTCATGTACTAGTTTCTGAAATTAATAATATCCTATGTACTTGCACTGTGATGCTATTGTTTACACTGTGATGCACTTGAGATATTTCCATAGTGGCTATCGTTTACACTGCGATGCTAAACATCATTTTGTTGCCACTATACTGCTACATTACTCAATATGCATTTCAGTCTACTGCAACGATTGTAGTTTTCAAGTCCAGTCCCACTTCTTTATTCTCAGACTCCACCACAATACAACAGTTTTGTTTCTGTATAGCTTCAGCCTCACTGCTATATATTTCTGCAAAACAGCATCAACTCAATTTATGTCACTTAGCTTCAATCACACATCATCTCATCGCCTACATTCTCATATTCAGTGATGCACTACATCTCCATGCTTTGTGATAAAGTTTAGAGCCAGTTCCTGCATTTCAGCGCCTGTCGATTCTACAACTCATCCCGACTGATACCATTATGCAAAGAATGAAAAAGACAGAAAGTACCGAGTACATAACCATTATACAAAGGGTTAATTATGTTTAAAAGCTAGTTGTTTAGCCAAGCCTGTCAATCCTCTAAATATTGAAATAAGATTGAAACTGCTATCATGTAGGAATCAAATAATAAAAAATAAATGATGAGATTATGTTTAAAAGCTAGTTCCAGCATATCTTACTTGCTACTTGTCATTGTCATCCATCCTTCATTCATTGTCATCTTTTCTCAGGTTCCAAACTTGCATGTACATTTTCACCTTGCCCTACAACCGCATTTCACAAGAATTACTTCTATATTAAATTAAAACATGGAGAGAAATGTAATAAATTATGCACCAGTAGTTGGTTGTTGCTGACTTGTTGCTTCTTTAGTAGAAATTATGACAGTCTTACTAGAAACTGAAGAAGACTGCATCGTATGCATGTACAGATAAGAAGACATAAAAGGTTGTAGCACCATTGAAATAACAACAGCCACATCATTGAAGTAGTGCAGCTTGATGTTGCTGTTGTGCACTTGTTATTCCTTTACAAACCTGTAGCTTAGTTTCTATATACCTAGTTAGCTTAGTTGATCTCTATAAAATTTAAAACTTAGCTAACTTTATAAAACGTAGTTAAATTTTTGGGACTTGTTTATTTTTTTACAAAATGAGTTAAATTTTTTAAGGTCAATTAATTTATTTTTTATAAAATTAGCTGTTTATATAAACATATTTAATTTTTATATAATTTAGTTAGCTTATTTAATTTTTACAAAAAATTAGTTAATTTTTATAAGTTTCGTTAATTTTTATAAAACTTAGTCAACTTAGTTTAATTTTGTAAAAATCAGTTAACTAGTTAGTTTTTACAGAATTTTATTAACTTGGTTAATTTTTATCCAAATTGGTTATCATAAAGCTTGGTGTTTAGATGAGTTGATAGAGATTCCATGTCAATGGCTATTACAAATGAAAACTAGTCCAACTCAAATTATTAAAAATCAATTTCAATTGGCATGATTTCCCTATTTTAATATGCCTGCAAATCTTCAATCTGCCATGACTGTCCTCAATCCCGGATCTGCCATTCACTGGCCGCATATTCTGACCTACCTTGCACTCAGTTTCTCAGTTTCAACCTGATATATTCCAACTTGCCTTACACTTGCATATTTTGGCATGCATGCCTGCCACACATTTTCTTATTTCATGAGCATTTCATCTACTTGCTTAAATATACTTGTTCTGCAATCCTCGGCATTCATTCTTGTTCGTCGTAATCACATCCAAAGCATGTTCTAGCGAAGTTCAATCCATAATGCAAGCAGTTACAACCAAGGTCAAACCAAAATACAAACAGTTTAGATCATGACATTCCCAGTAGCATTGAGTCATTAGGCTGCGAAAAAGTTCAGCGGTTCTATTCCCGCATCTTTCAATGTATTGCAGCAACATGCATCAACCAATTTCTAGTTCATATTTTGATCACGAGCAGTATATTAGGCCATCCAAGATGTTCTTATACTCCATCCAAGCGGTTTGACTGATTATTGGACTCATCGTAGTATACTAATTCAGACCATTGGTCTCAACCAAGTATTTATCTTGTTCACAAGCTTTCAAAATGGATGATGGGTTTCTAGCATTTTCAATTGAGGGGAAGACGGAGAAAGAAAATAAGGAGCTATTGAAATAACTAGGAAAAAAGCGACGTCAAAATACTTTCGAATCCCTTCCACATAATTCCATATCTTACTTGATAATAGCATTTATATTTCATTTTATGTTGTAGGTCAAAAAATTATAACAGTGAGCGTTAAAACACCATTAATAATCAATTTTCAGTGCTATTAATAGTTATTTTTCTTGTAGTGGTAATTTGTTGTATCATTCATCCCTTTGATGTATCATTATAGATAAATTCAATGCCAAAACGTCGTAATTTTGCAATCCATGACTCCACTTCATGGTCAAATTTATCGATGTATAGAGCTTAACCGATATAAAATATAAAACTACATTTGCAGATAAGAAACTAAAATTACAAAAGAATGTGAAACAAGAATGGCCACATACCTCCAGGTTATAGATGCTACAAAGGATTTGTTTAATAAATATTTAATATTCTGGATACTATGCCATATGCATGCTCGACTCTTGCCATCTGAAACCGACTGAAGGACACTGCACTGCACTGCACTTTGAAACCAACAAAAGTGGACTCTTACCATCTAAACCCAACAAAAATGGGCTCTGACTTTTGGTTTTGAGATTTTTTCAAGAGTTCTATAGTTGAGC
The DNA here is from genome assembly GCA_030737815.1 of Allium fistulosum. Taxonomy (NCBI): domain Eukaryota; kingdom Viridiplantae; phylum Streptophyta; class Magnoliopsida; order Asparagales; family Amaryllidaceae; genus Allium; species Allium fistulosum. The sequence goes on from JASFAW010000025.1 coordinate 191,843, forward strand.
CATTCCAGATTGCAACATTGCACTTTGATGTACCAATGTCGATTCCAATTGCTATGTCAGAGAATAGTGATTGTTGGTCGACTTCATGGGTGTTTTCGCTGTCTAATGCAACTGTTTAAATAGGTTCACCTATCTTGCATGACTGTAAATAGGTTCGTTGTCTTCAACTTTATCATGTGTAGCTTGAATAGACTGTAAAGGAAGTGTAGATGAAGTGCCTTCAGAAGATAACCCAGGAACTGAATTTCTAGACACAAATCAGGTTGAGCAAACAGAGGTAGCGAAACTGCCTCCAATTCAGTAACAAAGGCCATGTTAGGAGATATCACACCTTGTTCCAGCCCCCGCAGATATCCAACTGTTAACGGCAATGAAGAAGAGATAATAGTATGATGCAGCGCATAAGGAAGAAGCACTCACCAAGATCGTAAATCGCGAGCGACCTATCTCGGCCCGATCTAACTCCAGCGACCTAACTGCCGCTTTCCGACCTAACACCTCTTCCCTTAGTCGCGAGCGACCTAAACCGTCTCCCCTAAGTCGCGAGCGACCTAAACCCTCTCCCCTAAGTCGCGATCGACCTTCGAACAAGCCACGCGATCTTCCAACCTTAAGTCGCGGCCGATCTACTGATGAGGCGCTCATTCCTTTAAGTCGCAGCCGACCTATTGAAGAATCGCGAACATCACTAAGTAGCGAGATACGTACCGCCTCCCTAAGTCGCGAATCCCTTGCAAGCATCCTTCTAAATCGCCGCTTGTTAGGTCGCGTACGACCTAATTTTAAGTCGCGGCAAAAATAGTTAGCTCGCTGATGATGTCTAAGTCGCTAACGACCTTAATTTTAGGTCGCGTGAAAATTATAAGTCGCGGCATTTGATCTGGGAAGCTGTTTCTTCGAAGTGAATGTGTTGTTAAGTCGTACGGAAATATGTAATGTTAGATCGAGATAATTTTAGGTCGTGTACAACCTATGCTATGTTGTATCTGTTATGTGTTGTAAATATTCTAAGTGATAGGTCGTTCATGACCTATGAGTTGTGTTGTAAATGTGAAGTCGTGTGTTGAGTTGTAAGCCTATAAATAGGCAAGTTGTGTCATTTGTAAAAGGTTGTTGATTGTTGAATAAAATTCTCTTTTGTTAGATTTGTGCTTTCAATTACAATTGGTAGTCGAGTGTATCTCCTATCTCCACCTTCGACATTCGAGTGCGCTCGAATCTTCGATTGTTGAAGCCGATTCGCGGAATCAAGTGCGCTTGATCAACGCGTGAAGAATCGCAGATCTTTGAACCTGGTATCGTGCGCGATCAACGAGTTCGAGATAGCTAGAATTCGGTATCTTCGGATCAACGAGTTCGGGCATTTCAGTATACATTAATCCATCGACTGCTACTTTCAACGATCTACATCGTTTTGATTAATTCGCTGCGTCAGTTTGGTATCAGAGCTTGTTTTAGCCAATCATAGCTAAATCGAGTCTTGGAGCCGAGAATTTGAAGTGTTGAAGTTGTGTTCATCGTGTTCATCATATTTGGCAACAAAGTTGGAGTTTTCGATCCATTTCATTTTGGATCAAAGTTCGAAAGGTGTCTGAAACTTGAAGTGTGAATTTGTTGAAGTGTTTGAGAAGTATTCAATCATGCCGCCAAGACGAGTTCAACGTCATCGCAATATTAATGCTTTGTACGGAAGAGAAGAGGCCGATGAAATGGAGCAACGAATCAACGAGAATTTCAATGAGAAGCTTACTGAAGGGATTGGTCGATTAGAGAGAATGATGCTTGAAATGAGTCAAAATCAAAGAAGGGTTTCACCTGAATCGAGCCATGGGAGAAGTAGAGTTTCACCACATTCCAATCGGGAGAGAAGTGTTGATAGTGATCATAGAAGCGTGGATCGAGATTGTGATAGAAATATTGAAGATCGAAATCGTGATAGAAATATGAATGATCGTGATCGAAGGAATGTAGATCGTAGGAATGTTGGTGGAAGAAATGGTGGTGGTAGAGATGTTGGTGGTCAGGATCGACATCGATATACATCGGATGGTGAAGAAGAGTATGATGGTGGTAGTGTTCATGGACGAGGACGTGGACGAGGAAGGAATCAGTCGGAGTACGATCACAAGTGGGAATCTGGGATGAAAACTGAAATTCCAGAATTCAAAGGTGGTATGCAGGCTGAGGAGTTTTTGGATTGGGTGGCTAATGTTGAAGAAATTTTTGATTTCAAAGAAGTTCCAGAACATCGTAGAGTGAAGTTGGTTGCTACAAGGTTGAGGGGTAGAGCTTTGGCATGGTGGCAGCAAACCAAACTTACACGTGAACGAATGGGGAAGTCAAAAGTTGAATCTTGGGAGAAGATGAAGAAATTGATGAAAGCAACGTTCTTACCTTACAATTATCAGTCACTGATATATCAACGTTTGCAGAACTTGAGGCAGGGCACAAAGACTGTTAATGACTACGCAGATGAGTTTTATCAGCTTATTGCAAGGAATGATATTATGGAAACGGAAGAACAACTGACATCTAGATTCATTGGGGGATTGAGAATGCAGATCCAGGATATGGTGAATATGTTCGATCCAAGATCTGTGGCGGAAACACATCAGAAAGCGTTGGCTTGGGAGAAGCAGGGACGACGAGGAGGTGGTGTGTTTACTAATTCCAACAATCAAGTGAAGGGTGTTAGTGGAAGTTCTAATGTTTCTAAACCTATCAGTAAACCAGTGGTGAAGGAGGCTGAGAAGGCAAAGGTTAACAACGGTTTCAAATGTTACAATTGTCAGGAGTTGGGTCATAAAAGTAATGAGTGTCCAAAGCCAAAGAAGAGAGCAATGATTGCTGAGGTTGAGGATGAGGATGAGGAAGCTGAAGATTCTAATCAATTACTAGTTGAGGAGGAAGAATTGTTGTCTGGAGATGATGGTTATACATTAATGATGAGGAGGAATTGCTTAACACCGAAGCAGGAGGAAGAGACTAGCTGGTTGAGGAGTAACATCTTTCAATCGACGTGCACTATCTTGGGAAGGGTTTGCAAATTTGTTATTGATGCTGGAAGCTGTGATAACATTATCTCTACAGAAGCTGTAAAGAAGTTATCATTGAAGACAGAGAAGCACCCGAAACCGTATAAGTTAGCTTGGTTGAGGAAAGGTGGGGAGGTGAAAGTTAGTCGAAGGACTTGTGTTAATTTTTCAATTGGGAAGAAATACAAGGACGAAATTTGGTGTGATGTTGTGGACATGGACGTATGCCATTTGTTGTTGGGGAGACCGTGGCAATATGATAGGGCGGTGCAACACGATGGGCGTACCAACAGTTACAGTTTCATGTTTGAAGGGACGAAGATTACTCTAGTTCCGAAGAAGCAACAACAGAAGGAGAGTAAGTTGGAGGAGATTGAAGAGTTGAAAACTTTATTATCTCTGAAGGAATTTGTTAAGGAGGTTGAAGAGGAGCCTGAAGTATACCTGTTGATTGGGCGTGAGAGCTGTGAGGAGGTTGAAATTCCAGAAGAAGCGAAGTCAGTATTGAAAGAATTTGAGGATGTATTTCCAGAAGAGTTGCCTAAAGAGTTACCACCGCTTAGAGACATACAGCATCAGATTGACTTGGTGCCAGGTGCTGCATTGCCTCATAGACCACACTATCGGAAGAGTCCAAGGGAACATGAAGAGTTAAGGAGACAGGTGGAGGAACTACTGGAACAAGGGCGAGTTCAGGAAAGTTTGAGTCCGTGTGCTGTACCAGCATTACTCGTACGGAAGAAGGATGGTTCATGGAGAATGTGCACAGATAGTAGAGCATTGAATAAGATCACAGTCAGATACAGATTTCTGATGCCGAGGCTTGATGATTTACTGGATCAAATCAGTGGATCTGTAATCTTTTCCAAGATTGACTTGAAGAGCGGTTATCATCAGATTCGCATTAGACCAGGGGACGAATGGAAGACAGCATTCAAGACGAGGGAAGGATTGTATGAATGGCTGGTAATGCCGTTTGGTCTATCGAATGCACCAAGTACATTCATGAGGGTGATGAACCAAATTTTCAGGCCGTACATTGGGAAATTTGTGGTGGTTTACTTTGATGATATTCTGATCTACAGTGCTAGTACAGAAGAACATGTTCAGCATTTGAAGAAAGTGCTAATTATCCTTCGGGAAGAACAATTCTACGCTGCTACGAAAAAGTGTGTTTTTATGGCAACGAGTGTTTTATTTCTGGGGTATGTTGTGTCGAAAGAAGGAATACATGTTGACCAGAGTAAAATCGAAGCAATTAGAGATTGGCCACAGCCCAAGACGATAACGGATGTTCGTAGTTTCCACGGGTTGGCTTCGTTTTACAAAAGATTTATTCCACATTTTAGCAGTGTGATGGCACCTGTTACGGATTGCATGAAGGGTAAGCAGTTTGCATGGACAGAGGAAGCAGGGGATGCTTTTGGGAAGATCAAGAAGTTGCTGACATCTGCACCAATTCTAGTATTACCTGATTTTCAGTTGTTGTTTGAGCTACACACTGATGCATCCAAGGTTGGGATTGGAGGAGTGTTGAGTCAGAAGGGGCGTCCAATTGCATACTTTAGCGAGAAGTTATCAGGAGCAAAGATAAGATACAGTACATATGATGTGGAATTTTATGCTGTTATACAAGCTGTTAAACACTGGAGACATTATCTATTTCAGAAAGAGTTTGTTTTATACACTGATCACGAGGCGTTGAAGCATTTACAAGGGCAAGACAAAATTTCAGCGAGACATGCATCATGGATTGCTTATTTGCAGCAGTTTACTTTTGTCGTTAAGCATAAGTCAGGGATAACAAATCGTGTGGCTGATGCTTTGAGCAGGAGGAGTCATTTGTTGACGACAATGAAAGTTGAAGTGACAGGTTTTGAACTATTGCCAGAATTGTTTGAAGAAGATCCTTATTTTGCAAAGCTTGTTGAGACAGTCAAAGACGGGAGTACAGACGAGTTTGTGATGGTAGATGGGTTCTTGTTTAAAGGGAATCAATTGTGCATACCAGATTGTAGCTTGCGAATGAAGATAGTGAAGGAGCTGCATGAGGAAGGACATGTGGGTAGAGATCGTACATTACAGTTGATTTCGCGGTCATATTTTTGGCCTACTATGAGAAAAGAAGTTGAAAGATTTGTGGAAAGATGTCATATTTGTCAAGTTTCCAAAGGGACAGCGACGAATGCAGGATTATACATGCCATTACCCGTACCTATTAAACCATGGGTTGATATTAGTATGGATTTTGTGTTGGGTTTGCCAAGAACTCAGAGGGGGAATGATTCAATATATGTTGTGGTGGACAGGTTTTCAAAAATGGCACATTTCATAGCATGTAAGAAGACAGCTGATGCAGTCCGTGTTGCTCAGTTATTCTTTAAGGAAATATATCGTTTACATGGGTTACCAGAATCTATTGTTTCTGACCGAGATACTCGATTTCTGAGTCACTTTTGGTTGAGTCTGTGGAAAATGGTTGGAACGAAGTTGAAATTCAGTAGCGGTTATCATCCGCAAACAGATGGGCAAACTGAAGTGGTGAATAGATCGTTGGGAAACTTATTGCGATGTCTTGTACATGATAATTTGAAGAGTTGGGACTTAAAGTTGTGTCAGGCAGAGTTTGCTCATAACCATGCTGTTAACCGAAGTACTGGATACAGTCCATTTCAGATTGTATATTCATGCTTGCCAAAGGGGCCGTTGGATTTGATGGTAGTGCCACAACCGACAGGAGTGATTAAATGGGCTGCTGATTTCGTTGATGAGTTGAAAGATTGTCATAAAATTGTTCAGGAACGTTTGGAGAAGACGAATGAAAAGTATAAACAAGCTGCAGATAAAAAGAGAAGAAGTGTGGAGTTCAACGAGGGTGATTGGGTGTATGCTGTTTTAACAAAGGATCGTTTTCCATTAGGTGCTTATAACAAGTTGAATGCCCGAAAGATTGGTCCAGTAAAAATCATAAAACGGATCAATGAAAATGCTTATAAGTTGAAGCTGCCAGAGGATATTTACACGTCTGACGTGTTTAATGTTAAACATCTTATACCTTATTATGGAGATGAACAACCCAATGGGGAAGAATTTTTAAATTCGAGGACGAATTTTTCTCAACCTGGGGAGGATGATGCAGCGCATAAGGAAGAAGCACTCACCAAGATCGTAAATCGCGAGCGACCTATCTCGGCCCGATCTAACTCCAGCGACCTAACTGCCGCTTTCCGACCTAACACCTCTTCCCTTAGTCGCGAGCGACCTAAACCCTCTCCCCTAAGTCGCGATCGACCTTCGAACAAGCCACGCGATCTTCCAACCTTAAGTCGCGGCCGATTTACTGATGAGGCGCTCATTCCTTTAAGTCGCAGCCGACCTATTGAAGAATCGCGAACATCACTAAGTAGCGAGCTACGTACCGCCTCCCTAAGTTGCGAATCCCTTGCAAGCATCCTTCTAAATCGCCGCTTGTTAGGTCGCGTACGACCTAATTTTAAGTCGCGGTAAAAATAGTTAGCTCGCTGATGATGTCTAAGTCGCTAACGACCTTAATTTTAGGTCGCGTGAAAATTATAAGTCGCGGCATTTGATCTGGGAAGCTGTTTCTTCGATGTGAATGTGTTGTTAAGTCGTACGGAAATATGTAATGTTAGGTCGAGATAATTTTAGGTCGTGTACAACCTATGCTATGTTGTATCTGTTATGTGTTGTAAATATTCTAAGTGATAGGTCGTTCATGACCTATGAGTTGTGTTGTAAATGTGAAGTCGTGTGTTGAGTTGTAAGCCTATAAATACGCAAGTTGTGTCATTTGTAAAAGGTTGTTGATTGTTGAATAAAATTCTCTTTTGTTAGCTTTGTGCTTTCAATTACAATTGGTAGTCGAGTGTATCTCCTATCTCCACCTTTGACATTCGAGTGCGCTCGAATCTTCGATTGTTGAAGCCGATTCGCGGAATCAAGTGCGCTTGATCAACGCGTGAAGAATCGCAGATCTTTGAACCTGGTATCGTGCGCGATCAACGAGTTCGAGATAGCTAGAATTCGGTATCTTCGGATCAACGAGTTCGGGCATTTCAGTATACATTAATCCATCGACTGCTACTTTCAACGATCTACATCGTTTTGATTAATTCGCTGCGTCATAGTATCAGTTACTAGGTTGATGGTTAAAGAAGCATTTACGGTATGTGTATAAGATATTAAGATATGATGTTTGCTTGAGAAGGTAAAGAAAGAACATTACCTGAACCTGAAACTATACTTGTAGTGTTGTGCAATTTCAAGGACTGTATTATTTGTATTTTGTTCTATTGGATAATAATCCATGCATGCATTTGACTTAATGGTGATACCTTAATATTAGATAGCAGACTCTTGGTCATGTCATATTACCCAGTTTTTGCATGTTAATATCGGTGGAGAATAAAGCAATTGGTGAGAATATTGAATTACTGAAGCTTGTTACAAAAAGAGGATTCTTAGAACAGCTGAAACTAGAAGGTTATTTATGATTAATATCCGTACCTCCAGAGGATTCAAAGTCACTATTTTGTTAGCACAACTTCTTCAATGATGCATCGCTATATAATACCGCGTCTGTGGCCTTCTTAGTTCCAACAGTTCCTATAATATTCACAATTGACATTAGTCACATAAGTAGTCATGAGTTCATTAACAGGTTAAGTATACTTTTGATTGTAGGTCATCTTCCTAAGCTCACATCTCAAGCATTTAAACTGATCGGTTGTGGCTGTAGGAATCAATCCACTCTCAAACATAGATCATGGAACTCATTGAAACTAGCAATCTTTATAGTAGCATTAATGCTATCACCATCAACATATAGAAAATCCAATAATTGAGCACAAAGCTCTATACCGATGTTGTAAAATAAAATTACAAAAGAGTAGGAAAATGAAAATTTGATTGTTTATTTTTTGCTTTTCAACTAGACTACAATTTTCTCATTATATAGAGATAATGAGTACCAAATATCACTATAAACTAGGACCACTAACTATAATAGAAATTATAAATTAGGAAACGACTTGCATGAACACTTCGATAAATACTAAATTTGTCTTATCAAATAGGAAATTATTATTACTTAGTCTAATGACGTATGTCTCTCTATAATCCCTCCCTTAAAATGATATTACAAGCATTCAATTTAAAGAACATCTTTCATGTTGTCTTTTCTGACTCAAACTCCTGGCATTTGTCTAAGCTTTTGAAAGACAATTTATTTGAGAGACTTGGTGTGTGTGTATCAGTTATCCAGTCATCTCTTCTACAGTACATGACATCAATAACTCCTTCCATGGTCCACTCCATTAAGTAATTGTACATTGCATTTATATGTTTGCTTCGACCATGAAGAACAAGAATTTTAGACAGTTGCAGAGTTGTTATCACAATATATTACAATGGCTCTCCCATGCTTGTAATGCAGCTCTTTAAGAATCTTTCTCAAACAAACAACCTGACATACACTATCTATCTACATGCCTGTTCTGATGAAACTTCTTGAAGTTGGTCGTAATGTTCATAAATAAAATGAATGGTCTAATAAGTGCAGTGCGTGTGTATTGACAAAAGTCACTTAAGCAATAAATGCATAGCGAAAAGTACACATTGAGTATCATATCCTCTGAAATCTAGAAGTTTTCTTGGTAAAAATTCTTTCTAATGCGCTTTTTACCAAGAAACTTCTCTCAACTTTCAACCACCATAGGTTCGGGATATGTAATCTTAGTTTCTACCGCATCTCTTTACTCAGTTCTTTATAGAAAGCAAGTGATTTTCTTGTAAAGAACAGTAAAAGTGAACAGAATGGTGTATGCAGCAACAAAGCTAATCTTCAAAGTATGCAACAATTATTGCCAAAATGAATAGAAGCTATCTATGTAGTGAAATGCCTATAGGATCATGATAATCAGCCTACACAAAACAAATACTCGACATCAACTGAGATACATAAAGTTGTGTATCACCAAAATACCATCACTATTTATATTGAATATATGAACAATACCAATCCTATAATTATCATTATGATGACCATAACATTGTACCATAGGTAGACTATTACAATTTGAACTAAACGACTTCGTAGTTGGAGAAAAAAGGGCATTGCATGCCTTGCATGCATAGCCATCATACTCAACATCAAAAAAGATATCGCAGTAGGCTTAAAATCAGATGACCCAGATGTTGCAATACAAAGATTGTATAAAATAAGTGTAGGGTATTGACTGAAAGCAACAACAGCAATCAAAACGCATAAAACCTGAAAAAAGAAAGAAAAAAAAAGCACAAATGTAGCGTACTATAATTGATACATCATATATTAAAACTGCTAAAAGGGGAAAATCACAGTAGGCTTAAAATCCTTTAAAGTTTATTTTATGCTTCACATTATTATAATTACAATGATCGGTACGTATAATTATGAAATTTTAAACAAAATGTAATTACTCCACAAATAACCATACGATTGTTACACTGCATAATTACAATAACTGGTAAAAGAATTTTTTATTCGAATTCATTAATCAATAAATGTGTCAAAGATTCTCACAAAATCAGATTCAAGATTAATCATACAATTATCGTTACTTTTAAACAATAAAACAGAACCGTATGAGTGTTGAATTATCGACTGATATTTCAAGACTTCAACAAAAATAACACTAAAAGCAAAACTATATCATGAATCAATTCCTGAACTAACAAGATCAAGAAAGGCAAAACAAGAATCTCGGTCTAAGAAGGAAACTCCAATGCATTGTTCTGATCAAGAACATAATCGATGAACTTGCATGTGATAAGCGAAAAAATCTTATAAGGCTCATACAAAATTATATGTGAGTGCTTCAATTTAGCAAGAAGCGAAACACAAACATCCATATAATTTAGGCCAGCATCATGAAATGAGAACATTATCAAAACCGATCATCCAAACATCTAATTATGATAACTGTAGCAAAGATCAGAAGGTTCAAATGATTAGTCTGGGAATATTTCAAAAAAATTAGGGTTTGGGTCGGATTATCGACTGAGGCCATGCATTAGTTTCAACTAATGCAAATGCCTCAATTTAACTGAGGCAAATACGCACTGCTTCAAGCGCCTCACTATAGATGTTCATTTTCTTTCTCCCAACTTACAAGGTGGACGCACAAGGTTGAAAGAAAAAGTGTTACCGTGCAAAGCAGTGGTTTTAGAATAATTTAGAAAGGTTATTATGTAAAATAAAATACCACAAAAGGTAAATGCTAAGAATCAAGAAATGCTGCAGGGGAATAACGAGGTAGAATGCTCTAACAATACTAAAATTTTAGGTGTTCAGCTTAAAAATAAAACTGAAGCAAAAGCTTACCAAGCCAGCGAAGCCTTTTGACAGCAAATTATTGATATTTAGTGCCATGGAGCCAAGCCTTAACCCATTGTTGGCATCTAAATTATAATGAATCCGTATAACCATACTGATATGATTAAAAGTGAATAACCATTCATATATAGGGTCTAATATAGGTTGATCCAACACTAATTTGAAACAGTTGAAACCGAAGAAAATATTCCTCTTTGAAAATAAACAACCATTGAAAAAAACAGAAAAATAATTCGTAACCAAATCAAAACCCCTTAACTTCTAATGGGATAATGTATCACTGATTCGTAGTACATTAAAAATTATGATATAAGAAAGTGGCCACATGAATAATAAAAAAATAAAGAAATAAAAGTATTTAATTTGAAAAAAATATTATTAAAAATATCATGAAAGAAGAACATGACATATAACATTAAATAACACCTGGAAAATTAATAAAAACTTCAAATAAAATTTACTGACATTTTTCTACCTCAAAATTGGAATTTTTCCTTTTATTACAAAGGCTGTACATATTGCTTGACACCACATACAATATGGAGAATTGTAATATCAGTCAAGTACAAAACATATTGGTCCTTTTATTATACTTGTAGCTTAGTTCAAATATAATTAATATTTTATTACACCAAGCTTAGTTCATCAATGGTTATTGACAGTCGCTCGGGCCTCACTCCTCCATTCATTTATGCTTCAATCATTCATGCCAAATGTGATATATATATATATATAATATTGAAGGCTTAAATTTATTTGGATTTATATTTGGAGGTTACATCCACTGCTTTGTATTCGTTCAAATCTATAATTGTGATCACTCTGTGCTTCAGTGCTATTCTTGAGGAAGTGAGTAGAAGTATGTTCAAGTAGTATGACCATTAATTTAATTCATTATTTAAGTAGTAATCCTCGGAATATCAATGTTATGGTTGTTTACATTATGCAATACACTTGCAATACTATCCAAATTAAAGTGCTAATAACTCAGTGTAAAAAAATCATAGGCTTCTATGAGAAAAAATATATCACTGTTTAAAGAAATACTACAAGTTATGCATTGTAATTAAATATCTTACTAAAAATGGTTGACAAAAGAAAAGGATCTTCCCCACTGAAATAATTCTTGAACACCTGGAGATAATAAGATTATGTGTTAAAAATACTAAACCATAATAGTGGTGATCTAAACAATGAAGGCATAGTTATTTGTAGCATTCTGAGAAAATTTAGAGGAGCAGACAAAAACCAAAGATGAATCAAAAAAGGTGAAACGTACACGTTTAAACCTTTAAGCAATTATATAACAGAATACTTATTTTCTTTGGTAATGTATGAAAGTACATATAAACCTTTAAGCAATTGTATGATAAATAATCATATTTAAATATTTAAGCAATTATATAGTTAAAAATTATATTTAGATTTTTAAGCAATTATATAGTAAAAATTAGGAAGAATCAAATGCTCACCTTGATTACATCTTTAACATTCATTTCAGTTTATCTACGTATTAAAAATTTATAAAATTGTAACAGAAAAAACCATTTCTTAACCATGCAACCAAATTTAACAAAGAATAACAGCAGAATTCTATTGTACATTAGTTGTTTGAATGTTTGAGGTTCCAATACAAATAAACATGAAAGTATCCTATGACAAATCAATTTAATGTTGCATCGTCTTTGGCATAATACATATATATGTTTTTTAAGATAAATCATTATCGATTTTTCACTTTATATGCTCTCGTATCCCAGTTGCCTTCTATAATGAATTGCATAAAAATGAATGAACAATATTCTCCAGATGAAGTTTTACATGTGTGTATAATAAAATGATTCAGCTACAATTTAAACGAAACTTTACACAAACGGTATGCTTTTCCATCCTAATCTCATCTACAAAACATACATCATTAGTTTGATATAGCACCTAAATATTCTCCAACTCAAATAAGATGAACCATAGATCTGTTGATGGACTTGGAACCTCAATATCATATATTATGGTGATAGTACACCCAAAAAATCTACTAAAAAGATCAAGACTATCGAAATCTAACATAGTTGAATGAATCAAACATAAAACCCAAATTTTAACCAATAAAAAACCCTAAGTCAAGCATACAAGATAAACCCTAATTTGAATCGGTTTTAAAATAAAAACGGCAATAATAATGATTCACATGAAATTGAAACAACGTTTTTTTTCTAGAACGGGGTCTCGATGAAAACTAGGAGATTACCCAGCTATAAGCTTTGAGCACAATCGTTGTGACATGGAGTAGACAACAGAATCAGGAGAAAATGGCGATTAAACGAGAGGAATGATTAGCGCGGATGGAGCTTCCATTGAATAGTTTTGTTTTGGAGACATGTAATGGAATGACTAGCACAGATGAAGGGAAAGTGAATAAGTTACCGCTTTCATTTTTTGGATTGTGTTTGATGGCGGGAAAAAGATTAATAATTTATATGTAAGTGGCGAAATACAGCAAGCCGGCGTACAACGCTATCCAAATTTGCAATCAATATAGGGTTTTCTTGTAGTGATGGGCTTTAAATTGGTTTAATGGTTAATTAAACTACACATGGGCATATTGGTAAATTAGCCAATTTATTATACATGGCTATAACTTCTCATTTTTGTCCATTCATGTTTCATTTCTCACAATCACAAACAAAAATCAAAAAAGAAAAACATAGCCGGCCATTAACAAGAAGGAAAAGAGGAATTTTAATCTAAAGCTAAGGATCAAAAGCTAGGGAGGATTAATCAATAACAAATCTCAAATTCCTTATCAAGTTTAAGGTGAATAATAATCTCATATCATCTCTATTTTTATTCTATGATTGTATGGTTTTGGATTTATGATTTAAATTCATTTTTGTAATAAAATGGATGATGATATGCTTGAGTTATATTATAATGATTTATTTTAAATTCATATGCATATGAATTTGTATGGTTTTAATGTAAAACCGAGAATCAACTATTTCAGATTGCCATGGAAATTTTTTATATGAAGTAAAACATAATTTTGGAGATGGATTTTAATTTTTAGAATTTTCCAGGCTATGGAAATTTTATTATGAATATTTAATGGAAAAAATGATATAATTGGGTTTAAATTTTATTCCAAGAATTTCAGGAAGAAATTGGGTCTAAAATTTTAATATGTTTGATTACACGATGAAATTGAATTTATGTGATTTTTGGGGCTTTTTCCTAATTGATTTACTAGGAAAAATAAATTATTTTAAAAGAAGGACTTTTCTGAAATAATTGGTTTTATTACAGGGAAGGGCTAAAACGTTACATTTTTAATGGTTTTAATCTGATATAAATGTGGCAGTTTTAAAAGTAAAGTATTTGAAAAGTTTATGTGGCAGTCAATCAATGGTTTACAAATATGCAAGTTGTTAAAAAGAAATTACTAAAAGTTGCAACAATTCAGCCTTTAACCCAGTAAAAAGGGCCAGTAGGTTTGTAGTTAGCCCATGAAAACTATATCCGGATTAAGATATTGGCAGTCAGCCAATAGGTTCCTAGTTAGCCTATGAAAACTAGGATAAGAAATAAGATATTGGAGTTACCAATAGGTTCTTAGTGATCCCATGAAAACTAAGTAATTGGACAGATAGTCCTTAACATTTAACAGCTTAATAGTAACCCTAGAAACTATAATTGGGACAGATAGTCAGAATGAATGGGGATGGGTAATCCAGAATTAATTTATTTGTTTTGCATATCATCATAATGTCTTGAAATACTATGTTTTAACCATTGTGGATGCAGGAGCACAAGATATGGTGTTATAAATGCTTTAGGATACTAGTGAGGGGAAAACCCGTTCCGCTAAGAGACGTGGTCTTACTAGATATCTAAATGGTTTGAGATGGAAAATTATTATTCATACCAGGCTTTATATCTGACTTGAAGTTTTTGTTTTCCCCTTAAACTCTCGAGTACTCAATTGATTTTGAGTAGGTTGAGAGTTAAGGTTTCCAGGTGTTCTTTTACGAATAAAGCTTCTGAGGACGTGTGGTATGCAAGATTGTTATTAGAGTTCTTTTATTTCCGCTGTGTGTTTTGTTTGTAAAGGCAAATTGTTTTCTTGCCTATCGATATACTCTGATCTACCAAGGGGGCATCTTCATATGTCGCTCTTGGCGTATTTTGTAATAATTATATGTTATCTGAACGTGGTCTGCGAATTGGAATTATGAAATCAATTTGGAATATTTTGAAATAGAATGTGTACCCATGTATATTTTGAAAAGGTTATCTGAACGATGCTTAGAGATAGAGAAGCATAGCTTATGGCGGTATTTATCATTATCACTTGCTTTTATGTGTACCCATGTATATCTACAATTGTTGTAATGGATATACGATGCGATTTTATGGTATTTTGTATTATGACATTTTATGGTTTTAAAATAGGAACAGTTTGGCTAAAGTCCCTATTAAGTTACAAAATACACCAAATATCCTTGCCAAAAATAGTATGTAAATTAGGTCCCTATAATAAAGTTACAGAATAATTACATACATTTATGCAATTATTCAGTGAATAATTGCAGACCTTTATACAGTTATATCCAAAAATTTGAGACATTTCTGCAATTATTCACTGAAAAAGTGCAGAAATTTCAGCAATTTAAAAAAAACTGCGAAAATTTCCGCAATTATTCATTGAATAATTGTAGACATTTATGCAATTTTTGGATATAATTGCATAAATGTCTGCAATTATTCACTGAATAATTGCATAAATGTATGCAATTATTCAGTAACTTAATTCTAGGGACCTAATTTACAATCATTTTTTAGGAAGAAGTTTCCGTGTATTAAGTTTGATTTTAAGGACCTAAGCCTAATATTCACTTTAAAATAAATGGGTACACCTTGCTATTATATTTGTTTCCATCCACCGTGAGTTTTGAAAGTTTAGTTAAGGCTCAATACGGTTATTTTCTTAGTTTTACCAACAGCATACCTTAGAATGGATCTAAGTTTCGATGGGTCTTTTCTAGGTCGAAATTTAGGCCTGTTCTAGGGTGGGTTGTTACAATAAATTTTTTGTTGGAACAGTCGAACTTGTAACCTTATTTACATATTAAATTTTATTTTTGAAATAGATTTTAATTTTTGTTCTTTGTAGGATTTAAACTCCTTACTTCTTGTTTGCATATAAGGGTATTTTTGGAACTTCACGGTCGGACCGAAAGATTATGTTTCTATTCCAAATATTAATACGAGCGTTACGGCACGCGCTTCACGCGTGATGAAGAAGGCTAAATTGTTTTTCTACAAATTGTATTTATTTAATACGCTCAAAAGAAAATGATTTCCACATATATTTAGTCATATTTTTGTTTTGAATCATACGTAGGTAATTTGAAATTTTATTTCTAAGTTGCAATATATGATTTATTATAATTTTAAATTTTTATTGATATTATTAATTAATAAAAACCAAATTTGTAAAGTAGTTTATTTGTTAGATCCTATTTTTAAGTGATATTAAAACTTAGTAAATATTTGTAGAGTAAATTTTGAATTTGTAAAAGAAGCTTAATTGTCAGATACTAATGTTAAGTAATGCTAAGTTTTAATAATATCCGTGGAGAGACATTTTTGGTATTTCATTCTGATACCAAAAAAGTGTGGCAGGAAATATATTACGACTATTAATAAAGAATTACATATAAAGGGCAATTTTGGAAGTTCATGATTGGACTAAAAGATTGCGTTTCCAAGTCAACTATTAATAAAGATATATATATATATATATATATATATATATATATATTACTCAATATGTAATTATGCAGTCGTTGTTTTGTATACTCAATAACATGAATCTGCATATATAAATGATGTCACCATTAGATGGATTATATGCATTTGTGTGTAAAAAAATTTATATGTAAATATCTTACTATATGATTACGGCAAGAAATTAAAATAACATTTTTTTTGAATTTAAATATATATGAAATTAATTTTAATACATAGAAATAAAATAATACTATATGTGTATATATAATGAATATAATTTATTTCATTATTTTTATACATGTATGTATGGTATTCAGATCTAATAGAAAAATTAAAATTTGTTTATAAATGTTAATACATATACATATGTATATGTCCTTTGATTTATAATTAAATTTAAATTCATATAAAATAAACACATGAAAATTAAATAATAATTTTGCAAAACCTGCAATATGATATATATTGATTTAAATTGTTTTCGAGTTTTTTACTTGTATTTTATTTTATTATTTTTGTATGGAAATTAGAAATTTAAAAAATTTAAAAATAAAAAACTTTGTGGCCGAAAGTATTTTTTCACATTTAAATCTAAATATTTTATTATATATATATATATATGTTTTATTTGTATTATATATAATTATATAAAATAATTTAAACTTTATTTAATATATAAAAATAATAATACATACGTGTGTGTGTGTGTGTGTATATTTATATATATATTACATGTATATGCCACTTTATAGTTTGACATATTTCATGCATATATATATATATATATATATATTTAAATTAATTTATTATATTGAATTTGAAATTAGTTAAAAATATATAAATATTTAAATTAATTTAATATATTAAAATAATTTTAATTTGATATTTATACATATATAAACATATTGTTTTATAAAATTTCATAATATGTAAAACTATATTTATGTGTGTGTGTGTGTATTCATACACATATATGTATATTTTGATAGTACTCTTATATATAGAGGGGCTAACATGTCTGTTCCGGTGTAAGTTCCAACATCTATACACCGGCATGTCAAACCATATAATCTTATTATGTTGCATGTGCACATATACACATATGTGTATATGACACACTTATCAAATAAAATAATACAAAATTAATTATAAATAAAACCTTATTTACAAAATTAAATAAAATATTAATTTTATTTAAAACAAATTTAGATAGGGGTTAAATAAATTTAGACTTTATAGGCCCAATAAGGTCCAAATGGAAGAATTCTTATTGAAATCTAATCATTTACTCCACTATGGACTGGCCAGTTTCGACAATGGTATCAGAGTCCAATTTCCTATGTGGTCTAAATTAGTTATATTAGAGTTAACTGATTAAGCTTATAGCCCAGTTAGTAGTGTGTCTAGAAAGGTAGTGTCGAAGGATTGGATTTAGGTAATCAAGTGCCATGCCCTTACCTGGCTACTGGCCTAGCCCAAAATGCTATGTGAGCTAAAGGTTGTTCTTAATAGGAAAGATCCAATTTGAACTATGCCTTGAGCTAATTTTCAAAATTGTTTTGAAATTAAAATAAATTTAAAATTCAATTTAATTAAGAAATATATTATAAATGTTATTATGTAATTTTTCAAAAATGTTTTGAAAATAAAATTAAATAAAATTTCAAAAACTGTAAATATCAATAAGCTTAAAATAAATTAATTGATTAAAATAAAATAAATATATACATGTATAATATATATAAGATATATGTTATTTTTTCTTGAAATGATTAAGATAATATAATTATATATGTTTATAAAAGAAAATTTTAAATTAATAGCATTTAATTAAAATAGTTTATTTAAATAAATTAATTAAAAGTTAATTTATAAATTATTTAAAAGTTAATTAATAAATTAATTAAAAGTTAATTTATAAATTATTTAAAAGTTAATTAATAAATTAATTAAAAGTTAATTAATAAATTAGATTATATATACAAAGGTATATATGTATATGTATAACTATAAGTGTCATAGTATACATTTCAATATAGAATGTTATAGTTGAATAATATAAAATTAGTTAAAATGTTAATTAATTAAATTAAATTAATAATATTTAATTAATATATATTATAAATAAGACTATTGTATAAGTAAATTAAATTAAAAAAGTTATATAAGAAAACTTATATAGTATAAATGTATAATTAAATGTGGAACATTAAGAAACCCTAAATAGACTTAAGGGATAAATACATATGTATTGTATGTATACCATGATTTCCGATGTGTTTGACACTTGAATCACGATGGTATTTTATAAGAAATATATTATGCCATGAGTCCATATCACTCAATGTAATATATTAATGATTATGAATCTTTTATATTAAGTTGTCCTCTACCATTTATATACTAATAAATTACTTGCATACTCGCAAGTTGTTGAACAAACTCAAGCTAGAGATGTTATGTGTAGTATTATTAGTATATAAAATAGATGAGGTAAGATAGCTACATGTATACGTTGAGTAAAACAAGGTACATGTACTATACATAGGCCATGGCGAAACGGTAGGTACAAGTGAATAAATTCTTTCGATTTGTTGTTTCAAACTCAAGGTCGAAACAAGATTAGGACAAAGAACCATGGGTTAGGAGTTGTATATAATATAACTGATAAGGAGTTATCTATCATCTATGGGGATATGACTTGTTGAGCAAACTCAAGGTCATAATTCCAAGAAAGACGAGTCCTAACATCCATTAGTAAAGTCAAATGGCTTTTATGTTTCATCTTAGGGTTCGGAGAAAAATATAATATAAGTGGGAGCTTATTAGTAAAATGAAATAAAAGTTTAACCTTGCTAATATTATAAGAACATCTACTATGAAATATCCTAATCTATCAATTTAAAACTTATAGAAAATTTCTACAGCAAAACTGTCTTCTGAAAGTGACAAGCTTATCGGACTCAACTATATCGATTAGCTAAGTGTGATTAAGATAGCATCGACTTACGAGCGTCTTTGGTCATTTATTACCTACGATCCTAAAGAACAACCCGCTGATGATGCAGACCTCGAACTTAGACATGCTTGGGTTTGGATCTTGAGATCGCTGAAGTTTTATCTATCTACGTTAGACAAGCTGTTGCAGAGGCAACACAAAAACATGTATGTACATGAAATATTTGATAGTCTCAAGGCCCTATTTGGTGAACAGTTATATTCCGCAAGGTACGAGCTTATGAAGATGCTGTTCAGAACCAAAATGACTAAAGAATAGAAAGTGTATGATTATGTACTAATGATAAAGGACTGCATTGATAGGCTTTCATAATTGGACGTAAGGATAAGCAATGAGTTATAGGTTTATTTGATCCTTGGTTCCTTTACACCTTATTATAAACCATTTATACTGAATTACAATATGAACTGGTTAAACGTGAATCTCATGGAGCTCCTCAATATGTTGAGGTCGGTTGAGTCTACATCTAAGGATCAAGGGATGGTGTTTGTTGTAAAGGGTGGTGCATCAGCTTCGAAAGGTTATAAGAAGCGGGAGAAGGTTACCAAGATAGTAAGAAGATTACTGTTGGTGATAAGGGTGAGTGCCATCACTGTCACTGGAAACGAAACCATCTGGAGTACTTGAAGATTGTTAAAGAAAAGAAGTAGAATAGTTCTATAGCTCCATCATGTACATTTATGATTCAAAATTCTTTTACAATCAATAAATTATCTTAGGTTTTAGATACTGGATTTGGAACTCATATTTGTAATTCGCTATAGGGGCTTAAAAACTTGTGTCGCATGATAAAGGGAGAAATGAGGCTTCAGGTTGTTAATGGATCTATTATAAATGCAATGGAAGTTGGAGACTTTGATTTGAGTTTGTCGAGTGGATTTGTGTTGATATTAAATAATTGCTATTTTGCAAAAGACTTTATTTGTGGAATTATATAAGTATCTAGATTATCTGAGATCAGTTATGTTTTTCATAATCTTAATAATGTTATGATCATTAGTTTAGATGGTAATAAAATCTGTGATGGTATTTTAGAAAATGACATTTAATTGATTGGCACAAATTATGTATGTTCTGTGATTAATCTTCGAATAACAATATAAATAATAATTATCTTTGCATTATAGGCTAGGTCATATAAATGAGAAACGACTACATAAATTGAAAACTGAAGATTTTCTACGTTACTTGATTCTAAATCATTTGACACGTGTGAGTCGTGTCTCAATGGAAAGATGACAAAGCACTCCTTCAGTGAGAGCAATGAAAGAATTAACGAAGTCTTAGATCTTATATATAGTGATGTAGGTGGTCCGATGCCTATAATCATCAGGGATAATAGTTCTTACTTTGTAATCTTTACGGACCATTTCTCGAGACTAGGATATGTGTATCTTATGAAAAAAAATCCGATGTTCGTGAAAAATTTATTAAATATAAGAATGAGGTAGAAAACCATGCGAATCGTAAGATTAAAATTCATCGATCTGATCGAGGAGGTGAATATGTTGGATAGGAACTCTAACAATACTTAAAAGATAATGAGATTATCTCTTAGATTACTCCACCCTATACTTTGTAACACAATGGTGTGTCAGAGCGAAGGATCGAAACCTATTAGATATGGTTCATTCCATGATGAGTAAGGCTGAGTTACCTTTGTCTTATTAGGGACATGTGCTGAAAACCACGGTGCATATGTTGAACTTGTTACCCACTAAATTTATGCTAAAACACCAAATGTGGTGAGGGAAGAAACCCTAACTTAAGTATTTGAAAGTGTGGGGTTGTCAGGCCAACGTTAAGAACTTCGGTCCGAATAAACTCGAGGCAAGATCAGTATTTCATAAAATTTATAGGATATCTCAAAAACTCGATAGGACATATATTATACAATACCGAGGAACAAAAGATCATTGTTTCTTAGTATGCTATCTTTTTGGAAAAGGAATTTCGATCAAAAGAAATTAACAGTGAAGTTGTAGCTTGGATGAGATTCCAAAAGTTAACATTGTGGCCGAACCAGTGGTAGAACCAAGTTCTCCCATATATGAAAACATGCAACCTATTGAAGGTCTAACAAGGAATCTCGTGTACCAGAGAGATACCACAGTTCTCTAATGGATGGAGAGAAGGAGGACTGTGTCTTATATGACAGCATTCCTCTATCATTCCAATAAGCACTGCAGAGTAAAGACTCCGTACTCTGGTTTGATGTGATGAAATCCGAGATGGATTCTATGTATGTATACAAAGTGTGTATTTTTCTGACATATCCAAAGGAACAAAACCCATCAACTGCAAATGGATTTTTAAGAAAAAGATAAATGCAGATGGACAAGTAGAGAGTTATAAGGCTAGACTAGTTGCAAAAGCATTTCGTCAAATTCAAGGTGTTGACTATGAAGAGACCTATTCGTCCGTAGCCATGCTTAAGTCCATTTAGATTATGCTGACCATTACTGCATTCTATGACTTTGACATAAGACAAATGGATATGAAGACGGCGTTTCTAAATGGTGATTTAGAATAGATCGTCTATATGTCGTAGCCTGAGGGTTTTATAGTCAGTAAAAGTGAGGGCAAGGCTGATAAGTTGTTAAAGTCCATTTGCCATCTTAAACATGCTTTAAGGAGTAGGAATAAGTATTTTGATAAAATAATCAAACAATTTGTTTTTTTATCAGAACACAAAGAAATCATGCACATATCAAAAGGAACGGGGCAACGCTATGGTCTTCTTCGTGCTATATGGTAACAATCTTCTATTGATTGACAATGACGTTTAGCTATTGCGATCAATGAAAGCTTGGCTTTTGTGACATGACTAAGCATGGGTGGTCGGGTGAAATAATAATCCATAACATAGCACAGAGACTAAGGCAATGTCATAAAATGATTAAAATATTACAGCCGAAAAAAACTTTCACTAATTATAAATTAATAGTAAAACAGCTTCATTAAAAACAACATTATCCCAAATTTATTTCTGAAACCAAAAGTACCAAGTAGTCTCCACCAAAACATAAAACATACCAAAGTTCACAATATAGGTCCCCATATATAAAGTAAAGTACGAAAAAGAGAAACGAAGTACATGAAACAAAAGAAACAAAAGTTGAAGATAACAACTGCTCCAATGACCCTCCATGCTGCAAAGAACTGCAACCTAGACCTGCCCTCCTGTGATTTGGGGAAAATAAGAAAAATAGGAGTGGGTCAGACATAAAGTCTGGTGAATGAGAAATAAAATGAAGCAGAAAGAATAAAACAGTTTAATTCTAGGTCTTCCCCGGATATCGCAGAGGGTGAATAATATAATGCAGTGAATCCTTCTTAGATACAGTTCCTAAGAAACCAAAGTCCGTGGTCACTCTAGGAAAGTCAACCATGCAGTAATACTAAAAGTCAATCGGCTTACCGGACCTGCTGTCCTTACCTATCCACGTGCTACAGCGTGAAAGTCATGCTCTTCACCCGTGCACTGTGACTAAATGCCTCTTACATCTGACCAGCGCCGACTAAAACAACCTCGCAGGACCCCGAAGTTGCGCTCAGGCTCCGCCAAACTCGAGTCCTGTCCTCTTGTCTCCTCGGTCACCAACGTAGACTTGCCCCTATCCAAAGTGTCGGTCCTCCGAAAGAGCGCCCGCAGTTGGGTCGGCTGTGCAAAATCCTCCAACGATATGCCTAAAGAAGCCTATGTTGGAGCACACTTGTCATGTTCCGTCCACGTCGATCTGCCTGAAGAAGCCTATGATTGTGGATGCTATCTATCCTACGTACTAGCAACCTATGAAAGGCAACAAACATCCTTGCGAACCTACTTGCCGCTCGTAATACGTACAGCCAAAACTATATTTTGGTCTTACCTGCATGAAACACCTATCCAGACCTTTACAAGGTCTGCCTACCAAATCGCTTCCAGATTAATTAATTTTACCATTATAGTTTACATATTGTTTATTTCCATTTTCTGCTTTAGGCCATTTTTACATCCGATTTAGTTATTTCACAATTTCTCTTTTTCTTACATAAATGGTATTTCAATTTCACATCCGTTCAGTCTGTATGGTTTGTCTGTAATTTTTATGTCATTTTGTTACAGATTTACACTAGCCTTTAGGGTCCATTTAATTTACATTTTTTCCAACCTAATTTGCGTTCTCCTTTTAGAGATTTAATCTGTACAAATTTTTTATCCAATAGCCACAAACCATTTAATTACACAAAATTCCACTTTTACATTTTTAGGCCACATATGAAACAAACAATTATGCCAATCTGACTTCCTAATTTTGTTCCAAAACCATATTCAAAATTATGTAATTATATCAATCAAAACCATAATTTTATTCAAGTAAAATATTCTGAATTTATTCGACTAACCTGTTCTACCATTAGAAATTGAATAACAATTCTAATTCAATTTAATTAAACCAATCTTATTTACGCCATAAAACATGAATAACAATTTGTTTGTTCCAAATTTCAACCCAAAAATAAATTAGAATTGAGAAGTGGTAGAAGGAGAAGATACAATAATTTACATAAATTTCAATCTTATTTATGCCATAAAACGTGAATAGACAATTTATATATCCCATATTTTAAACCAAACATGAATTAGATCTGAGAAGTGAAAGAAGAAGAAGAAGTTGCAATAATTTATATCTATTCTCAATTAATAACAGAAATTAATTCATATTAACATGCCAAAAAAGAATTGAAATTGAACTACTTTATTTTTCTATTTCATATTAATTCCCACTCACCTGGAACTTGAGCTTGCATAAATTTGAAAAAAAAAGCTTTGCTTTAATCTTTCTCCCTTTTAATCTTCTAAATTTCCCAAATTTCTTGAATATATATAGATAATTTAATTTGGTAGAGATTTGTTTATTTGGTAGAGAATAGGAGGAAGAATAATACACGCTAATTTTACTGTAGAATTATGGCGATGGCTGAATGTGAGATTAGGTTTAGGTTAGATGGTTTATTTATAGATTGTTTGAGTGAATATAATCCATTAGATTATTTTAGATCAAATCTGGTTCTTTCATACACTTAATGGTTATACATTCTAACCCATACACATCACTCAACCAATAAAATTTAGCCATCGCATTCTATTAAATCACTGGAGCAAATGGGAAGCTGCCACATGTCAGAAATAACGCTAAAATACGTAGGAAAATCGCTGGAAACGATCCAGCTAAAGAAAAAACATCGCTTCAGATTTTGGCCGACAACGGGACTTGATCCCTGGTCACTAAGGAAGTCAACATGCGCCAATACCACTCTACCAAATGCGCTTTTAATTTCTTTTTAATTATATTTCCCATAAAATATCGGGGTGTAACATTCTCCACCCTTAAAGGATTTCGTCCCCGAAATATTCAAAGATGGAAGAACATAATTAACAACCAACATCCAAGAACTACATCCATCTACTCAACCATCATCCATTTCTATCATTGTCCTTATTTTTAACTAATGCAATTTATGATTTATGCAAAGTGAAATGCACTTACCTAATGCGTAAAGGTAGTCGGTCTCCTGATTCAGTTGACCTCCTGTAATGCAAGGATGTTTATGCCATGCAACCAAATGTATGCAATTACCCTAGTATAATTGATAATTCTATATGTATGTTTCAATCATTCACCCAAATGCACCATCCACATGCAACATCCATTTATATATACACATATATATACAACCATGTGCAAATGCAATAGATAACAGGCACGCATATGCAGATGTGTTTACCTAGTTGGCCGATTATCCTAATAAATTTCTATCTAGTGCATGCAACGCATCCATTTGCAAACATTGGCATCCACTTGCAATCATTTTCATCCATCAAACATAACATGCCCTAATGACATGTTTACAACCAAGCTACCATCCATAGGTTTCACCAAAAGATTATCGAAAAGAACCTAACTAAGGAAAGATCAAAGATCAAAGATAGGATATTTGAAGTGTACCTTCAAATAGAAAAGGATAAGAAGTTTGAATTCTCTCTTCAGATTCCCATGTGCGCTCCTTGAGGTCATCTCCCCACTGAACCTTCACTAGACGAACTTCCTTGTTGCATAATCTCTTGACGCCGTGTTCCAATATACGGGTGGGTGTACGACGCACAAGTGATTCGCGCTCTACATCTACTTCCCTTAGTTGATCGGGTTCTACTACTACTGTGGAATCATGTAGACACTTCCTCAAATGCAAAACATGAAAAACATCGTGAACTCCTGCCAACTTATCTGGAAGATCAACTCTGTATGCCACTTTTCCAATTCGTGCAGTAATAGGGAAGGGTCCTACAAATCTCGGTGCCAACTTACCCACTGAGCCAAATCTCGTAACGTTTCTCAGAGGAGAAACCTTGACAAAATCCATATCTCCAACCTTAAACTCCAAATCTGAATGTCTTCTGTCGGCATATGAATTTTTTCTATCTTGTGCAGCCTTCAACCTCTTGCGAATCAAATCCACCTTCTCAGAAGTTTCCCTCACCAAGTCTGGTCCAAGCAAGATCCTATCGGTGGTATCCCACCAACAGGCTGGTGATCTACATGGTCTGGTCTGCCATAGAGGGCCTTGAACGGTGCCATCCCAATGCTTGCTTTATAACTATTATTATACGCGAACTCCACCAAAGGTAGGTGGTCTTCCCAAGAGCCTCCGAAGTCAATGATGCACAATTTGAGCAAATCTTCCAAAACCCTATTTACCCTCTCAGTCTATCCATTTGTCTGAGGGTGACATGTCGTGCTCAGATTCAATTCCGTTCCCAAGGCTTGCTGAAGACTCCTCCAAAACTCATTGGTGAATAATGGATCTCTATCGCTCATAATGTTGGCGGGAACTCCATGAAGCCTAACTATCTCCCTTACATAAAGAGTCGCCAAAGAAGCTGCCGTCCTATTACTCTTAATGGGTATAAAATGAGCGCTCTTCGTCAGTGTATCCACAATGAGCCAAATGCTCGTGTTCCCTCTCCATGACCTTGGTAATCCATCCACGAAGTCCATAGAGACGCTCTCCCATTTCCATAATGGAATATCCAATGGCTGCAACAGTCCTCCGGGCTTCTTTTGTTCCGCCTTTACCCTTTGGCAAGTGATGCACTTCGATACATACTCCACCACCCTATTCTTCATTCCGAGCCAATAGAATACCCTCTTTATATCCCGGTACATCTTATCACCACCGGGATGCACTGTCATCCTAGAATGATGTGACTCGGCTAACACCGCATCTACTAAATCCTCACTACGGGGAACACAAAGTCTACCATCCCTTCTAAGCCATCCCCTAGTGTCCATGGTATAGCGCCTAAGATGTGGTGATGACTCTCCTCTTCCAAGCTTTTCTAAAATGTCCTTTAACTCTTCATTCTCACCTTGCCTTGCTCCAATCTGCTCCATCAAAGTAGGCTGGACGTCAAGGGCTGCTAACAATCCCAGAGTTAAATCCGATGGAGGTCTAAAATCAAAGGTAGCAATGTACTACAAATGCTTCCATTCCAAAAACATAGGACTTAAAACCACTTTACGTCTACTCAACGCATCTACCACTACATTACCCTTGCCAGGGTTATAGGAAATCTCAAAGTCATAAGAGGCTAAAAACTCCATCCATCTTTACTGTCCCAAATTCAAGTCTTTTTGAGAGAATGGATACTTCAAAGACTCATGATCCATGAAAATCTCAAATCTTTCTCCTAAGAGATAGTGCCTCCAAGACTTTAGAGCAAAAACTATAGCTGCCAACTCAAGATCATGCGTCGGGTAGTTCTTCTCATGCGTTTTCAACTGTCTACTAGCATAGCACACTACCCTACCCTCTTACATCAGTACTACCCCTAGCCCCGTACCACAAGCATCTGTATAAACTGAGAAAGGCTTGGTTGCATCCGGTAATACTAATACGGGCACGGTAGTCAAAGCTTCCTTCAATCGACCAAAGGCATCCTCACACTTGGCATCCCAAACAAAAGCTGGGTTCTTCTTCGTAAGGCAGGTAAGTGGAGCTGATATCCTAGAGAAGTCCTTAATGAACTTCCTATAGTATCCCACAAGACCAAGGAAACTCCTTATGTCCATGGCATTCTTAGGGGTTTTCCAATCCTGTACTGCTGCCACTTTCGCCAGATCTACTGCAAGTCCATCCTCTGAAACGATGTGTCCGAAAAAGCGAACCTCATTCCTCCAAAAGTGGCACTTGGTGAACTTCGCCTTCAACTTATGTGCTCGCAGGGCCTAAGCACTTCTTTCAAGTAAACAGTATGCTCCTCTTTGCTTCGCGAATAAACCAAAATGTCGTCGACTAAAACCACCACAAACTTGTTCAACGATTCGTGAAATACTCGACTCATCGGGTCTACAAAATATCCGGAGCATTGGTTAGCCCAAATGGCATGACTAACCACTTAAATAACTCATCCGGAGTCCTAACGTAGTCTTCTCGATGCTATCCTCTGCCACATGCAACTGATGAAATCCCGTGGTTAAATCAAGTTGCGAAAATCCTTGGATCCTACTAGCTGGTGGAAGAGATCATCTATACGGGAAAGAGGATAATGATTCTTCTTTGCTATCTTATTAAGCTCCCTATAATCCACGCAAAGCCTAAGAGAGCCATCCGCCTTAGTGGCAAAGACGACGGGTGTGCCCCACTCTAAAATGCTCCTACAAATGAAGCCCTTCTCCAAAAGCTCTCCAATCTGCTTGCTCAACTCACGACGTTCCTTAGGAGCCATATGCCTTACCAGTAAAGCAACCGGTTTGGCATTATCGACAAGATAAATCTTGAACTCGATCTCACTTCAAGGTGGAAGGCCAGCAACCTCCTCGAACACATCTGGAAAGTCTCTAACAAAGGGTACCGAACTCAAACTATCGGGTGATAAGTCAAGAGAATAAAGGTAGCTCAACATGACTGATCCTCTAGGATCACAAGATACCTCCAAGGTACGTCCACTACAAGTGCCTAACCTCACTACCCACTTATCGCAATCAAGAACAACACCATACATGGATAGCCAATCCATACCAAGAATCAACCCGAACCCGAAAAAGCCCAATACAGAGGCACTACAGTCAAACTCAACCCCTAAAATAAACAATTTCAATTCCCGACATAACATGGACAAATAGGCCGATCCTCCTATGGGATTTGATACTACTACCGGGTCGGTCACTAAGCAAGCATCAAGACCAAGACTCTCTACAAGAGTACTAGATATAAAAGAGTGCGAAGCTCCAGAATCAAATAGGGTACGAATAGGAAAATCAAAGATAGATAACACACCTTCGATGATCACCTTCTTTCCCTTATCCACAACCGGACGAGTACTAGAGGAAGGAACTGCCTCTAAAGCATAAGCCTGAGCAGGCTGTGAAGGTGTCTGTGAACTATCCTTGGGCTTTAACGGACAGTCCTTTTTCATATGCCCCACTTGGTCGCAAAGATAACACCTCAGTTTTGGTCCCTCTCCAGCCCCTCTAAAATCCTTAGCAAGATGACCTGGTTTCCCATAAGTATTGCACTTCCAGTCCTTCCTTGGAACTTTCCTTTTTTCACCTGAACCTCCTCCTCCTTTCCTCTTTCCTTTCCACTGCTTCTTCCCATCACTCTTTTGCGCCACATCTCCATTCTTCTCAGTATCAGCGAGTAAAGCCATCTCTACCAATCCCTCAAAAGTGGCTCCCATCGGAATGTTGCTCACCGCCAAACTCTGTAGTGGATGACTCAAACCCTTAGCGAACATCAGCGCCTTCTTGTGAGGAATATTGATCAGGTCTAGTCCAAATCTGGCAAGCTCATTGAATTGATAAACATATTTCTTATCTGTCATATCCCTTTGCTTAAGCTGTATAAATTTCTCTAGCTGCACTCCCTCTTCAGCTTGCGATAAGAATTTCCTCTCAAACCTAGTACAAAAATCCACCCTAGTCAAATTATCAGCCCCAGCCACCACAATCTCCCACCAACAAAGAGCCTCTCCCTGCAACTGCCATGAAGCCAACTGCCTCCGAGCCAAGTCCTCCAATCCCATAAGTCCAAATATCCGCTCACAACTACGGATCCAAGCTCTCGCCTCAGCATATGACTCAGTGCCAAGAGACGGCTTGCCTCCTAAGCTGGTGTAGTCCTTGCATAACTTGGGAAAATCGGAATGCCTAGCGGACGGGCTGGCGTACCTTCCGCCGGAGCAGCATCCCTAGCTGGTGGCTCTGCTCGTGTAGTAGCCTGCAAATAACGTGTGAACCAAGCAGGCATATTAAGGCCTGGAACTTCGGGGATATCTTACGGTTTAGACATTTCTATCTGTGGATATTAAAAAGATGGGATTAGGTACTCCACAAGTAGTTCAATAGATAGGGAGGAAGAGATATGTGGGACCCATTTCTAAAATTTCTTTTTTTTCCAAAATATATACATATACTTTTAAAAGTATTATTTGGAATACCTTTTAAAAATTATTCGAAAACCTTTATATTTTTAAAATATTTTTAGGATTACCGGAACCTTAGCTCTGATACCAACTTTGACACCCCGCACCTCTAGGCACCCCAAAAACAGATATGACTAGAAGCACGAGTTGTCGGGTGAAATAAAAATCCATAACATCACACAGAGACTAAGGGAACAACATAAAATGATTAAAATATTATAGAGGAAGAAAACTTTCACTAATTATAAATTAATAGCAGAACAGGTTCATTACAAACAACATTATCCCAATTTTATTTCTGAAACCAAAAGTACCAAGTAGTCTTCACCAAAACATAAAACATAACAAATTTCACAATATAGGTCCCCATATATAGAGTGAAGTATGAAAAAGAGAAACGAAGTACATGAAACAAAAGCTGAAGATAACAACTGCTCCAATGACCCTCCAAGCTGCAAAGAACTACAACCTAGACCTGCCCTCTTGTGATTTAGGGAAAATAGGAAAAATAGGAATAGGTCAGACATAAAGTCAGGTGAATGAGAAATAAAATGAAGCAGAAAAAATAAAATAGTTTAATTCTAGGTCTTCCCCGAATATCACAGAGGGTGAATAATATAATGCAGTGAATCCTTCTTAGATACAGTTCATAAGAAGCCAAAGTCCGTGGTCACTCTAGGGAAGTCAACCATGCAGTAATACTAAACGTCAATCGGCCTGTCGGACCTGCTATCCTTACCTATCCACGTGCTACAACATGAAAGTCATACTCTTCACCCGTGCACTATGACTAAATGCCTCTTACGTCTGACCGGCGTCGACTCAAACAACCTCGCAGGACCCCGAAGTTGCGCTCAGGCTCCGCCAAACTGGACTCCTGTCCTCTTGTCTCCTCGGTCACCAATATGGACTTGCCCCTATCCAAAGTGTCGGTCCTCCAAAAGAGCGCCCGCAGTTGGTCGGCTATGCAAAATCCTCCAACGATCTGCCTAAAGAATCCAACGTCGGAACACACTTGTCCTGTTCCGTTCGCGTCGATCTTCCTGAAGAAGCCTACGATTGCGGATGTTATTTATCCTACGTACTAGCAACCTATGAAAGGTAACAAACATCCTTGTGAATCTACTTGCCGCTCGTAGTATGTACAACCAAAACTATATTTTGGTCTTAACTGCATGAAACACCTATCCAGACCTTTACAAGGTCTGCCTACCAAATCGCTTCCAGATTAATTAATTTTATAGTTACAATTTACGTACTATTTATTTCCATTAATCTGCTTTAGGCCTTTTTACATCCGATTTGGTTATTTCACAAACTTACTTTTTCTTACATAAATGGTATTTCAATTTCACGTCCATTCAGTCCATTTGGTTTGTTTGTAATTTTTATGCCATTTTGTTACAGATTTGCACTAGCCTTTAGGGTCCATTTAATCTACATTTTTTTCCTCCCTAATTTACGTTCTCCTTTTAGAGATTTAATCTATACAAAAATTTTATCCAATAGCCACAAACCATTTAATTACACAAAATTCCACTTTTATATTTTTAGGCCATATATGAAACAAACAATTATGCCGATCAGACTTCCAAATTTTGTCCCAAAACCATATTCAAAATTATATAATTATATCAATCAAAACCATAATTTTATTCAAGTAACATATTCTGAATTTATTCGACTAACATGTTCTACCATTAGAAATTGAATAACAATTCTAATTCAATTTAATTAAACCAATCTTATTTACACCATGAAACGTGAATAATAATTTTTTTGTTCCAAATTTCAACCCAAACATGAATTAGAATTGAGAAGTGGTAGAAGGAGAAGATACAATAATGTACATAAATTTCAATCTTATTAATGCATAAAACGTGATTAGACAATTTCTATATCCCATATTTTAAACCAAACATGAAATAGATCTGAGAAGTGAAAGAAGAAGAAGAAGTTGCAATAATTTACATCTATTCTCAATTAATAACAGAAATTAATGCGTACTAACGTGCCAGAAAAGAACCGAAATTGAACTACTTTATTTTTCTATTTCATATTAATTCCCACTCACCTAACACTTGAGCTTGCATAAAATTTGAAAAAAAGCTTTATTTTAATCTTTCTCCCTTTGATTCTTTTAAATTCCCCAATTGCTTGAATATATATATATATATATAATTTAATTTGGTAGAGATTTGTTAGAGAAAAAGAGGAAGAATAATACACACTAATTTTACTGTAGAATTATGGCGACGGCTGAATAAGAGATTAGGTTTAGGTTAGATGGTTTATTTATAGATTGTTTGAGTGAATATAATCCATTAGATTATTTTAGATTAAATCTGGTTCTTTCATACACTTAATGGTTATCCATTCTAGCCCATACACATCACTCAACCAATAAAATTTAGCCATCTCATCATATTACATCACTGGAGCGAATGGAAAGCCGCACATGTCAGAAACAACGCTAAAATACGTAGGAAAATCGTTGGAAATGAACCAGCTAAAAAACATCGCTTCAGATTTTGGGCGACAATGGGACTTGATCCCCGGTCACTAAGGAAGTATACATGCGCCTTTACCACTGTACCAAATGCGCTTTTAATTTCTTTTTAATTATATTTCCCATAAAATATTAGGGTGTTACAGCTTTCCAAGAACTTCTCAATAAATGATTCGGGAGAAGCAGCCAGTATACTAGGTATATAGATCTATAGAGATAGATCTAATTGGCTGATAGGATTGTCTCAATCCTTATATATAGGTACCATACTAAAGAGGTTCAGTATTGAGAATTCCACGCAGGGAAATGTTCTGATGCAATCTGGATTCATTCTTTCTAAGAAGAACGCTCCTCATTTAGATGAGAAGAAAGAGCATATCAAGAGGATTCTGTATGCTTTAGTCATAGAATCCACAATGTATGATATGCAATGTACTAAACCGAATGTGGCATACCTATTAGGATGCGTCAGTCAATACCAGTCTAATCCTGGAGAAAGGCACTGGATGACTGTAAAATGTATAGTGACGTATTTAAGAGATACTCGAGATTTATTCCTAACATACGGGAATGGAGACCTCCTTATGAAGGGGTATACTGACTCTAGCTTTCAAAGTGATATCAACGATAGTAAGTTAGTATCGGGTTATCTCTTTATACTTAACCGTGGGGCTATAATTTAAACAATTCGAAACAGGAAACGGTAGTTGATTCCATGATGGAGGTCGAGTACATCGCCCTCAATGAAGCAGCTAAAGAGGCAGTCTAGATGCACAAGTTTTTAAGTGAGCTCGGAATGATTCCCAATACTGAGAATCCAATGGCATTATTCTGTGATAACAACGGATGATATAAATCACAAAATAGCCTAGAGAACACAAGAAGTTGCGATATATTCTTCACAAGTTCCACCTTATTAGAGAATTCTTGAAAAGAAAGAGGTCATGATACAAAAAGTAGATACCAAAGATAACATAGCAGATCCATTTACTAATGGTCTGGCTTAGATAGCTCTCGAGAAGCTGGTCGAGGATGAGACTGAGATTCCATAATTGGCCCAAGTGCAAGTGGAAGATTGATAGAGTTAGGGTTATGCCCTTAGGGAGATTCTATAATTTATTAATAGAGTTAGGGTATTGGATAACTATGGAATAACTTACTTAATAATTTTATGTTAGTTAATATAACTAAGTTTAACAAAAAATATTGATGTGACAAATTTACATAGTTCTCTTGACTTGAAAATACCATTGAACTTCAACATGAAAGTTGCACTATGATTATAGTCAAATCATGGCATGATGCCCATCGAATGACTATAGTTGTGTTGAGTGGAAGTATTTAATGTTAAACAGTATATAAGAGAGGATTCGTCTCCTTAGTTATATAATGTTAGTTTCATGGTAAAATTGAATCAATTCAAAGCTAAAATATCTTGCCATAGTAGGTCAATTAATAATAATTGTTATTATTGAACCAAAGAATTTATTTTTGGATAATAAAGTTGAATATGGACGATATTGGAATTTTGACGATTACCAAATTCCAGAATTCCTAATACGATATAGTTTTGATGAAGAAAATTCATGTAAATAATTGTCACAACTGGGTAATGCTTAATAAAGTAAAATTGGATTTTATTGAAACCAAGTAAGCGATAGTTTGGTCATAATGTCACACCACCTGCTAAGTGACGTATGAAAGTTAATATTTGAATTGTTCGATATTAATCATTGGCGGATTTCTCACCTAAGAGTCACACAACCGAAACGTTGAATACTCCTATTAGCTTCCGATTTAATTAAATTATAATTGTTATAAATTAATTAAATTAACTAATATTTGTGAAATATTATTTACAAAATTTATTTGACGTATGTTTAACAATATTAAAATGTGAATATATAATAGTTATAAATATGTTGATCGATATATGATATCGATACACATTTAAATTCTATTTAAATGTGTCAATTATTGATCAAGCTTTTAACGCCCCACCTTTATACTCAAACTAACAAAGAATATTACATAGTAATATTGTCTACTAATACGAAGAATAAGGCTGGATAGGAGCGATCACAAATGAATATTCTCTTGGGCTAACACTGACATGTTTTATTCTATCTCATAAACACATATGACGTGTATGGTATCGACACAAAGCAACAACATGTTGGATGGAAAGATTAGAACAATATGTAATATATCACAGAGAACACAGAACACAGCGAAATATATAATATAAACATGAAGATATATACATTAGTGAGTCTACAGAGGTAGAAATACTAGACTCACATAATACATATATATGATAAACCATAAGTCTAGTGCCAAAAGAATATACATCAAGAGTCGCTAACTCAAACAAAAGACACACACGAATACAAGTCCTAATACATAAAACATACAAGTGTCCATCTTCAAAGCAAATGTAGCATCTAAGGTCAATGAGTCCTTATACCTGAAATGTCTTGGTCTGACCCAAGTATTAATAAATAATAAACGGGTCAGACTATTTCTAATTCAATAAAAATAAGATCGTAGGTGTAACATAAGTAAATTTCAATAATGTAGTCATAGCTGTATAATATGCCAAAATCCAAATAATAAACGGCATAACCATAATAATTCACCATGTCATAAAAACATATCATGCTTATTACAAGCAATCATCTCAAATATGGTGAATTAAAATATCTCACAAATTAGAATTACAAACTAGCATTAAAGCAAGTTAAAACCATAAGACAAGCATGAAAGCAAGTCTAAACCAAAAAACAAGCATGAAAGTAAGTCGAAACAAAAGGACAAGCATGAAAGCGAGTCAAAATCAAAATCTCACAAAACAAATCATAAATCAAAAGATATGCATGAAAGAGAGTCATCTATAAGACGACCACAAAGACTACACCGACTGAAAGATGAGCACGAAGGCACGCCGACCATAAGATGAGCACGAAGGCTATGCCGTCCGAAAGACGAGAATGAAGGTTAGGCCAACAATAAGACGAGCCCGAAAGCTATGCCAAAGTGATCATTGCTGATCGAATGTGTTAAAAACTTTCAATAAGTAATCAAACGAGCGTCATCCAAATGTCCTATAGCCACTAGGTGATATTGCATATTTACTAAGAGATTCCACTCTAATGAAATATTCTATCAAATGAATCGAAGAATTAATCGATGAAGTGATACAAGTGCTCCATACCACCTGCACTACTAAACCGCTTAATTAGAGTTCTCATTTTATAAAAGTAATATTTTTGTATAGAATTACTTCTTTTGAAATTATTAAAATATTTGTCTAAAGACTATGAAATTGGTATATTTATAAGCTAAGCTACAATTTATATATAATTCTTAAAATCTGAAATTTACATAAATACGGTTAACTTCACTTTACAAATATCATTATTATCATTAGATTTCTATAATAATCTTTTCTATTAAAAATATTTATAAGTATAGTTTATTTTCATAATGTAAAATTTTGAATATGAAGAAAATAACATATGGATAATTTTCTAAAAATTCTAGAAGCGATTTCAAAGAATATATTTTAATATAATCTACTTCAAGAAATTCTCCTTTATATATCATATACATAAATTATTTTAAATAATTCATGAAACCAAAATTCGGTAAAAATATGGTGCTTCAAAATTCCAGATATTATAAAATCCAAGAATAGAAGAGAAAACGAATGTAAGAACTAAAATAAATAATTCCATATATGTTGTCCTGGAGCAGAACAGCTCCAGGTGTTGTCTACCAGTCAATCGGTGGATAACTATCGGTCGACCGGTAATGGATTTTCTAGAGCATTTCTGCTCCAGTAATTCGACGTTGAGGTTGAATTTCCCAATTTTGGCACTGGTAGTGAATTCTAAAGAGACCGATACTTCATGTATACAAATACATTCATTCATAACAATCATCCATTGCATCCAACGCTTCAAACATGAAGTACAACTTGCATTTTTAGGCAGAAACTCTATTTTCAATAACTGTTCATATAATAGAAATCAATTCAATCCAATTTGCATTCATAAAACTTAATGATCATGTTATCCTAGTAACATGTATCAATTATTAGAAATAGGCAGTGAGAATTACTAACCGTAACATCCAAAAATTCTAAAATTGCATGCATCATTCACAAGGACAAATCAAAGAAAATTCCTGAATTTCGTCCTTAGTGTTGTGAGTATTTTGCACATAAAATCTTAATATTTTCTCACAAAATTTTACAGAAGGTGTATATATGAGTTACGAACAACACATCAAAATTTCAAATTTTTATGATTTTTCTGGAATTATTTATGACTTTTTTACTGATAGGTGCTTTCAGCTTCAGATTTTCACCCTTCCACCTTGTTATTCAACTAATTTCGACCTCCAACCATGGCCAAAGCTCTATACTTTAGGTCTAGAAGGTGGAGAATGGTGTTGGGAAGCTAAGATATGAATTTGGGGATTTTTGATATTTTATTTGAATTCACTACAAGAAAAGTTGTTTTTAATGGCAATGTAGCAAAGCATTTGGATGCAAACTGCATGCGTCGATCCTTTCATTTATGTAAATACCAAAGACGGCAGAACAAAAATACAAAGACATCGGAACAAAACACTATACCAGTAATTTCTAAAGCCAGCAAAAGCTCCCTCTATTATTTTCATTTTACCGCTTAAAACATATTTTCCCCTTTCGCCCATGATAACTAACTAAATCTCAAATCATCCATTCCTACATCTCTAAATCTAAATCCGCGATGCTTTCGCTGTTCAAATCCCTAAAAATGATGCCTCCATATTATGCTCGATGCCATCACGAAAGAGATCCTCATGGTTGCTTCGCTATGCTTTGGTTCTTGCATTGGAGTGTTGGCATCCACTTAGTCAATCGTTGGTACTCTAGCTATAACGAACAACTTGGACTCTAATCCTTTTTTAAAATTAGAATCTTGAATCCATGACCTAAATTTTTGGGATGCTTAGACTTTTCTCAGGTTAGAGTTCCTTTCCTAATAAATTTTAATCGGGAATTTTTAGCTTTTGGAAACGACGTTTGTTTTTGCTTCAAGTAGTTTTGATCGGCTAACCTAAACTATACATTTTGTTATTCTTTCAATGACCGAGTTGTGGATGTAAGTGAATGAAGCAAAAAACCAACAAAATCTAGTTAAGATAAACATGAATATAAACAACAAACATTTGCTCATTTTTGTTATGTATAGGAGCACATGGATATTGGATTATTTTCTCCTTTAAATAAATGTAAGTGAATAGATTCAGTACTATATATTTTTTTGGTTTAAATTTTTAGCTTCTTTCAACTTAACTAAACTAATGCATGAGAAGATTTCCTTTCAATATGCAGAGTACTAGATCAGCTTACGGAAAACTTTTAGTTTCCAAATATGATTTCACGTAGACTTTACCTAAATAAAAGATGATCTAGACGAAATATTAATAGAAGAAAAAGTTAAGATACATTGGAGGAACAGAGGCTAGTTTTTCAAAAGAAAATGTTTCTCTAGCTTGTAGTGCTCTAGTAGCACTCAGTAACTATAGTGTAGAATTTTTTTATGAAGGTTATAATGTTGTTCATTTGGATGTATTCCTTATATTCCCTTTCTTTCTTTCTTTTAGAGATCTCCATTTTATTATTACTTATTTATATCATGTCCTATTTTGTTTGTTTGGTTTAACTCATGTCCTTGAATCAACAATGTGATAAATTTTGCATTTGTTCC
This sequence comes from Allium fistulosum, assembly GCA_030737815.1. Lineage (NCBI taxonomy): Eukaryota > Viridiplantae > Streptophyta > Magnoliopsida > Asparagales > Amaryllidaceae > Allium > Allium fistulosum. Next base: position 229,825 of record JASFAW010000025.1, read on the forward strand.
CATATGATAGGTTTTAACTTAAAAATCATAATTCCTATGTTAATTTACTTTACCGACTTGAAATAAACATGTAAAATAATTAACATGATTAGCTATATACTGTTATGCCTTTAGAACAAATATACACATGCTTTTGGAACAAATATACACATGATTTTGGAACAAACATATACATGCTTATGACTAAACTTTTGTACGTTAAGATAACGACGATGTCTGTTAAATAACCCTATGTTAGGTTTTAAAGATACTATGAAGAGAGACCTAACCTTGTGGAGTATAATGACTACTTCCTATGGAATGAATGGGCAAAGAAAAGAAGCAATGGAAGCTTTTAAAGAGATGAAATCTTCTTTCATTTCACTATTGTACTCTTGTAGCCAGTCTTGTTTAGTTGATAAAGGATGGAGATACTTTAATATAATGCAGCGTGAATATAAAATTGAGCCTACTTTAGAGCACTACACTTGAATGATTGTTCTACTTTCATAAGCTGGTCAGTTAAAGATGTGCCTATAAGCTGGTAACATTGATGCCAGTAAAACAGGATTCTAGCATATGAGGTGTATTGCTTAGTGGTAAATTCATAGGGATGTGAAGCTTATTGAGAAAGTTGTAGATCATTTATTTGAATGAGCTTGAGAATACTAGCAACTTTGTACTGCTTACATGCCTGTATGAAGAATTGGAGAAACAAGAGCCTAACAGGAAAAGGAGAATCAAGAAATTTCCAACTACGCATAGATAGAGATCACATTTCAGTCAAATTTTTTTAAGTGAAGCTTGAAAAGTAGGATTACAAACATGGTCCTAAACTCAAATTTTCTTAAGGTGACCCATTTCTGTTGCTGCTCTAATGCATGGATGTCAATAAATGCTTCATAGTAATTTTTTTTACAGTAAGTATGATTTTAGTATAAATATAAATATGTTTGGATATAATTGGGTAGAGTAATAATGTATAATGTTATCAACGTGTTGTGTACAATATGTGTACATTAAACTAGGATGATAACTTTTTTTAATGTACTACTTACACTTAGGCCCGAGTTAAGCTCCAAATATTGTTAAATATGCGTGTATATGAGTTTTGTTGGATGATAATAAACATATATACATTCATTTAAATGTATTTGATATTGTACTATTTTATTTTTACAGATAAAATAAATATTTGCTGAATAAAATAAATAACACAGAATTGGAATTCAAACGAATATTTTCTCCAAACAAATATTTATTACAATTTTGATAGTACAATTTCAAGCTCTCACTATACAATTACATCACAATTTCATAGTTACATCAGTTCCTCACTACATATCACTCACACTCGTATTTATCTTCAACTTCATTCCAATGTGAATCCAGCATCTGAGCAATCTGCAAAAATATACATTGACGCAGTAAAATTGAAAATAAAATGTTTTTGCAGTATAAAACAAAATATGAATTTTGAAAATAATATTTGCCTCAGTTATTTGGGTTGTTCGTCATCATTTAAATTCATCACACACGAACAATGTGACATGCACAGTGTATCACTGTACACGTCACAAGGCCGTGCACACCGATGTATGTATATACACTTGATAATGCTACAGGGATAGGTAAGCACAAGGTCAAACCCAAATAAAAGACGAGTTCAACTCAGGTGCAGTATGAATAAAGTCTCGACGATTAAAGTACAAGGTCAAACCCGAGTTTTTTTTTGAAACTGGATTCAACTCAAGTACAATTTCAAAATCAACCAACAAAGAAACCAAAAACCAGAAATGAATGAACATACATGGTGCATCAGACATACAAGGCAATGCACATAAACATGAGTGGCAGCAACAACTATGTTACAAGTCCAAATGAATACAAGTGCATCATGTAGCAGTGCAACTCGAAGTCAAGAACAACAGCTACAACTCAAGTGCAAGCAATCAAGTATAGCAAGCACTTCACAAAGTCAACAGAGGCATATACATATATGCACAGGTACAAAGACAGTGAGTTACATGATGATCAAGTCATGTACATGAAGACAACTACACATTTGGTTCAAGGTGAAGTCACAATGAAGACCAACAGTAAGGAATCAAAGTAGTGCACAAGTCGAACGAGTCAACATAGATTCAAAACACCAGATATGCAAACTCATGAATAGAACAATGAGACACATAGCAGTAGACAATGCAATGCAGACCAAACTGCAACACTACAGAGAACCATGAAACAGTCACATATACATACATACATGAATGTATATATATATATATATATGAAGTATCGAGAGCCAAAGCCACAGTGAAATGCTCAAGGCAAAAGAAAATATCTACAACAAGCATAAACGTATGTGACATGTCAGGGAAGCAAACAAGTGCAGTGAGTCTCAATGCAACCACAAATACAATCATGTCTTGAAGACCAGTGAACAACCAGATACGACATGCAAGTATCAAGACTACATGATGAACAATATGCAAGTGAAGATAACAAAGACCACAAGATTCAACCCAAATGCCATCAATAAACAAGACTGCAAATATGTGAACTAGAAAATTACTTCAAAGTGCAGTGAAACCAGAATCAACTACAAGCAACATATAACTGATTGCACATATACATGGAGTTATGCACAAGTGAAGTATGAATGCAACAAAACAAAATGCACAAGACAGAATGAATACATGAAGACCATACTCAAGTGCATCGAACCATCGAGGAAGTGCAACCAGATAGTAAACAAGCAAACAATTCGAGCAGAACAAAGATCAAAGAAATGATGATGGCCGAAGTCATGAATATGCATATATCACAGCAGTTATAAAAAGGAACATGTCGAGTATGCTACAGAGTGGTCGAAGCCGTGAGCAACTTGAAGCCAGAAGAAATGTAAATGCAGACCAAAGAATCAACATCGTCAAATGAAATCAAGTGTGTGTACAATTTGAAAAGGTCAAAAATAAAAGAGGAAAGTTTCTGACGTATCGATCAAGGAAAGATCGAACGCTTCAAAACCCAAGCCGTGATTATCACATAATAGAAAAGCAAAATATACGCATAAGAAAAGGTCAGGAAACATCTCAAGCATCCAAGCAACATCAAGTGGCCGAGATAATAAATTGACAAATTCAAACACATATATACGAACGAGAATCAAGGGTTTCGAACCCTATATAAAAACCAGCCTAAAACATCATCGGCAAGGGACAGAGATTCGAGTTCGAATAACAGTGAATACTAACATCAAACTCAAATCTACAATCGAATTCAAGTGAGCCAAAACCAGCAAGAAAAAGGAGAAAATCACATACTGAAATCATTAAGTCGAATTCGATTGAATCTGAAGCAGCCAAAAGCAAGCTACAAGGAGTAAAACGATCGACAGAGCAACAGGCAATTATCCGTTCAATCGATCAACATTCAAGCAGCGGCTCGAAGCCCTAATCCAGAACGAAGCCCTAATTCTTGAAGACGAATGAGAAAAAGAACTAGCCACCATTATCTCAAAGAAGAAAGCAGGTCAACAACAAATAGAAGGGATTTGTTTTTAACTTTATTTTTGGGACGACTTTATTTTTAACACTTTGGCTAAGTTTAAATTAAAATTAGGGTTTTACATTTTAAATTTGTTTTTAAATTTATTTTCTGTATTTTTCAAATCAAATCAGGGTAAATCACCACCGAGGTTTTAGGTTGTGTCAGATTGTCTAGTTAGGATTAGTTCAGTGAGCAGGGTTTGCGAGTTTGCAAAACTCTATAGGCGGTAGCAGGGTGTGTGAGTCTGTTAGAGTGTTTGTAAGCGGGAGACTGTTTAATCCTAATAGAAATCTGGGAATGCAGCAGTAGGCAGGGGTTGCCGAAGCTGGGTAAATTTTGTGTGTGATTTACTTTTCTGCATATTTACTTATCTGCAGTTTGTGTTTAATCCGAGAAAATTTGCTATAACCCTATTCACCCCCCCCCTCTAGGGTTAATCTAGATCCTACAAATATGACATCAGGAACATGAAGTCTGAAGAGATGATTGAATTTTATGTCTATACATTAAGATTGTAAATAAAAATATTTAGTCAAGTAAACAATGGGTATCCTAGAAATATTAGTCATCTTATTCCATAGTAAGTAGCTTGGAAAAAAATAGCAAAGGATGAATGGCTGTTAAAAAGTAACCAACTACCTAAAATATATTGCTTTTTAGTTTTCTATTGTATCTGAATCATTGAATCTTCATTATATATAGTCCATACTGGCACTATTCAGTGTTAATGATTCTCATGTACACTATTTATAAACATTAAACACTAACGATTCCATTGCATATATTCATGAACAAAATATAGGATACCTTGTAATGCTTTGGCCCATTAGTAGTTACCTTGCACTACATGCAGGGATGTAATTCACATGATCAACATATGCATGATATGGTGAATACATTAGTGTACGATGTGCATTAGGTATATGATTTATTGACATATATATGAGATACTATGTGTTAAAATGTGCTTTCCATTATCTAAGACACCATGATGATCTTTTTGTTGTTATGTGTTTCCCATTGTCTAAGAAGCATCTTATTTTTTCTAAAGATACCGTATGATTATTATAGTGAAATATATGTTAGTTTTTTTTACAAGATCTTAAGTAACAACAAGTCTTATAAACACTATTTTCCATTAATATATTTTGATTAATTGAAACATGTTTATTATGATTCTAGGACATTAGTCTTAAATATGGTCTATCTATTGGCATAAAAGCTAACTTAGTCATGGAGAGTGCTTACCAAAGCTCATGAAAAATGCAGTGGAATAGAAGTCCTTTCTTTCTTCCAATATAATGCAGCTAGCTGGATTTTCATATTTCCATCGATGCAGATCCTACTAGTGTTCTTGATTTCAATGCTCATGTATTATAAGCAATATCCCACTATTTGACATAGGTAACTACTATAAGTAATTAAGTGTTCAATAGTTTGTCTTTAGTTGACAAGAATTAGATTTTTAGAACTAAAAAATAATTCTTTTTTTTCTTTCTTTTTTTAGTGTTTACATAAATACATAATCTTGTTGTGCTACATTGATACTGTGTATATCACTGCTAGGATAATTATGCAATGTTAACTTTGAATAATTCCTCATACATCATGGGGAAGTCTAGAAAAAGATAATACTTATTGCTACCTATAAGAAATTAATATGGAGTGGATATTTCAGACAATATTCGTTATTCTTTCGTTTTAAGTAAGTAAATTCTTCTATATAAGAGATAAAATCCTAATCAATCCATCATTCGATGCCCACTTAAGCACATGACATCATGATAGATAACATAGACTTTTAGGAGATACCAACAAACCTTCAATTCATCCTAAAAGAGGAACTTAGACGAATACCATTTTTGAAAAGGCCTGAACTCAAATAAGCAAAACTGAAAATGTACTTTGCGACACAATTGTGCATTGTCAAGTAATATCGTTATTCCTTTTTTTCGCAGGTCAGCTTTTAGCATTGTGTCGATCAATTAATATCATATCCACTACTTCAGGTTAGCTATTTCTTCTCACTAGCATTTATAAGATGTAGTTAAATCATTTACATGTAGGATATTTTGTATATTAGTACTTCTATATTTATTTAATTTTGAAACAAACATCAGTGTTAAATTAACTCACTACAAGAAAAATGAACCCAACTCCTAGCCTAGAATCCATAGTTGTTGCTACAGTTGCAGCTGCATGGTGGGCTACACAAGGATTATTACCACTTTATCCCCTGTGAATACTGAATTAGCATATGCTCTACCACCCATTACTACTGAGGCTTAGATAGCTCCAGTTAGTAATGGTGAAGAAAAAGTTAATAATTTAGGGAGGCTTAGATAGCTCAGTCATCTTCCTCTGACATGGATAAGAGTCCCAGAGATGAAATAAATGATGCTAGTTATAAGAACAACTTGAATGACGAGATTGATAATTTGATAAGTAAGAAGAAAGTTGATAAGTCTTCCTGTCGTTCTTATGTGCCATCAATGGGTTATTTTTCTAATTCACAAAAGCTAGGTTGCAGTGAATCAGGATCCACTCAAACTTATGCACAGTCGTTTCAGATTATGGCTTACACTGATGCACAACCGACTGCCTATCCTCGAGCACAGCCTATGCATTTCTTAGGCACATCAAGTGCAACCACAAGCTTTAAGTGCTACTGTTTCAATGGTATTTGTGCAGAATCAAGCTATTATAATTCAGAATGTGCATTCTCATTGTGGTTCGGGTCTATCCATGCCAATTGATGTGGCTAACATTTCTCTAGCTCATGATTCACATAGTGTTCATTTCTTGAATGAAAATGCTCAAGAAGAATCATAAGTTTATGCACTTCAGCAATCTGAAGCTCTTTCCACTCCAGCTAATGCAGGTCTTATACCTATCTAGTCTATTTACTATAGACTGATGAATTTTATGCACTAACTATAGTATGATGAATTTTATTTATTTACTTATATTTATTTAGTTTATTTACTTAAATATTTCTTAAAAGAACGGCTAACCATTAACATATTCTCTATGCTTGGAAACTTATAATTATAGTAACACTTTTTTCAAAAAAGATAGAAAAAGAAAGAAAAAGAAAAAGGATCAAACTGATGTTTGTTATACTTGACCCGAACCCATTACCAAATCTAAGATAGTTTATACTTGGAGAACAAAGCAAGAGAGCAGTAGTACACATTAAGTGCATGACAGTTCTGGCACTTATTTTTATATTCAACAAAACTTGATGATTTTTGATTTGCATGGAGCAGCACAAGTCTTTTACCACAATATTTGTAATCCTGTTATTTTTGTAACCAAAATTACACCAGCTTCTGAAAATTATTAAACTTCTATTGCTTTTTAAGTCTTAACATGTTGTTCGATTATGCAGCCATGCTTGTTGAAAATGGAAAATTCCTCCTTTCTGCCAAGCGAGTTCGTCGCACTACAAGTACCGAGTATATAATCTCTATGAACGCTGACAATATATCTCGATCGAACAAGACTTATATTAGGAAATTGAGGTAACTCTGTTTATTATAAGCTTTCATCATTTTTTTTACATGTGCACTTTGATTTTTTATCTTAGTTTGATGTTACTTAATAGAAAGTAAACATTTACGACCAAACTACTCGATCATATTATTATATGTATTGAAAGTGTGAAATGAAGTTAGTTCATCTGTTTTGGTTGAAATCAAAATAAATGTTCATTGTATGGCCTGTTGTAAATCAAAATAAATAGTGTGAAATGAAGGTGGTATACTTATAAACAGTTGAGCTGCAACAGGAGTTAAGGGACGGTTGTAAATGATGCAGATTCAAGTGGGAAAGCCAGTGCGCGATGTTACAGTTTTAGGTGGGAAGTGATGTAGACCTTGCATGAGATGGTGTCACTGAATGGAAGTGGCTGGAATTAAGAAATGCCCACGTGAGCACAGTTAATCCTTGCAGGCTGGCTCAACTGTTTATAAGTATATTTGTATGTATAGACTAGCAGATCTAGAATGTGGAGCAGGTGACAGTGAGTGGCAGAACTGGCATATATGGAGTAACTGCACATGAATGAGTGAGGCTGCGATGTTGAGTATGCAATGGAAGTCTAGATAAACGTATGTTGAGCAAGTGATGGAATCCTTGCATGCTGTAGCATATGAACGAGTGACATTGCGATGTACAGAATTATGACTGTATGACCTGGTACCAGTGTTCAAGTGAGTGCGCTGTAGAGACACCATATGTAGTACGATACCACCAGATAATGAGATAGGATGCAGAATTCAACGGCCATGACCAATGTACAGGTATTCAATAGAGTCCAAGAAAATATTAGTGGTTTTGAATGCTATTTTATAATATTCGACTGTAATTTTTTTCTAATTACACTTTTTGACTGTTTTAGTTTGAAGTTTTTTCTTGATTATTAAAGTATAAATTGTAATGTGGTTTTAATATTAAAAGAAAACAAAAATACTATTGTCATGAATATTTTCTCCCAAATTAAAAGGAATAAAGTATAAAGTAAATCACAATGAAAGTAATTTAAGCTTGTATTCTAAATACAATTGGACATGATAGTTTGATGGTATTTGTATAAATTTATTTGGTATTAAAGGATTAAGAAATTAATTTTAAGTTGATCATATTTGGGATTAAAGGAAATAATTCACTCTATGTTTGCAGTGCAACATTTTTTTCATCAGATTAAATTAGTGACCCAGCAAATGTCTATGACAATTATGTTTTTCCCTTCTTCAAATAGAAAAATTCTTATTATATTTGTTTTTACTATATGTTTTCTTTTTTTAGATCAAATGACAATATAGGAATAGGTTTCTCTCTTTTTTCTCTCATGTTGCTTCTGTTTTACCTGCTCTAAATTCAAATGTAGGACATGGACTTTGCTATAGATGTGTGAACTTTAGATGCTTAAATAAATTTTGGTTTTACTTGAACATATATTCCAGTTTTAGGACTTAACATATATCTACTGGATTAGTTTATTGAAAATAGTCGAGTCAAGTTGCCATTTTCTATAGGTTAGCACGGACTTAGACCTAAATTATATTAAAAGTTAGATTATTTGAAGCAAAACTATGTCTACTTCCAAAATCAAAATTAGATTAAAAGTGCATTTAACAATATAGAAAAAGCATTAAAATGCAAGAGAACCGATCTTTGTTAGTATTTGATCAGTAAAAGGAGGACAGTAAGGAAAAAAATAAAACAATGATACATATCGTTAAACAAAATGACTTGTTCAGTTCCTTATTGAAATTGTTTAACAATTAGCATAAGATAGTCATAAGCAGCCATAGTAACTAGTTAGCACATGAGCAAAGCATGTGAAATTTAGCTGTGATATCTTCTTCATATGGTATAAGTTGTATGGTTTCAGCACTTTTGTACATTACAATCGTTTGGTTTCAGCACTTTTCATTTGTTCCTGACTGCATTTCATGTTACTGTTGCCTACATCAACTATATTCCATACTGTATTTATTGTATTTCTGATTTATTTTGCTAATTTTTGAACTTTTACTTTACAGCTAGATAGATATCTTTGATGCAAAAATGTGTCGCAAAAAGTTATGGATTCAAAGTTATTTTTTATGCCAGAACTACATTTTGTTTTGTATGCTTGTATGTATTACTATTTTTTTGTCACTAGCTGCTACTTTTTCTATATTTTTTATAAAATATTATGGACATATTATATATGTTTTGATGTAAGAATATTGCGTATTTTGATTATGTAATGTTATATTTTGATTATGAGAGTGCGATTAATATAATATGTTGATTATGAAATATGGATGTTGATTTTAACTGTGCCAATATATAACTGTGATTGATGGATATAGAAATGGTATTTGAAAAAAGGGAAACGTAGAAATAGTAAATGAGAAAGTTTGTAAAATGCTGTGTAAAATTTTAACAGCATTTTAAAAACGTTGTGGTAGACTTCAACAGCGTTTCAGAACCGTCATAAAAGGGTTCTTAACAATGAAAAAAGCATTAAAAAGAACACTCACAGCAACATATAAAACACTGTAAATAAGTATTATGGCAAGAGATAACCTCCATTAAATACATTTGACAGCAAAATTCAAACGCTAAGAAAAGTTTTTGGTTCATCAAAAGAAACGCTATAAAATGTATTAATAACATCCATAAAACGCTATCATAAACGAACTTTTCACAGCGTTTACTTTATTGCTATAGTATGTTCCTGACCTATAATGCATGTCGTTACAGCGTAGTTAAAAACGTTATTAAAGCCTTTTACAGCGTTTTTTAAACGCTGTTAAAGGTCATAGTGATTGATTTAGATTTTAGAAGGTCCACGGTTTTAGGAGAGAAATGGAATTTTGATGTTTTGTTTTTCTTTCTATGTTTGGAAATGTATGTAGCTAAATGAATGAGAAGGAGAATTACCTCCTTAACAAGCCTTGATAGGCTACTGGGTTACAATAAAACACATTAAGAAAAATGAAATCATTTTATTTCTTTTATTTCTCATTCTTTCTCTTTTAAATCATGGTTTCATTATTAAAAATTTACAAATCTTATTACACAAATTCATAATTTATTATTACATTAATTTACACATTTTAGTAACAATAATTTACATTATTTAAGCTTCTTTTATTATTTTTAAATCTCAATTACCTAATTTACTAATTCATGAATCTATTTTTACAACACTTTTAAATCTCTAACTTTCTTTTTAAAATAAAGAAATATTTGTCTATTCTTTTTTTAATTCGTAACATTATCTTTTAAAGTTAATTAAAAGGTCAAAATAAATTGAAATCTCCATTATTTTACAAATAAACTTGTCCAATTAAATACTTTCCAAATAGATATTACTTTTATATAAATTTTCTAATACATAAAAGAAATCAATAATTCATAATCATATAAAAGCTTCTATGATCTTTTATATTAGAACTTAAATTTCTAAATTTTTCCACATCTGAAAATAAATATTATAAAAATTCCAAATTCGCATTTAAAAATTCAAATAAAATTATTTTGTATTTCATTTCAGGTATATCTCAAATTAGGATTGTTACAAACTCCCTACTTAAGAAAATTGCGCCCCTACAATTCCATAGGAGGAAATACATAATACATATTATATATACGCATATATACAAACAACATATACCAAATAATATAACAACCAACTAACCATCCAATAAGATAATAGCAAGCAACCCTTAAATTAGTGCCCTAAACAACACTATATTGATTTGTTTACTATGTTTATCATTTTTACTATTCAAGTGAAGACACTTTATTAACGTTAAAACCAATTTACTCTTTTAAATTATCTCATTCCAAACCTTAAAACCTTTTATTTAATAAGCTAATAGAAATTTGGAGAGCATTACGTACACTAGTCTCAACAGATGTAGCAATATCCTGCATCGATACATCTTAGACTAGGAATATTTAAAACGATATGTTTATTTAATTATAATAAATCACTCATGATTACAACGTATTGTAACTACTATCATAAAACATATCATTTATGGATTTTCTATTCAATATATTTTTAATTAAATAAAAAATTAATATAACACATTATATCAGGTATATAATAGAAAGAAAACACATTTTATTTCGAACAAGATTGGCTATCAAGTTAGATATATGTAGCAAATTATATAATTGCCCTTAGGGCATACTCCTAACTCTATCAATACCCCCAGTATTACTCATATCCTAACTAAGCCAAAAGAGATTGAGACTCTGAGGACAGATCAGCCGATTATATAACATCACCTTATAATTCAGACATAAGTTTTTTTTTGGATAACTGGTACTTTATTAACAAACCGGAAAAAACATATACTTCCATAATATGCCTCATTAAAACCTCGCAACCCCCCAATCTAAATGGGTACCTTGCTAGGAAAAAGAGTACATATTATATTCGTATATTAATAATACAACAGTACACGTTGTCATAACACCCTGTTGTCAAATAGATGGAGGAGTAAAAACAGAGATAAACACACTCAAAACCATCCATACGAGAAACAAGGGTGGACCGACCAAAAAGAAAGAAAAATAAAAAGGAAAAACACAACAAATACAAAAGAAGAAAATAAACAAAGCCAGCCTGGCCACGTGGCACACAATCGATCACCAAAACAGCAAACAACTACTAAGCTCACGAGGCAGAAAAAAAAATTCACGAAAAGTCTTCTGAAGAGAGAGAGCCAACGCCACTTTACCAAATCAACTTAGATTTGAAATAAAATCTTCGTTCTTCAACTCAAAATGGGCGGAAATTATCATGCTCAAGAGCCAACAGAGCAGAGAAAAACTACTGGATGGGCATAGAGAAGAAACAGAGAGCTCAGGGCGGGTGCCAGTCCCTCTGAGGCGCAGAAGCTATCCCGAAGTTTGACAAGATAAGCTCTACTTTCTTACTAGCATTCTTATAGTCCAACCGTGCTTTAATTAAGTAGATACAGTCTTGAATTATGAGTTTATTTCTCAATTGGGATGGCATTTCAATATTTTTGAAAACTCTAGAGTTCCTTTCGCACCATAAATGCCAGATCATGGTAGTAAAAGCTATACTCGTAATCTGGTTATGAAGTAAACTGTTTTGTTGTTGTTGACATAGAATTTACAAAATTTGAGAAATTTCAGAAGTGTTGTCGATGCTTATATTGAGTTTCTGCATTATATCTACTAGAATCTGTTGTGAGTTAACACAATTAAAGAAAAGTTGATCTCTATCCTCATATTGAGTTAAACAGAAAATGCACGATCTGTCTATGCTACTATTCCATCTGGATATTCTGTCTTTTGTGTTCAATCTATTTAGAATAGCTAATAAGGAACACGTGGACATTTTAGGAGCACAAAAATGATTCCAAATAACACTAGTCCAATTTAGCTCAGCATGTTTATATCTAATATGTTCCCAAGCTGAATTCATACTAAACTGGCCTTTATTACTTGGCCACCAAAACCAGTAGTCTTGATTCAACTGTTTGTGAATTATGATGTTCTTTACAGTACTCTGGATTTAGGTAGGAACACTGATCAGATTATTTTTCAGTTGTTATTAGAAATCAGACTAGACACTTTTTTACTATTACCACCAGCAATATACATTGGATTGCATCCAAATTTGTTAATTAATGAATACCCATTCAGCCAAGGATCTGACCACAATTCAGTGCTATCACCATTAAAATTTTTCCTATCAATCAATCCTTTGCACCATTGTCTAGCTCTGAACAATAACTTCCATGTATAAGAAGCATTGTTATTTATGTCGGCTGTCCAGAAATTGTTTTTACTGCAATATTTGACATGCATCCACTTAGCCCACAAAGTGTCCCCTTGAATGTATTTCCAAACCAACTTGATTGCAACTGCTTTAGCTGTATCCTCTATTTTCCTAATGCCAAGGCCACCTTCTTGTTTGGGCTTACACACATCATCCCAACACATTTTGTGCACTTTTGATTTCCATATGAAATTTGCACAAATAGAATTAATTCTATTAATCATAGAAATAGGAATTTAGGATAATTGCATCAAAAATTGAATCAGAGGATGAATAACTGTTTTAACCAATTCTATTTGACCACTAATGTTGAGCAACTTGTTTTGCCGATGACTGATCTTTTTATTAATTTTATCTATAATGGAGCCAAAATCCTTAGTTTTCAGTTTGTTATTAGACAATGGAATGCCTAAATAAGTAACTGGAAGACTACCAATACAAATATTAAGAATATCAGCCAATTGCTGCTTATTATTGGTCCATTTACTAATAAATAAAGTGGATTTGCCTTCATTTATGCTCAGTCCAGTAAAACAGTTTAAACTTTGGAAATTTTGTTGAATACAGTCTGCATTTTTTGGTAGCTTTAGCCATTATTAATATATCATCAACATAAAGTAAATGAGTAATGATAGGATCAATATTATAAATTGGGTGATATTTCCTTTCATGTACTCCACATCAAGGCATATAGTAAGAAATTCCATCGCCATTGAAAATAGATATGGTGAGAGGGGGTCACCTTGACGTAAACCCTTAGAGCTTTCAATAAATCCATAAGGAGAACCATCAATGATCATCGAAAAATTAGGCGTCGAAATGCATTCATAAATAAGGTTTGCAAATAAGATAGGAAATCCCATGGATATCAACACGTGAATAATAAATTCTCTATTGATTTTTTCATAGGCTTTATGTAAATCAATTTTCAGGCAAAAATTGTTGGAATTTTTCTTATTAAATCCTCTCACCATTTCATATGCAAGTAGAGAATTTTCAGTGATTATTCACCCTAGGATGAAAGCAATTTAGTTATATGAGATAAGGTCATTCATATAGGGTTTTAGACGATTGCAAAGGAGGTTAGCTAAAATCTTATAGATGACATTACAAAGAGAAATAGGTCTGAAATCTTGAATTTCAACCGCATCGAGTTTTTTTGGAATCAAACAAATAAATGTGTGGTTAATTTCTCTAATAATATTTTCGAATTGGAGAATACCATTCATTGCATTCCAAATATCATTTTTAAGAAGTTCCCAATGGATTTTATAAAATTTAGCATTCATACCATCTGGTCCCGGGGAACTATTATCATTAATTTGGAAAATGGCGGATCTGATTTCCTCGAGTTGAAATGGTTTTCATAAATTTTCTCTTGCATTTTCAGCTAGTATTTTCTTGTAAATAATGCCTGGAAATTGGACATTAGCCTGAGATGCACAAAATAGAGTAGAGAAATAATTAATTGCTTCTTTTGATAAATTTTCTGATGTTGAAGTCCATGAGCCATCAGCATTTAAAGAGAAATTACATTTACGACTAGGATTCCTCACATTAATATTGTTATAAAAGAAACTTGTAGGTCTGTCACCTTTAATTAACCAATTTAGCTTCATTTTTTGTTCAGTCTCAATAGCCATTTTATCCATTATCGAATGGATCTGTGCATACTTCAGAGAATATTTCTCAATTAGACTAGCAGCCGAAGGGTTTTGAACAAGCAACTTATATAATTCATTAGCCTCTTCTTTTGATTGAGTAAGCATAGCTTGTATATTTACTTTATTCTTAACCCAACTCTTTAATGTTGTTTTTGCAGATTTTATCTTGCATAATAAGATATAGAGGGAATTACCATGAAGTTCCTGCGATAGAGCATCACCAAGTGAAGAGAAATATCCAGCTTGCATATGCCATGAGTCATTATATTTGAAAGGTATTCTTTTCCGTTTAATATCATTTATCATAAGGTTAACAAAAATAGGACTATGATCACTTATAGAATGATTGCCAAAATTAATACCAAATTGCGAGAAAACGTCCAACCATAGTGAGTTGACAAAAGCACGATCTATCTTACTATGTATAGAGAAATTTTTCCCTCCTCTCCAAGTGAATAAACTACCAGTAAAATTAGGTTCCACTAGTTTAGAAGTTGTAATGCAATCAATAAATCCCTTATCCCCCATCGAAGTGAACTTGCCATTGTTAAGTCTCTCTTCAGAAGAGAGAATAGAGTTAAAATCCCCCACCACTATCCAAAGAAGATTAAAATATTTAGATTGCTCTTTAATATAATTCCATAACTCCACATGTTTAAATTCATCATTAGAAGCATAAATCGTCGTCCACAAAATACTTACCCTGCTCGCATTATGTAAAATGCAAGATATAAATTGATCATTAGAGTGCAGTAATATACTGGACCATTTAGAAGTATCCCACATAACTAAAATTCTGCTTCTCTGTCCAATAGAAAGATTAAAAATGTAATTCCAGTTATTGTTTACTCTGTGCATGAATTTTTCTATGTTATCGGAAGTTAATTTATTTTCTATAATGCCTAAGAAAGAAAATCTGCTAGAATTTAACAAATATAAAATTTCCATTTGTTTAGACGAGGCATTCATACCCCGAGTGTTCCAAAATAGGAACTCCATTTAATTATTATTATCTGAAGAGCTACTTTTCATCGGGGAAGTAGCAGCCCCTACTGACTTCTGTTTCTTTGACTTTTTGTTTTTGCCTTTCAGCTGTGATACTAGCATACTCCATGCGGGGTTTTCAATGACTTCTGAAGAGGTTGTGGCCGAGAACTCAAAAGGAGCTTCCTCTGGTCTTACTTTGCGACATGGTTTATTTCTGGCGACACTCTGGGAAGCATGGCACTAATCTTTCTTATCAGAATCTGGCATAGGAGCATCTTGAGGTTCAAATATCTCCACTTGCATAGTAGATTGTTGATCGGCAGAACACAGAACTTTAGAGATCTCCAATTCTGTTACTGTCTTTGTATTCTGTTTATCCTTTTCAGAACTTGAATAAGATTTTTTTGTTGATTTGTACTTGTATTAATAGTCGAAGAGCGAACTGTCGACTAGACTTTATTAACTGCACTAGTATTCGATTCTGCTGTGATAATAATATTACTTTCTTTATGTTTATCTTGGTTAACGCCAACTGATTTTGGGATATCAGGGTTTATAGGAATATTTGTGTTACTAGACAATATATTTATATTATTGTCATAATGAATCTACTCATCAATGTTCATAGTGTTGTTCTCTGTTGAGTTACTCGGCTGAGATTCTTTCGGTTTCAACACTTTATGAAATTAACAATGTGATTCCATATGTCCAAAACTTAGATAGTTTGGACAAATGACCGGTTTCCACTCATATAACACCTCTTGCCAAATAATCTCATCCGTCTCCGATAGTATAGGAATCTTGTTAGGAAATTCAAATGAATTTGTGATTTCAATTAGAACTCTAGCATAAGCAATCTTAATTATGCCCTCCGTGACTTTGCCTAATTTCATAGGGTACCAAGAACAGAAGCGATGCGACTAATCCCCTCTTCTGTTCAAAATCTAGAGGTAAATTGGGAAATCGAACCCATATCAGGATGGTATGGAGCAGTTCTTTGTTAAGCTTCATCCCAAGTGTCCATCTCTTCATCATCATAAGTTTCTTATTGTAGTAATATGGACCTCCTTCTAAGACTCTATCACAATCTGATTTGTTATTAAATTTAATAATGTAGAATCCATTTTCTTTAGAGAATATAGAAAATTCCTCAACCGGTTTCCAAACTCTAGAAATGTAATCCCTGAAATACGAATAATATGGTTTGGGGCCAACCACAAGAACCACTAAGGAATTATCCCATTGTTTTCTCGCATTCTGAACCACTTCAGTAGACATTTTAGCACATTTCGTTAAATTAAAATCTTGCGGCTACTTAGAACTTTAATGGAATCGAAATAGGAATATTATTACCTTTAACAACTTCATTCCACGCTCGACTAGACGTGGTGGAAAAATTCCATCTATTGGAAACATTTCCATTCTCAGCTTGGATAGGCTTATTTTGACTACTTTCCGCATGGGCAACATTCTGAATAATATGTGGACGTTGAGTAGAGCGTAATTCTTTCTTTTGAGATTGGTTGGAGGCGTTATTTCTAGGAGTATATTGCAGTACAAATTTGGCTTGTCTTTTCCATTTTTTGGACTGAACTAGATTGAAACCATCATTAATCTGATTTGATTTAGCAATATCTGTTGTAGCAGTAAATCCAGGCAGAGGATCTAAGAGGGGCGGTGCTGGATCCGATGGAAGGGATGATTGTCGAGTGAGATCTATGGGGGGAGGCCATATGGCAGCCGAGTTAGGAGAGGCAGTAAAGGGATGCAACAACTAAAACTAGGGGAAGGGGAGCGAAGACCAGAAAGGAATGATCTGTGTGACGACAAAGAGTTTATCACCAAATTAGGGTGAATCGCCTAATCGCCACAAGGAAGAAAACCCTAGCACTCTCGATCTAATAATTCAGACATAAGTTTACAGAACAAGTACTGGAAAATGAAGAAGACATACTCAGAAATCAAAAGGAAATGAAGGAGATGAAGTATCAGTAGAAGGAGTTGGGGTCTATACAAAGGATTCTTCTTTCTCTTTATGGCAATGTTCATAGGAGAGATAGTACTGGTGGTCAACATAGTGCTCCTGGTTTTCTTTTTGCTGATGATAGCGCATACATATAGGAGTCTTATGTTCATGACCCACATTTTATTGGCGAGGTAGTGGAGCAGCTGAGAGACGTTCTCTACCACATAAAGAGGGTAGTGGACTAGCACAAAGATGCACTAGATCTCAGATTCCTCGTGGCGCCAGACCATATGCCACTCTCACCTCAGAGAGTGATCCTATTACACCTAGAGGATACCATAGGACTCACTCCTCGGATGATCAGTAAGGCATGATGTTCTTCATTCCAGTTGTCATTCAATGTTCTGCATTTAATTAGTCTATGTGTTAGTTGTTACTTCTTAATTTAGTATTTGCATATATGTTTGGTCAGACATTGCTTTATTTCAGATGTGGCATTTTGTGGCTTGTTCTGTGTATGACATTTTGTTTTGCATTTCAGCTGTGGTGCTACTTCTGATCATTCTTTTGCATTTATATGCTTGATATTGATCTATTTTAGTGGATGACAAAGGGGGAGAAAATATCTCATATATTCGGGGCAAGTGTTATATTCAGGAGGACTGTTATTTGTACTAATCATTGCTATAAGTAGTTGCCATTATATAAAGGGAGGAAAATGTTAGAACCTAATTTTTGATGATGTCAACGAAATATATTCTATATACTATTATTTACAGATAAAAGCACAAACAGTAAATTACTCAAAGATAGCAGAGCTGGAAGATGACAAGATGTCTAAGGCAAGTGATATATCACAAAGATGTCATGAGAAATCATAAAGTTATAGCCGATAGCCAAGTAAAGAAATAGAGTATGTATTTTAAGTTTTATCGATCATTAGAGTTATATTTTTAAAACCACTCATATGATCTCCAAAACTTCTGTAATTTCATCACTAACTCCAAAACCTTATTTTAAATTTTAAAAAAAATTCAAAATTTTTTGGAGTAAAAATAACGAAGAAGATGGAAGAATCACAAAAAGATACTACAAAATTGACTTTAGGAACCGGTGCATAGGTCGTCCCACCGATCAACTGGTGAGAAAGTTACCAATCAACCGATGATGAATTCCTAAAACTAGTTCTGGTTGCATCCCATCTGAATTCCTCCGTATCTCTTCGTTGTTTCTTTTCCAAATCGTTGTATTTCTTCTCAGCAACCTTTTTGAAACATTACCAATCTTCAACACCACTTTCCATCATATATAAATAGCCTCTAGACTACTTCTTTTAGACTTACTTTTTTCTTACTGACTATTCTTTCTCTTTGGTTTCAAAAAGCTTTCAAACTTCTATTTTCTGATTAACTACTTTATGTCCCAACCCTGTTCATTCTCTAGAGATCATTTGTAGTTATAAGACCCTTGTGCTGCATTGAGACAAATCAGTATTTGAAGATACAAAAGATTATAAATCTCTTGTACTTTTGAAGCAGAAAAAGTCCTGTAAAGGGAGCCTTCAGGCAGATTTTTGTAAACCTGTTCCTCTGGGTTAAGAGAGGATTTCAGACTAGTGAAATATTAAAGAGGAGCTTCGGGACTGGCATAGGACGAGAGGTCCAAACCAGTATAAAATCCTATTGTGAATTCTTTGCTTTATTTTATCTTTGCATTTTACTTTATTAATTAGCCATATTACTAGATCCATATATACACGTACACTTTCGTTTATTCCTCATATCGTATGCAAAGGAGCATACACGGGAAACAAATGAAATACAGTTGAAATTTTGTGAACTGTTCAAGTAGAAATTATTTACAGAACATGAATATTGTATTGTGTTTTTAACTTGTCCATCAATGAGGAAAATCTGACAAATACTTTATCACTTAAATATATATTTTTGTTTTAGTAAAAAATAAATATTAGCATAACAATGATCATGTACAATAATTGTCAACCGGGCCAAAACATCTAAGTGATTTCATAAATAATATAATAATGTCACATTTTACTCGATTTTATACTAATGTTCAAAATTGTTCTACAAATGTCCAAAATCAAAAACAAAGTTTTTGAATTAATTATTTTATTATGAATAGTTAGCAATCATGTATGTATTAACATCTTATGTGTAACAAAAAATGAATCTTAACATCTCATCAAATATGGAAAATAACAATTTGAAGCAAAATCAAAAAACTGAAATTTGAATCAAACCTAGGCAACGGAGCCTAGGAGGCATCAGTGATAGAGTAAGGGGTGTTAGCGGTAGAGAAGGGGCAACGACTATGGCGGTGGAGATTGCACAGTGCAGTGGAAAATAGTCTGCAGCTTCCCTTGGCGGCAATAAAGTATGGGTGCAGAAGAGAGATATGGTAGCAATGATGTGACGGTCAAGGGTTTACGAAAAAGAAGTTAAGGAATTTTTATTTTAATTTGAAATAGGAATGTCACGGGAATAAGGAAACGGGTCTGGTTTGGATAGGATAAAACTACCATATCATCAAAATGACGTCAAAATGTAATCAAAAACTTTAGACATCATTCTGGTGACATGCTTTTATATTTAAAATATATAAAGGTCGTCGGTAGGACATTGGAAAATGCTGATGACATAAACTCGACCTGGGAATGGCATCCGATACCCTTTTAACATCATTATATTTATTGACTGTCATACACATGACGTGGGAAAGCCATCAATAATTATGCTATTCTGACACCGAGTTATGTTCCATTCACTTTCTGATGCCTTTTTCATGCCCGGTCTAAAGGCATTGAACACTTTAGGTCGAAAATTCAAGCTTTTCCTTGTGGTGCTATTTAAGTTCATTCCATTATCATTTTTTGAGACCCAAAGAACTAAACGTCGCTTGTAAAGTCCGATGAAATATGCACCATGCCCCCAACCCATACTCCGGGTATATTCACATGCATACTGTAGTTGGTGGTGCTTGAACTCATGATCTCATTAGTAGTTCATTCCATTATTACAACATAAATTGTGTAAGATTTTAAATTTATATAGTTTTGCTAAAATAACTTGAACTATATTTATGAATCTAATGTATGACATGCATTTAAATTTAAATGATATAAACTTATTAGATGTTCCAAAATATATATTGTCAATTAGTTTTGTTTTACATCACATTTCAAATAGCACAAGCAACTTGAATCGTTATCGTTGCACTTAATTTGATGTATGGCTTAGATTAATAATTTTTTAGTTTGATGAATAAATATGTACTTTTATTATTTTAAATTTTGAGGACTTAATTTACAATATGAAAAACGTTAAGAGTTTTCTTCTCTTTTATTATTTTTTTACCAAATGACAAGGGTGTAAAACATAAATCCATCCTAAAATACGTTATAGAAAATCTTTTTCCATTTCATACTCTACCGATGCAAGAACTTTGTGCATTGAGATAATGATGATGATGATGAAGTTTTCCCACTAAAACCCCAATTGATCGGGGGCCTAGGCGGTTAGAAATACCCAACTATTTATATCATAAGGAACATAGGTACCGTTTGCAGACTTGTTTTGGTTCGTTTCCATTTGTGACGCGTCCTCCGCGTCCGACGTCCAAACGGAGTTAACCTCTTCCCCTGCCCCGTTCAGATGAAAGGAAACTTTTGCTCCGTTTGTTTCTTTAATTATATTAACTAATAAATAAATTTTATATTTTTATAAATTTCTAAAATTAATAACTTATGAAAATGAGGTCCATTTGAGAGGCAGTTTTTTACGTTCCGATCGTATCAAAGTGCTCTACATTACATGTTAGACTTTGAGAATTTTGTATTGAATAAAATATGAGTGGATTGAGAATTGAAGAGAATGTTATTTTATTGAAGAAAATGATGATACTGAATACATTGTTATTCTCGTATACAATACATTAGCTTTTATACACAAATTACATAAATGGGCCACATGGGCTTTACGGGTTCAACCTGCATACCGATATACCGATATGATTAAGACAAATGTGTGAGCCGTAGTATTCTTTATTCCCTCCCCCTCAAACCAATATTAGGTTTAGGGTTTCTCTGGCGATATCGAATCCATGGCGGCAAACAAAAAATCACGCAGATTTTCTTCAATCCCTTACAAAAAATCTTCAATATTTAGTACAAGAGAGTAGATCGATGCTACCTGCCTCAGTAATTTTGGAGTGGTTGTCTTCGAGAGTTCTCGGAGAGTTCAGACTTCCACTGAGTGATAGATCTATGTGTTTCCTCTGTTGATTTGGCTTTGGTATTGTCAGGTAATCACTTTATTGAGAGAATCGCTTGCTGCAGCTTCATCAATTTGAGGTGATTAGGCCTGAACTCTCAATTCCTTGTTGAAGGTCAGATCTGTGAGACTTGATTCTTTCTCTACCTTCAGTTCAGCTCGAAACTTCAAAAAGTTTCTTGCTGATAGTGCTTTGGTAAGTATGTAGGCACGTTGGTGAGTTGAAGGTATGTGATTGACTTATAAATTTCCTCTTTGAATTTGCTCACGAATAAAATATAGATCAATTTCAATGTGTTTTGTTCGTGCATGCAATATTGGGTTAGTTTCCATATACACGGTACTTTGATTGTCACACCATAATATTGGTTTGACTGCTGTATTGATTTGTAATTCCTTCAGTAGAGATTGTACCAAATTATCTCTGTAGTGGCACTTGCAACACTTCTATATTCTGCCTCTTTACTTGATCTTGATATAGTAGTCTGTTTCTTAGAACGCCATGACACGGGATTATCTCCAATGTAAATATAATATCCTGTTACAAACTTTCTATCATCAATGTCAGTAGCCCAATCTGCATATGCATATGCTGTGATATTTAAGTTGTTGCACCTTTTCAAAGTTAGTCCAAAATCTGCAGTTCCTTTAAGATATCTGAGAATCCTTTTTACTTCTTTCCATTGTTCATCATGTGGTTCCTGCACAAATTGTGAAACTTTGTTAACACTGAATGAGATATCAGGTCTAGTATAGTAGTGTATTGTAGTGCTCCTACAATACTTCTATACTGTTTAATATTTAAGGTGGATTCTCCCCTGTTTTTGGATAATTGTTGGTTACTGATCATAGGAGTAGGCTGTGGTTTTGCCTCATGCATCTTTGATCTGACAAGTATCTCTCCGATATATTTCTTCTGGCTTAGCAATATTTCTGTGTCTGATTTTCTACTAACTTCAATACCCAGAAAGTAGTTGAGATCACCAAGGTCTTTAATAGAAAATTGCTTGTTGAGATATTGTATGATATTCCTGATTTCTTTTGTGTCATCGTCTGTTATGATCAAGTCATCAACATATCTTAGAATATAAATAATATGATTGTTGTAACTTTTGACAAATAAAGAGTTATCTGATTTGGTAGACTGATAGCCTAGAGAGGTCAAGGTGGCTTTCAGTCTATCAAACCACACTCTTGGTGCTTGTTTCAAGCCATATATGGCCTTGTTTAACTTGCACACATGATGATCATTTTGTTTATATCCTTGTGGCTGTTCCATGTAAATTTCTTCTTGAAGAATGCCATTTAAAAAGGCATTGTTGACATCCAATTGCCTTATATCCCAGTTGTTACTTAGAGAAATTATGAGAACAACCCTGATAGTTGTTGGCTTTACCACAGGTGAAAATGTTTCACTGAAATCGAACCCGTACCGTTGAGTATATCCTTTAGCAACTAATCTTTCTTTGTATCTAGACAATGTTCCATCTGGATTTTTCTTCAGTTTATAGGTCCATTTACATCCTATTATATTTTTGTTTGCTAGAGGATGCACAAGACTCCATGTTTTATTCTTCATGAGTGCTTGATATTCTTCATTCATTGTTGTCTTCCAGTTTTCATCTTTATATGCTTGTTCAAATGATTCAGGCTCATCAGTATTTGCTGTTGCTGTATAAATTTTTGGTTTAAATATCCCACTTTTGGACCTCGTTATCATATGATGGCTTGTTCTGGTTGGTAATTTAGCTTCTGTAGATGCTGAATTATCATCCTGATCGGTGTTGTTCTGAGATTACTCTTGAAGACTATTATTGTTGATGCCTTGATTTTGATTGCTTGATACAACAGGTGACTGAGCATGCATGTCAGGCTGCTCTTCTGTTCCATGACCTGGTTCAGATAACATTGTGTGTTGTGGTTCAAAGACACCTGCCTCCTTCTCAGTCTCAATTGGATTCCATGTTTCAACATACACAGGTACATTTGAAATGGATATTCTTGGATTGTATATTTTCTGAGTAATTTTGATATTTGTACAAGCAAAAGGAAATATTTTTTCATTGAACACTACATGCCTACTGATAAATATTTTTCCAGAGTTATCCAAACATTTCTAACCTTTTTGTTTGGTTGCATAACCTAGAAATGTACATGGATGAGATCTGAAATCTAATTTGTGTTTGTTATATGGCCTTAGATAGGGAAAGCACAAACACCCAAATGTTCTAAGACTATCATAATTGGGTTTAATTCCCATGAGCTTTTCAACTAGACTTACTCCTTTTAGTACTTTAGTTGGGAGTCTATTAATCAAATGCACAAAAGTACTAAATGAGTCAGGCAAGAACTTTAGAGGTAGAGATGCATGAGCAAGTAAAGTTAACCCTGTTTCTACTATGTGTCTGTGTTTTCTCTCAACTAGACCATTCCATTCAAAAGTATAGGGACAAGTGGTCCTATGTATTATACCTCTATTTAAAAAGAATTTGTTAAGTGATTTATATTCACTACCACCATCACTTTGATTAATTTTAACTTTGTGAAAGGTTTGCTTTTCATCTTGAGTGATAAAATATATGACAGCATTATAAGCTTCTGCCTCTGTTTTCAGGAAGTATATCCATGTGTATCTAGTGAAGGCATCAACAAAAGATATATAGTACTTATAGCCATAATCAGAACTAATGGGTGCAGGACCCCAAAGATCAGTTGCAACCAATTCTAATGGCATTTTATATTCAGTTGTGGAATCAACAAAGGCTAATTCGTGGCTTTTGCCTATTTGACAGTAGGTACAAATATATGGTAAAGTAAAATCATCAAAAGAAATTTTATTTCGTTTCAAAACCTGTCTCACAACACTTGCATTAGGGTGACCTAACTTGTAATGCCATTGATCAAATACATTTTTTCTGTTTTCAGTAGATGACATTTCACTGTTATTACTACACATTACTTTCTCAACAGGATTTCCGCAATTAGTCAAAGTAAACTTGTACAACCCATTCACTGCATCACCCTGCAAAAGTTTTTCACCAGTTAGTATGTCTCTCACTAAGCAATATTTAGGATAGAATTCAAAGTAAACATTATTGTCATGTGCAAATTGAGAAACACTCATAAGATTTTTCTTTGTTCTTGGTACTCTTAATAAATTATTGGGATATAATTGCCTTTCACCTTTGATATAGGCATTACCAATATGAGTGATTCTAATAGGCTTACCATCTCCCATAAATATGGACTGTTTACCTCTATATTCCTTGTTGCTAAGGTTTAAGCTGTCAAGATTGCTTGTCAAATGATTGGTTGCACCTGAGTCTGGGTACCATGCTTCATCTTGTATATGTTCTGGCTTTGTTGTTTCATCCAGGTACTGATTCTTGTTGCCACTAGACTGCTTGTTAGATTCTTGCTGAACTTGTGCTAAGTTTGCACTGTAGTTACCATTTCTTTGACTATTTAAACCTTGTCCTGGAACATAGCTAGCATTGAATCTAAATTAGCACTTTGGTGCAGTGTGACCAACTTTTTCACAAATCTGATACTTCGGTTTGTTGTTGTCAATCCATCTCCCTCTGCCTCTGGCAGTGGTGTTTCCCCTTTGATACTGTTGATTGCCATAATTTTGGTTTCTGGTCTTGTTATTTGAGGCATAGTTAATAGACATGTTACTGTCTATGGGTTTCTTGAAGTCCAATTTTCCTTCATATGCAAGGAGAATGGAGTTGACATACTCAAGAGATGGTAGAGTTTCTTGAGAAGATATGACTGCTACCATAGACTCATACTCATCACCTAAACGGTTAAAATATTCAACACTTGTTCAGTATTGGAAACTTTATGCCCTACAGCTTCAAGCATATCACATATATTCTTGACTTTTGCCAGATAGTCTCTCATTGTTTGACTGCCTTTCCTAACATTTTGTAACTGCCTTTTATAATGCATCACTCTGGCTGCAGATTGAGTATTAAAGATTCTTTCAACTGTCAGCCAGATTTCATTAGTAGTTCTGCAACCAATTACTTGAGCAGTAATTTCACATTTATTGATGAAAGTAGCCAAGAACTTATAAGGCTGTCTTGCCTTTGATATTTTGCATATTTTTCATTACTTACTGTCTTATTTTCTGAATCAGTGATTAATCTGGGAGGAACAACAATAGTGCCAAGAATAAATCCTTCCAAACCATACCCTCTAGCTGTAGTTTCAACTTGAACTTTCTAGAGGAGATAATTGTCTTCCTCAAGTTGAGCAGCGATGATTTGGGTTTGAGGACTGATGGTGGCTTTCAGAAGATTTTCTGCAGCTGCAGCGACTTGCTGTGGTGGATTAGGAACATTATTAGAAGTTTCTGAGTTGTCATCAGCCATGATGAAGCTTCTTGAATCAAGAAGTGCTTGAGAGGTCAGAGATCAAAACAAGGAATGGTAAGAAAACTTGTTTCTGCAGAAATTAGGTATGTTGCAACTGGGTTTAAATGATGAGGCTTAATCTGATAAACCAGTGGTATGGCACCTACTTCTTTTCTGTTTTGATGAGTTTCTTGAATTCTTGACGGTTTTATGATTTTCTCAAGTCAAGATTTGATCAATGAAGGAGACTATGTGCAACCAGGCTTCCCTAGGCGAGGCAATATTCTCTAGAGACAAATCTTGTACTGCCCAGATGATGAAAAGTTGTTGATGGGTAACTAATCTCCAAATGATGAGATTTCTCTGATGGAGATTAGTATTTCTTCTTCTATTTGAGGATTTCTAATGCATTTTTGCCTTATATTTGCTCTGATACCATGTTAGAATTTGAGAATTTTGTATTGAATGAAATATGGGTGGATTGAGAATTGAAGAGAATGTTATTTTATTGAAGAAAATGATGATACTGAACACATTGCTGTATACACTACAAGACACACAGTGTATTCCAACGGAGCCTTCCAACGGCCTCCAACGTCATTGACCAACGTCTAGTGTTTTCTCGTATATTTTATTAGTTAAAAGCTGTAGGACGTTGGTAGACGTTGGCGTTGCTAGACGTTGGCGGTCGTTGAATGACGTTGGAAATCCACGAGCAAAACAGAAGACCGGCTTCTTCTTCCCCATTCGGCTAAAACATCCCCCACCCCAATTCCCAAATTTGCTCCGATTCCGACCCCCCCCCCCGCTGCTCCAACGATCTACGGTTGCTCCTCCGACTCCAAGCCTCCCTCTCGTCCTCTCTAACTCCCTAATCTCTCAAGAAAAGGTATAAACCCTAATCCCTATATTTAATTAAATTTGTTAAATTAGTGTATTAAATGTTTGTATTGCCTTGTTGTATGTATAATCTAGTTTATTGAGGCATAATTTATGTTATTAACTTATGTATTGCAAGATTATATATATTTAAGTTTGTGTTAACAATAGAATAATGTGCATACAATTAGTTTTAGGTTTGTCTGGAAACGTTAGTTGTTAGTGAGCATACAATTAGTTTATGTATTTTAGAAAATTTCAAAAAATGATATTTTATATTCATGAAACCCTTAGAGTGTCTTTCGGCCCCGTCTGATAAGTATTGTATATGATCGTTATGTGGATATTCATTTTTTAACAGAACGGACATCTATATTCATCGTATACAATATTTGTTGGATTTATCCCTGTATTGGACAAGTTACGAACACAATAACGTAATTAAATCTCGTAAAACATTTCATTTTAAATGGTTCATAGAATTTCGACAGCGCTTCCTTTATGTTCCATGTGTACACGCAAATGTGTACTGTTCAGGGAACTAAAGCGAAGTGCTGCCAAAATTTTGTTGAATCGTTTAAATTGGAATGATTTATGCGATTTAATTATATTATTGTATATGTAATGGGAGGTAGGATGACCCATCGACAAAGTGTCAATGATCTATTAATATAAAATTCACCAATAATATTGTTTTAATAAAATGTCAATTTTTTATATTTATATCGTACTTTTTAATTATATACGTAGGTAAATGGACAATTATTTTACTAATCGAAGCTGGATGTACAAATAAAGAAGGGTCGAAAATGGAGGCTCAATAAGTGAACAGTTTAATAACGGTGTTTGCGTATTTATTGATTTTGCTTTAAGTAATAACAGAAACGACAAAGAAATCCGTTGTCCATGTACTAAATGCAAAATGTTAAAGCATTTGATACCAGAAATGGTTAGAGTTCATTTGCGTCAATACGGTTTCGTGCTGAACTATTTGGTTTGGGATCGTCATGGAGAACCGTTAGCATCTAATCATGTACAAGCTGAGGAGGTAGCGTGTATTGAAATTGATACGACGAATCTCGTAGAACATATGGTTGAAGATGCTGCACGGTCAATGTTTCATGTTCCTCAATTAATTGATGACGATGGTAATGCTGAAGAAGAACCAAATATTGGGGCAAAAAAAATATGATTTATTAGATGCCGCAAAGAAACCCCTTTGGGAAGAATGCACAAGCGGAACCCAATTATCAGTAACTGCTGAATACATTGCGATGAAATCTAAATACAACTTCACAGAAGCTGGATTTATAACTGTTGTACAAGTTGCGAAACGGCATATGCCTCCCAATAATTTAATGTGCGAAAATCATTATGAAGTAAAAAAAATGATGTCAGCTTTTGGTTTACCGTATTATAAAATAGATACATGTCTAAATGGTTGCATGCTGTTTTGGAAAGAAGATATCAACCTTAGAAATTGTAAAATATGTAATCAGGAAAGGTACAAATCAAGAAAGAAAAAAGGAAAGGAAGTCCCGTATAAACGTATGCATTATTTACCAATTACTCCTAGACTTCAAAGGTTATATGCATCTTCTATAACCGCGCAACATATGAGATGGCATAGTGTTAGAACATGGGAAGAAGGTACGTTAACACACCCAGCTGATGGGGAAGCATGGAAGCATTTTGACCACAAATATCCTGATTTTGCATCCGAGAGTCGTAATGTTCGACTTGGTTTATGTACGGATGGATTTTCACCATTTTCACAGTTTGGTTCTAAATATTCGTCATGGCCTATAATTGTCACACCTTATAATTTACCTCCATGGATGTGTATGAAAACTCCATATATGTTTCTCACAGTTGTCGTCCCTGGTCCTAATGATCCGACACAAGGAATCGATGTTTATTTACAACCTTTGATTGAAGAATTAAAAACACTGTGGTACGAAGGAGTAGAAACATACGATATTTCCAAAAAAAACTTTTGCATGTATGCTTCTTTGATGTGGACAATCAGTGATTTTCCTGCTTATGCAATGCTTTCAGGTTGGAGTACGGCTGGTCGTCTAGCTTGTCTGTACTGCATGGAAGATACACGAGCATTTTCTTTACCTCATGGAAAGAAAATCTCATGGTTTGACTGTCATCGATGTTTTCTTCATATTAATCATCCTTTTAGAAGAGATAAGAAAAACTTTACAGCTAATAGACATGAAACTTTGAGACCACCTACGGTTTGGTCAAGCGAAGATATTTATGAACTTGTAAAGGATTATCCAAAGATACATGAAACCGGAGAACAAATTGAAATTCAAGATAAATCATCGATTCATAACTGGTGCAAACAAAGCATATTTTAGGAGTTGCCATATTGGAAAAATCTCCTGATTCGTCATAATATTGACGTGATGCATAATGAGAAAAATGTGTTTGATAATGTTTTAATACAATTTTGAATGTCAAGGGGAAGACGAAAGATGATTTGAAATCAAGACGTGATATCGAAGTAATATGTAATCATCCTGAGCTTCATATAAAGCCAAATGACACAAAAAAGCCAAAAGCTTGCTATGAGCTAGACAATAATCAAGTTAAAGTACTTTTAAAATGGGTGGAAGGACTAAGATTCCCGGATGGTATATCTTCTAATATTCGTAGATGTGTCGACTATAAGAACAATAAACTTAGCGGAATGAAAAGTCATGATTGTCATGTTATGATGGAAAATTTATTACCCGTCGCTTTTAAAGAACTGTTGCCCGTAAAAGTTTGGACTGTTGTAACAGAACTTAGTCTTTTTTATAAAGAGATTTGTTCTACTACATTAAAAGTTGATCGTCCACGTAAATTTGAGGAAGAAATCCCGATATTGCTCTACAAAATGGAAAAAGTATTTCCTCCAGGTTTTTTCAATGTTATGGAACATTTACCTATTCATCTTCCATTAGAAGCACGTCTTCGAGGGCATGTGCAATATGGATGGATGTATCCATTTGAAAGGTATTTAAATCATCTAAAAAAAAGTGAGACAGAAAGCTCGAGTTGAAGGTTCGATTTGCAAATCATACATGGAAGAAGAAGCTTCGTTTTTTTTCTCTCGTTATTTTAGTGACCATGTGAACATATCATTTGAAAGTGCTACGCGTAATGATGAAGGCATTGATCAAGATGATTGTCAAACGACCTTATCAATTTTTAAAAAACAAGGTCGGCCTGCTGGTGCTTGTGTGGAAGTATGGTTGGATGATAGAGATTATCATGTTGCAGACACATATGTTCTTCTCAACTGTGCCGAAGTTGCACCGTTTGTTAGGTAATTTACTTTTATATATATATATATATATATATCATCATCAACACGTGTGTATACACAAATATATGCACACACGTGTATCTTAATCATAATGCAACATTTGTTATATAATTGTAGTATTTACGAATCACAACATTCTAACGGCGATATCGGCAAAGAATTCGCTTCTTGGTTTTCTAAGTACGTTTTTGATACAACAAATTGTGTTGTAGACGAAGGATTGAAACATTTAGCTATGGGACCAAAAAGGAAAGTGAAGACCTATCCAATATTCTTTGTCAATGGATATAAATTTAATACCAAAGAATACGGTGCCGAAAAATTAACTAACAATACTGGTGTATTTGTTAAAGGTAGTGATGATCCAAATGATCATATACATGATTTTTATGGCGTGCTAACCCAGGTTTTGCAATTGACATATTTCACACGACCCGCGGAAGAAGTATTTTTGTTTAAATGTAACTGGTTCAGCAACGTTCCAGGTTCTGGAATCAACATGCACCCAAAATATAATCTTATAGAAATAAAACATACTTCGCGTTATTATAAATACGATCCTTTTGTACTTGCCAAACAAGCTCTTCAAGTTTATTATGCTTCTTACCCATCTCTAAGAAGAGATAAAATAGATTGGTCGGCCGTTTTTAAAACAAAGGCAATGTTTACATTTGATGGACGGAATATTCCCAAAGAACAAGCTTACCAAGCTGATATCGAGGAAAATAGAGGAATAATAATAACCGACGATCAAACAGATTTTGGACCTCTAAACGATGAATCAAATGCATTAATTGAAGCATTTGAGAGTACAAAGGAACAAAATATAGTGTGCGAAACAGAGTCTGAATCCGAAAATGACGAGGACTGATCAACTATCTACATTTTGAGAAGGTAAATTTATATTTTTTTAAACATTATCCTGTTTTCATTAAAAATGAAATGGTATGCTAATATATGATATGTATCACATCTCGTTTTTATGTTACGCCATACTGTATGTTTTACATATAGTCATTTTATTTTCTATTATAATATGTGTTTGCAACATGTATTATATAGGTATGTCATCACGTAGACGTACCGGTGGACATTCTGGGTCTCTCTCTTCCTCACAGAGAGGGCATGCTCGTCCGGACGGTGGTGATGGCGGTGGTCAATCACAGGAGTTACGGCGTCCTGTGGTGTGGCTAAAGCCAAAAGCAGATCAAAGGTAAGTATTAAATTTCAAAATTAAATTTCATTTTCGTACAATCTACTTTGAAAATATATAGTAGTCATGAAATATTAAATGTTTTTTCTCTGTTTAAACACAGTGGTTTCTCTTTGGAGCCGACTCAAGTAGTTCTATCTATATCTCGACGGGCGTACATGGGTCATATGACCGAATGTTGGCCTAAGTGGACATTGATTCCAGATAATGTTAAAGAGACTATTTGGCAGGATTTTTTGGTATGTCACTTTATATATTAGGAACATGTTATATCAATTCATGTTTACATTATTTACAAAAGCTGTATAACTCTTATTTTGTCAAACGTGCAGGCGGAAGTGGACCTTCAGGACGCTGATATTTCAGTCGTATATCGCCACTGGTGCAGCAAAATCGCAAAGAACTACCGGGAAACAGTAAACAGCTTAAAAACAGCGGGAAAGAAGCCTCAGTGGATGAGTGCGGCTGTGTGGGATGATTTTGTGACATGGTGGGGAAACGAGGAGTTTTAGGTAAATTTAACACATGTTTAATTTAAATTCTTCTACGCAAATACTAACTAGAAATGTTAAACAATTTTTGTTTTTAAATTAAATTTACAGAGGCAGTCGGAGAGGAACTCAGCCAATAGGAGCAAGAACCTTGTCACACATCGTGGTGGTTCCAAGTCATTTCAGCATCACCGAGAGGACTTGGTATATTTATTAATTACGATAATAATTTAAAGATTTTAAGTTCTAAGTTGTAGATAATGTAACAATATATATATAATATATATGTATATGGACATATTTCAGGAGAGACAGCGTGGTGGTGCTTCTGTGAGTTACTGTGATGTTTTCGCGCATACTCATGCGTTGAGCCAGGTCGACGAAGCAGGCACCATTTCATACTCCTGGGATCACGATGCCAAAGCGCAGTCCGCATATGTAAGTAACATAATGACTTAACACTTATATAAGTTAATTAAAATAATGTTATCTAAATTCAACTTATTTTGCATAACAGCAAAAGTTTCAGCAAGCACGGACTTCCATTCTCGAGGGCTCTGGGCGCGACGAGTTGACCGCTGATGAGGAGGACGCTATTTTTGAGTCTGTCATGGATCCAGCGGCACATGGCAGACGCTATGGTTTTGGGAATCAATCGGTAATAACTTTAACTTAAATTTTAAAATAATTATTCTGAACCAACTGTTGCACATTGTGATGGATTATAGTAAACACGAATTACAATTATTAAACACTAATAATTTAAATTTTATTTACAGGCTAAGACGGCTTAGATTGAGTATCAGAGGGCTCAAGATAAGGAGGAGATTGGACAGCTCAGAGCCCAGGTCGCCGCGCTCGAGGAACGCAATATCCGCACCGAAGCCAAGACAGAGAAGCTGAATAGGCGTCTTACGGAGTTTATGGAGCAATACGGCCGGTTTCCGTCTTCTGGTGGTTCTGGAGGAGAGTGATTTCAGGTATGATTTGATTTGTTTTGCTATGGATATGTATATTTGGAGAGTGTGAGGATTTGATACATTCTGATGTTTTGGATGATGGTTTGGATGTGATTTTTGAGATGTTGACGTAGTAGTTTGGATATTATTGGATTGGACGTTTTGTTGGATGTTGATGTTGGATGGTTTATGGTGTTTATATTGATTTGTATTGTGTATATTGATTAGTATATATGCTTATTACTTGGATTTACTATTATGATTGATTATATGTGAGATATGTTGTTGTATATGTGCTCGAAATTAAGCTTTTATGAGATATACGATGTTGGAGCTGGCTGCAAGCATGCATTGTTGGTTCTGTAAAAAAAATACCCATATTTCCAACGTCTTCCAACGTCCACCAACGGTTTACTGACACATTTATTCCAACGTCTTTCAACGTCCTCCATCGGATCTTCCAACGTCTTTCCAACGTCTATTTGGTCAACATCTTCTTCCACGTGGACAACCTGAACGTTGGAAGACATTGGTATATGGGCGTTGGGTCCGTTGGTAGACTTTGGACGCCG
Organism: Allium fistulosum; assembly: GCA_030737815.1. Classification (NCBI taxonomy): domain Eukaryota; kingdom Viridiplantae; phylum Streptophyta; class Magnoliopsida; order Asparagales; family Amaryllidaceae; genus Allium; species Allium fistulosum. The sequence continues at coordinate 263,390 of JASFAW010000025.1, forward strand.
TTGAAATGTATATCAACGGCGTTTCCAACATCCATCAACGGCTTTCCAACGGCCGCCAACGTCTGGTCGCCGTTGGAATGCACTGTGTGTCTTGTAGTGTATTCTCGTATACAATACAGAAGCTTTTATACACAAATTACATAAATGGGCCACATGGGCTTTACGGGTTCAACCCACATACTGATATGCTTAAGACAAATGTGCGAGCCGCAGTATTCTTTATTTTTATGGAGTTTATTTATAATTGAATCCGAACATTTTATAATTTTACAATTTATTTATTTTTATAAAATATTAATACATAGTATTTATTAAAAATTAATTAATTATTATAAATCGATTAAACTAAAAATAACTACTTAAATATCCGACTTAAATACCCCGTTCGTAGACCAAGCGCATTTTCCGTTCACTCAACATTCCTGCTCAAATGCCTCGTTTAGATTTTCGGTTTCCATTCGTTTTAAGCGCACCCGTAATATTAGTATAGCTATAAATTTAAAGAGGAAAAAAAAATGTGAACTAGTTCTTATGATAAAGATTGCATATAACCGTGTAAGTAATGTGGTCGGTTTGAATCCTGCCACCTACATTTTAATACTTAGACTAAATGGCATTGTTGGCTATGAATAGCCTTTAACTAATTGTCTAGGGCCCAAGTCTAGACTGAACCAACTTTGAGTCTAAAACTTGCATAGTTGTATTAGTAATAATTGTATTTTTTTAGTACAGAGATGACTTGGGAATTTAGAATATTTATTAAAAGCAGTGGTTAAATAAATTCCACTGAACTACTGCTTGAAACGTTTGCAAACTCTTGTGGGCTAACCAATCTTGCAGAAACGCTTAATTATATATGATGATGGTGACGTGATCTTGCATTATTGGTAAAATAAATAATATCAACTTGAATCTCTGGGTTGCTTGCTTAACTGGGGCCTGTGGAAAAATGAAGCTGCGAAAGTGCGTAAGCCCTGATGTAAAGTTCTTCATAGTAGACTTCACAACCTACTCTCATCAATTTGCTCATTAATCGTCATTGTTAATTATTCTGAAACAGAAAGTTATGTTACAAAACCATCTAGTTTAATGCTTGATTATAACTTATTATGATCCACTATATATAATATGAAAATGGCAACAAGCTTGTCGCTTAAGTGCGGCGAAACTACCAAGTTATAGCCTATGCGGCGGCGTAAGTCTTCCATTCATTTTAAACAATATTTGCTTTAGCTTACCATTTATTAATGCACTTCAGTCTAACCATTAGTCACAGTGAGTGATCTTTGAGTATACGATGCCTCTGTGTTGTGAGTGTTCAGATTAACCATTGGTTATGGTTGAGAAAAAGTGCATTTATTGTAGTATCTATATTAGGGTTGTTAAAGTGATACAACAAAACATTCACTGTACCGATACTTTTGGTAGGTAGAAAATGATTATCAATACTTTACGGTTACCGCTTTTAAATGTTAATTGGTAACAACAAACTAATAAACCATTGACTGCTAATGGTAAATTTACGGATACATAAAAGTATTATAAAATTTTATTACATTAAAATTTTGATAATGATAAAAAAGTAAATATTTTGTTACTAATTCTAAATTCATTGATGTTTATATAAACATTTTGATTTATTTTAGTTGACGTAAAAAAAAATTTCTAGCTCATCACAAGTTATTGGCATAGAAATTTATATTATATTTCATATGGTAGTATTTTGTTCTTTATTTGAATATTATGAATAATTCAAAAAATTATTAATTTTGTTCTTAATTTAAGTAACTTGTTAATGTTGTTCTAAATTTAAATAACATTATTAATTAAATTATTACTTTTAGTAACATTATTAATTTTATTATTACGTAATTTCACTAATATATTCAATAACATAATTAATTTAGTTATAAAACAATGGAATTCACAAACAATTACAAAGCTATATAACCTAGAAATTTCTACACTTTTTTAAATGGCTGGACATCCTACTTTTTTTTAAAAACACAACGATATTTATGTTTCATAAATCATTTCAGATCGACTGGTATGGTTTGGAGGTCTGGCCTGCTCTTCTGAGCTCAGGCGGGTTTGCGGATTGCTTTGTTGGTGGTTGTTGCTGGACTTCTTTGGCTAGCTGTATTCATATTTCTGCTGGGTTTTCCTTCTGTTGCTCTTTGTACTGATTCTCGATTTTTTAATTCTGTCTCGAAGGCATATGGGCTTCATATGCTTCGCCTATTTTTGTGAGCCACCGGAGAAAGGCGGTTTTTCTCCCTATATATTTATGTATTTTTGTTGAAAAAAAAAAAAAAAATCATTTCAGATCGAACGATTAACAAATTTTGACAACACATTCCCTTATTTCTCATATCATACGCAAAAGAGCATACACGGGGAACAAGAAGGAAGTGTTGTCAAAAATTTATTAACCTTTCGATTTGAAATATTGATAAAACACAAATACAATTGCATTTATAACTTGTCCAATACTGGAACAGATCCAACAAATAACGTATCAGATGAATATCGATTTTCATTTTATTTTAAAAACGAATATCTATATAATAATCATATACGATACTTGTCAGACGGGGCCAAATTAAACACATCTATGATGTTTCATTATGAATATCATATCGATACAATAACTTTATCTAACAATTTCATTACACCAACGATATCACAAATCATATATGAATTCTCATACCAACAACTTATGTCAACGATCATATACCAACGAATATAAATAAACAAATCTATAACATATATGATGCTAATTAAATCATAGTATTGCATAGAAATTGAATCAGAACAATAAATCATATTGACGGGACAACAATACTTTTGTATCATATACTGGTGTGGGGAAAGAGGTAGGAAAGGTTTAGCGTTTACATACGTTTTCGATTGGTCGGTATTGACAACCGGATGTAGAGAATGCTAGCATGGGGATCCATTGTACAATTGAGATGACACGACCTGCAGACGTGATCCCGGAGCAGGGGCGGAGAGAGACTGGAATGCTAGTTTAAAGTAGGTCATATACTGTTCTGTAGCACTCTTGGATGCTACTACGGGACCTATAGACCAACTTCTTTTGAGGTGTTGGTTTTCAAGGGAGTTCACAAGTTAGTTATGGCTCTCGATAGGTCTCAATGGTTGTTAATGGCAGTTCGGGATGGGTACCAGATGTGGATATCTGTATTTCAGTTTTGGGTACAGAGATGTTATGTTAGTAGCATTGTTATATGGCTGTATTCGTTTTGCTTTTCAGATGCTTTGATGGGGATCATTAGATGGAGTGGTGTCCGTAGTGGACCCCACCTACCAGCAACGATGGTATTACCTTATTCTTTGGGGTTCTCCTTTTGTTATAATTGAGCATGTTACATTGGTTGGTTGATTACCATTATTGAACACTGTGTGTTAAACTTATATAGGGGTGTTTATATTCCTGCATTGGTACATTAGGTTATCTCTATCATGGTATGGTGTTACGTTTCAGTCACATTATATTAGTTGTGCTGGCTCATTGGTTGCATGAGAAGAGCACGTAATGGTATGATCCCCTACTTTTGAGTTGGGTTTACTTTACTTGTTTAAAGGTAGTTCGGATTACCCATGAGCGATGTTTGTGGAGAGGACCGGTTTTACTTCAGTAATTCTCTGTATATATGTATATGGATTTGATATACAATATCTTGAGATTGTTCCCCTCGCACTAGGCTTTGTGTATGACCCGTGTTTTGTCGTTGTCTACTTATGTCATGACAACTTTTGGGTACTCGATTGAGTAGTTAGAGAGTCAGATGCTTTTGGGGACACACTTTCGGGATAGTTGGAGCACTTTGGAGGCAAATACGGTACTTTGGATATATACTTGATGTCGTAGTAGTACGTGATAGATAGGCTATTTATATATGAGACTTGTTGTATCAAATATTGTATTCTGACTTTCTGTATTGATATCCATTGATCAGTTACTTCCATTAGTAGTCTCTTATATATCGTTTACTCTATTGCTCATGTATATTAATTATATTATATATTATCATTATGTTGTGAGATTCTACCATTGTGCCTTGCAGATGTTTAGATTTTTTTTTACTTTACCCCGACGGATTATCTTTCGTGGTATTCTGGAGTCGGACGTTGTCACTCAATGTTGATTCATAGTATTATGAAGGGCGGGTTGTCACACTTGGTATCGAAGATTAGGCTCAACATTTAGGACCTTGTATACCATTTTGAGTTAAGCAACCTGGTAGGTGAAGATACGTTGAGGGAGCGTACTTGCATTTTTCTACTATATAATATTGCATACATCACTTGTCCTATGGATTTAGATCTATTTCAATTACTAAATGCCAAGGTATCGTCATTCAAGCTATCAGTATTAGCAAATGGAATGCAAGAGCGACTACGGTAGGTATTTTAAGATCCCTGATTAGTTCAGAGACTATTTTTCCATAGCATGGGATGTTCCGCTGCCCGAGAACATTCCAATAGATGCGGTAAGTGTTGAAAGTGGTGTAGCCCTTTGGGTACAGTAGTAGAGGAGATTGATAAGCAGACCTTGACTTGGATTATGTATCCAATTTGGATCCGGTGGTTACCCAGAATTGAGCAAAGACCGAATAGATGACTTATATGTTATGCGTAGAGTCATTCATGTTAGAATAGTCTTCCCATCATTAGTAAGCCTTAGGCGATGGGAGTAATCCCATGTGCTGAAGAGGTATTTTCTAAAGATCGGTCCATTCACATACCAATTCTTAATCCCAAGTTCGAGCATAAAGTCTCTAGGTGATTTGAACTGGTTAGGAAAGGATTTTTCATTCGATTCTTAAAGGCAAGCATTTAAGTCAGATTCTTAAGATGATTGGGAGATTTTCGAAGCGCGACTCTGGTCGTGCTAGGAAGCTTTGGTTGTCAGACCGATCGGATCAGAGTTCGCATGAGAGAAGTCAGGTGACCGATCCTAATTTAACAAAGGAACATTGCAAGCAAACAAAGGATTTGATCAAGCATTGTAAGCATAAGGGATGATCTTTATTCGTTGTAAAATTGTGTATATGGTATGATGTAGTTGGGATAGCTTGTGATAATTCGGAAAATACCGCTTGACTAGTTTTGTGACGATTTGGATAATTATCTAAGTAGTGATATAATACTTTCCTAGGCGATCGTCGTAGTACACTAAATATATTATCCTTATTATAATTATGCGGTTGAGGTGAGTATGAACCCGAGCGAGCACAAGCATTTGTACATAGTCATTTAATGATGATTTAATTGTAAAGTTTCTCCTTTGGAGAATGAGTTTTGTTCAAAAGGGAAGGGAAGTTGAGACTTAGTTCGCTTGATTTATTGAAGGTTTTGAGGATAGGGATCCAGCATATCATCTAAGTTTTCTTCGTCGAAGCAGGTGGTGTGATAATCTTTCATGTATTGTATTCATGAGAGGAGTTGCACCACTTAAGCATTTGGGTTATCGTGGATGTCGAAAAGACTAATTGGGGTATACATTTAGACATGCATGTTTGGACTATTGTTGGTCACTGTGCGTGTCGGTATGAATTCTTTATTATCTTTCATTGTTGGGTATGCTTGTGTTGTTTGTTGTTGCTTGCTATTTGTAATACCCCATAATTTGGCGTAAGTTATTTAATTAGTTAGTTAGTTAATTAGGATCCGAAAATGGAATTTGTGCAAATGATGGGATTTGACCATGAAACTTACACCATTGCGTTTGTGGTGAAATTCTGAGCAGTTTTCATGTTTGGAGTTTTGCGGTTAGAGTCCAAGCGTAGAAGTTACGGATGAAAAACGAATTCGAAATGAAATTAATTAAATAAGAAATAATTAACACTTTTATATTAATTACCCAGGCCCACAGGCCGACCCATCATTAGGGACGGTCGACCCTTAACAGTCGACCGGTCACCCAAGGGTGATCGACCTGCGACGACCTGGCGGATCCAATAAACCTAGGCCACAACGGCCCAGATTTAATATATTTCGATCGAACGGTTCTGGTTGATTCTAGCACCTATAAATTCAATCCTAACCCTCCCTTCTCTTCTCATATTTTTATAGCGGCAGTAGCGAAGCTCTACCATTTCTTCTTCTCCACTTTCTTTCTAAATTATAAAAGATAAGATATTTGTATCTATATTCATACAAATCGGAGAAGAGTAGAAATCTAATAAAAATGAGAAGAGGAAATAATCAACCATATGCGTATTTGAGGTAATTTATATTTATATATATATTTGTATCTATTTTCACTCACAGTCCAAAATCTCTTCTCAAATCTATAATTCTAATGTATGTATATACCCTTTTATACATACTCCTAGATTAAAAAGGCTTTGGGCATGAATCAAAGGTTCTACTTCAGATTTGGATCGCCTGTAAAAGGCGAGTGGGAATTTTTATAGATGGTTATAATATGAAAATTATCCCGTCGGTGTTTATTTGGCCTAATTGGATAATTATATACAAGTTGTGGCCAATGAATTGAATACGATCTGAATATAATAAATATCGCCTACATATTCTTGTTTATGAATTGGTTTAACATTGTATACAGTATGATCTAGAAATCAGTCCCAATTGTGTGGATTTAGAATATTAATTTGAATGAAATTTATTCCATATCTGATATAGGTGGTATAATAATGTTATAAATTTTGATTATTACCCTAATCTTGTTAGAATGTAAACTTTTCTATATTTGGAATCGTTGGAATTTAGATCCGTTCAATATTTGTAAATTAGTTTGATTTCTTTCCCTTTTAGAAAGATACAACATTTGATCTGTCAAGGAATAGATGCAAATAGAAAGAGAACGAAATGTATAAAGTATGAATTCATTGTAGATTACACTGTCTATTTCAATAATAAAAAGAAATGAATATTCCTTGTAATTTCAAACGATGCAATCTTTTATATTTTAAAGATAAATCTTCTGTTTTGGACTAATTTCTGGAAATTATAACGGATAATCATTTTTGATATAATTCCAACAATTAAACATGGAAAAGTATATTCTAGTAAAGGTATATAACTAGAATACATTTAATAAAATTAAATATTTATATGTAATTACTACGCTTATAATAATTAAATAAAAAGCTAATAATGACACTTGCCCGTAATATTTGCATTAAGATAATTAACTAATGAGAAAAGAATTTAAAAGGTTGTAACTCCAATAAATGGTAATAAATATGAGAGTTGCAAATAGGGTAAGTGGATTAATGGGACTGATAAATAAAGAAGTTGAATTGATAAAAATGATAGATATAAAAGGTTACTAATTTGAAATTAGTAATCATACATAAATGTCTTAGGAAATGTTTGATAGAATTTTATGGATAGATTGATATTTTATGAGCATTAAACGGGGATTTATGGGTAGATAAATATTTAAGGTAAATCTTATTGCCAAATAAAAAGGGAATCAACAAGCTAAGTCCAATGTCTACCTAAGATAATATAATTAAAGATTTAGGATGGTTAATTGGACTTAATAGGTTAGTGATATGAGGTTAGTAGAATCACTCGATGGAAGACTGCCCTTCACTTAGAGGCTACCAACAGTCGGATGTACTTACTACTGATGTGAGATATCACTAGTCTAACGATCCATGACGACGTAAGAGATTGGGCTTGCATTCTTAATTGGAAAGTATTAAATGGTCCGAATTTGAAATTAGGAGCGACAACGGATATCTCAAAAGGGGTTCGCTTCTGTTTTAAGGTCTTAAGTGGCTGAAGGGTCCATCTTTCTCCTAAATGGAAGTATAAGTAACCTAGTGAGATTCCAAATAAATAAATAAGGATGTCTCTAAAAAGGGTTTACTTCAGTGTTAAGGTCTTAAGTGGTTGAAGGGTCCGCCTTCCTACCGAAAGAAGTAACCTAATGAGATGCCACATTTATAATTAAAGAGTAAGCGTGGATATCTCGGGAAGAGCTCGCTTCAGGTTTGGGGTCTTAAGTGACTGAAGAGTCCTCCTCTTTCTTATAAAAGAAGTCTTAAGTAGCCCAATGAGATTTCCAAGCAATGACAATTAGATTGTATCAATGAGGAGCACACTTATGGAAGTAGGCCATAAATGACGGGGTCTGCCTATTTTCCACTGGGAATTATTAAGTGGCTTGAGTACAGTCTCTTACATTGCTAAAGCCAAAATAATAATAATACCATTTAGGAGCACGCCTTAGGGATAAGTCTTAAATGATGGATTTTGGCTTAGTTACGGTCTTAATGACCAGAGTCTACTTATTTTCTAATAAAAATATATTAAGTGGCTTGGGTACTGTTTATTACATGGCTATGATTTTATCGATGATAAATGCGGTGATAGTTGGACATTAAATGTCGAAAGACTTAAATAGTGGTTAAAGGTCCTGTAGCCAGGACCCACTGACCATCGACAACATTGTTAGGAAACTACCTTGGGAATAGGTCTTAAATAATGGGGTATACCTCCATTAAGGTCGTAAATGACAGAGTCTGCCTATTTCTCTTTTAAAAGTATTATAGAAGCCCGCGTCATATATAGAAGTACTACGTGGCTAACGGGTTTGGAAGTATTGAGTGGTTGATATAGCTTCATTAGTATTTCGTACCTTGGGAAGGGGCAAGTACGAAATCTTGTGTGCAATGCAAGGTTAGATTAGAATTGATAACTTTAATGGACATAACAATTAAATGGAAACATATCGGTATAAGTTTATGTTATAGACAGTTTATATTTTTCCAGTCACCAGACTTGTTGGCATGTTTATGCTTACACTATAGGGGTTCTCGCATTGTGAACGATAGCGAAGCTTTGTCTCTTGGCCCTACACATCCCGACAGTGTGGGTTAGTTGACAGTCTAGAGGCTGGCTGTAAAACAAAGAAGTCTGTGGTTACCATTGATAGCCACGCCCTTTAAGGGGTGACCGGTTGGGTCGTTACATTTGGTATCAAAGCCCTAGGTAGGTATAACAGAGGAATTATGATAAATTGAGAGAACATATTCGTACTTTCCTATCTAGTAATATTATATTTTTACACTAGATTACAAGAGTTCTAACTATAGAAGTAGTTATAGTTCCACTCCGAAGGAATGGGAAAAACAACAATGAGTTGGAAATATCTTAGAGCTAAGAGTTTTCACGCCAACTCCGAAGAACCTGACAGAGCGCTGGTGATGCGTAAAGTGTTGTTGATGAAAAGCATGAGTATGACATATGGTTGAATTTCAAAGACTGGAGATGTTCAACTTGACGGTTGGGATTCTAGCTACCTAGTGATTTTGCATTTTGAGTTCCAGTCGAAGACATGCAGTTATTCCAAATGAATGGGAAATTAGATTCTGTATGTCGCAATTGTCCAGAAGTAAGTTTTGCTAGGGTGCATTCATTGATCACCTCTTTAATGACAAACCAGATTTTTATTCGGATTCTTAATGTCAATTTCTTATCTAAAACCTATGAGAGAATTTCTATAAAGTATATTTTGGAAATGCCTTTGATTTTGGAAAAGGGGTTTTCAAAGGATTTCTTTTTCCAAGGATTTATGTTGAAAATTTTTTTTGGGGAAAATTTTGAAATTTTAATTTTTAAAGAAACACGTATATCGCTAGATTGGTCGTGTTAAGAAATTTTGGTTTATAAAAGATTAATTCTTTAAATCCTTAAATATTTGTATGTATATATACCAGTAAAGGCTTGATATTGATTTTTGGCAAGAAAATAGTTTTTCAAATTTGGGAAATTTCTGTTTTAAACAGGTATTTGGAGAACCTGAAATATATATATATATATATATGTATATGTATGTATGTATGTATGTATGTATGTATGTATGTATGTATGTATATGTATGTATATATAAGTTTGACTTTTAAGGAAAGTTTTGGCATGAAGTCGTTTCTGTTATTTAGAAACAAAAATAAAGGAGCATATTTTAGCTCGGTGTTTTTGGGTTTATAAAATCGATAATTTTTATATTTTCTCTCTTTCAGGTACGGACAAAATAGGAATGACATCAACTTTATTGGGGTATATAGTTTGAAGTGTTGTTAAACCCACCAGCTATTGAAAAATATTTCCGTGCGAAGTAGGCAAGAAATATCAGGTTTTTAGTAGTGTTGTTGTTTGCAACAGTTTTACTGAGGCTATTGCAATCTTCCCAAGAAAGGGTCTACACTGTAAGGTGGATACCGTCATGTGGTAGGCAGAATCTTTCTGGATGTGTTAAGTTGAAGATGGTGTGCGGAACGATCATAAGAATCTTAATTAATTTAACTGGCCCTATTGGGTCCACGTTCAGGTTGCATCCAAATTTGGACTAGCGGTCGACCGATTGACCTAATAGCGGTCGACCGCTAGGTTAATTAGGTTCGAACCCGAACATGGAATGCGACTATAAGTCGTGTCCAAACCTTGAACCACCGCACCCCCATCACTTTCTTCCTCCTCTTCAATTTTTCTTAGCCGAACCCAATCCACCTCCCCCTTTTTTCGCTTAACCAAAGCTTCTTTCCTACATTCCTCCACCAATCGAAGCCAAAATCCTTGTGCGTCAGATCTTGCCCTACTACTTCAGATCTAAACTCTTTTCTACCTTTTCCAACCACCTTTCAGCCCATTGCACTGCCTGTACTGGCAGCTCTTCCTCTCGTCATTCCTGCCTCACTTCGCAAGAAGTCGCTTGGCTTGACCAGAGCAAGCGGAAGATCGCCACCTATCTTGTAATGGCGGACTTTGATTTCCTTCATGGACGACCAATGAAGTTCGGATATTTCGCCGCTCTCGGGCTTGAAGAGATTTTCGTCGTGGCAAAACCTACACCGATTTTTCGCTCTTATGAGCAGGAGTATTACCCGCACTGCATCTGTCTTTTTGATGCGCAGATGGCGTAGAATTTCAATGACGGCAACAACTACATTAAGTCCAAAGTGAAGGGAGCTCGGACTGAGATGTCAGGTGATGATCTCGCTGGAATTTTGGAGATATTTGAAGTAGGCGTAGATTTAATGGCATTGAGATGAATGATCCTGAGATTCTACAGTGGATCCTTGTTGGGAATGCCGGTGATTGGAGAACCGACAATTTGTGACCAGTGGCCCGTCTCGCCGTGCGTATCATTCAACACAACATCATTCCGAAGATAGGTAGCCTTAACCAGATATACTCCTCGGTGCGGAAGGTCGCCTATGTTATAATTAGCTGCCTAACCGTCAATTGGGTTCATGTCTTGATACTCCATATGGTCGATCAGGGAGTTAGTACCCCGAGGACTCACTTTCCATGTTGCCACTTACTCACTCGACTATTTAGGCATTACGAGGTAAATTCGAGCGGAGAGCTGGTACTGAGGAAGGTCCCTCCAACCATCGACCGAACCACCATTAAGAGGATGAATATTCGTTTTTCACATGCTGCACTACTTGTACCACCGCTAAAGCCACAACACCAACAATAGAGGATAGCGCAGGGTGCCGAGGGATACATGAGTCCTGAGCTTGCTGCTATCCATCAGGTTCAGGCAGAGCTCCGAGAGATTAGGACGGAGTAGCGGTGCCAAGGGCATGAGATTGGGTGCATAGCCATCATGCTATGACCATTCCGCGGTCGCGGCAATGGCTAAAGCTCCAACCGTGGAGCAAGACCTTCTCAAAGTTCTTAGACGGTGTTTTATTTAGGATTGTTGTATCTTTTTAATTTGTTCTTTTCTTTTGGGTTGTTGGGTTGTAAAACTGTTAGTTATCTCTTATAAAAGGCATGCCGGTTATTATGGTTTCTATTCATTTTCTGCGTTATTGTTTTGGGGTATGCAAACCTCTCATATATATATATATATGTATATGTGTGTGTGTGCATGGTAGAGAAACGATATAAATATGGAAATCTCATAAAGACACTTAACTAACAGTAAAAGCAATATAAGAGTGGAAGCTTAGAATAGTTGGAATTTCTTGCGAAGGACGTGACAAAGTTATTTTGATATCGTGGGTCATTGCTCAGGTTCCTTAAAAGCTATATTTTGTGAATAATAGATGTGTTGACATTTTTGAATAAAATGTCAAATTTCTGGATAAAGGTTAGTTTTAGAATTTTGGAATTTAGTTTATGCATTTAGCTTGAAAATAAGCCTCCTTATGCGTTTTGTACGTGAAAAATTAGAAGTAAATCTAGGACAGCGAAGAAATTTCCACTATACTACGGGAATAGAAAGATTATTGTGCAGGAAAAATGTTAAAGTTTCCGCCTAAATTCCTCTTTCCGGCATAGGAGTAAAATTTAGGAAGTGATTTTTCGATGCGTTAGAATATTGGATGGTAGAAAGTGGATGCAAAATTGGTTGCTTCATACTTCTATTTGTAGGAGTATGGTGGTTTTGGTTGAAAAGATTTTTCATAGAGCTGCATATATGTAGAGCTACTAGTATATATGTAGGTTGTTTGCATCATGTTTTCAAAAATGTTTTCAAAAGCAATGCATTTATATAGGAGGATCCGATTTAGAATCATTCTGCATACATATTTTCTGTGTGATGTTTCAATAATACATTATGCACTTATGCATTTTTGGTTGCAAAATTTGTTGTACACTCGTTGGTTGTGTATTTTAGGGTAATTATGAGCCAAAACTTTGACTTAGTCATTGGTGAAATTTCGAAGACAAAACTCTTTTTAAGGGGGGAAGAATGTAACACCTTGTAATTTGACGTTGGTTATTTAATTAGTTAGTTAGTTAATTAATTAGACTCTGAAAATAGAATTTGTGCAAACGATGGGATTTGACCACGAAACATGCAACATTGTGTTCATGGCAAAATTCTGAGCAACTTTCATATTTGGAATTTTGCGATCGGAGTCCAAACGAAGAAGTTACAGACGAAAGTCGAATTCGAAACGAAAATAATTAAACAAGAAATAATTAACGTTTTTATATTAATTACTCGGGCTCACAGGCCGACCCATCATTGAGGATGGTCGACTCCAAGCGGTCGACCGGTCACCTAAGGCCGGTCGACCGGTGGTGACCTGGGGGCTTCAATAAACTTAGGCCGCAACGGCCCGAATTTTATATTTTTATATCGAACGGTTCTGCTTGATTCTAATGCCTATAAATTCAAACCTAACCCTCCTTTCCATTCCCATATTTTTATCGAGGCAGTAGCGAAGCTCTGCCACTTCTTCTTCTCCACTTTCTTTCTAAATTATAAAAGATAAGTTATTTTTATCTATATTCATACAATTGGAGAAGAGTAGAAATCTAATAGAAAGAGAAGAGAAGAGAATCAACCATATGCATATTTGAAGTTTTATATATATATATATATGTGTGTGTGTGTGTGTGTGTGTCTATTTTCTCTCTCAATCACATATCTCTTCTCAGATCTATAATTCTAATGTATGTATAAAACCTTTTATACATATCTCTTGGACTAAAAAGGATTTGAAGAATCAAAGGTTGTACTTCAGATCTGGAGATTAAGATCGCTTTTAAAAGGTGAGTTGGAATTTTTATATATTGTTATAATATGAAAATTATCCCATTGTTATTTATTTGATTTTTATGCCCAATTGGATAATTATATATGAGTTGTAAGCAATGAATTGAATACGATCTGGATATAATAAATATCACCTACATAATCTTGTTTATGAATTGATTTAACATTGTATATAACCTGATTTGGAAATCAATCCCAAATGTATGAATTTAGAATATTAATTTGAATGAAATTTATTCCAGATCTGAAATATGTTGTATAATAATGTTATAAATTTGGATTATCACCCTAATCTTGCTAGAATGTAAACTTTTCTATATTTGGAATTGTTGGAATTTAAATCCGTTCAATACTTGTAAATTAGTTTGATTTCTTTCCTTTTTAGAAAGATACAGCTTTTGATCTAATAAGGAATAAATGCAAATAGAAAGAGAAAGAGATGTGTAAAGTATGAATTCATTATAGTTTACACTGTCTATTTCAATAATAAAAAGTAATGATTATTCCTTGCAATTTCAAATGATGCAATCTTTTATATTTTAAAGTTAAATCTTATGTTTTGGACTAATTTATGGAAATTATAACGGATAATCTGTTTAGATATGATTTCAACAATTTAACATGGAAAATTATATTCTAGTAAAGGTATAAGAACACATTAAATAAAAGTAAATATTTGTATGTAATTACCGCGCTTATAATAATTAAATAAAAAGCTAATAACGACGCTTGTGCGTAATATTCGCGTTAAGATAAATAACTAATGAGAAAAGTATTTAAAAGGTTATAACTCCAATACATGGTAATAAATATGGGAGTTGCAATAATTTGATAAGGTAAATAGATGAATGGGACTAATAAATAAAGAAGTTGAATTGATAAAAATGGAATAGATATAAAAAGTTACCAATTTGAAATTAGTAATATACATAAATGTCTTAGGAAATGTCTGTTAGGATATTATGGACAGATTGACATTTATGAGCACTAAATGGGATTTATTGGTAGATAAATATTTAAGGATAATCTTATAGCCTTAAATAAATAGGGAAATAGTAAGCTAAGTCCTCTGTCTACCTAAGATAATATAAATAAAGACTTAAGATGGTTAATTGGACTTAGTGGGTTAGTGATGCGAGGTCAGTAGAGTCACTCGACGGAAGGTTCCCCTTCACTTTGAAGCTACCAGCAGTCGGGTGTATTTACTACTGATGTGAGATATCACTAATCTAACAACCCATGATGACGTGAGAGATTAAGCTATCTTTCTTAATAGGAAAGTATTAAATGGTCCAAATTTGGAATTAGGAGCGGTGAGGGATATCTCCATAGGGGTTTGCTTCTGGTTTGAGGTCTTAAGTGGTTGAAGGATTCACCTCTCTCATAAATGGAAGTATCAAGCAACCTAGTGAAATTCCAAATAAATAAATAAGAATGTCCCTAAAAAGGGTTTATTTCAATGTTGAGGTCTTAAGTGGCTGAAGGGTCTACCTCCCTATTGAAAGAAGTAACCTAATGAGATGCCATATTTACAATTAAAGAGTGAGAGTGGGTATCTCGGGAAGAGTTCGCTTCAGGTTTGGAGTCTTAATGTCGGGTCCTCCTCTCTCATATAAAAAAGAAATATTAAGTAGCCCAAAGAAATTTCCAAGTAAGGAAAGTTATATAGTACCATTGAGGAGCACGCTTCTGGAAGTAGGCCTTTAATGATAGGGTCTGCCTATTTTCCATTAGGAAGTATTAAGTGACTTGGGTAAAGTCTCTTACATTGCTAAAGCTGAAATAATAACAGTACCATTTAGGAGCATGCCTTGGGAATAGATCTTAATGTTGGAACTGGGCCAGCCCGTAGCGGAAGAAATGGATGAATTTCAATATTTTTTACCATTTTTGATCTTTAATGAGCCTATGAAGTCTAAATATGTATTAGATCTAGTCTAATAAAATATTAAATAAAGTCTTATTTTATTTAAAGTTGGTTAAAAGTAAGTTTAAAATTAATTTAGTTTAAATGTACAGTGCATCAAATACACTCAACAATTGTTTATAAGAGTTAATTTAGGGAATGTAACCTTTCATTTCTTTCCCTAAAAACAGGTAATTAATTGAGAGTATAATAAACATTATATGAAGAGAGAAACCTTCCATTTTCTCTCTCGCTCTCTCTAATTAAATAATTGGGTCATTAAATGATATTAATTGGCAATTTATTCATGGCATAAAATGTAATTATTGTCCAAATTTACTTTATTGTAAATTATGTAAGTGCAACGAATCAGATAATGTACATAGATGATATTTCCTACATATGTGTCTTTATTGTCCATAGTATTATTTAAAATACATATACATACATATATTTACATTTATATACAATATACATATACATATAAATGAGATAAAATTAAGTGTCACTTTTATAACTCCAAAAGGTCAGCAATTTTGAACCTAGTTTCAAAACTGAGAGTTTTTAAGGTTAAAAATTGTGATCTTACATAAAAGTCCATCATATAAATTCAATTCAAATTATATATATGTATGTATGTATGTATGTATACACACGCACATAAATTTGTGTGTATATATATACACATACAAAATTCACTATAAATAACGAGTACATATGCACGCCCAGGTAGGCCTGCATTTAACCACAATGTGCATGCATTTTTATTTGTACCGGTGGAAGTAGATTTGATAGTAGCATCCACACATTTGAACGCCGCCTAGGCAGAAACCGCTATTTTTTTGTTCCGACTGCAATAACTTCTTCATATTAACTCGGAATCAGGCAAAACTTCGACCGATGAACTCCTACCTAAATTACAGACAATATGGTACACTCGGATACTTCATCTTGTGAACGCATACTGTAGTTCTCCTAGGGGAATGACAATTTACTTAGAAAATAACATGGCACAACATCCTTATATTTGAACTCCGCCTAGTGTAGAAGTCGCTATTTTTTTTATTACTGCTATATTTTCTTCATACTAACTCGGAATCCGGCGAGACTTCGACAGATAAACTCCCACCTAAATTACGGACAATATGGAACACTCAGATACTTCATCTTATGAACGCACACTGTAGTTCTCCATGGGGACTGACAGTTGTACTTAGAAAATAACAGGCTAACACATCCCCATATTTAAACTCCGCCTAGTATCAGAAGCCGCTATTTTTTTATTCAGACTGCAATAACTTCTTTATACTAACTCGGAATTAGGCGATACTTCGACCGATGAACTCCCACCTAAATTACGGACAATACGGTATAGTTGGATACTTCATCTTGTGAACGCACACTGTAGTTCTCCATGGTGACTGACAGTTGTACTTAGAAAATAACATGCTATATCCCCACTTCAACGCTCATTGTAGTTCTCCATGGTGACTAATAGTTGTACTTAGAAAATAACAGACTACATCCTCATATTTGAACTTTGCCTAGGAAAAAGCCGCTATTTTTTTGTTCAGGCTGCAATAACTTCTTCATACTAACTCGGAATCAGAAAAAACTTCGACCAATGAACTCCCACCTAAATTACGAACAATATAGTACACTCGGATACTTCATCTTGTGAACGCACACTGTAGTTCTTCATGGGTACTGACAGTTTACTTAGAAAATAACATGCTACCACATCCCCATATTTGAACTCCGCCTAGTGCAGAAGCCGCTATTTTTTTTGTTCAGACTGCAATATTTTCTTCATACTAACTTGGAATCCGGCGAGACTTCGACCGATTAACTCCCACCTAAATTACGGACAATATGCAACGCTCGGATACTTCATCTTGTGAACATACATCGTAGTTCTCCATGGGGACTGACAGTTGTACTTAGAAAATAACAGGCTATCACATCACAATATTTGAACACCGCCTAGTGCAGAAGCCGCTATTTTTTTGTTTAGACTGTAATAACTTCTTCATACTAACTTGGAATCTGACAAAACTTCGACCGATGAATTCCCACCTAAATTATGGACAATATGGTACACTTGGATACTTCATCTTGTGAACGCATATTGTAGTTCTCCATGGTGATTAACAGTTGTACTTAAAAATTAACAGGCTATATTCTCATATTTGAATACTATTTCTCTATGAGATGAGATGTAAAAGGGTATATTTGGATTTCAAAAAGACACCGAGTAAATCTATTCAATGAATTCTCTTTATTAGTAGTAAAGATAGAGTGAACGATTTCCATTATTATAATGAGGGGTATTTATGGTATTTCAAAAAGACACGGTTGAATTCCTATTCAAGGAATTCTCATTATTAGTAGTAAAGATGTTTTAAACTTAATACATCTTTATGTTAAAATTCATAATTTAGTATATGCTCTAATATAAAGTAACAACTAAAGCCTAACATTAATTTTAACAGGAAATCCGAGGGTTTATGATATTTTGCAATAAAGTCCAGTTATGTTTATAAAGAAAACTTTTTTATAACTTTAAACAGAAGTATGCAAAAACTAAAAGATTGAATTTGAAATATTGGACACAAAACATACATGCAAACATAAATAAATTACATATGCTTTCTATTTGAATCAATAATAGAAATATTCTAAGACTTAGATTTTAATCAAAAAGTGTTTTTTTAAAATAACAAACTTGAAACAACAATAAAATAGATAGGACAAATCAGACACATATGTATATGTTGCAAAGTTTTCAGATCTAAACAATTAAACAATACGAAGAATAATTAAATATGGGATCATATAATGTAGATCTAATAATGACAATATGAACTGGCAAACAATCAAAATATATCTTCAAATAGATTCAAATTAAAATAACATGGTGAACATATGTAATTAATTAAGATGGAGCAAAAGGGATCTACTCTATTCGATCAAATAAACAAATACACAGATGAGATGAAATAGAAGAAGGATCTAAATTACTTAAACAAGTTGAATGATGAATATATAAAATTAGAATAATCACCTTGAGATGTTGCCAAGAGAATGCACCTTGAATGATGAATCAAAGGCTCTTAGATTCCATTAATCAATCTTCGATTTTTGCAAGAATTAAGAGATTAGAACCAACTTTTGTTATTAATTTTATTTGATATTTTATTTTGAAAATTTAGAGGTTAGGAAACAATGGAAATTCGAACTTCTCTGATAGAAGAGCAAGAGGGATTATTATGACAAGAAAATAAATTAATCGTCTAAGAAAATAAAGGGAGATGTGTTCTAAAGGAATAATAGAAACCTTTCCTATTCCTTCCTTAAAACTTTCCCATATTAATTCCTTTTTAAATGTTAATCAAATCCTCTCTCTTCTACATGCATGGATAGCCAAAGATGGTGCTAGATGGGCCCTCAAAAATTCCAAAATCTCATTAGCATCAATCCCTTTAAATCCAATTCAAATGTGTGCGCGTTTATAAATTTTATATACGCACACCATTAAATACTAATGTTATGTAAATAAATTAAAATAAAATTTTAATAATTAATATTTCACAAATACTAATTAATTTAATTTATTTAAAGCCCCCCTTTAGTATTTATCATGTTTAAATCAAATTTAAACACTCTAAAGATATCATATATCAATATGCATATTTATAACTCATATATATACGCACTTTACTAAATTCTAAGGGGATTCAGACAAATTAAATAAAAATTTAGTAACTAAATATTTCTTAAATATTAATTAATTTACAACAATTATAAATTAATTAAATCATGTGGTTCATTTAGAGCATTCAACATTTCGGTTGTGCAACTCAAAGGTGTAAATTTAGTCAGGGATTAATATCGAACTATTCGAATATTAACGTTCACACGTCAATTAGCAGGTGGTGTGACATTTTGGCTGAATTTATCGCTTACACATCTTTTAGGTAAACTCCAATTTTACTTATTATAAGCAGTACCTAATAGTGACAATTATTTACACCAATTCTTTTCGTCAAACCTATATCACTTTGGATTTATGGAATTTGGTAATGGTCAAAATTCTAATGTCATCCACATTCAACTTTATAGTCCAAACACAGAGTCCTTAGTTCAATAATAACTACTATTATTAACCAAAATGCTCTTGCCAGAGACTTTGACTTTGAGTCGACTTGAGTTGACCATGATACTAACCCCATATAACTGAGGAGACGAATCCTCCCTTGAATAGTGCTTCACTTCCAATACTTACATTCGACCCAACTATAGTCACTCGATGGAAAGCCATGCCATGATTTGACTATAATCAAAGCAGATCTTTCATATTAAAGATCCACAGTATTCTCAAGTCGAGAGAACTGTGTAAATTAGTCACATTGATATTTTATGTTTGACCTTAGATATATTAACCAACAGAAAACTATCGAGTGAATCGTTCCATAGTTATCTAATAACTATCAGTATGTAACCCTTAGTGCCCTCAGCAGTCATGAGTAATACACTGCCCAACATTTGAAGAGCGTTACATACTCTAGTCTAAACGGATACACCGATATCCAGTCTCGATGCATCTTGACTAGGAACATTTAAAATGGTATATTTGTTTTATTATGATAAATTACTCACGGTTACAACACTTTGTAACTACTATCAAAAAATATACCATTTATGGATTTTCTATTAAATATACTTTTAATTAAACTAATTAATTAATATAACCACATTATATCAAGTATATAATTGAAAGAAACACCTTTATTGTGAATAAGATTGTTCAACGAGTTAGATATATGTAACAAATTACATAATTGCCCATAGGGCATACCCCTAACTCTATCACCTAAATGATGGGGTCTGCCTTATTTAAGATCTTAAATGACTAGAGTCTGCATATTTTCTAATAAAAAGGTATTAAGTGGCTTGTGTACTATTTATTACATGACTACGATTTTATCAGTGATAAATGCGGTAATAGTTGGACATTAAATGTCAAAAGCCTTAAATAGTGGTTAGAGGTCTTGTAGCTAGGAACCACTGACCATTGACAATGTTGTTAGGAAACCACCTTGGGAATAGGTCTTTAATAACGGGTTCTACCTCAATTAAGGTTGTAAATGAAAGAATCTGCCTATTTCTCTTTTAAAAGTATTATTGAAGCCTGGTTCATATTTAGAAGTACTAAGTGGCTAATCGGTTTGGAAGTATTGGGTGGTTAATATGGCTTTATTAGTTTTTCCTACCTTGGGAAGGGGTAAGTAAGAAATCGTGTGTGCAATGCATGGTTAGATTATAATTGCTAACCTTAATGGACATGACAATTAAATGGACACCTATTGGTATGTTGTGGACGG
Organism: Allium fistulosum; assembly: GCA_030737815.1. Taxonomy (NCBI): domain Eukaryota; kingdom Viridiplantae; phylum Streptophyta; class Magnoliopsida; order Asparagales; family Amaryllidaceae; genus Allium; species Allium fistulosum. Next base: position 284,208 of record JASFAW010000025.1, read on the forward strand.
TTTATATTTTTCCAGTCACCAAAACGTTGTTCTGACCCCTCTCCTCATTACAACTCACAAGATAGATTTATAGGAATGGGTCATTGGAGCTGGATGTGTTTTGTTGTTGGAGAGTCTTCTTTCTCTCATGCTCGATGCTGATGTGACAATCTACTGTCCAAGGAATACCCTTAGTTCCAAGGTAGTAGTCATAGTCAGTATTCTTATCATATTATTGTTTCCGCTGTGAGTTTAGATTTCTATCAGTCTCTGATAATGCTCATGCTTATTTGCAGGTACCAAATCCAACGATTTGTGCTTTGATGGACTTGGTTTTCGATTTTTGTCAAAATTTAGGCCTAATAAGGTTTGGGTCGTTACACTATTATTTGATGGTTGGTTTATTGTTACTGTTTGTTGCTACTTGCTATTATTTGATGGTTGGTTTATTGATGTTGCTTATTATTGTTTGCTATTGTTAACTACTGATTGATTATTTATTTTGATTGATTGCTCTTTGTTGCTTAATTATTGATTAATTGTTTAATTTTGTTGATTGATTTTTGTTGTTTTTGTTTATGGATTGTTTGTTAGTATAAGTGTGTAAATGACATTGTAGGAGTAAGTTGACTAGAGAAAGTGAAAGTGAACCTGATGTGGCTTCAAACCAATGGGGTTAATTTTGTTTGTGTTTGATGGAGCTTAGTATTGATATGCCTCCAGTTATTGAAGGGAAATTTTAATTTTCCTTTTGTGTTTTGTTAAAATGTAAGAAAGCGTGATGTAGACCTCACTTTGTTGTTGCTCGTATTTTACAAGTGTGCTTGTCATATTTATTTGAGATGCTTGTTACATTGGATGTTTTTGTTGCATAGTAGTTGTAACATATTCATTTGAGATGCTTGTTGCATTGGATGTGTTTGTTGCACAGTTAGCTGCAGCATATTTATTTAAGATGCTTGTTGCATTGGATGTGTTTATTTCACAATTAGTTGCAACATATTTATTTGAGATATTTGTTGCACATGGATTTAGGCCATTCTAGAGTTTACGTGTATATTTGCACAGTGCCATTATTTGCATTCATGATTGGACATGCAAGTTGGGTGTGTGTTGAGTTGCACATTTGGTTGTTATTCATGATTATGTGGTCATGGTGATATGTATGCATTTATTGTTTGGATAAGCATGTTGTAGCAATTTTGCTACTTATGCTTGTATATGGTGCATACATGAGGGTATATTGATTCTCTTGATATATATGACTTTCTTTTGGATTATGTAAGTGAAATACAAGTGCATGGAAGCAGAGACTTGTAGCTGCTTTTGGTTTCATAAGTTAAGTTAGCTTGCTCGCTACACGGTACGTGTTTATTCTCAACGGGTGTGTTTGCTATGTGACATGCACACTCTATAAGGTATATCATGCATATATATTGTTGTTGTGTTGTCCCCAAATATGGAATGTCCCAGATATGGACTTATATTGTTGTTTGGGAGTTGTTGTGGTTTTTCGGATCGCGCTGCGCAAAGGCGGTGCTGCCAAAATTTTCTACAACCTTAGTCAAATTTGAAATAAAAGTTAACAAAAAGGTTGTTAGGCATAGCCTATAGTCGACAGAGTCGGTAGAGTAGCATAACTAGTTAAATTCTCTTTTGAATTGCAAGTTTGTACTTTGTTTTCTATTTGCATTTCTTTGGAAACATGTGTGTAGATTAGGTGTTTGGTCTAGTCGATTAGATTATGGGTTGTTTGTGATTACTTAGGGAATGAGGACGAAGGCCTAGAGACTAGTCCAAGTCTTTTTTTCTTTGTTGTGATCACTTGAAGTTAGTGATTCGTTGTTTAGATTTTGAGAATTTGTTGATGCTCGATTGGTGGGATGCGTCATGTTAGTAGATACATGTATTTCCATGTGTGTTCTTGTGCAAGCTAGTGTTGAGATCTTATGGTATATGACCTGCTTATTATGAGTTACTATATGTTGCATGTCTATTTACCAGCGAATGATTTTTTTTGGATAAGCGATGATTTAAGTGTAGTGCCGTTGGAGAGGCATGGTGTTAGGGTAGAGTTACATTTTTGCTTTGGAATTTCGAGGATGAAATTCTTTTAAGGGGGAAAGGATGTAACAACCCGTAATTTTTTAATATATACAACAGGATATTTGAATAATTGATTTATTTAAATGTTAAATTTCTAATTTAATCGATGTGCAAAAAACTCGACTTTCACAAATGGATAAGCTAGGACTTGAGACCACTTGCATAGAGTTTGGATCGTCCGAGCAGTTGAGAATGAGTATAAGCATCGATATATTTTGACCGATGGATTTTAGTTGGTAGTCTACGTTCAATTATTAGATCGATCCAAAAGGCTAACTTTTGTATGCGACGGAATTAGGTTCCGAAACCTTTTCCATTGGGTCTGTAATACGGGTATTTGGTTATGAACGATAGTAAGCACGCTTTGTTTAGAGTTGTAGATTTCTCAACAAATATTTGTAATCGATACTTGCTAAATTAACCATCCAGTGGGCCGTCTCGTATGGTGTCGTATTTTATACCATCGGGACTGGAAAATACAAGGAGTCATGTGGAGCGAGAATCGTTACGATTGGAGCTTGCTATAGCTCGTGCGAGTCGAAAACATGAAATAAAAATTTGATAAATACTTTTTTATTCAATTTCATTTTCATTAAAAATTAATTCCCTCTCTCCTAAAACCATGCCCTCTCCATCTTACGGCCAGCGTTGATCGGGCCCACCAACTAGCCTTTAATCTCAACTAGAGAAAGGTGCAGCTAGGGGAGATGTGAAGAATGATCGATTGGATTGTGCCGTAGTTGGCCGTAATGGCCAGAATCGAGAGATGGACGGGGTTGCATTTTTAAGTTCAATCTTCGTCTATGGTCGATGGTGAGGGGGCAGGACTGGTCGAAATTGACTCGGGGTGGCGTGGCGGTGCTCCAGGTAATGAGCAGTGGCGGCTGGAGTGGCATGGCGGTGGGCGTCAAGTAGAAGAATGGTGCCTTGGATTTTGGACGATGCGGATTAAGGTCTAAGCAAGGTTAATTAGTGATTAATGATGTAACTAGTTAATTAATTATATTATTTAATTCCAAAAACTTATTAAACCCATATCTTGCTCATACGAGGTCGGAAGGGAATGCAGTTTCTTGCGTCTTACTCGTGGAGTTATCACCTTCGCAATGGAACAACTTTGGTAGCAATCTGGACGACTAAAAATTTAGACAAAGGTGAGTAGATCGTTAACGCTATAATTTATTTTCATATAAATCCCAGTATTTTTATATACCACTTTATATGATTAGAATTTTAACGCTATAATTTATTTTCATATAAATCCCAGTATTTTTATATACCACTTTATATGATTAGAATGGTGTAGAGTAATATGTTCATTGATATATGATGTTTGGATATATCATTATCGACGTAGGATAGTTGTTGGGATCCTAGGTAAATGTCAACGACCCAATTATGATATATATATTTAATAATTTCCTCGTTTGATTAGATTGGTCAGAGTGGATATTCGGGACGATTGATTTAGATCCCGAATATATATATATAAAGGAAAGGTATGTATATATATATATATGGAGATCTATTTATATTGGGTAGCATTGGGAGGGTTGATATTAATTTATAACATAGTTATAAATTAATTTAACCCCTCAATTTATAGTTTAAATCAATGATAGAAATATTCGTATATATTTTATTATTAAACGGGATTTAAAAGTATAACTTTTTAAGATAAGCATGAAGACAAAAATGATGGAATGTTTTTGTAAATTTGATAAATCAGTTTACACTTAATTTAATTTGGTGAATTAAGTGCTATAATTACCTAATTTTTTTTTGAGTAAATGGAATATTTTATAAAATGTTGATATGATTTTATAAAATATTGTAAGTGAAATATACTTGATTTAATTTGACAAATTGAGTGTATTTTGGCTTAAAGTGCTTTTTAAGCGAATATAATATTTTATAAAGCGATTTGTGGATTTAAAATATTATATGGGGAAATATATTGCTTAAATTGGATTTAAAGTACATAATGATATTTTATAAAAAGATGGATATGATTTTAAAATGGTATGAATGAGTATATTTAATTATAATTTTATAATTAAATAGTATTAAGCTTCTAAAGGATTTATATGCTTATAGTTTTTGTCTAAATAATATATTATGGTTAAAAATAATATATCAAGGGATGGATCATCCCATAGATTATCGAATGGTATAACGAGTTGATTAACGATTAAATTGTATATTTTCATGTCATTGTTTGTAATTGGTTTAATTGATTGTAGATTAGAATTGGATGATAGGTAAATAGATTGTTCGATTTGTTGGTTATTATAACTTTGAGATGGTAGAATTTTTACTTTGGTTGTGTATTGCCTTCATGTATGTAAATGGACATGAGATGTATTAATCAGTTCTATAGAGATGAACTGGTTGTATATATATTTGCAAATAGTTCGTGCGGGTTATATATGCCTATATTTATATATAGTTCTGGTATGTCCGACTTGGGACTGCTAGAAGAGGCATGAAATATTTTATAGATACTCATTGATATGCGGTTTCAGGCATATGTATATAATTCTAGTATGCTCGACTTGGGACTACTGCAAAAGGGATGGAATATTTTATAGATATCCATTGATATGCGGTAAGGCATATATATATATATAGTCTTGGTATGTCCGACTTGGGGGTATTGGGAGGAGCACATAATATTTTATACATATTCATTTTTATGCGATTTAAAGCACATATATATAATTTCGGTATGTCCAATTTGGGACTACCCATTGGTGCAAATAAATCAATTGTACCTTGAGGCGCACAACCTGCATAAGTGGTTTCGGAGCAGGGATGGAGAGAGACTGAAAACTAGTCTAGAGTATGTCATATACTGTTGCATAGTATTCTTAGATGCTACGACCAGACCTACAAGCCAAATTCTTTTGAGGTGTTGGTTTTCAAGGGAGTCCACAATATAGTTGTGGCTCTCGATAGGCCTCAAGGGTAGCTAATGGAAATTCAGAACGATTTACCGATCCATACGGGAACGACAATACTTCGGTATCGTATACCGGTATAGGGAAAGAGGTAGGAAAGGTTTAATGTTTACATACATTTTCGATTTATCAGTATTGACAACCGGAAGTAGGGAATGCTTGCATGGGGATCGACTATACAATTGAGATGACACGACCTGCAAACGTGATCCCGAAGCAAGGGCGGAGAGAGATTTGGAATTCTAGTCTAGAGTAAGTCATATACTGTTCCGTAGCACTCTTGGATGTTACGACGGGACCTACAGACCAACTTCTTTTGAGGTGTTGGTTTTCAGGGGAGTCCGCAATTTAGTTGTGGCTCTTGATAGGTCTCAATGGTAGCTTATGGCAGTTCAGGATGGGTATCAACTACAGATATATGTATTTCGGTTTTGGGTACGAAGATGTTATGTTAGTAGCATTGTTATGTAGATGTATTTGTTTTGTGTTTGAGATGCTTTGATAGGGATCATTAGATCGAGTGGTGTCTATAGTGGACCCAATCCACCAGCAACGATAGGTAATACCTTATTCTTTGGGGTTTTCCTTTTTTTATGATCGAGCATGTTACATTGGTTGGTTTATTACCATTATTGAACATTATGTGTTATATAGGGATGCCCTGCATTGGTACATTAGGTTATCATATTAGTTGTGCTGGCTCGTTGGTTGCAGGAGAAGAGCAGGTAATCGTCTGATCCATTACTTTTGAGTTGGGTTTACTTTACCTGTTTAAAGGCATTCTGGATTACCCCTGAGCCACCTTTGTGGAGAGGACTGGCTATACATCAGTAATTCCCTGTATATAGGTATATGGATTTGATTTACAATATCTTGAGATTGTTCCCCTCACACTAGGCTTTGTATCTGACCCGCATTTTGTCTTTGTTTGCTTATTTCATGATAACTCTCGGCTACTCAATCGAGTAGTTGGAGAGTCGGGTGATTTTGAGGATACACTTTCAGGAAAATTGGAGCACTTTGGAGGCAAAGACGGTACTTTAGATATATACTTGATGTTGTAGTAGTACGTGATAGATAAGCTATTTTATACGAGACTTGTTGTATCATATATTGTATTCTGACTTTCTGTATTGATATCCATTTATCAGTTACTTCCATTAGTAGTCTTTTATATATCGTTTATCCAATTGCTCATGTTCAGTATATTATATATTATCATTCCGTTGTGAGATTTTACCGTTGTGCCTTGTTGATGTTTAGATATTTTTCATTTTACCCTAAAGTACCGTCTTTTGTGGTATTCTAGAGTCGGACGTTGACACTCAACATTGATTCAGAGTACAATGAAGGGTGGGTTGTCATAGCGGTTGCATATGTGAGGCAGGTTTTTCTCGTGAATTTAATTATAGGTGGAATGGGGAGAGGGAACGATGGGTTGGGGGTTATAAAGGGGGCGATACCACACCGACACCTTAAAAGGGGTGAGGACATGGCGTCGGTAATTTTGCATAGGTAATGTTTTACTTAAGCCTTACCAGCCCCACCGATGCCAAGTGCATTGGCATAAGCCAAGCGTTGGTAATGCCAAGTAGATAAATAAATAGTTTTCTAGTAGTGTAACCTTAAACTTTGAAGTTAATAAAGCCAAAAAAGGATTATCATCATAAATGTATTACAAGCATTTTATTAATATATGATAAACTTTCAAAGTTTTGCCCTTAGAATTAATTAAAATAGTTAAAAAAATAAAACTAATATTAATTTAAAGTTATCATACCGATAGCATTGGTATGCCAATTTAGCTCGACATTGATTACCAATTGTTTGGTATTGGTATAGTACTGGTAAATTTACCATTACCATAATCTATATATAAACCAACATTAACTAATATAACAATGATAATGTACAATACTTGTCAGCCAGGCCAAAACATCTAAGTGATTTCATAAGTGATACAACAATCTCGCATTTTACTCGATTTTATACTAATGTTCAAAATTATTCTACAAATGTCCAAAATTAAAAAACAAAGTTTTTGAATCGGTTCTTTTATTTTGAATAGTTAACAATCATCTATGCATTAACATTTCATTGTAACAAAAATCAAATCTTAACATCTCATCAAATATGGAAAATAAGAACTTAAAGTAAAATAAAAAAAACTGAAATTGGAATCGAACCTAGACAACAAAGCAACAGAGCCTAGGAGGCGTCGGTGATAGAGTAAAGGGTGTTGGCGGTAGAGAAGGGGCAATGGCTGCAGTAGTAAAGATTGGGCAGCACAGTAGTGAGTAGGCCGCGGCTTCCCTTGGTGGTAATAAAGTATGGGTGTAGAAGAGGAGATATAGTGGCGACGATATGAGGGTCTAGCGATGACGAAGATGAATTTAAGGAATTTTTATTTTAATTTGGAGAAAGAATATCACGGGAATAAAGAGACGTGTCTGGTTTAGATGGGATAAAACTACCATATCATCAGAACGATGTCGAAATGTCATCAAAAAATTTTGACATCATTCCAACGACATGCTTTTATATTTAAAATATACAAAGGTCGTCGGAAGGATGTTGGAAAATGTTGATGACATAAATTCAATGTTGGAATGACATCTGATACCCCTTCGACGTCGTTATATTTATTGACCATCATACACATGACGTGGGAAAGCCATCAATAATTTCTTATGTCATTCTGATTCCTAGTTATGTTTCTACCACTTTCTCATGCTTTTCTCAGGCGTCGAACACTTTATGTTTCAAACTCAAGCTTTTCCTTGTAGTGCTATTCAAGTTCATTCCATTATCATTTTCTAAGACGCAAAGAACTAAAAGTAGGTTGTAAAGTCCAACGAAGTATGTACCGTGCCCTCAACCCATACTTCGGTATATTCACAACGCATAGTGTAGTTTGTGGTGCTCGAACTCATGACCTCATTGGTAGTTCATTCCATTGTTACAACAGAAATTGCATAAAAAATTTAAATTTATATAGTTTTGCTAAAATAACTTGAACTATGTTTATAAAACTAATATGTGACGTGCATTTAAATGATATAAACGTATTAGATGTTCCAAAATATATTCGATTGTGGAATATTTTAGTTTGTTTTACATTGTATTTTAAATAAGACATGGAACCTGAATCGTCATTGTTAAACTTAATTTGAAGTTTTGAATCTAATGCATGACTTAGATTAATAATTTTGTTGTTTGATGAATTAGTACGTACTTTTATTATCGTAAATTTTGAGGATTTAGTTTGCAATAAGGAAAACTTTAGAGTTTTCATCTTCTTATTATTAGTTTTTAACAAATGACAGGAGTGTAAAACATAAATCCATCATAAAATACGGTTTTCCCCATTTTATGTTCTATAGATACGAGAACTTTGTGCATTGAGGTATTGATGATGAATGATGAAGTTTTTCCTTTAAAACCATGATTGATCGTGGACCTAGGTGGTCTAGACGGTCACGAAGATCCAACTATTTATAAGATTTTATGGCACGTCCAATGCACGTGCATGTAAAAATTCTTATAAAATTTAAAACGTATACGTAATTTTAATAAAAATAAATTGAAAAAAAAAGAAAAAAATTATAATTTTGTTGTTGAAATGGAGATTCGAACTTGTACGCCTATTTATAATATGATAAGAAACATAGTATTTAGTATAGCTATAAGTTTAAAAGAGAAGAAAAGTGTAAGCAATGTGGTCGGTTTGAATCATGTGACCTACATTTTAATAGGGAGGCTTAATCGCAGTATTGGCTATGAATAGCCTTTAACTGATTGTCCAGGGCCCAAGTCTAGATTGGACCGACTTTGAGTTTAAAACTTGTACAGTTGTATTAGTAATAATTGGTTTTGTCGCTGCAGATGACTTGGGAATTTAGAATATTTATTAAAAACAGTGGTAATATAAATAAGTAGTATAATCATATTATTGTGGGTGACGTGATCTTGCATTATTGCTAAAATAAGTAGTATCAACTTGAATCTCTGGGTTGCTTGCTTAACTGGGGCCTGTGGAAAAATGAAGCTGCGAAAGTGCGTAAGCCCTGATGTGTAAGCTCTTCATAGTAGACTTCGCAACCTGCTCTCATCAATTTGCCAATTAGTCTTCATTGTTAATTCTGAAACAGCAGGTTATGTTACACAACCATCTAGTTTAATGCTTGATTAGGACTTATCGTGATGTATAATATGAAAATGGCGGCAAGATTGTCGCTTAAGTGTGGAGAAACGACCATGTTATATAGCCTACGTGTCATAAGTATTCCATTCATCTTAAACGATATTTGCTTTAGCCTTACAATTCATTAATTAATGCTCTTAAATCTAATTAAGCATTAGTCACAAGAGTGATTATTGATTCTATGATGTCTCTATGTTGTGAGAGTGTTTAGATTAACCGGTGGTTATGGTTGAGAAAAAGTGCATTTATTCTAGGTATCCATATATGAATCCACGTTCACCGTTTAAAAATCTGAAATCTTTTCCACATCGATGATCCTGAAATGATAAAAGTAATCTTGTTTTGCCTTCCTTACTACTTATCAAAATAGATAAAATCTCTTAGTCACTTTTCATTTTATGTAAATTAAACTCCTAAAACTTGCAACAATTAAATCACACATGCAAATCTATTAGAATAAAAAATTAATAATTTAAATTAGAAATTCGAAATCACAAAGATCAAATTAAATGTAGCACCATTTAAGATGAAAAATTACAACGCAGCAAACAAAAGTTTGCAACTGATTTTATTTTGAAAATACAACAGTTTATAACATTTAAATTCATAAAATACGTCATTTTTATAAATAAGTTAGTAAAAGCATATAAATTCGAAATCTATGCATAATTCGCATTATAATAATGCAATGAATTGAACAGAGCCAAACGGAATACCTTGGATTGTAGAAAATGCATTGTATAATTACAATTAACCAAAATTGCACAAAAGCATATTACTATGGACATCAGATTAAGTGTAATGACCACGATACCAAGTACTTGCACTGTTCAAAATGAAAAATACAATACAACAAACAAAAATGCACAACTAGTAATATTTTGAAAAGTGGAAATTAGGTTGAAGGGCTTCTATTTGCAGGGTAATAAGTTATAAAGACAGCACTTCTGAATAATTAGTTTTAAGGACAATTTACAGCATAATGATAAATTCATCTTTTTAAGTTATACAACAAAATGATAAATCCTTTTATCATTATTTCTATATAACTGAGAATGATAAATTCTTTTATCTTTTTCTTGTAAAACGTCCTTAAAACTAATTTTTCAAAAGTAGTGTCCTTAAAACTTATTACTCTGCACAAATAAGTCCTTGAAGTGAAAATCCCTTTTTGAAAATTCGGTACTTTTATATCATTTAAATATATGAAATATATCATTTTTATAAATAGAATCCAATTTATTTTAGTAAAAACATATATAAATTCAAAATGTTTATATAACTTGCATTATAACAATGTAACGAGCTGAACTAGACAAACGGAAATAAGTACTTGTTGGAAATACTTGGTGGTTCAAGTATGATGATGATGATGCATATATTACTTCCGATTTTAAGAATCTCTGTATAAGATTCTTTTAGATAATAATTCAACTCTACAAGTACAAACGGATTATCAAATTATTAACTTCAAAACTCAATTAAGTCCTTTAACAATGTAATCAGATTCAAAGTTTGTACTACTTTGGTCCGACAAAGAGCACTAATTTAATCAAAGTACAATGATGCAATAGAGGAGTGCAGAAAATGAAGGAAGAAGAAAATTTTCGTATTGAAATGAATTTCGCACTGCCCTTTACATAGGCAGTGAAGAGTCATGTTTGATCCCCAGTAGGCGCTTCTTCAACAGTCGCATCTGTTGCTTTCCCGCCTGCATTCAAAACTTTGTGTCATTTGGTTCCAATAGCTAAATCTCCCACCATTTTTTCCCATTTGAATTCGAAATGTAAATGGGCTAAAAAGAAGACCCTTTGGGATTTTCAAATACCATCCAAAAATATAATTTGGACCCAAAACCAAAACAGGTCAAAGGGACAATGGCTACGGTGCACGAGTGCATGTTGGCAAGCTTGACCTCTCTCCCAAGAGAAAACAATTGGATGCCTCGAGGGCCCAAACTTCTCATGAGAATCCTATATTTAAACAAATGTAAGATACTTTATGATGTGTGACTAACACTTATCTTCTCTTCTTCCTCCTTACAAAAATTAAACATCAAACCAAAATCAATTTTGAAAATATTCAACATTTTCCCACCATTTTCAAAATAAAATAAATAAAAGGAATGGCTACATCACTTAGGTTAATACATATGTAGCCAAGTGGGATCAAACCGACGTAGTTCAAAGAGGAAAAATTTGCATTATTGTGGAAACCAATGCATACATGAGAGATATTCTTTTTAGTTGAATCTTTACTTAGTGTAAACCCTTTAAAGTCCTATTGATGTCTTTGATGAACTAATCTTGAAACGTTTACCCCAATAATAGGGCTAGAACAAACGTCCGCATTGATTTCCGTGAGTAGAGTATTTTGTATGCTCATCCATCCCTGTTCGTGTAGAATAATCCAACACTACTTCATAAATGGGTAATTTGTTTTAGTGTTATTCCATGATCATTCTCTTTACTTATTTGCACCCATTGAACCTTGTTTCCCTTTTCAAAATATAGGTTGGTTTTCTGTTAAGGATGATCAGCCTTCATTCATAGATCTTAGTCCAATCTCTTTTGGTTTGATGGAAATCGCTGTCTTAAGAATAATCTAGTCAATGGTTCGGCCAAGTTTTTCTTTGGTTTTATGTAATTGATTGTAATTACTTCTATTTTGAATAACTTTCTTACCATATGATGTCTAATACTCACATGTCCAAGCTTTCCATTATATGTTTTGTTAGAGACGTTATAAATTGAAGCCTGATTATCATAATTAATCATGACGGCAAGAGATGCTTTTTGTATGGAGAAATTTCCATCAAAATTTTCTATGTCATTCGGCCTCTTTACATGCATCTACTAATGTAATAAATTCTAACAACATTATTGAATCAGAAATACAACTTTGCTTCTAGAAACCCAAAGACACAACAACACCTCCTAGTGTAAAGATTCATCCAGTTGTAGACTTGGATTTGGATTCTACAATATCCCGGGTCGCATCACTATATCCTTCTAATACATCAAACTAATCTTTATAAGATATACCATATTATATGGCTCTTTTCAAATAATTCAAAACTCTAGAAATAGCTTTCCGATGTTTGTAACCTGAATTACTCTTAAATCGATATAACATACTTATAGCATGTGCTATGTTAGGTCTAGTGCAATGCATAACATAACATACATAAGACTTCCAATAATATTAGAATATTCAAGTTGAGAAACGGTACCAATAGTTTTTTTCACTAATTTAATACTAGGATCTGAAAGAATTAGAGTTGGTTTATCATTGTAATGACCGTACTTCTTGAGGAACTTCTCGACGTAATGAGATGTTGTTATGCCATTGTTATAAGTTCAAAACTTAAACCCCATAGTGATAAAATCATTAACAATGTTTACTAAGTGATGTGTTAACCCATGATAGATGTTAATAATAGTAATTAGCTGAGTTAGTTAATTAAATAATGATAGCTTATTTAAGTACCATAGTGATCCTAAGCCTCCTCCCAAACTCGAAAAGATATATATATATATATATATATATATATATATTCAAATCAACTTAGTTTATAACAATTTAAAAGTAAATGTTTTTAATCTATCATTATATTTTAAATGTTTTAAAAAGTATATAAATATTGTTTAAAGGCTAATTACTTTTAATTAAAGACAAAAGGTTAATTAAAGATAAAAGTTTAATTAAAGGTAGATATTAAATTTAAATTATAATTAATTTATTTTAAGTTAATACTTGGTTTTAAGTTAATTATAATATTTAAATTTATTATTTTCAGTCAATTGTTATTTAAAAGTTAATTATGATTTAAAGTTGATTATGGTTTTAAAGTTAAATTGTTATTATATCATTAATTTATTTTTATAATAATATTGTTTAAGGTTAAATTATCTTCATAATGATTTTTTAAAAGTTAATTTAATAATATATTAGTACTATTTTAAAGGTAATTTATGTTATTTTAAAATTTGATTTAAAAGTATATTATTATATTATTATATTAATATAACTTGGTTTAAATTTATTATTATTATTTTATTTATAGTATTTCAAGTTAATCATTTTATTTAAAATGGTTAGGAGTAATCTAATACTTTTGAAATGATTGTTTGAAACTTTTATTTTATTAAAGAGATTTGAAGATAGAATATTAATAGAGAATGTTTAAAACAATAACCTACTTATTTAAAAAGTTATTTTAATAATTGATTTGATATCAGAGGAACTTTATTAATTTAAGTGACTAAATAAATTTGTTTTAAAATAAGGAAAGTTTACAAAGGAACTTTATAAAAGGTTTTGGTATTTTTATAAAGAAGTTATATAAATGATCTTTGGACATTTATGGAAGGAGTTTTAGAAAAGAATTTTAGAAACGATTTGAATATTTATAAAAGATTTTTCTATAAATAAACATGGAGGTTTATAAAGTGTTTGCAAATGGATTTAGGTTTTAAAAAAGAAGATTTCAAAATGAAAGGAGATTTATAAAAGAATTTGTTGAAGTTAATTGTAAAAAGAATTTGAGATTTGGGTTTCTCTAAACTGATCTTTTAAACTGGTAGTATGAAATACCCATTCCACACTTAACACCGAATGCATAGTGTTTAGAGTTATCCTTATCTCCAATTTAAGTAACGTTTGTTTTGAAATCCTTTTAAAGGGATTTGGAAATAAGAAATCTTCATAAATGATTTGTTAATATACTTATGTCAGTGAGATAAGTATAAGAATATTTTGATAAACATTTAGAAAAAGATTTAGTAAATGAAAGTTGTGTTTTGAGGCTTAGGGGTTGCTATGGGTAAATAAATCTCTAAATTTGTTGTTGTGTATTTGATAGTTAAATAACCAACTATCAGATCTTGGTCGGTTTGACTTAGAAATTATGATTGTAAATTCGAGTTCCCCAATTAGGACTTGAATATTTACATCCAAAAGAACCAGGAATAAGTCAACCAAGAATTATCGATTGTTGGCTCAGATCGGGATCAGATATATTATCCGAAAACCACTTCGAACCAACATATGCATTCGTGCGAAAGGCATCTTAATGATGATTAAAGATGGAGCTCTTTGAAGTGTAAGGGCTACTTGCTACTAATCCTAAGGTTGATTCCAAAATGGATGTAAGAGAAGTAATGCCTTCGGTTTCGTTCAGACCTAGAACAAACTTATATGGATGAATGTTGGCATTGCTTTTCTGCTTGGAAGGCAGTCTTAGCATTCCAAGGGGGAAGTGCTAGGAGGAGATGGTAAGAGCATAGCCTCTTCGAACCTCACACCCGAGAAATGAATAAAGTAGGGACATGCTGCATGGGTATGTGGGTCGCTTCCGTGAGGGTACGATCATCCTTGATTTAGTGTCGATAATTCATGTATGCTTCGGGGGCCATTATGGTTGTTTGATCATAACCAAGGGGTAATGATATTCGGTGCTACTCGAGAACGGAGTAGGGCCAACCCTGAGTAGTAAAGGTGAAACGTGTTGTAGCTTTCTATATATTTTATCTAGAGATGTACGAATTTAGTGGGTAGACCCTTACTCTTTCATAGTTGGAATCCATTCTTCAATACAAGCCTTCGGACTTGATTGTATAACTACTATTCTGGAACGTGAGATGCAAGCATTTCAGCTATATTCAATATTTACTTTAAACCCTAGACATTATTATAATATTAAGAGATTTTGATATAAAAGTGTTTTGGTTATCGTAAGGTAAAAACCCATCGGTATTTATGTGCGGCATAGTCTTGTGAGATACCGTAACGGCCATGATTTTCGACCCTCGAAAATTGACAATAATACGTCCACAATATTACATGTCGAGCAATCGAATGTCGGAAAACCCGATAGTTAGGGGAAAAGAAAAAAAAGAAGAGGTAGAAGAAAAGAGAAATAACAACACATGATCTCACAATCGCAGCGGAACAATGTATAATAAGTAATAACATGTCTTTATATAAAAAGAGCTATAATTGTTATTTATACATACCATTATCAGAGTACAACAAATCAACAACTCAATACTGGACAGTTATAATAGCTTGTCCTCATAAGTACTAAATATACAGCCTACAACACACAGCGGAATATAATCAAATACGTGTAATACGTCTTCGCCATCCAGCTCGTCTCCTAAGCTCCATAGCATCCTAACCTGAACCTGTAATACTCGGTTAGACCCGAGCATTATAATAAAATAACATCTGAGTCAGTCTGAAAAACCAACATGAGAAAACACACTCAATTTGTGTAACAATCCGATATTTTCAACCATTCGCATCCGCACATGTCGGACTTGAATTGCTCAAAATACCACGTTGTAAATAAAAATTTGGCAAATCTCAGAATATACAGTAAATAAATAATCACAGATCACAGACACAGAGTAAGAAGTGCAGCGGAAGTAAAAGAAATAGTAGTTCATGAAGCTACAATGAAATATATCAGAGTTAAGTAAGATACAATAGGAATACCAAGATACAACATGAGTGACAGTATGAAAATCAGGTACAACTCAGAATACAACTGGAATCAACTGGATAACAAAATGAACAGATATCTGGATCTTCAAAGCAAAACTCCAGCTCCAAAGGTGAGTCTCTAATGCTGTATCACTCAGTCCGACCCGAGCGTAAATCAAACCACAAAACACTCGAGTCAGGACATACATACTTATACAATGTAAACCAACTCAAGTGAACTGTAATAAAGGTACAAGTAACTTAAAGGATGCTTGGGATCGCCCATCCTCTAAGGATCCGTTAAACTATCTACTATGTAGTAATATTCGCTATTATAGTAGTGTCTAATATAAAATAATCATACTTTTAAATAGCGTCAAGGGGTTACCCATATAGCCCTTAACACGTAATAGTCCCAGTAGTCTATCCAGTATTAGCATACTCCCAAAATGGGGGCTACCCTCAATACTCCACAGGCTACGGGAGAAATCACAACTCGTAGTGAAGCTCGATATGGTAGGTGACACGGCACACAAGGCAATGCCAGGGTAGATATGCCAATTACGCATCCGGACTGGTGGTGACGCATAGCAGTCACTACCGCCCACCTCGAACAACACTCCCAAATCAAGGGGTGCACCCAATCAATCACAAAGTAATAGAATAGTATCGAAGAAGTGTGTCTGATCAGAGGTGCTACCTCATAGGCCCGTCGATCGCTCTTGTTTTAGCCACCTTATGCCAACTCACGGGAGTTGGGTCCACGTATATACCTTAGGATCATCGCCACCATCCTTCTTCATTTTGGAAACTCCACCCCGTACACAGTTGTCAAAGTAGTTTTCGGTATCGACAGAGAGTATATCCATATCCGATCCCGGTCTCTTTAACAACCAATCGTTATTATAACCCGTGGTTATAATTTTAAAATAATATTTTATACTTCAAAATAGAATATCATTTCAAATCCAAATCTTTATCAAAATAAAGATTAAATCAATTCCAAATCATTTCAATATATTTAAAATATCATATCATTTCAAAACTTCATTTCAAGTCATTTTAATATACCAAAATATCATATCTTTCCAAAACATCATTTCAAATCATTTTGTTATACCAAAATATCATTTGAATTCAAATCTAAATATTCAACTTTAAATACTTTTTAAATTTAAAGATATCATTCATTTATTATCATTTCAAGTCACCTTTTTAAATAGTTTATATTTAAATCAAAATAACTCATCTAAACCATTTAAAAGTGTAATTATTATACTTTCAAATCAAGTATTCAATTTCCAAAGTTTTAAATTATTTTGAGTTCATTTATTAAGTTAAAAACCATAAACATTGAAAATTTCAGCCTTTCACAGCATTCAGAAAAAGGTGTTATAAGTTATACTTGAAAACATTTTAATTTAGCAAAGACAACATTTTAAAACTACTGTTAAATCCCAGCTTAGTTGCAATTTAGTTTAAAACAACAAAGACAACATTTCCAGAAATGCTGTAATAGCTCAGGTTTAACATTATAGGGTTTCATTAAATTCAGCAAAGACAGCAGATCACTACAGCATTTATAGAACTGCTGAATAGGCCTTTATTAAGTTTTTAGCCCTTCTAATTTACTTCAGCAACTACAGCATTACAGAACTGCTGTAATAGCCTCTTATTTAAGTTTTAGTTCATTTACAAAAATCATAACATTTCTGAATGCTATAAAAAGTAATATCCAGATTTTAGTGTATTTCCAGCAAATAATAACCTTCAATATTAAACCTTTTACACATTATAAAAATCATATTTTGACATTCAAAAATGTTCATTAAAATAACTCTTTTAATTTATGATTTTTATAAGAAACATTTACAATAAAATCCAAATTTCCAATAATTTTACTTAACAAATCCAAATGTACAATTTTCTTTTCTTCACATTTTTAACAAATAAACTTAACACTTATATTTTATTTCCATTTCACAAATTAAACTAAATTTTTAATTTTATTTAATTAACTTTAACCTTTAATAAAAACAAATTCACATTTCCAAGTCAAGTTATATTTTAAAATTACACTTTTAAGCATTCATTTATTTAACCATTTTAATACATAGAAAATTCAATAACACTTTATTAAATCATTTAAATTCAAATTCAAATCAAATTATCATATTTACCATTTTCCTAATATAATTATATTTATATTTTATTTATATAACTTAAATATCATTTTAAAACCAAAATTCCAAATTTCCAAACTTAAGTTATATTTCAAAAATTTACTTTTACCATTCATTTAAATTACATTTTAACTTCTAGAAAAATCCAAATTTCTTTATTTAAACATTAAAAATCAAATTTAATCAAATTTTCATAATTTTACACTTTTAAAAATATTTAAAATATTCAAAATACTTTATAAAAATAACCACGGGCCTGTATATAGTTTTATAACCTAGGTCAAGTGATACAGATATGTATCATTTCAATCCGTAGTTTAAAAAGAAAAATCCGGGTTCTATCATTTCAAACCCGCAATCCCAAGTTAAAATAAATAAAAACCGTTCAAGCCTATCATTTCAGCCCATAATGATTTTTCCCTATTCTAAAGTCCGTTCGGGTATGTATCATTTCAACCCATAGTGATTCTATTCTACAGGGAACTTATAGTGTGATAAACAGATATAAAATGAATAGTATACAATATATAATAGTAACAGATGAGATGACAAGTAAATTAACAGGTTTAACATCATATAATTAAATCATCATAGACAGTTATAACATATTATAACTCACATTCAATTGTTGTCGCTTCACATTTGTATAAGTATAAAATGTCGTGTGAGATTTACTCACCTTTTCAAACTGGAGTTTGCAAATCAAAATAACACAAACAGATTCCCAAAGGCACGATGACACAACAACACGACTTTTGATTTGAATGAATGGGAGCCTAGATGATCTTGTAAGCAACAAACCAACAAGAAAATGTATACATAAATATATAACACAAAACAATATCGAAATGACTAGAAATAAAAAGCAACAAAGGACAAAGTGATTCGACCTTTCTTCAACCATTCAAGAGCTCGACCAAGGGGATATTTTGCTCGGCCATTGATGTGTGTTTGGGTCAGGTATGGTATCATATAGGTCAGGCTACAAGTGGATGAAGGTGGTGAAAGAGTTACAACATGGAGCATACATGGGTTCAAGGCAAATAGGTGAAGTTTTGGTGTATTTTGGCTCGGCTATGACCACATATAGGCTCGGCCATGGGGTCTTCATGTCAGGTCAGATCTGGACAGTAGTGAAAGGGGTGGCCAGAGGTGAAGTAGATGATGGTGGTGGTGGCTAAGGGGGTGGCCAAGGTGATAGATGAAAGGTAGGTGAAGCATATATGGTCTAGGCATTGTTTTGTTGATTTTTAAGCAAGGTTTTGTGGTGTTGTGTTCATGAGGAGGTCATGGCCACTTCAGGTCAGAGGAGACAGAGGGGTTATAGCCATGGATGAGGGGAAGATGTGGTGGTGGTCGGTGGAGGAGATGGTGGAGGGGTTAGGCTGAACAAAGCACGAAGAAGCAGGGCAAAATCAAGGCAAACAAATGAAAAAAGGAAGAAGAAAAGAGGAGAATGGAAGCCATGACTTACAAAATGATTTCAGAAATTGCTATGGCCGAAAATGATGAGGAAAAGAAGTTATTTTCACGTGAAAAGCAATAAGGAATGTACGGCTACCAAGAGAAAATGAAAGGCCAAGGCAATGAAGAGGCAGGAAAAGGAAGAGTTACAAGTTACAAGCACAAAGTCTCTTTGAATTTCCAAATTCTTTTAAACAAAATAAACTAAATAAATTTCAGTAAATAAAAATAAAAAGCTGAACAAAATAAAGTGAAAAAGAAAATAAATAAATAATTTAAGTAAAATTAGAAAATAAAGTGAGAAAATAGCTAATATATTGAAACAAGCATTTAAAAATATAAACAAGATACACTTAACTTTGGAAAATTATAACGACACTTAAACAATTAAAAAGTCAAGTAAATAAAATAAATCTGAACAAAATAAAGTGAAAATGAAAATAAAATAAACTTTTAAGAAAATAGAAAAATAAATAAAGAATTACTTTCATTAATTGAAACTAGAAATTAAAATTTGTAAATAAATTGTAGCTTACTTGGAAAATTCCAATTGTTCTTTTAAAACTGTTTTAAAACCAAAATATATACATAACATGTTATTTTACCCATATAAATATAAATTAGAACATTACATGACCAAATAAAATATTATTTATATAATTTAAACTAAATAATTTTCTTAAATACAGCAAATTACACACAATATCTAAAAGGGCAAAACTTTCACATTATAAATCAGATTTCTACGAAATGAAAAGAAGTATTCTTGAAATTTTATTTACTTTCATAATAAAAGATAAAATTCAAAAATTCAAAATTTTATATTTTAAATTAAAAGTCAAAGTTTGACCATATTGACCAAAATTCACATTTTTGTAAAATTTCTATTTATACATGTTTGAAATTATAATTCACATTCAAAACACAATTTATATTTAAAATAACAAAATTATCTAGTTTAAATAAATAAAAGTTTTTAAATCAGGAAATTAAATTAAAGTAATTAAAATATATAATTAGAATAATCATAAAATACAGGGTTGTTACACTCTCCCCCACTCAAAACTTTTCGTCCCCGAAAAGGAATGGGGTACGGGAAAACATAGAAAAAGATAAAATGAAATAGGATTAAGACAAGATGACAAGAGATTGAAATTATACCTGATAACTGCTGTTATAGGTAAGTTTAACAAGGTGGAGATGATCTTCCCAAGATCCTCCAGAATCAAGAACACAAGTACGAAAAAGGTCATCGAGAATCTGATTCACCCTTTCTGTTTGACCGTCGGTCTGTGGATAGTTAGCAGTTCTCAGATTCAGAATAAGGAGAAGTAAGAACCATAGAAGAGATAGAAAAGTTAAATGATGAAGGAAAAAGGGAAAGAAAGAAAGACTAGAACAAACTTATTAAGCACAATACGAAAAACACGATTCATCAAATCAACAAAGAGAGCAGGAGCATTAGTCAAACCAAAAGGCATGACTAACTATTCATAAAAGAACCATTCTCAGCACGGAAAGCAGTCTCGGGAATACTTTCTTCAGCAACACTGAGTTGGTGAGAATCGGTGATAAGATCAAGCTGAGAGAAAACAGTAACTCCACGGCTAACCAATTCAAAATTTTGATTTCCTACTTAGAAGGTAGGAGGATGGAAACAACCAGAAAGAAATTAGATTGGAAAACAGAATAAGATAATAAATTTAAAACCATGAAAATTTCTACCTACATCAATAACTGATTTCATCCATTTGATTTCCTAAGTTAACTAAATCTAAATTATTTTTAAATCTCATTATCTCATTATCTCATCATCAAATCAACAATTTATAGAGTCATGGATTTGAACAATCATTTATTATATTCATTTTTTTTGATTAAATTTCATTCTTCTTTATTCCACTTAATATATCAAATCCTATATATATTAAGTGTATTTCACTTATTATACTATTCCAATTTATTTATAATTTCTTTTAAATATCAATATATTGTAAATTATTCAATTAACCCTTTTCTCTATTTACCTCTATTAATCCTTTATAAATAAAATTTAAGTGTGTAACATTTATTATAACCACTTAAGTTTTATTTATAAAATTCTCTTTATTTTGTATATTTTCCAATTACATATTCAACTTCTGAATAATTTAGGTAAGTTATATTGGAATGTAATTGAGTATTATACAAATAAAAATTTCTAATTCAATTATCTCATGCTTAACTATTTATCCAAAATTGTAATTTCATCTTATAATTGACCTTATCCTTTAAGATAAAATTTAGGAATTAAACTTCCGATTAACTTCAACTTTTTAGAGAAAATAAATATATACTTAATATATATCAAATCAAATTTGAAATCATATACCAATATATATTATACATCAAGTCATATTTTAGAAATCCAAATAAATTTATTTCCAAAACAAAACTGTAGCAAAAATACAGGATGGTCTCTTCGCTTCGAAACTCGAAAATGAATGTCGATGATGCGGTAGTCATCACCGAAATTATTTTCCATTGACAAAGAAAAGAGCACTGATTTACAAATTAAAGATCCTTTGAAACAATTTCTACTAGAAATACTTTTAAATAATATATCCTTTTTAAAACTTTCAAAACAAAGTTCGAAATCATCGGAAATTTAATTCTCACATTCTTGATTTAAATCCATTTAAATTTTCAAATTAATTTATAACCGTGTTTAATTATTTAGATATGAAACTAAAGCCAATGATTATAAAATACATACAAAGTTAAATATTATTTCTTAACACCCAATTCCATTAATTATAAAAATTTAGAAAATTAACCTTATACATATTATAATTATACAAAATTTATCCATCTACTAAATTTTAAAAACCATATTGTGTCAGTTTGCTCTGTTCAAGTGTTTTGGAGATCCTATCTATAGCGTTGATCATACGAACCGATCGGAAACCCAAATCAACATCAACAACTCAAACAACACTATATATAAAACATCTTTAAAATATAAAATTTCAAATACAAGATTAATTTTCAAAATAACGATAGGGATTCAGATTTGATGGACTCAAATCAAAGAGAACTCTGATTTGAATATAAGTTGGAGACAAAAGATAAGATGATTAAACAACAGAATAGGGAGTATGGATAAGCTTATATAAATCACGGGCAACCTTAACCGGGTCAACCGTGACTAAAAGAATAAGATCGTTGTGGATTTTTTGGGGTAATTCTACATTCGATCTCAAGAGATAGAATTTAGAATAGTAAGAGATACTAGCATCTAAACCGAGGATATATAAAATCTCCGGTGAATCAATGCCATTGTAAAGGAGTTTCACCCCTTTACAAATCATTTGAATATTGGCGGGACATCCAATTCATTAGAAAGACTATTCAGAGTGGAGTTATGGGACACTCCAGAATCAAGAAGACACGAATAGGGGAGGACAAGAATGGACTTTGGAACCGAAGGGAACGTTCCAAAATTCCAAGGAAACCGAATCGAAGAAGAAGGAATTCAAGTTCGACGAAGGTGATTCTGTAATTAAATCTACTCTATATGCTGAGTTTGCCTAAAACCAGAGCTCTGATACCACATGTAACGACCCGATATTTTCAACCATTCGCATCCGCACATGTCGGACTTGAATTGCTCAAAATACCACGTTGTAAATAAAAATTTGGCAAATCTCAGAATATACAGTAAATAAATAATCACAGATCATAGACACACAGTAAGAAGTGCAGCGGAAGTAAAAGAAATAGTAGTTCATGAAGCTACAATGTAAATATATCAGAGTTAAGTAAGATACAATAGGAATACAAAGATACAACAGGAGTGACAGTATGAAAATCAGGTACAGCTCAGAATACAACTGGAATCAACTGGATAACAAAATGAATAGATATCTGGATCTTCAAAGTAAAACTCCAGCTCCAAAGGTGAGTCTCTAATGCTGTATCACTCAGTCCGACTCGAGCGTAAAGCAAAACATAAAATACTCGAGTCAGGACATACATACTTATACAATGTAAACCAACTCAAGTGAACTGTAATAAAGGTACAAGTAACTTAAAGGATGCTTGGGATCACCCATCCTCTAAGGATCCGTTAAACTATCTACTATGTAGTAATATTCGCTATTATAGTAGTGTCTAATATAAAATAAACATACTTTTAAATAGCGTCAAGGGGTTACCCATATAGCCCTTAACACGTAATAGTCCCAGTAGTCTATCCAGTATTAGCATACTCCCAAAATGGGGGCTACCCTCAATACTCCACAGGCTACGGGATAAATCACAACTCGTAGTAAAGCTCGATATGGTAGGTGACAAGGCACACAAGGTAATGCCAGGGTAGATATACCAATTACACATCCGGACTGGTGGTGACGCATAGCAGCCACTACCGCCCACCTCGAACAACACTCCCAAATCAAGGGGTGCACCCAATCAATCACAAAGTAATAGAATAGTATCGAAGAAGTGTGTCCGATCAGAGGTGCTACCTCATTGGCCCGTCGATCGCTCCTATTTTAGCCACCTTATGCCAACTCACGGGAGTTGGGTCCACGTATATACGTTAGGATCGTCGCCACCATCCTACTTCATTCTGGAAACTCCACCACGTACAAAGTTGTCAAAGTGGTTTTCGGTATTGACAGAGAGTATGTCCATATCCGATCCCGGTCTCTTTAACAACCAATCGTTATTATAACCCATGGTTATAATTTTAAAATAATATTTTATACTTCAAAATAGAATATCATTTCAAATCCAAATCTTTATCAAAATAAAGATTAAATCAATTCCAAATCATTTCAATATATTTAAAATATCATATCATTTCAAAACTTCATTTCAAATCATTTTAATATATCAAAATATCATATCTTTCCAAAACTTCATTTCAAATCATTTTAATATATCAAAATATCATTTGAATTCAAATCTAAATATTCAACTTTAAATACTTTTTAAATTTAAAGATATCATTCATTTATTATCATTTCAAGTCACCTTATAAATAGTTTATATTTAAATCAAAATAACTCATCTAAATAATTTAAAAGTGTAATTATTATACTTTCAAATCAAGTATTCAATTCCCAAAGTTTTAAACTATTTTGAGTTCATTTACTAAGTTAAAAACCATAAACATTGAAAATTCCAGCCTTTCATAGCATTCAGAAAAAGGTGTTATAAGTTATACTTGAAAACATTGTAATTTAGCAAAAACAGCATTTTAAAACTACTGTTAAATCCCAGCTTAGTTGCAATTTAGTTTAAAACAGCAAAGACAGCATTTCCAGAAATGCTGTAATAGCTCAGGTTTAACATTAAAGGGTTTCATTAAATTCAGCAAAGACAGTAGACCACTACAACATTTACAGAACTGCTGTAATAGGCCTTTATTAAGTTTTTAGCCCTTCTAATTTACTTCAGCAACTACAGCATTACAGAACTGCTGTAATAGCCTCTTATTTAAGTTTTAGTTCATTTACAAAAATCATAACATTTCTGAATGCTATAAAAAGTAATTTCCAGATTTTAGTGTATTTCCAGCAAATAATAACCTTCAATATTAAACCTTTTACACATTATAAAAATCATATTTTGACATTCAAAAATGTTCATTAAAATTACTCTTTTAATTTATGATTTTTATAAGAAACATTTACAGTAAAATTCAAATTTCCAATAATTTTACTTAACAAATCCAAATGTACAATTTTCTTTTCTTCACATTTTTAACAAATAAACTTAACACTTATATTTTATTTCCATTTCACAAATTAAACTAAATTTTCAATTTTATTTAATTAACTTAAACCTTTAATAAAAACCAAATTCACATTTCCAAGTCAAGTTATATTTTAAAATTACACTTTTAAGCATTCATTTATTTAACCATTTTAATACATAGAAAATTCAATAACACTTTATTAAATCATTTAAATTCAAATTCAAATCAAATTATCATATTTACCATTTTCCAAATATAATTAAATTTCCATTTTATTTATATAACTTAAATATCATTTTAAAACCAAAATTCCAAATTTCCAAACTTAAGTTATATTTCAAAAATTCACTTTTACCATTCATTTAAATTACATTTTAACTTCTAGAAAAATCCAAATTTCTTTATTTAAATATTAAAAATCCAATTTAAATCAAATTTTCATAATTTTACACTTTTAAAAATATTTAAAATATTCAAAATACTTTATAAAAATAACCACGGGCCTGTATATAGTTTTCTAACCTAGGTCAAGTGATACGGATATGTATCATTTCAATCCGTAGTTTAAAAAGCAAAATCCGGGTTCTATCATTTCAAACCCGCAATCCCAAGTTAAAATAAATAAAAATCGTTCAAGCCTATCATTTCAGCCCATAATGATTTTTCCCTATTCTAAAGTCCGTTCGGGTATGTATCATTTCAACCCATAGTGATTCTATTCTACAGGGAACTTGTAGTGTGATAAACAGATATAAAATGAACAGTATACAATATATAACAGTAACAGATGAGATGACAAGTAAATTAACAGGTTTAACATCATATAATTAAATCATCATAGACAGTTATAACATATTATAACTCACATTCAATTGTTGTCGCTTCACATTTGTATAAGTATAAAATGTCGTGTGAGATTTACTCACCTTTTCAAACTGGAGTTTGCGAATCAAAATGACACAAACGGATTCCCAAAGGCACGATGACACAACAACATGACTTTTGATTTGAATGAATGGGAGCCTAGATGATCTTATAAGCAACAAACCAACAAGACAATGTATACATAAATATATAACACAAAAAAATAGCGAAATGACTAGAAATAAAAAGCAACAAAGGACAAAGTGATTCGACCTTTCTTTAACCATTCAAGAGCTCGACCAAGGGGATCTTTTGCTTGGCCATTGATGTGTGTTTGGGTCAGGTATAGTGTCATATAGGTCAGGCTACAAGTGGATGAAGGTGGTGAAAGAGTTACAACATGGAGCATACATGGGTTCAAGGCAAATAGGTGAAGTTTTGGTGCATTTTGGCTCGGCTATGACCACATATAGGCTCGGCCATGGGGTCTTCATGTCAGGTCAGATCTGGACAGTAGTGAAAGGGGTGGCCAGAGGTGAAGTAGATGATGGTGGTGGTGGCTAAGGGGGTGGCCTAGGTGATAGATGAAAGGTAGGTGAAGCATATATGGTCTAGGCATTGTTTTGTTGATTTTTAAGCAATGTTTTGTGGTGTTGTGTTCATGAGGAGGTCATGGCCACTTCAGGTCAGAGGAGATGGAGGGGTTGTAGCCATGGATGAGGGGAAGATGTGGTGGTGGTTGGTGGAGGAGATGGTGGAGGGGTTAGGCTGAACAAAGCATGAAGAAGCAGGGTAAAATCAAGGCAAACAAATGGAAAAAGGAAGAAGAAAAGAGGAGAATGGAAGCCATGACTTACAAAATGATTTCAGAAATTGCTATGGCCAAAAATGATGAGGAAAAGAAGTTATTTTCACATGAAAAGCAATAAGGAATGTACGGCTACCAAGAGAAAATGTAAGGCCAAGGCAATGAAGAGGCAGGAAAAGGAAGAGTCACAAGTTACAAGCACAAAGTCTCTTTGAATTTCCAAATTCTTTTAAAAAAAATAAACTAAATAAATTTCAGTAAATAAAAATAAAAAGCTGAACAAAATAAAGTGAAAAATAAAATAAATAAATAATTTAAGTAAAAATAGAAAATAAAGTGAGAAAATAGCTAATATATTGAAACAAGCATTTAAAAATATAAACAAGATACACTTAACTTTGGAAAATTATAACGACACTTCTAAACAATTAAAAAGTCAAGTAAATAAAATAAATGCTGAAAAAAATGAAGTGGAAATGAAAATAAAATAAAGTTTTAAGAAAATAGAAAAATAAATAAAGAATTACTTTCATTAATTGAAACTAGAAATTAAAATTTGTAAATAAATTGCAACTGACTTGGAAAATTCCAATTGTTCTTTTAAAAATATTTTAAAACCAAAATATATAAATAACATGTTATTTTACCCATATAAATATAAATTAAAACATTACATGACCAAATAAAATATTATTTATATAATTTAAACTAAACAATTTTGTTAAATACAACAAATTACACACAATATCTAAAAGGGCATAACTTTCACATTATAAATCAGATTTCAACGAAACGAAAAGCAGTATTCTTGAAATTTTATTTACTTTCATAATAAAAGATAAAATTCAAAAATTTAAACTTTTATATTTTTAAATTAAAAGTCAAAGTTTGACCATATTGACCAAAATTCACATTTCTGTAAAATATTCTATTTATACATGTTTGAAATTATAATTCACATTCAAAACACAATTTATATGTAAAATAACAAAATTATCTAGTTTAAATAAATAAAAGTTTTTAAATCAGGAAATTAAATTAAAGTAATTAAAATATATAATTAAAATAACCACAAAATACAGGGTTGTTACAATTTGAATTATTACCATTATCAAAATTGTTTGAAAACAATGGTATCTCGTAAGACCACATCACATATAAACACAACAGGTTTTTACCTTACGATAACCAAAACATTTTAAATCAAAATCATCTGATATTATAATAGTGTGTAAGTACAAGTACTTATTCAAATAGCTGAAATTGTTACATTATTAAATTCCAACATACTAGGCTCTACAACCAAAACCGTAAAGGCATGTATTAGAGAACGGATTCCATACAATGACTAAGCACTGGGGTACCACCTATCACGGTACACATCTAGAAAAATGTACCGAGGACCTCGCCGGGATTCCCTACAACACAAGACTTGTTCTACCTCTAACCTAGATAGTACCAAATATGTTACCACCCCGGGTGTTCCCACCCTTATCGAGAGCTCTTTTTCCATGCACCACCGCATCCATAATTTGTAGTATATCTGAGGGTATCTAGAAAGGTGATAACATACCCTAATTGGGTGCGACCCACTTTTCCTTGCTGCATCTCCCTTGATTTTCAGTCATTCCCGGTTGATGAGGCTTGAGGCTACGATTACCTTTTTAAGGAATTTTCACTTAGAATGCTCATTGTACTCCAATGGCAATGTGCTGAAAGCATTCATCCATACAAGTTCGTTCTGGGTCTGAACGAAACCGAAGGCACTATTCCTACTACATCCATTTTGGAATTGTCCTCAGGATTAGTAGCGATTAGCTCTTGCACTTCAATGCTCCATCTTCGATTCTCTGCTCTTGTCTTCACTTCAAAAACGTATTCTTTGGATCAAAGTGGTTTTTTGGATAAATTATCTGATCCTTGTCTCTTCGAAACAACGTTCGATATTTTCGGTAAACTCAACTCCGGTTCTTTAGGAACTAAACAAACGAAAATATGATCGGAGATCATCTCCGAACCGTTAGTGGATGGATTTCTTTATCATCGTCCTAGAAGAACGAAATGAGTTTATACGTACAATATAGCACCTTCCGACGGTAACTGTACCATATAATCCCCATGTTTCTCCTAGATATTTCCAAAGTTATGTTTTTGGCCCAGATTTGATAGTCGGTTATTTAATTATCAAATAAACAATCAATCAATCAAAAATTTCATTTTCCACTGAAATCACTAAGTCTTATTTAATTTAAAATTTAATAAATTAAATCTCTTTTTCAAAAGTTCTATATTTATCTTATCGGAATAAGTATGTTCACAAACCATTACCTTCGAAAATATTTGAAAAAAAACCTTTTAAAATAAATATGGAAAGCACCACGCGGTATCAACCATGGATTCGCAGCTCAATGATTACGTCTCTATCCCAAAGAAATCCAAACTTAACTGTAGGCACTCTTTGCCTCTCGATTTCACCATGAAAGTATACCATTACTTTCCAAAAACTTTATTTAATAATTATCTCAAAATAATGCTTATAAAGTTTCTATAATAATTTTCCAAGTTTAATTTAGGCAAATACTCTTAAATAAAAGTTATTATATAAAACAATATAAATATTGAGATATTTATCTTTTAAAATAATAATACTAATTAACTCTTAAATAATAATTAATTTTAAGACAATCATTATAAGGTAACTTTAAATAATAATTAAATGTACTTTTATACAATTTAAAATAAGTTCATAATTTTGAAACAACAATTAAATTCTGATTTATAAATAAAATCCAAATCGACTTACAAGTCTTGTTTATAAAACTTATAATTCATTTGACCATTTTAAAATATTTAAATAGATAACTTTCTAAAATATTCTTATGCTAAACACATTTTTAAATTACCTAGTTTAATAACTAAAAATTCTCTTTTTAAAACAAACTCAACTTCTCGATAAAAATATAATTTTCAATTCAAATATATCCCATCTAATATTTATAAATTTCTCTCAATTTATCCCCAATCGATTTACTTCCCTAATTTCATAAATCCCATTTTCACATTAGTAAAAGTAAAATCTATCATTACTTTTTAAACCGATTTATCCATCCCATTTTAAATTCTTACCATGAATTCATATTTTCAATTTATCAACTGATAATCATTTCACTTTATTTATAAACATTGTTTATAAATCCGATAGTCTCATTTCCAGTTTACAACGGTTTCACATCACTTAAATTCCATTTATAAATCAATTTCTTAAATTGAATTCCATTTATAAATTAACTTCTTAAATAACCCAACTATACTCCAAAAACTAACCAGATCTTGATTCTCCTTCTTTTTCGCAGATCTAAAAATCTTATTTAAGATCCAGTATAACCAATTTTATACTTATTTTCAAATTCCCTTTTATTCTCCAAACTTGTTAAAAATCTCAATTTTTAAAACCCTTTTTATTTAAACAAGTATCACCCAAGAATTATTATTTAAAACCCTTTATATACATTATTCCAAAATCTCTATTTACAATATCCCGAAATAGTTATGTACAAATTTAAAGTCAAACCGTTTATTTTACCCAAATAAATTTCTTTTAATTAATCCAAAATCCTATATAAATACTTCACTTCCAAAATCCCTTTTTAATTTCTTTTCAAAATCAAATATATATTTATGGTATTTTAAAATACCAAAATCTAGGTCAATGCTACTATAGCATCCAATAAATTTAAATCACACTATAATTTATCACAGATTATTCAACATATCATATATCACTATATATGAAATTAAATTCAACATTTTTGAGGAATCCAGTTGGATCCCTCCAACCTATTTCCCTGCAACCACAAATGTTAATACAACTTAAAAATACCAATCCCGCTTCGAGGTGGGATATCGCGGTAATATAGGGTCATCCGCTATTATGCGGACGCATAGGGTCTCATCCGTTAAAAATATGCGGGAATATCAATCCAACTACTAATATATATATACTACTATGTATATTATAACATCCAACTGATAATAATAATTATTAAATCATCTAATCAACCAATAATTAAATTTCAACAGTTAAAATTTAACTAGCAATCCAAAGATGAGTGAGATTTACTCACTTTGCTTTTGTCGATGTTGAAATGATCCGTTTGAATTTTGAAATTAAACGAACATTTAATTTTAAATAAAATTCCTGCTAGTTCCAATTATCACCAAATCAATTCCATGTTGTAGAATACGTTATTACGATCACAACGCAAAAAATTGCGTTCAAATCCGACCTAGAATTTGCGAGTTATGACATTTATAAGAAATTGAATTTAAATAAAACAAATTATAAAATTAATTCAATCTTCTTTTTATATTCATACCCAGGCCAAAGAAAACAAGTTTGGCCCAACAACTACTCCCTCCTTCCCCATTCATTTCAAACTCCTGTGCACGAAACAAAACAGAACCCATCACGCGTGTGCACTAATTCGAGTGATACGGAGCTTGGAGACTCCGTTTGTCGAACGGCTTTCGCCAACAGCTCCCTCTCGACGAACCGCATCTGCATGTACCCACCTCATCAAGCTCGGCCCTACCATGCTCCGTGCGACCTGCTCGTTCCCACCCTCACCGTGACAATGTCGCACCTCTCCAGGAACCACCACGCCTCGCGAAAATCTCATCGTAGATGCTATCTTCCATGCCGAGTTCAAATCCAAACCCAAAATCTCCAATCGAGCTCCAAATCAACATGAAATGCTAACCCTAGTTCACTAACTCTATGTCGAGCTCGATGAAAATGCAACTGCACCCTCTAAAAACATACCAGATCGAAGTATGAGTCGAATTAGGATTTTAGAAAGTGGTTTTAGATTTTTTTCTTTGAGTATTTCATGAGTTAAATTATTATCAAAGCTTGAATTTTTTCTTTCTTCCTTTACTGATGCTCGGCTGTGCTTTTAAAAAGGGGAAGAAAGATGCCATGCATGTTTGAATGTGTCAAGGTATAGTGAAAAGATATAATAATAGCTGAAAGGATGTTTGACTAGCTAATATATTAATTTAATTTCAAAATGTCTCGATTTACGCAACTCAAAATCTCGAACACCTATCGAGGCGTGCCGCTAGGCGTTCATAATGTTATACCCCTATTCCGAACGCAATGGAAAAGGTTTCGAGTCCTAATTCGATCTGTAACGACCCAATATTTTGGACCATTCAAATCGACAATTATCCACACATGCCGGACTTGAATAATTCAAAACAATGGATTGTAAATAAAATTTGGCAAAACTCAGCATATACAGTAAATAAAATAATCATAGATCACAGACACAGAGTAATATAACAATAATGCAGCGGAAACAAAGAATAGTAGTTCATGAAGCTACTATATATATAACAGAGCTAAACAAGACACAACAAAAGTCTCGAATACAATAGTCAAATACAATAGTCAAATACAAGATCTGAATACATCACTGGAATCAGCTGGATAACTGATAGCTGGATAGATAGCTGGATCTCCGAGCGAAGCTCCAACTCCAAAGGTGAGTCTCGAACACTGGTACACTTAGTCTGACTCGAGCGTAAAGCAAAACACAAAACACTCGAGTCAGGATTAACATTCTTATATCAATAAATCCAACTCAAGTGAAATAACAACTGAAATACAAGTAACTCAAAGGATGTTTGGGATAACCATCCTCTAAGGATCCGTTAAACTATCTACTATGTAGTAGTGTACGCTAAGTAGATAATGTCTAATCAGTAAAGTACGATATCAAAATAGCGTTAAGTCATGGCCCATTCCACCCTTAACACATTTTTACCATGTCATAGTATATACAGCACCGTAAGCCCCACCGTAAACTAGTGGTTATCAGAGGGTACCTATAACAACCCGCATATTTGACGATTTTATATTTAAATATTTTATCGTTAGTCGGATGTTAGTCCGAAAAGCTACTTTTTGCATACAGTCAGATTGGGACTCGAGAGCACTTCCATTGAGTTCAAAATGACGTTTGCGATCTTTTTGAGTGTAACCTTCGATATGTTTGGAGATAGTGAAGTTTTCGTCACTTTTTCCCGCCTTTGACTTTGGTTGGACCGCACCTTCTAATTCAGCCCCCAACCCACCTCCTCACTCTCACTTGATCACACTCCAAGCTTCATCAAAAATGGTGGTGGGTAGTGGAAATTAAAACTCCAAACTCAAATTCTTTAGTAAAGCCAACATTCAACTCCAAATTCAAGAAGAAGATAGTGGATTCAAGCTTTGGATTGCTTCTCCTTGCTTTCAACCTCCATCTTCATCCATTTTAGTGAAAAGGTGAGATTTTGATCTCACATCTTGCCTATAGATGTCATTGGGCTGTTGGGAATGATCCCCTATTGCATTGGTATGAATATCAGTTTTTGGTTTGGATTGGATTGGCGAAAAATCCAAATTTTCTAGTGTTTTTTGGTGAAAAACAGCTGTTAGGTCGCTCTGGTCCCATAGGTCGTTCTGCCCAGATCACTCACGCATGTGGAAAAGTCCCTGCCTGCATTTAGTTCGCACTGGTTTAAGTCGTAGGTCGTTTCCGACCTATAATCCCTAGGCAAATGTTACGTCGTTCGCACTGGCTTATCTCGTAGGTTGTCTCCGACCTAAGCTCCAGTTAACTCGTAAGTCATTCGACCCACTAGGTCGTTCGAGTTTGGTCGCCCAATATATCTCGTAGGTTGTCTCCGACCTAACCTCCAGTTAAGTCGTTCGACCCACCTGGTCGTTCGAGTTAGGTCGTTGGACCATTTACGTTAGGTCGTGATTTTGTTAAGTCGGATGACCTTATGCCGCTCGCCTCTGTACTTCGTTAGGTTGCGTGAAATTCCTAGGTCACCAGGACTTAGGTCGTAGGTCGTTCGTTTAGGTCGTTTGATCTTAAGTCGCTAGGCCTGCTTCTGTTAGGTCGTTAGACCCATTGCCAACTTAGGTCACTAGCCTCTGGGTCGTGAGTCTTTAGGTCGCCAATTTTAGGTCGTTGGACCTTATACTCTTTAGGTCGTTGGACCTTATTCCAGTTAGGTCGCGTGTCCCCCTTGGGTCGCATGACCTTGGTTACGTTAG
The DNA here is from genome assembly GCA_030737815.1 of Allium fistulosum. Lineage (NCBI taxonomy): Eukaryota > Viridiplantae > Streptophyta > Magnoliopsida > Asparagales > Amaryllidaceae > Allium > Allium fistulosum. The sequence continues at coordinate 318,122 of JASFAW010000025.1, forward strand.
GTCGCTCGCGAGTTATCCCTTGGTCGCTTGGCACTGTGCCGCTAGATCGCTCGACACTTTAGGTCGTTAGACCCTGTTTTCTGCTAGGTCGTTTGACCTTGCTTAATGCTACCTCGCGAACAACTCTAGGCCGCAACCATTAGGTCGCCTGACCCCTTCGACTCTTTGGTCTCATTTGTTAGGTCGTTCGACCTATTTGACATAAAGTTTTTGGCACTTTAATTCGACCACGTTAGGTCGCAAGTATATTCCTACTTGGTGGTTTTGGGATTGTTTTCTTTAGACTCTACTCTCGTCTTCGAACGAGAATTTATGAGATACGATTTGTTTCAACAATCGTTTTGTGACTTGTCACTTTAAAGATATGAAGGTTTCAATACTAGTAGTAAATATCAAAACTCTTTCATCAAAGCGATTTCAACACTATTTTTAAATATCAAAAGCTCATTTTCTCAAACCGTTTTCTAATCTACTAGTATATACAAGCCTTTACTTCACTCGGATGAGAAATCGAATTAAACGACTTAGTAAAACGAGTGGTATGAAACGCTTGCATTCACTTTGTCAGTTAGCTCTTGGACTTGTTCGATTAAACCCTTTTTGTGACAATTTTCTAGTGAAGATTTACAACTTGTTCGTAAATATTTAAGTTAAGCAAGTGGTTATGGGACATGAAGCTAAACTCATATATTTACTAACTTGGAGTGATTGACACTTCCTTATGATCATGACGATCATTTTTGTGATTTAGACTAGCGATTGAGCGATGTCTCTTTGTCTGTGAGGGAGATTAGACCCCGCTTTTGTGATGTTTTACCATCACAAATATGGGGTAGCACCCCATGGTCTTCGGGCCATTCGTGTGTCAAAGGCCTTCGGGTCATTCGTGTGTTCGAAAAATTAAATGGATAGCTTCCATGAGATAGCTTCTCGTCCGTGTGCTCGGACTTTCCCCCCCCTACTTTTGTGATTTCTGGATTTCGTTTGTTGATTTCTGGGATTTGTTCTGGATTTCGTGTGTTGATTTCTGGATTTAGTGCTTCACCAATTTTCGTGGTTTTCATTGATATGCTTTGTCAATTTTTGTGTATTGGTGAATTTGTGTGTCATTACCTTTTTATGGGTTTGGATCTCAGAGAAGATTCTTGTGATATTGATTAATCTCTTGTTGATTATCATTTACATACTTATAGTAGTATGCCATAATGGTTATTATATGTTTATGCCATACCCCTTACTCTATATCTTGTCATCTGATATTTATAGTTAGACTGATCCGTTTATTATTTTCTTATAAATAATACTCGGGTCAGACCGAGATGTTACAGGTGCTTCTGCTTGACTTCTCTTCAGGATTATTCTGACTTTTGGCTAACTACTTAGATTAGTAGTTTTTGGATGTACACATTTGAGATATCGACTCTATGTTGTGTACTTATTCTTTTGTATAGCACGTGTTGCTATTCTTTTGTATTATCGTGGATCTTTCTGACCACTACTCTGATGTACACTTTCATGTGCTATATATATATATATTCATATCTTTTTCCGCCTTTATGATATGGATGTCTGTGACTGATTTATGTTATGTTTATTTCTATGTTTGTTTTCGAAGATTATATATAGCCATCGTGTGATAGCTTTGAGTTTGTATCGGCATGTCGGATTTCCTCCTTAAATGATATGCATTCTATTCTATCTGACATATCGGTGCTCGCACAAAGAAGTTACATGGATGGTCCCTCCTCCACAGCCTTATTCTCCGTGCTTACTGACAACACTACCTCGTAGTGTTCTTGGTTAGTATGGGTATAGAGGTGGGGCGTCACAGCTTGGTATCAGAGCCAAACTTCGGAACAATGTAGAATAACTTAACAAGGATCATCGTCCTAAGTCCGTCTTAGGAGTTGTGTTTCAGGAGTTTTGTTCGAGTCTTCGAATCAATTCATCCTGTTTTCTTAATGATTCCTTGTTTCATCTATCAAGATTGCTTGATATTCATTTGGAGAATAACCTTTTTCTTCTTCTCTCTTTCTTAAAGAAGAGAATGTCTAGACCAGGTCGTCCCAGAGCTGGACCATCTACTATTACTCCCCAGGATGGAGTTTTCATGACTGCTCAACAGCTTCTTGATTTAGTAAAGAATGCTCAGGCAACTGGTCCTAATCAGGAACCTACCCATCCTAAGTCTGGGTTTGCACGTTTGTGCAACGATTATACCAACTTGGGTGGGAAACCATTCAAAGGTTCTGAGACTATTATTGAGGTCCAGGCTTGGTTGAGAACATGCGATAGAATCTTTTCTCGCATGAACCTTGTCGATCTTCACCGTGTTCAGGTGGCCTCCAGCATGCTCAAAGAAAGAGCACTGGATTGGTATGAACTCCTTATTTCTGAAATTAATGAAGCAAATCTCACCTGGGAGCAATTCCAGGAACGCTTCGAATTAAAATTCGTACCAGAAGCAGAGAAGGTGACATTGGCTCGTCGCTTTATAGACCTTGTTCAAGGTGAATCTTCCGTGACAGATTATGTCGCATCCTTCGAGTCACTGTCTAAATATGGGGTTGAATATATCAATACTCCGTTGAAGAAGAACCAGAGGTTCGTCTATGGCTTAAATAAGAATCTTAAGAAGCCATTACTTCTAAAGTTAGAAGTTTCTTTCGACCAACTTATTGATATCGCTCTTTGTCTTGAAGAGGCAGATAAGGACAGTGATGTTGAAGTGGTGGCTGCCAAACCAAATTTCAATAATAAGAAAAGGCCAAACAAATTCAAAGGTCCTTATCCCAACAAAAAGGGCAAGCAAGCAACTCCTGCTACAAATACCTTTTCCTCCAGTGATGGGAAATGCTATAACTGTGGTGCTAGGGGACATTTTGCGAACAAGTGTTCAAAGCCCCGTTCTTGTCGCTATTGTAAGAGCCCGGATCATTATATACATTTATGCCCCAGACGACAAGGCATTAAGGAGGGAAAGCTTAATGTGGCTCAAGCCCCTGGTAACACATCTCGCGGTCAAGGTATGTCTCATTCTGTCCTTGATGGCATTATAATATTTCATGATCAACCTAATAGAGTTCTCTTTGATACGGGCGCATCCCATTTCTTTATATCAAAGGAACTTGTCGATAATTTTTCTTTAAGTGTTGTTGCCTTAATGACTTCTTTAAGAATTGCGAATCCGGTTGGTGGATCCGCAACTCTTAGTTTTCTTTGTAAAGATGTCGAGATTATTTTTTGTGATTTTTCTTTCCTAGCCGATTTGCATGTCATGCGTTACTTAGGCTTTGGAATGATTTTGGGTATGGATTGGCTTACTCGTTATGAAGCTCATATCCTATGTCCTAAGCGGACTATTTATCTCCATCATCCGCAATCTGTTAATCAGATTTCTATTGTTCTTAAAGATTCGGATTCCGCTTTGGGTGCATCTTTATATTCTTTAAATCCTCGTGATGATGATAATGATGACGAGGAGGATGTCATTTCTCTTATTCGCGTCGTTCACGAATTTTCCGACATCTTTGAGCCCGTCTTAGGATTACCACCTAAGAGAGCAATCGAGTTCAAAATTAATCTTGTACCTGGAGCTCAACCTATTACTCGTCCTCCTTATCGCATGTCTAATAAGGAGAATGAGGAGATGCGCAAACAATTATCCGAGTTAGAAACGACGCAACTTATTCGCTCTAGTTCCTCGCCTTGGGGAGCTTCAGCTATTTTCGTAAGTAAGTCCGATGACACACTTAGGCTTTGCGTCGATTACCGCAAGCTGAATGATCTTACTATTAAGAATAAATATCCATTGCCTCGGATTGATGATCTGTTTGACCAACTTAGTGGTGCTAGAGTCTTTTCACAATTGGACTTGGCTACCGGTTTCCATCAGCTTCGTATTGTAGAGGATAGTGTTCCTTTGACTTCGTTCCGTACACGTTATGGATCTTATGAATGGCTAGTTATGCCATTCGGTTTAACGAATGCTCCGGCTTATTTCGTTGACCTTATGAATAGAGTTTTCAAAGATTTTCTCGATCGGTTAGTTCTCATCTTTATTGATGATATTCTTGTGTATTCTAAAACCGAGGAGGAACACGAAAAGCATCTTCGAATTGTATTGGAAACTCTTAGGAGCAATCAACTAAAAGCAAAATTTTCTAAATGCCATTTTTGGCAATCTAGTGTGAAGTTTCTCGGTCATATTATTTCCGAATCTGGAATATCCGTGGATCCTTCAAAGATTGAAGCGATTCAAAATTGGAAGAGACTGGAGAGCGTGACTAAAATCCGTAGCTTTCTCGGATTGGCTGGTTATTACCGCCGTTTTATAAAGGACTTTTCTAAGATTGCCGTGCCTCTTATTAGCTTAATAAAGAAAGGTGTTAAATACATTTGGTCGGACAAATGTGAATCTTTTTTTCAGAAATTAAAAGAACTTCTTTCTGATGCTCCTATTCTTATTATTCCCGAAGGGAATAAAGATTTTGTTGTTTATACCGATGCTAGTCGCGTTGGTTTGGGTGCCGTTCTTATGCAAAAAGAACGTGTTATTGCTTATGCTTCTAGGCAATTGAAGCCGGCTGAGACTAGATATGCCACACATGATTTAGAACTCGCGGCTATCGTTTTCGCCCTTCGGATTTGGCGACACTATCTTTTGGGAGAAAAATTTACGCTTTATACTGATCATAAGTCTTTGAAATACTTATTCTCTCAAAAGGAACTTAATTTGTGTCAACAGCGTTGGCTCGAGTTCCTTGCCTTGTATGACCTTGATATCTTTATACTCCCGGAAAGGGAAATCGAGTCGCCGATGCACTTAGTCGCAAGCAGCAAGTAGTTGTTTCAATGATGATTTCCGAATGGAGGGATCTCGAGGTTTTATCCACTTGTGAAATTCGAGATCGTGTCTCCGAATTATGTTCATCTCTTGTTTTGTGTAGCCTTAAGGCTCATCCTTCTCTTTTAGACCGCATTCTTGAAGCTCAACAGCTAGATCCTGAATTGGCTTTGCTTGGCCAAAATCTTAGGGATAAAACCGATATTGAAGGTTTGAAAGACTTTGATATCGATTTTCGTGGCAGCATTCGAAGATTTGGTAGACTTATCGTACCAAATATTAGTGATCTTCGTAAGGATATTCTAGAAGATTCTCATCGTTCCAAATATTCCATTCATCCCGTTAGCAGTAAAATGTACACAGATATGAAGCGACTTTATTACTGGGAGGGAATGAAGTCTGATGTTGCTGGCTTTGTTAAGTGTTGCATGACTTGCCAACTTGTTAAGGCTGAACATCAAAGGCCTGGTGGGTTATTGCAACCATTGGAGATTCCAGTTTGGAAGTGGGATCAAATTTCCATGGATTTTATTGATGGCCTTCCCCGTTCTCGATCGGGTCATAATGGTTTATGGGTAATCGTTGACAGACTTACTAAATCTGCCCATTTTATTCCCGTTCGGTCAAACCGAACCGTTCCTCTTCTGGCTAAACTTTTTATCAAAGAAATTGTTAAACTTCACGGAGTTCCATCTTCCATTGTTAGTGATCATGATCCATTGTTTACTAGTGGATTCTGGAAGAGTCTTCAAAAGGCTTTGGGAACGAAGCTTAATTTTAGCACCGCTTATCACCCCCAGTCCGATGGACAAACTGAGCGTGTGAATCAAACTCTTGAAGATCTTCTTCGTTCTTGTGTGCTTGATTTCGGTGGAAGTTGGGAAGATCATATTTCACTCGTTGAATTTTCCTATAATAACAGTTTCCAATCTAGTATTGGTATGGCTCCTTTTGAGGCACTCTATGGAAGGCCATGCCGATCTCCTTCTTGTTGGCTTGAGGCTGGTGAGAAGTTTGTTTTAGGACCAGATTTTATTCGAGATTCCACAGAGAAGATTGATCTTATTCGACATAGGATGAAAGAAGCCCAGAGTAAACAAAAGTCCTATGCCGATAATCGAAGAAGGAAACTAGAATTTTCTATTGGTGATCTTGTATTTATTCGTGTATCACCAATGAAAGGTGTTGTACGTTTCAGTCGATCGGGAAAACTAGCGCCTCGATACATTGGGCCATTCCCCATCACTGAACGTATCGGTTCCATGGCTTATCGCCTTTCATTACCGACTCAGTTTTCTGCCATGCATGACGTGTTTCACGTTTCTCAATTACGGAAGTGCCTTTGGGATTCCGATTCTATTCTCGAGCCCGGTGTTGTGGAAGAGATTGAAGTTTCACCTAATTTAACTTATGAGCAGCATCCTGTTCCAATTATTGCTTCGGAGGTTAAAAGACTTCGAAATAAAGATGTTCCGCTTGTTAAAGTTCAATGGTCCTCAAATCATAAGGATTGCTCTTGGGAAACTAGAGAATTCATCGAGCGTACACATCCGGAATTACTTTCTCATGTTCTTTGAGGTAAACTTCTTATTTCAATTTTTTTTGTGTTAGTATGCTTTTATGGTTGTTACTTTTTATTTTTCACCTTATTTATTGCGTGGACGCAATTTCTTTAAGGAGGGGAGTCTGTAACAACCCACATATTTGACGATTTTATATTTAAATATTTTATTTAAATATTTTATCGTTAGTCGGATGTTAGTCCGAAAAGCTACTTTTTGCATACAGTCAGATTGGGACTCGAGACCACTTCCATTGAGTTCAAAATGACGTTTTCGATCTTTTTGAGTGTACCCTTCGATATGTTTGGAGATAGTGAAGTTTTCGTCACCTTTTCCCGCCTTTGACTTTGGCTAATTCATCCCCCAACCCACCTCCTCACTCTCACTTGATCACACTCCAAGCTTCATCAAAAATGGTGGTGGGTAGTGGAAATTAAAACTCCAAACTCAAATTCTTTAGTAAAGCCAACATTCAACTCCAAATTCAAGAAGAAGATAGTGGATTCAAGCTTTGGATTGCTTCTCCTTGCTTTCAACCTCCATCTTCATCCATTTTAGTGAAAAGGTGAGATTTTGATCTCACATCTTGCCTATAGATGTCATTGGGCTGTTGGGAATGATCCCCTATTGCATTGGTATGAATATCTGTTTTTGGTTTGGATTGGATTGGCGAAAAATCCAAATTTTCTAGTGTTTTTTGGTGAAAAACTGATGTTAGGTCGCTCTGGTCCCATAGGTCATCCTGCCCAGATCGCTCACGCACGTGGAAAAGTCCCTGCCTGCATTTAATTCGCACTGGCTTAAGTCGTAGGTCGTTTCTGACCTATAATCCCTAGGCAAATGTTAGGTCGTTCGCACTGGCTTATCTCGTAGGTTGTCTCCGACCTAAGCTCCAGTTAACTCGTAAGTCGTTCGACCCACTAGGTCGTTCGAGTTTGGTCGCCCAGTATATCTCGTAGGTCGTCTCCGACCTAACCTCCAGTTAAGTCGTTCGACCCACCTGGTCGTTCGAGTTAGGTCGTTGGACCATTTACGTTAGGTCGCGATTTTGTTAAGTCGGATGACCTTATGCCGCTCGCCTCTGTACTTCGTTAGGTCGCGTGAAATTCCTAGTTCACCAGGACTTAGGTCGTAGGTAGTTCATTTAGGTCGTTTAATCTTAAGTCGCTAGGCCTGCTTCTGTTAGGTCGTTAGACCCATTGCCAACTTAGGTCACTAGCCTCTGGGTCGCGAGTCTTTAGGTCGCCAATTTTAGGTCGTTGGACCTTATACTCTGTTAACCCGCCTTTTGGCAAGGCCGCGGACAGACGGATTTAACTTAAACAACTTCACAACTATCGAGACTAAAGTATGATGGGTTCGGTTTAAAATGATGATAGGCAGTTTGGCAGATGACGTTCGGCATTGGGATGGTTCGGCGTTGAAGACTGTTCGGCATAGAGAGATCGTCGTTTGGCATAGAGGGATCGTTCGGCACTGAACGAGTGCTCGGCATTAGAAGGAGTGTTCGGCATGAATCTTGTTCGACATCTCGAGACGTTCGACATTGGATGGAGCGCTCGGCATTAACCAACGTTCGGCATCTGGAGACGTTCGATATTGGATGGAGCGCTCGGCATTTACCAACGTTCGGCATCTGGAGACGTTCGACATTGGATGGAGCGCTCGGCATTAACCAACGTTCGGCATCTGGAGACGTTCGATATTGGATGGAGCGCTCGGCATTTACCAACGTTCGGCATCTGGAGACGTTCGACATTGGATGGAGCGCTCGGCATTAACCAACGTTCGGCATCTGGAGACGTTCGGCATTGGATGGATCGTTCGGCATCAAGGAGACGTTCGGCATTGGATGGATCGTTCGGCATCAAGGAGCATTCGGCATTGGATGGGTCGTTCGGCGTACCTCACCTCGCTCGACATTGCACCTCGCACCTCCATATCTCGCACCTCCATACCTCGCACCTCCCAACGTTCGGCATAAGGAGATCGTTCGGCATGAGGAGATCGTTCGGCATTTACACCTTGTTCGGCATTCAGCGTTCGGCATCTATGGTTCGGCATATGGAGACCACTCCATTTAGGCTGAGGTACTCGGCTGGCAGGCCCACTAGGGAAGTCCAACCCATCTTTGTCTATAAATAGAGAGGCAGGGGCATAGTAAAAGGGGATCTTCTTTCTGCTCTCTTACTTTCTCTTTTATAAGGCTAAGGCAACTCTGCCATTTTGTAACTGTAATCGATTATTACAACAATAAAAAGCAAACTTCTGGAGTGGACGTAGGCCGGAGTTAGCCGAACCACTATAAAATCTGTTGTTCTTTACTGCTTTCATTTCAGTTTTAACTGTTCTTCACATTATTACTCTCTACATACATTCTATCTCTGAGCTGTGATTGGTATTTGGTGCTTTCATCTGGATTTTGGGGTTAGTGACCAATTTTGGCACTAACATACTCTTTAGGTCGTTGGACCTTATTCCAGTTAGGTCGCGTGTCCCCCTTGGGTCGCATGACCTTGGTTACGTTAGGTCGCTCGCGAGTTATCCCTTGGTCGCTTGGCACTGTGCCACTATATCGCTCGACACTTTAGGTCGTTAGACCCTGTTTTCTGCTAGGTCGTTTGACATTGTTTAATGCTACCTCGCGAACAACTCTAGGCCGCAATCATTAGGTCGCCTGACCCCTTCGACTCTTTGGTCTCATCTGTTAGGTCGTTCGACCTATTTGACATAAAGTTTTTGGCACTTTAATTCGACCACGTTAGGTCGCAAGTATATTCCTACTTGGTGGTTTTGGGATTGTTTTCTTTGGACTCTACTCTCGTCTTCGAACGAGAATTTATGAGATACGATTTGTTTCAACAATCGTTTTGTGACTTGTCACTTTAAAGATATGAAGGTTTCAATACTAGTAGTAAATATCAAAACTCTTTCATCAAAGCGATTTCAACACTATTTTTAAATATCAAAAGCTCGTTTTCTCAAACCGTTTTCTAATCTACTAGTATATACAAGCCTTTACTTCACTCGGATGAGAAATCGAATTAAACGACTTAGTAAAATGAGTGGTATGAAACGCTTGCGTTCACTTCGTCGGTTAGCTCTTGGACTTGTTCGATTGAACCCTTTTTGTGACAATTTTCTAGTGAAGATTTACAACTTGTTCGTAAATATTTAAGTTAAGCAAGTGGTTATGGGACATGAAGCTAAACTCATATATTTACTAACTTGGAGTGATTGACACTTCCTTATGATCATGACGATCATTTTTGTGATTTAGACTAGCGATTGAGCGATGTCTCTTTGTCTGCGAGGGAGATTAGACCCCGCTTTTGTGATGATTTATCATCACAAATATGGGGTAGCACCCCATGGTCTTCGGGCCATTCGTGTGTCAAAGGCCTTCGGGTCATTCGTGTGTTCGAAAAATTAAATGGATAGCTTCCATGAGATAGCTTCTCGTCCGTGTGCTCGGACTTTCCCCCCCCCCCCTTTTTGTGATTTCTGGATTTCGTGTGTTGATTTCTGGGATTTGTTCTGGATTTCGCGTGTTGATTTCTGGATTTAGTGCTTCACCAATTTTCATGGTTTTCATTGATATGCTTTATCAGTTTTTGTGTATTGGTGAATTTGTGTGTCATTACCTTTTTATGGGTTTGGATCTCAGAGAAGATTCTTGTGATATTGATTAATCTCTTGTTGATTATCATTTACATACTTATAGTAGTATGCCATTATGGTTATTATATGTTTATGCCATACCCCTTATTCTTTATCATGTCATCTGATATTTATAGTTAGACTGATTAGTTTATTATTTTCTTATAAATAATATTCGGGTCAGACCGAGATGTTACATGTGCTTCTGCTTGACTTCTCTTCAGGATTATTCTGACTTTTGGCTAACTACTTAGATTAGTAGTTTTTAGATGTACACATTTGAGATATCGATTCTATGTTGTGTACTTATTCTTTTGTATAGCATGTGTTGCTATTCTTTTGTATTATCGTGGATCTTTCTGACCACTACTCTGATGTACACTTTCATATGCTATATATATATTCATATCTTTTTCCGCCTTTATGATATGGATGTCTGTGACTGATTTATGTTATGTTTATTTCTATGTTTGTTTCCGAAGATTATATATAGCCACCGTGTGATAGCTTTGAGTTTGTATCGGCATGTCGGATTTCCTCCTTAAATGATATGCATTCTATTCTATCTGACATATCGGTGCTCGCACAAAGAAGTTACATGGATGGTCGCTCCTCCACAGCCTTATTCTCCATGCTTACTGACAACACTACCTCGTAGTGTTCTTGGTTAGTATGGGTATAGAGGTGGGGCGTCACAGTACCCCATAGGTGTAACACAAAACAAATCGTAGTGGTCGCGAATAGGATAATCAGTATGACAAGGTACATGAGGCGATACCACCTAGGATACTAGTAGTTGCATCATCCGGACTGATGTTGGGCATAGCAGCTACTACCCCAACACCGCGAAACAACACTCCCATAATCGAGGGGTGCACCCAAATCAAATCACAAAAGTAATAGATATGGTAACGAAGAAGTGTGTCCGCTAGAGGTGGCGAACCTCAATGGCCCGGCTGGGCTCCTGTTTTAGTCATGTCAGGGGTCATCCAAAATCGTTCTCTTTCTTCAGTCAACGCGTTCATCAAACCATCCACTTCATTCTGGATCAACACTCCGTGTATATTAGTTATTAAAGTGGTTTTGGGTATCGACAGAGAGTATATCCATATCCGATCCCGGTCTCTTTAATAACTACGTATTAATTACACCGATGATCATTTAGTAAACTTTCAAATTAGTTTATATTTCAAACTGAAATATCATTGCCATTTCAAAACCATATCCATACGATATCATTTTCACTTTAAATAAATCCATTTCCAAAATCATATCACTTTCCAAAGTTACATCGCTTTCGAAATCGTAAGTCTTTTAAATCAAAACACTTTGGAAATCAAAACCTTGAAATTCATAACACTTTGAAACTATAGTTTGAAATCATAACATTTTGGAATTCATAACACTTGCCTCTTAAACAATTTAGATATTAAAATTAGTGTATATAATAAAATAGTTTATAAAATAAAAATAGTTTATATAAAATAGTTACAAGTTAAAATAGTTTATAATAAAATAATATATATTGAAAATGATTTATATTAAATAGTTTATTTTAAAATAATTTATAAAGTAAAATATAAATAGTTGTAGATATAGTTTAAAAATACTTTATAAAATAAAATAGCTTCCAAAAATTCACAAATCGATTCAAATTTACTCGACTTCAAAATTCAAACCTAATCAAATCTCAAATCATCAATTTCAACTCAATTCAATTTCTCAATAAATCATTTCAAATTATAACGATTTCAAATACAGATTTTAAACTCAAAACAAACCATTAAATTTCAATATATTTCAAAGCTTTAAATATTCCACTTTTCAAAAACTAAATTTGATAATTCCATTTATAACTCAATTTAATTTCATTTATTTAGTTTTTGAGATATTTATTTAATCATTTCAATACATCTAAATACAACTTCAATTTACAAATTTATATAAACAAAATATCCCATTCAAATTTATATAAGTTTGAAATATTCATTTAAGTCACTTTTAATCAAATTCAAGTTATAAAACATATCTTTCAATTTTCAAATTTAATAAATTTCAAATCAACCTTATTAAGTAAAATTCTTATAATTTCAAATCAATTTCAATTTATCTTTCCAACCTGAATCATTATAAACTCTATATTTGAAAATATAAATTTATATAAATACTTAAACACTATTTTATATTGATTAAATCGACTTTATTAAATCAACTTTATTTTAAAATCAATATTTATTACAACCATATATTTCCTTCAAAACCATAGAAATCATTTTTCAAATATTTATATATAGACCAACGGTGTCTGTATATAATTTTCTACCCTATGGTCAAGTGATACGGATATTTATCATTTCAATCCGTAATTTAAATTATATACGGGTATATATCTTTTCAACCCGTAATCCCAAATTTAATTCAATGAAAATCGCTTGGGTTTATCATTTCAACCCATAACGATTTTCTCCTATTCTACAGTCCGTTCGGGTATGTATCATTTCAACCCATAGTGATTCTATACTAACAGGGAACTTGCAGAGTGATAACAGATATGATAATAATATAACAACAGTAACAGGCATATATCATCAATATAAATAACAGATAATGGTGTCAGATGTCATAGGTGAACTGATACAGATAATGACATATATATAACAGTGTAAATAACTAACAGAAGCATATTTCAATTGACGTTTCAATTGAAATCAAATTTAATAAATAAAAGAACATTAATCGTGAGTGATTTCTCACCTTTCGAGGCTAGAGATATAGACAGTGAAGTTGAGTTACAAAATCCAGGCACGAATCCAAAACAAACAAGGTTGGCACGAATTCGACGAATACAGCTGATAACAAGGAATCGATGAAACAAATCAGAACTGGATCGATGAAGATAATTGATATAAGAGGATTTAAATATAACTATGTATAAATATAGATATAAAAACCACTTTCTAAATCCAAATACATTTATAATTGAAAATATATAGGTATTTCAAAATCATTGTTTTAGACTAAAACTTAAATAATAAAGTCAAACATATAAAAATAATTTATATGCTATATTTAAAACAATACTTAATTATAAATTTACTATTGATAAAATCAACTTAAATTCAAAATAGTAATATATATAAACAAATATATGTAAGTTATTTAGATTTGCAAACAACTGTTACTCAAAATGTATGCAGACTCAATACATACAGAAATATATATGCAGACCCATTATAAATATTTGTTAAATCGTGTATTGCAAAAATCCAAGTGAAGGTAGTAGCTGGATATGCGCATAGCTATATAATATATAAATTTATGCCTTTCTACAAACAAAGCAAAATAGACGAGACAAAATGCTATTTCTTAGAACAGAGTATACAACTTGCTCTTTACTACTATAAAATATGCATATAAATAAACAGTACTTTGCAACACCATATAGAGCAGTTGTTAGCTCATAAGTACAACCCCATAAAATATATGCTTTCATTATATATAAATAATTTTATATTAACCCATATGTATATGTATATTAAATCGATATGTCTGCAAATTATATATAATAAAAAATCGATAACAAAGATCAGTGTATATATATATATATCCCAATATAATTACCCACTGAAAACAACTTTATATAAACATATCCATTGTTAGACTAACACATAGCAAATATATAATACGAACACATTATGACCCTGTACACTAAGAAATGCAAACACCCGTTTAAATAAAGCTTATTATTATATTGTAAACGACAAGACTCACAGATGCATATAAACAAATCTTTGTTTTATCAAACTGATCATCTTTAAAACTTTTTCCTACAACCAAGTCTCAGTAAATAATTTAACATATAATATAATATATATACTATACTAGCATAAATATATATACACCGGATGCAAAGTTGCGTGCTGTGGTAAGAGAGAGAGGGACAGGCGATTGTTGAGGCGGATGGGCTGGAGCACGGTCGGTTGACGGGTGGTGCAGGTGTGAGGCCAGAGGAGGTTGCAGATCTCGAAGTGTTGGCTTGGTCGGGGAGGCAGTGGAAAAGATGGGCGAGCGGAGGTGGTTCGATTTGCGTGGAGCATGGTCGGAGGGACTACATGCGGCACCAGGGAGGGGCGAAACTGAAGCCGGAGACGGGTATGGGCGATGAGGGGAAGGAGTGGCCGGTCAGAGTTTGGGCAAAGGCGGAGCGTGTGGTGAAGGTGTGGGCTCGCATGAAGTTCGATGAAAAGTGGCGGTCAAGGTGGAGGTACTTGCTTGCGTGCGCGAGTAGAGGCAAGGGGAGGGAAGAGGAGATGTGGAAGAGATGGAAGGAAAGTGGGAAGGGTGGCTATAGACATTTTATATATTCCACTTGAAACAAAATAAAGAAGGAAAAGTAACAGAGAAGGCAATTAGAAACGTGCCTTGGTAATTGAAGGGTCATGCAACAAATGAAATGTAGGGAACCGCAAAAATAAATTAGATATGAACAACTGAGAATATTAATAGCCAATAGCTATTAACTTTAACGGATTGACACGGAAAGGACAAAGAAAAACCGAAAGGACACAAACTGGTTGTCGATACGGTCACCGTTTACACGGATCCCGTTGTGTATCGGGCTTCAAAACACAGAATTGAATATACCATGAAGATCAGAACGATGAGACGATCAAAATGGTATACAGATATCAGCGATATGATTGAATTATAAAAATTAGAATTTTCTACTAGCGGGAAATGCAGCAAAAACGCAGAAAAATAAGATCGTCGGAGCTAAAGAATCCGAATTTGGAAAAACGAAAAATGAGGTCTTAGTCAGAAGATGAATTAGAATTTTTCTATGTAAAAATATTCAGGTTTGGAAAACATTTTATTATCATCAATTTTAACTGATATAAATTGGAATAAAATTACACTAGAAAATTAACTTCCAAATTATCTGATGAAAATTTACGAGTTGCTATGATTAATTAGACGCATTCCAAATATCAAATTTTTATTTCAAAATTTTATCGTTTAAAATTTCACAAAATTTCAACTAATTACGTTATTGAAACAGTTAAAATTTACGAGTCGTTACATTCTCCCCCACTCAAAACTTTTCGTCCCCGAAAAGGAAGGAGGTAGGAGAATAGAAACAACCAGAAAGAAAATAGATTGGAATACAAGTAAAACAATTAATTGAAACCATAAAAATTTTAATTTTAATTAATTTATATTCAATATTAAAATTTAAATAGAAGATATTTCATTCAATCGATTTAGTTTCAAATTTATTAATTCCTACAAAAAAAATTTATTTAATTTATCTCATTTATTCATTCTCTTATTATCCAATTATCCTTAATTAACAATTTCTAAATCATCAATTTGTATAATCATTTATTATACTCATATTTTATTCAACAAATTTAATTCTTTTATTCCAAATTATTATTAAATTTGTTCCACGTAATATATTTTATCACATATATTTAAACCATATAAATTAATTTAAACTATATAAATTTCAATTTAAATTAATTTATATTCATTAATTGATTTTAAATTCAAGGTATTTCCATAAGTTAATCAAATTTCAATTTATTAATTCCTTCAAAACAAATTTATTTGTCTCATCTATTATTCAATTGTGACGACCGCCCATGACCCCTGCACCGAATCTAAAGATAGAGCGCTGTAAAGTGTGCTTGGCGACCATGGACGATTGTCAAGGTAAGATTAAAATCACAGAATCTATCGTATTACTCACAGCGCATGGACAAAATACAATAGAACATAAGTATAGTGAAGCTTTTACAGAACAAAATGACATCATATAAAACTCCATAATAGTTGAATACAAGCATCCATATAGTCAATACATCAAGCCTCACTACATATCTCTCAGAGAATACAAAACAGCGGAATATCCAGTACATATAAGAAGATAATATGCAACCCTCTAGCTCGTCTTCGATATCAGCATCGTGAGAGGAGAACAGCACCTGTCACCTGCTACCTAGTCTGCCCGTCCCAAAATGGACGAACAGCCCAAGGCAATAAGAATTAAAACATAAAGCCTTGAGTCAGACAACAGTCTTAGTGAGCAGTAAATTAACTAACAACATACCAAAAGAGCATAAAGGAAAAGGAATAGGAATACAACCCTCCCACTCCAACCTCATTCTACAGTGATAGCCCCCAGACACACACTAAGCAGAAGCAAACATAGCAGAGCATTCAATTTAAAGTAAAACTACTATCACTCGAGTCAAGGGCGATGTTTTCCAAGTACCAAGGCCTAAATCAGATAAGCACCCAGAAAATACCGCTCTTGAATCCGAATGACGATACAACCAAACATCCATGACTCTGGCTATCACTGTTATCATTGCTTCGATATCACCGTTAATTGAATGACCGGCACATTCTTTCAGCCGTCCGTCAAGGGCTAATGGAAACCCCGGTTCTAGACATAACTCCCGCACGTCGTCGCAGCCCGTGCCTAGGACTATCGAATCTGCCCAGAGTACTCGACCATCAACAGTTGGCCGTTGGGACTATCGAATCTGCCCAAACGTACTCTTGCTTAGAGCATGCTAGAACCTTCAACAACGATGCTATCCAAGCCTCCTAGTCATCCTCCTCGACGACTGTTCTCATATCCATTCATTATCCTCAACTCGAATCATATCACCGAGTTATCAGCATGCTTGGAATGATCCCGTATGGATTAGACCAAGTCTTCATCATATGATGCCTCGCTTCATTTCATCCTTGCAAAGCCTCATCTCATCATCACATCATCAAATCTATGCATAAGAGCTTCATCATCCCGCTACATATGCCACGAGCAGCTTTTCCAATTCAAGAGCCTTTCCCTTAGCTTTTGAATCACCTTCGATCTAAATCTAATTATCAATCATCTAGTTAATAACAATCAATCAAATCAAACATCAATCCAAGCAATCAAGCATTCAAATATGATCTAAGTAGACAATTATAACAATAATGGCATTTTCGTAATTAAAGAGTTGAAAGTCCAATAAGCATGAAAACATGGATTATATCTCTACAAACTTGATGAATGAACTTGCATAGGTTAACATATGATAAAATGGATGTAACATCATCATGAACAATGGATCTATATGGATCTACACATAGGATGAAGAAAATGCATGGAAATCTCTATTTTAACACCAAATCGGGCCAACAATCCGATATACTCCTTTGGATACGTGTGAGAGATAATCACCACTCACCAAATCACCTAAACAATCCAAAAGATATCAACTTCAGATCTGGACAGCGAAGAACTAAGCTAGATCTATCACAAATCCGCTTTAAATGAAGAAATCTCTCTTGAAAAGATGAAGATCTTCAATCTAAGCTCTTGAATCTTCAATCTTGATCTTCGATTTGGATGGATGGAAGCACTAGATTAGAGTGGAGAAAAGAAGTGAAGAAGTGTAGAAGTCGAGCTCTCAAAATGGCAGCACTTCGTCGCTTCAAAATCCGGATCCCAAAAAGTGAGAACAACCCCTCCTATTTATAGCTGAAAACTGCCTAAGTCGTAACTCGGCTATCTCCTTAAGTCGCTGCCGACTTAACACTATGCCGACCTACGACCTAAAAACCCCCACGACTTAACAGAGCCTCCGACCTAACCCTTAGCCAACAACTCCGACCTAACAGACAAGCCTACGACTTAACATGCGCGCTCCCTCCTAAGTCGTCTGGACGACTTAACAACTTAGCACCACGCGACCTAACAGTGTTACGACCTAACACATAGCCTCTCATAAGTCGCCAACTTGTTAACTCCTTAGATCGCTAACCCACCCAGTCGACTTAACTCGGTAACAACTTAACCCTTAGGTCGCTTACGACCTAACCAACCAAGCTACCAGACGACCTAACACATAGCGACCTATCCCTTAACTCGGTTACTACGACCTAATTCTAACCTTAAGTCGTTGCCGACCTAACCACACTAACCCAGTAACCACTAGGTCGCTTACTCCACTAGGTCTGCCTACCCTTGAGTCACCATCTCCTTAAGTCGGTCAGTTCTTTAGGTCGTTAACTCGCCCTGCCGACCTAATACTTAACTAAATCCTAGGTCGCCCACAACATTCCCTTAGGTCGCAGATCTTCTCTAAGTCGCCAACAACATTTAGGTCGCGTACGACCTAGGACTTAGACAAATCTGCCTAAAATCTGAAATGACATGAAAGTGCTAAAATTCCAGATTTTGACGAACATGTCGATCCGTAAAAGTACGGGTCGTTACATTCTCTCCCCCTTAGAAATTTCGCCCCCGAAATTCCAAGCAATCAAAAACTATTCTGTACGCCTACCATCCATAGCAATCAACAAACCATGCATCCAATTCTAGCTTAGCGTACAGAATTCTAAGACTTAGAACAAGTTACAATATCGCGAGATGAGACGACACCTTAGGGCCATACCTTGAAGAGTTCAGGATGAGCTGCCTTCATCCTCTCTTCCACCTCCCACGTACAGTCGTTATCATCATCACTCCATTGTATCTTGAGCAACTTAACTACCTTTCTCCTAAGCTGTTTCGTGTCGGTTTCAACAACACGAAGCGGCTTACGAGGTCTTCTATCAACTGGATCAACTTCTAAGTCTTCACAGCTATCAGCAGAAACCACTGTACTCGAGTCGTGCACATACTTCCGTAGATACGATACATGAAAAACATTGTGCACACCCGACATCTTCTCCGGTAACTCCAATCTGTAGGCGAGCTTTCCAATTCGCTCGATGATCGGGAATGGTCCAACAAATCTCGGAGTCAATTTTCCTTTCTTCCCGAATCGAATAACATTCTTCAGTGGAGAAATCTTCACAAAAACCATATCTCCCACGTCGAATTCCAAATCTTTTCGACACTTATCAGCATAACTCTTCTGACGGTCTTGGGCTGCCTTCATTCGTTGCCGAATGATCTCTATGAAATCTGAAGTCTGACGAATCATCTCTGGCCCAAGCATCAGCTTTTCTCCAGTTTCCAACCAACACGTCGGAGAGTTACACGGTCTTCCATACAACGCCTCATACGGTGCCATACCAATGCTTGACTGGTAACTGTTGTTGTACGCAAACTCCACCAAATGAAGGTGATCTTCCCATGATCCTCCGAAATCCAAAACACAAGCTCTAAGAAGATCTTCCAAAACTCGGTTGACTCTCTCGGTCTGACCATCTGTTTGGGGATGATAAGCTGTACTCAAACACAACTCGGTTCCCAAGACTTCCTGGAAGCTCTTCCAAAATCCACTAGTGAACAATGGGTCTCGATCGCTCACTATACTCTTCGGAATACCATGGAATCGAACTATCCACTTAACATACAACTCAGCCAACTTTGATGCAGTCCTAGTCGATCGAACAGGAATGAATCGTGCACTCTTAGTCAGACGATCCACAATGACCCAAATCCCTTCATTTCCCGTTCTGGTTCTAGGCAGTCCAACAATAAAATCCATCGACACTTGTTCCCATTTCCATGTAGGAACTTCTAATGGCCGAAGCAATCCACTTGGCTTCTTCTGTTCGGCTTTTACCAACTGGCAGTTCATACATTTGGAAATAAAATTTCCAACATCCTTCTTCATACCTTCCCAGTAGTAGGTTCTCTTCATATCCCGATACATCTTATTTCCACCTGGATGAATTGTCAACTTCGAGTGATGACTTTCCTTCAGAACTTCACTCCTTAATTCATCTATATCAGGAACAACTAGTCGTCCTTGCTTCCGAAGCCAACCCTCTCGATCGACCTCGAATCCTTTATCCTTTTCTGGATCCACCCCAGATTCCAAATCACGGATAATCTTGACAAGCTTATCATCTTGCTTTTGGCTCTCGCCAATCCTTTCCACAAGAGAAGGTCTTATCAATAAGTTTGCCAACATCTCAGGTTCCAATTCGCATCTAGGCCTGAAGTCAAATCCAGCTAAATACTCGAGATTCTTCCACTCAGAAAACATGGCTCCCAATCCTGCATGTCTTCGACTTAACGCATCAGCCACTGCGTTACCTTTTCCCGGAGTATAAGCTATACCAAAGTCATACGATGCCAAAAATTCTAACCAACGTTGCTGCCGAAGATTTAAATCCTTCTGGGAGAAAAGATACTTCAACGACTTATGATCCGTAAACAACTCGAATCGAACTCCCAACAGATAATGCCTCCACATCTTCAGAGCAAATACAATCGCCGCTAATTCCAAATCATGAGTTGGGTAATTCCTTTCATGCGGCTTCAGTTGTCGACTGGCATACGCAACAACTTTATCCTTCTGCATCAGCACTGCTCCAAGTCCAGTACCACATGCGTCGGTGTAAACCACCATCTCATCATTCCCACTTGGAATAGTCAAAACAGGAGCACTCGTCAATCTCTCTTTCAGGATTGCGAAAGCTTGCTCACACTTAGCATCCCAACTGAACACTTGGTTCTTCTTCGTCAATCATGTTAACGATGCAGCTATCTTGGAGAAGTCTTTGATAAACCGTCGATAATATCCTGCTAATCCAAGAAAACTTCTCACATCTGATGCATTCTTAGGTCTAACCCAATCCTGGATTGCTGCCACCTTAGCGGGATCAACCGCTATTCCCTTTCCAGAAATCACATGGCCTAAGAACCTCACTTCACTCTTCCAGAAGTGACACTTCGAAAACTTAGCCTTCAGCTGATGTTTCCGTAAGATCTCCAAAACAATACGCAAGTGCGTCTTGTGCTCCTCTTCCGTTCTGGAATAAATCAGAATATCATCCACGAACACAAGTACGAACTTGTTCAACTGATCTCTGAACACCCTATTCATAAGATCCACAAAATATGCTGGCGCGTTAGTCAATCCAAACGGCATTACCAGCCACTCAAAGAAACCGGATGGTGTCCTAAAAGCAGTCTTCGGTACACTATCCTTCGCTACTCTCAACTGGTGAAATCCCGTTGCCAAATCCATCTGAGAAAACACCTTAGCTTCGTGAAGCTGATCAAACAAGTCATCTATTCTCGGCAATGGATACTTGTTCTTCTTGGTCACCTTATTCAGCTCACGATAATCGACGCACAATCTCAACGACCCATCTGCCTTGGTTGCAAACACAACTGGTGCACCCCACTCGGACACACTACGCCGAATGAATCCTTTCTGTAAAAGGTCATCAACTTGCACCCTCAACTCCTGCTGTTCCCTAGGCGCCATCCGCCTAAGAGGCATCACAACAGGTCTGGCTCCTTCAACTAGATCTATACGAAACTCGATCTCTCTATGCGGCGGCAACCCTTTAACTTCGTCAAAGACATCTTCGAATCCATTAGCGATCGGCACTGATGACAGTCCATCCCGTGGAACAACTAGCGAATACATGAAGCTCATGAAGACGCCTTCTTCATGCTTACATCGTATCACAATCTTTCGCCCCTCCACATTCTCGACTGTCACCTCCAGCCTCTCACAATCAACCTTAGCCGCATACTTCCTAAGCCAGTCCATACCCAAGATAATTCCGAACCCCGCAAAGTTCAGAACAAAACAATCACAAACAAAAGAGCAACCATGACTCGACACAACTAGACCACGGCATAACATACACAAACAAGACGAACCCCCAACTGGATTAGTCACAACCAACGGCCTATCAACAATATCCGGCTTCAAATCTAACCGGCCTACTAATTCATTACAAACAAACGAATGCGATGCTCCAGTATCAAACAAAACTCTAACTGGAATACCACATAGGAAAAGAGTACCTTGAACCACCACACTCTTTCCCTTCTCTTCAGCAGTAGGAGCTTTCGAAGACGACGGAACAGCCCCCAAAGCATAAACTTGCACAATCTGCCTGTCCTTCCTCGGTTCTGGACAATTCTTCCTGAAATGCCCCGGCTTGTCACAATTGTGACACTTCATCGGCACCTTAGGATTCTTACAATCCTTAGAGAAATGGCCCTTCTGCTGACAGTTGTAGCAAGTCACCTCGCCTTTCGGCTTCTTCTGGCCATCCTTACCCTTCTGCTGCTGCTGCTTCCTCTTCTTGTTTCCACCCTGCTGGGGTTTAGACTCTTCCCTAGTCATAGCAACAACAGATCCTTCCTTAGGAAACAGACTCTCATGCCTAAGAGCTTTCTCCACAAGCTTCTCAAATGAATCGTCCAAGTGATCCACCAACTGTCTCCCAAGATAATTATCCAAGCCGGTCACAAACTTCTCATTCTTCTGATAAGCAGATTCAATATATGACCGGGCATACTTGGACAAAGCTTCGAACTCAGAAACATACTCAAGAACAGATCTCCCACCCTACTTGAGCTCCACGAACTTCTTGAACAGAACAGACTTCTGAGCTGTAGAAATGAACTTAGCTTCAAATCTGACTTGGAATTGCTCCCAAGTAATCTCTTCCTCCGCAGTAGTGATGGTAATAGAGTTCCACCAATCAGAAGCTCTCCCTTGAAGCTGCCTCGATGCCAACTTCCTCTTAGTTGCATCATCAATTCCCAAATCACCAAAGATCCTTCTACAAGCATCTATCCACCTCTGGACCTCAATGGTAGATTCTGTTCCCAAGAAAACCTTCCCTCCAAGAGCAGTATAATCCTTGCACAGCTTAGCAAAATCCACTGGTTTCGGAGTTTGGACTTGAACTCCAACATCTACTGCTGCCCCCGGAACTGGTATCCTTCTCATGATCGAAGTCATCATAGCTTCGAACATGGCTGCATAATCAGCAGTCTCTTCGGTAGCACGGCCTTCCCTAGCAGCTGGTCTCCCTCTTCGACTCATTCTCAATATCTATAAAAAGGAATGATTAGAACATCTAGAGAAACAACTGCATAAAGGACTCAAACTCTACCAAGCTACTATATTATATATAGTAATCATCCATCAAAATACAATTACGTCTCTCATACGTGGTTACTTCAGCGAGCGTTGGGTAAAATCGATTAACCAATGCTCTGATACCAAATGTGACGACCGCCCATGACCCCTGCACCGAATCTAAAGATAGAGCGCTGTAAAGTGTGCTTGGCGACCATGGACGATTGTCAAGGTAAGATTAAAATGACAGAATCTATCGTATTACTCACAGCGCATGGACAAAATACAATAGAACATAAGTATAGTGAAGCTTTTACAGAACAAAATGACATCATATAAAACTCCATAATAGTTGAATACAAGCATCCATATAGTCAATACATCAAGCCTCACTACATATCTCTCAGAGAATACAAAACAGCGGAATATCCAGTACATATAAGAAGATAATATGCAACCCTCTAGCTCGTCTTCGATATCAGCATCGTGAGAGGAGAACAGCACCTGTCACCTGCTACCTAGTCTGCCCGTCCCAAAATGGACGAACAGCCCAAGGCAATAAGAATTAAAACATAAAGCCTTGAGTCAGACAACAGTCTTAGTGAGCAGTAAATTAACTAACAACATACCAAAAGAGCATAAAGGAAAAGGAATAGGAATACAACCCTCCCACTCCAACCTCATTCTACAGTGATAGCCCCCAGACACACACTAAGCAGAAGCAAACATAGCAGAGCATTCAATATAAAGTAAAACTACTATCACTCGAGTCAAGGGCGATGTTTTCCAAGTACCAAGGCCTAAATCAGATAAGCACCCAGAAAATACCGCTCTTGAATCCGAATGACGATACAACCAAACATCCATGACTCTGGCTATCACTGTTATCATTGCTTCGATATCACCGTTAATTGAATGACCGGCACATTCTTTCAGCCGTCCGTCAAGGGCTAATGGAAACCCCGGTTCTAGACATAACTCCCGCACGTCGTCGCAGCCCGTGCCTAGGACTATCGAATCTGCCCAGAGTACTCGACCATCAACAGTTGGCCGTTGGGACTATCGAATCTGCCCAAACGTACTCTTGCTTAGAGCATGCTAGAACCTTCAACAACGATGCTATCCAAGCCTCCTAGTCATCCTCCTCGACGACTGTTCTCATATCCATTCATTATCCTCAACTCGAATCATATCACCGAGTTATCAACATGCTTGGAATGATCCCGTCTGGATTAGACCAAGTCTTCATCATATGATGCCTCGCTTCATTTCATCCTTGCAAAGCCTCATCTCATCATCACATCATCAAATCTATGCATAAGAGCTTCATCATCCCGCTACATATGCCACGAGCAGCTTTTCCAATTCAAGAGCCTTTCCCTTAGCTTTTGAATCACCTTCGATCTAAATCTAATCATCAATCATCTAGTTCATAACAATCAATCAAATCAAACATCAATCCAAGCAATCAAGCATTCAAATATGATCTAAGTAGACAATTATAACAATAATGGCATTTTCGTAATTAAAGAGTTGAAAGTCCAATAAGCATGAAAACATGGATTATATCTCTACAAACTTGATGAATGAACTTGCATAGGTTAACATATGATAAAATGGATGTAACATCATCATGAACAATGGATCTATATGGATCTACACATAGGATGAAGAAAATGCATGGAAATCTCTATTTTAACACCAAATCGGGCCAACAATCCGATATACTCCTTTGGATCCGTGTGAGAGATAATCACCACTCACCAAATCACCTAAACAATCCAAAAGATATCAACTTCAGATCTGGACAGCGAAGAACTAAGCTAGATCTATCACAAATCCGCTTTAAATGAAGAAATCTCTCTTGAAAAGATGAAGATCTTCAATCTAAGCTCTTGAATCTTCAATCTTGATCTTCGATTTGGATGGATGGAAGCACTAGATTAGAGTGGAGAAAAGAAGTGAAGAAGTGTAGAAGTCGAGCTCTCAAAATGGCAGCACTTCGTCGCTTCAAAATCCGGATCCCAAAAAGTGAGAACAACCCCTCCTATTTATAGCTGAAAACTGCCTAAGTCGTAACTCGGCTATCTCCTTAAGTCGCTGCCGACTTAACACTATGCCGACCTACGACCTAAAAACCCCCACGACTTAACAGAGCCTCCGACCTAACCCTTAGCCAACAACTCCGACCTAACAGACAAGCCTACGACTTAACATGCGCGCTCCCTCCTAAGTCGCCTGGACGACTTAACAACTTAGCACCACGCGACCTAACAGTGTTACGACCTAACACATAGCCTCTCATAAGTCGCCAACTTGTTAACTCCTTAGATCGCTAACCCACCCAGTCGACTTAACTCGGTAACAACTTAACCCTTAGGTCGCTTACGACCTAACCAACCAAGCTACCAGACGACCTAACACATAGCGACCTATCCCTTAACTCGGTTACTACGACCTAATTCTAACCTTATGTCGTTGCCGACCTAACCACACTAACCCAGTAACCACTAGGTCGCTTACTCCACTAGGTCTGCCTACCCTTGAGTCACCATCTCCTTAAGTCGGTCAGTTCTTTAGGTCGTTAACTCGCCCTGCCGACCTAATACTTAACTAAATCCTAGGTCGCCCACAACATTCCCTTAGGTCGCAGATCTTCTCTAAGTCGCCAACAACATTTAGGTCGCGTACGACCTAGGACTTAGACAAATCTGCCTAAAATTTGAAATGACATGAAAGTGCTAAAATTCCAGATTTTGACGAACATGTCGATCCGTAAAAGTACGGGTCGTTACATCAATTAACTTATTATTCTATTTCTCTCTATAACATCTTTATAATAAAATTTAAGTGTATAACATTTACTATAACACTCAAATCTTTCCTTATAAAGTCATTTATATTGTATACTATCCAATTTCATTTTTTTTACTTCTGAAAATTTTAGGTAAGTTATGTTGAGATGTAATTGAGTATTATACAAATAAAATTTTCCAATTTAACTATTCCAATTTAAATATTTATTCCAGAATTTAAGATTTAAATTTCCGATTTCAATTTAAACCATTTAGATATAAGTATATATACTATATATATCAACTTAAATCTATGATCATATACCAATATATATATTATAAATCAAGTCATAATTCGGAAATTCAAATCAAATTTATTTTCCAAAACAAAAATGTAGCAAAGCTACAAAATAGCTCTCCACTTCGAAACTCGAAAATGAATGTCGATGATGCGGCCGCCATCACCGAAATTATTTTCCAGCGACAAAGAGAAGAGCACTGATTTCAACATTTTAAAATTCTTAGAAAACGGTTTCTATTTGAAAATACCTTCAATGATATACATTTTAAAAATTTTAAAAAACCAAAGCTTGAAATCACTGGAAATTAAATTCTCGAATTCTAAATTTTAAATTCATTTAAATTTCAAATCAATTTATAACCCATGTTTAAAAATTCATTTATAGAACCATAAATGATAATCCATTATTATCATTTCAACAACCAATTTAATTAACCTATTAAATTTCAGAAAATTTTACTTATATATATTTATAATATATTCATACAAATTTATTTCATTTACCAAATTTGAAAATAATATTGTGTCAGTTTGCTCTGTTAAGTGTTTTGGAAATCCTATCGATAGCGTTGATCAGACGAATCGATCGAAAATCCAAATCAATATCAACAACTCAAACAACACCATAAAACATTTTATATTAATTACAAATACACTTCCTCACTCGGATATCCTCGAATGGATTTCAAAACAAAGATAGAGATTCAGATTAGAGAAACTCTAAATAAAAGAATTCAACTAAAAGGTAGACTCGATAGGGAGATAGGATAATTGGGTTTTCAAACAGAAGATGGACAAACTTATATAAATAGCGAGTAACCATAACCGGGTCAACTGAGACTTCAAGAATAAGATCGATGTAGAATTCCTTGGTAAATCGACATTCGATCACAAGAGATAGAATTCAGGCATAATAGAAGATGACAGCATTGTAAACCGAGGATACAGAAATCTCCGGTAAATCGATGTCTATTGTAAAGGAGTTTCACCCGTTCACAAATCATTCTGAGATTGGCGGGACCACCGATTCATTATAGAGATCATTCAAAGTGGAGTTATGGGATACTCCAGAATAAAAAAGACACGAATAGGGGAGATACGAATGGACTTTGGAACCGAAGGGAACGTTCCAAAATTCAAAGAAACCGAGTCAAAGAAGAAGGAATTCAAGCTCGAACGAACATGATTCTGTAATTGAATTTACTCTATATGCTGAGTTTTGCCTAAAACCAGAGCTCTGATACCAACTGTAACGACCCAATATTTTGGACCATTCAAATCGACAATTATCCACACATGCCGGACTTGAATAATTCAAAACAATGGATTGTAAATAAAATTTGGCAAAACTCTGCATATACAGTAAATAAAATAATCACAGATCACAGACACAGAGTAATATAACAATAATGCAGCAGAAACAAAGAATAGTAGTTCATGAAGCTACTATATATATAACAGAGCTAAACAAGATACAACAGAAGTCTCGAATACAATAGTCAAATACAATAGTCAAATACAAGATCTGAATACATCACTGGAATCAGCTGGATAACTGATAGCTGGATAGATAGCTGGATCTCCAAGCGAAGCTCCAACTCCAAAGGTGAGTCTCGAACACTGGTACACTCAGTCTGACCCGAGCGTAAAGCAAAACACAAAACACTCGAGTCAGGATTAACATTCTTATATCAATAAATCCAACTCAAGTGAAATAACAACTGAAATACAAGTAACTCAAAGGATGTTTGGGATAACCATCCTCTAAGGATCCGTTAAACTATCTACTATGTAGTAGTGTACGCTAAGTAGATAATGTCTAATCAGTAAAGTACGATATCAAAATAGCGTTAAGTCATGGCCCATTCCACCCTTAACACATTTTTACCATGTCATAGTCTATACAGTACCGTAAGCCCCACCGTAAACTAGTGGTTATCAGAGGGTACCCCATAGGTATAACACAAAACAAATCGTAGTGGTCGCGAATAGGATAATCAGTATGACAAGGTACATGAGGCGATACCAACTAGGATACTAGTAGTTGCATCATCCGGACTGATGTTGGGCATAGCAGCTACTACCCCAACACCGCGAAACAACACTTCCATAATCGAGGGGTGCACCCAAATTGAATCACAAAAGTAATAGATATGGTAACGAAGAAGTGTGTCCGCTAGAGGTGGCGAACCTCAATGGCCCGGCTGGGCTCCTGTTTTAGTCATGTCAGGGGTCATCCAAAATCGTTCTCTTTCTTCAGTCAACGCGTTCAACAAACCATCTACTTCATTCTGGATCAACACTCCGCGTATATTAGTTATTAAAGTGGTTTTCGGTATCGACAGAGAGTATATCCATATCTGATCTCGGTCTCTTTAATAACTACGTATTAATTACACCGATGATCATTTAGTAAACTTTCAAATTAGTTTATATTTCATACTGAAATATCATTGCCATTTCAAAACCATATCCATACGATATCATTTTCACTTTAAATAAATCCATTTCCAAAATCATATCACTTTCCAAAGTTACATTGCTTTCGAAATCGTAAGTCTTTTAAATCAAAACACTTTGGAAATCAAAACCTTGAAATTCATAACACTTTGAAACTACAGTTTGAAATCATAACATTTTGGAATTCATAACACTTTCCTCTTAAACAGTTTAGATATTAAAATTAGTGTATATAATAAAATAGTTTATAAAATAAAAATAGTTTATATACAATAGTTATAAGTTAAAATAGTTTATAATAAAATAATATATATTGAAAATGATTTATATTAAATAGTTTATATTAAAATAATTTATAAAGTAAAATATAAATAGTTGTAGATATAGTTTAAAAATACTTTATAAAATAAAATAGCTTCCACAAATTCATAAATCGATTCAAATTATCTCGACTTCAAAATGCAAACCTAATCAAATCTCAAATCATCAATTTCAACTCAATTCAATTTCTCAATAAATCATTTCAAATTATAACGATTTCAAATACAGATTTTAAACTCAAAATAAACCATTAAATTTCAATATATTTCAAAGCTTTAAATATTCCACTTTTCAAAAACTAAATTTGATAATTCCATTTATAACTCAATTTAATTTCATTTATTTAGTTTCTGAGATATTTATTTAATCATTTCAATACATCTAAATACAACTTCAATTTACAAATTTATATAAACAAAATATCCCATTCAAATTTATATAAGTTTGAAATATTCATTTAAGTCACTTTTAATCAAATTCAAGTTATAAAACATATCTTTCAATTTTCAAATTTAATAAATTTCAAATCAACCTTATTAAGTAAAATTCTTATAATTTCAAATCAATTTCAATTTATCTTTCCAACCTGAATCATTATAAACTCTATATTTGAAAATATAAATTTATATAAATACTTAAACACTATTTTATATTGATTAAATCGACTTTATTAAATCAACTTTATTTTAAAATCAATATTTATTACAACCATATATTTCCTTCAAAACCATAGAAATCATTTTTCAAATATTTATATATAGACCAACGGTGTCTGTATATAATTTTCTACCCTATGGTCAAGTGATACAGATATTTATCATTTCAATCCGTAATTTAAATTATATACGGGTATATATCTTTTCAACCCGTAATCCCAAATTTAATTCAATGAAAATCGCTTGGTTTATCATTTCAACCCATAACGATTTTCTTCTATTCTACAGTCCGTTCGGGTATGTATCATTTCAACCCATAGTGATTCTATACTAACAGGGAACTTGCAGAGTGATAACAGATATGATAATAATATAACAACAGTAACAGGCATATACCATCAATATAAATAACAGATAATGGTGTCAAATGTCATAGGTGAACTGATATAGATAATGACATATATATAACAGTGTAAATAACTAACAGAAGCATATTTCAATTGACGTTTCAATTGAAATCAAATTTAATAAATAAAAGAACATTAATCGTGAGTGATTGCTCACATTTCGAGGCTAGAGATATAGACAGTGAAGTTGAGTTACAAAATCCAGGCACGAATCCAAAACAAACAAGGTTGGCACGAATTTGACGAATACAGCTGATAACAAGGAATCGATGAAACAAATCAAAACTGGATCGATGAAGATAATTGATATAAGAGGATTTAAATATAACTATGTATAACTATTGTAACGACCCAGAATTTTGACCAAATTAAATTGAGAATATTTAATTAATTTTAAATATTTGAACGATGATTTAATTTGAATCCCCGATATTACATTTGAATTTGACGATTAAAGTATAAAATTTAATCGATTGAAGTTAAATAAAAATTTGAATCTACAAATTTAAGCTGAAGAAAAATATTTCGAAAGCTTTTAAAATTCGTATTGATAATACTGAAGATGATAGAAGCTTCAGAATTTAATTTCGAACTGTTTTGTTCAGTTTTGAAAATAATCGTTCGAACCGATATTTATAGAATAGTCATTTTTCAAACAGTCTCGGAATTTGACGAAACCAGTTCCATTGGGTTCGTAATATTGAATTATTGTCGGATTTCAAATTTCGTATCTATCGGAGTTGATATGTGACCGTACGGTGAGTAAACGCATTGAAATTCAATCGAGTTTAATTTAAATTTTTAAATTTAAATTTTAAATCTTGAATTGGTCAACACCACCACGTTCTTTCCATTTATCACGCCTAATACCACGCAAAGAATCACGGAACAAAACACGTTCTCCTGTAAACCATGTTCTTTTGTCTCTCCCTCCTTCATTTTTTTTTTCAAACGAGAAGAAAATCAAAGGAAACAAAATAAATGGCAGACACTACTTCTATTCTCCCAATCGTTTCAAATAACCCTCTCCCCCTCTCTCTATTTATTCGAATGAAAATCGAACAGGAAAAGAAAAAAACTCAGACTTCGTTTTATCTTCAAAATCAATGGCCGAAGCCGATTCGAACTCAATGCTCGAACAAGGAGACATCGCGATCGAGTTAGTCATCGACATCAGGCGTGAAGGCTGGTACTCGCGACGCGGCAGGCGATGTCGATTTGGGGGGGGGTTTGTCGAATGCGAGAAGGTTGGTGTGCGTTCGCGATTTGGTGAAGTCGCGACGTCGAGGAGGTGCTGCGATGGCACCACGGTGGTCGTGATTCCGGTGGGGAGGCGCGCGAACTTCGTTTCATGAAGAAGGATGCTCGGCCTGGAGGTGCTGGGCTAGGGTTTGTTCGAGCAGTGAAATTCGCGAGATGTCAGCGACGAGGTGTTGTAGGCGGCGGCGACGTGAAGTCTGGGTGTGGTGGCCTCTGTCGCGAGGCAGGCCAGGGTCAGATTGGGGGTTTCGCGATGGCGACAGTGGGCAGATAGATCGATCGGAGGCGATAGTCGTGGAAATTCGAGCTGCTGTGATCACGGCTGGGATTCGTCGATGGTATTTTCAAGTTTGAATTCGCGAGCAGTAAGGTATAACCTATTTCGTTTAATTCTGAACATATATACCTTATGTCAAAAGAAAAAAAAATTTTAATTTTTAATATGTATAAGTAAAGTAGATATATATATACTTTTAGTAAAGAAATGTGTTGTTTCGTTGTTTACAGAGAATTGTATAAAAATAATTTGGGTAGACAAGATTTTAAATAATTTGGAAAATTTTTGGAGTGTTATTTGAAATTGGATTTACAGTAAGGAAAATATTGTTTAAAAATAATAAATTATTAGTTGAATTAAAAGCTTAGTTTCAAATAGAAAATTTTATATGAAAAGGACTTTGAAAAATATATAAGGTTGAAAAGGAATTTTTAAAAAAACACATATTAGTTGGATTAAAACTATTAAACAGTAATTGGTTGTTCGATTTATTTCGAATATTAACGAAAAATATAAATTGTTTATACCAGGTTAAAATCGAGAAAACAAAACTGAAATGGAAAGTGGATGGCAAATTAAAATCTAAGGTGAGATTTTCTCACTCGAAGGAAATTTGATTTTACAGTTATTATTGACTGTTTGATTGCTATTGATTGTTATATTAGATATAGTAGGATATATCTATATATATATAGCAATATATACATATTGGCATATGTATATATTGGATTGATGATTTCCCGCCTCGTATAGCGGATGAGACCCTATTGCGCCGTTAGTAAGCGGATTTATAAAAACCTATATACCGCGATAATTCCGTACTGGAGCGGAATTGGTATTGTGCTAACATCTTTGGATGCAGGGAAACAGGTTGGAGGGATCCAACTGGATTCCTCACAGTAGTTATTTATGTACAGATATTGTGATGTATTCTGTATCATATGTTGAGATATGATATTGACTGTTGTGATTGACTAATTGATGCGTTGCATCATCGGGTTCAATTTTTAAAGTTTAAAAATAAACGATTTTTACTTTAAAAGGGATTTTGAAGTGATTTTTGGAAAGTATACGATTTATTAAATTTTGGAATTTATTTATCTTAAATAAATGAATGTTATAAATTTAAAGTTATGAAAATTTTAAATTGTGAAATATAACCAAAGTGTGACTTTTGAAATGAAAGTCGATTTAATTTTAGAATGGGTTAAATTGAGATTTTTAAAGTATTACAAAAGATGTACAAAAATCTATATTGATCAATTGAAATTATTGAAATTTTAAAACGAGTTTTCATAAGTGTTAAATTGCAAAGATATGAAACTTATAGAATTATAAACTGGCAAGATAGAAAATTGATAGAATTATAAATTGCGAAGATTTGAAGTTTATAGATTTATAAAAGTTGAAGTTTATAGATTTATAAAATGAATGAGGTTATAAAATGAATGAAGTTATAAAATGAATGAAGTTGTAGAATAAAGACTGATAAGAAATTTACTTGTAACTTGGATTGTTGCCTTTAAATGGGATATTGATCGAATTATTAATAAAGAAGATTTATTAAATTGAAGTCGTTAGAAAATAGAAATAGAATTTATAAACGTTGTTTTATAAATTCGAAATCAATTGATTGGATAAATTAAATATAGAAGGACATTAAAGAAGATATATTCGCGATTTTAAATAGCGAATTTTTATTGAAATAAAATGTGTAGAAAAGACTGAAATGTGGTTAGTGAAGTATATTCACGATTTTGGACAGTGAATATATTTTTAAGTAAAATGGATATAATTTTGGAAAAGTGATATTTGAAGTGAAGTTAATTGTTTTAAAAGATGTTTTAAAACGTGTGAACTATCGAAAGCATAGATTTCAACAGTTCTTGTTGAAATAGGCGTTTTCGAGAAATAAGGAAATGGTGGATTATAACACTGTTGTTATAGTAAATGATTTCCGAAAGGAAATATTTGGTATAGTATTGGGATTTATATATATATCTATCTAAATTTCGAATCCCTATACTAGTGATTTTGAGTCGTCGCAACGATGTTTTACGTAACATTCGTTTTGACTCAAATAAATGTGATTTAAGAATGATTTCCTTAAAGAATGAGATATATA
Source organism: Allium fistulosum (assembly GCA_030737815.1). Lineage (NCBI taxonomy): Eukaryota > Viridiplantae > Streptophyta > Magnoliopsida > Asparagales > Amaryllidaceae > Allium > Allium fistulosum. The sequence continues at coordinate 351,646 of JASFAW010000025.1, forward strand.
CTTAATTTTGATTTTAAGTATATCGAATATTTTCAAATGTTGAAAATAAATAGATTTGTGAAATACTTATTTTTAAATAAGTATGGAAATGCTTTTCCCAATGTGAAATGAACTGTTTGAGTTTTTATCTTTTAAAGATAAATTTAGAAGTGAATATTTGAAATTGTTTTCAAATGGTTAAGTGTGGAAATTTTATAAGTAATGAAGATATTTTTGGAGATAAAATAATTTGGAGAATTATTTGGAATCTGATGATGTTGCGCATCTTTATTGATAGTTAAATAACCGACTATCAATAATTACCTTTAGATAGGTATTTGTTGTGAATTGGATGAATTTGAATGCCACACTTATTTTTAAATAAGCGCTCACTATTCGGGTTAACCGGGAAAGGACCATGGGGTCGTATAACCCATTCCGAATATGTGATACGTCGTTATGAATTGCATTCGAAGACCGGTGTTGAAGACCGGATATTTTTGAAAACGGAAGGATTACCGTCGAGTTACTCTACACCGACTGATCTTCGGTTTAGAGGTTTTATCACCCTTAGTGACGGGAAGTCCTGACGTGATTAGAAAATTATCCGGAAATGCAAGGGCTTCGTGAGAAGTGCATTCGGTTCTGTTCGATCCCGGAACAGACTTGTATGGATTGTGTGTCTGACGTTACAATTTGAGATATAAAGCTGATTTCTTTCAAATACATTTCTGTTGGTGGCGGAGAATTTATTCTCTTAGCTTAACACCCTTCTCTGAGACGTACGAGCTCAGAGGTTATGTAGTTGAAATTTATCAGCGATATATCCCAATTTGGTAACGTGGCATACTGAGTGTTGCTGTGAAATGATCAGTGTTTGATCATTTGTGATATGATCATTTGTTTGATCTTATATCTTTGTGATCATAGGTTGATCATTTTTGTTTGACCCGAAGCAGGGCTTTTTGTAGAAAGCGTAGCTTTGTGGACGAGACTTCATCGAGCCTCACACCCCGGAAATGGTCGAAACAGGACGAATGCAGCAAGGTTCTAGGGAGTAGCGCCCCTTAGTGTATGTCATTCCTTCTGGATAAAGGTGGTATCATGGTATGGAGCCCAGATACTTAACCTCTGTTGTTACTGCATTATTTTATCTATGTGGTTTGTTGCGAATCGGGGATCCTCGGGAAGATCGGTGACGATCGGGGGATGACATACGCGTGTCAGTAGTTACCTATTTTTGCAGAGGTAACCCGGCCTTGTGTTGGCAGAGATCCGGTTAGGTTCTCGGGTCGTCTATTCCAGGGACGTACCCATCGTGGATAGGAAGTTCCTTAGCCTGACCATTTGTTGGAAATCCAAACTCCAATACGAACTTTGTACGGTATTAGTTGTAGAACCTGCCATTTACGTACGGTGGTCACCACTGTTTAGATGGTAGCTATAGTAGGCATACGATACTGGTCGTATGTTGGCTAAGATTAATATTATACTTTCGAAATGTTTTCGACACTATGCACTAATAATAATATCAAAAATGATTTGATTTTTCGTAGTAAGCATCTTTGACTATCATAAGAAGAAATCTCCTCCAATTCTGCGTTTGCATTGTGTGTGTGGTGGGAGGTCTTATGGTAGTTTCATTTTTCAAAAGCATTGCGAATTGACTTTAAAATTTTCCTATTGTTTATTTTTTAAAGAATAACTGTTTTACGATCTCACACCAGTCACCATGACTGACTCGGAGTTTATTGTTCCCTTCTAAACTCTGGGTGCCCACAAATTTCCACACGGGCAGCCTAGAGTTATATTATCAGGATATTCTGGATATTCTGGAGCTTTGGAGATAAGCTGGAGGACGAGACGTAGTATTTGTATCTGATAGTATTTATTCCGCTGTGTATTCTGTATGAGGACAAGTTTATATAACTGTCCATTGATGTGATGTATTGTATTGAGTTGTATATTGACTCTGATGACTGATGTATGTATAAAATGATATAGTTCTTTGTTTTAAAGATTACTGATTTATCTATTATATATTGTTCCGCTGCGATATGTGAGATTCTGATATGGTTTCTGTTTCTGATGTTGTTCTGTTGTTCTTCTTTCTTTCTTCTCCTTTTCTTCTATCTTCTTCTTCTTCTACTTTTTCTTTTTCTAAAACCCTCACTATTGGAGTTTCCGGCGTTCGATCCTCGGCAGTCGATAAAGTGAGTATCGATGTCGAATTTTCGAAAGTCGAAAATTTCTGGATGTTACAAGTGGTATCAGAGCATATGGTTAAGCGACAACCCTGCTCTGTTGGGTGTTACTCATTAGAGATAGAGTCAGTAGTACTCTAGAATGAGTTGAGTGTAATAATAGATACGAGCGCGTATTTGTTAGTGAATATAAAAATGTTTTATATTGTGTTTTCTTATCCGTTGAGATGTTTGTGAATTTCGATCGGTATGTGGGACGCCATATTATCGATAGGGATTTCTAAACACTCAAACGAGGCAAGACGACACAGTATTGTTTTAAATAGGGTGAATGAAATAATTTTGCCCAAAACTATTTTTGTATAAAAAAGAAATGATTTTCTGTAAATTATTACAGTATATGGTTGCTTGGATGTTAGGATAGTGATAATGTTGAAATGTTATCATTAAATTTGAAATCGAATAAGAAATTGAAATCGTAACCCCAAAGTTAAAGAAATAAATTCACATGCAAGTGAAATTTAAGAATGTAAATTATAAATGTGAATTGTAATTTAAAACGGAATTCCAGAGAAGTTTTTGGAAATGTTTTGGAAGGAACTTGAAAATTTTGGAGATTTGGAAAGTTTAAATCTTTTTGGAGTTGAAAATGGATTTCAAAGGATTTGAAAAGTATTTTGGAGGAATAAAAAGCTCTAAACTCTTTTCGGTCGCTGGAAAATAACTTCGATGATGACCGCGGCATCGTTGGTGTTCATTTTCGGGTTTCCAAAAGAGAAATTGCTGCCGATTATTTTAAAATGGAAGTTGTTTTGAAAATTTGGATTTTTGTTTTAGAAATTCAAAGGATAAATTGAATTGATTTCAAAATGGTTTTTGAAAAAGTTGAAAAGACTCTGGAATATAAGGATATTTATGAAATATTATGAGATTGATAACTTATAAAATATTGAAATCTGATTGGAATAAAATTCAAATTGTAAATGAATTTATAACTTGGAATAGAATTCAAGAAGGTAATTGAAAATTTAAAATTCAATAGTGAAATGAAATTGTGAATATGAATTTATAATTGAAAATAGAATTCTAATGGAATGAAATTAGTAAGGTGAATGTATCAATGATCTTATAAATCGAAATGTAAGTAAGTCGAAGACTTATAGAATATTAGAAATTTGATTTGGAAATCAAATTCGAATTTGAAATGAAAGAATTTGTGAATGAGTAAATAAATTTGAATAAATGAAGTGAATAAGATTAAAGCTGAATGTTGAAACCGAATTTGAATAAGTGAATTAGAATTTGAAATGGATTAGTAACTGAAACTAATTTAAAATGGTGCAGTATGAATGAAAGCTAATCAATAAAATTCAATATTCAGAAATTGAACTGAATCCAATTAAATGTTGGAATTGAATTCAAATGGAATTGAAATGTAAAGATTGAACGAAATTGAATATATAACTTCAATAGTGAATTAAAGATGATATGGAAGTAAGTATCGAAAATTTTGTAATTGAATGTACAAAATGGTTTGAATATATGTAACTAGATATTATGCCTAGTAGGATATACAGGTATAAAGGAATTGGGATTTTAATTTCGAAGATAAATTTGAATTGCTCGAAAAAGGTACGTATTTGAGTTTTAATATGAGTTTTTGATGATTTCTCTCTAGCCGCTTGGCTTTTTCTTTTTCTTTTTGAAATCTGAGAGTCCGTAGGGACGTTTTGTAGTAGTACCGTATTAGCCGCGCAAAGGAGACGCTGGCGAAATTTTTCGAAAATTTAGGGCGTTAGAAAATTTTTGAGAAATTTTGAAAGTTTAAATTTGAATTTAAACTCGAATTTGAATTTTGAAGTAAAACAATGTTGTTTGGAACTTATAATTGAAGTTGGAAGCTAGTTGAATTGATAACGAAACTTTAGTAGAATGATTTGTTTCGATGAATTGATAAAACTATTGGATTGTGAAAGATAGTAGACGAGTTAAGGACATTTTTTCCTAACTTGTAATTTCGAGGACGAAATTCTTTTAAGGGGGGAAGTCTGTAACGACCCAGAATTTTGACCAAATTAAATTGAGAATATTTAATTAATTTTAAATATTTGAACGATGATTTAATTTGAATCCCCGATATTACATTTGAATTTGACGATTAAAGTATAAAATTTAATCGATTGAAGTTAAATAAAAATTTGAATCTACAAATTTAAGCTGAAGAAAAATATTTCGAAAGCTTTTAAAATTCGTATTGATAATACTGAAGATGATAGAAGCTTCAGAATTTAATTTCGAACTGTTTTGTTCAGTTTTGAAAATAATCGTTCGAACCGATATTTATAGAATAGTCATTTTTCAAACAGTCTCGGAATTTGACGAAACCAGTTCCATTGGGTTCGTAATATTGAATTATTGTCGGATTTCAAATTTCGTATCTATCGGAATTGATATGTGACCGTACGGTGAGTAAACGCATTGAAATTCAATCGAGTTTAATTTAAATTTTTAAATTTAAATTTTAAATCTTGAATTGGTCAACACCACCACGTTCTTTCCATTTATCACGCCTAATACCACGCAAAGAATCACGGAACAAAACACGTTCTCCTGTAAACCATGTTCTTTTGTCTCTCCCTCCTTCATTTTTTTTTTCAAACGAGAAGAAAATCAAAGGAAACAAAATAAATGGCAGACACTACTTCTATTCTCCCAATCGTTTCAAATAACCCTCTCCCCCTCTCTCTATTTATTCGAACGAAAATCGAACAGGAAAAGAAAAAACTCAGACTTCGTTTTATCTTCAAAATCAATGGCCGAAGCCGATTCGAACTCAATGCTCGAACAAGGAGACATCGCGATCGAGTTAGTCATCGACATCAGGCGTGAAGGCTGGTACTCGCGACGCGGCAGGCGATGTCGATTTGGGGGGGGGGGTTTGTCGAATGCGAGAAGGTTGGTGTGCGTTCGCGATTTGGTGAAGTCGCGACGTCGAGGAGGTGCTGCGATGGCACCACGGTGGTCGTGATTCCGGTGGGGAGGCGCGCGAACTTCGTTTCATGAAGAAGGATGCTCGGCCTGGAGGTGCTGGGCTAGGGTTTGTTCGAGCAGTGAAATTCGCGAGATGTCAGCGACGAGGTGTTGTAGGCGGCGGCGACGTGAAGTCTGGGTGTGGTGGCCTCTGTCGCGAGGCAGGCCAGGGTCAGATTGGGGGTTTCGCGATGGCGACAGTGGGCAGATAGATCGATCGGAGGCGATAGTCGTGGAAATTCGAGCTGCTGTGATCACGGCTGGGATTCGTCGATGGTATTTTCAAGTTTGAATTCGCGAGCAGTAAGGTATAACCTATTTCGTTTAATTCTGAACATATATACCTTATGTCAAAAGAAAAAAAAATTTTAATTTTTAATATGTATAAGTAAAGTAGATATATATATACTTTTAGTAAAGAAATGTGTTGTTTCGTTGTTTACAGAGAATTGTATAAAAATAATTTGGGTAGACAAGATTTTAAATAATTTGGAAAATTTTTGGAGTGTTATTTGAAATTGGATTTACAGTAAGGAAAATATTGTTTAAAAATAATAAATTATTAGTTGAATTAAAAGCTTAGTTTCAAATAGAAAATTTTATATGAAAAGGACTTTGAAAAATATATAAGGTTGAAAAGGAATTTTTAAAAAAACACATATTAGTTGGATTAAAACTATTAAACAGTAATTGGTTGTTCGATTTATTTCGAATATTAACGAAAAATATAAATTGTTTATACCAGGTTAAAATCGAGAAAACAAAACTGAAATGGAAAGTGGATGGCAAATTAAAATCTAAGGTGAGATTTTCTCACTCGAAGGAAATTTGATTTTACAGTTATTATTGACTGTTTGATTGCTATTTATTGTTATATTAGATATAGTAGGATATATCTATATATATATAGCAATATATACATATTGGCATATGTATATATTGGATTGATGATTTCCCGCCTCGTATAGCGGATGAGACCCTATTGCGCCGTTAGTAAGCGGATTTATAAAAACCTATATACCGCGATAATTCCGTACTGGAGCGGAATTGGTATTGTGCTAACATCTTTGGATGCAGGGAAACAGGTTGGAGGGATCCAACTGGATTCCTCACAGTAGTTATTTATGTACAGATATTGTGATGTATTCTGTATCATATGTTGAGATATGATATTGACTGTTGTGATTGACTAATTGATGCGTTGCATCATCGGGTTCAATTTTTAAAGTTTAAAAATAAACGATTTTTACTTTAAAAGGGATTTTGAAGTGATTTTTGGAAAGTATACGATTTATTAAATTTTGGAATTTATTTATCTTAAATAAATGAATGTTATAAATTTAAAGTTATGAAAATTTTAAATTGTGAAATATAACCAAAGTGTGACTTTTGAAATGAAAGTCGATTTAATTTTAGAATGGGTTAAATTGAGATTTTTAAAGTATTACAAAAGATGTACAAAAATCTATATTGATCAATTGAAATTATTGAAATTTTAAAACGAGTTTTCATAAGTGTTAAATTGCAAAGATATGAAACTTATAGAATTATAAACTGGCAAGATAGAAAATTGATAGAATTATAAATTGCGAAGATTTGAAGTTTATAGATTTATAAAAGTTGAAGTTTATAGATTTATAAAATGAATGAGGTTATAAAATGAATGAAGTTATAAAATGAATGAAGTTGTAGAATAAAGACTGATAAGAAATTTACTTGTAACTTGGATTGTTGCCTTTAAATGGGATATTGATCGAATTATTAATAAAGAAGATTTATTAAATTGAAGTCGTTAGAAAATAGAAATAGAATTTATAAACGTTGTTTTATAAATTCGAAATCAATTGATTGGATAAATTAAATATAGAAGGACATTAAAGAAGATATATTCGCGATTTTAAATAGCGAATTTTTATTGAAATAAAATGTGTAGAAAAGACTGAAATGTGGTTAGTGAAGTATATTCACGATTTTGGACAGTGAATATATTTTTAAGTAAAATGGATATAATTTTGGAAAAGTGATATTTGAAGTGAAGTTAATTGTTTTAAAAGATGTTTTAAAACGTGTGAACTATCGAAAGCATAGATTTCAACAGTTCTTGTTGAAATAGGCGTTTTCGAGAAATAAGGAAATGGTGGATTATAACACTGTTGTTATAGTAAATGATTTCCGAAAGGAAATATTTGGTATAGTATTGGGATTTATATATATATCTATCTAAATTTCGAATCCCTATACTAGTGATTTTGAGTCGTCGCAACGATGTTTTACGTAACATTCGTTTTGACTCAAATAAATGTGATTTAAGAATGATTTCCTTAAAGAATGAGATATATACTTAATTTTGATTTTAAGTATATCGAATATTTTCAAATGTTGAAAATAAATAGATTTGTGAAATACTTATTTTTAAATAAGTATGGAAATGCTTTTCCCAATGTGAAATGAACTGTTTGAGTTTTTATCTTTTAAAGATAAATTTAGAAGTGAATATTTGAAATTGTTTTCAAATGGTTAAGTGTGGAAATTTTATAAGTAATGAAGATATTTTTGGAGATAAAATAATTTGGAGAATTATTTGGAATCTGATGATGTTGCGCATCTTTATTGATAGTTAAATAACCGACTATCAATAATTACCTTTAGATAGGTATTTGTTGTGAATTGGATGAATTTGAATGCCACACTTATTTTTAAATAAGCGCTCACTATTCGGGTTAACCGGGAAAGGACCATGGGGTCGTATAACCCATTCCGAATATGTGATACGTCGTTATGAATTGCATTCGAAGACCGGTGTTGAAGACCGGATATTTTTGAAAACGGAAGGATTACCGTCGAGTTACTCTACACCGACTGATCTTCGGTTTAGAGGTTTTATCACCCTTAGTGACGGGAAGTCCTGACGTGATTAGAAAATTATCCGGAAATGCAAGGGCTTCGTGAGAAGTGCCTTCGGTTCTGTTCGATCCCGGAACAGACTTGTATGGATTGTGTGTCTGACGTTACAATTTGAGATATAAAGCTGATTTCTTTCAAATACATTTCTGTTGGTGGCGGAGAATTTATTCTCTTAGCTTAACACCCTTCTCTGAGACGTACGAGCTCAGAGGTTATGTAGTTGAAATTTATCAGCGATATATCCCAATTTGGTAACGTGGCATACTGAGTGTTGCTGTGAAATGATCAGTGTTTGATCATTTGTGATATGATCATTTGTTTGATCTTATATCTTTGTGATCATAGGTTGATCATTTTTGTTTGACCCGAAGCAGGGCTTTTTGTAGAAAGCGTAGCTTTGTGGACGAGACTTCATCGAGCCTCACACCCCGGAAATGGTCGAAACAGGACGAATGCAGCAAGGTTCTAGGGAGTAGCGCCCCTTAGTGTATGTCATTCCTTCTGGATAAAGGTGGTATCATGGTATGGAGCCCAGATACTTAACCTCTGTTGTTACTGCATTATTTTATCTATGTGGTTTGTTGCGAATCGGGGATCCTCGGGAAGATCGGTGACGATCGGGGGATGACATACGCGTGTCAGTAGTTACCTATTTTTGCAAAGGTAACCCGGCCTTGTGTTGGCAGAGATCCGGTTAGGTTCTCGGGTCGTCTATTCCAGGGACGTACCCATCGTGGATAGGAAGTTCCTTAGCCTGGCCATTTGTTGGAAATCCAAACTCCAATACGAACTTTGTACGGTATTAGTTGTAGAACCTGCCATTTACGTACGGTGGTCACCACTGTTTAGATGGTAGCTATAGTAGGCATACGATACTGGTCGTATGTTGGCTAAGATTAATATTATACTTTCGAAATGTTTTCGACACTATGCACTAATAATAATATCAAAAATGATTTGATTTTTCGTAGTAAGCATCTTTGACTATCATAAGAAGAAATCTCCTCCAATTCTGCGTTTGCATTGTGTGTGTGGTGGGAGGTCTTATGGTAGTTTCATTTTTCAAAAGCATTGCGAATTGACTTTAAAATTTTCCTGTTGTTTATTTTTTAAAGAATAACTGTTTTACGATCTCACACCAGTCACCATGACTGACTCGGAGTTTATTGTTCCCTTCTAAACTCTGGGTGCCCACAAATTTCCACACGGGCAGCCTAGAGTTATATTATCAGGATATTCTGGATATTCTGGAGCTTTGGAGATAAGCTGGAGGACGAGACGTAGTATTTGTATCTGATAGTATTTATTCCGCTGTGTATTCTGTATGAGGACAAGTTTATATAACTGTCCATTGATGTGATGTATTGTATTGAGTTGTATATTGACTCTGATGACTGATGTATGTATAAAATGATATAGTTCTTTGTTTTAAAGATTACTGATTTATCTATTATATATTGTTCCGCTGCGATATGTGAGATTCTGATATGGTTTCTGTTTCTGATGTTGTTCTGTTGTTCTTCTTTCTTTCTTCTCCTTTTCTTCTATCTTCTTCTTCTTCTACTTTTTCTTTTTCTAAAACCCTCACTATTGGAGTTTCCGGCGTTCGATTCCTCGGCAGTCGATAAAGTGAGTATCGATGTCGAATTTTCGAAAGTCGAAAATTTCTGGATGTTACAACTATAGATATAAAAACCACTTTCTAAATCCAAATACATTTATAATTGAAAATATATAGGTATGTCAAAATCATTGTTTTAGACAAAACTAAAATAATAAAGTCAAACATATAAAAATAATTTATATGCTATATTTAAAACAATACTTAATTATAAATTTACTATTGATAAAATCAATTTAAATCCAAAATAGTAATATATATAAACAAATATATGTAAGCTATTTAGATTTGCAAACAACTGTTACTCAAAATGTATGCAGACTCAATACATACACAAATATATATGCAGACCCATTATAAATATTTGTTAAATCGTGTATTGCAAAAATCAAAGTGAAGGTAGCAGCTGGATATGCATACAGCTATATAATATATAAATTTATGCCTTTCTATAAACAAAGCAAAATAGACGAGACAAAATGCTATTTCTTAGAACAGAGTATACAACTTGCTCTTTACTACTATAAAATATGCATATAAATAAACAGTACTTTGCAACACCATATAGAGCAGTTGTTAGCTCATAAGTACAACCCCATAAAATATATGCTTTCATTATATATAAATAATTTTATATTAACCCATATGTATATGTATATTAAATCGATATGTCTACAATTATATATAATAAAAAATCGATAACAAAGATCAGTGTATATATATATATATCCCAGTATAATTACCCACTGAAAACAACTTTATATAAACATATCCATTGTTAGACTAACACATAGCAAATATATAATACGAACACATTATGACCATGTACACTAACAAACAATGTTTTGAAGACCGGACCGTGAGTTGAACCGCGATGACCCAAGGTTGAAGGTTTAAACGGTCCAACCGGTTGAACCGTCAGAACCGTGCATTTTTTTATATAGTAATTTATATAGATTAAATGAAAATATAATAGCTAGTTCAAATGCACACCATATCACAAGCACAACATTCATACTTTGAAGTATAAACCCATATTACAAATCACAAGCATTTTACTGCCTTCACAGAAAATTTATTATCAAATATCATTGATTATTATTAATCAAAATTACATTATCCTTACAATAAATTCAAGATATTAAAGAACAAAGAATAAAAGAAATTTAAACCAATCGGTTTTATTATGGGTTATATCAAACAATTGTAACAGGCTAACAGCTAATGCACGTACAAAACAATCCCCTTGCTTATTGCAATTTGATTTTGGATTTTGTCAAACAATGATAATAAAGTCAACATGTTCCTATTTCCTACTGTCTTTCGTGCAGCCTGCCTTTTAATTCTTTACTCAAAATAAATCATAAGCTTGCTGCTGCCATGGTTCATTCATTTCTTCAGAGAATTATATCTAAAAAAACTTACAGCTAAAAATACTTAAAAGTAAAAATATATATACCTACAGGAGCTTCTGATGATGGTAACACGGAAGGTAAATGCAACGCTTACTACTGGGGGCAGTTAGAGGAGGAGGCTGTGATGGTGGTTGTTGCGATGACTACTTAGGTATTAGGGTTTCTCAATTTGGGGCAAAATTAGGAGAGTCAATCGACGCGGTTCTATTCTAGGACACGGTTCAGTCACGATTCTGAGTTTCAGCTGACGGTTGGCGCACGAAGGCGGTCCGATTCAGCTCCGCACCGGCGAGGCCATGGCCGACGGCTTCTCACGGTTGATTCGTTGTCGGGTCCGGTTCTCAAAACTATGCTAACAAATGCAAACACCCGTTTAAATAAAGCTTATTATTATATTGTAAACGACAAGACTCACAGATGCATATAAACAAATCTTTGTTTTATCAAACTCATCTTTAAAACTGTTTCCTACAACCAAGTCTCAGTAAATAATTTAACATATAATATAATATATATACTATACTAGCATAAATATATATATATATATATATATACCAGATGCAAAGTTGCGTGCTGTGGTAAGAGAGAGAGGGACGGGCGATTGTTGAGGTGGAGCAGAGGCGGATGGGCTGGAGCACGGTCGGTTGACGGGTGGTGCAGGTGTGAGGCCAGAGGAGGTTGCGGATCTCGAAGTGTGGGCTTGGTCGGAGAGGCAGTGGAAAAGATGGGCAAGCGGAGGTGGTGCGATTTGCATGGAGCATGGTTGGAGGGACTGCATGCGGCACCAGGGAGGGGCGAATCTGAAGCCGGAGATGGGTTTGGGCGATGAGGGGAAGGAGTGGCCGGTCAGAGTTTGGGCGTAGGCGGAGCGTGTGGTGAAGGTGTGGGCTCGCATGAAGTTCGGTGAAAAGTGGCGGTCAAGGTGGAGGTACTTGCTTGCGTGCGCGAGTAGAGGCAAGGGGAGGGAAGAGGAGATGTGGAAGAGATGGAAGGAAAGTGGGAAGGGTGGCTACAGACATTTTATATATTCCACTTGAAACAAAATAAAGAAGGAAAAGTAACAGAGAAGGCAATTAGAAACGTGCCTTGGTAATTGAAGGGTCATGCAACAAATGAAACGTAGAGAACCGCAAAAATAAATTAGATATGAACAGCTGAGAATATTAATAGCCAATAGCTATTAACTTTAACGGATTGACACGGAAAGGACAAAGAAAAACCGAAAAGACACAAACTGGTTGTCTATACGATCACCGTTTACACGGATCCCGTTGTGTATCGGGCTTCAAAACACAGAATTGAATATACCATAGAGATCAGAACGACGAGACGATCAAAACGGTATACAGATATCAGCGATATGATTGAATTATAAAAATTCGAATTTTCTACTAGTGGAAAATGCAGCAAAAACGCAGAAAAATAAGATCGACGGAGCTAAAGAAGTCCGAATTTGGAAAAACGAAAAATGACCTCTTAGTCAGAAGATGAATTAGAATTTTTCTATGTAAAAATATTCAGGTTTGGAAAACATTTTATTATCATCAATTTTAACTGATATAAATTGGAATAAAATTACACTAGAAAATTAACTTCCAAATTATCTGATGAAAATTTACCAGTTGCTATGAATAATTAGACGCATTCCAAATATCAAATTTTTATTTCAAAATTTTATCGTTTAAAATTTCGCAAAATTTCAACTAATTACGTTATTAAAACAGTTAAAATTTACGAGTCGTTACACGATCGTATCGAGAAGATAGCTTTTTCTTGCAACCAATTATTATATTGAATCTTCGATATTAATTTCAACACATTTATATCTCGTACGACCAAACGATAACTACAAAAGCTATGAAATTTGAAATTCGATAATAATACACTATTACGGATCCAATGGAACTGTTATCGTCAAATTCCGAGAATGTACCCGGAAGGCTATTTTTATATGTTAATTAAAACGAGCTATTTTTAAAATCGAACAAATCACTTTTAAATTCAATATAAAAGTTCTATTACCTTCATTCTTATTTATATGAATTTAATAAGCCTTTAAATTATTTTTATCAAGCTTAAAACTCAAAATTCAATTATTTAAGTAAATTTCCATTATTAAATTATCCAAAAATCATTATATTTGAATTTCAAGATAAAAGTTAACTTCTAAATATTTAAAACCAATTAAATATTCCAATTTCAAATAACCAGAAATTATGGTCATTACAATACCCTTTGATTTTAAAGGAGTTTTTAAAGTAATAATTCATTCGTTTGAAATTTACTCACACCAGTCTCATGGCTGACCCGAAGTTAATTTATTTTCTTTTCCCTAAAACTCTAAGTGCTCAAATTTGTATGGGCGGACAAGTAGTTTAGGTTTCCAACAGATGCATTTTAGAGGAGCTTAGAGCAGGAGACTTCGTCGATATTTAGTTATTATCTGTTTCCGTTGTGTTGTATGTATGATGTATCTGATATGTAGGGACAGACTGTTATAACTGTCCCAGGTATAATCTGTATCATTATGACTCTGATGTATCATATTTGAAATGACTTTGTAAATCATTTATGCTGATTAGTATATATTATTCCGTTGTGTGGTGAGATTATGTATTGTTTAGTTTCTTATGTTCCATTTCTTCTTTCACCCCTAACAATTTGTCTTTCCGACTTTTGGTTGTTCGGCACGTGAATACCGAGGATGTATTAGTGTCGACTTCTAAGGGTTGAAAAGGCGAGTCGTTACAACTATTTATTTTAAACTTTGTTATATTTATAATAATATTGTACTTCTATAAAAAGATTCCAAAATAGAAAATAAAGATTTTTAAAAGAGATATTTCATAGATGTGCTATGAGGTCTTTAACAAATATTTCTAAGATTCTTTATACATAATTTTGACTAAATGAATATCTTGTGCTCTTTTGGTCTTTGTTTCAATAATCTCTTGTATCCTCCTAACATTATCCTTGTTTTCTCTCCTTGACCTACTTAATTTTTCTTGGTCTCCTTGATATGCTCTTCTTGGTCTCATTGATTTGCTTGATTCCACTTGGTTTTCTTGGTTCATCTATATCCCTGCAATACTTCTAAGTAGTATGCTTATATTCTTGTATTGTTAACTTCACAACTTGAAAAGTCGTTAGTAATATTATTTACATGGTTGTTGTCATCAAAATCAATATTTGTTGTTCTAACAATATTTACTCTATGCGGGCACGATCTAGGATTTTGAATAAAGATGCTTATGCGAAATGGAAGTCAACACCAAGATTCATAAAAATACGAAAAATCTAAATTATCAAAAATTAAAAAAAAAATCCTTTTTTGATTGTTTAGCTGTTTATTTATTTAATATTGTTGAAAAATATTTGATCTCATTATACCGATTTGAAAATAATTCTGATAATGAATACAACATTATTGATTTTTATTTTCAGATCTCAAAATGGGATTGTTATAGTTGCTGTATGAATAATATTAGTTTGAGAAAAATGCATCATATGAGAAATGCAAAATATAAAACGAACGCTCTAATTATTATAAAGATGTTCACATTTGATAACAAGGTCAACATATTCAACAAATCACTAACACTATTTTTGTACTATAAAAACATGCATGGTGACATGATTAATTTCCAGATCAAAGATGAAATGAGAGATGTATTTATAACGGGTTAATATACGGGCTCGGAATATGGATAAAGGGGGAATAAAAAAAATTATAGTCCTCCAACCAAACACAAAATTTACACTAAGGTCTAAGCTCTTTCACCAAAAGTCAATCCCTGGCATTGTTGTCCCGTCTGAAACTTTCTCATATCATTTTGAAGTCCTTTTATCAAATATTATTCAATTAATGAGTATAAATGTCAATTATGTATTTGCATCTACAATAGTACCCAAGTTATCTTCAAGCAAGTAAAATAAAAAGGAAGATTCCGTGTGAAAATATTTATGTTTCTACCTTTTTGAAGTCCCTTCTTTAACATTATCATATTTATGTTTCTTCCTTTTTTTTCCCTCTCCAAATGATTGAGGTTGGCCACATAAATTTCGGCTTTCTTGCTTTTCAATTTTGGATCGTCTCTCTAGTTAAACTTTTTATTTCTACTGAAAATCATTTTAACACTTTCATGTTGTGTTAATTGAAACCTTCGTCCGCAATTTCTTTCTTTAGTTTAAATATTACATTCTCTTCTCGAAGGTCATTTTTTTATACCTATCTTCTCTTGAAATTAAAATCTATTCATTTTAACATTATTGTTTTGTCAACCGTTATGTTTTCACCACTTTTTAATTAGAGTCCATCCACAAGCTTAACTTACGTGTAATGAATATTGGTACAATGCATTCAGTAGGAGAAACATGTAACTGACATTAGAAATTTTAATTAAAAAACAAAGATTAAGACCTTTGTCTAAAATAATATCAAGCACATCCAAAAGAGGTATAGAGACGACCAAAACTACTGGCTGTGATCTCCAACTTGCAATTTAAATATCCACATTTGCTCCCACACAAAGCATGCGTATATATATAAATACATGTCTCATGTACCCCCAACCCCTTCACTAACATACATCTGAATTTCAACACCAAGATCATCATGAACAGATTGACCTACGAAAAAGACATGGCCGATTCAAGCAACGTCAACTTCCGAATGCAAATAGCGTTTCGTCATCGCAGCAGTCCGAGCAGGGTGTTCAAATGCAAGACATGTTACAGGCAGTTCGAATCGTTTCAGGCACTAGGCGGCCATAGGGCAAGCCATAAGAAACTCAGATGCGACATGGTCGATAAGAGCAAGAGTAGAGGAGTGCATGAATGTGCCATTTGTGGGCTGTCTTTTGAGATAGGGCAGGCGCTCGGAGGACATATGAGGAGGCATAGGACACCTAAACGACCCAAGTTTTTGTTCGATCTCAACTTGCCGCCTCCTGATAATATAGTCGATCACGTTATTTACATTGAATAGTTACGGCTTCTGTATGTATGGCATGTTTTTTTGTCTGTATTTTCTTCTTCTCCTCCCCCTCCTTTGTAGGATTAGTGAGAAAGGATTTTGGTAATTCAATATATTGATCTGAGTTGTCAAAGTCGTTGTGTTAGTTATATATAGGGATGTTTCTGGACTGTGTGCATTTGGCATTATGCAGCTGCTTTATCCTGTAATACTGCATGATACCGGTTATATATTAATAGTCTTCCTTTTACACAGCAAGAGAGAACTTAAATAATCTGTATCTGTTAATATATCATGTCATTTCATTTTACTTGTGATATTAAAATGTATAATAACTCGCTCAAATATTATAATTAAACAATTAATTCTTGTTTTGAATGTTATTCAATTTTAATCTTCATAATGTCAACCAAAAAAAAAGTTACATAAATAAACTAGAAAATTAAATGATGAAAAAGTAAACTTAATATATGACAACATCTAATGCAAGTAAAAATAATATACATGACAAACACCTAACCATGTACCAAAACGTACCCTGAACAAAATAGAGGGATGTCAGCAGCAATAATAATTTATTTTGGAATGATTAGTTTTTAAAATAATACCTTGAACAAAATATGCATGGAATACCCTAAACGAAATGTATATTTGAAATAATAGTTTATTTAAAATGTATATTCTAGAAATATGAATGACAGCCTCAGAATATTTCATCATAGACTATAAACAGAAAACAAATAAAAGGCTAGCATCCATTATACAGCCGCCAGATATACTTGATACTTAACCTGTAATTAGAGTCTAATTAGGCAATTATAATTTAAGAAATAAGCAGCGACTTGTAAATTATAATTTAGAAAATAAGCAACGGTTAGTAGAATTAAGCTATGTATAGTACAAAGAGCTTGTAGAATTAGTAATTAGCAATAAAACCAATTATTCACCATATTCAATCTTTTTCTCAAAAATTCAATACTCAAGAATTCAATATGGTATCAAATCCTGACTTAAAAGTTTCAGAACAATATCAAAAGCTACAAATAACTAAGAACTACAGTAGTTCAACATGTCTCAATCCAACAACACTAAACTCACAAATATCATATTTCATGGCAACATAAATTACATTCCTTGGTCCAAATCAGTAACAGCTGGTCTTGGTGGCAAAGGGAAATTAAGCTTTGTCATTTTAAAAAAGAAAAAACCCAAAGCAGCAAAGCCAACTGAGCAAACTTCCAAAGAGAATACAAAAATAGAAGAATAGAGGACAACCGACCAATTAATCATGTCACGACTACTCAACACAATGGAACTCCAAATTTCAAACGTACTCATGTACTCCAGCACATCACAAGAGGTTTGTGACAAAGCCAAGAGACGGTATGGTCAACAAAAAAAATTCTCTCATATCTTTAGCCTTAAACAAGAGCCTGCCTAAATTAAATAGAGTACCCAAAGTAATACCGAACTAGTGGCTGAAATTATGTCAAAATGAGAAGAGCTCAATGTTTATCTTCCACTAACAGCAAACCCAATTGAAACCCAAAAAAGATCCCAAATAGACTTAATTTCTACCTACCTGGGGGCTTTTGATCCAAACTATGAATCTATCAGATCTCAAGTCTTGGCATCAGCCGAGATGCTAAGTTTTGATAATGTAGTTGCAAGAATTGAGCAAGAGCAATCTCGGCGAGCACTCATGAACCCTTGACAATCGGAAAATCAAGAGTACAATGCGTTTCAGGTAAAATACTCAAACACTAGTTTCAGGGACATGGTTAAAGGGAAGGAGTTTTGTGCACCAAGCTATGCGATCACTACAAGAAAGCAGGGCACAATTACCGCCGTGGTTGATGGTTCCTCCATCCCCACCTTAGACCGGTCAAAGAGAAGGGCGATAGAGGAGGTAGTGGGATGGCGCGAAAAAGGGAGAATAAATTTGGTGGCTTTAGCAAAGGAGCAGAGATAGAAGGGGATAGATCTGAATTGACTCAATGGACTCAACCAAATAACATCTCCATTTCAGTAGGATCTTCTGTGGCTCAAATGGTACAACTGAATCAACTGCTAACCTAATTAAATAGTTTGTTACAGCAATAAAATTCAGACTTTGTATATTCTAACGCTATTTTTAACTCATCCAAAATCAACAACAATTTTAAAATTGCAAGTATGTGCCAAAATACAAGTAGCTGATTAATTGACTCAGGTGCTACTGATCACGTGACATGGAACAAAAATAAGTTAACCAATGTTAAACAAAATAAAGACCCTCAACATGTAACTGTTGCTAATGAAGATAAAGTTCAAATTCATAGTTTTGGTACAATAAAATTTCTTACAAAAATGTGAAAAATATTTTATATTTACCAAATTTTAATTCAAATTTATTATCAAATAACTCATGAACTGAATTGCAATGTTATATTTTCATCGTGTAAAGTAACCTTTCAGGATCGAGAATCAGGAAAGAAGATTGGTGAGGGATGTTTGTAAAATGACCCTTTTTTATCTTGATGAAAACACCAACAAATATCATATGTCATAATTTAGTAGATCATGACTAATTGCTGCATTGGAGATTTGGCCATCCATTTGATCAAATTTTGAATAAACTTTTTTGTTATAAATTAGATTCCAAAAATTGTGATGTTTGTAAGCTTTTAAAACAAACTAGATTGTCATTTCTTTATTTACTAAAAAGTCAGAAATATTTTGATTTAGTTCATTTTGATGTTTGGGGTCCAGCCCATGTTGATTCTTATAATCATTTTAAATATTTTGTCACATATATTCATATTTTTCTCGCACCACTTGGGTCTGTAACAAACCGAGAATTCGTAGCAATTAGGTATCATCACTAGGTGATTGAATCGTTTACAAATTTCTGTTGGAATTCTATGGGGTTAAAATTCTTTTAAAATTGGTTTAAGAATTATATGGGCTTTATTATCTTGGCCCATGTTTCTGCCATGTTATCAAAAGAGTGTCGTTTCCTTTTTTTATTTGTTCGACCCAATTTCCCCCTTCCTGAGTGATTCATTCGAAAACAAACCCTAAGTCTAACGGAAAAAAAATGGTGGCTCTGTCTTCTCGTTCGTCCCTTTAGCTTAGAAATTAGGTATTCGAAGCCGTCGCTTGAATTGAGGGTTAGTGCTTCGATTGCCTGCTTCAATGGATTCGCGCGCGGCCTTGTCTACTCAATCGAGTTCGACTTCGCTTTCTCGATCGGATGGAGGTGAGTAGCCCTCACATCTAATTCAACTACATGCTTCGATTGTTGATTTCATTGGTGTTGGTTTTGAACTATTCGTTCTCCTTTGTCATCACTGTCTTGATTTTGGGTTTTTGGCAAGACATTGATTTCAATTGTCTACGGCTATTTATTTTGTTCGAAGTTGTCAGTTCGACTGAGGACGTGATTTCTATCTTTTGAGTGTTTTTGGTTGGCATCGGCAGTTAAATTTGATCTGCTTCTATGCCTTCTTACTTGAAATCCTTTTTCTGTTGACTTTGATAATTTTGATTCAATACAGTTTTGAATTTTTCTTTGAGATGGAATTCGACTTGTTCATAACATGATTGTGATGATTTTTGCTTTGCATTGACCTAGTTATAGTTGACTTCGGCTTGACTGTTCATTCATGGTTTCAACTTGATTTTGTTATAACTATTAAGACTTGGACTTGGTCATGTATTTTGGTCTTGGTCGAGCTCACCGTATGATTTCGACTTGCTACTTTGTTTCGATCAGGTTCACTTGCTTGAGTACTGGGTTTTAGTCACCTTGGTTTTAGTTGTTTTTGAGCTTGAGCTCACTGTGTTGTTTCGACCAGTCCACTTCTGATTTCACTGCATATGTTTTGAGTCTCTGTTGCATACTTGTCCATTATACAGTCCCTAATATCGAGTTGTGAACATGAGTTTGGTTCCATCGAGTCTAAATGTGTACTCTGGTAGTCATTTATGCATCCCTTACCTGTTACACTGGCAGTGGATGGAATGCCTGTACTTTGTCCTGTTTACTCAAGTTTGTTAATCGAGTTGCACCTGCGTGTAGTTTGGTTGGCATCGATCTGTAGTTGTCTCCATCCTGTACATTTGTCTGCAGTGTTATTATATTCACTTGATAACCAATTGGGTCATTTTAGTTGGACTTATTCACTTATGGTTTCACTATATGGCAGTGCATTTTTGGTGAGCTGAGTATTTTGACTTATATTCAGTTTCATAAGCATTGGTCTGGAGTGTTGGTTGCATTCAGTCTTCACTTGAGTCTGATTTTAAAGGGTATGCACACATGTTTGTTGCATCACTTGTTGTCAAGCCCGTGCTCAATATTGTTTTTGTGTGTGGTCAGTTCCACTTGCTGTTGTGTTAGCTCATTGGTTTAGAGTGGTCGACATTTTATAGTTCAGGTTGTACATACTTGCTTCCCTGACCTGTACTTCACCTTTGATATGCTGTTCATTGCCTCACTCATGTTTGTATATAGGTGTAGCATGTCTTGAGTCTTTTCTCAGGCCATTCTTTGGCCTCTGACATGGTTATTTCATTGAGTCTGTTATACTTCATGTTGCCTTGAGTTGCATTGAAATTTTTGAAGTACTTGAGTATTGCCTCAGCGTTGCGTGAGCTTGAATCTTTGAATTTGATTTACTGCAGCCTTGCCCTTATGAACTTGTGGTGGCTGCAGTTTGCCCTTGTATTCATTTGTGACTGCAATTTAGTTATATGCAGTTTTGCCCTTGTTGGTTTGCATTGTAGTAATGCGTTTGGGTCTGTTTTCAAATTCACTTGAGTTGAACCCGATTTTGGGGTTTGACCTTGCGATCATTGTGACTTTCACTGAGTTTTTGTGTATCTCCTGCGATAGTAGCGAGGCAGTACACGCGTGCGTTACTGCAGCCCTATCAGATTTGACAGTTTTAAATTAATGTTTCGATTTGTTGAATTGTTTCGTTGGTTAATTTCAATGTTTTGGAGTTGTATTCGGATTTGGATTGTTGATTTGTCGTTTAACACTGTTTAGTGTTATATCTGTCGTTAACCAATTCTCGTATCGAGAGATTGGATATACGAGATTTCTGTGACTGTCGTCTATTTGATATTTGATTATTATTGCTTCTGTGCATTAATAACTGAGTTTGAATTAGACTGACCCGTGTATTATTTTCTTTTGAATTTAATACTCGGGTCAGACCCGAGTTATTTCAGGTTGTAGATTTCCTGCTTTGAGTTGCAGTTGAGCTATGAAGACTTTTCATATCATTTGAAGTGGTCTACGTTTTTTTGTAGTAGTCAGTGTGTCTGTTTTAAGTTGATATGTATTCATGTATATTAGTCGATAATGTACTTGTATATATAACTTCTTGAGTCGACAGTTGTAGTTGTATCATATGTATTGTCTCAAATGTATTGTAACTGACATCAGTTATTATATATATGAGACTTTTTGTTTTATCTGTGTTCCGCATTCTTTTGTATCTGTGTTATTATTATATACATTGTCCTAAACTATTATGAACCGTCGTAGTTCGTTTTATACTAGAAGTGGGTATGTCGATGGGAGTAAATAAATAAGAAACGTAAAATGAAAAATATATACCACTCCTATCGAGGTAACCAATACTAGTGTAAGGCCAACTACGGATGGCCGCTCCTATCCAGCCTTATTCTTTGCGATAACAGACAGTATTTCTTTTAATACTCTTTGTTATTGTGAGCATAAAGGTGGGGCGTTACAGTTGGTATCAGAGCTTGGGGTTTATGGACATAATATAAAACATAACTTAGATGGAACATATGTTACAACTATTGGTCGATGTTTTATTTGTGATTTGAGTCAAAACTAAAGTTTTGAATTTTGATGGAATTTTTTAAATATCTTCATTTAAAAATAAAAGTGAAACTGTGTTTTGTTGATTGATTAATTTATGACTGTTTATCAGAGTGCGCAGCGGAAATAGTGAAACTGTCTTCGCTGAGTACAACTGATAATCTTTTTGATTTAAAAATCGAAATATGAAATTGAAATAAATTTCATTGGTTGTTTACATAGCTGTGTTTATTTTGTTTCTTTGAGAATTTCGAATCGAGGATTCGAAACGATGCAGTTATGTGATTCTTGTTGAGATTTTTGCTGGTTTTCTTTTATGCTAATCAAATATTGATTGGACTTTGATGTTTTGAATTATCTTCATTGAAGATATATTTGAATGATTTCTTTGTTAATTTTGTGGTATACGTGCAAATTTAAGTTGCCCGTTACTGCATTAATTTTACGTTGAACCGATGCTTGGTTATGAAACGTATCTTGTTGCCGTTATTTTTATAACGAGATTTTTACACAAATGCTAAATTTTTGAAGCACGGTGTTTTGTGGCGTTTGATGAATGAAAATTCACTGATGTCACATTTTGATGTGAATTATTTTGATGAGATTTTTGACGTTTTAAAATTACTATCGCTTTGACTTCAGTAACAGTCAAATTTTTAAAAGTAGATTTTCAAGCGGGTATTCCGCAATGTTGATTTTGAGATTCATTTTACGATGTTTTGAGAAGTGCAATTTTCTTTTCGAAATTGCTACTGATGTTGTTGCTTTAATCACGGGATTGGAAAATCGTTTTAAAATGAAAATTGTTTTATAAAATTTTAACAGTTTGCATTTTCAAAAGAATGAGGAAGCGACTTAAACGATTCAGCAAAATCGAGGATTATGACCCCTTTCTTTTACTGTTTCGCTTAACTCCGGACTTGTCCAGTTGAGAATGTGAATTGTTATTTTTACAAAATAAATAAAATTGTTTTCAGAAATTTTACGGTTTGCGCTTTCAAAAGAATAAGGAAGCGATTTAAACGTTTCAGCAAAATCGAGGACTATGACCCCTTTCTTTTACTGATTCGCTTAATTCCGGACTTGTCCGTTTGAGAATGTAAAGTGTATTTTTACAAAATACAAAATTTTGCACTTTCAAGGAAACGATGAAGAGAATCAAACGATTTAGTAAAACACGTGGTATGGGACATGTGCGTTTGCTATTTCGGTTAATTCCGGACTCGTTAATTGAAATATCTGTTGTTTTGATGATTTTGATGATTTTGCACTTTCAAGAAAACGATGAAGAGAATCAAACGATTTAGTAAAACACGTGGTATGGGACATGTGCGTTTGCTATTTCGGTTAATTCCGGACTCGTTAATTGAAATATTTGATGATTTCGTGTGCTTTCGAGCCACTATGTTGGACCTTCGGGTCATATGATGGACCTTCGGGTCAAATACCAGTACTAGACCTTCGGGTCATTTGTTGGACCTTCGGGTCATTTGTTGGGCGCCAAAATTATGTTGAGTACTTGGTAGGCTTCGGCCATTTGTTGATGCACGTGCGGTGAATTAAAAACTCGCCATCTGATGGGATCGATCCAAGCTTTTATGTTGATTTTCTAGTCTTCTTAATTGATTTCTGGATATTTGTTGTTTCCAATTATCTGCAGGTAATTGGATATTTGTTGATATGAGTACTGATTATCGTTTTTGATAATCGGATATTTGTTGTTTCTAATTATCGCTTGTGATAATTAGATATTTGTTGATATGAGTTCTGATTATCGTTTTTGATAATCGGATATTTTTTGTTTCTAATTATCGCTTGTGATAATTGGATATTTGTTGATATGAGTTCTGATTATCGTTTTTGATAATCGGATATTTGTTGTTTCTAATTATCGCTTGTGATAATTAGATATTTGTTGATATGAGTTCTGATTATCGTTTTTGATAATCGGATATTTGTTGTTTCTAATTATCGCTTGTGATAATTGGATATTTGTTGATATGAGTTCTGATTATCGTTTTTGATAATCGGATATTTGTTGTTTCTAATTATCGCTTGTGATAATTATATATTTGTTGATATGAGTTCTGATTATCGTTTTTGATAATCGGATATTTGTTGCTTTTAATTATCGCTTTTGATAATTAAATATTTGCTGATTTGAGATTTAATTATCGTTTTTGATAATTGAATATTTGTTGATTTGAAATTCGATTATCGTTTTTGATAATTGAATATTTGTTGATTTGAAATTCGATTATCGTTTTTGATAATTGAATATTTGCTGATTTGAAATTCGATTATCGTTTTTGATAATTGAATATTTGCTGATTTGAAATTCGATTATCGTTTTTGATAATTGAATATTTGTTGATTTGAAATTCAATTATCGTTTTTGATAATTGAATATTTGCTGATTTGAAATTGGATTATCGTTCTTGATAATTGAATATTTGCTGATTTGAAATTGGATTATCATTCTTGATAATTGAATATTTGCTGATTTGAAATTCGATTATCGTTTTTGATAATTGAATATTTGCTGATTTGAAATTCGATTATCGTTTTTGATAATTGAATATTTGCTGATTTGAAATTCGATTATCGTTTTTGATAATCAAATATTGGTTGATTTGAAATTTGATTATCGTTTTTGATGATCAAATATTTGTTGATTTGATGTTTCCTGATTATCGTTGTGATAATTAGATTTTGGTTGATTGCTGATTTTATTGAATTGATGTTTCCTATCTATCTCTGTTGATAGTTAGAGTTTGTTGCTTTTGAAGTTTGTGTTTTCTAGTTATATGATGGATAACTAGATATTTGCAGTTTGCGATTTGTGATTTGTGTTTCATAATTATCTTTGTTGATAATTAGACTTTTGCTGTTTTCTAATTATCGTATCGGTAATTAGATATTGCTGTTTTGTGATTCTGAATTCAAATTATCTAATTGATAATTGAATATTGCTGATAATTACAATTATTCAGTTTTGTTGTTTTCTGACTATCTATTTGATAATCGGATTTTATTGAGGATTTGTGAATTTCTTTTATTGAAGTTAAAAGATTTCCTTGGTGTTTGCGTTCTCGATCTTTATTTTTCTAGCTTAACTAGTTTATGTTAGAAAAATAATAGTTATTGACGACCTTAATTATGGAAATTGCGGGGACGCAATTTCTATAAGGAGGGGAGTCTGTAACAACCCGAGAATTCGTAGCAATTAGGTATCATCACTAGGTGATTGAATCGTTTACAAATTTCTGTTGGAATTCTATGGGGTTAAAATTCTTTTAAAATTGGTTTAAGAATTATATGGGCTTTATTATCTTGGCCCATGTTTCTGCCATGTTATCAAAAGAGTGTCGTTTCCTTTTTTTATTTGTTCGACCCAATTTCCCCCTTCCTGAGTGATTCATTCGAAAACAAACCCTAAGTCTAACGAAAAAAAATGGTGGCTCTGTCTTCTCGTTCGTCCCTTTAGCTTAGAAATTAGGTCTTCGAAGCCGTCGCTTGAATTGAGGGTTAGTGCTTCGATTGCCTGCTTCAATGGATTCGCGCGCGGCCTCGTCTACTCAATCGAGTTCGACTTCGCCTTCTCGATCGGATGGAGGTGAGTAGCCCTCACATCTAATTCAACTACATGCTTCGATTATTGATTTCATTGGTGTTGGTTTTGAACTATTTGTTCCCCTTTGTCATCACTGTCTTGATTTTAGGTTTTTGGCAAGACATTGATTTCAATTGTCTACGGCTATTTATTTTGTTCGAAGTTGTCAGTTCGACCGAGGACGTGATTTCTATCTTTTGAGTGTTTTTGGTTGGCATCGGCAGTTAAATTTGATCTGCTTCTATGCCTTCTTACTTGAAATCCTTTTTCTGTTGACTTTGATAATTTTGATTCAATACAGTTTTGAATTTTTCTTTGAGATGGAATTCGACTTGTTCATAACATGATTGTGATGATTTTTGCTTTGCATTGACCTAGTTATAGTTGACTTCGGCTTGACTGTTCATTCAAGGTTTCAACTTGATTTTGTTATAACTATTAAGACTTGGACTTGGTCATGTATTTTGATCTTGGTCGAGCTCACCGTATGATTTCGACTTGCTACTTTGTTTCGATCAGGTTCACTTGCTTGAGTACTGGGTTTTAGTCACCTTGGTTTTAGTTGTTTTTGAGCTTGAGCTCACTGTGTTGTTTCGACCAGTCCACTTCTGATTTCACTGCATATGTTTTGAGTCTCTGTTGCATACTTGTCCATTATACAGTCCCTAATATCGAGTTGTGAACATGAGTTTGGTTCCATCGAGTCTAAATGTGTACTCTGGTAGTCATTTATGCATCCCTTACCTGTTACACTGGCAGTGGATGGAATGCCTGTACTTTGTCCTGTTTACTCAAGTTTGTTAATCGAGTTGCACCTGCGTGTAGTTTGGTTGGCATCGATCTGTAGTTGTCTCCATCCTGTACATTTGTCTGTAGTGTTATTATATTCACTTGATAACCAATTGGGTCATTTTAGTTGGACTTATTCACTTATGGTTTCACTATATGGCAGTGCATTTTTGGTGAGCTGAGTATTTTGACTTATATTCAGTTTCATAAGCATTGATCTGGAGTGTTGGTTGCATTCAGTCTTCACTTGAGTCTGATTTTAAAGGGTATGCACACATGTTTGTTGCATCACTTGTTGTCATGCCCGTGCTCAATATTGTTTTTGTGTGTGGTCAGTTCCACTTGCTGTTGTGTTAGCTCATTGGTTTAGAGTGGTCGACATTTTATAGTTCAGTTTGTACATACTTGCTTCCTTGACCTGTACTTCACCTTTGATATGATGTTCATTGCCTCACTCATGTTTGTATATAGGTGTAGCATGTCTTGAGTCTTTTCTCAGGCCATTCTTTGGCCTCTGACATGGTTATTTCATTGAGTCTGTTATACTTCATGTTGCCTTGAGTTGCATTGAAATTTTTGAAGTACTTGAGTATTGCCTCAGCGTTGCGTGAGCTTGAATCTTTGAATTTGATTTACTTCAGCCTTGCCCTTGTGAACTTATGGTGGCTGCAGTTTGTTGCAGTTTGCCCTTGTATTCATTTGTGACTGCAGTTTAGTTATATGCAGTTTTGCCCTTGTTGGTTTGCATTGTAGTAATGCATTTGGGTCTGTTTTCAAATTCACTTGAGTTGAACCCGATTTCGGGGTTTGACCTTGCGATCATTGTGACTTTCACTGAGCTTTTGTGTATCTCCTGCGATAGTGGCGAGGCAGTACACGCGTGCGTGTACTGCAGCCCTATAAGATTTGACAGTTTTAAATTAATGTTTCGATTTGTTGAATTGTTTCGTTGGTTAATTTCAATGTTTTGGAGTTGTATTCGGATTTGGATTGTTGATTTGTCGTTTAACACTGTTTAGTGTTATATCTGTCGTTATCCAATTCTCGTATCGAGAGATTGGATATACGAGATTTCTGTGACTGTCGTCTATTTGATATTTGATTATTATTGCTTCTGTGCATTAATAACTGAGTTTAAATTAGACTGACCCGTGTATTATTTTCTTTTGAATTTAATACTCGGGTCAGACCCGAGTTATTTCAGGTTGTAGATTTCCTGCTTTGAGTTGTAGTTGAGCTATGAAGACATTTCATATCATTTGAAGTGGTCTACGTTTTTTTGTAGTAGTCAGTGTGTCTGTTTTAAGTTGATATGTATTCATGTATATTAGTCGATAATGTACTTGTATATATAACTTCTTGAGTCGACAGTTTTAGTTGTATCATATGTATTGTGTCAAATGTATTGTAACTGACATCAGTTATTATATATGAGACTTTTTGTTTTATCTGTGTTCCGCATTCTTTTGTATCTGTGTTATTATTATATACATTGTCCTAAACTATTATGAACCGTCGTAGTTCGTTTTATACTAGAAGTGGGTATGTCGATGGGAGTAAATAAATAAGAAACGTAAAATGAAAAATATATACCACTCCTATCGAGGTAACCAATACTAGTGTAAGGCCAACTACGGATGGCCGCTCCTATCCAGCCTTATTCTTCGCGATAACAGACAGTATTTCTTTTAATACTCTTTGTTATTGTGAGCATAAAGGTGGGGCGTTACAGTATACCTTTTAAAAGAAAAAATGAAGTTTTTTCATGTTTTCAAGAATTTTACAATTTTATAGAAAATCAATATAATGCAAAAATAAAACAAATTCGATCTGATAATGGGACATAATATGTAAGCGAAAATTTCATGGAATTTTTAAACGAAAAAGAATTTTACACCAAAATTCTTGTATTAATACATAAAAAAAATGGAGTTTCAGAAAGAAAAAAATCGACATTTACTTGAAGTCACTAGATCTCTTATTTTTCAAAGCAATGTTCCAAAATCTTACTGGTAGGATGTTGTGCTAACTGTAAATTACCTCATAAATAGATTGTCAAGTGTCATCCTTAAAAATATGAGTCGCTTAGAAATTCTTAAGAATAAGAAAATAGATCTTGATTACATAAGAGATTTTGGGTGTACATGTTTCATATACATAAAATGACAAGCTAAGCTAAATAAAAACACTGTTAAAGCCATATTTTTAGGATAACCATCCCAAAAAAAGGGTATAAATGTTATGGTCCATAAATTTTATATCTCATGAGATGTATTATTTTTTGAAAACGAACCATATTATCAAATAAGTAAACATAAAAATACACATGGTAAACTAGTCATATTATCTCCAACTAATTTCAAGTTTTCTGAGGAAACAAATCAAAAATAGGTTGAGCATACAAATGAAGAACAAGTTGCCGAAACAAGTGCAATTCCTTCAAAGTGAGAAGAAGATATAAATAAGCCAAGTGAAGAACTAACTCATGAAGAATAAACTCAAGAAGAAAATGCCGTAAGAAGATCTATAAGACGAACTCGACCTCTCATCAAATAGGAATTATGTATCCAAACAGGTGATGTACGAATACAAAAATTTTAATTTCATATAATATGGTATCCCCTTCATACCGAGCCTACTTGAGTAACATCACTAGCCAAATGGAGCAAACCAACTTTAGTAAAGTCAATCAAAGCCCAATTTGACGTAAGGTTATGAAAGAAGAACTTCAAGCCTTAGAAAAAAAGCACATAAGATATTATTAATTTTCCAAAAAACCCCGTAGGTTGCAAATGGGTATACATAATCAAATACAATAGTGATGGTACAATTGAAAGGTACAAAGCTAGTTTAGTGGCCAAGGGATTTACACAAACTGATGGTGTTGACTACCAACAAACTTTTGCACCAGTAGAAAAAAATGAATACGGTTAAAATATTGTTATCAATAGGGACCAACTTAGGATGATATTTGTCTCAAATAGATATAAAAAATGCATTCCTGTAAGGAAATTTAAAAGAGGAAGTCTATATGACTCTTCTTCTGGGCCACAAAAGAGAATCAAACTCATCATTGGTGTGTAAATTAAAAAAAAGACGATCTATGGTCTAAAGCAATCTCCAAGAGCACGATATACCAAGCTAAGCTTTTCTCTTTTAAAGATTAATTTTTTTAAAAGTGTAACGACCCACCCTTTCGATCCTCAAGAAGTCGACTCTAATACATCCACGGTATTCACGTGTCAGGCATCCAAGTACCAGAAAGACAGCTTGTAAGGGAAAAAGTAAGAAAAGATAGAACATAATCTCACATCGTGACGAGTAACATATAATATAAAACAGATCTTTACAAAAGAAATTTTTTAACTTTATTATACATATATCAATCAGAGTCAACTAGTCAATCAATAGCCTGAACAGTTATAACAAACTGTCCTCACAATTGCTGTTAAATAAAATAACCAACACGGTGGAAATAAAATATACGTGAATATGACTTGGAGGCATCCAGTTATTCGCTTGAAGCTCTAAGTATCCAAACTGAATCTGTAAATATGCTTGGTCTGACCCGAGCATTATAATAAAATAACATCTGGATTAGTCTGGTAAACCAGCATGAGAAACAAACCTCAGTTGGATGTTAATGTTATAAAAAAATCTTTTGAAAATAAAGGTATCTCGTAAGACCACACCGCACATAAACACGGATGAGTTTTTACGTTACGATAACCAAAACATTTCATCGGAAATATTCTTATATTATCATAGTATCTAGGGTTTAAAATAAATATTGAATATAGCCAAAATTGTTCACTAATTAAATTCCAGCATAATAGGTATACAACTAAGTCCGAAGGCACTTATTGGAGAATGAATTTCCATACAATGACAAGGCATCGGAGTACCACCTACCACAATACACCTCTAGAAAAATGTACTGGGAGCCACAGATGAACTCCCTACCAATACAGAATCGGCCTACTCCTTACTAGATAGTATCGAATATTTCATCATCCTGGTTGCTTTTGCAACCTTTTCGATAGCTCTCATGCATAACCAAAACCCACAAATGAATATATCTAGAAAGGTGATGATAATACCCTAACAAGTGCAACCTACTTAGCCCTGCCGCATCTCTCCTGATTTAGTCATTCCCAGTTGATGAGGCCAGAGGCTACATTTTACCTTTTATATAGCAATCTCACTTGGAATGCTAACATTGCCCTCCAGGTAGAAATGCAATGTCAGCAATCATCCATACAAGTTCGTACTGGGTATGAACGAAACCAAAGGCACTACTTCTACTACATCCATTTTGGAACCACCCTCAGGATTAGAAGCAAGTAGCCTTGCACTTCAAAGAGCTCCTTCTTCAATTATCTTCTAGATATTCCAATTTGAAATGCTAATGTCGGTTTGAAGTGGTTTTCGAATAATATATCCGATCTCGGTCTCTCCGAACCAACAACGATAATTTAAAATTGGCTAGTTTGATAGTCGGTTATTTAAGTATCAAATAAACAAATAAACATCAATCGAATCAGAGATTTATTTCCATAGGAAACCAACATTGGTTAAGCATATAAGCAGCCACTAACCTCTTTAATAATTACTTACATGAATTAAAATCGCTTTGTAAATACTTGTATCAAAATACTTTTACAAAGATATATTCACAAACCCTTCATACTCCGTTTTATACTTGGAAAAATATCCATATACTTATCTCAAAATATAAGTATATTTGCAAAACACTACACTTTCACTACTTAGAAAATGCATTTATATAACTCTAAAAATTATTTATAAATCTCCTTCTATAAATCTCTAAAACCATTTATAAAACTATTTTATAAACTTATAAATTATTTATAAACTTCTTCTATAAATCTATAAACCTATTTATAAAACTTTATTCCTTTTATAAAAGTCTTTTATAAAGAACCCTATAAAAATTCTTACTAGAACCCTTTTATAAAAATCCTTTATAAATCCAAACTCCATTTACACTTATAAACTCTTTATTAAATGCAATTCCTTTATAAATCAATTTATTATTTATAAGTACAATTAATTAAATTAATTCTAAACATCATCAATAAATAGTTATTATTATTTACTTTTTTTGGGTAAAGCCAGCCGGTTTTATAGTGGACCGTCCACTTTTTATGACCAACGTAATAAATACAGATACAAAACATGAGTAATGCTAAAGGACCTTAACTACTGTAGGAAAGAGAAAAAACAGCCGAAGAGTTAGGCAAAGGTACCTAAGCTACTATAAATGACCTAAAAGCTATTCCTCCTCCGAGGAGGAGGAGCAAGTTCCGTCGATTGAAAATGCATGACCACCCACACTGGGATCATCGCCTATGGAATGAGCAAAAGGGCCAAAACGAACCGCAAGAGATGAGTCATAGTCAACATAATTCAAAGAGAAAATGAAAAACCTATCCCAAGTGGCATTAGCTAACAAATCTTCATACTTTTTCGCAAGTTGGCCTTCCATAGATAGAACTAATGAATCTCCTGATATGCAATAAAACAGAAGATTATAATAAATAATTATTATAGTAATTGTAATAATTATTATATTATTGTTATCTGGCATTTTGATCCGGCTATATCCGAACTGACTGGACAAGTTAGAATCGACTATCATCAAGGCCAGTAGTCCAGAGCGATGATTGTGGGGTCCAAAAACCAAGGGTACTCCTCATAGGGATCGCAACCCATTTGGACACACTAATAGGGATTAGTACGGATCCTTATTGTGGGCCCCGATAGGCCTGGAAATTTTTAGGAGGCCTCGTCTTGGTCTCCTGAACCTTCTGCCAAAATTTCAATTCGATCCGTGCACGTCTTCCCCTATAAATACAATAGGCATGGCATCAGAAAGGGGATCCTTCTTTCTACTAAAATTGCTCTTCCATTTTTATTCTTCATTCTTGTATTAATGGATCCTAGCTGATTCAAACATTCTTGTAATCATAATCAAGTGCAAGATCAATAAAAATATGAAGTGGGCATAGGCTAAGAGTGCCGAACCACTATAAAAATATGTGTGTTCATTTGTGATATTTGCTCTGTTTTAATTTCATTCTCCATTTAATCTCTACTATATTCTATTGGGTGTTGATGCCAATTTTTGGCGTCATCAATTATTTACTTCAAAACATTATTATATTATAATAATTATTCATAACAAAATAGTATAGGTCAATTATCTACATTATTATATTAATAAATAGCACTCGGGAATAGGAGTTCGTCGGAGGAATGATCTATACTATTTTGTTAATAAATAGCACTTCTATTCCCGAGTGCTATTTATTAATGATTTGTCATAAATAGTATAATATTTATTCATAACAAAATAGGTGTAATCAATTATCGTCATCAACTATAAATCATCGTCCCTGCCAAGCTCATTCCTTAATGAAAACACCTTCTCCGACGAACCTCTATTCCCGAGTGCTTTCTTCTCGACCTAGCAAAACCCCTCTCGGCCACTTCCCAAAAATCACGACATAACCCTGCTCCTCGACCTGACTTGGTCACGACCCCTACCGACTAACGCATGCCACCAAACTTCTAATAGAGCTGCTCTACAACGATACGAACCTAATGCAACCACCGCTGACCACTAACATCGCCTATACCAACCTCATAGTCAAACCCTTAGTATTTCAACCATTCGATTATCGCTGTCGAATCACCCACACATCACCGTGAGCTTCCTAATACCCCATCCACATATAGATCCCAGCCTATAAAATCCAATGATCTCATTTTTCCATTCTTTAAATTTTTGTTTGAATTGATTTTAATTTTTAAAAGGATGAATCTATTTTCTTGTTTTGATTTTGGAAAGATAATGGAGAAGTATGTTTTCTTTGATCAGATGAAAAAGAATGGGAGGGTACGGGGTAGACAAAAATAAGGCGGATGGAAGAAAATGTTGCGTTGGATTATATTTATTTCCAAATTATCGACATCTCGCCGCATGGATTTTCATTCGCGTATGAGCTGCAATTGACAAAACAAAAATACAATCGTGATCAGACCAACAACACAACCCTAAAACAATAATAATGTACACCGGCCATAGGATTTGAAAGAATCACGAAAACACTATCGATTGCCGATAAATCGTCAAACGAATAATTCCAAAAATTTCCAAATTAAAAGTTATGGAAAAATTAAATAAATTAAACTAAAAATACGTCGACAGAAATCGAGTCATAAAAATAAAAATAATTTTTCTGATTATTTAGTCGAACTATTATGCAAACAAATTAACAAATTGAATTCACTGTTATTATTTATAGTTTAAAAATGTTAAATAAGACCATTAAATCCATTAAATAAATATTCAATTCAAAATCTAAATATTTAAATAACCATTCAAATATCTTAAGTTCACAAATTCAAATATTTTAAAAAATCCTATAATTTAATTCAAGTTTTAAAGCTTTTCAACTAATATTTTAATAATTAAAATTAATTAAATATTCAAAATCAAATGACTAAAATTCCGGGTCGTTACGTTCTTCCCCTCTTAAAAGAATTTTGTCCCCGAAATTTCCAAGGTAAGGAAAATGCCTCCAAACCCTTTAACTTTTCAAAATCAATTAGTTGGCATAGGTTATTAAAGTTCCTAAGTCCTAAAATTAAGAAAAATTTCGACAGCGTCTCCTTTGCGTGGCTCGATCGAAAAAACTAAAAATTGCCACTATGGGCTCAAACCAACAAAAGAACAAAGCCAAGTAGCCTCTCATATTTGGGGCACAAAATCATCAACCAAACAACAATATAAATGCATATCTATTTGTCGGGCAAACAATCTCAACATATGAAACCAAAACTAGCCTTTGCTGCCATATACCTGCATCTCATTTACAAATTATCCTACCAAATAATTTGCATTTCTAATGTCAAAACATATGATTTATTAAAGCTCGTACGATGTACATATACCATCCATACATAATACCAAATTCGATCGCTCGCTTGATCACACAATTCCACTTCCGAACTAGTATCGCTCACTCGACTTCCCTAGTGCGGATTCCAATTTGGTTTCTTAATTAGAAACCGCCGTTCTCCTTGCATAGCCATATACTATGATAGAGAGCTCCAGAATCAAATCAAAAATCTATATCCAATGTTTGCCGTCAAGAATCGAGTGAAAAATACCTGTTTGGATCGATGTAAATAACCTTGAAATCATGTACCCAACTTTGGATCAAACCAGCTATGTAAATAGAATGGTCCACGTACAACTTACGTATTTATTCCATCGGTTCCTAAATTATATCAAATTCTTTTTATTCACATTCAATTTTAAATCAAACTTGATTTTCCAATAGTATTTCCTTTAATACTAAGACTAGTTTACAATCCATTTCATAAATCATTTTTATTTAACTTTACTTTACTTAAGTTAAATTTCATCTCATAGCCCAATTTCCAAATTTACTTTTCTTAACTATACCACTCATTTTAACTCACGTTTCTTATTTCTTAGTATATTCCCTTTAGTACTAAAATTATTTATAAACTATTTCATAAAACCTTACTTAATTTTATAAAAAATTTTACAACACAACTTAGGTTTTATCAACACTTTAAAGATTTAAGTTCATATTCATAATCAAAACCAGAATTTATTTTTTGGGTCATTTCGTGTCATTTTACTCTAAACCTACGAACACTTTGTAAAAACTTATCTTCAGTAATAAAACATTTCCCAAGATTATAGTTACCTTTTTAAGGAATCATTATTTTTCTTAAGAAATATTACTTAAGTTTATTAATATTCTAAAACTTCGGCTCATATTCGTAAAATACTCTTCCACTTCCTAAGACATATACAATATCAGATATGTTTTACTTAACCAGAATATTTAACAAATTTAAAATGTTTTAAATTTCTATCTCTTCAAATTTATAAGTTACAGAAAGTTAATTTCTTATAATTTCTCAAAACACTTAGCTTTAATTTCTATATACATTCAGGAATTTCCAACTGTCCAAAATCGTCGAAAATTCCATTTCATTTTAGTAAATGAAAATTATCAACAACATATCATAATAAGATACACTGACCAAACTACCCTAATGGACAAGATGCTTGAGTCTATAATATCACTTAGTTGAAAATTTCAGAATTTAAAACACCCGGTTTTTATTTCAAATCATTTTGAAATAATCTATAATATACATATCTCCTTTTGTATAACAAATCATATTTTTAGGATTTCTAAATCAAGATCCAATTTACCAGAGCAACCTTAAACATATTTACCCTTGTACCAATTCCCCACCTAGAAACTCGAAAATGAACACCGATGATACTGCAGTCCTCACTGAAATTATTTTTCAGCGACCGAAGTGAGTTCAGTGCTTTTTAACTCTTCCAAATCCTTTTACAATATTTCTATTAATCAATACTTTCAAAAAAATACCACTTTTATTTTTCCTAAAAATTTGAAAACAATTTCCAAACACCAGCTTTGAGTTCTAAATTTCTCTGTTTAAATCCAATTTTATTTATAAACCATATTTTAAGAAAATTTCTATTCCAAAACACTTACCAATAATGCTATTATTATTTGTCACAACGCTTTGAAAAACGATTTCAAGACTCTGGGATTAAGTACTCAAATTCTCAGTTTTAAATCCTTATTTATAAACTATATTTATAGATCCTACTTATATAATTTCACTTCTTATATAAGATCATTTTCATAATTGTTACCCTTGCTTGAATTATAATACACAACTTTTATTAAAATCAAAATTTCATTTTAATTCAACATTATTCCCCAACGCCATATAGTTAAACTGTGAAATTGAATTCAAAAGGCGTTCGTATTCAATTCAACCAAACAATATGCCCACAAACTACTTGAGCACAACTAATAAACAATAAATGATAATAATCGAATATTATCATTGCTTAACAACCAAACACACTATATATCACTATATTAATTTTCTAAAATTTATTCTTTTATATATAAAATAATTTAGGTAAACTTATTTCATTTACCCTCTTCTCCAATATAATACTGTGTTAATTTTCTTTGTTCAAGTGTTTAGAAACAGCTGTCGATATAGTAGTACATTCTGTATCGACCAGAATTCATAAGCCACTCAACCGATAAATCAACATAATATAAAACATTTTATAGCACTAACAAATACACGCTCATTATTTAATACATTCAAACTCATCTTAGGGTCCTACTTACCCTATCTCAAATGAGTTACCCCACCAAAGCCTACGTGTTGCTCAAGACCCGCCCTTTCGATCCTCAAGAAATCGACACTAATACATCCATGGTATTCACGTGCCGGGCATCCGAGTGCCGAAAAGACAGATTGTTAGGGAAAAAGAAAGAAAAGACTGAACAGAATCTCACATCTTGACGAGTAACATATAATATGCAACAGGTCTTTACAAAAGAAAATTTTATTTTTATTATACATATATCAATCAGAGTCAACTAGTCAATCAATAGCCTGGACAGTTATAACAACATGTCCTCACAATTGCTATTAAATAAAACAACTAATGCAGTGGAAATAAAATATACGTGAATACGACTTGAAGGCATCCAACTCATTTCCTTAAGCTTCAATTATCCAAACTAAATCTGTAAATATGCTCGGTCTGACTCGAGCATTATAATAAAATAACATCCATATCAGTCTGGTAAACCAGCGTGAGAAACACACCTCAATTGGATTTTAATGTTATAATTTTTTTTGAACATAAAGGTATCTCGTAAATAACGCCGCACATAAACACGGACGGGTTTTTACCTTACAATAACCAAAACATTTCATCGGAAATCTTCTGATATTATCAGTGTCTAAGGATTAAAATAAATATTGAATATAGCCGAAATTGGTACATTAAATACATTCCAACATAATGGGTATACAATTAAGTCCGAAGGCACTTATTGGAGAATGGATTTCCATACAAAGATAAGGCACCGAGGTACCACCTACCATGGTACACCTTTAGAAAAATGTACCGAGGGCCACACATGGACTCCCTACCAACACGGGACCGACTTACCCCTTACTAGATAGTACCGAATATTTCATCGCCCGATTGCTTTTGCAACCTTTCCGAGAGCTCTCATGCATAACAAATCCATAAATGAATATATCTAGAATGGCGATGACAATAACCTAATGAATGCGACCCACTTAGCCCTACTGCATCTCCCCTGATTTTAGTCATTCCCGGTTGATGAGGCTAGAGGCTACGTTTTACCTTTTATATAGCAATCCCACTCGGAATTCTAATACAGCCCTACAAGCAGAAATGCAATGTCAGCATTCATCCATACAAGTTCGTTCTGGGTCTGAACGAAACCGAAGGCACTACTTCTACTACATCCATTTTGGAATCACCTTCGGGATTAGAAGCAAGTAGCCTTTGCATTTTAAAGATCTCCTTCTACAATTACCTTCCAAATATTCCAATTTGAAAAACTAATGCCGGTTCGAAGTGGTTTTCGAGTAATACATCCAATCTCAGTCTCTCCAAACCGATAATGATAATTTAAAACTGGCCATGTTTGATAGTCGGTTATTGAACTATCAAATAAACAAACAAACATCAATCGAATCAGAGATTTATTTCCATAGGAAACCAACATTGGTTAAGCATATAAGCAGCCACTAACCTCTTTAATAATTCTTTACATGAATTAAAATCACTTTGTAAATACTTGTATCAAAATACTTTTACAAAGATATATTCACAAACCCTTCATACTCCTTTTTATACTTGAAAAAATACCCATATACTTATCTCTACATATAAGTATATTTAACACTACACTTTCACTACTTAGAAAATGCATTTATATAACTCTAAAATCATTTATAAAACTCATTCTATAAATCTCTAAAACTATTTGTAAAACTGTTTTATAATCTATAAAATTATTTATAAACTTCTTTTGTAAATATATAAACCCATTTATAAAACTTTATTTTTTTTAAAAAGTTTTATAAATAACCTTATAAAAATTCTTACTAGAACCCCTTCATAAAAGTCCTTTATAATAATCCTTTATAAAACCAAACTCCATTTTCACTTATAAACTCTTTATTAAATGCAATTCTTTTATATATCAATTTATTATTTATAAATTTAATTAATTAAATTAATTCTAAACATCGTATATAAATAGTTATTATGATTTACTTCAAAAAATTATTATACCATTATAATTATTAACAACAAAATAGTATAGATAAATAATTATTAACTTTAAAAGCATTTTAAATAAAATAACTAATAAATTAAAACATTATTAAATAAACAATAATAATCAATCCTCAAACATTATTATAATAAATAATTATTAACGTCCAAAACATTATTAATAAATTATTATTATTAATTCCAAACATTATTAATAAATAATAATTATTATTATTATATTCGAACTATATTAATTATTTAAATAAATAACTTTTAAACAATATTAATAAATAACCTTTAAACCATATTAAATATAAATAAACAACTTTTAAACATTTTTAAACAATTAAACAATTTTAAACATTATTAATAATAATTAAACAACTTTAGAATATTATAAAATAATACTAAAACAACTATAGATCATTTCTATATATAATAGAAAAAAAAATAAAGGTTGGAGGGAACAAGAAGTTTCCAAAATTCATTTTAACCAAAATGTTCCAAAAAGGCAAAAGTCAGATTTAAAATCATTCTCTGAATCAAAATCATTTTTAATCCCAACGGCAATTAACAGTTTTCCAAAATACTAAATTGAGGCCAATAGCCACGAAGCGCTTAACCAATATTGTTATTGATTTTTACCACTAAGGGTTTAAGTTTGAACATATAACAATTTCATAACTAACAGTGCGAAACAATCAAGATTCAACAAATTTAACAATCTAGATGATAGGGTTATAACTGAAATAGAATTAATAGGAATATAACTGGAAATTTAATAGTAACAATATGGAGAAATCCGGGTTTCTCAATAAAATTCATGTATTTCAATTTTAAATAAAAATTGTTTGTAAAAGCGAATATTTAACCAATAGCCAAAATTCAACCAAACACAAACAGTAAATTTTATCTACTATTAAACATACTAAATTGACCAAAAGGGTGAGTTAAACTCACCAAAGTTCCAACTGGCGTCGAAGCGTTCCGGTTTTGAACTAAAATTAGCCCAAATTTCAACATGCCCCAAATTCACACAAACCATTTCCAATGCAAAGCTTCCTTCATTATGAGGGCAACGCAAAAATTCACATTTCGATTTGACCTCCTATGAGAGAGTCATACCATTTATAAAATTTCAATTTTTAAATAATAGTTTAATACACTAATTACTATCTTAATTCACTAATTACCCTTAGTTTGATTTAAACCTTCTTCTCCAATTTCAATCCCACCATTTCCAGTTCTTCTCGACACCATAGCCAATTCTTTCATCATCCCTCCCAAGTTCATTCCTTAACGAAAACACCTCAAATAAGCTCCAACGAACTCCTATTCCCGAGTGCTTCCTTCTCGACCTAGCAAAACCCCACTCGGCCACTTCCCAAAAATCGTGACATGACCCTACTCCTCGACCTGACCAGGTCGCAACCCCCACCAACTAATGCACGCCACCAACCTTCTCCTGGAGCTGCTCTACGACAATACAAACCTATGCAACCACTATCGACCACTAACATCGCCTATACCAACCTCAAAGCCAAAGCCTAAGTATCTTAACCATTCGATTATCACTGTCTAACCACCCACACATCGCTGCAAGCTCCCAATACCCAATCCACATATAGATCTTAGTCTATAAAATTCAAAGATCTCATTTTTCCATTTTTCATATTTTTATCTGAATTGATTTTAATTTTTAAAAGGATGAATCTATTTTATTTTTTTTATGTTGGAAAGATAATGGAGCAGTATGTTTTCTTTGATCAAATGAAAAAGAATGGGAGGGTACGGGGTAGACATAAATGAGGTGGATGGGAGAAAATATTGTGTTGGATTATATTTATTTCCAAGTTATGGGCATCTTGCTGCCCAAATTTTCGTTCGTGTATGGGCTGCAATCGACAAAACAAACATACAGTCATTCTCAAATAAGCGACACGACTCCAAAATAATAATAATATACATTGGTCATTGGATTTGAAAGAATCACAAAAACACTATCGCTTGCCGATTAATCGTCAAACGAGTAATTCCAAAAATTTCCAAATTAAAAATTATGGAAAAATCAAACAAATTAAATTAAAAATACGGTGATAGAAGTCGAGTCTTAAAAATAAAAATAAATTTTTTGATTATTTAACCGAACTATTATTAATACAAATAAATTTACAAACTGAATTCACTTTTATTATTTATAATTTAAAAGGAGTTAAATAGTACCATTAAATCCATTAAATAAATAGTCAAATTCAAAATCCAAATATTAAAATCCATCCAAATATCTTAAGTTCACAAATTTAAAGATTTTAAACAATCCTATAATTTAATTCAAGTTTTAAAGCTTTTAAACCAATATTTTAAAAATTAAAATTAAATAAATATTCAAAATCAAATGACTAAAATTCTAGGTCGTTACAAAAAGTAATGTTGATTCCTCTATATTTATCAAACACTCACAAAACACCAATACTATTATTTTGGTTTATGTAGATGACATTATCATTACTGGAAATAATAATAAGGAAATTAAAAGAGTTAAACAATATTTGAAAAATTAATTTGACATCAAAGACGTTGGAAAGCTTTCATATTTTTTTGGAATATAAATAGCCCACTTAAGTAAAGGATTATTTCTATCCCAAAGAAAATATGTCCTTGATCTATAAAAAAGAGAATGGTATATTGGGAGCTAAAACAACTAGTACTTCTAGGGAGATGAATATTAAACCAAGAATTGAAGAAGGTGAGACATTATTTGACATAGGACAATATCAAAGGATGGTAGGCCAAGTAATTTCCCTTACAGCAACCAGACCTGACATTGCATTTGCAGTTAGTGTCATAAGTCAATTTATGCATGCTCCATGTACCAGTTACTTGAGTGCAATTGATAGGATATTGAGGTAACTTAAAGGTACTCCAAAACAAGGAATTTGGATGAAGAAAAATAATTCTAATAATGTGGTTGGTTTTTCAGATGCAGATTAGGGCGAAAGTTGCGATAGAAAATCAACCACAGGGTTTTGTACATTTGTAGGTCATAATTTCGTCATTGGAAAAGCAAGAAGCAGAATATTGTGGCTAGATCAAGTGTAGACGTAGAATATCGAGCCATGACATCTACAATAATTGAGCTTATTTGAATTAAGCAATTATTTAGTGACATGAAGATAGATCACACAAGAACAATGCAAATGCACTATGATAATCAAGTGCATGACATATTGCATCCAATCCAGTCTTCCATGAAAGGACAAAACATATAGAGGTAGATTGTCACAATGTTAGAGAAAAAGAACAACTAGG
Organism: Allium fistulosum; assembly: GCA_030737815.1. Lineage (NCBI taxonomy): Eukaryota > Viridiplantae > Streptophyta > Magnoliopsida > Asparagales > Amaryllidaceae > Allium > Allium fistulosum. Next base: position 393,565 of record JASFAW010000025.1, read on the forward strand.
GGATATAAACTCCATTTGTCAGAAACAAAGAGTAACTGATAGATATTTTCACAAAAGCACTCGATAAGGCCAACCATCTGAACATACTCGGCAAGTTGGCTTTTATAAATTTATTCGAACCCTACTTGAAGTGGAGTGTGGAGAAATAGGAATGATTCATCATAAACTGTAAACAGAAAACAAATAAAAGGCTGTGGAGAAATAGAAATTATATCCACAGAATATTTCATCCTGTGCTGTAACAGGAAACAAATAAATAGCTAACATCCATTATACAGCTGTCAGCTATACTTAGTACTTAGCCTTAGCCTGTAATTTGGGTGTACTTAGGCAATGATAATTTAGGAAATATGCAACGACTAGTAGAATTATAATTTATGAAATAAGCAACGACCGGTAGAATTTTGATTTAGCAAATAAGCAAAGGCTAGTAGAATTAGGCTATATATAATCATGTACAGAGAGGTTATAGAATTAGAATATAGCAATAAAATTATTTATTCATCATATTCAATCTTCTCCTCAAAAATTCAATACTAAAGAATTCAATATCTAAACAATATGAAATTCATGTTTTACCTCTTCTGATTCGATTAGATTTGTACCATCGATTCAAGCACAAGATATGAGGATTTACGTAAATTTTGGATTTGTGGGAAAGTGGAATAGAAGAAAGAAAATAGGATGAGAGGTAAAAAAGATATATGAATGAAATAAGGGCAATTTTGTATTGGAATTCTTTTTAAATTTTTGAGGGCTGTTCAGCAATATCATGTGGTAAATAAAATTAGCCTTATTGTATTTATTTCAATAGTTCGAAATTGAAATTTGTTGGAAAGAGTAATGGTCTTTCTAATAAATCATATTCTTCTTGGCTCCTCCGAATTTAAAGCTGGATGGCACCTACTATGAACGTTGGTCCAAAATATTACTTACCATTACACTCATTTTTCACTCAAGAAATAATAAGCATGGGTTCAGATACATGGATTCAGTAGTGAAAGCAACGCAGTATGGGATAAAATAGACCAAAAGCCACATTGCGAAGGAACTACGTTAGCTGCAGATGTAGCAAACAAAGCTCAATAAATTTCACACTAAACTACATAGTCCTGAAAACTTCACTCTATTAACCAGCTCAGTCCCTCTCTGAGTTGCACTAACAAAGTTCAACATCAGAATTCCACAACATTCTCAATGTATGATGTGTCACCACAACATCAAGAGAACTGCCATGATTATACAAGAAGAACAGTGCATTATCATCAGCCATAATGCAAATTCGAGCACCTCAACAAACAACACAAACTGTAACCAAGCATCTAGTGGCATCATGTCCATTTCAACACTTCTAATTATGAAAAAGAGGTATGGGTTAACCATGCTATAAGAAAAGGTTATGTGATAGCTAAATGGTTTCAATCTTAGATGACTAAAAATTAAATAAATAACGAAGAAAATTCACAAGTATAAAATTTGTTATTTGATATACTCAATGAAGAAATGAAGATTTGTAAGATGTTAGCTAACGTATTACTGGGAAAATTTGTGCCATATTGGAGCAATTATAGAAACTGATCCAAGCACAAAGAGAAAGATCTATCTCTTCAAAAAACTATATTTCATATCAAGAAAGCGAATCATCCACTACAAGAAAATGTCCTATTAATAGCAAGTGGGGATTGCACGAAAATTTGTCTTGCTATAGTTATGTATGTTAGGGGCATTTTGGTTAAAACATAGCTTGTGTTCACGCCATCTTTGCCCTAAACAAAAATTTAGCGGTGAAATATTACGTTTCCCTCCACTCCTTATTCCTAGGCCGCCAAACATTCCTTTTCCCTTGCCTTCCAGTTTCCAAAATGGCCTCTACGAATCTCCTCTCCACTCACACAAATCGTCTTCAATCGCGAATCATTCCTCAGTTTGAAAGCTCGATTCCGCCACCGCTCTATACTTCAAAGCTCTCTGTGATATTCGAAGTCGATTCCTCCCTGAAGCTAAAAACGTGAATCTCAATGAAGCTAAAGCGCGATTCCTCCCTGAAGCTAAAGCTTGAAGAAGAAAGAGAACTTCAACTATCATGAACTTCGACCATTTTAGGTATATTTTTCAACTTCAACAGTTTTCTATTCATCCCTTATTATAAAATATTGTGCTCCAGTCATTACTTATTGTTTTATGTTACTGAAAAATGGTTTTTGGCTATTTTCCTGTTGATTTATCTACCTTCATACTCTGCTGGTCTTCATTAATTTTTATGCTTAATTTGGGATATTGTAGTAATTTATGTAGAAAAAGATGTATGATTTTGTTCTAAGTTCAAATTTGTTTTTTTAATGTTCTTCGAGTTCCATTCTGTTGTGTGTCTGAGTTGGTAACCATGTGAGATCAATGTTAGCGATTATTTCCATAGTAGTTGAATATGTTTCTAACAATGTAAATTCTCCACCCTGCCTTATTTTTTATATGATGTTGTTTATCAACTCATTTTCCATTTGTGTCGTATATGGAGTCATATATTTCTATATTTTTATCCTCCTGCTCTATGTAGAATGTATAATATGTCAAGTTCATTGTTATAAGTACCCACCTATGTCAGTCAGGCATAATTTTTAGTAAAAACTTATACCAGCATGTTTTGGGGCATCAACTAGTTTGGATTTTCACATAGCGAAAGGTTTTACGTTTGGTTTTTTAAAGTGGTAGGGTCATGCATGAGTTGTTTCTGCTTCGCTTTGTGTGCTACAGAACTCTTGGTTTTTTTTCCACTCAATGAGCTTAGCTAAGGGCTTTGAATTATGGTTAGAAGCGAAAGATATGTTCGACATGTGTGGGCCTATCAATTTGCAGTTTGAACATTAAAACCCCACTTATACTTTTAATTATTTAATTTTTTAAATGTTTAATTTGTTTCTAAAATTTTGGCTATGGCATGAGATATCATTAGTCTGTGTTCAACGCCAATCAATCTTTGTATGCAGCAGCGTTTACCCTTTTTTTGGTTGTTTACAATTAGTAGTCATGGAACTTTTTTTGTTTGTTTGCATGATTATAAGTCATAATACTGCAAGTTTCAAAGTGATGTATAGTTGGAAATCCATAGCTAGCGACTTGTATTTTTGGTTGTTATGATGTGCATTAGTTGTATTTTTCTTGAGAGATTAATATCAAGTTATCATTAAGTTTTTATCAATTTATAAATTGGACAAATATGTGTTCACGTTGACAGGCATGGGAGATCCTTATATCTTCCACACAGGGCCGGTCCTATGAGTTTTGGTACCTAAAGCCAAAAGTAAAAACAAGGCCTCTATACAGAAACTGATATTATGACTATTAATTAAATCATTAAAAATTTATATTGTTCATAAATAATGAGCAGAGAAAAAAAGTAAATAACTTTATCCGTGATAATAATTCAAGTTGTACAAAAGATTATCCTTGATACTATCGTTCATAGTTTACACTTTCAAATTAGGCATTGGTTATTCGGGTTCATTTACATTTCCTAAACATATTAATCTATGATTCTATCCTTGATACTACCTGAACTTTCCCATAAATTCTTTCATATTACATTTAAGTGATTTAATGAATTCCAGAATCCAGACTTTTGATTAGAGAAAAAACAAGAATGGGTACAGTCGTACTCGTACAGAGATATGCAACCATTTAGCAATTAACAATTTAACATTACTAAATTATCCAACCATTACAGAGATATGCAACCGGCCCTGCAACTAACATTACTAATTTACTAAATTATCAAAGTTAATTAAGAATTAACATTACCAATTAGCAATTATCCAATTAGCACAGCAGCAATGAAATCGAGAAGAGTCAGAACTCAGAAGACTTGGAGGCTGGAAGCCTGGAACTGGAAGGAGAGCCGCCGCCTGCCGCTTCTGTTGACCGTGTGCCGCTGCCGTGCCGCTTCGGCGCTTCCCCGGGTCGAGATCGACGACGACGACGAGACGACTCAAATCGAGAAGCCCTAGCTTCGAATCGCTGCGCCGGCTGCTGGAGCTTGGTGGAGGAGCCGATGGACGAATGTCACGAATCGCGATGTCTCGAAATCGACGACGAGACGAGTTGAACGGGACGAAATCGCGATTGAGAGATCTGCTTTTTTTTTTCTCGCTTGTACTCGGTAAAATTTGGTGCCCCGGATTAAATTGTGCCCTAAGCGGTTGCTTCCCCCGCTTTGGGGAAGGGCCGGGCCTGCTTCCACATATTGCATTTATTAACTTTCAGTAGTAAAAATGATAAACTCTTTTCTTCATATTTTACCACTTTAATTTGATAATATTTGATATGGTCACTGTTAAGCCTTTTCAACCCAGCCGCCCCAACAATTGTTTGTGATAAAAGAAGGAATTTGAGAATGATAAAAAGCTTAATACCATTGATCAATCTAAGTTAAACAATATTAATATCTCTATTATGCCTGCTTTAAAATACAGATAAAAAACATTGTACTAAACAAAAATCTATATTTAAGTTGTTAACTTTAAGTTCTAATTCGAGATATCCAATTAGATTGCTTGGACCATGAAATTAAAGACTATATATAACTGAAATGTTAGTCAGACATTCAACATGAACATGAAAGAAAATATTCAACAGTTAATGGATGTACACCATAAGCCAGTTGGAAATAATTTTTCCCCCATTTAAGGAACTTCAAATATGATTTTAATGCTTACTTTCATGTACTTTATTGCTTAGAAATTGTTGTACACACAATGTAGAGCTGTAATCAAAACATAACAATGATCTTTATTTAAATATGACTCAATGAGATATCAATTTGTGTTTGTTCTATGTCAAATGAATAAGATTATATTTGATCAAGTTTGACAATGCACAAGTATATTTTGCCCGTTGCATTTCTTTAGAGCATTACTGCTAGTAAATAATGTTTCCAACTGTTATACATTTTTGCAGCCATAAAGAGATTGATGTGAGCCTTCCTGATTGTTGTTATCAATGCAAAGCTCAATGGCCATAATCCTCCAAACAAAGAGGCAAGTCCTGTTTTTGTTTTGCATGTTATATGTTTACAGGACCTGAGCTTCAACAGTGGTTCATGCTTTGGTTAAAGAACAATTGACATTGGCTGTAGTAATATTTATAGAAAAATTAAGGGCATCATAACTTTGAGCTAGCTTAGCTTTAGTTATATCATTGTTGTATTCGGTTTCCCTTTTCCTTTATATTACCTTTTTAATTCCTTGCCGCATCACTGAAAAACAATATATATAATAATCTACTATTAATTTACTAATACAACACCTTTTTACCATACTGCTGGATTATGGGCAACCGGGATTTACATTGACAGAGTGGTGTTGTTTCCAATTATTTCTCCCTAAAGATTTGGTTAATGTTTAAATTCTAAATGATGGTTAGGCATGGGTGTATATTTGAAACTACTGGTTAATGTTTAAATTCTAAATGATGTGTATGGTTAACAAATCCACAATGTTAGAACTCTTGTGTTATCCTTTAATCTATGCGTACTCTTGTCCCAATTGAGTCTTTAATTTATGTCTACTCTTGCGCCTATTAAGTCTCATTTCATATTAACTTTTTTTAGTAATATGGCGACTCTGTTTTTAATATAATTGCCATACTTGATCATTGATATTTAATGGAGTACACTGGAACACAAAACGATGATAGGTTTAAAGAAGTTTTCATTTGCAAATGCTTGAACATATGGTTTAAAGAAGTCTGCATTTGCAAATGTTTTATGGTTCTAGCCAATTACAATTTAGTCTAACTGAATTTCTAGTGGAGGATTTCTTCACATATTCGTCTGTTGTGTACATAAACATATTACCTGTTTATCCACCATTTCTGAGCGAACAAATTTTTTCTCTTCATTTCCCACCTAATAAAAGGTTTCCTCTAGTATATATGCTTTATACTTTTCCATGTTTAATAATAGTTATTTAATTATAGCACTTAGGTACTTAAATTTATATGAGAAAATTAAGTATTTACGGTCTGTTATTCACAACAACATTAGATGAATGTTTGAACAGATTCAATATACTGTCGCTTTCATTACTACAGTTTTGGTTATACTTTTTTCGAGTCTGACATCAGTGGATGATTTCGATTTGAACGGTTCAAAATACCAAGTCGTTACACTACAACCAGGGTATAATACTTTTAATCTTGAGGGGTATCGTTAATCACAAATGATGCATCGATTGGTACGCTTTCAATGTTCAAAAGTCTGGCTAAATCACGTAGCATAAAAGATGGTTTTCTACATCTTATTTTTAAGACTAACGATTCGTCCTAAAATTGGTAAAGGAAATATTAATTAAACCTTTGAAAGAAGTATTTAGGCGTTTAAGGTTTGAAAGATGCCCAATTTCCTCAATAAAGCTAATCACAATATCATGAACTTTAGATTTCGATATTAGACATGAAATTATCAATTAATAAAATTCAAACACTTTGAGAAATTAAAACTTCGGTGCACTATTCATTAATTCCATTGAAATGTCGTATTCAAATAAATATCTGAAATATATATACGTTGATTTACCAAGCTCATCAAATTGAAGTATGATTTTGTTCTGCCCAACAATAATCAATTCATAAAAGAAAATTAAATTATATTATGATCAAAAGAAAACACAAAATAATATACTAATATTGAAGTCAATATTGTTTCCTATGCTCGTAGATTGTAGTTTTCTCCTTATAAATAACAAATTAATATGGATTTTATTTACCCTATTTGTGTACATGCCGATGTTTAAATATTTAGTTTTACTATGTACATGTTGTCCATTATGATGCTTTCCAATTGCAATAGTTTCTTTAGCTAAAACCAAGCTGCAACAAATCGTCCGTTTGACCTTGACGAAGCAGTAATTAGGAGGCTTCCTCGAAGGTATTTATGTAAATTAATTTGACTTGAATAGAAAGGTGCTATAGAAATCTGTAGTAATATAACATGGCTATTTTACATTGGTCTTATTGTAAAAATATTTGCTGAGGTTCTTTTGGTGGTCTACTGTACAAATATGCAATTTAGTGGAAACTAAGTATTTGTTTTACAAATTAAGGATAATTCCTTGTACTGTTCTGAGGCTTGCATCTAATGTTCATATTAAATGTAACGTGAACTAGTACAATTTTATCTGAATATACCAGTCATATTGCAGGAGAAAAATGTGAGGATAGAACAGGTTGTGATTTGGATATTTTTTTGCAGATTAATGGTCAATTTTCCAGATGCATCAAACAGAGCAAAATTTTTGAAGGTAATTCTTGCTAAAGAAGATTTAAATGATGATGTTGATTTAGAAGCAATTGCAAATATGACTGATGGATATTCAGGAAGCGACCTCAAGGTTTGTTTACATTTTATTATCTATTTTATTTGTTCTTTCAGTTTTGTTCCATTATAAATATTGACTCAGCCCTTTACTTTATTTTTGATTTTAGAACCTTTGCATTACTGCCGCACACTGTCCTATTAGAGAGATTCTAGAAAAGGAAAAGAAGGTTATTATTTATTTTCTGATCGATGATTTTGTTTTTGTGTCGGCCATTTCTGTAGTTTTTCTTGTTTATATGCAGGAAAAAAGTTTTGCAATAGCAGAAGATAGACCTCTACCAAAATTGCACAGTAGTGATGATATTCGATCTCTCAGTATGAATGATTTCCAATATGCTCATGAGCAGGTATTGGTTTCTACTTTCTGAAATATATTTCAAAAACAGTAGATTTTATAGTTTTAGGATATCATCGAGTGTTATAATGACATTTGATACGCAGTATGTAGTGACAAAGTCAAACATATTTTGATATAGAATCTTTTATCACTCTTCTAGTACGCTCAGAATACCTGCAATTGTACATTTAGCTACATCATTTGGTTAATTTTTTCCAGAGTACAACAAATCAGTTTGGCAACTGCAGGAAAAAATAATATGAAAAGCCAAATCTTTTTAGTCAAGCCTTAGCAATTTAAGACACTATTTAAATATGGAAAGTTGAGGATTAATATATCTTCTTAGATGAAGAGTATAGTTTGATGCTGAGCTCTTCAAATCCCAAATCGTTTATGAATAATCAAAATACGCTTGGAGGTGTGATATATTGAAACATACCAAAATTTTCAAATTATTCAATAAAGCCTGTGGGATGACTATTGTTTCATTTAATTTATTTGGTCAAATGGGATGTTGTTGCTAGCTTTTGTGAAGGTAATATGTACTATTTTTGGGGGTCCTGAATGCTGCATAGAAGATTTCTTAGCCAAATGGTTTGCATGCATTTTCAAACATATTTTCAAACATATTTTCCCACTTGCTTGAAAATGGTTTACATGCATAACAACTATATTCAAACTGTCATGCAACCAAGTTTGACTAAGCTATTTATTCAAACTGTCACCAAACACATCAATCATTTCGGTATCAAATCTAATTTGGTCCTACTAATTCAAAGATTTCGATAAGAACACAGTATAGAACTATTAATCAAAAAAGTGTATTCATTTTTAGTTATGTTGGAAAAAAAATGAAAATTAATATCTTCAAGTTTGTGTGGCTTTTTTCATTTTTTATTGTCAATTAAATCTTGGTTAATGGAAATACTTCGGCTGTTTTCAGTGTAAATGCAAAATCAGGAAGAAAAATGCTAAATAATTTATTTGGTGACTTTTTTGAGGTATATAGCATATACAATTGTCTAATAGTGGTATTTTTGCTTTGACACCTTAACACATAGCTGCTTATAAAATTAGTTATACTAGTTGTGAAATTAAGCAGAGCAACAAAGGTAACACAAATCATATTAATTGTGGAATTTTTTTTATTGAATTGCAAGACACATGCAGGAGTTGATGGATTATGGGAAAAACTTGTTAGTAATAGAGGTTAAAATTAATGAATTTAGAGAAAGTTGGTATCTTCTTTGATTATATTTTTGCAAATTTATTTTATCCTACATTATACATATATAGGCTTTGAAGCATGAAGGCAAAACAAATCTGATTTTACTCCATAGACTGTGACTGGAAATGAAACTTGAAGAGGCACTTCAAGGTTTAATTAATTATGGCACTGTAAATTAAGGTATGTAGAGGCACTTCACCTATATAGTATACATCTTAATTAATTATGTGGGCATCATACGTTATTATCTAATTAGTGGCTACCCTTGTTTATTGGCATCTTTTATTGAAGGGAAGTTGTTTTAGGTGAAATAATTAATTTGTATTTAATTTAAAAGATTTCCCAGTATGGTACTCATTAATTTTGATTTTGATTTTTCTTTCTTTTTTTCGACTAAAGTATTCTCAGCTCATATACTAGTTCATTTAGTAGGCTGAGTTCATGGGCTCAATCAGCTCATATACAGTCCTTATCTTTTTTTGTTATGAAAAATTATATAACTTGCGGATGATGTTTAGGTTGAAAAATAACCTATGTGCTTCGTTTTGACAGGTGTTGTATGATGATACTGGGGTTACTACAAGTTGCAAGGGAGGAAAAATTATTTTGCTGCATTCATTCTCTTTCAAATCGGTCTAAAGCTTGGATTAATGTATTTTGTATTGACGTATATCTTTGCTTTTAGTATGTATCGTTTTGGTTAGCTACGGTTGTTATTGTTTTTTTTGAGATCACAAATATTTAATGTTTGAAACTTTGTTTACGAAATATTATGGATATATATATATTGTGGTTTGGCTTATGTCTCCATTTGATTACGGACATCACAATGTGATAATTGTGTTTTTTTGAAATTTTATAATATATTCGTAGAATTGTAAATTGTAAGCTGGAATGTATGTAGCAGCAATGATAAAAACTTATAGCGTTTTAACTGTGCTATGGAAAGATGGGTTTTCCCAATTTTCATATACTACAGCATTATGATAGTGCTATAAACAGTTTTCATAGCAAATAAACAATGCTATAAAAGACAGCTAAACGCTATAAAAAGTAGCTGCATTTATGCATACAATTTACGATTGCAGCCCAAAACACTGTTGAATTTTGTTTTGTATAGCGTTTTTGGACGCTATTGTATATTTCGTATGTATGGCAACTTATTGTTATATAGCATTCATAAAAACGCTATAGTTTTACTTCATAGCGATTTTTCAAGGCTATTACAAATCATGTTTATAGCACTTTTAAACCGCTATGAAAAGTCCTTGTCCATAGCGTCTCTTATAGCGTTTTTTATGTTGCTATTATAGGTCACTGACCTATAACAACATGTTAATATACAGCGTACCAAAACACGCTATAGTAGCCTATAATAGCGTTTTTTCAACGCTATTAAAGGGTGTTTTTGTTGTAGTGATCTGAAAGAAAAATTAAGTTTTATGTCCATTGATGTTGTAGGCGTTAATCTTGTGGAATCTTGTAATCACTCTAATATAGATAAATTCAAGAACAAAGCGAATTGAATCCATAAATTTTCTTTTTCGAAGAATCATAAAGTTTTGAACAAAAATATCTAAATCTAGAAGGATTATATGTTATGTCTGGAAAACTAGGTCATAAAACGAATCAATGCTTCCAACGAAAATGATAGCATAATAAGAAGCATGGTACCTATGTTAATCCACAAGCAAATCTTGATAAGGATGAAGAGGTCATAGTTGTTATTCCGAAGGCCAAAAAAAGACTGACTGGGTGATAGATACTGGAGTTTCTAGACATCTTTGCACAAATTTGGAATAATTCCTTCATTTTAAGGATGCATGTGATGGTGAATGGATTTTCATAGGAGACTCTGTGATTGTAGAGTGTTCAAAAAAAGAAAGGTTCTCCCTAAATTACTTTTGGAAAAACTTTGACTTTAAATGATGTATTATATGTCCTTTCTTTCATTAAAATTTAGTTTTCGCTGTGTTATTGAACAAGGTTGGCACACAACTTATTTTCGAATTTGACAAGGTTGTAATCATTAGGAACAAGGTATTTGTGGGTAAATGATAATTAGTTAATAGTTTGTTTGTATTAAACTACGGTTTCTAATAATGAAAGTACTATCATTCTTCCTTATATGGTTGCACTACAACAAAAACACCCTTTAATAGCGTTGAAAAAACGCTATTATAGGCTACTATAGCGTGTTTTGGTACGCTGTATATTAACATGTTGTTATAGGTCAGTGACCTATAATAGCAACATAAAAAACACTATAAGAGACGCTATGGACAAGGACTTTTCATAGCGGTTTAAAAGTGCTATAAACATGATTTTTAATAGCCTTGAAAAATCGCTATGAAGTAAAACTATAGCGTTTTTATGAATGCTATATAACAATAAGTTGCCATACATACGAAATATACAATAGCGTCCAAAAACGCTATACAAAACAAAATTCAACAGCGTTTTGGGCTGCAATCGTAAATTGTATGCATAAATGCAGCTACTTTTTATAGCGTTTAGCTGTCTTTTATAGCATTGTTTATTTGCTATGAAAACTGTTTATAGCACTATCATAATGCTGTAGTATATGAAAATTGGGAAAACCCATCTTTCCATAGCACAGTTAAAACGCTATAAGTTTTTATCATTGCTGCTACATACATTCCAGCTTACAATTTACAATTCTACGAATATATTATAAAATTTCAAAAAAACACAATTATCACATTGTGATGTCCGTAATCAAATGGAGACATAAGCCAAACCACAATATATATATATCCATAATATTTCGTAAACAAAGTTTCAAACATTAAATATTTGTGATCTCAAAAAAAACAATAACAACCGTAGCTAACCAAAACGATACATACTAAAAGCAAAGATATAAAAATACATTAATCCAAGCTTTAGACCGATTTGAAAGAGAATGAATGCAGCAAAATAATTTTTCCTCCCTTGCAACTTGTAGTAACCCCGGTATCATCATACAACACCTGTCAAAACGAAGCACATAGGTTATTTTTCAACCTAAATAGATGAAGTACTAATGCACACTGAACAAACTTTATGTCAATTATTTTTCAAAATAATACAATAAGATTTTTAAAAAAACCGCATCAACCATAACAAATGTCACATAATTAAACGGACGCTAATTTTATAAAAAGGTTGCAGATTCATAAAACAAATAGGTAGGGTAAAAACTTGAAGGGAAGCATTCGTATCCTAACTTGGCAGAAAATAAAGTATGAAGAGCTGAGCTTTATAGCACTAAGCATGAATGCAGTTGAGTGATATTTACATGTTGAAATAAACACATGTTGAAATAAAATATCAAGCTCTTGATTTTGTAGACAACCACTAATTTACCATTACCTTTGTAACAATGGCCAATTTATCGTCCGTGTACAAATATACAAGCAAATTAGTAACAATAAACAATTTTGATCTATCAGCATTGACACTGGTAACGATATTGGTAAAATAATAATGGCAACCATCACTATAGTAGTAGCCCAGGGCCTAATACTATGTCTATGTTGATATTTAAATGTACTGATGACTATCTGCAATTAGGCTGTTTTCATAACTTGCCTTAATATGCATTTTTGTCTACAAACTTCAACTTATAGTTCTAATTTGTTTCATTGTGCTGAAACAATAGTTTGTTTAGTTAAATAACAATCATTATCTCCATAATAGTGTGCATCATTAAACCACAAGTGGAGTGAAAAAATGACAGTCGTAAACATAAACAAGATGAAATGATTCCAAACCTCACTGTATCAACCCAAACACCTCAACATTTCATCACTTCACCACCAACAACCAGACACAGTTCGTCACCCCGACCACCTCTCGAATCCAGCAAACTGAACCACACAATACTTCACAAACCAAACAACGGCTTCAGCTTCTCCCTTCCACGACATCGACCTCGCTGCTTACCATTACTAACCTGCAAACAATCAAACACTAATATCACCAATCACAAACTGCACTTCCATCAAAGCCAAACTTCCATCCTCTTTCTCCTACAACCAAAACCATCCACCTACATGACCATTAGCAACACCCCACTCACCCACTGCTCATCACTACGACCTCATCACCTCCTACAAGTCTACAGTAAACAACCATTCACAAGCTTCCTTCACCCAAACCATTCACACAAACGTCAACTTGACAACTGAATTACCTATTTAAATGCATAAAAACGTACCTTTTATTAGCAATAGTAGCTAGCAATCTTCCATATAGCAAAACAATGTTTTCTGTGCCTATAAAGCAAAGTAAAAGAAATAATTAGAATGCAAAATAATCACACACTATATATGAATGAATTACGTGATATGCTGTCAAATTAATCTGTTTGGATACACACACACATCAACATTAGAACAGACCATGACTATAGTACCTACCGAATCATATTTGACAAGTATTTTTGGTATTTGTAAAAATGGACACTATCCTATTTTATACATAAACCTTACAACATTTTACTCAAAAGGATTTACAATGTCATTTAGATCTGACCTTTGCATCCTTCATTTGGTATGTCGTGCTTTTGTCAGAGCTATCCTTTAGAGTTCTATGACTGGTAATTATAAAAATATATTAAACATAACTAAGATTGAATCTAAACCATCATAACTAAGATTGAATCCATGACTGTTTTACTACATTTTGTCCTATTTTCTCAACTAGCCATCTTGTGTGATGCTTAAAATGGAAAAATGCATTGGCATAAGCTTAAAAATGATAACACGTTATATACAGTTTAAATGCAAAATGCGATTCAACAACAAAAGTGGTTCTTCCCAAATCTAATAATTTTTGGAGTTTGTTGTAGCAACATCATCAATAAAATCCCTCTCAAAATATATATCAGCATCCAACTATATTAAATAAACGTCTACATTCATTTCTCCTCCAAACCATGTTGAAACCATTGGTTATCTAGCACAAAACGATATATTTTATATTTTCCATCTGGATTAGCATGCAAAGTAATTAATTCATGTGAAACTGAATATAGAACTTTTCATAAAGCAATAATACATGGATAACAGTAAAAACAGTTAATTGATTAAAAATAAGCATATATAATGCTAAATCCTTTCATATGACATTCTAGAGGCAATAATATCTTAAATAATACTTACAGTAATAGAGAGATGACTATTGATATGAGCACTTTGCCACGAGTTATAAGTCCTTGTCAATTTTCATCTGCAGCTGATATTATACAATACCTATCTAAAAAATAGATATGACAGACACCAATGCACAAAAGATATTGAAACTTAAAGTGTTGTTGGGAGTATTGCATAATATCAAGATGATTTGTTTTTATCGCTGCAGCATGGCTCCGTGTTCTTAAACTTGGAAACAGTGCTTTTCAGTTAAGAGAAATTGCCATCCTTTGACAAGTTCGTTAAAGTTTCATACTAGAGGTTGACATTAGCAACAAAATTATAAAATGATGTAACTATTGAAATGACAGTAGCAAATCTGATAGTAGCAACTCCATGAAAAAATGATGTAACCTTTAACAAGTTCACTCTTACAATTATATGAAGCCAGGACACAGTAAACAAGATTGCATGCAATGTGAGAATCCACAAGGGTCACAGTTGGGAAGTTATCCAATCCAATCGGAAAATCAAATCCATAAACAATAAAAATACACTAGTTTACCTTTTAGAATGATGACAAACTAATCCAAGCTTCCCTAGAATGTGCCACTGTTAATTATCAAGGAAATTTACCTTCTCGTAGTGTTTCCCAAAGGTCCTAAAATCACACAGCTCAAGTTAGCAAAACAATTAAATACTTGTATGTGCCATTGTTAATTTCTAATTTTAGGAAGTACCTAGGATGTGCACTACTATTGTTGGTTGTTTCCTAATGTAGAATATGTTTAGTAACCTACAGTTCAAACTAACTCTCAAACAATAATAGAAATTTCGATCAAAAATATCTAAAGTGTATATAAAATGAAATTAGGTAAAGAACAAAACCATACTTTTAATGAAATCTTGGACGACTTGGAAATAAACGAAATAGATCGAAGCTTAGACCTATTGTATGGTGGGAGAACATCCATTAAGATAATTTCGAAATCTGCTATTTCTGCATTTAATCATTCAAAATTTAAAACAACAACTAGAAATATTCAAAAATAACACATGGTATAAGCCCTGCAATCAGTAGCATTCAGAAATCACAAACTTTTTTGGAGTATGAAGAAATTCAAAATTGACGCAGAATAATCTAAGGCTTCTTCCCCTTGTTCATTTGCACAGGACCATGTTAACCAAAATAAAATACTATCAGTAAACTATATTAAACAAAAAGTACCATTTGTTTAGATATCCTACTATATTAATAATGATAATAACAAAATATAAAAGATAATGAAAGTCATTAGTAGCTAACACTATTATATCAATATCAAAAGGTTGAGCCATACTACAAAACCAACTGTCAATGTGATATGTGTACATATACATGCAATATTAATTTCTTTGTCAACAGAATATATATTACTTTAATTTTCTAACAAGAAAAGGCATGTTCCCCACATCATTACAGATACCATTTGTTAACCACCAGTTTAATCCATGACCAAGCAAAGTAGTGCTACTCATGTTTCTATTTTAACCAAAATGATGGACAGTATCGGTTAAATATATGCTGAGTCTAACATAAAGATGATTTATTTATGTAAATTAAATGAGTGCTTATTTAAAGTCACCGCCACATCCAACAATTCAAGACTGTGGAAATAAAATAACTAGTTAACAGACATTGATAGCATATGTGTAACGACCCGCTATTTTGGACCATTCAAATCGACAATAAATCCACACATGTCGGACTTGAATAATTCAAAATATCAGATTGTTATTTAAATTTGGCAAAACTCAGCATATGCAGTAAATAAATCAATCACAGAATCACAGACACAGAGTAATACAATAATACGCAGCGGAATAGATAAAATAGTAGTTCATGAAGCTACTATAAAAACATCAGAGTTAGAAATAAAATACAACAGAATATCTCCAATACAGTGAAGTCTCCAATCCAAACAGATGACTTCTGTGAACGAATCAACTGGAAAGCTGGAAGCTGAATCAATAGTTGGATCTCCAAACGAAGCTCCAAACTCCAAAGGTGAGTCTCAAATGCTGTATCACTCGGTCTGACCCGAGCGTAAAGCAAAACACAAAACACTCGAGTCAGGATTAACATTCTTATACTAATAAATCCAACTCAAGTGAAATATCAACTGAAATACAAGTAACTTAAAGGATGTTTGGGATAACCATCCTCTAAGGATCTTCAGAACTATCTACAAGGTGGAAATATACATTATAACACCGTGGTCATTTAAATTTAATTTATACTTCAAAACCCAAATATCATTTCATTTCAAATATATCTATTTCCAAAATAGTATATATAGATTAAATAATTTATAAGGTAAAGCATTTACAATTTCCTCAAGTCTCACAAATCGATTCAAATTAACTCAAATTCCAAATTCAAATTTATTCAAAGCTCAATTCATTAATTCAATTCAATTCTAAATATACCATTTAAATTTTTTATATATTTCAAAGCTTTAATATTCAACATTTCAAAGTTAAATTTTACAGTTTCATATAACTCTTGGTTTAACTCCATTTATTATTTAATCAAGGAATATTCACTTAATAAATTTAATATCATTTAACTGGCCCTAAATTTCAATTTTTACTAAATGCTTCCTTAAATTTATTTAAACAAGAAATATTCATTAAATTATTTAAATCAAACTCAAGTTATAAATCATATCTTAAATTCCAATAAGTTTTAAATCGGTTTAATTAAATAAAATTCTTTACTAAATTCAAATTATCTTCCCAACCTTAACTTATTCAAATTATTACTAAAATCTATTTTGAAATATAATTTTAAATACTCAGCCATATTATGTGTATTTAATCAATCATTCCCATTTACATATAAAATTTTAAGGCTCAACATTTATTAAAACCATATATTTCTTTCCAAAACCATAGAATTCATTTTCAAAATATTTATATATATGGACCAACGGTGTCTGTATAAATATATCTATCATATGGTTAAGTGATACGGATATTTATCATTTCAATCCGAATTCTAAATATATACGGGTAGAATCAATTCAACCCGTAATCCCAATTTCAATTCAAATGAAAATCGCTTGAGTTTATCATTTCAACCCATAACGAAATTCTCCTATTCTAAAGTCCGTTCGGGTATGTATCATTTCAACCCATAGTGAATTCTATACTAACAGGGAACTTGCAGAGTGATAACAGATAATAATAATAACATAACAGACATATATCGTCAATAACAATATAACATAAACAATAGGATATGGTGTCATATCCCACAGGTGAACAGTTACAGATAATAGCATATATAACAATTTAAATAGCTAAAGCAACATATTTCAATTGTTATTTCAATTGAAATCAAATTTAATAAATACAAGAACGTTAATCGTGAGTGATTGCTCACCTTTCGAGGCTAGAGATGATTTGACAAAGAAATTGAGTTACGAATCCCGGCACACACACTCAAAGCGAAGCAAGATTGACAAGAATTCGATGGACAAGCTGATGACAAAGAATTGACGAAGTCAAATCAGGATTGTATCGATGACGATAGATGGGCATAAGTGAACTCATATATAAATATATATACTATATACAAATCATATACAACTTATAATTTTAAAATAAATGCATAACTTCCAAATTCTATATTTACACACACATAACTATATAGATTCAATATTTTATTTAAACTTCTATAAAAATAAAGACCTATACGTATCAATTTTATTATATATATATATATAGAATGACTTATATATATATCACATGTACACCTATACTTATATCATTTTAAAAATCAATATTTGCAATTGTTATATATTAGACAAACAACATTTATAATTTTATAACTTATAACAGTATAAATACAATACATAACCTAATCATAAAGTAACGTATACATAACAACGTTACATTTGAGTTGCGAAAACAATGTTAATATAAACAAACAATTTATACAACTTTATATATCTACCATATACATATCCCAGATTATATATTATATACTAATCTAACTTATACAGGCAAAAATAAATAGTATCAATATAAATATATAATGCCAACATATACAAAAAAAACAAACTCTACACTATCTTTGAAAACCAAACGTACGTATACATATGTTTATATATAGCTACTGTATAACTAATATATATCTGAGATAACTTAAATATACAAAACATATATATACGGATTATCTTTATATATGTAAGCAGGTTAAAAGGTTGCACGTACAAATCTTAGTATAGCAAATACAATTCCTATATAACTCCTACAGAAATAGATACATGAATATATAAACTTAAGTAGGTAAATAACTTATATACGAACAGGCTTATATATTTTATTTCAAAACCCAGAATATAGCTCTTTTTTTTATACAAACAAATTTTATAAAACTCATAACTTAAAATAACTATACACGCAACATTTTATAAATAAAAAAACGAAAGGTATGCAGACCCATCAACTATATATAAAAACAGTATAACCCATAAATATAAAACAGTGTAAAACATATATAGTAAACTATCAACTTACGCAATTTATACAACAAACTGGCATGTTATAACCACCATATTTTATACTATATTTTTTTTCAAGCTTTATATACATATCAGATATGCAAGAAAATATATATACTTCCATTTGAACATGCAACAGACATACATATTGTATAAACATATAACCTGACATATGCAAACCAATATATAGAACAGAGCATATTATATATAAAAGTAGATAGGATATAGATATAAACTAATATATATATATATATATATATATAGTAAAAAGAAACAAACAATATTACCTCCAAACCGATGTGTATGTATATAAATAGATTTGCACGCTGATCTAGGACAAAGTGGAAGAAGGCCAGGCGGAAGGGGGTAGCTCGGGTTGGCTACAGGTACACATACATATTTGATAATTAAAGGAGGAGTTAAAAGCTTGTTTGTGCCAGATCAAGAGAGGGAGAAGAGAAGGGATGAAGCAGAGGTCGGGTTGCAACATTGAGGGGAGGACGAGTACCATTTAAAAGAAGAATAATAGGCTTTAGCAAATAAATAGAGAGGAGAGAAAATGGAAACAATATGTGGAGCTTTGCATTGTAAAAGGAACGAAAGTAAAAAGGCAAATGAAACGTTCAAATTAAATAAATGCCAACGGTCAGCCAAAAATTTAGCTGAAGAGTTAAGGCAATATATGGTTTTGACAGCACGTTTCAATTTTGAAACGTAAGGAAGGAAATAAGGTCACAATTTCGGTACTGGTACGACGCACAGTTTTATTGTTTCTGTCGCGTATCAGACCTCAAAACACAGAAATAAATATACCGTAGAGATCAGCATGACGAGACGATCAAAACGATATACAGATATTAGTGGTACGATCATCCGATCAAAAGTCGATAATCGGTACCAGAAAATGCAACTATTTTATCAGAATTAAGATAAACGGAGCAATAGAAGTCCGAATTTGACGAAACGAAGAATGATGTTTTACTCAGAAGATGGTTTAGAAATTTATTGTATAAAAGTATTCAAGTTTGGAAAACATTTTATTTTCATCAAAAATTAACTGACTTAAATTGAAATAGAATTTCTCAAGAAAATAAACTTCAATATTATCAGATGAAAATTTTCCAGTTGCTATATTAAAATAGACGTATTCCAAATAATAAATTTTTATTTTCAAATTTTATTGTTTAAAATTTCACAAAATCTCAAAATAAAATCACTAAAATTTTTGGTCGTTACACTCTCCCCCACTCAAAACTTTTCGTCCCCGAAAAGGAAGGAGGTAGTAGAATAGAAACAACCAGCAAGAAAATAGATTGAAAAAGAAGGGTAAACAATTAATTTAACTATATAAATTTTACTTAAAATTTGAAAACTTCGTTTGCTATTCAATTATCTTATATACTTTAAAACCTTTCAAAATCCATTTGTAAAATTTCTTGTTCCTTTATAAATACCCTTTATATATTTAAATGACACCTTTATAAATATATGAAACCATTTGAAAACAATTATTTACATTATTACTTATATTTACAAAGGAGTTATTTGAAAACATTAAATTCATAATTCATAAATTTATTAATTCTATCTAAAATACTTTTCAAATATTATTAATAAATCAATACTTTAAATATGTTTTATTTAATTAATAACTTCTAATTTTTTTTTATAACACTAATTTTTTTTTATTAAACCATGTAGTATATAAATAAACAATATTTGAAAAGGATATAGTCAACAAGGAAAAGAAGGAGGATTTTGAAACAAATAAGTGAATAAATAAGCTGAGCAGATAAGATAGATTCAAGGAAAAGTATCGGGCATGAATAGTTAATTTAGAACCATAAGGGTTTTGATTCCAAATATTGATACAAAATTTTCTTTGTTGGAAATACTTTTATTATAAAATACCTTTATAACGAAACAAATTTTCTTTCGAAAATACTTTTATAACTCGATGTTTCAACAAGTTTATCCTTGTTCCTGTAGACTCTGGTAGTGCGTTGATCAGGCGCAAAACTAGAATTCTCCAGGTACTTAGTAGACCTGTTTCAACACCCAGTGAAAATACTGGAAAAACTTTTAAAAACAGATATGGAAAGTACAATCCAATCAAAAACACAAACAAAACCTTTGTCTAACCATGGTTCGCAGATACACAATGGTTACGCCTGGGTCCCCCAGGAAACAATCCATATCCGTAAGCTTTCTCAGCCCTGCGAGTTACGCCATGATGACTAGTAGAATGCAGGATACACAATGGTTACGCCTGGATCCCCCAGGAAACAATCCGTACCCCCAGGCAAGACTCAGCCAAGCATTTGTGCTACTATTCGCGACCTACACAGATTGCAGGATACACAATGGTTATGCCTGGATCCCCCAAGAAACAATCCGTACCCCTAGGCAAGACTCAGCCAGGCAGTTGCGCTATGCAGTCACGAGAGAACAATAAGACCATGGGTAACGCCATGGAATTCGAAGGACACTCGAGTATCATATCCGGAAAACCAAAATCAGAGAGAATAATATCGATAGAATGAATCCAAGATGTGGCCACAAATCGGATATCAAGCAGAAGGCACTTTCCATATCTTTACTTCGAAAATATGTATCATATAGTACCTTTTCAAATCACTTTCAAATATCGTACTTATATAAAATCCATTATATATAAGATTTAATTTTCAAATCAAATACTTTCCAAAATCAATAGTATATCAAATCATACTTATATAGACTTCAATTATATAAGATTTCACTTTCAAATTGAGTACCTTTTCAAATCTATAGTTTTCGAATCAATTTCATACTCATACAAATCAATTTTATATAAGTTCGACAACTCCCAAATCAAGTGTTTAGTAACATAAGGTTCTCAAATTTCAATTTGTTTCAATATCAGTTCAATTTCAAAATCATATGCAATTTCACCAAATTATTTCTTCTCAAATTAAATATCTTTAGTTTCAAAGTTTCCAAAATAATAGATTTAGAAAATAAATCCAAATTTCCAAATCAATATAATTTAAGTCAACCAATTCATTTCAAAAATCAAATGTTTTCAAAATCATCTTATACTTACGTAAGGTCTATCTTATATAAGGGTCAAATTTTTCAAAAATAAATTTCGCTGTATGAAGAGCCATATGGGATTGAATATCTTTGCTTTTATGGGTTATATATCTTTGTAATTTAAATTGGAATTTTCTTTTAGTAAGCAGAGATATTCTAACTCGACAGCTTTCAATTTCAGCGTCAAAATATATCAATGATATTAGGATATAAGATGTACATACATCATCATTTCGCAGAATTACATTTGATCGCTCGCTCGATCACACAAGTTCGCTTTCGAACTAGTATTGTCCATTCGACTTCCCTAATGCGGATTTCGATATGGTTTCTCGACTAGAAGCCATCAGTCCCCTTGCATAGCCATATACTATGATAGAGCATTCTAGAATCAAGCCCAAAATCCATATCAAATATTCGCCATCAAGAACCAAATGAAAAAATCCTAACACGAAATGGTGTAATTCACCTCGAACTTGTGTACTCAAACTTGGATCAATTCATTATGCGAGTAAAATAGCATACGTACAACTTATATATTTATTCCAACTTGTTAAATATATAGTTTCATAAGGATGGTACTAAGTTAAAACATTTAAACTGAATTTTATTCAAAAAATTTTGAAGACCAAATTCTTCTCAAGACATTTTAAAATCTAAATTTCTTATTAGAGAATTTAAATTTTCCTTATTCTTTTTCTTAACCAAACAGTTTCAACTTATTTAAATCATATTACTACATATTTTAACATACATACCAAACTTACATGTTTTATACTTTTCAAAATTTCTTAGCTTTGAAAAGTTAACCTTGATTTGGAAGTGCTCGAACCTTCAAAATAGTCGAAGAAATCATTTTCAAATTCAAGAGTTGGAAATCAGCAACAATCAGTAAATCAATTTTAATAGATAGGGTTATATCAAATCCGAAACTCAAGGACTGAACACCGGCTTACTTCAAATCATTTCAAATACATATATCTTTCGAATATCAAATATTACTTCGGAATTTAAAAATCAAAACTGGTTTCACAAAATCACTCGCGTAGCAATGCTACTAAAGTGGCCTATCCCTTACTCTGAAACTCGAAAATCAATGTCGATGATGCGTGCACTCATCACCGAAATTATTTTCCAGCGACATAAGTGTAATATCCCGGAAATTTGGGGCAATATCAATTTAATAATCTGTTTAAATAATTAAA
This sequence comes from Allium fistulosum, assembly GCA_030737815.1. Classification (NCBI taxonomy): domain Eukaryota; kingdom Viridiplantae; phylum Streptophyta; class Magnoliopsida; order Asparagales; family Amaryllidaceae; genus Allium; species Allium fistulosum. The sequence goes on from JASFAW010000025.1 coordinate 416,467, forward strand.
TTGATTGATAATTTTTGATAATTAAATTTGAATTGATTTAATAATCTAATTTAATAAATATTTAATTAGTGAATTTTATCTTTTAAAACCTAATAAATTGATTTCTATTTATAATGTATATATATTTGTATATATTGTAAATAGAAAAGCTTTGGTTTGTATTTAATTTACATATGATATGTTAATTCATTTAATAAATAGTAGTAATTTATAATCTCCTTTATAAATTATTTTAAAATAGATAAGTAATAAGTGTTTAAGAAAATAAAGAAAAAGCTTTTATCTATATTTAAAATAAATATAAACTAACTAAAAAGACATGTGTAAATTCCTAAGGCTTGAAAATAACATGTGTACATTAATAAACCAATGTAAATGACAAATGTCAAAGCTTTAGATTTTTGTTTTTCTTTTATTTAATAAATCATTTTTACTTATATCAACATATGCTCTCATTCCATTCTCTTTTCTATTTGTTTTTCAAAGCTAAGAAAACTTTCAGCCTGAATATTCTCCAAAATCTTCATAACAAATCTGTAACAAAATTCTCATAAACAAATCAGTAATTAACTTCCTCTCAAACCAAAATTCCCTAAGCAAAATCTGTAACAATCTCTCAAACCAGAAAGCTTCTTCAACTCTGTAAATTCATCTTCCAAAATCAAGTCTTTAGCCTGCATATTTTCTTTAACCTGGAATCAAACTCCAGTCTGCATGCAACTGAGATATTTTCAAACTAAAGCAATGTCTCAACAAACAAGTTATAGCAACATGCAAATTTAAACAGCAAGCAATGCAAGTTTTCTAGCAAAGGCAATTCAAGTTTTTAAGTAAAACAGTTCCAGATCAAAAGAAAAGAACAAAAGTTGTTCTCTGTTTTCAAACTGGTGAGTAACTTACATTTTAAAAAACTTAAGTATATCTGTTTGCATGTTATAAATCCTTGAATCTATGATGTAATATGCCTGCATGATTGTTTAATATGTTTGGTATGAATGTATGTTTTGTATATATGGATGTAAATTGGGGTGCATGTATGATACTTATGTGTATCTCTGTTTTCAGTTTTCAAATTTAAGTTTTGATTTAAAAACTCTGTATCTCTAGATCTAGTAAATATTATGATGCAAGTTATAAACAAAAATTGATTGTTTTATCATATATTAGAGTTTAAATTTTTGTTTAAGTTAGAATAAAATAAGGATTTCTCTGGAAAATAGAATAGAACAGGAAAACTCTAGTTTTGTTAAAATTCGAATTCCTTAAATTATTGATTCAGATATATGATCTGAATCATTGTTTGAAAACATTAATTTTAGAAGTGAAATTATAATTTTTAGCATCGAATTGGAAGAGCAGTTCGAACTTGAATAGATTTGACATTTTGAGTAAATTCTAATAATCTAGTTGATCGGAGGGATCGTGAGCTTCTCTGGGGGTAGTAGAACGATCGTAGAGTTCGGGAAAATTGCCAGGATGGTGATCATGGTGTTGTGGTGGTGACAGTGATAGATTTAAGTCTGTAGACCTAGTTTTTGACTTGGTCGGAGAAATGGTCATCACGTTGTCTCTGGTGGACCGAGTTCCACCAGACTCTGGAGATTGGAAGCAGGAACGTTGACGAAGGTACGGCTAGAAGGTCAGGCGCTCCGGTGGTCAGAAAGTTGGATTCGAGAGTTTTCCAGGTTTGGGCTGTTTCCAGTTTTGTGATCGAGATTGCTCGATTTCGATTGATGAGGTTGTTCAAGTTTCTGGTGATCGAGATCGTGAGAGATGGTCGTGGACGAGATGTCGGCGTTGGAAGCGATGGTCGGAGGCGATCATCTCGTGTGTGCACGTGAACTAGTTTCAGCGTGTCAGTGTTTTGGTTTGGGGATTTAACAGAGGAAGAACTCGAGTATTTCTCGAGTTTGTAGCATAAGCGACTCGAAGCGTGTAGGGGTTTTGCTCGGGGGAATTTGTGATGGACTCGGGTAGATTTTAGTGCTTCAGTTTTGAAACCTGACAGGGTTTTTAAAATTTAAATTAAGTTTAAAATGTAAAACAGGTTTTTAAAACACAGTTTTAAATCAAATATAAAGTATGGATTCAAGTTAATTTGTATCACTAGTTTGAGATAAATAAGTTTATAACAATTTAAATGTTTTATCAAATTTAAAAGTATATTTTAAAAAGGTTTGAATTTAAATAAATTGGTTTAAAAACCTTTAATGTTAAGTGTTTCTTTAACATTTGGTTTTAAAAAGGGAATTGTAAATTTAATTTAAATATTGGTTAAAGTTAAATTTATAATTTTAAATCTTTGATTTGAAATGAAATAAAAAAGAAGATTTAAAAGTAAAAGATTTCAAAGCCTTTTGTAAATGATAATTAAAGTAGTTATAAAGGTTAATACTTTAATTTAGAAAGTAATTAAGATTTAATGATTTAGGTTCATTAAATTAATAGGATAATTAAAGAATAATTTAATAATTTAATTAATTAAAGGTTTAGTGTTAATTAATTAAATAATTAGGATTATAAGTTAATTAATTAAGGTTAATTAATTTGGGATTAAGAATCATTTATTTAGGTAAGTATAGATTTTAATAATAAATGATTAAAATTTATTAATCAAGTGATTTAAAGATTAATTAAGCAATTAATTTAGTGATTAGAAATAAATTAATTGGTAATTAAGAGTTTATTTAGTTGTAGTTAATAAATAATTGATTAAAGATTAATTACTTAAAGAAAGTAATTAAAGAATGGTTAATAATTAATGAGAGATCATTAATTAGGGATTTTTAAATAATTAATTAATGTGATTAATTTTGATAATCAATTAGATTAATTAGTTAATATGAAGTTGGTTAAGTAGAATTACTTAATGGAAGTAATTAAAGAAATTAATTACTTAAGGTAATTAATAAATTTGATTAAGTTAAATTAATTAATTAAATTAATTTAAGATAATCATTTAGAGATATGATAAATATAATTACTTAAATGTAATTAGTGAAGTGTAATTACTTAGGAAAGTAATTAAAGTTAATTAGTGGATGTAATTAACTAAAGATGGTTTAATGAAAGTAATTTGAGTTTAATTACTTTGTATAATTAATCAAAGGATTAATTGAGATAATTAATTAAAGGAGTAATTAATTTATTAAGTGAAGTAATTAAGGGAAGTTAATTACTAAATGAGATTAATCAAAGGTGATTAATAAATGTGACTAATTAATTATTAATTTAAATAAGATAATTAATTAAGAATAATTAAGGATCATTAATTAATATAATTAATGATGTAATTAAGAATTGATTAATTAAGATTAATTAATAAATAATAAGTGATTAAAGTAATTAATTAATTGTAATTAATTAAGGATTAATGTAATTAAGTATGGTTAATTAATTAATGAAGTAATTTAAGACTAATTACTGAATGGTTTAAGATAATTAATTTGTGAAATTAATTAAGTATTAATTACTTAAAGTAATAAAAGGGTAATTAATCAGGAATGATTAATTAAGATGGATACTTAGAGTAATGATTAATTAATTGGTTTAATTAATAATTAAGTAAGCAGGATTTATAGAATGAAGTAATTAGTTTAATTCATTTTAAATTAATTAGATATGATAAATCATTACTTAAGAATGGATGAATGATATTGAATGCTTTGCATTGTTGATATCTCTGATAAGAGATATGCTGATCTATGATATAGATGTTTGGTTGGATTGAAATGATAATATGAATTATCTGTTTGGATGATAATATGGATTATCTATTGTAAATTATCTATCTTTGTGTATATAGATAAGAATTGAATTGTTTTAACCTTAAAACAACTTGGCCCTTAAAAGATACGTTTTGGATTTCGATGAGACCGGGATCGGGTTTCCGTATACCGGTATTCCAGGTCTGGAGACCCGAATACCACATCGATCCAAATTAACGATAGGTCGTGAATCTCAAGTGAAGATGAAGATTCAGAGTGCAAGGGTTATTGTCGTTAACTCTTAGGGTGATTCCAAAACGAGTGTAACGAGATAATGCCTTCGGTTTCGTTCGAACCCGGAACGAACTTGTATGGATTGAATGCTTTCAGCACATCGTCAGGCGGACGATGAGCATTCTAAGTGATATGTTCTGATTAAAGGTAATCGTAACCTCAAGCCTCATCAACCGGGAATGGCTAAAACAGGGGAGGTGCAGCAAGGTTTCGTGGGTAGCACCCACTGAGAGCAAGATAGATCCCTGTCTAGAGGTCCCTTTTCTTTTATTCGGCTTAGTGTGTGGTTGGTCGCGCCAACTACGGGATTGTCTTGTTCGGAATTATCCAGTAAGGGATGGTTCCGGCTTTGTGTTGCAGGGGAGCGGGCGTACTCCTCGGTACGGTGATCTAGGCCACGTACTGTGATGGGCGGTACCCCAGTAGCCCGGCCATTGTATGGAATCCAAACTCCAATAAGTGCCGTACGTATTAGTTATGCCCAACTATGTTGGAATGTGAGATGTAAGCATTTCAGCTATTTCTATATTTTACTTGAAAACCCTAGACCCTATTATAATTGTTTGCACAAAAAATGAACAAACACCTCAAAGTTGTATGATTTAGTAGATCTTATGTTGTTCTTAGTGATTTTGGAGGTTTATGCAAATATATGAAAAACAGGGGCTAAACTGTAAAAAGACACGCAGATTTATAGTGGTTCAGGCAGAATGTGCCTACGTCCACTTTATATGTTATTTCTCTTCTTTTGTTGTGATTACAAGTACAAAGCTTTGGTACAAGTAAAAGAAAGTTGTTTGAAAGTTCCTTCCGTGCTTGAGCTCTCAAACTTGTCCCCATTGTTGTACCCTTGCCCCTCTACTTATAGAGTGAGGCTAGGGGTAGGGGTCCAGGATATGTATGGTCGTAGATGGGCCTGGGCTGATGTGATCTGGCCTGGTATGACTTGGTTCGGCATCACTTGGTCCGGAGGTGGGATGGTGAGGTTGGACCGGTGGTAGTTGGTCCGGTGGTGGAATGGTGAGGCTGGACCAGTGGTAGTTGGTCCGGTGGTGGGATGGTGAGGTTGGACCGGTGGTAGTTGGTTCGGTGGTGGGATGGTGAGGTTGGATCGGTGGTGATTGGTCCGGTGGTGGAATGGTGAGGTTGGACCGGTGGGTCTGCCGAATGGATTCGATGGAGGTCTACCGAATGGAGTCGATGGAGGTCTACCGAATGGAGTCGATGGAGGTCTACCGAATGGAGTCGATGGAGGTCTACCGAATGGAGTCGATGGAGGTCTACCGAATGAGGTCTGCCGAATGGATCACGTTTCTGGGTCTCGAGGCCTTCTGGGTAAGAATTCACCCAACATTTGCCCCCCAAAGCGGGGCACGTGTTTGCATGTGTCGCGCTTTGTTTCGTGCTTTGGCGTTTCCCGTAGTTGAAATAGGTCCATTTGGCGAGGAATGCCGAACCGGTTGATTCGGTTGCCTGTCGCTTGGCTATATATAGGGGCTATACCCCCTTTGCTTTTCCTTACCGAACAACTCTTGCCGAATAGAACCTACGCCGAATCAAACCTTTGCCGAATCTATCTTTGCCGAACCAAACCTTCGCCGTGTCAAACTTTGCCGAATCAAACGTTGCCGAATCAGGTGAGATCTTCAACCGGACCAAGTTTTGCCGAATGAACTTGCGTGTGTACGTTCGCATGCCGAATGAACATGCGTGTGTACGTTTGCATGCCGAATGAACATGCGTGTGTACGCTTGCATGCCGAATGAACGTACTCCTCTGATACCGAATGACACATGAACGTTTTTAATACCGAATGAGATTATTGAAGTGCTGCATCTGTTCGTCGAATGAATTGTTGTATCGAGTGAACATGTGTTTCATACTTCGAATTCTTTTTTTTAAGCGAAATTCCAGATTATGCTGCTTGTATATTCTAACGATATATTTTTCCCATGTTTGCAGATAAATGTCTCGAAAAGTTGAAACTCGATCAGATAAGAAGAGATCCGGGGGCGAAGGAGAGTCCTCGGCCGTGCCCCCAGCTCAATCAGGATCGGAGCGTCATGGGCCCGCCCCGAGGTCATTAGTGGATGGATATGGTCCTCAGGAGCTGCTGGATTCCCCGCCTGACTGCTTTCCTAGCTCTCTCAAAGAGGAGCAACTCGATGTTATATCTCGTTCCTTTGGGATCGATAGAGCCCTCATGCTGCTGCCGGGCCCAGGAGTCATGCCATACAGTCCTCCCGAAGGATACTTTGCTTATAGTAGGTACCATTGCATGTGTGGTGCTATCCCGCCTCTCAATGCTTGGATAGTCAGCTTCCTCACGTACCTGAAGGTGGCCCCATTCCAGCTTCAGCCCAACTCTTATGCCATATTGGTGAGCCTTTTTGTTATTTTTCGGAGGAAGTATGGTCGTGCCCCCTCCAACCGGGAGATCCGGTACTTGTATAATTTAAGGGGCTATAAGAAGGGGTCCCCATATGTTAGCTTGGAGTCTGCTGTGACCTTCAAGCCGGTCTTGGACCTGTACTCTAAATTCAGCATGTTCAAGAAAGAGTGGTTCTTTGTTAGGGACGACTCCGTCTCCATCCGGCGCTTTACCTCTGGATGTAAGTTGATGCTTTTACTTATAATTCTTATTCCGATTGTGATGCTTCTTCTCATACTTTCTCATTTTTGCTAGCGACAGGTGGCTTTCCGGTTGTGGAGACTGACCGCCTGGTTCAGACGGCGGCGGAGATAGAAGCCATTCTTGGGAAATACAGATCATCTGCCTACTTGATTAGAAATGCGATTCTTCTGGAATATAACTTGATCCTTCCGCAGCAGTCTGTAGTTAAGTTGAGGGAAACGGCGGAAGAGAGGGCGGCTGCTCAGGCTAAGGGAGGCGTTGCGGCAGAGGGCGGAAAGAGAAAACCATTCACGAAACCTCCAGCCGTCGGAGGTAAGAAACTTAAGAGATCGGACGGTCCTTCTCCCAGCAATTGTCCACTTACTCAGGGGGAGATAGATGCGGAGGAAGAAAGAGGTGAGGCGGAGGGCGGAAGAGACGTTGAGCGTCTTGGTGACGATGGTGGCGATGGACAGGGTGGTGATGGTTCCAGGGCTTTATCTTCTGGGCAAGTAGGCGAAATGCAAGAGTGGACGGATGATGCTCTCCGCCAAGCTTTTGAGGGGTTGGATGATGATCCGGCTTTGGTAGAGAAGACCGGGAAGGCGGACAAAGCCGGGACTGGTGCAAGTGAGTCTTCTCCGGCTATTCCGGCCAAGGTGGCTCTGACGACTCAAGGTGAACTCTTGACCCCTGCATGCTTCACTAATGATAGGGACTTAGGAATATTTTATGACCCGCTCCCGTCCTGGAATGAAATCCAGGACTTATTGCAGTATCCCACTCCTCCCCAGGGTTTGTACAACCACAGCTGTGTTTCTTTTCCTTTTCTAACTTGTAATCTACCGCGTTTCTTGAATCATATAGTAATGTAAGATCGTGACACTTGTTCTTTATATCAGGAACAGGCAAGACGCCCAAAGCTTCAGACCTTCGACACAGGCTCGAGCAATATAAACTTTCCAAAATTTCTGCTAAGCCGAAGCCCTCAACCCAACGCTCCGGGGATGTAGTCGGATACCGTCCTCTTCTTGGGGTCATCGAAGAGGGTATTCAGCAGAGGAAGAGGAGTCATCCTTTATCCGAAACTTCGCTCGGTCCTCAGCCTCCGGCTCAGCCTATTCATGATATTACTAAGGAGGGCAGCGAGTTTGTATCTTCTCCACACCCGTCCGGAAACCCTTCTGTTGTTCATATCGACCGTCCCGATCTGGCCCGTAATCCATTCGCAGGTCATCCTGATCTGGATCCGGGTTCTCATGATATTACTTTTGACGAAGTCACTGGTGAACACCTTCTCCCCCGTAACCCCATGGTACGAGTACTTGATGAAGCCAAGTCCTTAGATCTCGATCTACTCACCACTCGTATAGTCACTATGGGAGACGAGGCCAAAGCTAACATTGATCGGGTGGCAGAGGAGACCAAAAAGCTGATGGGGCATCATGCTCGGCTGGTTAAGGCCGGAGAGGAGATTGGGAGCGCCAATATCCGACTTCGATTGGTGGTTTCGGATCAGGCCAAGCAGCTTGCGGATCAGGCCATCCAGATTTCTCAGCATGAGGCTGCTACTGGGCGATTAAGGAAAACCATGGAAGAGGCCAGTCGGGCCGAATTGCGGAAAATGGAAGCTGCTTGCAAAGAGCGGATTGACATGGCTATTGCCACGGTGGACGAGGTTCGGAGAGCGGATCTCGAGCAGGTGGAGGAATTGTCCGAGAAACTTGAGGCTGCAGAGCTTGCCCAAGCTAAGTTGAGGGAAGAGATGGAGGTGATGCGGAGGTCCCTTCAGGCCGATTGCTCGAGATACAGACTGGAGAGAGATGCTGCCGTCGAAAGGTTGTCGGCCTCCGATGCCCGGATGAGGGAGTTTGAGGAGAACGAGGGAATGATGGATGACATGCTCCAGGACATGTATTTCCGGACCTGGAAGCAGGGCAATCTCTCTTGGATGGATGATTATCCCAGGGTCATGGCCAAGACCTATCTTCGGGCTTTGGAGGAGGCTAAGGCTGATGCAGATAAAGAGGGTGGAACGGTCTTCAGTATGGATGTGGTCACTGCCCAATTTACCAAGGAGGAGAAAGTGGCGGTAAAGGAGGGTATGCGGCTGCTTGCTGCTGAAGAGGCAGGTGTGCAGGTGGAGGATGACGACCAGGACGGTCAAGAAGCAGGTGCTGGTAAGTTTCCCTTTCTAGTCTTTCCGTTAACTTGGTTACTCGTCACTAATGAATCCTTTTCATGACCGGACAGGCGGGCAAAAGAGCAAGGACAAGGCTTCGATGTAACCGGCTCCCTGATTGGACCTGGAAAATTCTTTTTGTAGGCTTGGCAGTGTTGTATCTGTTAGTCTTAAGATAGTAGAGTAACTTCTAAGTTGTAATTCTTACTACTTGTAATAATCAACATTATTCTTGACGTGTAATTTTTTAACTTAAGCTGATTTTGTCGTTTCTTGAATATTTGTTGCAATTTCGACATATCGTATGAGAAATGTAGCTATGTATATTCTTGTAATTAAATTGTGTTTGATGTCAGATTCTGGTTTTAAATCATAGTCTCATGACTTGCAATTTTAGCGTGTGGTGTGAAAAAATTAAATTACAGTCATGCATCTGCACATAAAGGAAGAAAATACCGCCTTTCATGTTCTGTTTGTAAATGGCAGTCTCGAATATCTTGTATGACCGAGCATGGAAAGCAGTTGAATGCCCTGCCATCTGATTGTGAATCGCTACATCCATTGGCAGGTATTTCTTACCCTGCATCCTGTACTTTATGGTTTGTTATAGAGGATAGGAGGAAAGTTTTTTAAGTAAAATTGAAATACGTGAAATAGTAAAACTTCCAGTCACGGAAGGCCTTCGATGTGCTTAAGTTCGTGGCAAACGGGTTTTGTAGTCACTTTCCCTAGCTGTGGGTCTTGGAGACATTTGTCACCCATCTTACGCCTCCGCGGGGAGTTAATTCTTTTTTACCACAGCCGCACTTAAGACACACCGGAGCCGAGATCGCGCATAGTAACTACCCGGGCCATTTTGGCCCGTACTCATGGGTATTATTCGACTTACTGTGGCCGGCTAGCGTGGGTGCCGATCGTCAACTGTGAACTGCCCCTGGCTGGCCACACCTTATGTTGGGGCTTATAATTGGTTCACAGTTGCCGGCGAGCCTAACGCCGTAATGAGCTGCCTCGGCTATAGTCGGCCTTCTCGGTGGCTTATAATCGGCTCATTACAGTTGGCTTTAAGGGCCGTCGCGAGCAATGAGTTAACCCGCAGCAGAGGGATGCTGGAGCAAAAGTGTCTCATTGACGAGGGCATAGATTCGCATAATACCTGTTGTGTCTCGTCCACGTGAAGTTGCATTGTGGAGTGCTTTGAATAGAAATGCTATATGCTCAGGATTTCGTTCAACAGAAAAGGATAAAGTTAACAAGCAGCCAAGATACAAAGGAACAAGTTAAAAAAGAGACAAGGCTTTTTTAAAGTGGTTCGGCACGAAAAAATGCCTACGTCCACTGATTCTCTTTGTTAATTCACTTCATATGGGCAATACAAGTTAAGAAAAGTATCGACGGAGGTGTTGGATGTTCCATGCCCTCTGGAACACCTCTCCGTCCACTGTTGACAAAATATAGGCTCCGTTGTGGAGATCTTTATGAATTACATATGGTCCATCCCAGATTGGGTCTAGTGCTCCGGGGCGAGGGAAGATTCTCTTGAGGACAAGATCCCCTTCTCGTAAGGTACGATGCTTAACTTTGGAGTTGTATTGTGCTGCCACCTTTTGCTTGTGGGCTGCTGTTTTTAGGATTGCATCATTCCTTCTCTCCTCGACTAGATCCAAAGACGTGTTGAGGAGCTCTTCGTTCTCTTCTGGGTTATAGTGGATCCTACGGTGGGAAGGCACAATGGTTTCAACTGGGAGCATAGCCTCCGATCCGTATGCCAAAGAGAAAGGAGTGTGCCCTGTTGATGTTCTGAAAGATGTGCGGTAGGCCCATAGTGCCGTAGGGAGTTCATCCACCCAAGCGCCCTTTGACTTTTCGAGCTTCTTTTTGATCAGAGTTTTCAGAATTTTGTTGACTGCTTCGACTTGTCCGTTTGCTTGGGGATATGCTACGGATGAGAAGCTTTTGTGAATTCCGTGTTCTTGGCACCAGTTGGCGAATTCCTCGCTGTCAAACTGAAGTCCATTGTCTGATATGATTTTTAGTGGGACTCCGTACCTGCACAGAACATTTTTGATTAAGAAGTTGATAACTTTCGCTGAAGATACTTTATTTAGAGGTTCTGCTTCCACCCATTTGGTGAAATAGTCGACTGCTACTATAGCATATTTGGCGCCGCCTCGACCCATTGGCAGTTCACCGATTAAGTCAATTCCCCATACTGCAAAGGGCCAAGGGCTGGTCATCTGAGTAATCTCGGTTGTTGGTAGCCGAGGGATCTTAGCAAATTTTTGGCATCTGTCACACTTCTTGACGAAATCTAAGGCGTCCTTGCTTTAGGTGGGCTAGAAATATCCGTATCGGAGTATCTTTTTTGCTAACGTTTGCCCTCCGGTGTGATCTCCGCGGCTTCCTTGATGAATGTTGGATAAGATTTCCTTGGCTTCCCTTCCGGCGACACACCTTAACAATGGGTTAGAGAACCCGCGCCGATAGAGGATGTCTCCTTGTATCGTGTAGCGGGACGCTTTCCTCAAGATTTTCTTGACTTCGTTACGCCTGTCGGGTAGTGTGCCATTTTGTAGGTAGTCTCGGATGTGAGTCATCCAAGTTGCTTCTTCGGTTGCAGCTATCAGATTTACTTGATCAAAACTTGGGATCGTTTGCTTCGAGACAGTTACTGCCCCGAAGATGGCGACGTCTCTCATACTTGCTTGCTTTGCCAATTCGTCGGCCTCTTGGTTCTCTTCCCGAGGGATGTGTTTGACTAAGTAGTGGTCCAATCGGTTGAGAAGCGACTTGGTCTTCTTTAGATATGCTATGAGTCGTTCTTCTCGAGCTTGGAATTCTCCTAGTATTTGATTAACAATAAGCTGAGAATCGCTGTGAAGGCACAAAGACTTGGCTCCGATCTCGATAGCAATTTCTAATCCGGCTATTACGGCTTCATATTCTGCATCGTTGTTGGTGGCAGCGAATTCCAACCTTATAGCATAGTGCAGTTTATTTCCCCTGGGAGTGATTATTACCACACCTGCCCCCGAGCCTTGTTCGTTAGATGCACCGTCCACAAAGAGATTCCACTTGACATCTTCTGTTATCTCTAGTTGCTCCTTATCCTCGTTGGTAGTGAATTCCGCAATGAAATCAGCCATGGCTTGCCCCTTGATGGCGGTGCGAGGGTGATAGGTGATATCATACTGACTCAGCTCAATACACCATTTAAGTAGTCGCCCGGAAGTGTCGGGACGATGGAGTACCTGCCTCAGTGGTTGATCGGTCAGAACCTTGATGGAATGGGATTGGAAGTAGTGACGTAGCTTTCGTGAAGTGATTAGTAAACAGTATGCTAACTTTTCAAGCTTAGGGTATCTGACTTCTGCCCCAGTAAACCTTTTACTGACGAAGTAAACTGGTCGTTGCGTGCGGTTATCTTCCCTTACCAAGGCGGCGCTTAGAGCGTGAGATGACACAGCAAGGTATAGGTATAATTCTTCGCCTTCGCTTGGGGTCGAGAGTACCGGTGGTTTCTGGAGGTGTTCGATTAGGTTAAGGAAAGCGGTCAAGCATTCGTCCGTCCATTCGAACTTTCCTTTATCTTTCTTTAGAGCTTCGAAAAAGGGGACGCACTTGTCCGTTGCTTTGGAGATGAATCGGCTTAGGGCAGCCACTTTTCCATTTAGGCTTTGCATTTCCTTTCGGGTGGAAGGTATCTTGATGTCCCTTAATGCTCGGACTTGTTCAGGGTTTGCTTCTATCCCTCGGGCATGGACGATGAATCCTAAGAATTTTCCCGATGACACTCCGAAGGAGCACTTTAGTGGATTCAACTTCATTCCATACTGTCGAAGTACCTGGAACATTTCGCCTAGGTGGCTTACGTGATCTTTGGCTTTCCGTGATTTTACCAACATGTCGTCTACATATACTTCCATTGTTCGTCCTATTAGCCCTGCGAACATCTTGTTGACGAGGCGCTGGTAGGTGGCTCCTGCATTTTTAAGTCCGAAGGGCATCACTTTGTAGAAGTACAAACCCCGGTCGGTGATGAAGCTAGTGTGGTCTTGGTCGGGAGCATGCATAGGAATTTGGTTATATCCTGAGTATGCATCCATAAAAGACAGGAGTTCATGTCCGGCTGTGCTGTCTACAAGTTGATCGATTCTGGGAAGCGGGAAGCAATCCTTTGGGCAGGCGTCGTTTAGGTTGGAGAAGTCAATGCAGGTCCGCCACTTCCCATTAGCCTTCTTTACTAGTACCGGGTTGGCGATCCATTCTGGGTAAATAGCTTCTCGTATGAAGTCATTGGCGAGTAGATTCTTTACTTCTTCATCGAGGGCTGCTGATCGCTCTGCCCCCATACTTCTCTTTTTTTGTTTTACAGGCGCCTTGGTAGGATCAATTTTTAATACGTGGCATGCTATGTTGGGGGAGATTCCGGTCATGTCAGCGTGTGACCAAGCGAACACATCCAAGTTGTGGAGGAGAAAATCAATGAGTTGTTCCTTCAATTCAGTTTTCAGCTGCGACCCAATTTTCAGTATCCTACTTGAGTCGTGCTTGTCTACAGATATAAACTCCATAGCCTCTGCAGGCTCGGCGGTGGCCTCCTCCTCTTTGTCCCTAGGGTCTAATTCATTGAAAGGGTCGCTGGTGTATCGAAGAGGAGGGGCTTTCTTTAGTTGCTATGCTTCAAGGCTTTTTGTGCAGAGGGCAATCTCTACACCTTTCCCTTTATCTCTCCTGTGGTTGTTGCGAAGTTCGGTTACATAGCAGTCTCGTGCAATATCTTGGTCTCCTTCCACTTCCCCTACCCCATTGTCTGTTGGAAATTTCATTTTCAGGCACCACGGGGCTAGGACAATCTGGAAGTCAGACAGGGCTGGTCTTCCTAGGAAGGCGTTGTAGGCCGAATGGTTTTCTATCAGTACAAACGTCTGTTTCCTTACAACGGAGCGGGGATGGCTTCCAATTTCAACGAAGAGGTCCAGCTGCCCGAGGGGCATTTTCGCATCTCCAGTGAAACCGTGTAGCGGTTTATCGCAGGGAGATACATCCTTCATTGATAGCCTCATTTTGTCGAATGCGTGTTTGAACAGGATATTTACAGAGCTTCCAGTGTCTACCAGTATTCGGTAAACTTCGGCGGGACCGAGTCGGGCAGAGATAACCATGGGATCCATGTGAGGGTACTGTCTTCCTTCTAGGTCGCGTTTACTGAATGTGATGTCATCACTTTCTTTCCGCTTTGGGTGGCGCTCTTCTATAACCGTATTGACACAGTCTCTATTGTCTCTGAGCGACTTCCCATATCTTTCCATCTCTTTCCAACTTCTGTCTGCGATGTTCGGACCTTCTGAGATGGTATGGACCACTATCTTCTCTTGACTAGAGCTGCTAGCGTTGCGGTCGCCTCTGCCGGTCCCTGGTGAGGGTAGCCTTGGGTTTTCATTGGCAGGAGCTGGAGTCCTGTCTTGACTTTTTACATAGCGTTCCAGTTTCTTTCTTCTGATGTGTTCCTCAATCAGATCTCGGAGATGATGGCATTCGTTGGTATCATGTCCGTGGGATTCGTGGAAGCGGCAGAATTTTCCAGATTTCTGTGCGCTATCTGATTCCTTCTTGTATGGTGGGCGTTTGTATCTAACTTCGCCTTGGGTGGCAAGGAAGATATTTTCGATGGTCTCGTTCAAAGGGGTGTAAGAGTCGAATCTTGGTCCTGGCCGATATAGGCGTTTTTCTACTTTCTTGCCCCCAGCATTGTCTCTGGAATCATTTCTTCGAGCGTCCCTTGCCACAGTAGGGGCGTTGCCATGGGTCGTCTTACTTTGCTGTCCTGACTGCCACTCAATGGCAGCATCCTCAAGCCTCATGTATTTCCCGGCTTCATGGAAGAAATCGGGTAAAGTAGCTGGTTTTTCTTTTGTCAATCTTCTAGCAAATTTAGTGTCCGGATGCACCCCACTGCAGAGGGCCATCAGGATAAGCTTCTCATCGGCGTCTTGACCTGCGGCTGCTGCGGCGTTGAATCTGGTTAGGTATTGCTGCAGCTTTTCTCCAGGTTTCTGTTTGACGCTAGATAAGGAATAAGCGTCCTTAGGTTGCTCCACATGAATGCGGAACTGACTGATGAATTTTTCTTTCAACATTTCCCATGAGCTGATGGATCCTTGGGGTAGATGACAGAACCAGGAGGTAGCAAGATCTGCTAAGAAGAGCGGAAAGCATTTGCACAGTACTCCCTTTGTTGCTCCACTCATGAGCATATGCTGTGTGTATCTCTGTAAGTGTACAACGGGATCGGAGGTTCCTTTGTAGGGTTCCATTGTTGGCATCTTCCATTCTCGGGGGGTGATAGCAACTTCGATATTGCGGGCGAAAGGGCTGGTTACCCTAGCGCCTATCCCTCGATCTCTTTGCTCCCGTTGGACACACTCTCTGAATAAGCGCGCCATCCTTTCATCAGAATTTGGAGCAGACAGAGATGAGTTTGGTTCTGTTCTGTGGGGTTGATTCCGTCCAGACAACCTGTAGGGATGGTATCGTCTATCATTCCTCATATTTTCCAGTGGCTGCCTTTGATCTTCTGGGAGCATGCTTGGGTCAGCTACAGTTGGCCCTTGCCTTGATCTTCCCCTGTTGGGTTCTGATCTAAGCACTTCCTCGGGTCCAACTTCGGGCTGAACTCTAGCTCGGCCCCGTTCACCGGTGTTTCTGTGGTTAGGCAGCATGACAGGCTCAGCTGCAGTTGACCTTCGCCCGGTACCTTCCCCGTTAGGTTCGGCACCAAATGTTTCCTCAGGCCTAACTTCGGGCTGGGCTCGGTCTCGGCTCCTACCACGGCTACTCCTGCCGTTAGCTCCTTCGAAGAAGGAAGATCTTTGCTGTCTCTGAGATCCTCCAGATTGGGACTCGCCCCATGATTCAGTGTTGCGGTTGGATTCTTCAGCGTCCCTCAAGCGTGACATGAGATGGTCCACCAAGGCTTCCTGCTGGGACGTGAAGCGGTTAGTTACTTCAACAACAACTCTGTCCAAATCTGCCCTAGTAATTGCTGCGGGCTGTTCTGTGGCAGGAGTGGTTGGGTTAGCCTGTCCTTCACTTGTTACCGTTGCTGGAGGAGGACGATTTACTTGATTCGCGATAGCTGGATCAGGAAGGCTACTGGATGCGATGTTTTTTCCTTTGTTAACATCTTTTCTCTGTTTGGGAGGCATGTTTTCCAAGTGGCGGACGATGCTGTTAGGAAAACTTGTTAAGCGGATGAAGCTGAAGCTTCGAGCTTCAAGTTCTCAGTGAAAGCACCAAAAATGTTTGCACAAAAAATGGACAAACACCTCAAAGTTGTATGATTTAGTAGATCTTATGTTGTTCTTAGTGATTTTGGAGGTTTATGCAAATATATGAAAAACAGGGGCTAAACTGTAAAAAGACACGCAGATTTATAGTGGTTCAGCCAGAATGTGCCTACGTCCACTTTATATGTTATTTCTCTTCTTTTGTTGTGATTACAAGTACAAAGCTTTGGTACAAGTAAAAGAAAGTTGTTTGAAAGTTCCTTCCGTGCTTGAGCTCTCAAACTTGTCCCCATTGTTGTACCCTTTCCCCTCTATTTATAGAGTGAGGCTAGGGGTAGGGGTCCAGGATATGTATGGTCGCAGATGGGCCTGGGCTGATGTGATCTGGCCTGGTATGACTTGGTTCGGCATCACTTGGTCCGAAGGTGGGATGGTGAGGTTGGACCGGTGGTAGTTGGTCCGGTGGTGGAATGGTGAGGCTGGACCGGTGGTAGTTGGTCCGGTGGTGGGATGGTGAGGTTGGACCGGTGGTAGTTGGTTCGGTGGTGGGATGGTGAGGTTGGATCGGTGGTGATTGGTCCGGTGGTGGAATGGTGAGGTTGGACCGGTGGGTCTGCCGAATGGATTCGATGGAGGTCTACCGAATGGAGTCGATGGAGGTCTACCGAATGGAGTCGATGGAGGTCTACCGAATGGAGTCGATGGAGGTCTACCGAATGAGGTCTGCCGAATGGATCACGTTTTTGGGTCTCGAGGTCTTCTGGGTAAGAATTCACCCAACAATAATAAAATCAGATTTCCTATCAAATGTTTTGGTTAGCGTAAGGTAAAAACTTACCCATGTTTATTTGTGGGGAGTCTTACGTGATACCTTTTCTTTCTAAAGGTTTTGAAGTTAAGCAAGTTTAACCTGTTACTCACACCAGACCCATGTCTGACCCAAGTGTTTATTTCTGTTTTATAAACTCTTGGGTACTCAAATTTTTACGAGTAGCCAAGGGATTCAGGTTTAGCTTTGACGAATATTCTGGAGGAGCAATGGAGCAGGAGGCTTCGGCGTTTGTAGATATAGTATTCCGCTGTGTTGATATCTGTGATAGTGTCTTGTCTTGTATTTGAGTTGTAATGTCTAGACAGATGATTATAACTGTCTAGTAAGTGATGTATATGCTGTGTAACTCTGTAAATTGTTGTATACTATGTAATAGTTTATGTTATTAATATAATTTATTCGTTCCGCTGTGAGATCGTTGTTGTTGTTTCTTTCTTTCTTCTCTTCTTTTCTATTTTCTACCCCTTTCTTTCTTCATGACGATGCGTCATTCTGTGGAATGAGTGGCGGGTCGTTACATATGGTATCAGAGCATAGGTTGAGCGAATGCCTAAGCTTTTGGTTAAGTGAATATCAGAACACTAGGTTGAGTGAATACCTAGGTTCGGAAGGATTGTTCATTAGAGACAGGATCTGTAGCAACCTGTTTGAGTCTGAGTATATATATATACGAGAGCGCGTATTTGTTAGTTATATAAAATGGTTTTATATTGTGTTAATTGATCGGTTGGGTGGTATATGGATTCTGGTCAATACGAGTAGCTAACGTTATTGATAGGGATCTCTAAACACTTGGACCAGGCCAATGGACACAATATTGTTTTAAAAGGGAAGGTGAAATAATTTTACCCAGATATATTTTCTATATATAAAAAGTATCATTTTAAATGTATATGGTATTTGTAATGATTGGTTGAGATGATAATAATTTATCATCTAGGATTAGGAGTCTAAGTATTGAGGTTGGAAGTATCCGTCGAGACTGTAGACCGAATACCGTCTCGAGTAAACTTTGCTGTGGTGAAGGATTTCATCGATCTCCGAAGGAAACTGTTATGGTTCGGAGTTTATCTTTGAAGTTGGATGAGTAGAGTTGGATCTGTCGGTTAGGCAGAAGCGAGTGATGGTATCTCAGGAAATTGTAACTGTGTGATGAGATGCAGTAACTATGGATGTTCCCGAAGATGTTTTCTTTGGAACAAGTTAATGAAGAGTGTCTGTTTCGGTGTTGTGGCCGAGTCCAGCATGGTGTTTTTGGTTTGGGTTCGAGTTTCTCGAAGAGCTTTGGAAAAGGAAGCCTTTGGCATTTGTGGCAGCAGTGCAGCTCGGAGTATTCTGTGCATTGGCAGGAAGTTCTTCCGGCTTAGCAGTTTTTCTGGAGGTGGAGTTCGGAAGCAGCAGAGTGGATCCATTTCTTTGATAGATAAGATAGATAAGTGTAAGCTGTTCTGATTGGTAAAGAGAGAACAGTTTCTTTTGAATTTGGCTGAGTTGATCGCAAAAGTGACTTGCGATAATTTGAGTATTCTCTTGAGTTATCCGAGATTTTCTGGGATGAGTTGTCCAATCTGGGATTGTCTTCTTCATCAGCATTTTCATTCTTTTCCAGATTAGAGTGGTATAGCGGAAGCAGTTTGAGAGTGAATCTCTGGATATGAGAAGTAAGTTTGGAATCTACTGATGTTTGTAAGTAGAGTTGTGTTTTGGATTGGGTAGATCTTGAGAGGATCATTGGTTGAGTTATTTTTGGTCCTGATTGTTTCAAGAAGCATCAGCGAAGGTTGAGTTGATCAAAAAGGATTTGTAGGAAGCCAGGATCGTCTGAAGAATTTTGTGGATAAGAGACGAAGGAATTTGAAATTCGAAGTTGGAGACTTCGTTGTTGTGAAGTTTTTCTCTGATTAAAGGGAGCTATAAGATTTGGTAAGTCTGGGAAGTTAGCTCCGAGTTATTTTGGATCTTTTCTGTGATCTAATTTGGATAAGTGCTTTGATATACAAGGTTGAATTGTCAGTTTGGATAACTGGAATTCAATGTATTTTACGTATCTCTGAGGGAGTACGTGTTTGATCTATCTCTGGTTTTGGAACCAGCAGTTCTGGAAGATTTGGTTGTTGAGTTAGACTCGTCTTTAGTCTGATATCTTGTTTAGTTCTATAGATAGATGAGTAAGAACTCTATAGCTTAGTATTGTTGATTGTTTGGATTTTGTAGAGCGAGTATCCCGGTATATTTATACTTGGGGAAACTCGAGGAGATTGTATTCAGAATTTTGTTTGGATAATTAGAATTGTTTGATTGGATGAATTGTTTGCTATGGTTGTTAGCATATGGATGATAATATATGCTTGTGATTTAAAATAGATTATTAAATTACCTTTGTTTTAAATTTCGGGGACGAAATTATTTTAAGGGGGGAGGAATGTAATATCCCAGAAATTTGGGGCAATATCAATTTAATAATCTGTTTAAATAATTAAATTGATTGATAATTTTTGATAATAAAATTTGAATTGATTTAATAATCTAATTTAATAAATATTTAATTAGTGAATTTTATCTTTTAAAACCTAATAAATTGATTTCTATTTATAATGTATATATATTTGTATATATTGTAAATAGAAAAGCTTTGGTTTGTATTTAATTTACATATGATATGTTAATTCATTTAATAAATAGTAGTAATTTATAATCTCCTTTATAAATTATTTTAAAATAGATAAGTAATAAGTGTTTAAGAAAATAAAGAAAAAGCTTTTATCTATATTTAAAATAAATATAAACTAACTAAAAAGACATGTGTAAATTCCTAAGGCTTGAAAATAACATGTGTACATTAATAAACCAATGTAAATGACAAATGTCAAAGCTTTAGATTTTTGTTTTTCTTTTATTTAATAAATCATTTTTACTTATATCAACATATGCTCTCATTCCATTCTCTTTTCTATTTGTTTTTCAAAGCTAAGAAAACTTTCAGCCTGAATATTCTCCAAAATCTTCATAACAAATCTGTAACAAAATTCTCATAAACAAATCAGTAATTAACTTCCTCTCAAACCAAAATTCCCTAAGCAAAATCTGTAACAATCTCTCAAACCAGAAAGCTTCTTCAACTCTGTAAATTCATCTTCCAAAATCAAGTCTTTAGCCTGCATATTTTCTTTAACCTGGAATCAAACTCCAGTCTGCATGCAACTGAGATATTTTCAAACTAAAGCAATGTCTCAACAAACAAGTTATAGCAACATGCAAATTTAAACAGCAAGCAATGCAAGTTTTCTAGCAAAGGCAATTCAAGTTTTTAAGTAAAACAGTTCCAGATCAAAAGAAAAGAACAAAAGTTGTTCTCTGTTTTCAAACTGGTGAGTAACTTACATTTTAAAAAACTTAAGTATATCTGTTTGCATGTTATAAATCCTTGAATCTATGATGTAATATGCCTGCATGATTGTTTAATATGTTTGGTATGAATGTATGTTTTGTATATATGGATGTAAATTGGGGTGCATGTATGATACTTATGTGTATCTCTGTTTTCAGTTTTCAAATTTAAGTTTTGATTTAAAAACTCTGTATCTCTAGATCTAGTAAATATTATGATGCAAGTTATAAACAAAAATTGATTGTTTTATCATATATTAGAGTTTAAATTTTTGTTTAAGTTAGAATAAAATAAGGATTTCTCTGGAAAATAGAATAGAACAGGAAAACTCTAGTTTTGTTAAAATTCGAATTCCTTAAATTATTGATTCAGATATATGATCTGAATCATTGTTTGAAAACATTAATTTTAGAAGTGAAATTATAATTTTTAGCATCGAATTGGAAGAGCAGTTCGAACTTGAATAGATTTGACATTTTGAGTAAATTCTAATAATCTAGTTGATCGGAGGGATCGTGAGCTTCTCTGGGGGTAGTAGAACGATCGTAGAGTTCGGGAAAATTGCCAGGATGGTGATCATGGTGTTGTGGTGGTGACAGTGATAGATTTAAGTCTGTAGACCTAGTTTTTGACTTGGTCGGAGAAATGGTCATCACGTTGTCTCTGGTGGACCGAGTTCCACCAGACTCTGGAGATTGGAAGCAGGAACGTTGACGAAGGTACGGCTAGAAGGTCAGGCGCTCCGGTGGTCAGAAAGTTGGATTCGAGAGTTTTCCAGGTTTGGGCTGTTTCCAGTTTTGTGATCGAGATTGCTCGATTTCGATTGATGAGGTTGTTCAAGTTTCTGGTGATCGAGATCGTGAGAGATGGTCGTGGACGAGATGTCGGCGTTGGAAGCGATGGTCGGAGGCGATCATCTCGTGTGTGCACGTGAACTAGTTTCAGCGTGTCAGTGTTTTGGTTTGGGGATTTAACAGAGGAAGAACTCGAGTATTTCTCGAGTTTGTAGCATAAGCGACTCGAAGCGTGTAGGGGTTTTGCTCGGGGGAATTTGTGATGGACTCGGGTAGATTTTAGTGCTTCAGTTTTGAAACCTGACAGGGTTTTTAAAATTTAAATTAAGTTTAAAATGTAAAACAGGTTTTTAAAACACAGTTTTAAATCAAATATAAAGTATGGATTCAAGTTAATTTGTATCACTAGTTTGAGATAAATAAGTTTATAACAATTTAAATGTTTTATCAAATTTAAAAGTATATTTTAAAAAGGTTTGAATTTAAATAAATTGGTTTAAAAACCTTTAATGTTAAGTGTTTCTTTAACATTTGGTTTTAAAAAGGGAATTGTAAATTTAATTTAAATATTGGTTAAAGTTAAATTTATAATTTTAAATCTTTGATTTGAAATGAAATAAAAAAGAAGATTTAAAAGTAAAAGATTTCAAAGCCTTTTGTAAATGATAATTAAAGTAGTTATAAAGGTTAATACTTTAATTTAGAAAGTAATTAAGATTTAATGATTTAGGTTCATTAAATTAATAGGATAATTAAAGAATAATTTAATAATTTAATTAATTAAAGGTTTAGTGTTAATTAATTAAATAATTAGGATTATAAGTTAATTAATTAAGGTTAATTAATTTGGGATTAAGAATCATTTATTTAGGTAAGTATAGATTTTAATAATAAATGATTAAAATTTATTAATCAAGTGATTTAAAGATTAATTAAGCAATTAATTTAGTGATTAGAAATAAATTAATTGGTAATTAAGAGTTTATTTAGTTGTAGTTAATAAATAATTGATTAAAGATTAATTACTTAAAGAAAGTAATTAAAGAATGGTTAATAATTAATGAGAGATCATTAATTAGGGATTTTTAAATAATTAATTAATGTGATTAATTTTGATAATCAATTAGATTAATTAGTTAATATGAAGTTGGTTAAGTAGAATTACTTAATGGAAGTAATTAAAGAAATTAATTACTTAAGGTAATTAATAAATTTGATTAAGTTAAATTAATTAATTAAATTAATTTAAGATAATCATTTAGAGATATGATAAATATAATTACTTAAATGTAATTAGTGAAGTGTAATTACTTAGGAAAGTAATTAAAGTTAATTAGTGGATGTAATTAACTAAAGATGGTTTAATGAAAGTAATTTGAGTTTAATTACTTTGTATAATTAATCAAAGGATTAATTGAGATAATTAATTAAAGGAGTAATTAATTTATTAAGTGAAGTAATTAAGGGAAGTTAATTACTAAATGAGATTAATCAAAGGTGATTAATAAATGTGACTAATTAATTATTAATTTAAATAAGATAATTAATTAAGAATAATTAAGGATCATTAATTAATATAATTAATGATGTAATTAAGAATTGATTAATTAAGATTAATTAATAAATAATAAGTGATTAAAGTAATTAATTAATTGTAATTAATTAAGGATTAATGTAATTAAGTATGGTTAATTAATTAATGAAGTAATTTAAGACTAATTACTGAATGGTTTAAGATAATTAATTTGTGAAATTAATTAAGTATTAATTACTTAAAGAAATAAAAGGGTAATTAATCAGGAATGATTAATTAAGATGGATACTTAGAGTAATGATTAATTAATTGGTTTAATTAATAATTAAGTAAGCAGGATTTATAGAATGAAGTAATTAGTTTAATTCATTTTAAATTAATTAGATATGATAAATCATTACTTAAGAATGGATGAATGATATTGAATGCTTTGCATTGTTGATATCTCTGATAAGAGATGTGCTGATCTATGATATAGATGTTTGGTTGGATTGAAATGATAATATGAATTATCTGTTTGGATGATAATATGGATTATCTATTGTAAATTATCTATCTTTGTGTATATAGATAAGAATTGAATTGTTTTAACCTTAAAACAACTTGGCCCTTAAAAGATACGTTTTGGATTTCGATGAGACCGGGATCGGGTTTCCGTATACCGGTATTCCAGGTCTGGAGACCCGAATACCACATCGATCCAAATTAACGATAGGTCGTGAATCTCAAATGAAGATGAAGATTCAGAGTGCAAGGGTTATTGTCGTTAACTCTGAGGGTGATTCCAAAACGAGTGTAACGAGATAATGCCTTCGGTTTCGTTCGAACCCGGAACGAACTTGTATGGATTGAATGCTTTCAGCACATCGTCAGGCGGACGATGAGCATTCTAAGTGATATGTTCTGATTAAAGGTAATCGTAACCTCAAGCCTCATCAACCGGGAATGGCTAAAACAGGGGAGGTGCAGCAAGGTTTCGTGGGTAGCACCCACTAAGAGCAAGATAGATCCCTGTCTAGAGGTCCCTTTTCTTTTATTCGGCTTAGTGTGTGGTTGGTCGCGCCAACTACGGGATTGTCTTGTTCGGAATTATCCAGTAAGGGATGGTTCCGGCTTTGTGTTGCAGGGGAGCGGGCGTACTCCTCGGTACGGTGATCTAGGCCACGTACTGTGACGGGCGGTACCCCAGTAGCCCGGCCATTGTATGGAATCCAAACTCCAATAAGTGCCGTACGTATTAGTTGTGCCCAACTATGTTGGAATGTGAGATGTAAGTATTTCAACTATTTCTATATTTTACTTGAAAACCCTAGACCCTATTATAATAAAATCAGATTTCCTATCAAATGTTTTGGTTAGCGTAAGGTAAAAACTTACCCATGTTTATTTGTGGGGAGTCTTACGTGATACCTTTTCTTTCTAAAGGTTTTGAAGTTAAGCAAGTTTAACCTGTTACTCACACCAGACCCATGTCTGACCCAAGTGTTTATTTCTGTTTTATAAACTCTTGGGTACTCAAATTTTTACGAGTAGCCAAGGGATTCAGGTTTAGTGTAACGACCCAGAATTTTTGATAATAAAAATTCAAATATTTAATTGATTTTTAATATTAATAAATGGAATTTAGAAGTCGAGCGATTTATTATTCGAATATTGGATTTAATTTGATAATTAAATCGATAAAATAAATAGTTAAATTCCAGAGATAATTGAAAATCGAGTTTAATATGATTGAAAATGATTTGTAAAATTTTATTTAATCATACTGGAGTTATAGAAAGGTTATAGGACTTTCAGAATCGAATTTAGAATTAATTTGTGAAAATTGAATATTTTAATATTTAATTATCGACTGAAAAATAGCCAATTTTTGAACAGTCTCAGAATTGAACGAAACCAGTTCCATTGGATCCGTAATAGTTAGTTATTATCGGATTTCAATTTTCGTAGCAATCGGAGTTGTCGATTGACCCTGGCAACTCGAAACGCATCGAATTGTTTTTAATTTTAATTTGGCGAGTTAAAATAGTCATTTTTCAAACGGTCTCGGATTTCGACGAAACTAGTTTCATCGGATCCGTAATGTGATATTATTGTAAGATTTCAAATTTCGTAATTTTTGGATTTACCATTTGTCCGGTACAAATTTAAACGCCTCGAAATCGATTTAAATCGGTTTAATTTAAATTGATCGTTTCTTGTCATATCTCACACAGACGATCGAATTAGCTTCCGAAACACATTCCATTGCGTTCGGAACGCAGGGTAAACCTTAGAAACGTCAGCCGGCACGTTCGATTCGGAGTTCGGAAAATTTCGATGAATAGTAAATTGGGCAATTTTCTATAAAAGCACCTCTATTCTCTCATTTGCAAACCAGAAGAACAACCCTAGGGTTTTGAAGTCTCAGCCGCCACCCCCAGAATACATGGCCAGAAACGTTCCAATTTCATTCCTTAATCCTTCCCAATCCACACGTTTTTGGCTGAAGTGATCAACTGTAATGTTGTAGAGATTCGTGAGGGCTTTAATTCTATACGGGGATGATCGTCGTAGGCGAAGTAAATCGATGGCAATTCGTTCTCAAAGGGCCACAGTCGTTCACGTTTCTCGAGCAGAATGCATAGCCGAGCTTGACCGGATTTTGGCTATTGGTGGCACTCGCCTGAAGCTTCGCAACGGAGGTGATGGATCGTCCTCCGATCATCTATAGGAGGAGCGGCATCAAAGTTTTCGAACGGCAATGGGTTTTGGCTCGTTCATGTTGTTACTGGAGCATGTCTAGCGAAGGGGAGAAGAAAAAGCGCGTGCGGCCTGGATCAACAGATTTGAAAAGGAACGGCCCAGATTTGCCTTGATGAGAACGAACGGCAGATGTGCATTGTAGGGTTAAAATTTAATTTTAATTGAAACTAAATTGAATAATAATTCGTTAAACTTTGTAACACTGTATTTCTTTCATACGAGATCGAAAAATCAAGAAACCAGAAGCGTTGGAATCGCAGCGACGCGCTCTACGCTGCAACGCAGATCTGGGCGTGTTTGGAATCGGTGAAATTTTTGAGTAAAATTAAACGCGTGTTTAATTTTATTCGAAAATAAACGCTGGAACGGAATTGAAATCACGGTGAGATCTTCTCACTCAAATTGAATGTGGAATTTTTACAATTATTGATTGATGATTGACTGTTTGAATGTGCTATTAGATATGATAGGATATATCTATATATAGCAATATATACATATTGGCATATGTATATATTGGATTGATTGATTTCCCGCCTCGTATAGCGGATGAGACCCTATTGCGCCGTTAGTAAGCGGATTATTTTTATCAAACCCATATACCGCGATAATTCCGTACTGGAGCGGAATTGGTATTGTGCTAACATCTGTGGATGCAGGGAAACAGGTTGGAGGGATCCAACTGGATTCCTCACCGTATTGATTACTTACAGATATTTTGATATATTCTGTTATCATATGTTGATATATGATGTTTGATGTTGTGATTGACTAATTGGTGCTGTTGCATCATCGGATTCAGTTTTGAAATGTAAAAATAACGACTTTTACCTTAAAAAGGGTTTTAAAGTGATTTTTGAAAATATACGTTTTATGGAATTTTTGAATCGATTATAAACGTAAAATTTTAAAGTTATAAAAGTTATAATTTTTAGTGAAATATAACCGAACTATCGTTTTTAAAACAAAAGTTGATTTATTTATAAAATGGTTTAAATAGAGATTTTTGAATTTATTATGAAAGCTCTATATATAAGATTTATAAAATTTGATTTTTTTTAAATCAAAGTGATGAAATAATAAAGGAGTTTTAAAGACGTTTTAAATGATGTTAAAATGGGTTTTATAAAGGACAGAATAAATGATTTGTGAAGTCCTAAAAGAACGATTTTTGTAAATAAACGAATTATAAGTGTTTAACTTATAGAATGGACTTTTGGTAGAAAATTGAGTTATAAATTGAATTGGATAATAAAAGGAATTTATAAGTTGAAGTAGTTATAAAATATAAAATTGTGATTTATAAACGTTGTTTATGAATCCGAAATCACTTATTTTGATAAGTGAATTGTAGAAGTTAATTAAAGGAATTATATCCACGATTTTGGACAGTGGATAAGCCTTTAAATAAAATGTGTAGAAATGTTGAATTTGGATAACGAAGTATATTCATGATTTTGGACAGTGAATATATTTTTAAGTAAAATGGATATGGTTTTGAGAAGCGATATTATAAAATGAAGTTAATTGTTTTAAAAGATGTTTTTAAAACGTATTAAAATATCGAAATCGTAGATTTCAACATTTATTGTTGAAATAGACGTTTTCGAGAAATTTAAGGAAATGATGGACTATAACACTGTTGTTATAGTAAATGATTTTCGAAAGAAAATGTTTTATGTAGTATTGGGATTTACATATATCTATCTTAAAAATCCGAGTCCCTATACTAGTGATTTTGAGTCGTCGTAACGATGTTTTACGTGACATTCGTTTTGACTCAAATAAATGTTGTTATAGTAAACGGTTTCCTTAAAAGAATGAAATATATACTTAATTTGATTTAAGTATATTGAATATTTTCAAATGTTGAAAATAAATAGATTTGTGAAATACTTATTTTTAAATAAGTATGGAAATGTTTTTCCAAATGAAACAAAACGTTTTGAGAATTTATCTTCTTAAAGATAAATCGAAAATGAATTTTTGAAAACGATTGAAAATCGAATATTAGTAGATATTCGAAAAATGTAAATTCAATATGGAATTTATAAAGGAAATGGAAATTGTTTAGAAAAATAAACGTTGATTTATTTTTGAAAGTGTGGAAATTTTATATCTAGTAAAGATATTTTTGAAGATGAAATAATTTGGAAAATTATTTGGAATCTGATGATGTTGCGCATCTTTATTGATAGTTAAATAACCGACTATCAATAATTACCTATAGATAGGTATTTGTTGTGATTGGATGAATTTGAATGCCACACTTATTTTTGAATAATCGCTCACTATTCGGGTTAGCCGGGAAAGGACCATGGGGTCGTATAACCCATTCCGAATATGTGATACGTCGTAATGAATTGCATTCGAAGACCGGTGTTGAAGACCGGATATTTTTGAAAACGGAAGGATTACCGTCGAGTTACTCTACATCGGCTGATCTCCGATTTAGAGGTTTTATCACCCTTAGTGACGGGAAGTCCTGACGTGATTGAAATTATCCGGAAATGCAAGGGCTTCGTGAGAAGTGCCTTCGGTTCTGTTCGATCCCGGAACAGACTTGTATGGATGTGTGTCTGACGTTACACTTTGAGATGTAAAGCTGATTTCTTTCAAATACATTTCTGTTGGTGGCGGAGAATTTATTCTCTTAGCTTAACACCCTTCTCTGAGACGTACGAGCTCAGAGGTTATGTAGTTGAAATTTATCAGCGATATATCCAAATTTGGTAACGTGGCACACTGAGTGTTACTGTGAAATGATCGGTGTTTGATCATTTGTGATATGATCATTTGTTTGATCTTATATCTTTGTGATCATAGGTTGATCATTTTGTTTGACCCGAAGCAGGGCTTTTTGTAGAAAGCGTAGCTTTGTGGACGAGACTTCGTCGAGCCTCACACCCCGGAAATGGTCGAAACAGGAAGGATGCAGCAAGGTTCTAGGGAGTAGCGCCCCTTAGTGTATGTCATTCCTTCTGGATAGAGGTGGTATCATGGTATGGAGCCCAGATACTTAACCTATGTGGTTGCTGCATTATTATCTATGTGGTTTGTTGGAAATCGGGGATCCTCGGGAAGATCGGTTACGATCGGGGGATGGCATACACGTGTCAGTAGTTACCTATTTTTGCAGAGGTAACCCGGCCTTGTGTTGGCAGAGATCTAACCGTAATGTTAGGTTATTTCTCGGGTCGTCTATTCCAGGGACGTACCCATCGTGGAAAAGGAAGTTCCTTAGCCTGACCATTTGTTGGAAATCCAAACTCCAATACGAACTTTGTACGGTATTAGTTGTAGAACCTGCCATTTACGTACGGTGGTCACCACTGTTTAGATGGTAGCTATAGTAGGCATACGATACTGGTCGTATGTTGGCTAAGATTAATATTATACTTTCGAAATGTTTTCTACACTATGCACTAATAATAATATCCAAAATGATTTGATTTTGCGTAGTAAGCATCTTTGACTATCATAAGAAGAAATCTCCTCCAATTCTGCGTTTGCATTGTGTGTGTGGTGGGAGGTCTTATGGTAGTTTCATTTTCCAAAGGCATTGCGAATTGACTTTAAAAATTATTTTGTTGTTTATTTTAAAGAATAACTGTTTTACGATCTCACACCAGTCACCATGACTGACTCGGAGTTTATTGTTCCCTTCTAAACTCTGGGTGCCCACAAATTTCCACACGGGCAGCCTAGAGTTATGTTATCAGGATATTCTGGATATTCTGGAGCTTTGGAAGCAAGCTGGATGGCGAGACGTAGTATTTGTATCTGATAGTATTTATTCCGCTGTGTATTCTATATGAGGACAAGTTATATAACTGTCCGTTGTTGTATATGACTCTGATTGATGTATGTATAGAAACTGATATAATTCTTTGTTTTAAAAGGCTAGTGTTTATCTATTATATATTGTTCCGCTGCGATATGTGAGATTCTGATATTGTCTCTGTTCTGTATCTGTTGTTGTTTTCTTCTTTCTTTCTTCTCTTTTCCTTCTATCTTCTTCTTCTTCTACCTTTTCTTTTTCTTAAAACCATAACTTTTCGGGTTTCCGGCATTCGATGGCTCAGCAGTCGATAAAGTGAGTATCGATGTTGAATTTTCGAAAGTCGAAAATTTTCGGGATGTTACATTTGGTATCAGAGCATATGGTTAAGCGACAACCCTGCTCTGTTGGGTGTTACTCATTAGAGATAGAGTCAGCAGTACTCTAGAATGAGTTGAGTGTAATAATAGATATGAGTGCGTATTTGTTAGTTAATATAAAATTGTTTTATATTGTGATGATTGGTTTGTTGAGTGGTATATGGATTCTGATCGGTATTGTCCGTACAACTCTATCGATAGGGATCTCTAAACACTTATATAGAACAATTCGGCACGATATTGTTTTAAATTGGGTAAATGGAATAATTTTACCTCGATTATATTTTGTATATAAAGAAATAATTTTTTAAGAATTATTAAAGTGTATATGAATTGATTGTTAAGATTGTTTGAATAAGTTAAATAAAACAACAATTGTGAAAGAGTAAATGTATAAACCAATGAATTATAAAGATGAAGTTATAATTAATATGATTTACAATTGTGGAATAATCTTATATATATAAAGTGAAGTTATATAAGTAAAAGATTTGTAATTGTGATTTATAATCTGAAATAAAATTCCAAAGAAGTGTTTTGAAAGGATTTGATATTTTGGAAAAAATGTTTTAGAGTGATGAAAGCTCTAAACTCTTTTCAGGTCGCTGGAAAATAATCCTGATGATGATGGCCACATCATTAGAATTCATTTTCGGGTTTCCAAAAGAAGAATTGCTGCCAAATTGTTTTAAATGAAAGATGTTTGGAAAATTTGGGTTTTGTTTTGGAAATTCAAAAGGGTAATTTGAATTGTTTTCAAAATGGCTTTGAAATGTTGGTAAACTCTGGAATACTATATAAAAATACTTATGAAATAAGAAATAAGTTGATAACTTATACAAATTGAATTCTGATAGAATAAATTTAACTTAAAGGATGAAGTTAAATTAAAGTAAGTGTAAGTGAATCAATTAAATCTAAGTTGAGATTGTGGAATATGAAATCTGGATTTAATATGAATTTTGAATAAGTGAAGAAATTTGACTTTGGTAAAAGTTAAATAGGATTAAAATTTGAATTTGGATTTATAAGTGGAAACTTAAGTTAAGTTAAACAAATGATGTTTAATTGGAATATAACTTAAGTAATGTTGAACGAAGTTGATTTTGATATCAAAGTAAATTAATAAAGTGAATTTATTAAATGAATGTGAACTTGAGTTATATAAATGAAATTCAACTTTATTTGTTAAATGAATTAGCAATTGAATTGAATAAATGGATTGGATGTTAATCAATCTAATGTAAAGTATTGATATGAAATAATGAATATAAGTGTTAATTCATTAAAAGCTAATGAAGTTGAGAAATTAAATAAATTGAATGGAAGTCAATTTAATTTAAAAGTGTTGAACCAAATCGAATGTAAAATTTATAATTTGGTTGTGTTGAATATACATTGGTTGTTATTTGATTGTTAGTTGATTTCGTGTAATTCATTAAGGGTTAATGAAATTGAATCTACAAATTGGAAGCAAAGTGATTTAATTCAAATTGATAATATGTAAATTTGAATAGAAATGAATTTTATTCAAATTGAAAATGAACCAACATGAATGTAAATTAGTGAATGTAAACTAATTGGAAACAAATGAATGAATGTTAGTTAAATCCAATATTAACGAATCAAATGTGAGTAAATTGAAAACCAATTCAATGAATATTAATGAGAAATGAATGAATATTGATTCGGTATGGATTTGTTGGATGTTTATTGGATGATGATGGTTTGATGGTTGCATTGTTGCTTCTGAATGCATTTGTTGTTTGTTGCATTTCGTAGGTTGGCATATGTAGTTATGTTGCTATATGATGTATATTGACTATATTTTCATATCTACATGTTCTCATATGGTTTGTTGAGTGTTTAGTAGGTGCGGATGGCGTTGCTTCGCATTTGGAGCTCGCTTTCGCGCTATATTAGCCGTATACGCTCGCTAAAAATATAATAAGGTACATATCTCGGATTAAATATCGTACTTTTACACTTTTTTCCCTACGGGATGCCTCATCACTTGATGAGATGTATATTTGTGATATATATACACTGTCATTTTTTTCCGGATCGAGCCGCGCAAAGGAGACGCTGGCGAAATTTTCTGAAAATTTAGGGCGTTAGAATATTTTTGAGAAATTTGAAAATTTTGAAAACTAAGTTATGATTTGAAAACTTAGTAAAGATTTTGTGAGAAGTTAACTATGAATTTTGGAGAAGTTAAACACTTAACAGATTTGAAAATCTAATTTGAACGGTTTGTTTTGGAAAGTTAACGGATTTTGTATCTTCTTCCTAACTTGTAATTTCGAGGACGAAATTCTTTTAAGGGGGGAAGTCTGTAACGACCCAGAATTTTTGATAATAAAAATTCAAATATTTAATTGATTTTTAGTATTAATAAATGGAATTTAGAAGTCGAGTGATTTATTATTCGAATATTGGATTTAATTTGATAATTAAATCGATAAAATAAATAGTTAAATTCCAGAGATAATTGAAAATCGAGTTTAATATGATTGAAAATGATTTGTAAAATTTTATTTAATCATACTGGAGTTATAGAAAGGTTATAGGACTTTCAGAATCGAATTTAGAATTAATTTGTGAAAATTGAATATTTTAATATTTAATTATCGACTGAAAAATAGCCAATTTTCGAACAGTCTCAGAATTGAACGAAACCAGTTCCATTGGATCCGTAATAGTTAGTTATTATCGGATTTCAATTTTCGTAGCAATCGGAGTTGTCGATTGACCCTGGCAACTCGAAACGCATCGAATTGTTTTTAATTTTAATTTGGCGAGTTAAAATAGTCATTTTTCAAACGATCTCGGATTTCGACGAAACCAGTTTCATCGGATCCGTAATGTGATATTATTGTAAGATTTCAAATTTCGTAATTTTTGGATTTACCATTTGTCCGGTACAAATTTAAACGCCTCGAAATCGATTTAAATCGGTTTAATTTAAATTGATCGTTTCTTGTCATATCTCACACAGACGATCGAATTAGCTTCCGAAACACGTTCCATTGCGTTCGGAACGCGGGGTAAACCTTAGAAACGTCAGCCGGCACGTTCGATTCGGAGTTCGGAAAATTTCGATGAATAGTAAATTGGGCAATTTTCTATAAAAGCACCTCTATTCTCTCATTTGCAAACCAGAAGAACAACCCTAGGGTTTTGAAGTCTCAGCCGCCACCCCCAGAATACACGGCCAGAAACGTTCCAATTTCATTCCTTAATCCTTCTTCCCAATCCACACGTTTTTGGCTGAAGTGATCAACTGTAATGTTGTAGAGATTCGTGAGGGCTTTAATTCTATACGAGGATGATCGTCGTAGGCGAAGTAAATCGATGGCAATTCGTTCTCAAAGGGCCACGGTCGTTCACGTTTCTCGAGCAGAATGCATAGCCGAGCTTGACCGGATTTTGGCTATTGGTGGCACTCGCCTGAAGCTTCGCAACGGAGGTGATGGATCGTCCTCCGATCATCTATAGGAGGAGCGGCATCAAAGTTTTCGAACGGCAATGGGTTTTGGCTCGTTCATGTTGTTACTGGAGCATGTCTAGCGAAGGGGAGAAGAAAAAGCGCGTGCGGCCTGGATCAACAGATTTGAAAAGGAACGGCCCAGATTTGCCTTGATGAGAACGAACGGCAGATGTGCATTGTAGGGTTAAAATTTAATTTTAATTGAAACTAAATTGAATAATAATTCGTTAAACTTTGTAACACTGTATTTCTTTCATACGAGATCGAAAAATCACGAAACCAGAAGCGTTGGAATCGCAGCGACGCGCTCTACGCTGCAACGCAGATCTGGGCGTGTTTGGAATCGGTGAAATTTTTGAGTAAAATTAAACGCGTGTTTAATTTTATTCGAAAATAAACGCTGGAACGGAATTGAAATCACGGTGAGATCTTCTCACTCAAATTGAATGTGGAATTTTTACAATTATTGATTGATGATTGACTGTTTGAATGTGCTATTAGATATGATAGGATATATCTATATATAGCAATATATACATATTGGCATATGTATATATTGGATTGATTGATTTCCCACCTCGTATAGCGGATGAGACCCTATTGCGCCGTTAGTAAGTGGATTATTTTTATCAAACCCATATACCGCGATAATTCCGTACTGGAGCGGAATTGGTATTGTGCTAACATCTGTGGATGCAGGGAAACAGGTTGGAGGGATCCAACTGGATTCCTCACCGTATTGATTACTTACAGATATTTTGATATATTCTGTTATCATATGTTGATATATGATGTTTGATGTTGTGATTGACTAATTGGTGCTGTTGCATCATCGGATTCAGTTTTGAAATGTAAAAATAACGACTTTTACCTTAAAAAGGGTTTTAAAGTGATTTTTGAAAATATACGTTTTATGGAATTTTTGAATCGATTATAAACGTAAAATTTTAAAGTTATAAAAGTTATAATTTTTAGTGAAATATAACCGAACTGTCGTTTTTAAAACAAAAGTTGATTTATTTATAAAATGGTTTAAATAGAGATTTTTGAATTTATTATGAAAGCTCTATATATAAGATTTATAAAATTTGATTTTTTTTTAAATCAAAGTGATGAAATAATAAAGGAGTTTTAAAGACGTTTTAAATGATGTTAAAATGGGTTTTATAAAGGACAGAATAAATGATTTGTGAAGTCCTAAAAGAACGATTTTTGTAAATAAACGAATTATAAGTGTTTAACTTATAGAATGGACTTTTGGTAGAAAATTGAGTTATAAATTGAATTGGAAAATAAAAGGAATTTATAAGTTGAAGTAGTTATAAAATATAAAATTGTGATTTATAAACGTTGTTTATGAATCCGAAATCACTTATTTTGATAAGTGAATTGTAGAAGTTAATTAAAGGAATTATATCCACGATTTTGGACAGTGGATAAGCCTTTAAATAAAATGTGTAGAAATGTTGAATTTGGATAACGAAGTATATTCACGATTTTGGACAGTGAATATATTTTTAAGTAAAATGGATATGGTTTTGAGAAGCGATATTATAAAATGAAGTTAATTTTTTTAAAAGATGTTTTTAAAACGTATTAAAATATCGAAATCGTAGATTTCAACATTTATTGTTGAAATAGACGTTTTCGAGAAATTTAAGGAAATGATGGACTATAACACTGTTGTTATAGTAAATGATTTTCGAAAGAAAATGTTTTATGTAGTATTGGGATTTACATATATCTATCTTAAAAATCCGAGTCCCTATACTAGTGATTTTGAGTCGTCGTAACGATGTTTTACGTGACATTCGTTTTGACTCAAATAAATGTTGTTATAGTAAACGGTTTCCTTAAAAGAATGAAATATATACTTAATTTGATTTAAGTATATTGAATATTTTCAAATGTTGAAAATAAATAGATTTGTGAAATACTTATTTTTAAATAAGTATGGAAATGTTTTTCCAAATGAAACGAAACGTTTTGAGAATTTATCTTCTTAAAGATAAATCGAAAATGAATTTTTGAAAACGATTGAAAATCGAATATTAGTAGATATTCGAAAAATGTAAATTCAATATGGAATTTATAAAGGAAATGGAAATTGTTTAGAAAAATAAACGTTGATTTATTTTTGAAAGTGTGGAAATTTTATATCTAGTAAAGATATTTTTGAAGATGAAATAATTTGGAAAATTATTTGGAATCTGATGATG
Source organism: Allium fistulosum (assembly GCA_030737815.1). Taxonomy (NCBI): domain Eukaryota; kingdom Viridiplantae; phylum Streptophyta; class Magnoliopsida; order Asparagales; family Amaryllidaceae; genus Allium; species Allium fistulosum. The sequence goes on from JASFAW010000025.1 coordinate 451,716, forward strand.
TTGCGCATCTTTATTGATAGTTAAATAACCGACTATCAATAATTACCTATAGATAGGTATTTGTTGTGATTGGATGAATTTGAATGCCACACTTATTTTTGAATAATCGCTCACTATTCGGGTTAGCCGGGAAAGGACCATGGGGTCGTATAACCCATTCCGAATATGTGATACGTCGTAATGAATTGCATTCGAAGACCGGTGTTGAAGACCGGATATTTTTGAAAACGGAAGGATTACCGTCGAGTTACTCTACATCGGCTGATCTCCGATTTAGAGGTTTTATCACCCTTAGTGACGGGAAGTCCTGACGTGATTGAAATTATCCGGAAATGCAAGGGCTTCGTGAGAAGTGCCTTCGGTTCTGTTCGATCCCGGAACAGACTTGTATGGATGTGTGTCTGACGTTACACTTTGAGATGTAAAGCTGATTTCTTTCAAATACATTTCTGTTGGTGGCGGAGAATTTATTCTCTTAGCTTAACACCCTTCTCTGAGACGTACGAGCTCAAAGGTTATGTAGTTGAAATTTATCAGCGATATATCCCAATTTGGTAACGTGGCACACTGAGTGTTACTGTGAAATGATCGATGTTTGATCATTTGTGATATGATCATTTGTTTGATCTTATATCTTTGTGATCATAGGTTGATCATTTTGTTTGACCCGAAGCAGGGCTTTTTGTAGAAAGCGTAGCTTTGTGGACGAGACTTCGTCGAGCCTCACACCCCGGAAATGGTCGAAACAGGAAGGATGCAGCAAGGTTCTAGGGAGTAGCGCCCCTTAGTGTATGTCATTCCTTCTGGATAGAGGTGGTATCATGGTATGGAGCCCAGATACTTAACCTATGTGGTTGCTGCATTATTATCTATGTGGTTTGTTGGAAATCGGGGATCCTCGGGAAGATCGGTTACGATCGGGGGATGGCATACGCGTGTCAGTAGTTACCTATTTTTGCAGAGGTAACCCGGCCTTGTGTTGGCAGAGATCTAACCGTAATGTTAGGTTATTTCTCGGGTCGTCTATTCCAGGGACGTACCCATCGTGGAAAAGGAAGTTCCTTAGCCTGACCATTTGTTGGAAATCCAAACTCCAATACGAACTTTGTACGGTATTAGTTGTAGAACCTGCCATTTACGTACGGTGGTCACCACTGTTTAGATGGTAGCTATAGTAGGCATACGATACTGGTCGTATGTTGGCTAAGATTAATATTATACTTTTGAAATGTTTTCTACACTATGCACTAATAATAATATCCAAAATGATTTGATTTTGCGTAGTAAGCATCTTTGACTATCATAAGAAGAAATCTCCTCCAATTCTGCGTTTGCATTGTGTGTGTGGTGGGAGGTCTTATGGTAGTTTCATTTTCCAAAGGCATTGCGAATTGACTTTAAAAATTATTTTGTTGTTTATTTTAAAGAATAACTGTTTTACGATCTCACACCAGTCACCATGACTGACTCGGAGTTTATTGTTCCCTTCTAAACTCTGGGTGCCCACAAATTTCCACACGGGCAGCCTAGAGTTATGTTATCAGGATATTCTGGATATTCTGGAGCTTTGGAAGCAAGCTGGATGGCGAGACGTAGTATTTGTATCTGATAGTATTTATTCCGCTGTGTATTCTATATGAGGACAAGTTATATAACTGTCCGTTGTTGTATATGACTCTGATTGATGTATGTATAGAAACTGATATAATTCTTTGTTTTAAAAGGCTAGTGTTTATCTATTATATATTGTTCCGCTACGATATGTGAGATTCTGATATTGTCTCTGTTCTGTATCTGTTGTTGTTTTCTTCTTTCTTTCTTCTCTTTTCCTTCTATCTTCTTCTTCTTCTACATTTTCTTTTTCTTAAAACCATAACTTTTCGGGTTTCCGGCATTCGATGGCTCAGTAGTCGATAAAGTGAGTATCGATGTTGAATTTTCGAAAGTCGAAAATTTTCGGGATGTTACATTTAGCTTTGACGAATATTCTGGAGGAGCAATGGAGCAGGAGGCTTCGGCGTTTGTAGATATAGTATTCCACTGTGTTGATATCTGTGATAGTGTCTTGTCTTGTATTTGAGTTGTATTGTCTAGACAGATGATTATAACTGTCTAGTAAGTGATGTATATGCTGTGTAACTCTGTAAATTGTTGTATACTATGTAATAGTTTATGTTATTAATATAATTTATTCGTTCCGCTGTGAGATCGTTGTTGTTGTTTCTTTCTTTCTTCTCTTCTTTTCTATTTTCTACCCCTTTCTTTCTTCATGAAGATGCGTCATTCTGTGGAATGAGTGGCGGGTCGTTACAATAAGTGAGTTCTGGACTTCTATTTTCTCAAACTTCTTTTGAAATTCCTTCGAAATCATTCGAAACTCATTAAAATCATTGGAAACATTTCTTATTCGGAAAATACTTTTAAATCATATTATTATTATATATTTCAAAATCTTAAAACCAATTTCAAAACACCGGGTTCAATTCTCGAATTTCAAATTTCAAATCCTTTGTTATAAATCATGTTTTTTTATAAATCAATTTCTTATATAACTTCAAAATTTCAAATCCTTTCAAAAATTCAAATTCTTATTTTTTTTAAGGTATATATAATCCTTATTGAAAACATTTTCACTTTTATATATAGAATATAATCATACTTATAAAAATTTCGATATATAAAACAATTTCCAAAATACGAATAAACCCGATTTTTCAAAAGGATGATTCTAGAATGGATTTCAAATCAAAGATAGAAATTCAAATTAGAGGGACTCTAATCAATTAGGATTCTGATTCGAAGATAAGTTCGAACGAAAATGGGATAATTAATTACAAAACAGTAGATGGATACACTTATATAAATCGCGGGCCACCTTAACCGGGTCAACCGTGACTTCAAGAATATAATCGATGTGGAAATCTAAGGCAAATCGACATTCGATCGCCAGAGATAGAATTCGGCATAACAAGAGATGGCAACATCAAAACCGAGGGATATATAAATCTCCGGTGAATCAATGCCTATTGTAAAGGAGTTTCACCCCTTCACAAATCATTCAAAGATTGGTGGGGTCGCCTATTCTTATAGAGATCATTCGAAGTGGAGTTATCAGATACTCCAGAATCAAAAGAATACCAATAGAGAGAGCTAAGAATGAATTTTTGGAACCGTAGGGAACGTTCCAAAGTTCAAAGGAAATCGAGTCAAAAGGAAGAGATTAAACTCGAACGAACGTGATTTTGTAAATAAATTTACAATATATGCTAAGTTTTGCCTAGAGCCAAAGCTCTGATACCAACTGTAACGACCCGCTATTTTGGACCATTCAAATCGACAATAAATCCACACATGTCGGACTTGAATAATTCAAAATATCAGATTGTTATTTAAATTTGGCAAAACTCAGCATATGCAGTAAATAAATCAATCACAGAATCACAGACACAGAGTAATACAATAATACGCAGCGGAATAGATAAAATAGTAGTTCATGAAGCTACTATATAAACATCAGAGTTAGAAATAAAATACAACAGAATATCTCCAATACAGTGAAGTCTCCAATCCAAACAGATGACTTCTGTGAACGAATCAACTGGAAAGCTAGAAGCTGAATCAATAGTTGGATCTCCAAACGAAGCTCCAAACTCCAAAGGTGAGTCTCAAATGCTGTATCACTCGGTCTGACCCGAGCGTAAAGCAAAACACAAAACACTCGAGTCAGGATTAACATTCTTATACTAACAAATCCAACTCAAGTGAAATATCAACTGAAATACAAGTAACTTAAAGGATGTTTGGGATAACCATCCTCTAAGGATCTTCAGAACTATCTACAAGGTGGAAATATACATTATAACACCGTGGTCATTTAAATTTAATTTATACTTCAAAACCCAAATATCATTTCATTTCAAATATATCTATTTCCAAAATAGTATATATAGATTAAATAATTTATAAGGTACAGCATTTACAATTTCCTCAAGTCTCACAAATCGATTCAAATTAACTCAAATTCCAAATTCAAATTTATTCAAAGCTCAATTCATTAATTCAATTCACTTCTAAATATACCATTTAAATTTTTTATATATTTCAAAGCTTTAATATTCAACATTTCAAAGTTAAATTTTACAGTTTCATATAACTCTTGGTTTAACTCCATTTATTATTTAATCAAGGAATATTCACTTAATAAATTTAATATCATTTAACTGGCCCTAAATTTCAATTTTTACTAAATGCTTCCTTAAATTTATTTAAACAAGAAATATTCATTAAATTATTTAAATCAAACTCAAGTTATAAATCATATCTTAAATTCCAATAAGTTTTAAATCGGTTTAATTAAATAAAATTCTTTACTAAATTCAAATTATCTTCCCAACCTTAACTTATTCAAATTATTACTAAAATCTATTTTGAAATATAATTTTAAATACTCAGCCATATTATGTGTATTTAATCAATCATTCCCATTTACATATAAAATTTTAAGGCTCAACATTTATTAAAACCATATATTTCTTTCCAAAACCATAGAATTCATTTTTAAAATATTTATATATATGGACCAACGGTGTCTGTATAAATATATCTATCATATGGTTAAGTGATACGGATATTTATCATTTCAATCCGAATTCTAAATATATACGGGTAGAATCAATTCAACCCGTAATCCCAATTTCAATTCAAATGAAAATCGCTTGAGTTTATCATTTCAACCCATAACGAAATTCTCCTATTCTAAAGTCCGTTCGGGTATGTATCATTTCAACCCATAGTGAATTCTATACTAACAGGGAACTTGCAGAGTGATAACAGATAATAATAATAACATAACAAACATATATCGTCAATAAAAATATAACATAAACAATAGGATATGGTGTCATATCCCACAGTTGAACAGTTACAGATAATAGCATATATAACAATTTAAATAGCTAAAGCAACATATTTCAATTGTTATTTCAATTGAAATCAAATTTAATAAATACAAGAACGTTAATCGTGAGTGATTGCTCACCTTTCGAGGCTAGAGATGATTTGACAAAGAAATTGAGTTACGAATCCCAGCACACACACTCAAAGCGAAGCAAGATTGACAAGAATTTGATGGACAAGCTGATGACAAAGAATTGACGAAGTCAAATCAGGATTGTATCGATGACGATAGATGGGCATAAGTGAACTCATATATAAATATATATACTATATACAAATCATATACAACTTATAATTTTAAAATAAATGCATAACTTCCAAATTCTATATTTACACACACATAACTATATAGATTCAATATTTTATTTAAACTTCTATAAAAATAAAGACCTATACGTATCAATTTTATTATATATATATATATAGAATGACTTATATATATATCACATGTACACCTATACTTATATCATTTTAAAAATCAATATTTGCAATTGTTATATATTAGACAAACAACATTTATAATTTTATAACTTATAACAGTATAAATACAATACATAACCTAATCATAAAGTAACGTATACATAACAACGTTACATTTGAGTTGCGAAAACAATGTTAATATAAACAAACAATTTATACAACTTTATATATCTACCATATACATATCCCAGATTATATATTATATACTAATCTAACTTATACAGGCAAAAATAAATAGTATCAATATAAATATATAATGCCAACATATACAAAAAAAACAAACTCTACACTATCTTTGAAAACCAAACGTACGTATACATATGTTTATATATAGCTACTGTATAACTAATATATATCTGAGATAACTTAAATATACAAAACATATATATATATGGATTATCTTTATATATGTAAGCAGGTTAAAAGGTTGCACGTACAAATCTTAGTATAGCAAATACAATTCCTATATAACTCCTACAGAAATAGATACATGAATATATAAACTTAAGTAGGTAAATAACTTATATACGAACAGGCTTATATATTTTATTTCAAAACCCAGAATATAGCTCTTTTTTTTTATACAGACAAATTTTATAAAACTCATAACTTAAAATAACTATACACGCAACATTTTATAAATAAAAAAACGAAAGGTATGCAGACCCATCAACTATATATAAAAACAGTATAACCCATAAATATAAAACAGTGTAAAACATATATAGTAAACTATCAACTTACGCAATTTATACAACAAACTGGCATGTTATAACCACCATATTTTATACTATATTTTTTTTCAAGCTTTATATACATATCAGATATGCAAGAAAATATATATACTTCCATTTGAACATGCAACAGACATACATATTGTATAAACATATAACCTGACATATGCAAACCAATATATAGAACAGAGCATATTATATATAAAAGTAGATAGGATATAGATATAAACTAATATATATATATATAGTCAAAAGAAACAAACAATATTACCTCCAAACCGATGTGTATGTATATAAATAGATTTGCACGCTGATCTAGGACAAAGTGGAAGAAGGCCAGGCGGAAGGGGGTAGCTCGGGTTGGCTACAGGTACACATACATATTTGATAATTAAAGGAGGAGTTAAAAGCTTGTTTGTGCCAGATCAAGAGAGGGAGAAGAGAAGGGATGAAGCAGAGGTCGGGTTGCAACATTGAGGGGAGGACGAGTACCATTTAAAAGAAGAATAATAGGCTTTAGCAAATAAATAGAGAGGAGAGAAAATGGAAACAATATGTGGAGCTTTGCATTGTAAAAGGAACGAAAGTAAAAAGGCAAATGAAACGTTCAAATTAAATAAATGCCAACGGTCAGCCAAAAATTTAGCTGAAGAGTTAAGGCAATATATGGTTTTGACAGCACGTTTCAATTTTGAAACGTAAGGAAGGAAATAAGGTCACAATTTCGGTACTGGTACGACGCACAGTTTTATTGTTTCTGTCACGTATCAGACCTCAAAACACAGAAATAAATATACCGTAGAGATCAGCATGACGAGACGATCAAAACGATATACAGATATTAGTGGTACGATCATCCGATCAAAAGTCGATAATCGGTACCAGAAAATGCAGCTATTTTATCAGAATTAAGATAAACGGAGCAATAGAAGTCCGAATTTGACGAAACGAAGAATGATGTTTTACTCAGAAGATGGTTTAGAAATTTATTGTATAAAAGTATTCAAGTTTGGAAAACATTTTATTTTCATCAAAAATTAACTGACTTAAATTGAAATAGAATTTCTCAAGAAAATAAACTTCAATATTATCAGATGAAAATTTTCCAGTTGCTATATTAAAATAGACGTATTCAAAATAATAAATTTTTATTTTCAAATTTTATTGTTTAAAATTTCACAAAATCTCAAAATAAAATCACTAAAATTTTTGGTCGTTACAATATGCCAGGGTAAATCATCAATAATTTATAAAAGATCCATGTATTTGAACAAATAAAGCCATACCTTGATCCTTTTACTTCTCATAAAATTTACTCATATCTGTGTAATTGGAATTAGCCAATCCACTTCAAAAGCAAAACAAAATGATCATGTGCTAAAAAAACAATTACAAATCATTCACATTCACATACAATGAGAATGCTACATATAGTTCACTAAAATCATATAATATACAGGTAAAAAGAAACTAAAATCATAACATATAGCTCAAGTATTAGAATTTAATTATTTTATCGGAAGATAACTAACTTGGCTGGAATATGGATTTTTTAACTGCGCTCTTCTCTCATTATTCATTTTACATATTGTTTTATTTTTGTTTTTCTTGATAATTGGATAGGTTGTAACCACTATATTTTGAACTTTTCTGCTGGTTGAAAAGAGCATGGACCCAAACACAAATTTTCAGGACAGTAGCACATTGCCAAGAAGCAACTTTACTGATTGTGGTTAAATGTTGTTATTTAAATGCATTTCTAAACCAAATTATGCATATAATAATTAAACAGTATATCATCATGTTCTTTTGTAGACTTGCATCAGTATGCTCCATAGTTTATGCTTAACTAAGTACGATAATAACTTTACCAGCTTCTTGATAGTAGGCGAAATGACTTCTTTGCATGGAGTTTCTAAATACTGTCATCCGACAACCCGAATTTTTCAGAAAATTCACAACCTTAGCTCTGTACCTGATAACATTATGATGCATCTTCTTTAGTAGAGAAGCAAAGCAAATAAACTGTAACTAAGTTGGGTATATAATAGGCATATTAACACATAGTCATCGTTGTTTATTTTTATAGGAAAATGAAGGTGAAAATAGTGAAGTGGCATGCAGTGGCGTCATGGACATGGGATGCACAAGATGAAACATGCGGCATTTGCAGAAAACTATGTTGAATGAAAGGAAGAAAGAACAAGCTGCTGCTAACAGTGTGAATAATAGAGAATATACAATTTATCAAAGACAAGATAGTTTGTTGAGTTCTTGGTTGTTATATACTATCAGTGCCAGTTTGTTACTGCAATTGATAGGATGCAAAACAACAAGTGAAATTTGGTCTACAAACTCACAATCAGCTCAGCAAGTGAAATTTGGTGTTATACTTATTTTGTTAACCGTGTGCACAATTTGACATTTCCCTCAGAAGGTATAAAATTGAACTTTTGTTAAAGCAGGGTTGTAGAGCTCTAATAGTGGACAAGGACAATAACCCTAAGGTTAGATTTCCATATCAGTTGATTCAAATGAAATGACAAAGTTTCCTTTCTTATATTGTGTTTATCATTGTGTGTTGTGGAAACCATTTAATTTGGAGCTGATCGATGATAAAATGGTGGATACGTAATTTTCTTCCAAGTTGTATGAGGAGCTAAAACTTCCTAAGACGGGACACTCTACTATTTCTTCAATGTCTAAACTTTGGGCTGGTGTTGTATTTCATTGCATTTGATATTTATATCTTCTACATCTTCTTGCAAACCACTTTTTCTTACACTTTTATCTGAAATGCAATTCTGGGATTGAAACTAAAATGAAGATATAATGTTGAATGATCACTCGTGTAACAAAAAATGAAAGAAAGTCTAAACTAAACTGAACTTTCGCATGCTATCACCATTGGTTTACTCATACTAATAACATCAGGGTTATTATTTTTAATCACCAGTGATAGAAAAATCGTCACCTAAACAAAAACTTAAATCCATTATTATTGTTTACGCTTTTTTCTATACGCACTACCCAAGATCGTACTAAGAACTCTAGTTTTCAAATTAATAGATAAAATTGCATTTTTACTTCAACTGACAATTGAAAAATATTCATAACCTTGTTATGCTGTTTAAATAAAATCATTCACTCTCAATCCACTCGGTTAAAAAAAACTGTCAATTGGAACAAATTCATACATACCCAGCACATCAATTTTAATATAGAGAAATCAAACTATCGGTTATGCAAAATAAAACCATTTTGCAGTATTAATAACAGACAACCCCAAATCATCAACAACATGTATGACAGCCCAAAATTCAATTATACCCAAAATTACAAACTGTAAATCAAAGGAGATGTCACCTTTCAATAAACACAAAACTGCATAAACCACATAAATTTCAGATTAAAAGAAAGCCAAATGAAAACAGATTCTAAAATGACGATTTAACAGCTACAATTGTCATCCGTTAACTAAAAAAATTGACTTACGTGAACTTGGTTCCTATAGATTTGAGCAAATCCTGAAGTCTCTCTCGTCGTGGATTAAAGAACGGCCGCGATAGAGCGACAAATGATTTCTTAATGCCACGAATTAATTGGTCATGGCCCGATTAAAAGTCGGATGAGGAATTTAGGGCTTTGCAGGTGAGAACACGAGGAAAATGGATTTTGAGAATAGTTAAATATGAGAGGGAAAGGAAAAGAATATACCGTCAAGTAGTTTGGATGGCGTGAAAATTGCGATGTCTTGATCCTGATTGCCTTTAGAAGAAACGAAGATGACGAGGTGCATTTCAATGCCGTACTGGGTTGAAAATGCAGTAGTAGAGGTGGGCGTTGGAAGGAGAAAACAGGTGAAGATTACATAAGATGTGAGAAGAGAGATGAAGTAGAAGCTTTTGGGTTTTCATAAAAGATGGTGGAAGAATATGGAGAGGAGGGAAGGAAAGGGGGGAAGAATTAGGAAAGGAGCGGCCACGAAATATTTTGGTAGCCCGCTAAAAATTTGATGCCCTTGTTTTTTTACAGCGTCCATACTCGTTATTTTTTATATCTTCCTGTTTTTACTACAGGCTGCAATAAAACGCTGTGTTCCCTTGCCATTAATAATTATTTTTCTTGTAGTGTTGTGTCCATTGACATATGGCATAAGACTAGGATATTCAAATATTGGTCCCATTAAAAGACTTGAAATATTAAACACGCTAAATATAAAACATGGCACAATATCTCATAAATGTTCGATATGTATTAATGTCAAGCTTGCTAAGAAATTTTTTAAATCAATCATTGAGAGAATTACTAAACTACTGGAATTGATACTCATACTTGGAATATTTAAGAATAGGTTAGTAGAGGAGATCGCACTATTATGTAAGCTTCTTATGTAAAATTTTCAAATACACTAGTCTATCTCATTAGGTCTAAAGATAAGATTATAGATATGTTCTTAAGTTAAATCCTAACTAAACCAAAAAATTAAAAGGCTTAGGTATGGTGGGAGTGAAGAATGTTGTACTGATATTTTATGAAACTTTTATAAGAAAAATGGAATTATCTATGAAACTAGTGCTCCTTGCACCCTCCCCTCTCCCCCCTCCCCTAGAAAAAAAATGGAACAACCAAGAGTAAAATAAGACTTTTAAATAATATGATTACGATGAAAGTAAGTTCTGGTATGACTAACAATAAGTGGGTGAGGGAAAGCGGTTTTGTCCGTTTATTATATACTTAACAGAGTTCTTCGTAAAAGAATAGATAAAACCCTTTACAAATTACGGGGAGGTTTTCCTGCGAATTTGGAACTTACGAAAGAGTAGGGTGTCAAGCCAAACTGAGCCTTGCAGAATTTAGAAAAACTAATAAAGGTCCTAAAACATTTGATTGTGTGTTCATTAGTTATGCTTCTAACGGTGTTGCATATAGAATCATGTCTTTAAATGATCGAACTATTTGTAAATTTGGAGAAGTTAAAAATGTAATAATGAGAGCACTTTGGCCCTTCCATTGGTACTAATGTGTCATTATCCTTGCCTACTCCACAACATGCTATCAGTGAATCTAACAATGTACTTAGCTGGAGTAAAACGACAACGCATAATGCATAGCTTTGGACCAAACTCAATTAATTCCCTATTGTTAAACAATAATGATATTGAAAAGGTTAATTGATGTTGGAAAATTATAACAAAATCAACGTCTTTTCATTGCATGATCTTTTGCATTCTTTATTAATGAGAAAACATTTCTATTTATGTAATACTTATCTATTACGATTGAGGGGATCATGGGAGTGAATAGAATTGTGCATTAATTTGTATTCTCTCTGTTCTTTCTTCTTGATAAAGAATACTAAATTTACAGAAAACAAAAGTTATATTCTTCATCTCTTTCTCCCTACAATTCCCTTTGAAATAAAATCGATTTTCAAATATACTCAAAACTCATGGCCAGTGACTTCTACAAATTCTTCAATCTTGAGTGCACAATTTTGAAGGATTGTTGTATTAACCTTGGAGAGTTGACAACAATTATCGATTACCCCATAGTCATGCTAAATTTTGTTTTCAAGGCAGTGACCTCATCCTCGACACAACTCACATCACTTGCTTTTTTTCCATTATTCCTACCCATCAACTCTAACAATTTAAAAGAGAAATTCAAACCATCTTTCATGAGGATTAGACTATTTGGGTTTTGGAGCATGGATTGGAATATTACAATGATTAATGCATTTGGAGAAAAAAAAAGCAAGGATTGAGCAAAGTTGAATTGAATCTGTGATTTCGAAAAATTAACAAGTAAGAAATATTGTTAATCAAGACTAAGGTATGTTCCAAAATTTTCTACTACTTTTATTTGAATCATTATAGAGTTTGATAATAACTACATTTAATTTAGAAGTTTGAGAATGTAAAGTGGTTTAAAATCTGACTTTGGTTGGTGAGATATGTTAGCTGTAGTGAAGTAAATTTGAATATGCTATGGTGACAATTTCCCTTTATTGAAATATAAATTAATGATAAATATAATTACTTTTATGCAATGATTTCCTTTGGTTTCTACAATCTTAAGTAATTAAAAATGATTTTATTATATAACATAATAGAAAAAAATATAGAATTATATATTCTACGAATTTCTACTTATCTAATTGTATACTTTTCATTTATACAAATGTTAGATAGTAATTTTTTTTGTTAATTTCTATATAAGTTGTTTACTTAAGATATAAACATTTAATAAAAGTTAATAGCATTAAAAATAAATTTGGTATGTAATGAAATAAATAAATGCTTTCTGAAATAAGCGTATAAGTTATAAAGTATTAATTTGTAACGACCCGCAAATCCATACAATTAAAGCAAACAATCAACCACACATGACCCACTCAAATTGAATGGAAAGGCGGATAGTTAGGGAAAAGAAGAAGGAAGAAGATAAGAAGAAATTAAATAACATAGAATCTCACAGTGAAACGAATAATATATAATATAAGAAAGATATTTACAAAATACAAACTGTAATATATATACACACACACACACACACATACTGATATCAACAAGAGCGTACTAACCTTTCAGCCCGGACATTTATAAAAGCCTATCCTTACAATTGCAGACAAATACAACAATGAATGCGATGGAAAAATAAGCGTATACGCGAATACGTCTTTGGGCCTCCAGCTCATCTCCTGTAGCTCCAAAGCATCCAACTAATATGCTCAGTGTTCAACGACGAGTTTTCTATCGGATTAGAAAATCGCCGATAAATTTCAAATTAAAATTTAACTACAAGCGCACGAAGTACAAAAGTTAGTACGTGGCGAGTACGGGTCGATCCGCAGGGAATTGTTAGATTTTAAAATTTTCTAATCCATCAAATTAAACCAAAAGTGGAAATTGTTTTGAAAACTAGAAAGCTAAGTAAATGTTGAGATTAAAAACTATGTGATTAAAATTCAATTTAGAGGCAAATCCACTTTCTTATATTTTTCACATAAATCAACATAAAATCAAATGATGATCTCTTTTTAATCTAAGTAGGATTAGTGATGTATTTATCATAAGCATGGCCTATTTGAGTTATTAATTAACACAAATCAAACCATCAACTATATTACAACTCTAGTCCTACTTTTTCAAATATCATGAAACATGGCATAAAAAATGAAATCAAAATCTAGTTTAAGCATGATCTATTTACTATTAATTAGTAACATAGATCATCAAATTTTGATTAAAACTTCACTTTATTGTCATGATCATATTTAGATGAAGATGCAATTTGTGATTAATGAGATAAGCATAGCCTATTTGTTATGAACAAAGTAGGCTATTAAATTCAACATAAAACACGAACAAACATAAACATCCATTTTCTCATTAAGTACAAAAGAGATCATACATAGAAAATTTATGTTGAATCTACATGATAAAAGAAAGCTTCATTACCCCTAAATTATAGGGATTTAGCCTCTCATTTGTGTTATCATTTCAACACATAGAGATTTCAACATAGAAAATAAAACAAAGTAGAAAATAAACAAAGAAAAAGGAGATTAACTACTAGAAGGAAATGAACTAAACTAGTGCTTAAATGTAAATCAAAACAATGAACATGAAATGAAAGAGAGCATAAGAATAAAAATGAGCATATAAGTAAATAAAAGCATGTGGAAAAGAAAAGAGAAAGAGGCTAGGAAGCCATTTTTATTTCATGTAACATTGAGCTTACAATTTGCTTGCTTAATTTTCTAAGTAAAATGAAAGGTAAGAAGATCCTTTACATGTACATAAGAGGGCTATTTATACATGCATAAAAACCTAATTCAATTTTTAGGGTGGTTCCCAAAATGCCCTTTAGGAAGTGTGGCCACCAAATAACCATTAGCCACTAATTAATCCATCATTAAATGTGCATGAAGCTTTAACCTCCACTTAGTTGTCTATTAGCTTCTAATTGTAGATTTAGGTAACTGGGTGGGGTCCTCCATGATCATGAGCTTGAATTATTTCCCTCTTCGTTCTTTTGTATTCATTTGTGCATGCATGTATCTTTATAAAAGTCTCTTCCATATGCATCCAAATTCCTATAAAAATCATAAAAAATGTCCAAGTAAAAATTCTCAAATTCACACATGCACAAAAATGACCATTTTTCCCCTGAATGAAGATGAATATATTATGACTTGAAAATAATTGAATTTTGGTTTTAAACATGTTAAAGTGCCCAAATATGACATTTATTTAAATAAAAATAGAAAAAATATGGATGTAAATATATGCACATTTACGTGCACATCAAATACCCCCACACTTATCTTTTTATTCGTCCTCGAATAAAGGAAAACTAAGATAAATCCATTTTCGTAGGGAGCACGATTGCATTGAGCGTATGCAACAAGCCGTTAAACCTCTGATTGTCCCCGGTAGGACGAGTGTTGTCTCGTGAGGGTTTTCAGTGGATACTACCTACAAAATCCAAATGCAAAGTGAAAACATTTACAAAATGCAAGATTTATTTACAATGGGATGAATGCAAGTTTTTGAAAGTATTTACAAATGAAGAATTTACTTTCAAATCGACACTAATAAGTTAAATATAAGTTCTGGTCATTATCAAGAAATTTAAGTCCTTTTACTTGTCAAAATTTTTAACAAAAATTAAGTTGTCATAACAGATAGACTATAGTTTGGCTAGTTGTTTCGGTCGATAATACAGTATAACCATGAAATAAATTCTTAGTTGATTATCAAAGTTTATCAGAGTGGTATTTTCATTTCTTTCCAATAACAAGTCAAATCAAATAAGTTAAAATGGTGCTTGGATTTCAATTGCTTACTCTCTCTTATTTGAAAATTTTATTGATATTAACAATATTTACATATGCCTAACTCAGGTAAACCGAGGCCAGATATATTACCCATGCACTGCCTTGCGGACTGATGTGAGGGGAGTACAGAGAGTGGCGAGTGAACACACAAGTGTGAACACTTATCGACTGTAGGCTTTATTAATTTTTTTATATACATACACCTAACTCAGATAAACTGAGGCCAGATATATCGATCGTGCACTGCCTTTTGAGCTTACGTGAGAAGGGTACAAAGTATGGCGAGTGAACACACGAGTGTAAACACATGAATCTAGGTGTTAAAAATATATATATATATATATATATACACAATTTTTTTTACTTATATATATTTTGTGTTTTTTTCTATATATATATATATATTTTTGAAAAGAGAGAGTTTTGCAAAATTATCTTAGCATTATTTAACTTAGAAGGTAAAAATGTTATATCCTTTACTTTAAATTTACCACTTTTTTTAAACAAAGATTTTCATTTAGAATATATTTCATAATTAACACATATGAATCTTCCTATATACTAGTTAAACCATTGTTATTTGTAATCAAACTTCATTTTTATTTTTGTCAAGACAAATAAATTTTCAAAAATTTCAATTTACTAACCAAAACTTATACTTATCCTATAGTGTTTCTTCAAAAATAAATCAAAATGCTAAAGAGAAAATGTATTTGAGATTTAGAAGTTTTGAGATTTGTTTTTAGATAAAAGAAAATGAAAATTCAAAAATGCCATGAAACTTTAAAAAAAATGAAAATGAGACTCCCTCCACACTTAATATTTAACTGTGTCCCCACAGTAACTGCATGATATAATGAGTATAACGGGGAAAAATATGTACATATTTACAAAAGAGGGTTAACATTCTTACTAGACATAGCTCGGCTCATGAAGAATCATGAGCTCCTCCTCTTGGTTATTTGGCAATTCCAAGAAAAGTTTCAAGCGATGACCGTTTACTTTGAAAATCGATCCATCCCTGGGGTTTTCTATTTCTACGACACCTTGTGGAAAAACAGTTCGTACCACAAATGGTCTGGTCCATCTCGATTTAAGTTTCCCAGGGAATAAATTAAGTCTTGAGTCATATAAAAGAACTTCCTAGTTAGGCGAAAACGTTTTCCTTAGGATTGACTTGTCATGAAAAACTTTTGTTCTTTCTTTGTAAATTTTCTCGTTTTCATACGCATCGTTCCTAAGTTTTTCTAGTTCGTTGAGTTGTAGTTTTCGGTTTTCGCTAACTTTCTCAAGATCAAAGTTCAAGTTCTTTATTACCCATAACGCTTTGTGTTCAATTTCAACAGGTAAATGGCAGGCTTTCCCGTAAACTAAGCAAAATGAGGACATCCTAAGGTTAATTTTAAAAGTAGTATGGTAAGCCCAAAGCGCGTCGTTCAATTTCTGAGACCAATCTTTTCAATTTTTGTTGACAGTTTTCTCCTAGATTTGTTTTATTTGACGATTTGAAACTTCAACTTGCCCACAAGTTTGAGGATGATATGGAGTGGATAACTTGTGGGTTATCGAGTATTTCTTCATTAATGTTTCAAAAGATCGATTGCAAAAATGGGTTCCGTTATCACTGATTATTGTGCGAGGTATGCCGAACCTCGAAAGATGTTTTCTTTGAGAAATTTCACAACAATTCTATGGTCGTTCGTTTTGCAAGGAACGGCTTCGACCCATTTTGAGACATAATCGACAGCGAGAAGGATATACGAGTTTCCAAAAGAATTGGGAAAAGGTCCCATAAAGTTGATACCTCGAACATCAAAGATTTCGATCGTAAGAATGGGGTCTAGAGGCATCGTATTTCATTGAGAAATTCATCCCAGCATTTGACATCGATCGCAAGTTTGCAAAATTCGAATGAGTCTTTGAAAAGAGAGGGCCAATAGAAACCACACTGAAGCACTTTTTCTACAGTTTGCCGAGGATCGAAATGTCCATCACACGCTTGATCGTGGCAAAACGAAAGAACTCTCCTAATCTCATTATCTGGAATGCAACGTCGGATGATTTGGTCGGGACAATATTTGAACAAGTATGGATGGTCCCAGTAGAAATATTTCACTTGGGACATGAATTTGCATTTGTCCTGTTTGGACCAAGATGAGGGAGTTTCTTTAGTGACTAAGTAGTTCACTATATCAACGTACCATGGATCGATAGAAATTGAAAGAAGTTGTTCATCGGGGAAGTTTTCATTGATTTGCAAAGAAGATGGTGTGTTCGAAAGACGAGCTAAGTGATCGACTATGACATTATCAGATCCTTTTTTGTCTTTGATTGTAAGGTCGAATTCTTGAAGTAAAAGGATCCAACGAATCAAACGGGATTTAACATCCTTTTTGGCAAAAAGGTATCGAAGAGCAGTATGGTCAGTGTAGACCGTGATGTGTGAACCTATCAAGTAAGGTCGAAACTTTTCGAGTGCAAAAGCGACAGCTAGAAGCTCTTTTTAGGTTGTTGTGTAGTTGAGTTGAGCGTCGTTCAAAGTCATACTCGCGTAGTAAATGACATGAAGGATTTTGTTGATGCGTTGTCCTAAGACAGCACCAACCGCAAAGTTAGAAGCGTCACACATTATTTCAAATGGGAGATTCCAATTGGGTGCGCAAATGATTGGAGTAGAAATGAGTTCGTTTTTGAGACGTTCGAAAGAAGAGATACAATCAGAGTTAAAATCGAAAGGAACGTCTTTTCCAAGAAGAGTCGTCAAAGGACGAGCGATTTTGCTAAAGTCTTTCACAAAGCGTCGGTAAAAGCCAGCGTGTCCTAGAAATGATCGAATGTCCTTAACAGATTTGGGAATGGGTAGATTTGAAATTATGTCAACTTTTGCTTTATCTACCTCAATGCCTTTATTTGAGATGATATGTCCAAGGACTATGCCTTGTTTGACCATAAAGTGGCATTTTTCCCAATTCAAAGTCAAATGTTTTTCTTTACATCGATTTAGAACCAACTCGAGATGATGTAAACTTTCGGAAAAAGAATCACCAAAGATAGAGAAATCGTCCATAAAAACTTCTAGAAAGCGTTCAATCATGTCAGAAAAGATGCCAACCATGCATCGTTGGAAAGTAGCAGGAGCGTTACAAAGTCCGAATGGCATACGTCGATAAACAAAGGTACCAAGTAGACACGTGAAAGTCGTTTTCTCTTGACCTTCGAGAGCGATTGGAATTTGGTTATAGCCAGAATAACCATCAAGGAAGCAGTAGAATTCGTGGCCGCCTAAACGTTCGAGCATTTGGTCAATGAAAGGAAGAGGGAATTGATCTTTTCGTGTTGCAGCATTTAATTTTTGATAATCAATGCAAACACGCCAACCAGTTTGAGTATGAGTTAGAATAAGTTCATTAGTGTCATTTTTTATAACGATAAGTCCGGACTTTTTAGGCACGACATGAATTGGGCTAACCCATGGGCTATCGGAGATGGGGTATATGATACCGTTATTGAGGAGCTTAAGAATTTCGTCACGAATCGCATCATTCATTTTTTGGTTAAGCCTCCGTTGTGCATCACGAGTGGGTTTGACTTTGTCAATTAAATGAATGTGATGTTGGACAATAGCAGGGCTAATTCCCTTAATATCAGTAATGGACCACCCAATTTCTTCTCTGTTTTTCGAAAGAATAGAAAGTAAGGAGGTTTCTTGATCAAGAGAGAGAGAGTTGCAGAAATTATGACGGGCAACGTTTCGTTATCACCTAAGTATGCTTACTTAAGGTGGTCGGGAAGTGGTTTGAGGTCCAACTTAGGGAGTCGCTCGATCAAAGAATTGGGTTGAGATTCGGACTTAACTTGAAGCGATTCAAAGTGAAGAGTATATTTAATCTCGTTGGGGATTTCGTGAAACAATTTTTCACATATTCAGCTTCGCGTTCGTAGTTAAGGTCAAGTGTCTCATTTTCAAAAATTTTGCGATTGGAACTAACTTCCAATGTTTGGTTGCGAGGTTCATTTGATTGGCTTTCAAGATTGAAAATGTTGAGATCCAAAGTCATGTTTCCAAAAGAGTTCTGATCGAACCATTACGACAATTGATTAAGGCATTTGAGGTGGCTAAGAATGGTCAGCCTAAAATCAGTGGAATTTGACTCACGGGATTTGTCACGGGTTGTGTTTCGAGAATGATAAAATCAACGGGGAATATGAATTGCCCTACTCGAATGAGCACGTCCTCGATTTCTCCCATGGACTTCTTAATGGAACGATCGGCGAATTAAAGCATAACTTTTGTGGGTTTGAGCTCACCTAAGCCTAATTGTTCGTACATGGAGTATGGAATCAAGTTGACACTCGCACCTAAGTCTATCAAACATTTGTTAATCATCTTGTCTCCAATTGTACATGAAATCGTAGGGCAGCCAGGATCTTTGTATTTAATGGGCAAGGATTGTGACAAGACTTCACTCAAACTGGCGGCTTAGAAGACTTTTTTGGGCACTTGAGTGTGTCGCTTTTGGGTGCACAAGTCCTTAAGAAATTTTGCGTACATGGGAACTTGCTGAACGATGTCAAGAAGCAGGATGTTAACTTTCACTTGTTTAAAAATTTCCAACATCTTTTCCATTTGGTCCAAGTGTTTCTTGGGTCGGAGACAATGTGGAAATGGAACATGATATTCGGTAGGCGGGTCTACTCGAGTAGAAGAAGAATTTTGACCGGCATTTGATTCAACGTTTGGCTCCATGTTCTGTTCTGATTCGTTTGAAGTGTCGAGAGAGGTTTCCGGTAAATCGTTTGGGTTAACGACTTGATTATCGATTTGTTTACCGGAACGTAAAGTTGTGATAGCATTCAATTGGTGAGGTTGCTATCTTGAACAACATGGGCTTGATTTGAATTTGCGTTTTGATTTTTGGGATTTGGAATTGGCTGGCTTGGGAATGTGCCCCGTTCACGTTCGCTCACAGACGTGGCTGATTGACTTATTTGCATTTCAAGTTTTGCAACTGATTGGTTTGTGTTTTGCATATATGAGGTCAATAAATTTTGCAAATTGCTGTTTGATTGAAGACTTTGAGTGGTTTCTTTAGCCAACGTTTCAAGAGTTTTCTCAAGTGAACTTAAACGTTTATCGTCTTGGGGAGGATGAGCAGAATTTGGTTGAAAATTTGATTGTTGCGGTTGATTATGAGACGGACCCGCAAAGTTTGGTTGAAAATGGTTGGGCTGAAAAGGAGGATTCGAAGCATTATTCAATAATGCTTGAAAATTGGGTGAATCGTATTCGTGTTGGGATTGTTTTGGTTCTAAGCAAAATTCGGATGATTTCTCTAACCAGGATTGTACATTGGAGAAAACGGGTCTTTTTTGCTTTATTGAAAGCATTGATATGTTCGACAGAATTAGGGCACTGATCGGTTATATGATTAGGATCGTTGCATTTATAACACATTGGTTGGGAAGCTTGATTCATTTGGTTTGATGAGAAAATGTTGTCAAATTTGTTAATCATTGCGTCGATTTTAGCTTCCAAAGCCAAAGAAGATCCTATCGAGTGTGCAGTCGATCGTGAGTAAATTGATTTTTCGTTCAAATGTTCCCATTGGGATGACTTTTCGGCGAGGTTTTCAAGAAATTACCAAGCATCGTCGTGATGTTGGGCAAGAAAGTTGCCTTGGCACATTGATTCGAGCATGGTTCGTGAGCTGTTTTCTAGTCCATCGTATAAGATTTGGCAAATCGTCCATTTTTCGAAGTTATGGTGTGGACATTTTATCAAAATCTCTTTGAATCTTTCAAAATATTTTCCAAATGGTTCTCTCTCGAATTGATGAAAATTTATAATTTCGTTTCGAATTCTACTCGTTTTTTCCAAGGGGTAGAACTTTTTTAAGAAAGCTTTTACGAATTCTTCCCAAGTTTAATGTAACATCCCGTATTTTTAAGCTATTGAATTTGAACATTTAATTCGTTCTAAATGTTAATGTGGATTCTTAATTGATTTTGAAATGAATGGATTTGGGTTCAATCAATGAAAATGAGCTATAATTTTAATTTATAGCAATTCTGGTTGGATTTGATTAATGGAAAAATAATAATTAAATATTCGGGATTAGGATAAAAAGGTGAATCTGGGTGTAAATAGCTATAAAATGGTTTTAAAATTTATTTTAAAGTGTATTTGGACATAAATAATGTTGTTGGACTTTTAGAGGAATTTTTAAGTTGATAAATTAATATTTGGGGTTTATATTAATTTAATAATGAATTTAATATTATTAAAATGCAATACAATCAGATTTTGATCTGGATTGAACCAGAATGATTTTAAATGTGGTTATACATTTTATATGATTTATGGTTAAGTTAATAAAATTTTAAAAGTAAAATTTTTAAGCGTTTTCGTAAATTTCGAAAATCGCCTGATTTAATAGACGCGTTAAAATAGCATTCCGGGACACAGTCTCGGAATTCGACGAAACCAGTTCCATTGGATCCGTAATAGTTAATTATTATTAGATTTCAATTTTCGTAGCGATCGGAGTTGTCGTTTGACCGTGGCAGCTCGAAACGCATCGAAATTGATTTAACCGATTTAATTTTTAAATTGATCGTTTAATTCCGTATCTCGCTCATACGATCAAATTAGCTTACGAAACCTGTTCCATTGTGTCTGGAATGCGGGAAAACCCCAGGATAGCCTGTCGGAACGTGAGAATTGGAGGTCGTTTGCATTAACGGTTAAATTGAGAAATTATATTAATTAAATAATATTAAACTATTACATATATATATATTCATTTTATATCTAAACCCTAGTTAATTACACCGGCCGCCACTTTTTCCTTTAATGGCCGGAAATCGTCGATTTTCCTCTTCAAATCGTGGTAAATCCATCGAGTTTTAGGTGATGCTCCCAACTAGGAAGTTGCAGATCATCTCGAGCGCTACCCATCCTACGGCTGATTTGCGTTTTAGTCGTCTGTAGAGGTAGCGAGGAGCTGCCGTTCGTCACCGCTTCAAGCGCGTGTTCCCAGGCGAACAAGGGACCGAGCTCGACGACTTTTGGACCGAAGGAGGGTGGCGCGACGCTCTTCGTTCTGGTGATGGTTGATCGCGTTCTAGTCGAGTGCGGTGGTGGCGATTTCAAACCCTAGCCGATGTTTTTGGGTTCGATGATACCTGTACGCGTGCGTGAGAATGAAGAAGAAGATGCGGGCTCTTTTTTGTAATGAAGGGCTGAGATTTTGAGATGGTATTGTTTTAAAATAAAAAGGATATTTGTTTTAAATTATATTCAAAACTATAAAATCGTAACTAATCCATACGATATCAGAATTCAACGATTTTGGTGGCGTTGGAATCGCAGAAAAGAATTCTTCGTGATGGTGCAGATCTGGATTCATTCCGGGGAAGTAGAAATTTGGATTAAATCGAATGTCGTTCGGTTTAATTTAAATTTCGAACGCTCGCCGTAACTCAAGGTGAGTTATTCTCACTCACATCTGGATGCTAGACATTATAAATAGTTGATATTTAAATATCTATGTGAATGGTTGATTATATCTGTGCTTATCAGTCTGGTTGATATTTATATTGCGATGTGCTAATATCTGTGATGCAGGGAGAAACAGGTTGGAGGGATCCAACTGGATTCCTCACAATGTAGCAATTATTTTATAATTGATAGTGATACCTGTTTATATGATGTGATTGATAAATCTGGAAATTTAGTTGTTCTGTGACATTGTGAAATTGTTGTATAAAATTGTAATCACAGAATTTAATTATAAACGGATAATTTGGGTTTACGAAATAAAATGAATTGTTAAATTTAGAATTTCAAAGAATAAAATTTGAAATCGGATTTGAAAGGAAAAATGTAAATTGGGCCAAATTGGGATTTTGAATATAATGGAAAGTTTATGAAATGGGTAAATGGAAAGTATAGTTTTCTGGAGATTAAATTTATGAAATTATAAATTGTTTAAAATAACGGTGTTTATTTTAATAACGACTAATGTTATCCGGAAATTAAAAATATGTTAAAATGGAGTTTCCGATTATAAATTAACAAGTTCAAATGAAAAATAGAATGTTTTGAAATGCCGTATTTCATTGGAATTTAACTAAGTGAATTGGAAATTTGGCTTCCATTGAAAATTCACCAAGATGTTTATTTAAAAATGTTTAAACTATATTAAAAAAAAATGAATTTCCAGAAATGGAAAAATTGTGATTTAACTTCGGAGGAAGTTATAGTTAAGTATGGAATTGGAAATTTATGTTGAAATCATAAATTGACTTGAAATAAATCAGTGGATTTATATGGAAGAGTACTTTGGAATGTTTAGAAACGGGAAAGTGTTTCCCTGGGAAAAACCAAGTAAATGTTTATAAAAAGATTTTATTTAACTAAAGGTTAAGTTTTAAATCGTTTTAAAAGTATTTTTAAGAAATCGTTATTTTTAAGAAATAAATTAATAATTTTTAATACCGTAATAATTTGGAAGTATATTATTAATTATTTTTATAAATGGCTTATTTAAAAGTTGGTTTTAGCTTAAGTTGTTAAAATTAGCATTTTTCTTCTTATAACGCTATTTTGAATTTAGTCAAACTGAAACCCTTATCTTTAAATCAAAGTATAGGTGTTAATAACTAGTTTTCTTCACATATTTTAAATTTATATTTTTAGTAAATAAATAGAAGAAATTTTCATATTTTAAAGTATATTTCAGTATAAAGTATTTTTAACTGTTTTAAATGCAAATTGTTTTATACTTGGTTATTCCCGATGGGAATAAAGGGTAAAAGATTTACCTGGTAAAGGAAGAGTTTGGAAAATTGTTTTCAAACGAGTTTTGAAAATGTGAAAATATATCTTTGAAAGATATTAGAAGAAAATAAATAATATGGAGATTATTTATTGTGTGATGGATGTGTATGGATGTTTGTGAACATTAATTGATAGTTAAATCACCGACTATCAATATTGGCCAAATGCGCTGATCGTTTCGAAGAGACCGGGATCGAGTTTCCGTATACCGGGATTCTAGGTCTGGAGACTCGAATACCACTTCGATCCGGTTTGTACGTTTCGTGTAACGTGTTCAGAGTCGAAGATGGAGCAGTGAAGTGCAATGGCTAGTCGCTACTAATCCTGAGGATATTTCCAAAATGGATGTAGTAGGAGTAGTGCCTTCGGTTCCATTCGGACCCGGGACGGACTTGTATGGACGAATGCTTGCGAAACATCGTCAGGTGGACGATGGGCATTCAAAGTGAAATATTCTGTAAAGGTAACGCTAAGCCTCAAGCCTCATCAACCGGGAATGACTGAAAATCAGGGGATATGCAGCAAGGCTTCGTGGGTAGCCCCCACTTGAGAGTAAGGTCATCCCTGTCTAGATGTCCCTTTTATTTCGGCTTAGTGGTGCGGTTGCTGATCACAACCGTGGGGTGATTTTACTTGGAATTATCCAGTAAGGGATGATTCCGGTCTTGTGTTGCAGGGGAGCGGGCGTACTCCTCGGTACTGTGATCTAGGCCACGTACTGTGACAGGTGGTACCCCAGTGCCTAGTCATTCGTTGGAAATCCATTTTCCCTACGTGCCTTGTACGGTATTTGTTTGTATACCTAGTATGCTGGAATTTAATCATGTAACAATTTCAGCTATTTTAATAAGTATTTGTGAATAGACACTATTATAATATCAGAGGATTGCTATAAAAAGTGTTTTAGCTATCGTAAGGTAAAAACCCGACATGTTTATTTGTGGCGTGGTCTTACGAGATGCTTTTGTTTCCAAAGGATTTTGAAACTTTAATAATCAGTTTGGATGTATTTATGATGCGCTGGTATTCCAGACTGACTCGGGTGTTATTTTATTATAATGCTTGGGTCAGACCGAGTATATTACAGGATAGGTTGCTATGGAGCTCAGGAGAGGAGCTGGAGTCCGAGACGTATTTCTCGTACTTGTATTATTCCGCTGCTGTGATTGTTGTAATGACTGATTGACTGGATATTGATGATTGTATTATGACATACTCTGATGATGATGTATTGTATATAAACATATATAGTTTTCATTTTGTGTAAAGATCTGTTCTATATATTATATTTTATCTGCTGCGATTGTGAGATTCTGATTTGGTTGGTTCTTTCTTCTTCTACCTACTTTCTTATTCTTTTACAATCTGTCTTTTCCGGCATTCGATCGTCGGCATATTATACTGTTGAGTATTTTGTGTCGATTTTCGAGGGTCGTGAAGGGCGGGTCGTCACAGTGGTATCAGAGCTTAGATTGGCGACAACCTAGGCTTTGGTGGGAAAATTTCTCATTAAACAGAGTCGATAGTACTCTATAATGAGCTGAGTGTAATAATAGCTATGAGAGCGTACTTGTTAGTGGATATAAAATTGTTTTTGTACTGTGTTGACTTATCGGTTGAGTGTTTATGAATTCTGGTCGGTGCGGGAAGTACAACCGTATCGATAGGGGTTTCTAAACTCTTAAACAAGATAAACCGACATAGTATTATTTTTAAAGTGGGTAAATGAAATAATTTTACCCAAAATTGTATTTTGATATAAAAAGAAATAATTTTCTAAATTATTATATGTATTGGATGCTTGTTTGGTTGTTTCTTCTATAATCAAATAAGAAATTAAAGTATGTTCTAAAATTTGAAATGATATATATAATAAAATAAGAAGTTAAAATATTAAAATGGTTTATAACCAAATAGAGTTAACTCAATATGTTTAAATAAGAAAAGTGAAATTTAAAATTTGATTTAAACTAGAATTTTGACCCCTGAAATTTTGAAAGGGATTTCAAATGGAATTAAACAAAGTTTTGGGAATTAAACTTTGTGGAAATGTTGTAAATGTTTTCAAAAGCATTTGGAAGTTTGGGGTATTCATTTGGAAAAATATTTTGAGATGGGAATTGCTTTGAGAAGAATTTCAGAAGTAAAGAGCATTGAACTCACTTCAGTCGCTGGAAAATAATCCTGATGATGCTGGCCACATCATTAGAATTCATTTTCGAGTTTCTAAAGTGATGGATTGCTACCGAAATAGTTGATTATGACATTGTTTGGACTTGTTTGGGAAACAAGTAATTTTGGAATTTTCAAAGGAAAATTGTTTGGTAAAAGCAGTTTGTTTTGGAATTTGGTATTTGATTTGAATATCAAAAGAGAAATGTGTTGATTTTTATTTCGAATTGGTTTTGAAATAAATCCGGGTAAATTGAATTCTGGAAATTCTATTTTAAAATAAAAATGTGAAAGTTGAAATGATTCAACTACATAACTTATAAAGGAAAGTTGATTTAAAAAAGAATTGAGTATATATGGAATGTAAATTTACTTTGAATAAATGAAGGTGAATGGAATATATCTGGATTTACTTATGATAAGTTAAATAAAATTAAGAATTTGAAAATTGAATTAAATCTAAATGAATTGGAATTAAATGGAAGTTGAGATAACGGTGAAATGTAAATGCTTATGATTGTGCAAATGAATTCATATTCTTAAGTTATTAAGTGTTAAAATTTGACATTGTGATTATAAAAATGTGGATTGGTTTGAAATGAGCAATATAAACTTACAAGTAAATAAGTTGGAGAACTTGAGAATGGAAGATTTTATTTTAACTCAAGTAAAATGGAATTATAATCACAAATGGAAATAATAAGTGGAATGGTGAATTCGAACTTAATTTTAAATGGAATGCAAAGTAAGGTGAAACAATTATAAAATATAAAAGAGGTAAGTGAACTGAAGTTAGTAAATAAGTTGAACTTGGATATGGAGAATTAAGGTTAAATTGAATTTGGTCTAACTTCGACTAAGATGGAATTAAGCTGAATATTAAAATTTCTGTTGTGTTATGAATAAGAATGAATGTAATTAAATTCTTATTTAAAGTAGTAAAGGAAATGGTTTAAATTCAGGTGGCTAAATAAAATTTAGATGAACTTGGATTAATTCTGGAAAGGAATTAAATTGAAAATGCATATATAATTTAGTTAACCTTGAATTAAATTTGGATAAGAATTTAATTAAATGGAAATTTAATTTAGTTGAAGTGATGTTGAATGAAGTAAATGCTTACTCAATTAAATCCAAAATGATTGTTTGGAAATAAATCTTGTGTAAGCTAAATTAAATGGAATTTGTATTGCAATAAATAGGATTTTGATAGTTGGTCAAAGTTTGAAAGGTAAATAAAATCCAGTTTTGGGATGGGATTTAAGTTGGTAATAAGTGTTGGAAGTGAGGATGAATAATGGAATTAACTTATAAAAGAGATGGTTTGAATTGTAAATAAAATTCAAATGAGAGAAATAATTTAAATGGTCTCTTTGTTAATAAAATAAATTTGTACATGGATTGGATAAATAAACAAAGAGCATTAAAGTTGTAAAGGAATTGAAATTTGATTTGAATGAGAATCAAATGAAAATAAAATAAAATTGATATAAGAAGATGATGGAAATTTTGTGAAAGAACTTAAGTAACTTGGAAGAAAAACAAATGATTGTGAATGGGCTTATTTAAGTAATTCCGAATGAAATTTGTTAGGAAATAAACTGAAATGCAAGTGAAATGAGTTTTAAATTAATTAATGTGATGAGTTAAAAATATAAGAGTTGTAAATAACTCAGGAATGAATGATATTAATGTAAATTTGAATTGGTTAATGAGATTAAAATGTAAAGGAAATATTGAATTTAACAATTGCATTCGGAAAAGAAAATACTTGGATTGTGAACAATGCAAAAATTGAATAAAATTAATACACATCCAAGTTGAAATTAATTTTGAATGGTGATAAGCTTAAGTGACAATATTTTTTGCTTGAATGGTGTGAAAATTTGCATGTATTTGCAATTGAGTGTTTAAAAGCAATTGGAATTGAATTGTGAATAAATTGATATGAATGGGAACCCATTTCAAAGAGTTTTGTATATGAATGCAAGTGAATTGGTTAAGAATAGCAAATGAAATTGATTTTGAATCAATAGGAATGAATTGACCTCTAAATGAGTAATGTTTGCATATGAATGGAAATTGATCATAACTGAAATGCAAATGTTTCAAGTTTAAAATGAAATTTGATTGTAAATCAAATTTGGAATGTAAGTAAAATTAAAAGGTAAGAAAGGCATATGTAATCATATTGAAGTGGAAATGAATTGGGTGAAATAAATATGAATTGTATGTAGTGAACTTGAATTTAAAGCATTCAAATGAAATAAAATGAAGTTCGACTTGAATAAGTAATTTGAAAAGTGATTGAAATCTTTGAATTGTTGATAAAATATGGTTGACATTGTTAATGATAAAGTTTGCTTGGTTTGGTTATGAAATGGATATGTTTGGCTTACATTTATATTGGAAATGTTATTAAAATGCTATTATCATTGAAACTGATGAGTTTGTTGAGTAAGTACAGGTACGGGAGGCGTTCGAGAGAGTTGGAGTGCGTATATGCGAGATATTAGCCGCTTGCTTTTAAAAATTTGTTAAAAGGTACGCCTACGCAAATATAATTGGGAAATGATATATATTTTGTGATATATTTTGGTTTCCGGCCATGTGAGCCGATGTATATATATTTGTGTATCCTGCGATATCGCAGAAGCTCCTCCGTGCAAACAAGACTCCGCCAAAATTTTCCAAAAAGTTTGGGAGTTAGAATTTTTTTTTGGGGTTTTGGGAAAATTTTTAATAACTAGTAAAGTTATTTTGGAAGCGAATGTTAAAATGAAGGCTTTAGAGTAAAGAAAGCAAATGGTTTTGAAATGGAGCTGAAACTTTTTGGAAAGTGAATATAAGCTTTTAACTAAGCAAATTGGGAAGTAAATAGGTTGGAGAGTATTTTCTACCTTAGCAAATTTCGGGGACGAAATTTTTATAAGGGGGAAGGAATGTAACATCCCGTATTTTTAAGCTATTGAATTTGAACATTTAATTCGTTCTAAATGTTAATGTGGATTCTTAATTGATTTTGAAATGAATGGATTTGGGTTCAATCAATGAAAATGAGCTATAATTTTAATTTATAGCAATTCTGGTTGGATTTGATTAATGGAAAAATAATAATTAAATATTCGGGATTAGGATAAAAAGGTGAATCTGGGTGTAAATAGCTATAAAATGGTTTTAAAATTTATTTTAAAGTGTATTTGGACATAAATAATGTTGTTGGACTTTTAGAGGAATTTTTAAGTTGATAAATTAATATTTGGGGTTTATATTAATTTAATAATGAATTTAATATTATTAAAATGCAATACAATCAGATTTTGATCTGGATTGAACCAGAATGATTTTAAATGTGGTTATACATTTTATATGATTTATGGTTAAGTTAATAAAATTTTAAAAGTAAAATTTTTAAGCGTTTTCGTAAATTTCGAAAATCGCCTGATTTAATAGACGCGTTAAAATAGCCTTCCGGGACAAAGTCTCGGAATTCGACGAAACCAGTTCCATTGGATCCGTAATAGTTAATTATTATTAGATTTCAATTTTCGTAGCGATCGGAGTTGTCGTTTGACCGTGGCAGCTCGAAACGCATCGAAATTGATTTAACCGATTTAATTTTTAAATTGATCGTTTAATTCCGTATCTCGCTCATACGATCAAATTAGCTTACGAAACCTGTTCCATTGTGTCTGGAACGCGGGAAAACCCCAGGATAGCCTGTCGGAACGTGAGAATTGGAGGTCGTTTGCATTAACGGTTAAATTGAGAAATTATATTAATTAAATAAAATTAAACTATTACATATATATATTCATTTTATATCTAAACCCTAGTTAATTACACCGGCCGCCACTTTTTCCTTTAATGGTCGGAAATCGTCGATTTTCCTCTTCAAATCGTGG
Organism: Allium fistulosum; assembly: GCA_030737815.1. Taxonomy (NCBI): domain Eukaryota; kingdom Viridiplantae; phylum Streptophyta; class Magnoliopsida; order Asparagales; family Amaryllidaceae; genus Allium; species Allium fistulosum. The sequence continues at coordinate 481,650 of JASFAW010000025.1, forward strand.
TAAATCCATCGAGTTTTAGGTGATGCTCCCAACTAGGAAGTTGCAGATCATCTCGAGCGCTACCCATCCTACGGCTGATTTGCGTTTTAGTCGTCTGTAGAGGTAGCGAGGAGCTGCCGTTCGTCACCGCTTCAAGCGCGTGTTCCCAGGCGAACAAGGGACCGAGCTCGACGACTTTTGGACCGAAGGAGGGTGGCGCGACGCTCTTCGTTCTGGTGATGGTTGATCGCGTTCTAGTCGAGTGCGGTGGTGGCGATTTCAAACCCTAGCCGATGTTTTTGGGTTCGATGATACCTGTACGCGTGCGTGAGAATGAAGAAGAAGATGCGGGCTCTTTTTCGTAATGAAGGGCTGAGATTTTGAGATGGTATTGTTTTAAAATAAAAAGGATATTTGTTTTAAATTATATTCAAAACTATAAAATCGTAACTAATCCATACGATATCAGAATTCAACGATTTTGGTGGCGTTGGAATCGCAGAAACGAATTCTTCGTGATGGTGCAGATCTGGATTCATTCCGGGGAAGTAGAAATTTGGGTTAAATCGAATGTCGTTCGGTTTAATTTAAATTTCGAACGCTCGTCGTAACTCAAGGTGAGTTATTCTCACTCACATCTGGATGCTAGACATTATAAATAGTTGATATTTAAATATCTATGTGAATGGTTGATTATATCTGTGATTATCAGTCTGGTTGATATTTATATTGCGATGTGCTAATATCTGTGATGCAGGGAGAAACAGGTTGGAGGGATCCAACTGGATTCCTCACAATGTAGCAATTATTTTATAATTGATAGTGATACCTGTTTATATGATGTGATTGATAAATCTGGAAATTTAGTTGTTCTGTGACATTGTGAAATTGTTGTATAAAATTGTAATCACAGAATTTAATTATAAACGGATAAATTGGGTTTACGAAATAAAATGAATTGTTAAATTTAGAATTTCAAAGAATAAAATTTGAAATCGGATTTGAAAGGAAAAATGTAAATTGGGCCAAATTGGGATTTTGAATATAATGGAAAGTTTATGAAATGGGTAAATGGAAAGTATAGTTTTCTGGAGATTAAATTTATGAAATTATAAATTGTTTAAAATAACGGTGTTTATTTTAATAACGACTAATGTTATCCGGAAATTAAAAATATGTTAAAATGGAGTTTCCGATTATAAATTAACAAGTTCAAATGAAAAATAGAATGTTTTGAAATGCCGTATTTCATTGGAATTTAACTAAGTGAATTGGAAATTTGGCTTCCATTGAAAATTCACCAAGATGTTTATTTAAAAATGTTTAAACTATATTAAAAAAAATGAATTTCCGGAAATGGAAAAATTGTGATTTAACTTTGGAGGAAGTTATAGTTAAGTATGGAATTGGAAATTTATGTTGAAATCATAAATTGACTTGAAATAAATCAGTGGATTTATATGGAAGAGTACTTTGGAATGTTTAGAAACGGGAAAGTGTTTCCCTGGGAAAAACCAAGTAAATGTTTATAAAAAGATTTTATTTAACTAAAGGTTAAGTTTTAAATCGTTTTAAAAGTATTTTTAAGAAATCGTTATTTTTAAGAAATAAATTAATAATTTTTAATACCGTAATAATTTGGAAGTATATTATTAATTATTTTTATAAATGGCTTATTTAAAAGTTGGTTTTAGCTTAAGTTGTTAAAATTAGCATTTTTCTTCTTATAACGCTATTTTGAATTTAGTCAAACTGAAACCCTTATCTTTAAATCAAAGTATAGGTGTTAATAACTAGTTTTCTTCACATATTTTAAATTTATATTTTTAGTAAATAAATAGAAGAAATTTTCATATTTTAAAGTATATTTCAGTATAAAGTATTTTTAACTGTTTTAAATGCAAATTGTTTTATACTTGGTTATTCCCGATGGGAATAAAGGGTAAAAGATTTACCTGGTAAAGGAAGAGTTTGTAAAATTGTTTTCAAACGAGTTTTGAAAATGTGAAAATATATCTTTGAAAGATATTAGAAGAAAATAAATAATATGGAGATTATTTATTGTGTGATGGATGTGTATGGATGTTTGTGAACATTAATTGATAGTTAAATCACCGACTATCAATATTGGCCAAATGCGCTGATCGTTTCGAAGAGACCGGGATCGAGTTTCCGTATACCGGGATTCTAGGTCTGGAGACTCGAATACCACTTCGATCCGGTTTGTACGTTTCGTGTAACGTGTTCAGAGTCGAAGATGGAGTAGTGAAGTGCAAGGGCTAGTCGCTACTAATCCTGAGGATATTTCCAAAATGGATGTAGTAGGAGTAGTGCCTTCGGTTCCGTTCGGACCCGGGACGGACTTGTATGGACGAATGCTTGCGAAACATCGTCAGGTGGACGATGGGCATTCAAAGTGAAATATTCTGTAAAGGTAACGCTAAGCCTCAAGCCTCATCAACCGGGAATGACTGAAAATCAGGGGATATGCAGCAAGGCTTCGTGGGTAGCCCCCACTTGAGAGTAAGGTCATCCCTGTCTAGATGTCCCTTTTATTTCGGCTTAGTGGTGCGGTTGCTGATCACAACCGTGGGGTGATTTTACTTGGAATTATCCAGTAAGGGATGATTCCGGTCTTGTGTTGTAGGGGAGCGGGCGTACTCCTCGGTACTGTGATCTAGGCCACGTACTGTGACAGGTGGTACCCCAGTGCCTAGTCATTCGTTGGAAATCCATTTTCCCTACGTGCCTTGTACGGTATTTGTTTGTATACCTAGTATGCTGGAATTTAATCATGTAACAATTTCAGCTATTTTAATAAGTATTTGTGAATAGACACTATTATAATATCAGAGGATTGCTATAAAAAGTGTTTTAGCTATCGTAAGGTAAAAACCCGACATGTTTATTTGTGGCGTGGTCTTACGAGATGCTTTTGTTTCCAAAGGATTTTGAAACTTTAATAATCAGTTTGGATGTATTTATGATGCGCTGGTATTCCAGACTGACTCGGGTGTTATTTTATTATAATGCTCGGGTCAGACCGAGTATATTACAGGATAGGTTGCTATGGAGCTCAGGAGAGGAGCTGGAGTCCGAGACGTATTTCTCGTACTTGTATTATTCCGCTGCTGTGATTGTTGTAATGACTGATTGACTGGATATTGATGATTGTATTATGACATACTCTGATGATGATGTATTGTATATAAACATATATAGTTTTCATTTTGTGTAAAGATCTGTTCTATATATTATATTTTATCCGCTGCGATTGTGAGATTCTGATTTGGTTGGTTCTTTCTTCTTCTACCTACTTTCTTATTCTTTTACAATCTGTCTTTTCCGGCATTCGATCGTCGGCATATTATACTGTTGAGTATTTTGTGTCGATTTTCGAGGGTCGTGAAGGGCGGGTCGTCACAAATCGAGTTCGAAGGTAAGCTATACAACCATTTTTCAGCGTAATCCGTAAGAGCAAATGGGATTAATTGAAGTTTGACTCCGTCATCGGAAAGTTGTTGGAGTTTAATGGTTGCGCAAACTTGTTCGAATTTAGTCAAGAAAATGTATGGGTCATCGTGCTTGAAATTGCCAAATTTTAGAAGCGTGGCAATATGGTTCAAGTGAATTTCAAAATGGTTACCCATAGGGGCAGGTAACGTGATACAAGATGGAATAGAAACTCTATCAGGAAAGATTCTATCAATAAGAGTTCGAGGGGCGTTCTCATTCGCCATTTCGGGAGGATCGTTTGTTCAGGTTAAACGATTTGTAGAAGGGTCGCGAATCTAAGTATTCGTAGAAGTGTCACGAGTCAAAGTACTCATGCACTAGTGAAAGTTGAGAAGAAAATGAAGTTAGAATCGAGTTTAGAGAATGAAACAGGATTTGGAAAATGAAGTGAAAAATTGTTTTTGTTTTTTTAAGAAAGGAAACTATTTACTAAGCGAAATTTATTTTTCAAAAGAAAAGTTTGATTTTTGTTTTTTTTGGCTTTTCAAATTTTTATATGTTTTTGTTTTTAATTTTTTTTTTGTTTTTTCAGATTTTTCAAATATTTACCACAAGGAATTTTTTTTGTCTTTACAAAATGGGAATTTGATTTTTTGTTTTTGTTTTTGAATTTTAAATTTTTTTTTCTTTCTAAAAAGATATTATATATTTTTTTTAATTTTTTTTTGATTGAAAATTTTCAAAAGAAAGGAAAAGGGATTTTTTTTGGATTAAAAACTAAGTTCAGTAAAATTTACAAAAAAAATTTGGATTTTGGATTTATGGTTTTTTTTTAAATATGCATGAACTAATGCAACTAAATGAATGCAAAAGACTTAATTACAGTTTTCTATCCTTAGTAGCTCCTAACCCAAAATTGTATAATCACACTTTGTCTTAAGTCAACAAAAATATTTCTCGGCCAGGTAACGGGCAGGGGTTATCGGTGCCCACGAATCACCGTAACAATGCAATCGAAGGTTTAAGTACCTTCAGAGGAACAACCACTATAATATTTTAGAATCAAGAAATAAAATTGTTCAAAGAAAACAATTGTGAAGATACAACTAAGCCCTAGATGAGCTCGCGACACCCTTAAGTCGAATGTCTAACCTTTATTATTAGTCAAATTCTATGATGAAATGCAATTTTTGGGCTAAGTAAAGGGTGATGTAATCCGTCACCTTATGTGAATTGGGGTATTGCCCTTAGAAAAGATAATAAGATGAGATGAATGCAAAGCAAAAATTAAACATGAATTTACAATGTAACTAAAATGAAGTTTATTTTTTGTTTTTGGATTTTGATTTTTTTTTATATAAATGCAAATGCAAGCAACCAACAATGCAACTAAAATAAAACTAGTGATGAAAGCACGATACCAGAGCGTGCAGATTATTAGCAATTTTTTTTAAGCGGCGATATTTTTTTAAAGGCAAGCAATGCAAATCAAAGCAATTATTTTTGGCAAGCATTTCTTCCTTTTAATCTGCTTTGGCAACCTGAAAAGAAGTGAACCAAGATATATAAAAAAATTTAAATATATAAGGATGGCACTTAAAACAATTTAAAACGAACCAAAACAAATTAATTTTTTTAGGATGAAACAAAACTAAAAACAGTGAAAGAAAAACAAATTAAGCAAACCCCATTTTTTTAAAGGGAAACTAAAAATAAAATAGCCTAACATAAACTAAAAAAATATTAAAGCAACGCCCAAAGCCCACAATGCAATTAAAAATCAAAGCACACGGTCCACAAAAACACACACGCAAACAAATAACGGGTTCGATCCAATTACAAAGTTCTCAACCTAGAATCAAATAGTATAATTGCTAAAGTCTCGCACAAAATTATTCAAATCATCTCTATTCACGAAATTAATTATGTTCCCAAAATTGAAATTTCAAAACCAAATTTCAATTTCTAAATTCCAAACAAAATTTCGCTCTTCTTCAAATTCCAAGTCAAAGTTGAATTCCGATTTTGGTTCGGGTTAACACGAAGTTGATACCAAATTGCGAGGTCGAAGTTAAAAATTAGATGATTGGTTCGGTTTCAGGAGGAGGAGTGATTGGGGATTAGGATTCGCGTTGGCGTTCTAGATGCGGGATGTATTGGATTGCAGATTGAAGAGGAAGGGATTTTGTTTCGGATTTGCTGGAACAAGGAGATAATTGTTGTTTGAAGAGGATGATGAGAAATGAAGTATGATTGCCAGCGAGATTCTGATGATGGAGATGGTTGCTTCAGTTTCAGTTTTGGGAGGAGTGTTGCTAGTCGCAGTTGTTAAGGCGGGTTGGTGTGGAAGAGGAAGTGGAACGAGAATGGTTCTGGTGGTGGTTTGTTTGACCGTGTAGGTTGTAGGAGTGAACAAAGTTGTAGGAGGTATGTGATGTAGAGTAATTGTTCAGGTTGATTGAAGTTGCTGAGATGATAGAGGCAGTGTGGTTGCAGGCTGAGGTGATGGAGGCAATCTTTTTTATTGCAGTGGGGTGATTGGTTTGAGGGGTTGTTGGTTGGTGACAGGATGAGTCGAGATAGGCAGGAGTTGAATGGTGTTGTTGTGGTGATGTTAAATGGAGTTGAGCTGAGGTTAAAACAGAGTGAATATGGTATGGGCAAGGAACTATGGTATATGTGAGTTGTTTCTAATGGTGGCTCTATGCACAATTCTTTGTGGAAGTTGCTTGGTGAAGCTAACTGCAGTAATTGATAGTTAAAGGTTGTGAAGGGGAATGAACAGTGGTATGGTGGTGGTTGCTATGATGTATATGATAGAGTAGGAGGTTTGGTAAGTGGTTTAGGCAATAGATGTTGGTGATGCACTGATGATGGGGAATGGGTGGTTGCTAATAGAGGTAGGGCGGTTAAATGTTAGGCAGAAGTAGTTTATGAATGAATGTGTTTGAGATGACAGTGAATGTTTGGTCACTGGTGATGGCTGTGTGCAGTTTTGTATGTAGAGGCAAAGGTGAGTAGGAGACAGGCAAAGAGTATATTGTTTGGTGTACTTGTGGGGATGTGGGTTTGTGGTCTCTGGTGTGGAAACTGTTTGGCAGATGAAGCGTGTATGTTGCTGCTGTGTTAGGCAGTGGTGATAAGTGAGTATGGTGAAGATGGATGAGGTTTGGTGAAGGACTGTGAGATGATGCACAGTGCAGTCAGTTGATCAAAAGCAGCAGTTTAGGTGGATGTTGTGGGGGAAGTATGTTTCTGTTTGTGAATGTGGAAATATGGGCAGAAGTGAGTGTGATATTTGCAGTGATGAGGTTTTGGGGAGCTGCTTTCATAGTGGTATGTCAATTGTATGGATGTCAAAGCAAGTGTTGATGAATGTGATGAAGGGGGTGACAGGCAAGTTTGATGGTATGTAAGTGAGGCAACATCCAAGGAGGAGACTGTGATAGCTTGTTGGAATATGGCACCGAGGTTGGGACTGCTGTAGGGTTGTGCAGAAACAATGACAGAGAGGGGGTAATGCATAGAACAGATTTGGCAATCAAGTTTGTAAAAGAAAATTGAATTGTAAATTGTAATTGAAAATTGAAATGTAAATTGAGAAATGCAATGACTTTTTTTCTCTTTTAAAATGAAATTGTGTATAAGTTTTTTTAAAAATATGAAATGCAAATGCAAATGGAAATAGAACAACCACAAACACACAAAAGAAACACAGAAAAATCAAAAAATAATAATTCGAAGAATAGAAAATTGAAACCAAAACAATCCCCGGCAACGGCGCCAAAAACTTGTTCAACGACGAGTTTTCTATCGGATTAGAAAATCGCCGATAAATTTCAAATTAAAATTTAACCGCAAGCGCACGACGTACAAAAGTTAGTATGTGGCGAGTACAGGTCAATCCACAAGGAATTGTTAGATTTTAAAATTTTCTAATCAATCAAATTAAACCAAAAGTGGAGATTGTTTTGAAAACTAGAAAGCTAAGTAAATGTTGAGATTAAAAACTATGTGATTAAAATTCAATTTAGAGGCAAATCCACTTTCTTATATTTTTCACATAAATCAACATAAAATGATCTCTTTTTAGTCTAAGTAGGATTAGTGATGTATTCATCATAAGCATGACCTATTTGAGTTATTAATTAACACAAGTCAAACCATCAAACTATAATACAACTCTAGTCCTACTTTTTCAAATCTCATGAAACATAGCATAGAAAATGAAATCAAAATCTAGTTTAAGCATGATCTATTTACTATTAATTAGTAACATAGATCATCAAATTTTGATTAAAACTTCACTTCATTGCCATGATCATATTTAGATGAAGAGGTAATTTCTGATTAATGAGATAAGCATAGCCTATTTGTTATGAACAAAGTAGGCTATCAAATTCAACATAAAACACAAACAAACATAAACATCCATTTTCTCATGAAGCACAAAAGAGATCATACATAGAAAATTTATATTGAATCTACATGATAATATAAAGCTTCATTACCCCTAAATTGTAGGGATTTAGCCTCTCATTTGTGTTATCATTTCAACACATGGAGATTTCAACATAGAAAATAAAATAAAGTAGAAAATAAATAAAGAAAATTAAGATTAACTACTAGAAGGAAATAAACTAAACTAGTGCATAAATGTAAATCTAAACTATGAACATGAAAAGAAAGAGGGCATAAGAATAAAAATGAGCATAAAAGTAAATAAAAGCATGTAGAAAAGAAAAGAGCAAGAGGCTAGGAAGCCATTTTTATTTCATGTAACATTGAGCTTACAATTTGCTTGCTTAATTTTCTAAGTAAAATGAAAGGTAAGAAGATCCTTTACATGTATATAAGAGGGCTATTTATACATGCATAAAACCCTAATTCAATTTTTAGGGTGCTTCCCAAAATGCCCTTTAGGAAGTGTGGCCACCAAGTAACCATTAGCCACTAATTAGTCCATCATTAAATGTGCAGAAGCTTTAACCTCTACTTAGTTATCCATTAGCTTCTAATTGTATATTTAGGTAAGTGGGTGGGGTCCTCCATGATCATGAGCTTGAATTATTTTCCTCTTCATTCATTTGTATTCATTTGTGCATGCATGTATGTTCATAAAAGCTTCTTCCATATGCATCCACATTCCTATAAAAATTATAAAAAATGTCCAAGTAAAAATTCTCAAATTGACACATGCACAAAAATGACCATTTTCCCCTTGAATGAAGATGAATATATGGTGATTTGAAAATAATTGAACTTTGGTTTTAAACATGTTAAAATGCCCAAATATGACATATATTTAAATAAAAATAGATAAAATATGGATGTAAATATATGCACATTTACGTGCACATCAATCGGTCTGACCGGAGCATTATAATAAAATAACACCCGAGTCAGTCTGAAAATCCAGCATGAGAAAAACACACCCAACTGGATTTTAAAGTTACAAAACCTTTGAAATCAAAAGTATCTCATAAGACCACGCTGCACATAAACTCGGATGGGTTTTTACCTTACGATAACCAAAATGTTTCATATGAAAATTCATTGATATTATACAATGTCTAGGGATCAAAGTAAAATATGAACATAGCTGAAATGCTTGCATCTCATGTTTCAACATAGTTGGGCATAACTAAGTCTATACGGCGTTTATTGGAGAATGGATTCCATATAATAACTGGGCTACTAGGGTACCACCAGTCATGGTGCATCTTTAGATAAAATTACACTAAGGACCTCGCCTGGATCCCCTGCCAACACAGAACCGACCTAACGCTTGACTAGTAGTACCGAATATGATCACCCCTCCGTTAATGGGCCCCGAAGTATACAAATGAGAGATAATGTCGACTCTAGATAGGGATGATCATACCCTACTTGGGAGAGACCCACTTAGCCCTGTTGTATTTCCCCTGTTTTAGTCTCCGGGTGATTAGACTTGAGGCTACATTTTTACCTTTTGTATAGAACTTCCCACTTGGAATGCTAACACTGCCCTCTAGGAAACAATGCAATGCCAGGATTCATCCATACAAATTCGTTATGGTACTACACGAAATGCTTAAGAGCTCCGTTTTCAATTCCATCATCTTGAAGATGTCTTCACTTCAAAACACTTGAGTTGGATCAAAGTGGTTTCCGGATAACATATCTGATCCCGGTCTCTTTGAAACAACACTCGATAGTTTCCTGTAAACTCAACTCCGGTTCTTTAGGAAATAAATAGTCAAAGATAAGAGCAAAGATCACCTCCTAACCTTTAGTGGACGGATTTCCTTATCATTGTCCTAGGAGAATGAAAGGAGATTTATAAGCACCGTACAGCACCATCAGAGATGACTGTGCCATATAACTCACATGCTTCTCCGAGATATTTCCAAAGTTACATTTTGGACCCATATTTGACAGTCGGTTATTTAACTATCAACAAACACACATCTAAGTCAGGGATTTATTTAAAAAGGGAAAACCAACATTGGTTAGCACATAAGCAACTACTAGCCTCTTAAATTTATCCTTTTTATTAATTAAATTCACTTTGTAAATACTTGTACCAAAATCCTTTTACAAAGATATATATATCCACAAAACCCTATATTTTCAATACTTAGAAAATATCCATATACTTATCTCAATGGTATAAGTATATTCACACACATTACATCTCACAACTTAGAAAATGTACTCATATACTTATCTCAATGGTATAAGTATATTTACAAAACTGAGAAATATTATTTCGTTTATTCGATTCTAAAATCATTTATAAATTCCTTATAATTCCCTAAAACCATTGATAAATCATTTTATAAATCTTTGAAAATCTTTTGTAATCTCTTTTATAATTCAATCACTTATAAATTCTTTTGTACATTTCTAAAATCATTTATAAATCCTTTTTAAATCCATAAAACTAATTACAAACTCCTTTAATATATCTATAAACCCCTTTCTTAAATTCTTTTACAAATATCTAAAACCATTTATAGAACTCTTTTTACCCTTTTACTAATCTTCCTTTAAGTTTCCCAACCTATGTTATAAGATTCTTTTTATAAACCCAAATCAGTTTATACAACTCTGTTTATAAATCTTGAAAACATTTATAAATAAATTTTAATCATTTACTTTGAAACACTATTATAATAATAATAAATAATACTAAACGTTATAAATAATTATTAACTTTGGATTATCTTAAAAAGAATAATTATTAATTCAAAACATTATTAATAAAACAACAATAATTAATCTTTATCGTTACTATAAATGATAATTTACTTCCAAATATTATAGTAATCATTATTATTAATTTCATACCATCTTAATTATTTGAATAATTAATTTTTTCAAAACAGTAAAGTATTGATAAATATCTTTAAAACAACATTAAATACAGATAAATAACTTTAAAACAATACTGTTATAAATAAGTAGCTTTAAAACAATATCAATATAAATAAATAATCTTTAAACAATATATTATAATAATTATTTAACTTTTAAAACAATATATTATAATAATAAATTAACTTTTAAAATCAATGTAAACTGAAGTTGATTTGAATATAAAACTTTTTGGATTTGGAAAGAGGTTTACCAATCACTACGCTACTTAAATAAGCTACCATTTTATTTTAATTAATTAACTCAGTTAATTACTATTATTAACAGCAATCCTAGGTTAACTCATCACTTAACAAACATTGTTCATAATTTTCTACCACTACAGAGTTTATGTTGAACATATATAATGCCAACAAATCAGGTTTTTGGTATCTAATAATCATATAACAAGATTATTATTAAAATCAAATCAACAATGGTGAGGAATCCTATTGGATACCTCCAACACGTCCCCCTACATCACAAACAATATATAATTATATAGTATGTGTCGTCCGCTACTAGGCAGGTATATATAAAAAGGATCATCCGCTCCAAAGGCGGGAATGAATCCAAACCAACTGATAAAAACAGTAAATCATCCAAATATCCAATCAATAATTTATATCAACTATATAATATTTTTGGTTAACCAAAAAGGTGATATTAACTCACCGAAACTCTAGTTGTCACCGAAGCGCTCTGGTTCCGACTGCATTTGAATTCGACGTAAAATTCAACAAGCTCCACTCATCACCAATTCAATTCCATAGCCTAGATCTCGTCAATATGAATCTAACATCGAAGACCGCTGGTTAATCGAACTCTGTATGGGTGAGATAAACATGTTTAAAGTTAAGCTTTTTGATTTACTAAATCAAATTAACTAAAATATATTAACCAAAATCATTCCTCACCCCAAACGAACACAAGCCGACGCATAGCCCAATATCCACATGCGCACATTCTCCTTCCTCCATTTTTGACGTTCACACACCTATACATGCCTGCAAACGCATGCATCCTCCTTTGTGCACTTCCCTCCTTGTCAAATGCATGCAACTTCATATCTATTTCCTTTATTTCTCATCTTCCATGCATGCCTTGCTTCCAAAAATGAATGTATTCACTCATGAATACACACAATAACACTCACTAGAATCAAATGCATATGCAACAGCACAGCCTTTCAGAGGAAAGAAAGGAAGAAGAAAGAGAGAATGAACTCTCTATATATTTTGCATGCGGTAAGAAAACTGAAAAGGAGTGTCTATTAAGAATCATGCGTGAGTGTATCCTTTTGCAAAACAGAGAATAAAATGAAATATATGCGTCTCCTCCTTTTTTTATCACAGCGTGTGTGTGTATATATATATATATATATATATATATATATATATGTCTGTGTGTGCGCGCGCGCGTGCGCACAAATATTACTTCATAGCTAAGGAGAGCAAAGTACAAATCCTTAAATGCAAACAAACCAAAGGCAAGAGCAAAGTACATGCGTATGTGCATGAACTGGAGAGAAAGATATGTGTTTTGTTTGAAGTTTGAATATTAAAAAGTTTTAGGGTACGGCGGTACACAATATTCTGTTCGCGCACGAGCTGCGAATGATAGAACTGAAAATACGATAGTGCACAACAATGTGAGACGATCATAAAACAACAATAAATAGACAAGTTAATTTATTATGTTAAGTTTCAAAAGTACCGACATTTGCCACAAAAAGCATCAAACAAAAATTTAATTATTTTCCAAATTAAAAATTATGGAAAAATCCTATAAAATAAATTAAAAATACGTCATCAAAAATCAGGTCTTAATTTGAAATATATATTTTATTATAATTTAATTCAGATCTTATATTTAAATAAATTAAATATTCCAATTCGAAGACTCAAAAATATGGGTCGTTACATTCTTCCGCCCTTAAAAGAATTTCGTCATTGAAATTTCCAAGGTAAGAAAAATGCCTCAAACCTATTATCTTTTCAAAGCCAATTAGCTAAAATAGATTATAAAATTTTCTAAGTCTTTAAATTCATTCACATATTCCAACTAATATCATTCCAAGTTATAACATAAAAAACAAATTTTAGTAATAAAATATTTCTTCAAAAATTCCAAAAATTTCCTAGTGCCTTAAATTTACGGAAAATTTCGTCAGTGTTTCCTTTGCGAGGATCGATCGGAAAAATTTATAATGTATATATATGTATATAGTCAAAAATATACATCTCATCTTCAAGGATGAGGCATCCTGTAGGGAAAAATGCAAAATACAATATGTAATCCAAGATGTATGCCTTTTATTAGTATTAACAAGCATATACAATCAATATAATGCGAAAGCGAGTTCCAAATGCGAAGCATACGCCATCTGTATCTACTAATCACTCAACAACCAATGAGAACAATTATAGGGAATGTAATATCAGTATATAAAATAGATTAATACAATAACTGTATGCAAATGTAACAAATATAACAAAAGAAACCATCCAACAAATAATATTCATCTAATTAATTTATAACCATATCAATTTACATTTTCCAATGTCAACTTCTAATTTATCTAAGCCCATACGATGTACATATACAATCCATATGCAATATCAATTTGATCGCTCACTCGATCATACAATTTCACTTCCGAACTAATATCGTTTGCATGATCACCTAAGTGCGGACTTAGATCTGGTTCCTTGATTAGAAACCGTTATTCTCCTTGCATAGCAATGCTATGATAGAGAATCCCAAAGTCAATCAAAAATCCATATCCAATGTTCGTCGTCAAGAATCGAGTGAAAAATCCTTGTTCGGTCTGATGTAAATCATCTCGAAATCCTGTACTCGAATCTCGATCAAACAGTTGTGCGAATAAAATAATATACGTACAACTTACGTATTTATTTCAATTGGTTTCTCATTATTCCGATTCATTTATTTACATTTATTTATAATTATTATTCACTTTGCTTTATTCACATTCATTTAATTCATATTTAATCAATTTACTATATTTCTTTTAATACTAATATCATTTACAAGCCATTCCATAAAAAATTTCTTAAGTTCATAACATTTTATACAACACTTCTCATATTTATTTTCACTTTACAACTTAAGTTCATATTCATTTCCAAATAATTCAATTTCATTATCCAATTTCATTTAACTTAAATCAGATTAAATTTCATTTCAAATTAACATTCATATTTAACAATTTAAAATTTTATTTTACTTACTAATTCTCAAACTTATAAGTTACAAAACTTAGTTCTCATATTTTCATCTAACACTCAATGAATTTTTTTAGAGTTTAAACACCCTGCTCTTATTTCAAACTATTTTGAAACAATACTTTTAATAATTTCTTTGTATTTCAAATTATAATTTTGAATTTTAAATCAAAACTAGTTTTACCAAAACAAAACTCCAACGGTAGCAATTCCTCTCTTGGAAACCCGAAAATGAACATCAATGATGTTGTAGTCATCATCGAAATTATTTTCCAACGACCGAAGTGAGTTCAGTGCTTTCTGTTTCCTTTAAACCCTTTCTAAAATATTTCCATTCAAAATATTGTCCAAATAATTCCAAAATTTGGAAAAAAAAAACAATTTTCAAATCAACGAGATTTTAAGTCCTCAAATTCTCAGCTTTTATCACTTAATTTACAAACCATATTTATAAATTTCTCTTATATATAATTTCACTTCTTATATAAAACCATTTCTTAATTTTTTTATCTTGTTTATATGAAAACTTTTATTAGAATACAAAAAAACAAATGACAATAATCAAATGTTATCATTCACTAACAACCAAACACATCATATATACTATAATAATTTCTAAAAAATTATTCCTTTATCAATAAAATATAATCAAGGTAAAATTATTTCATTTACCCACTATCAAAACAATATTATGTCAAATTACTCTATTCAACCGTTTAGAGATCCCTATCAATAGCGTTAATTACTCGTATTAACCAGAATCCATAAGTAACTCAACAGATCAATCAACACAATATAAAACATTTTATATCACTAACAAATACACGCTCACACACACACACACTCAAACTCATTCTAGGGTGCTACTGACCCTATCTCTTATGAGTACCCCACCAAAGCCAAGGTTCTAGCTTAACCTTGCGCCCTGATACCACGTGTAATGACCAGCAAATCAATACAATTAAAGCAGACAATCAACCACACATGAACCAATCAAATTGAATGGAAAAGCGGATAGCCAAGGAGAAGAAGAAGGAAGAAGACAAGAAGAAACTAAACAACACAGAATCTCACAACGGAACAAATAATATATAATATGAGAAATATCTTTATACAAAAACAAACTGAATATATATTACATATATCAATCAGAGTATACTAACATATTTTAGCCCGGACAGTTATAACAGCATGCCCTTACAGTTGCTGACAAATACAACAATGAATGCAGCGGAAAAATAAGCATATATGCGAATATGTCTCTGGGCCTCCAGCTCGTTTCTTGAAGCTCCAAAGCATCCAGCTAATATGTAATATGCTCTGACTCAAGCATTATAATAAAATAACACTCGAGTCGGTCTGAAAAACTAGCATGAGAAAAACACACCCAATTGGATTTTAAAGTTATAAAAACGTTTGAGATCAAAAGTATCTCACAAGACCACGCCGCACACAAACACGGATGGGTTTTTACCTTACGATAACCAAAATGTTTCATATGAACATCCATTGATATTATAATAATGTCTAGGGGTCAAAGTAAAATATGAATAAAGCTGAATTGCTTGCATCTCACGTTTCAGCGTAGTTGGGCACAACTAGATTCATATGGTGCTTATTGGAGAATGGATTCCAAACAATGACTAGGCTACTGGGGTATCAGTCGTCATAGTGCATCTCTAGAAAAAATAACACCAGGACCTTGCCTGGATCCCCTACCAACACAGAATTGCCCACCACTTCACTAGTAGTACTGAATATGATCACTCCTATGTTAATGGGCCTCGAAGCATACAAATAAGAGATAATATCGACTCTAGATAGGAATGATCATAATATACTTAAGAACGACTCACTTAGCCCTGCTGCATCTCCCCTGCTTTAGTCATTCCCAGTTGATGAGGCTTGAGGCTGTTTTTACCTTTTATATAGCACTTCTAACTTAGAATGCTAACACTGCCCTCTCGAAAATAATGCAATGCTAGCATTCATCCATACAAGTTCATTCTAGGACTGAACAAAACGCTTAAGTGCTCCACCTTCAATTCCATCATCTTCAAGATGTCTTCACTTTGAAACGCTTGAGTTGGATTGAAGTGGTTTTCAGATAACATATATGATCCCGGTCTCTTCGAAACACCACTCGATAGTTTTCGATAAACTCAACCCTGATACTTTTGGAAATAAATAGTCAAAGATTAGAGCGGAGATCACCTCCTAATCGTTAGTGGACGGATTTCCTTATCATTATCCTAGGAGAACGAAAGGAGATTTACACGCACAGTACAGCATCATCGGAGATAACTTTTCCATATAACTAACGTGTTTCTCCTAGATATTTCCAAAGTTACATTTTCGGTCCTTATTTGATAGTCAGTTATTTAACTATCAACAAACACACATCCAAGTCAGAAATTTATTTAAAAAGGGAATACCAACATTGGTTAGCACATAAGCAACCCCTAGCCTCTTAAATTAATCCCTTTTATTAATTAAATTGACTTTGTAAATATTTGTATCAAAATCCTTTTACAAAGATATATATCCACAAATCCTTATATTTTCAATACTCAGAAAATATTCATATATTTATCTCAACGGTATAAGTATATTCACACAAATTACACCTCCCAACTTAGAAAATGTACTCATATACTTATCTCAATGGTATAAGTATATTTACAAAACCAAGAAAGATTATTTCTTTTATTCGATTCTAAAATCATTTATAAACTCTTTATAATTCCCTAAAACCATTTATAAACCATTTTATAAATCTCTAAAAATCATTTATAATTTCTTTATAATTCAATCTCTTATAGATTCTTTTTGTACATTTCTAAAATCATTTATCAATCCTTTTTAAATCCATAAAACTAATTACAAACTCCTTTAATAGATCTATAAACCCCTTTCTTTAATTCTTTTATAAATATCTAAAACCATTTATAGAACTCTTTTTACCCATTTACTAATCTTCCTTTAAGTTTCCCAACCCATGTTATAAGATTCTACTTATAAACCCAAATCAGTTTATACAACTCTATTTATAAATCACGAAAGCATTTATAAATAAATTCTAATCATTTACTTTGAAACATTATTATTATAATAATAATATATAATAGTAAACATTATAAATAATTATTAACTTTGGACTATCTTAAAAAGAATAATTATTAATTCAAAACATTATTAATAAAACAATGATAATTAATCTTTATCATTACTATAAATAATAATAACTTACTTTCAAATATTATTAATAATCATTATTATTAATTTCATACCATCTTGATTATTTGAATAATTTACTTTTTCAAAATAGTAAAATATTGATAAATATCTTTAAATCAACATTAAATACAGATAAATAACTATAAACAGTGATGATATAAATAAGCAACTTTAAAACAATATCAATATAAATAAATAATCTTTAAGCAGTATATTATAATAATAAATTAATTTTTAAAACAATAAATTATAATAATAAATTAACTTTTAAAATCAATGTAAACTGAAGTTGATGTGAATATAAAACTTTTTTGATTTGTAAAGAGGCTTTGCAATCACTATAGTACTTAAATAAGCTACCATTTTATTTTAATTAACTAACTCAGTTAATTACTGTTATTAACATCAATCCAGGGTTAACTCATCACTTAAGAAACATTGTTAATGATTTTCTAACACTACGGGGTTTATGTTGAACATATACAACGTCAAATTCAATTAGGCCAACAAATCAGGTTTTTGGTATCCAATAATCATATAACAAGGTTATTATTGAAATAAAATCAATAATGTTGAGGAATCCTATTGGATCCTCCAACCTGTCCCCCTGCATCACAAACATTATATAATTATATAATATGGGTCGTCCACTACTAGGCGGGTATATAAAAAGGGTTATCTGCTCTAGAGGTGAGAATAAATCCAAGCCAATTGATAAAAACTATAAATCATCCAAACATCCAATCAACAATTTATCTCAACTATATAATATTTCTTGTTAACCAAAAAGGTGAGATTAACTCACCGAAACTCCAGTTGTCGTCGAAGCATTCTGGTTCCGGCCACATCCGAACGACGTTCGAATTCAGCGTAAAATTCAACAAGTTCCATCGTCATCAATTCAATTCTATAGCCTAGATCTAATCAATATGAACCTAACTCGAAGACCGGGGGTTAAACGGACTCCGTATGGGTGTGATAAATACTTTTGACTTACTAAATCAAATTAACTAAAACATATTAACCAAAATCATTCCTCACCACAAACGAACACAAGCCCAGGTACAGCCCAATATCGACATGCGCACATTATCCTTCCTCCATTTTTTACGTTCACACGCCTGTACATGCCTGCAAACGCATGCATCTTCCTCTGTACACTTCCCTCCTTATCAAATGCATGCAACTTCATATCTGTTTCCTTTATTTCTCATCTTCCATGCATGCATCTGCTCCTCCATGCATGCCTTGCTTCCAAAAATGAACGTATTCACTTATGAATACACACATTAACACTAACTAACTCACACACACTAGAATCAAAGCATACGCAACACAACCATTTATAGGAAAGAAAGGAAGAAGAAAGAGAGAATGAACTCTCTATATATTTTTCACGTGGAAAGAAAAGTGAAAAGGTGTGTCTATTTAGATTCATGCATGAGTGTATCCTTTTGCAAAACGGAGAATAAAATGAAATATATGCGTTTCCTCCTTTTTTATCACATGCATGTCTAAATATATATATGCAAATATTACTTCATAGCTAAGGAAAGTAAAATGAAAATCATTAAATGTAAACAAACCAAAGTCAAGAGCAAAGTACATGTGCATGAACCAGAGAGAAAGATATATGCTTTGTTTGAAGTTTGAATATTAAAAGTTTGGAGTACGGCGCTACACAATATATCGTTCATGCATGAGCCGCGAACGATAGAAATAAAAATATGATTGTGCACAACAATGGAAGACGATCATAACACAACAATAAAATAGACAAGTTACTTATTCTGTTAAGTTTCAAAAGTACCGATGTTTGCCGCAAAAAGCATCAAACAAAAATTTAATTATTTTCCAAATTAAAAATTATGGAAACATCGTATAAAATAAATTAAAAAACATAATCAAAAATTAGGTCTTAATTTGATATATATATATATTATAATTTAATTCAAATTCGAATATTTAAAAAAATTAAATATTCCAATTCGAAGACTCAAAAATACGGGTTGTTATGTATTAATATGCCGAGAAGTTTAACTATTAGCAATTAGTCATGCATATGAATACTTCTATTCAAAATGATGTGTATTATTTATTTCAAAAACTTGTAATCTGAATAAATGATTTAGTAATTGATTATATTTATATTATATAATCAAACAATGAAGAAAAGTAAACTTTTGTAATGAATAACACCTTAATTCGTTGGATATATATTCGATTGTTATTATATATTAAAAGAGAACATGAGACAGTTGTGCAAAAATTGCACAAATGGGGAAAAACAATAAACAAGATCTAGATTTGCTAATTTGAACATCACTCAATCTAGCAAAAATTATTCTATTTCTTTAAATAAGTAGTAAATAACTATAAAGAAGAAAAAGAGACGCATAATATTTATACTGGTTCCACTATCATCAAGATAGTGTATGTCCAGTCCAAAGGAGAGAGATTTAATTACACATGAGAGTGTTACAAGAGATTACAAGATAAGAGTTTACGTACCAAAGCCCTAAGTTAGGGTTAACAAGAAGAGAGACTCTATTTGGGGATCGCTGGCTGAATGCCTGGATGGGTTTACAATGAAGTCTACCCTCAATATATAGCCAGTGCAAATCCTTGAGAGTCGTCGATTAAATTACCAAGATATGGTAAGAAGATAATGGAGGAAATACAATGGTAACAAATGGTGTAAACATAGCAAGTAATTCACTCATTCCTTTAATTAGCAAAGATGGAAATAAATAATTCCAAAGCAATATGTTTACCAAGGAAGAAATTAGTGATGTTCAGTATCTTGTGATGATAGTGAAAACAGTAAGAAGAAAAAGAGACGCACAATATTTATACTGTTTTCACTATCATCACAAGATACTGTACATCTAGTCCAAAGGAGAGAGATTTTATTACACATGAGAGTGTTGCAAGAGATTACAAGATAAGAATTTACGTACCAAAGCCCTAAGTTAGGGTTAACAAGAAGAGACTCTTACGAAGAATCAAATAATGTGGATACTCTTACATTAGATGAATTACAGAGCAGCTTATTAGTGCATGAACAACGCATGAAGGGCTCTATCGAAGAAGAGCAGGTGCTTAAAATCTCAAATGAAGAAAGGAGAACTGGAACAAGAGGATGCGGATCCTACAGAGGAAGCTATAGAGGTGGACGTGGTCGAGGCAGAAGCTATAGATCAACAATTGAATGTTACAACTGTCATAAACTCAGACATTTTGCTTCTGAATGACCTAGTAGTTGGGAGAGGAGTGCTAACTATGCAGAGTTAAATGAAAAGGAGGAGCTGTTTCTCATGGCCTTCATTGAAAAGGAAGGAACACAGAGAGATAATGTGTGGTTCCTGGACTCAGGGTGCTCAAACCACATGTCAGGAGACGAGAAATGGTTCACAAACTTAAACAAGGAGTTCAGACATTCTGTCAGATTGGGAAACAGTACAAAGATGCAGGTACGAGGAAAAGGGAACGTCAAACTCTCATTTGAAGGAAGAACACATGTGGTGAGTGATGTGTACTATGTACCAGAATTAGCTACAAATTTGCTTAGTCTAGGGCAATTACAAGAAAGGAAGCTAGCAATACTTATTAAAGATAGGATATGCAAGATATATCACCAAGAATGGGGTCTAATTATGAGTACTTTCATGACATCAAATAGAATGTTTATACTACCAGCGCAAGTAATCTCATCATCCTGTCTACAAGTTACCCTCGTCACAGAAGAAACCTCGAAACTTTGGCATTGGAGATTTGGTCACTTAAACCAAGAGAGTCTGTATTGCTTGTCAAAGAACCAAATGGTAGAGGGTCTTCCTTCAATTTAAAAGATAAGCAATGTTTGTGAGATATGTTCTAAAGGGAAACAACACCGAGAGCCAATACCAAAAGCTGCTAAGTGGAGAGCATCAGAAAACTTCAACTTGTGCACACTGATCTCTGTGGACCCATTACACCAAGCTCAGCTGGAGATAAGAGGTATTTATTAACTTTCATTGATGATTATAGTAGAAAAACTTGGATCTATTTTTTATCAGAGAAAAGTGAAGCGTTGGCACATTTCAAGAGCTTTAAAATCATGGTCGAGAATGAAGTAGAAATGAAGATACGCTGCCTAAGGAGTGATCGAGGAGGCGAATTCAATTCCAAGGCTTTCAATGAGTTTTGTGTTGCTAATGGCATAAAGAGACAGCTCACAGTCTCCTTCACACTTCAACAAAATGGAGTGGCCGAAAGGAAGAACCGTAGCATCATGAATATGGTTCGGTGCTTGCTAAAGGAGAAGCGCTTGCCTAAGAAGTATTGGGGAGAAGTAGCTAAGTGGACAACTCACATTCTAAATAGATGTCCTACCTCTACAGTGAAAGATATAATGCCTCAGGAAGGATGGAGTAATGTGAAGCCAACAGTAAACTACTTCAAAATCTTTGGATGCATTGGTCATGTACACATTGCAAGTCAGAAGAGGGTAAAGCCTGATGATAAGAGTCACAAATGCATCTTCCTTGGTGTAAGCAAGGAGTCTAAAGCATAAAAGATGTATGATCCAGCAACACAAAAGTTTATTATCAGTAGGGATGTTATCTTCGATGAACAACAATGCTGGGATTAGGGAAGGACGTCGGAAGAAGAAGAACATGACATTCTGCTAATAGATGAGGATGAAGAGGTTAAAAATGCCGACTCTAAAGAAATCTATGGAAGCAGCTCTAGCTCTCAAGAAACCTTGAGTCACAATTCAAACGAATATGAGACAGAAAACCAAGTTGTGGATCAACCAGCTCAAGAAGGGAGAAGAAGAGTAGCACCAAGATACTTACCTGATTATGTAAGTGGAGATGGCCTCTCCGAGGAGGAAGAAATTCAACATCTAGCTATGTACACTTGCTATGAGGATCCAGTAAGCTACGACGAAGTTATAAAGGAATCTAAGTGGAAAGTGGCTATGGATGCAGAAATACATGCTATCGAGAGGAATCAAACTTGGGAGCTGGTAAACGTTCCAAGTGGAATGAAGAAAATTGGAGTGAAGTGGGTATACAAGACCAAGATGAATGAGAAGGGTGAGTTGATAAGTATAAAGCAAGATTGGTTGCTAAAGGATATGCACAGAGGTATGGGATTGACTATGATGAAGTTTTTGCACCTGTGGCTAGATGGGACACCATAAGGATGTTACTTGCAGTTGCTACGCATAAAGGATGGAGTGTTTTTAGCTCGATGTTAAGAGCGCATTTCTTCATGGGGTACTAAAAGAAACTGTTTATGTAGAGCAGCCTGTTGGATATGTAAAAGCAGGGGAAGAACATAAGGCCTACAAACTCAAGAAGGCATTATATGGACTTAAACAACAACCGAGAGCGTGGTATAGCAAGATCGGGGAATACTTTGTTAATGAGGGGTTTAGCAAATGCAGTCATGAGCATACTTTGTTTACCAAGGGTAGTGCAGAAGGCGGTTTTCTGATTGTAAGCCTATATGTAGATGACTTGATCTATATAGGAAATGATCCAAATCTATGCGAAGGTTTCAAACTATCCATGAAGCGGGAATTTGATATGACAGACTTGGGAAGAATGCGCTATTTCTTGGGGGTTGAAATACAATAGACAATTGAGGGGATTTTTCTATGTCAAAAGAAGTACACAACTGATATAATTGCAAAGTTTGGGATGGAAGAATGCAATCTAGTGAATAATCCAATTGTGCCTGGAACTAAGTTATCAAAGGAGGAAGGAGGAGAAGTAGTTGACATCTCTTTCTACAAGCAACTAATTGGTAGTTTGATGTACGTGACAGCTACTAGGCCAGATATAATGTTCATTGTTTGCTTCCTGAGTAAATTTATGTCTTGTCCAAAAAAATCTCACTTGACAGCAATCAAATGAGTCATACGCTATATTAAAGGATCATTGAAGCTGGGTCTGTTTTACAAAAGAGGTGAAAACAATTCCTTGGAGGGCTACACAGATAGTGATTTTGCAGGAGATTTTGATAGTAGCAAAAGCACGTCTGGTTATGTATTTATAATGAGTAACGCTGCAGTTGCTTGGAACTCAAGGAAATAGCCTATCGTTACATTATCAATGACTGAAGCAGAATATGTAGCTGTCTCAGCCTATGCTTGCTAGAGTTTGTGGATGAAGGAGATTCTTAACAGTTTCAATCAGGTTCAGAACCAGGGAGTTACAATCTACTGTGACAATAGCTCTTCGATCAAGCTCTCCAAAAATCCTGTTTTTCATGGAAGAACAAAGCATATTAAAGTGAGATTTCATTTTTTGCATGACCTGATTAAAGAAGGAGAGATTGAGCTAGTTCATTGTAGAACAGAAGATCAGATTGTAGATATTATGACCAACCTTTGAAACTTAATACGTTCCAGAAGATGCATGACTTACTTGGAATGTAGGATCGTGATGGTGTAAACTGAGTTACTTAACGTGATTCTCAGTTTAGGGGAGGATATGATAGGAAGGAGTCAACATTGATCAATTCAAAGCTGTTAGGATTTCACAAATAAAGCTCCTAAGTTACAGGAGTTTGTAGTTCAGTTCAATAATTGAGTCACGTGCATGACCTGTTCTCATGCAATAACGTGCTATTTGTATTTTCCTTTTATTTCTGCGTTGTAAGCTCTCTATTTAAGAGACATTTCATCTTCTATAATAAACATCAATTTGAAGTTTGATCAATACAGTAAGTTTGATCACTGGCTGAATGCCAGGATAGGTTTACAATGAAGTCTACCCTCAATATATAGCCAGTGCAAATCCATGAGAGTCATCGATTAAATTACCAAGATAAGGTAAGAAGATAATGGAGGCAATTTATAATGGTAACAAATAGTGCAAACATAGCAAGTAATTCACTCAATTTTTTATTAGCAAAGATGGAAATAAATAATCCTAAAGTAATACGTTTACTTAGAAATAAATAATATGAATATCCTTTCGCATATATTTTATTCTATAACGTGTGCATGTATTTATTTCCTTGCCATCTCGTGCAAATGCAATCCAATAATTTATGCATTTCCATATTAAAAATAATAAACAAACGTGATTACTTTCCTTGTTACCATAACTTCCTCCTCGAAGCTCCAAATGACCTCCCGTCTCTTTCATAGTGAAAAACACATAATCCTCTTTAAATAGACATATAATTTGAATCGTAGAATCTCGACAGAGACCATATGTATTATTGCTTCTCATTCATTCTTACTTCCATTCCTCTTCTTTGATTGATTTAAGAGGAAAAATTTCACTTACCCCTCTAATAACTACTTACCATTCAAAGCTTCAAATTAAATGTCTGTTATATATTAATAATAGTACGCCCTTTCATTTTCTATTTTAGTACTAAGAAATATTCCACACTCGTTTTCCTTGCTTTTTTTTCTCAACTTCTTACCTAAAATAAATTTTAAATCCATAAATACTATCATATCATATATTTTTTCAATTTGAACCGAAGTGGAAAATTTGCTCTTTTGGTTGTATTCATAGAATTCCCTCTTCCATGTTTTATGGTATGCTTCATGCCTTGCTTTTGAACTTTTTCATTCTAACTATAATTTGAATCAATTCAACCGTAGTTCTTAACTTTGCAATCGTCTTAAATTATTTACAATTCTATTGATGTATTGCATTGTAAGTTTGCCTTGCTTTCAGTGTCGCTGATCTAAAGAGCCCCTAAAAAAACTTAGCTACCGGATTGATCAAGCTCGATTTAGAGCTTCGAATTGATTTTTGTTATTTGTCTTTAATTTAATTTGATGTTGAATTTATTATTTTTATTCAAAATTATTGATATTTTCTTTGAGTTTTATGCATAAAGTTGCGTATTCTTATGATTTTTCTTTCGATTTGTAAGATTATGAGTTTGGTTATTTATTTGTAGTTGGTTACTAGATTATAAATGCTATTTTGAGAATAAAATCTTATTTTTATAGCATATAACTCTTTATTTTATATGTTTCTCCTTGTAATATTCTTATTTCTAGTATAATAATCCTGTATTTATTTTTTCTTTATATTCTAACAATAGTTATTTTTCTCTTCTCTTCTCTTCATTTTCAATACAAGAATTTTTGTATTTCCTTAGCTATATCCTATGTTCGTTATTTCACTTCCATGTTTAATATTCACTATCTAAACCAAATTAAGGATTCTTTGCCAAAAACTTTGATCGATTTTTATTTCTTTTATCTTGATTAGAATTCAATTTAATTCACTAGTAGTTCTTCATTTTGCCTTTATCTTAAATTATTTGTGAATAAACATATTTTATAGTAATTATGTTTTCTACCTTACTTTCAATGTTAATGTTTTCATATAAACATTATTTAAAATCATCCAAAAAAAACTTCTAATTCAATTGAGATCGATTAATAAGTTTAATTTTTTTATTTGTCTTTCCATTTAATCCAGTGTTCAATTTGTTGTTTTGTTTGATTTCTTTTGAGATTGGTTAATAAATATTGACTTTTATTTTGTTATATTTATTTTCAGTTTATTCGATGTTGAATTTGTTGCTTTTTTTCTATATTGCTGATTTCATATATTTTCTTATGGTTTTTTTCGCATCAAATAGTGTTTTCTTTTGATTTTTTTAGTTTATAGATTATGTGTTTTTTTCCTTTATTTATTTTGTAAGAGGTTATAAGTGGGCGACATAAAAATTTTTGTTGTTTCCAAAATCTATTATATGAAAAATCGAGCTATTTTATACTCTCAAAATTATACACAAATCAAATTTAATTTTATTTTTATTCGTTGAGTAAGATTATGAACTTTGTTTCCTACATTTTTTTATATTTTATAATTGGTTTATTACTATGTATACATCAAATACACTTCAGTTCTGTATAATCTATTGGATGTAGGCTGGCCTTTATTCAATTCTTAATGATCTTAGAGATAAGGTAATTATCTATTATTTTGTGTAGAGTTAGTTAGAAATTATATTATTTTAAATTTTACTCTGGTTTATTATAGGTATTCGATTGAAGATGTAGATAAGAACAAAGTTAAACTAACTTCAAACATAAAGGTTTATATCATGTGATATTACCATGCAACTGACAAAAAGAATAAATTGTCAACAATTTCATTTAATTTCAATTTAAACCATTAGAGTGTAATTACAATTAAATTAGTTTCACTGAAATTTAATTTACTGCGGAAATCAACTACATAAGTTCAAATAACTTTTGATTTTACGATACAATAAGATTGCTTTTTAATTCACTTATTTACATATTTATGTACCTTTATTATACCATGTTGTGTAATCTATACTCATATCATTTGCTCGTTTGTTAATAAGTAGTTGGAATTGTTAAAATTTTACAATGTGTAGTTAATGTCTTAGTTTCCATAAATTAAGGATATTTTCTAGTAGATTTTGTTTATAGGACATTTGATATGTAAAGGGATATGAGGATAGAGAGTATGTCAATCAATAGTATGATTTTTGGTAGTTCTGCATAAAGGTCAATTTCTAAACTAAAGTGATTTTATTAGTTTGTTGTTTGATGATATTATTCATTTCATTTGTAACCATTATCTCATTTTCTCAAAAAATTCATTTCGATTGGTAATAAGAATATCCATATTTAATGGAATAGTACATTAGCTTTTGAAAGTAATTATGAAAGTTTTGGTTGTTACAATTGTTAACAAGAAAACTTGTCAACATTCCAAAGTTAAGTGGTTAACAAGAAATGTTATTAACCCTTCAAAAGAAAGTTTTTAGAAGTGACCACTCTCTTCGAAATCCCTTTTGAATGGGTTGCTTAGGACAAATTACTCATGGAGGGTGGTCTTATGAAAATATTAATTGAAGTTAATAGGTCCAATCAACCTTATTGAAATGGAGGTTAAGGAGAGAACACCCCCTTCGAAGCCCCTTTTTGAATAAGTCGAAAGGGGTTATTTGTATCGGACATTTGTCTCTTTCGATTGTGTCTAAAGGACCATTCTGCCCTTAAAAATGAGAATAGTATTGTTTCTGCTCTTCTGGAAAGAACTCCTTCGAAAGAGTTGTATGTATTGTGATATGTGTACACCTTTCGAAGATGTCCATCCAGCTAGCATAGCTCAATACTCATACATTAAATCCTCTCCGAAACGACCTTTTTGATCAGGGTTATGCCCTTATACGACCCTTAGGGTCATATTTATAGATACAAAGATTTGATTACGCCCTTATACGACCCTTATGCTTTTGAAAGGGTTGTATTTAGGGTTACAAAGATTTGATTTGCTAAGAAATAGGAGAAAGAATTTAGGATTCCCAAATTTCGATCCCCAAACTTGGACCCCTAGGGTCGTATTTATAGATACAAGTTGCCCCCCTTTCATGCCCATCCTTCCACTTCAGTAGAAAGGCCTTCCTTCAACCTTCCACGTGCATCCTTTCAACATGGTCGAAAGGCTTTCCTTCATTCTCTTGCACGCGTCCTTTTGATGCGGTCTAAAGGCTTTTCTTTTAACCTTTCTCATCCATTTTTATTCCTTCACCTTTTCATTTCAGACCTTTCGACCCAGTCAAAAGGATCACCTTGACAACCTTTTGCTACCGTTAATGTTTGAGCGCCTCTTTTACTTTGTAGCTTTCAATTTCTTCGAAAGGGTGGTAAGAGCGCTCTTCACTTTGTGTTGCTATACTGTTATAAGTGAGAGACAAGTTGAGCTTTCACATAGTTTCAAAAGGAATGGTGAGTGATGACTAGTTCTTAGCAAAAGGACACTGGGTCTTCGTGTGCAGTTTTCATCATGCCTTCAAAGGATTCCAACCATTTTGTAAGGCTCGTTCTTGCTTTCAAAAGGTGTGTATTGGAATCATTTCCTCAAGTAGTAGATTGACAACGACGAGACCCACTATTTTGAAAGAATTGTTCTTGTGTGCGAGTCTATCATACAACACCTTCGAAAGGTGTTTCGAACATATACTAGCCTTTGTAATATATATGAATCCATCTGCGTCGAAAGGTTTGGATGAGGCGGAAGGGTAACCCTACCTTCTTTTCTACCCTTTCGAAAGCTTTTGTTTTGCTTGTCATTTGTAATGGCACCTGGCGCTTCTGACTCCTTCGAAAGCCATCTCAATACCTTCAAAACACTGCTTTTGAACATTGGCAAAACCCATGTCTTCAATTCTCATAGAGCCCATCACTTTATAAACCTTCTTTTATACCTTTATTCTTAAGTGAATTTGTATGGTTAACATTTCCCCCTTTATATGAAAGAAGATTTTGTTCTTTAGGACAAAAATTTAACAACTACTCTATTCTTAATGACCTTATTTCCCTACAAAATTCAAAGTAAATAACATTTCCTATCGTTAGATCATGACTTGTATAAAAATATGATTAGTGATTTGAAAATGATGTTAGTATAGTATAGCTCTTAAACCCTAAGTTCAAAAGTAATAAAAATTAGTTGGTCATAATTTGAGTTAATAAATGATAAGAAATTTGCAGTTGTAAACGATTGAGAACCAAGAACTTCTGTTTGGCAATATTAGAAGTCCCACCATCCAACTTTCATAGTTACAAAAGAAGTTCGTAAATTGAACTCCCATGATATTAATAGAAAACCAGGCGTACAATAATTGAAATCGA
This sequence comes from Allium fistulosum, assembly GCA_030737815.1. Taxonomy (NCBI): domain Eukaryota; kingdom Viridiplantae; phylum Streptophyta; class Magnoliopsida; order Asparagales; family Amaryllidaceae; genus Allium; species Allium fistulosum. The sequence continues at coordinate 510,618 of JASFAW010000025.1, forward strand.
TGAACTTTTCACCGATGACAACAAATGTTTGGTAATAAAAAGCCATGAACTATCATCTGGAAATAAGTCATTGAAAACCATGAATCCTTATTTGGGGATAGGTAATAGGTATTTAAAAACTCCTATTGGAAATAATAATGATCCAGGGACCGAGATTCAGATGTTGATAAATATTGTTCAAAAGTTAGTAGTAGTAAACCAATGACCCTGATTCGGGTATTAAGAAAACAGACTCAAAGTTTTAATTGAAGTCCAAAAGTCCATTGAGATTTCAATACTAACTGCCTTGGATCCCAGATTCGAGAATTAACAAATGAAATCCAAAAATTGACAATAAAAGATCTGAAACCCAAATTTAGGTATTAGGATGACCAGATATCTGAAACCCAGATTCAGGCATTAATAAATGAAGTTTAGAAGTCAATAGTAAGATATCAGGAACCCCGATTCGGGTTTTAGTAGATGATAACCAGAAATAGCCTTCATAAAAAAAATCTTAAGCCCGGATTTGGGTATTAGTGGACGGTAACCAGAAATCCATAATAATCTTTATAATAGAAACCTTAAGCCCGGATTCGGGCATTAATGATTAAAGTCCAGTAATTAATAGTAATAGTCCCGAAACCCAGATTCGAGTATGATGAAGACCATAAATTATTAATAAAGACTTGAAACCCTAATACGGGTATTAATCAGTGTTCTGAAATTCTTCTTTGATAATAAGTTGGAGGCTGTGGATTCTTATTTAAGTCTTCTGTTCTGTACTTCTCATTGGGTTTTGACTCTTTTGACATGTGTAACCCTTTAGGCTTTGTATGTTGTTCCTATTCGATTTGCTGCTTCTTGAGCTTGGATCTCTTAGTCCATTATTTGATACGCTACTTCTCGAGCTCGGACGTCTTAGTCCGTAGTTTGATATGCCGCTTCTCGGGCTCGGACGTCTCAGTCCATTATTGTCTAGTGCGCTTGGTTAGGTTATCCACAAGCAGGACCCAAGGACTTACCCAACCTCCCTCCATGAGGGCGCCTTGATCTGCCCATAGCATGGCGCGATCAAGGGCTTGTTCGGTGCCTTGGCCAGGCCATAGTGTAGCGGGACCAAGGGCTTACTCTGTCCTCCCTCTAGGAGGTGCCTTGACCTGGCCATAGCATGGCACGGTCAAGGGCTTGTTCGGTGCCTTGGCCAGGCCATAGCATGGAGGGACCAAGGGCTCACTCCGTTCTCCCTCCAGGAGGCACCTTGACCTAGCCATTGGGTGGCGCGGTCAAGGGATTTTCGATTCTTTAACCTGGCCATAGCATGACATGGATAAAGGCTTACTCTAATCTCCCACCAGGAGGCGCTTTGGCCAGGCCAACTTGGCGCGGACAAAGGCTTTGACCGTTTAAGGTAATGTCCAGTTGTATGGAGAATATCAGTCCCAACCATGTAGATTTTTCTTTTTAAGGAAGAGGTGCTTTATTCATTCATTGTAAGAAAATATGGTCACAAGTGTTCCGCATTCCACGTTCTATGAACCATATTGCCGTCTGGTTGACATAGCTTGTAAGCTCCAGAGGGAATTACTTTGCACACAATTAGGGGACCTTCCCAATTTGGTCCTAGCAGTCCATCCTTAGGACTTCTTGTGTTTGCCATCACCCTTTAGAGTACTAAGTCTTCCTCTTGAAATGATCTCATCTTCACTTTTGAATTGTAGTATTTTGAGATTCTTCTTCTATACTCTGCAATTTGGATAACTGCTTCATCTCTCAATTCATGTATTAAATCTAACGATTCTTTCTTCGATTCCTGATTTGGATAAAATGCATATGCAATTCTTCGATGTGAGGGTATCACAATTTCAATTGGCAGCATCGCTTCACACCCATATGTTAGAGAGTAGGGGGTATGTCCCATTCCAGTTCTAGTGGATGTTTGATAGGCCTAGAGTCCAAGTGGCAATTCTTCTACCCAATTCCCTTTGGCTTTATTTAATCACTTGTTCAAGATAGTCTTAATAGTATTATTTGCAACTTCAACGGCCCTATTAGCCTTTGGATGTGCCACGGAAGAAAAGCTTTTAATAATCCCACTCTTATGGCAAAACCGAGAAAACTCTTCACTTTCAAATTGTGTTCCGTTATCTAATATAGTCTTATAGAGGATTCCGAATCTGGTATAATGTTTTTGATGACTAATCTAAGCACTTTCCCAAAAGTGATTTTGGGGAGTGGTTTTGCTTCTACCCATTTAATAAAGTAGTCTATGGTGACTACAACATATTTTGCTCCTCATTTAGAAATTATCAATGGCCCGATTAAGTCGATTCCCCATATATCAAAAGGCCATGGACCTGAAATCCGAGTTAATTGACTTGGTGGCAATCGAGGGATCTTTGAGTATTTCTAGCATCTTTCACATCTCCTTACATATTCAATAGCTTGACTTGCCATTCAAGGCCTATAAAAACCTTGTCTTGCTATTTTCTTCGCCAACTTTGCCCTGTTGTAGTGGTCCCCACAAAATCCTTTATGCGCTTCCACCAACAATTTCATCCCATCTTCCAGACTCACATATCTAGGTAAAGTAATGCATATCCTTTCTTGTAAAGATTTCCGTCCACTATTGTGAAAGTTGGAGCATGTCGCCTGATTTTCCTAGCTTCCCCTTTGTTAGATGGCAATATCACCTTAAAAAGATATTTGGCAATATGCGACATCCAAGTGTCACTATAACAGTCATCTGTCCTTAGATGATTAATCCTCTCATTTGGGATTTCTTCATTAACTTCCCTTTCCTCTCTCTCTTGGGTAGTGGCTTTTGATCTGCTTAGGACTAACAATTCCTTTCCTTGTTCGGGTGTTCCTTCTTCAATGCTTGGATTTGCTTGGTACCCTACTGGCACGATTCGTGATTCTAGGGCTCCCCTTGAACTAGCCAACTTTGCTGACAAATCTACCTGAGAGTTTTCTCCCCTTGGAACTTGATGTACAGAAAAACCTTCAAATAAAGTGAGCATCTTCAATATCTTCTTTACATATAAAGATAGTTTGGCATCCTTAGTCTGATATACTTTCTTTACCTGGTTTACCATTAGTTGTGAATCACTAAAGATTTGAATTCATGGGATTTTGAGCTCTAAAACCAAAGCCGATCCTGCCACCATTAATTCATATTCGGCTACATTATTTGTTGCAGGAAACCCTAACTTCATGACATAGTGTAAGCGGTGTCCGTACGGTGTTATTATGACATATCCCGCTCCAGCTCCTTACTAATTCGATGCGCCATCCACAAATAACTGCCACATAAATTTTTGACCCTTTTCCTTTTCCGATTGTTCTTTAGCGAAGTTTGTACACTCATTTATAAAGTCTGCCAATGCTTGCCCTTTGATAGCTGCCCGTGGCTGAAACTCAATGTCATACAGACTAAGCTCAATTACCCACTTTACTAGCCTACCCGAAGTTTCAGGCTTACTGAAAACTTGTTTGAGTGGGAAGTTAGTCAATACTCTGATTGGATGCACTTGAAAGTATGCTCTAAGTTTTCATGCCGTAATTATCAAGCAATAAGCCAGTTTTTCTATTACAGGGTACCGAACCTCTGCATCTTTTAACCACCCGCTCACATAATAAACAGGATGTTCAGTTCCACTTTCCTCTCTGATTAAAACTAAACTTACACCATGTTCCGAAACTGCCATGTATAAGTACAAGACTCCACCGTTCTCAGGACTAGACAGTATTGGTGGTTTTTCCAAATGATTTTTCAACTCTTGAAAAGCTTTCTTATAGTCTTCGCCCTATTTAAAGTTTTCTTCTTCTTGATCACATTGAAAAAGGGAATGCACTTATCAGTTGCCTTGGAAATGAACCTGTTTAGGGCGGCTACCCCACCGTTTAAACTCATTACATCTTTGTTAGTTCTAGGCTTAGCCATATCCTTGATAGCTTGAATCTGGTGGACTGGCCTCAATTCCGTGAGCGCTCACAATATAGCCTAAAAACTTCCCGAAATGAACCCCGAAAGAGCATTTCTGGGGATTCAGTTTCATCTGATATTTCTGTAATACTTCGAACATCCATTTTAGCTCTTTATGATGACTCCTAGCTTCATAAGATTTTACTAGCATATCGTCAAGATAAACTTCCATATTTCAACTAATCTGTTCTTTGAACATTCTGTTGACTAATCTTTGATAAGTAGCCCCTGCGTTCTTTAATCCGAAAGACATTGCTTTGTAGCTGAAAATTCCCTAATCAGTAATGAAACTTATATGTTCTTCATCTGGTTTAAACATGGGTATCTGATTATATCCTGAGTAAGCATCCATTAGAGATACCAACCTATGTCCACTAGTTGCATCAACCAACTAATCTATCTGTGGCAATGGGTAACAATCTTTTGGATAGGGATTGTTTAAGTCGGTATAATCAACGCAAGTCCTCCACTTGCCATTCGACTTCTTTACCAATACTGGGTTTGCTAGCCACTTTAGGTAGAAAATTTCCCGAATGAATCCATTTTTAAGGAGCCTTTTAACTTTATCTTTTAGGGAGTCAGACCGCACTATATCCAATTTTCTCTTCTTCTGTCTATTAGGGGTCGCTTCTGGATTAATGTTTAATGCTTGGCACATAACCGATGGATCAATCCCAACCATATCTGAATGAGACCATGCAAACACGTCTTTATTGGATTTAAGAAACTGAATCAAAACTTTCTTCAAACTTCTTTCCAACTCCTTTCCCACTTTGACTACTTTAGTTAAATCATTTGGGTCTATACATGTCTCCTCAAGGTCTTCTATAGGTTTTGTCCTTTCCACTTCTCCACGGCAATCAAATTTTATGATTATTTCGCCTTTTTCCATGGAATTAGCATTGATCCTCTTTCTCTTGCTTTTTGGAGAAATGTACCTTACATATATACGTTTGTTAGGCTTATTAGATCTTAATTTTGCTTCGAATGTTGGATGTAAAAATCCATCATCCGAAGGCTGAAAAATAGTAGAAGAATCAAAGTAAGCAGAATACTCCCTCTTATATTGATCAAGCGTTGCAAAATACATCTCCCGCGAGCTGAATTGTTCTCCGCGGATAGTGCCCCAACCCCTCTTAGTTAGGAATTTTAACATTAGGTATTTTGGCGAGACAAATGCATCCACCTCATTAAGTACAGGTCGGCCAAAGAAAGAATTATAGTATGATGGTTGGTTGATATTTACAAAGGAGTTTCAAAAGTTCGGCAATATGACGGTACTCCCATCTGCACTAGCAACTTCACTTGTCCTACTAAGGTCAGTCCCTTATTGTTGTACACAAAGATTGGTTCAAGGCTGGGTTCTAGCTTGTCTTCTGGATTCCCATTTGATCAAAGGCATGTTTGAAAATAACATTGACTGTGCTACCAGTGTCTACAAGAATCTTAGACACTATAGACAGTCCAATTTGAGTCGTGATCGTGAGGAGGTCGTTATGAGGGTGAAAGATCCTTTTCTTCAGCTCTTGGGGAGTAATAACAAGATTTGGCATTAGAATGTTGAGTCGTGGATTTTTAAGTGGGGCATCTTCCTGAATAGAGAACACTCCTTCTCTAGCTTCTTTAATGTATCTGTTTTTGGCCCCCTTACTAGTCCCTACCGGGTGTGCCCCCTCAAGGATTACATTAATCCTATTCAATGGAGGACTCAAGCTCAATGGATCTTCTTCTTCCAAGATGTTGATAGCATTATTAGGAAACTTTTGCGGACTATCACCAGGCCGTGGTACCTTTTGTTTATCTTGGATGAATTCCTTCAGATGCCCTTCACGAATTAGTTTCTGAATGATTCCAGCCAACGCCCTACATTCATAAGTTTTTTGGCCGTTTGCTTTATGATAAGCGCAATAGTCATCCCCTTTCCTTTGTTCAGGGTAATTTTTGGCCTTAAATGAAGTCAGGAAGTTAACCTTCTCCTTAGTCATAGCATAGATATAGGACAATGGCTTATTTAAAGTGATTGAATTAGTGTTAGGCTCCTCTCATCTTGTTCTCTTATGTCCCCCTTCTACTTTCCCTTTTAGAATTGGCTTTCTTTTTTGTGTGCTATAATTCATCCATTCAAATGAATTTATAAGCCTGAAAATGGAAGTCCTGCAGATCCTTACACCCATGAATATAGAGGTATTTCCAGAATGGTGTATTCTCTATTAACCGAGAATGTACTGCAATGAGCTTATCCCTGTCATTCATATCTTTAGCTTTTAATGCTTCTGTGTTGAACCTCTTGAGGTAATCACCCAGTAACTCTCCATGTCTCTACTTAATGTTGGCTAGAATAGTGTAATCGATTGTTGGATCCTTGCATATACATAATTGGGCAGAGAACTCATAAGAAAAATATTTCCATGAATAGATCATCTTTTCAGGATATTGTCGATACCATTTTGCGATGGCCCCTTGAAGCGTTGCCGGAAATAGTCTGCATCGAACGGCTCCTGAAGCATTATACATATCCATTTAACTATCGAAAGCCATCAAGTGATCATCGGGGTTAGTAGTTCCATGATACTTTAGGGTTGGGATCATAATATAAGATGGGATAACCGTTGACATGATTTCGTCGTTTAAAGGTGCCACACGTTCATTGCCATTTGCTTTCTCATCCAAAGTCCTCTTCCCCTTAGCATTTAGCATGCCCTTAATTGCCTTTTCTGTTACATCCTTCAGATATGCTCCAATGTCGTGATAACCTTTTCGGTTTGGGTTGTATTCTTTTGATGTCGAGCTTCCAAATTGCTTGAGAGACCTGTCCAGTACCCTTCCTTGATGATCGAATGTAACGACCCTGAATTTTTGGACATTTGAAATAGAATATTTAATTGATTTTAAATATTTGAATGATGGTTTAACTTGAATTTCAAATGTAAATATGAAATTGGCAATTTAATTTGTAAATTTTTTTTGGCAAAGCCAGCGGGGTTAACTGGCCCCTACCAGTTTTATTGCAACATAATAAAAGAGAACAAAATGAAAAGGTACAGATAACAAAACATGAAAAAAGAAACAATTGAAAAAACAACAACCAATCAAGCCCAACCAAGAATCAACTCTTCAAGAAAATTGCTGTTGCAATTCTTCAATTGCCAGAAAGTGGCAAACTTAATTTCTTTCCAAAGCACTTCTAATATCTTTCTTTGATTTTCAAAGACTATGGCATTCCTTTCTCTCCATATAACAGTCAAGTATATTTTCAGGCAAACAGCTAGCACTCTAGCTCCATCATTTCTCCATCTAGTGGCTTTATAGATAATACTCAAGACAATGTTAGAACTAGCAGAAGATAGATTAATCCCAGAAATGGCACTAATTCTGATCATCATGAATTTAAGGGCAGGACAGTCAAAAAACAGATGCTCAGAAGTTTCCTCATGCAACTCACAAAACAAACAAAGAGGAGAACAAGCCAGTCCATACTTGTTCAAAACACTTCTAGTGAGTAATGCTTGTGTTATAACTTTCCACAACATCAAGTTATCGGAAGGAACAAAGTCATTGGTCCAGATAACAGAGAACCACCTACTAGCAGGCAGTGGAACATTAGCTGAAACTAGATTGTATACACCTTTAATAGAGTGTGGCTTCTTGTCCCAAGAAACAGTGTCAATTTGATTAGTAGAGGAGAAGTTAAGCTGTATGTCACTCCAAAGCTGCCTGATCAACTGGTTACTGTTGAATGGCATTTGCATTTTCCCATCAAGTAAAAAATCATTGGCCTTTGCATCATAGTGTATTCCAGTTTGTAAAATCTATGAGTAATCACACATTTTGGATAGAATTTGACCTTTACTAAACCATGGATCATGCCAGAAACTAACAGCAGTGTTAGCATTAACTTGATATTGTATCATAGGGAGATAAACTTCTCTTAACTTCAACATATTCCTCCAATTCCAGCTGCAATTTTGTGGAATATCCATACACAAAAAATATTTATTCCCTATATTATAATGCCATGTCCATTTAACCCATATTTATTCCCTATATTATAATTTGTAAATTTAATTGTTGCAATTGGGTAAAAATTTGAATCTTCGGTTTTAAGCTGATAAAAAAATAATCTGAAGGCTTGGAAAATTCATATTGATTTTACTGAAGATAATAGAAGCTTCAGAATTGAATTTGGAAGTAATTTGTCCAGTCTTGAAATTTATCGTTTAATTCGATATTTAAAAATAGCATTTCAGGGCACAGTCTCGGAATTCGACGAAACTAGTTTCATTGGATTCATAATATTGTATTATTATCGGATTTCAATTTTCGTAATGTTTGGAGTGATCGTTTGGCCGTACGGTAAGCAAACGCGCTGAAATAAATCGAAAATTTAATATTATAACTGGTCCAAAAAGCTATCTTCTCCATACGATCGAATTTGGACTCAGAACCTTTTCCATTGCGTTCGGAATAGGCGTATAACATTATGAACGCCTAGCGGCACACCTCGATAGGAAGTCAAAAATTTTAGTTGACTTCATCAAAACGATTTGAATTTGAATTAAATTGAATATATTCTCTTATACTTGTCAACCATCAGTTGAAATTACTTCACATCAGCTGTTTTATTTTCACATCGGGCTACTGTAGCAAGTGGAGGGAATCATGTAAACGTCCCTTCTTGTTCCCCCTTTCCAGCTGATAATCGCGTAAGTTTGTCCCTCTTTTCCACCTTTAAACACTCGAGCATCTCATTCAAATCAAAACAAAAAGGAAAAAAAATGGCCGAGACCTTTTTCACGTTCGAAAACAAATAACAGTTCGAACGAACCCTCTCTCGTTCAAAAATCAAGTTGCCTCTTTCGAATAAATTCGTTTAATTCCTACGAATCGTGAGTGCCTAGGGTTGAAAGTCGCGATCAAGATAAGGCGGCGGTGGCGAGTGATCAATGTGGGAAGGGGAGAAAATCAAATGGCGACTGCGAAAAAAGGGGATTAACGGCAGGAAGGTGTTCGAGCACGCGAGGTCTGGGGAGGAGGTCGAAGACACTGCAGAGGGTTCGGGGGGTGGTTCCTTGAGTGGCCATGGCGATTTCGACTCGAGTAAGGGGTCGCGTACACAGACGACAACCGATGGATTTTAGAACTGGGTTTGAATTGCTGTCGAAGTCTGTTTGCGCCAAAATTGGTCACAAACCCCAAATGTTGTGAAAGCACCAGTATATGAATATAAATTAACAATATTCACAAACAAATCTCAAATCTAAGCAAACAGAGTATCACAATTCAGAAATAATGAACAGAAACACGAGGTTTATAGTGGTTCGGCGATCTTGCCTACGTCCACTCTGAAGTTGTTGATTTTATTGATGTTCACTCGATGATTACAATCTCTTCTAATGTAGTACAACTGAAATTATATTCTAAGTCTCAATCTAAGGTAGCGGTGGTGTTCTGGAGTAAATCTGGCAGAATCTGGGCGCTCTTCAATACTTAGAATTCTCCGACCCCTTTTCTGAATGACCAGGGGCTCTATTTATAGGTGTAGGAGGCTGATATTTCGCCTAAAATGAGGGGAGACCAGTTCTGGCACGTGAGGTGGCCCACATGCCCGCTCAATGGAAATCCGGGCCCACTTTGGGATCGATTCGACCCTTGCTTCGAATCGATCAAGATTTGCTCCGATTGAGCTGAAATTTGGCATGGACATTCCTTAGGTTGCCAGTTAGCTCCTGTCCAAATTTCGTAGCATTTGGACTTGTAGATCTCAAGTTATGATCGATTCAAGTTTGCATTTCTGGCTGATGTGCTTCGTTCGAATCGATCCCTTTCAACTTGATAGGGACGAATCGATATGCTTGTATGTGAGGATGTTGACGTGGCGCGCGTCTCTCGTATCGATCCACTTTTCTCGCCGAGTTGACTGGGTCGAATCCACGTCCTTAGCTGCTTGTGACTTGGTCGATGTAAAGTAGTCGATTCGAAGTACATGGATTCGAACGTATGCTCGTTCGAATCGATCACGCTATATCTTCCCCACTCGATTCGAATGACGCTTTGCTCGTATCGATAGCGACATGCTTCAATCGATTCGAAGTCAATCGCAGCTAGATGGATTCGAGGGGAGGTACCTATGCATGGATTCGAAGCAGAGCGTTTTGTTGGATTCGAAGCAGGATATCTTCACGGATTCGAACTAAGGATAACTCGAGGTAATCGAATGTGGATTCGGGTACTGGGTATAAAGCTCGACCATCTGATGGATTCGAACTAAGGGAGGCTTTGGATGGATTCGAACGTCGAGGCTGCTTAGATGGAGTCGAAGCAATGGTACTTCTCATGGATTCGAAGTAATGCAGGGAAGTTCGATGGATTCGAGCTAAGGGTTTGTTCTGAGGGATACGAAGGGGATGGAGTCAATCTTGATGGAGTTGACCTTGATGGATACGAACCATATGGAGACGATCACAAGGCTATGTCCTTCACTTGCATCGATGATATCTTGGGCGTACGAACTCGGATTGACTCGAGATTTGGAATGCTGGCTCCTATGGCTCTCCTTGACGTGTCTTATCAATTGTAGCCCGATCCGGACTTGGACAAAAATCATTGATATCCATGGTGAAATAGTGTATAACGAACTTTTACGACGAACTGTCTTTAGTTTTCCAGTCAACTTTTTGGTGTCACGGCCTTGCCAAAAGGCGGGATAACATTTGCCCCCCAAAACATGCCTTGCGATAGGAAGGTGTGTTTTGTAATGCCATAAGCTGGATGTTCATATCCTGTTGATGCCCTGCAAAGAAATTGATAGTTTTATATGACCTTAAATGACGACCGTTCGCGATCAAGCCATTTGAGGTGGTATGCGACCGTTCGCGATCCAACATTTTCTGTATAACCCTAAATGACGACCGTTCGTGATCTAGCCATTTGAGGTGGAATGCGACCGTTCGCGATCTAGCATTTCTACATGGCCCCAAATGACGACCGTTCGTGATCAAGCCATTTGAGGTGAGGAGTGCCGTTCGAGGCGAGTTGTGACCGTTCATGGTCGAGTGTCGCACGAGGCGAATGATGACCGTTCGAGGTCGGGTGCCGTTCGAGGCGAATGATGACCGTTCGAGGTTGGGTGACATGGAAAGAAGAATGTGATCGTTCGCGATCGTGTGCCGTACGAGGCAAAAATGTGATCGTTCGCGATCGAATGTCGTATTAGGTGGATTGTGACCGTTCGTGGTCGAGTGTCGTTCGAGGCTAATGGTGACTGTTCGAGGTCGGGTGCCGTTCGTGGCGAAGTGTGATCATTCATGATCGAATTGTGACCGTTCGCGGTCGGGTGGCGTTCGAGGCGAATTGAGTGTGCCCGAGGAGGGACTTAGTATCATCAATACTAGGTTTCACGTTCGGGTGAATTCCCGGATTGTTTGTTGCAATGGTTTATCGCCATCTCAGAGCATGCCTAGGGACCGTTCGTGATCCCGTACATGTGTAAGTGGCTTAGCCGTTATGAAATCACAAGTAGCATTTTTTCATTGAAAATAAGTCTTTAGCAGAAATGTTAAACAAAATCAAGTTCAAATATTCAAATCAAGATGAAACAAAAGCAAAGCAAGGATGTCAAAGTGTAAACTCCCACAACGATAGGGTTAGTAGTCATTCACAACATGCCTATGGACCGTTCATGATCTCGCACATGTGTAAATGACTTACCCGTGTTGGTGAGAGGTTTACAACTTGTCCATCGTTATTTCAACTAATTGATAATCATACGATGTCCTAGCTCGGGGGCACCCCTGGCTGATGTAGACGGTGGTCGCTCTGGCTCCACCGCTGGAGCTCGCCTCCTCACATACTGAAGTAGCATACCGTTCCTGATGTGCCCTTCCACCTCATCCTTCAGATGTCTACAGTCGTTAGTGTTATGACCATTTAGTTCATGGAATAAGCAATATCTGTCTGATTTTCTTTCGTCAACAGTGGGGTCCCTTCGTATTGGCCTTCGGTAGGGAACTTGCTCTCGTGTATCTTGGTAGATTCGCTCCAAACTCTCATTCAGCTCTGAATATGTGGTGAATCGTGGCTCTCTTCGCAGTCGCTTTGACCTGTCACCATTGTCCTCAGCCTTTCGTTTTCCTTTATCCTTGCTTGAATCATTTTCGAGAGGCTTTTTGTCTTTAAGTGCATAAACTTCTATTCCCTCTCCTTCTTCTCTTTCAGCATTAGCGTCTTCCAATCGTAAAAACTTTTCTGCCTCGTGATAGAATTCTCCTAGATCCATTGGTGGATCCTTAGTTAATGAATTTTTGAATTCCGTACCATCAGCTACTCCGGACACAGCTGCCATCATAACCATGGATGGATCTGGCCGATACACCGATGCTGCTGCCGCATTGAACCGCGTCAAGAAATTCCTCAAAGACTCCCCAGCTTTCTGCTTTAGCGTTGCCAAACTCATCACATTCTTGGGTCTCGAAATGTGAACCCTGAATTGCCTCATAAATTTCTCAATCAAATCGGTCCATGTCCCGATGGAGCCGCTCTCTAGCTGTCTGAACCATAAAGCTGCTATGTCTGTCAAATACAATGGGAAGCACCGGGCCATGACTTCCTGTGATGCCCCCAGCACTTCCATGTGCCTTATATACCTCGTTAGATGGACCGCAGGGTCCGTCCTCCCATCATACCCTTCTACTGTTGGCAGTTTGAATTCTGGTGGGTTCCTAGCCAACCTAATCGCAGGAGAAAAGGGACTCTTGTTCACATCTTCAAGATCTCTGTTTACCAATCCTCCTCTCATTGCTCGCCTGACCATCTCTGCCAATCTATCATTGTCTCCAAGCTGTAGTCCTCGTTCACTACCTTCGACCTGCCCCCCGAGTCCGTGTGAGCTTTCGGGTGTTTGCCCCCCTGATTGAGCGTTCATCCCTTTATCGTTGTCAGGTTGCTCGGATGTCCTTGTCTCTCTTCCCGTGTTCGGATCAACATGTCCTATGTGTGTGCCCCCTAGCTCCGGCGCTGCGTTGGATGGTCCTGCTTCGTTCTGGGCCCTGGTTGTTCCTTGATTTTGCGCTCCAAGTTGTCCAATTTGTTGAAGCAAATTCTGGATTATCTCCTCCTGCCTCTTCATCATTGTCTCCATCTCATCCCTGGTGATGAAGATCGATGATTGGTTTGCTCCCGAGGAAGCCTCTTGACTTCCTTCGTGCTAACTTCTCTCAGCTCTTTGCCTTCTATTTGTTTGTCTCATCATGATTCTTCGGATCTAAATCTCTTAGCCTTCTGATCCAACTTTTAAATTTTGTGTAGCGGGTCCTGAGTTCAGTTCTCGGTGAAAGCACCAAAGTGTTTGCGCCAAAATTGGTCACAAACCCCGAATGTTGTGAAAGCACCAGTATATGAATATAAATTAACAATATTCACAAACAAATCTCAAATCTAAGCAAGCAGAGTATCACAATTCAGAAATAATGAACAGAAACACGAGGTTTATAGTGGTTCGGCGATCTTGCCTACGTCCACTCTGAAGTTGTTGATTTTATTGATGTTCACTCGATGATTACAATCTCTTCTAATGTAGTACAACTGAAATTATATTCTAAGTCTCAATCTAAGGTAGCGGTGGTGTTCTGGAGTAAATCTAGCAGAATCTGGGCGCTCTTCAGTACTTAGAATTCTCCGACCCCTTTTCTGAATGACCAGGGGCTCTATTTATAGGTGTAGGAGGCTGATATTTCGCCTAAAATGAGGGGAGACCAGTTCTGGCACGTGAGGGGGCCCACATGCCCGCTCTATGGAAATCCGGGCCCACTTTGGGATCGATTCGACCCTTGCTTCGAATCGATCAAGATTTGCTCCGATTGAGCTGAAATTTGGCATGGACATTCCTTAGGTTGCCAGTTAGCTCCTGTCCAAATTTCGTAGCATTTAGACTTGTAGATCTCAAGTTATGATCGATTCAAGTTTGCATTTCTGGCTGATGTGCTTCGTTCGAATCGATCCCTTTCAACTTGATAGGGTCGAATCGATATGCTTGTATGTGAGGATGTTGACGTGGCGCGCGTCTCTCGTATCGATCCACTTTTCTCGCCGAGTTGACTGGGTCGAATCCACGTCCTTAGCTGCTTGTGACTTGGTCGATGTAAAGTAGTCGATTCGAAGTACATGGATTCGAACGTATGCTCGTTCGAATCGATCACGCTATATCATCCCCACTCGATTCGAATGACGCTTTGCTCGTATCGATAGCGACATGCTTCAATCGATTCGAAGTCAATCGCAGCTAGATGGATTCGAGGGGAGGTACCTATGCATGGATTCGAAGCAGAGCGTTTTGTTGGATTCGAAGCAGGATATTTTCATGGATTCGAACTAAGGATAACTTGAGGTAATCGAATGTGGATTCGGGTACTGGGTATGAAGCTCGACCATCTGATGGATTCGAACTAAGGGAGGCTTTGGATGGATTCGAACGTCGAGGCTGCTTAGATGGAGTCGAAGCAATGGTACTTCTCATGGATTCGAAGTAATGCAGGGAAGTTCGATGGATTCGAGCTAAGGGTTTGTTCTGAGGGATACGAAGGGGATGGAGTCAATCTTGATGGAGTTGACCTTGATGGATACGAACCATATGGAGACGATCACAAGGCTATGTCCTTCACTTGCATCGATGATACCTTGGGCGTACGAACTCGGATTGACTCGAGATTTGGAATGCTGGCTCCTATGGCTCTCCTTGACGTGTCTTATCAATTGTAGCCCGATCCGGACTTGGACAAAAATCATTGATATCCATGGTGAAACAGTGTATAACGAACTTTTACGACGAACTGTCTTTAGTTTTCTAGTCAACTTTTTGGTGTCACGGCCTTGCCAAAAGGCGGGATAACAAAGTCGTAACCCGGGCAAGGCATTGGGGGATCGAGACGTTGGCATCCAGGGTTTCGAAGTTGGGGAAGAAGCAGGAAGTTGGAAAGAGAAGAGAAATAAGGGTTTGGCCATTCTCGGGTTCAACCTTGTCGCGAGGTATATTTGGATTTATTTTTCAAGTCTAAGTTTGATAATAAACATTTACAGTAAGTTCGAATGTTATTTTTAAAGTACTGATAGTTTTAAAACTAAAGTAAAATATAAATACTGGAAAATATTTTATAAAAAGAAAATTTGTTTGGAATTAACTAATTAGGTAAAATAAAATTTATTAAATAGAAATTGATTTGTTCGATTTAATTCGAATATTGATAAATTGTATAAATTGTTATACAAGGTTTAATACAATGAAGAAATGGTCAAAATGGAAAATGGATTGCAAAATAAAAATGGTAAAGGTGAGATCTTCTCACTCAAATTTGAAAGTTGAAAATTGCAGTTATTGATTGCTATTGGATGTGATAGTATATATATAGTAGTATATATAGCAATATATATATATATATTGGCATATGTATATATTGGTGATTGAATTCCCGCATTATATAGCGGATGAGGCCCTATGTGCCGCATAATAGCGGATGATATTTTATAAATCCCATATACCGCGATATTCGACCTCGAAGTGGAATTGGTATTGTGCTACCATCTGTGGATGTAGGGAAACAGGTTGGAGGGATCCAACTGGATTCCTCAAAATTGTTTGAATATTATTTCATATGTGAATGATGTGATTTATTGATAATCTGTGGATGATTTATTGATAATTGAAATTGTTGAAGGCTAAAAATTTAGCCGAATGAATTTTTGGTATCGCTGGATACCAGAAATAAATGAAATTGGATTTTTGAATTTAAAGTTGGAAATTTTAAGCAAATTCTTTTTGAAAGGATTGGTTGAATATAAAAGAAGGAATTAAAGTATAAAATTTGATTTTTAGTAATCTTATCGAATAAATTTCCAAAACATGGCAAAGGATTTTAATAAAAGGATTTTTAGTAATATTGTTTAAAAGTTGAAGAATTTATGGAAAATGGAATTTTGAATAATTTGGAAAGAACAAAGGAATTTATTTAAAAGTGATAAACTTTTAGAAATCAATTTGTAATTGATTTGGTATTTGAAAATGAATCTTTGAGAAATCGATATGGAAATTTATTTGGAGTTGAAATAAATTTAGAAATCAAATTTGTAATAAATTTGGTGATGGAAAATAAATTATTGGAAAATTCGTTTGAAATTGATTTAGTGTTTGAAAAATAAATTGGAAATCGATTTGTAAAATAATTTGGAATTTGATCTTGGGGTTAAAAGTGGATATTTGAAAAGGTAAATTCAAATGGAATTTATAAAGGAAAGGGAAATTTGTTTTAAAAAAAATAAAAACTGATTTATTTTAGATGTGTGGAAATAAATTTACCGATTTGGGACGTAAATTTAAAATAAATCGATACGGATTTATTTAATTGGTTTAAATGGACCATTTTGAAGTGAAAGTGTATTCTCACTATAAAGCCGAATATATTTCCAAAGTAGCTTTTAAAAATATAAATTAAAAGTTCTAAAGCAGGTTTTTAAAAGAAATATTTGGAAATATATTCCGTGTAAGGGAATTGATTTGAAATTTATTTTCAAAATTTGAAAAATGAAATTTGATTTGAAAATTTGTTTTCAAGGTGTTGAAGTGTGGAAAAATATATATCTTGTGAAGATATTTTGAAAATAAATAATTTGGGAAAATTATTTAAATCTGATGATTGTTGTGAATGTTGTTGATAGTTAAATCACCGACTATCAATATTTTCCTTTGAAATGGCACTTGAATTTGTTTTTAAAACAAACGCTTATTATTCGGTTTAGGCAGGAAAGGACCTTTGTGTCAGATAACCCATTCCGAATAATGATATGACGTGTATGAATTGAAATTGAAGACCGGTGTGAAGACCGGGTATTTTCGAAAATGAAAGGACAACTTGTCGAATGTCTCTGCACCGAGTTGCTCCGGTATAGAGATTTATATCACTCGTTTTGTGATGGGAAGTCCGATCGGGATTGTGAATACCCGGATTGCAAGGGCTTCTTTGGAAGTGCCTTCGGTTCTGTTCGAACCCGGAACAGACTTGTATGGTTACGTGTCTGACATTACATTTTGAGATGTAAAGCTGATTTCTTTCAAATACATTTCTGTTTGGTGGCGAAGAATTTATACTCTTAGCTTAACACCCTTCTCTGAGACGTATGAGCTCAGAGGTTATGTAGTTGAATGTTATCGGCGATATATCCCAATTTGGTAATGTGGCATGCTGAGTGTTGCGGTGTGTTGATCATTTATTGATCATTTGTGATCAAAGCACGGCTTTGTGAAAAAGCGTAGCTTTGTGGACGAGACTTCGTCAGACCTCACTCCCCGGAAATGGTCGAAACAGGAATATGCGGCAAGGTTATGAGGGTCGCGCCCTTTAGGGTATGTCATTTCCTTCTAAAAAAGGGTGGTATCAGGTATGGAGCCCTGGTATTTAACCTATGTGGATACTCCGATCTCATTTATTGTGTGATTGTGTGTTTATCGAGGCGCCCCGGATAAAGGTCCCAAAGGACCGGGGCATGACATATTCGTGAGTTACCTAGTTACAGGGGTAACCCAGCCTTGTGTTGGTAGAGAGCAGTTGTCTCTCGGGACGTCCAGCCAGAGGCGATCCCATGTGGCGGTAGGAAGTTACTTAGCTGACCATTTGTTGGAAATCCATTTCCCAATACGAAATTGTACAATTTTAGTTGTAGAACTTGCCATTTACTTATGGTGGCGCCCCACTATTTAGATGGTAGCTATAGTAGGCATAGTGTGAAATGCCTATGCTGGCTAAGATTAATATTATACTTTTGAAATGTTTTCCACACTAGACATTAATAATAATAATCCAATGATTTTCGTAGTAAATATCTTTGACTATCATAAGAAGAAATCTCCTCCAATTCTGTGTTTGCATTGTGTGTATGGTGGGAGGTCTTATGGTAGTTTCATTTTCCAAAAGCATTGCGAATAAATTTTATTTTCTTTGTAAAAATAACTGTTTTATGATCTCACACCAGTCACCATGACTGACTCGGAGTTTATTGTTTCCTTTCTAAACTCTGGGTGCCCATAATTTTCCACATGGGCAGCCTAGAGTTATGTTATCAGGATATTCGGGAGCTTTGGAAGCAAGCTGGATAGCGAGACGTACTCCCGTACTTGTTTATTTATTCCGCTGTGTATTTTGTATGAGGACAAGTTTATATAACTATCCATTGTTGTATTGAGTTGTATATTGACTCTGATTGATGTATGTATAAACTGATATAGTTCTTTGTTTTAAAAGACTAGTGATTATCTATTATATATTGTTCCGCTGCAAATGTGAGATTCTGATATTGTTTCTGTTTCTATGTTTCTTCTTTCTTTTTCTTCTGTCTTCTTCTACCTCTTCTTTTTAACCCTAATGGTTCGGTTTTTCGGCATTCGATCGCGCGACATTTGGTACAGTGGACGTATTAATGTCGGCTTTCGAGCGTCGAAAAGTCAACTCGTTACATCGAATTTAGTCCGATGACGCTCATTTTTCTTTGAAGATGTCAAGTCCATTTTTCTCTTATCCTCATTGGTATAAGCCTTTAATTTTCTTCTTGGAGAGATCACCTCATCTCCAGTCATTAGTTTTGCTGTTTTGGAAGACTTCTGAGACAGTGCTGCTTTGAGAAGCTCTTGCATCTCCAGCAATTATTGTCCCAAGTGCTTTATTTTGGTTACATTGTTGTCTTATTGAGTTGGTGTTAACGGTTGCCCTTGCACAATCACCTCCAAGTTGAAAGTTAGTGTTATGTTTTCTTCTAAAGTTGTTGCGTGTACGGCCCCTTCGTCCATTTGACTAAGCCTTTTAGATTTCATTTTCCTACACCAAGTTAAACAATCCACAATAAGATAGCCACAGGGTCGGAGGTTCAAGCCCTCCTTCTAGTGCCAAAAATGTTAACAAGAAAACTTGTCAACATCCCCAAAGCTAAGTGATTAACAAGAAATGTTATTAACGCTTCAAAAGAAAGTTTTTAAAAGTGAACACTCCCTTCAAAACCCCTTTCTAATGGTTGATTAGGATGGATTACTTGCGGAGGGTGGTCTTATAAAAATATTATTTATAGTTAATAGTCCAATCAACCCTATTGAAATGAAGGTCATTAGCCATAAAATCCACTAAAAGAACAAAGGCATGAAAGAAGATAAGAAAAGTACCAACTTCTTCTAAAGTAGGTTTCGACAAAGAACAAAGGTTCCGAAGGTATTGAGAAAGCTTTCAAAGGAATCGAAAGTAGCAGGCATCCTCACAAGTGTTAAATCATGTACAATCCTTCGAAAAAGATGAAAAAGGAGAAGCAAAGCCACCTTTCCGCCTCTCCAAGACCTTTCGACACAAATGGATTAGCAAAGACTACTTCGGAACCCCTTTTCGAAGGCAATGAATGGTAATCTCCTATATGTGCACCGAACCCTTCGGAACTAAAGGTTTCACCCTTATACAACCCTTTCAAAAGCATACACAAGCCTTTCAAACGAGACAAGGTCAATGATGTTAGGGGAAAGTTCCGCCTTGATTCTCAGGCATGCATTCGAAAGCTACTCAACATCATCGAAGCCATTGGTACTTTAACATCTTCGAAACCCATATGGAAAACATATCGATAGAGTCGAAAGCTTTTATCTTACTTTCAATAACAACAAGGAAACCTAGATGAAAAAGTGCATTTGAAGACCTTTCGACAACGTCGAAAGGTGTTCTAGAGGAAGCAGCAAGAAAAGATACTCACAACTTAACAAAGGTGAAAGGTTAGTAAAGGAACCTTTTGACTTAGTCGGAAGTTCTGGAGAAAGACAAAGGAAGCACAAGGGTAAATCAAAGAACTCAGAGAAGATGCCTTTCGACAGTGTCGAAGGCAGACATGGCCTTTCGACCAAGACGAAAGGCATGAAGCGGCATACAAAAAGGAGTCCTTTCGACCGTGTCGAAGGTATAAGAGCGGAAGGAGGCTAACCTGCATTTATAAATAAGACCCAAGGGGTCCAGTTTGGGGGACCGAATTCTGAAATCTTAAATTCATTTCTTCTACTCCAATTTCTTAGTTGCAATTAAATTTTCCAAAAACCCTAAATCAATTTGGGGATAAAAGCTCTCTTAGTTGTAAATCATTTTGGATTGTTAATAAAAGAGAAGTGGCTGGTTCACTAAGAATTTTGATGACCAGGAAGATCATTTAGATCATTAGCTTGTCTAATGATCAATTGCACATGATCCTAACCTATTGTCTTAACTTGTTTTTGTATGCATAGGATCGACTTGGATACATATATTCGAAACCCATCATCATCGAAACCAACATCAAATAATGGAAACATGAATGATGATGAGGTTTCGAGATTATTGAGATTACAATTCTAAGGGATATCCAGGTCGATCTTATGTAGGGAAAACAAAGTGAAGATTAGGCAGTTATAAGTTGGACCTGTTTCGAAAGAGTGGAACCCCACTTGACTCAGCCGAAAGGGGGTTTCGAAAGGGACTCCAGTTTATAATTGACCAATGATTGTACAAAGAGGAACTTATTCGAAAGGGGTTTATCCCCAGCTCCATCTGGAACCCTTTCGAAGGGGTTACACAACAAAAGTAGCGACACCATAGGGTCGAAAGCAACCGTGTCATATTAGTGAAACATACATCCCTTCTGACATGATCGAAAGGGTCGGGATAGGCCTTTCGACATGGTCGAAAGGAATGAAAAACCAAGATGATTAGCTACTTTTGGCACACTCAAAGGAAAGGTTTCGAGCAGGATGCAATACCTTAGCCTGCATTCCTAAACTAACTTCTTAGAGCCTTTTGAATATGTCAACCTTGTCGAAAGGTAGAGTTAACACCTGAGACCCTTTCGATTAAGCCATCTCGGTCGAAAGGTAGAGAAATTTCCTAAAACCCTTTTCGACTAAATCAACCTGGTCGAAAGAAAGGTTTCGAAAGGAGAAATCTTTCCAATAGCTTGGTTTAATTTGAGCTCATTTACCTTTCACATAGCATTGAGGATGTTGACAAGTTTTCTTGTTAACAATTTTGGCGCTAGAAGGAAGGTTCGAACCTTCGACCTTGTCACTCTATTATAGACTAATTTTGGTTCATTTAATTTGCATAGGAAAATGAGATCTAAACGATTAAGCGGAATTGAGGAAGAGTTGTCCACACCACCACTCTTGAGGAGAATATAACTCTGTCATTTAATCTGGATAGGGCTGTTCAAAGACAGCCTTCGTCACCAGCTCGGCAAGATGATAACACTGCAAAGATTAAACACTATACAATCTGGACCAATATAAAACAAAGACAGGGAGAATCCTTGGGAGTATCTGAGGAGATTTAATGCTGAAGTTCTAAAAGCCAAAGATATGAATGATCGAGACAAGCTTATTGCAGTTCATTCCGGCTTGATAGAAAACACTCCCTTTTGGAAGCAGCTCTTTGTCAATGGCTATAAAGATTTACAATACTTCCATTTCCAAGCTGATAAGTTCATCCGAATGGATGAGCTTTACTATCCTAAAAAAAAAACTATCCCCAAGAAAGAAGGGAGGAGATTTGTCCAAGATCGAGGACACAAAAGGACAAGATGGGAAGAGCCAATCGCTAATGTAGTCGCTTTAAAAAAGCCACTGTCTTACGTCTATGCCATAGCTAAGGAAAGAGTCAACTATCCAAACTCCTTTAAAGACAAAAATAACCTTGAACAAAGGAAGGGAGGGGATTACTATGCTTATCACAAGGCCAACGGTCACAAGTCCGATGAGTGCAGCGTTCTAGCTGGCATTATCCAAAAACTAATCTATGAGGCTCATTTGAAGGAGTTCATTCAAGACCAACAAAAAGCCTAACAAATAGAGAAAGGTCTACAGAAACACCATGGCAATGCTGTAAATGTACTGGAAGATGAAGACCCCCTAAGCTTGAACCTACCAATAAATAAAATTATTGTAATTCACGGTGGACCGCATCCAGCGAGAAATGGTAAAGGGGCCCACAATATGTATATTAAGGAAGCTAAAGAAGGCATTCACTCTGTCCAAGAGGAACCCTCAATGAAGAATCCACATTTCAACATTCAAACACCGAACCTTGTTGTCACTCCTCAAGAGCTAAGAAAGGGGGTTCACCATCCTCATAATGATCCTTTGATGATTACTGTGCAAATTGGATTATCCATCATCTCTATAATTCTGGTTGGCACAGGCAGTGCAGTCAACGTAATCTTCAAGCACGCCTTCGATCAGATGAACATTCCTGAAGACAAACTAGAGCCAAGCATGGAACCCATATTTGGATTCAACAACAAAGGATCAACTCCGGTTGGATAGAGAAAGCTGGTCGTGCAAATGGGGGTACCGCCAACCTGCAGAACCTTCGAAACTATCTTTGTGATAATTAACCAACCCTTATACTACAACGCCTTCTTTGGTAGGCCAGCTCTTGACAAAATATATGCCTTCGTCTCCCCAAAATATCTCATGGTAAAATTCTAGACAAATAGAGGATGGGGGACTGTCCGAGGGGAGCAGTTTAGCTCCCGAGAAATGTATTTTGCTACTCTACACCGATATAAAAGGGAGTATTCTGCTTATTTTGATTCTTCTATTATTTTATAGCCTTTAGATGATGGATTATCAAATCCAACATTCGAAGTAAAGATTAAAATTCGTAAATCTAACAAATGTATGTATCTAAGGTACATTCCTTTTGGAGGCAAGAGAAAGAGAATTGATGCAAACTCAGCGGAAGAAAGCCCAATAGTCACAGAATTTGATTACCGAGGGTAGACAGAAAGGATAAAAACCATAGAGGATCTTGGGGAAGCATACATAGATTCAGATGATGTACCAAAGTGGTTAAGGTGGAAAAAGATCTTAATGGTGACTTAAAGAGGGATTTGATACAATTTCTCAAAGTCAAGAAAGACATATGTGCCTGGTCACATTCCGATATGGTGGGAATTGATCCAATGGTCATATGTCATGCTCTCAACATTAATCAAGGAGCAAATCTCGTAAGGTAGAGAAAGAGACAGATGGATAAGGTACGATCAGATGCTTTTAAAGAAGAGGTTAATAGACTCCATGAGAATGAATTTATTCGGGAAATATACTACCCAAAGTGGTTAGCCAATCCAGTTATGGTAAAGAAGTCAAATGGGAAATGGAGGACTTGCATTGACTACATGGATTTGAACAAAGCATGTCTGGAAGATTATTTCCCATTGCCACGAATAGACCAGTTTTTAGATGCCATAAGCGGACACAAGTTGTTGTCTCTCATGGATGCCTATTCAGGGTACAATCAAATACCAATGTTCAAATCAGTTCACACTAGCCTCATAACTGAGTGGGGGATTTATTGTTATAAGGAAATTCCATTTGGGTTAAAAAATGCAGGGGCAACATATCAAAGATTGGTCAACCGAATGTTTAATGAGCAAATCGACCGGAACATGGAAGTTTATGTGGACGATATGCTGGTAAAGTTTGGCGAACTCGAAAATCGTCTTAATGATTTGGAAGAGATGTTCAAGGTATTATGGAAATATCAAATGAAACTAAACCCACAAAAGTGTTCTTTTGGAGTCCAATCTGGAAAGTTTTTAGGCTACCTTGTAAGAGCCCAAGGGATCGAAGCTAGTCCAGATCAAATTCAAGCCATTAAAGACATGGGCGAACCTAAAACCAACAAGGAAGTAATGAGTTTAAATTGAAGGGTGGCTGCCATAAGTAGATTTACCACAAAAGCTACCGATAAGTGTATACCCTTCTTTGATGTAATCAAGAAGAATAAGAACTTTGAATGGGGGAAGATTGTAGGAAAGCCTTTCAGGAACTAAAAAGCCATCTGGAAAAGCCATCGATACTTTCTAGTCTCGAGAATGGGGAAACCTTATACCTATATATGGCAGTCTTAGAGCACGCGGTTAGTTCAATGTTGATTAGAGAAGGAAATGGGGCACAACTTCCAGTATATTATGTGAGCAGAGGGTTGAAGGATGCAGAAGTTTGATATTCAATGATAGAGAAGTTAAGCCTATTGCTTGATTCTCACAGCTTGAAAGCTTAGAGCATATTTTCAAGCACACCCGGTCAGGGTATTGACCAATTTTCCCCTTAAGCAAATCTTTAGTAAACCAGAAACTTCAGGAAGGTTGGTAAAATATGGAATCGAGCTCATCCAGTATGACATAGATTTCAACCATGAGCTGCAATCAAGGGGCAAACATTAGTAGACTTCATTAATGAGTGCACTAACTTTATCAAGGAGCAATCGGAAAAAGAGAAAGACCAGAGGCCTATGTGGAAATTATTCATTGATGGTGCATCAAACGAACAAGGGGCCGGTGCAGGATATGTAATCATCACACCAGATGGACACCGTTTACATTATGCCATGAAATTAGGATTCCCCACAACTAACAATGTGGCTGAATATGAATCTATGGTAGCAGGATTGACCTTGGCATTAGAACTCAAAATTCCACGAATACAGATCTTTAGTGATTCTCAGCTAATCGTGAATCAAGTGAAACATATATATCAAACAAAAGACCCTAAGCTATCTTTATACGTGAAGAAGATACTAAGAATGCTTGCTTTGTTTGAAGACTTTTCCATACACCAAGTCCTAAGAGCAGAAATTCACAAGCAAGTTCCCTAGCTCAAGAGAAGCCCCAGAGACACATACTGTTCCAGTGGGATATCAGGAAATTCCAAGTATTAGAGAGGAGGCATCCGAACAGGGAAAAGAATTGTTAGTTTTGACAAGGTCTCAAGCAAAATCACAAGGAGAAGAGAGAAGAGAAAGTAATACAGAAATATCATATGAAAGCGTTGACCAACCGAGACCAAGTAACATATATAATGACATCAGGATATCACCCATTGTTGAATAACTTGTTAAAGGAACACTCCCATTTGATAAAGGTGAAGCAAGGAAAATTAGGAGACAAGCTCCAATCTTCGTAATGATGGATGGAATCCTCTATAAAAAGGGACATGCTCTTCCCTATCTAAGATGTGTGAGCATGAATGGTGGAATAAAATTAATGGTTGAAGCACACGAGGGGTTTTGCGGGGATCATTCAAATGGAACAAAATTGGCAAAAAAAATAATGAGGCAAGGATTTTATTGGCACGTATGGTAAGCCAAGCCATCGAGTATGTAAGAAGATGTGAAAAATGTCAGAAATACTCAAAGATTCCCAGGTTGCCCCCAAGTCAACTGACTCCAATTGCAAGTCCATGGCCCTTTGACATATGGGGAATAGACTTAATCAGCCCATTACCAATTTCAAAAAGAGGAGCAAAGTATGTCGTGGTCGCCATAGACTATTTCACCAAATGGGTTGAAGCAGAACCGCATCCAAAGATTACTTCTGGGAAGGTACTCAGATTTGTTATCAAGAATATCATAACCAGGTTTGGAATTCCCTAGAAGATAATTTCTAACAATGAGACACAATTTGAGAGTGAAGAATTCTGTCGCTTTTGTCACAAAAATGGAGTCATTAAATTTTTTTCATCCGTCGCACATCGAAAAGCGAATAGGGCGGTTGAAGCTGCAAACAAACCATAAAGACAATTCTAAAAAAGCAGCTAAACAAGGCAAAAGGAAATTGGGTAGAAGAACTACCGCTTGTATTATGGGCTTATCGAACATCCACCAAAACAGCGACAGGACACACTCCCTACTCTTTGACATATGGGTGTGAGGCAATGTTACCAATCGAGATTGAGATACCCTCACAACGAAGAATCGCCTACGCATTTGATAAGAATCAAGAGTTGAAAAGAGAATCCTTAGATTTAATACATGAATTGAGAGATAAAGCAGCGGTAAGAACCGTTAAGTACCAAAGAAGAATCTCAAAGTACTACAACTCAAAAGTGAGAACTCGGTCATTTCATGAAGGAGATTTGGTACTCTAAAGAGTGATGGCATATACCAAAAACCCCATAGATGGACCCCTGGGGCCAAATTGGGAAATTTGCAAAGTGATCCCATCAGGAGCTTACAAATTATGCTGACCAGACGGCAATATGGTTCCGAGAACATGGAATGCCGAACATTTATGGCCATATTTTTCAGATGAATGAATAAAGCATCTCTTTCCCCAAAAAGAAAATCTACATGGTTAGGAGTGAAATACTCCTTATATTTGGATACTATCTAAGATGGTATTCTACCTATGATGGTAGAAAGCCTATGTCCACGCCGAGATGGTCAGGGCAGAGCACCTCCTAGAGGGAGGGTGGAGTAAGCCTTTAGCCGCGTCATAAGATGGCCAGGTTAAAGCACTGGACAAGCCTTTAGCTGCGTCTCTGGTCAGGTCAAGGTACCTCTTGGAGGAAGGACGGAGTAAGCCTTTATCTGCGCCATAAGATGGCCATGGTAAAGCACCAAACAAGCCCTTATCTACGCCATGCTTTGGCCAGGGTAAGGCACCTCCTGGAGGGAGGACGGAGTAAGCCTTTATCCACGCCACACTATGGCCAGGTTAAAGCACCGAACAAGCCCCTCATCGCGCCGCACAATGGCCAAGGCAGGGCGCTTCCTGGAGGGAGGTCGGGTAAGTCCTTGGTTTCAGTCTCTAAGATGAGCTAACCAAGAGCATCAGACAACAATGGACTAAGATGTCCAAGCCCAAGAAGAGGCTCATCAAACAATGGACTAAGATGTCCAAGCCCAAGAAGAGGTTCGTCAAATAATGGACTAAGATGTCCAAACCCAAGAGGAGGCTCATCAATCAATGGACTAAGATGTCCAAGCCTAAGAAGAGGCTCTTCCAATCATGGAATAAGATGTCTAAACCCGAAAAGCGGTATATCTCTAATGGACTGAGACGTCCAAACCCAAGAGGCAATTGATCAAATTATAAATACATACATAAAAGACCTGAAGGGTTCATACATGTCAAGAAAGACGGAATCTAAAGAGTTAAGCCAAATTCCGGCCATTAAATACCTGAATCTAGATTTCGGGCTCTTCATTTCGGGATTTCATCTATTAAATACCCGAATCTAGGTTTCAGGTTTCTTATTTCAGCATTTAATCTACTAATACCCGAATCTGGGTTTCGGGTCGTTCCAATCACTTATAGTCCTTATAATACCCAAATCTGGGTTTTGGGACTCTCATTTTTAAACATCATTTATTAATACCCGAATCTGGATTTCGGGACACTCATTTTTAAACATCATCTATTAATACCTGAATCTGGATTTCGGGTCTTTACTAATCACTTACATTCTTTATACCCGAATCTGAGTTTCAGGATTATTGTATGATTTTGCCTTAATGCCCTGATGTGGGCTTGTGGTTTCTACTATATAGACAGTTGCCATGGACTTCTGATTGTCCAACGTATGCCCTAATCTGGGTTGAGGATTTCTATTATGACAACAATTACTGTGGATTTCTGCCTACCCAACATATGCCCTAATCTGGGCTGGGAATTCCTTTTACAATGATAATTGCTAATGATCTCTGATTATCCACATATGCCCAGATTTGTGCTCGAGATCTTGAAATAAAGACCATTGTTACTAAAAACCCGAATCTTGGTTTAGAAATGTCACTCAAATGACTATTTTTGGATATTTCTATCTGGATTTTGGAAATCTCATAATTAACTTCTAAACTTCGTAAGTTCATACCCTAATTTGGGTTAAATTTCATTGCTTCCTAGTCCTAATCAAATCCCAAACCTAGGTTATAAAGTAGTAGAGTTGAGACTGCCACAGATAATCAGAAATTCCAAGCTGGTCTTTTTAATACTTAAATTAGAGTTAATGTATTAAAACTCTAAATGATGCTCACCAACATCTGAATAAAGACTCCAGGATCATTCAAACCTCTGGGAAAATTTTCAAATACATATTAGAGTGGATGTGATACAAAGGCTTATTTTCTGATAATAACTTATAGCCCCTATTTGTAGCTATTGACTATTTCCCACAAGGAGTCCATAGACTACATTTATTATATGCATTAATGGCTATTGATCATAAGCCTCATATCTTTTGAATCAGGATTATAACCAACTAACTATTTAAATATAGAAGCACGAACATGCTGATTTATCATGAAGCATGCATATAAATATGATAATAAGCTAGCAATAGAGAATATCACTTACTTTGAATTTAGCAGAAAAAATAAAATTATAAAGAACGAGAAAGCTCTGAAATTTTTGTCCTAAAGAACAAAAGCTTCTGTCATACTAGGGGGCAAAATGTTAGCCATAAAATCCACTCAGAGAACAAAGGCATGAAAGAAGATAAGAAAAGTACCAACTTCTTCTAAAGTAGGTTTCGACAAAGAATAAAGGTTCCAAAGGCATTGGGAAAGCTTTCGAAGGAATCGAAAGCAGTAGGCATCCTCATAGGTGTTAACTAATGTACAAGCCTTCGAAAAATATGAAAAAGGAGAAGCAAAGCCACCTTTCCGCCTCTCTAAGACATTTTGACACAAATGGATTAACAGGGACTACTTGGGAACCCCCTTTCGAAGGCAATGAATGATAATCTCCATATGCGCGCCGAACCTTTCGGAACTAAAGGTTACGCCCTTATATAACCCTTTCTAAAGCATACACAAGCCTTTCAAACGAGACAGGGTCAATGATGTTAGGGGAAAGTTCCACCTCAATTCTCAGGCATGCTTTCGAAAGCTACTCAACATCATCGAAGCCATTGGTACTTTAACATCTTCGAAACCCATATGGACAACCAATCGACAGAGTCGAAAGCTTTTATCTTACTTTCAATAACAACAAGGCAACCTAGAGAAAAAAGTGCATTTGAAGACCTTTAGAGAACGTCGAAAGGTGTTCTAGAGGAAGCAGCAAGAAAAGATACTCACAACTTTACAAAAGAGAAAGGTTAGTAAAGGAAGGTCTGGAGAAAGACAAAGGAAGCGCAAGGGTAAATCAAAGAACTCAGACATGGCCTTTCGACCAAGACGAAAGGCATGAGGTGACATACAAAAAGGGGTCCTTTCGACCGTGTCGAAGGTATAAGAGCAGAAGGAGGCCAACCTGCATCTACAAATAAGACCCAAGGGGTCCGGTTTTGGGACCGAATTTTGAAATCCCAAATTCATTTCTTCTACTCCAATTTCTTAGTTACAATTAAATCTTCTAAAAACCCTAAATCAAATTGGAGATAAAAGCCATGAATAGGATCGACTTGGTTACATACAGTCGAAACCCATCATCATCGAAACCAACATCAAATAATGGAAACACGAATGATGATGAGGTTTGTCCTACTTCTGAAATTATTTTATTATATAGTCATAACAATTATTTATGTCTCATAGGTGTAACGACTCTAGATTTTAATTTAATTTAAATTGATAATTAAATGAATTTTTGAATAAAAATTTGTAAAATTAATTATAAATGGAAGCGAGTTTCCCCGAATCCAAATAAATTTGGTATAAATCATTTAAATTTAAATATATTGTAAATATTGTATATATGTGAATATATATGTATTTGAGCATATATGAGCAAATTTGATATAATATATATATGTATATATTTGATTTGAATTTAAATTGTAAATAAATGGGTTAAAGATAAATTACAATAATAAATATTAGAAGTGATGATTTAAGTTAGAAATAAAAATAAAAATGAAGTAAAATAATAATAATTAATATTTAAACTAGGAATAGAAATTAATATAAGATAAATTTTAATAAAAATAGAAAGTAGAACATTTGCTAAATTTTAACAACATAATAAAATAGAAATTATTTTTACTATGAGATAATAAGACTAAAGAAGAAAATAAAATATAACATAACTAAATATACGTATTTAAACAAAGTATAAGTCATAAAGGAAAAGAAACAAACATATATACATCTATGAATAAAAGAATAGAATAAGGCAAGTATGGAGAGCAAGGGACAAGTATGATACATGAAGGACATAAGCATGTAATGCCATTTTCTCAGCATGTACAAGAATCATCTTCTCAGCCGAAAATAATATGTACATAAAGTAATAAATGCAACATACATCATGCATTTAATGCAAGTGTCTTCAGCATGCTTTTTGTACAAATAATATACTGCATACTTCTTTTTATATGCATCAAATCTTCATTTCAGTTCGATTTTCATAACTGAGTAAAATGGAAGCAAACAAAAAAATAATAGAAGTCAAAAACAAAAAGCAATTTAAAGTCTTCAAACTTGGAAACATTTCAAAACCTGGAGATGAAGATCAACTCAATATACAAGCAACTAAATCAAATATCAAGCAATGATTCAAAGTTTTCAGATTTTTTTTTAAAAAAAAGCATTGTCTCTGTTCAAAAAAATTCCAGGCTTGAGTTCTCTGTTTCAAACTTTTGCCAGGTGAGTAGCTTCATTTTTGAAATGCTTAAGTGTATTTTTATATGGTTGCCTGATAGATTCTAGTTAGTAAACATCTGTTTTTCAAAGTTTAAACTTGTGTATTGCTTTGGAATAATATACGCTTGCTGAATAGTTTTAAATAAAACAATTATGTGAATGTTTGTTGCTCTGGAAAACCTTCTATGCCCTGTTCTTTTATATGTTGTGTACAGAGCAAAGAAAAATGGAAACTTCAATGCTTCTTCTTACAAACACTTTGGACTTAGGAATTTAAGTTAAATAAACTTGTTTAAACTAAAGACCAAAGCTTGGAAATTTGTTTAAAGGTTGGACGTGAAATATAAAAACTGTAAATTCAAATATACAGTATAAAGTAAATAAATGGTTAAAATTCGAATAATTTAAATTGTAAGTTTGAATTTATATCTTGAAATAACATTCAAAAGTATGATTTTTGAAACAAGAATTATGATTTTTGAAACAAGAATTATGATTTTTAGTTGAGTAATTCGAGGGCAGTTCGAGATTGAACAAAATTGGCACTTTGATAAATCCCCGGAAATCAAAGAAATATTAGGTGTTGTAACTTCGCGTGGAGCTAGATTTGAACTCAATAATGTTAGGAAAAATGCTAGAAAAAATTATTTAATGCGAGAATTTTTGAGTCGAGAGAAGTTTAGGGTTTAACAGCTTAATTTGGTTGGGGATGGAAATGTGACGCATTCGCTGTCGTGGGTGGATCGAGTGTTGTCGCACCAAGGGAAATCGAAGCATCGGTGAACGAAGATTCTCCGGTCAAGGTGGTGGGGTTACAGGTGGTTGCGATCGTCGGTGCGGGGAGTTTTTGTTGATTCAGTTTGGGTTCCTAGGTTTTTGAGTTGATAAAGTTTCAAATTCCAGCGAGTTGAAGCGATCTGGGTGGTGGTTTGGGTCGAGAGGGTCAGTGGTGACTCGTGGGAGGTGGAGGCGGTGATTGGAGGAGCTCCAATCCTCTGTGCACGTTCATGTGCATTTTGGTGTGTCAGTTGGATAGAAAGAAGAAGATAGAAGCTCGTCTTGAAAATATCGCATAAACTCGAAGTATCCATCGTGCGCGACTCGAAGGCGATAGGTGTTGGCTCGAAGCAAATTTTGAGTGGCTCGGGTCAAATATTGTTCAGGTCTTAAAACAGAAACCTGTTCTATTTTTTTTATAAAAAAATGTTTACTAAAATTTAAAAAGAAAGTGGAGGGGAAACTCGGGTTTGGTCTCGGGAGAATGACGAGTTGGCTCGGGTTTTGTCTCGAGTACTGATGTTACAGTTTTAAAATTTAAACAAAATCAAGTTAAACATTTCTTAACAAATTCCTTTAAAAAAATAATTATTCGTTTAAGTTTGAAATTAGTTAAAGGTTTTAAAATGAATTATATTAAAGTAATTATGTTTAAAGTGGTTTAATATATATAACCGTTATTTTTAAATAAACTTTGAATTTGATTAAGGTCAATTAGTTAATTAATGTGATTAATTAAGGATAATTAATTAATTAAAGGTTAATTAACTAATGAAGGTGATTAAGGAATGATAATTAATTGAGGAATAATTAATTAAAGTAATTAATTAAAGATAATTAATTAAATGGTGAATTAAATAATTAAAGGTTGATAAATTAAAATTAAAAGTTAATTAATTTATTATTAATGGTTAATTAATCAATGATTAAAGAATAATTAATCAAAATGATTTGTAATATTAATTAACTAGGATTAGTAATTCATAAGTAATAAATCTGATTTGAATTAATCAGACAATTAACTTACCTTACTTATTGACATTGGATTCTATTGGATAATTGAATTGTTTGTTATTCCCTGATCTATGATGCTTTGTGATATATTATGATTTGTGTGTGACCTGTACTGTAGTTTATTTATCTGGGATGAATGTAATATATTATCTATAATTTATATATCTGTGATCTGTGAATGAAAAGATAAGCGTTATATTTCATACCGCTTATCAACAACTATATTCTGTATTTTGATCTGTGATGATTGAATGATGTTGCACTATTGTGTGAAACCCCTGGACCACACTTTTACACACACAAATATGGATTTCACAAGGAAATCAGTTAAGTCACAGATGAATTTAATTTAATGTTGTTTTGAAATTGAAATTTCAATTTCAAATTGATTTTGGAAATGGATTTGGGTTAAATGTTAAAGCTTTTGAAAAAGTGTTTTCAAAGATAAAAGCTATTTTGAATAACTTGGTAAAGTTTCAATTTAAATAATTCAATTTGAAGTTGAATTCAAATAATTTGGAATTGAATTCCATGTTTGGAAATTTTGGTTAAGAATGTTATAAATGTGATTATATGATGTTAAACCATTTAAAAGTATAATTTTGAGAAATTGGATTTAACCAAAGAACCTTAACTCGTATAAATGAATCAGATTTCCCAAAATGAAAACAGTTTGTTTTAAAGGAATAAAAGCTTTCAGATAAGAAATGAAATTCCTGTTTAATTAAAAAAATTTCAAGATTGAATTGAAAAATGGTTTTCCAAGTTATGAATGAATTCTTTTTGAAAGCTATGAATTGAATCTATTTATTTTTAACAGATTTAAAATGATGATTTGTTTAAACCATTCGAAATGAAATTGTTTTGAAAGCTATAAGTTGAATCTTTGTTTTAATGATTTAACGAGTTAATCCAATTGAAACGGAAATTGTTTTGAAATCTGTGAATGGATTTTTGTTGAAAACTGGGTGAACTTTGTGAAATAAATCTTTTTGTTTAAAAGATTTGAAATGGTAATCGATTGAAACCATTTAAAAAGAAGTTGAATTATTAAGTTGTGACTTAATTGAAATCACATATCCATATGTTTTAAATATTGCGCTCACTATTCGGGTTAGCCGGGAAAAGACCCATGTGTCATATAACCCATTCCGAATAGTGATACGTCGTATATGGATAGCATTTGAAGACCGATGGTGAAGACCAGATATTTTCAAAAACGATAGGACAACTCGTCGAATGTCTCTGCATCGACTGGCCTCGATATAGAGATTTTAGCACCCTTTGTGATGGGAAGTCCGGACGTGATTAGAAATTATTCGAATTTGCAAGGGCTTCTTTGGAAGTGCCTTCGGTTCTGTTCGAACCCGGAACAGACTTGTATGGTTACATGTCTGACATTACATTTTGAGATATAAAGCTGATTTCTTTCAAATACATTTCTGTTTGGTGGCGGAGAATTTATTCTCTTAGCTTAACACCCTTCTCTGAGACGTACGAGCTCAGAGGTTATGTAGTTGAAGGTTATCAGCGATATACTCCCAATTTGGTAATGTGACATGTTGAGTGTTGCTGTGTGATGACCATTATTTGATCATTTGTGATATGATCATTTGTTTGATCATTTATCTTTGTGATCATTACTTTGATCATCTGTTGACCCAAAACATGGATTTGTGCCAAAGCGTAGCTTTGTGGACGAGACTTCGTCGAACCTCACACCCCAGAATGGTCAAAATAGGAAAGATGCGGCAAGGTTATTGGGGGTAGCGCCCCTTAGGGTATGTACATTCCTTCTGGATAGAGGTGGTACCATGGTATGGAGCCCATGTACTTAACCTATGTTGTTGCTGCAAATTTATTTCTTTGTGGTTGTTGGTTGACGGGATCCCGGATAAAGGTTGGTTACAACCGGGGGATGGCATACTCGTGTCAGTAGTTACCCAGTTAGGGGTAACCCAGCCTTGTGTTGGCAGAGATCCGATTAGGTTCTCGGGGCATCTTTCCAGAGGCGTACCTATGTGGCAATGGGAAGTTCCTTGGCCTGACTATTTGTTGGAAATCCAAAGAAACAATACGAGACTTGTACGGTTTTAGCTGTATTACCTGCCATGGAATGTGGCGGTAACCTGCTATTGAACATGGTAGCTATAGTAGGCATACGATACTAGTCGTATGTTGGCTAAGATTAATATTATACTTTCGAAATGTTTTCTACACTATGCACTAATAATAATATCAAATCAAATGATCTGTTTTACGTATTAAGCATCTTTGACTATCATAAGGAGAAATCTCCTCCAATTCTGCGTTTGCATTGTGTGTGTGGCGGGAGGTCTTATGGTAGTTTCATTTTCTAAAAGCATTGCGAATTGACTTTAAAATTCTTTTGCTATTTGTTTTTAAAGATAAACTATTTTTGTTGCTCACACCAGTCCCATGACTGATCCGGAGTTTATTGTTTCTTTCCTAAACTCTGGGTGCTCAAAATTTTCCACACGGGCAGTCTAGAGTTTGGTTTTCAGATAGTCAGGTTCAGTAGATTATCTGGAGCTAGTTCAGTCTTTGGATATGGACTGCACTTGCTTATCTTTGTGCATCGTTATTGAGAGTTCAAGCTATTTCTGGATTGGCGTTTTGAAGATGGAGATTATCCGCTGCTGGTGTTATCTATTTTCTTTTCCGCTGCTATTTCTTATATCATATCTCTGATGTATATTGATATTCATTGTATCACTCTGTTGTATCAGATATTGTATATCAATGTATTATTCTTTTTCTTCCGCTGTGTTATTTACTTAACTGTGTTATAAGCTCCGGCGACTCGGATTTGAACGGTCGAATCTACGGCATTCGAGTACGATGTAAAGTATGGATGTCGATTTTCGAACGCAAAAAATTCGCGGACATTACATTTGGTATCAGAGCTAAGGTTGAACTTTAGCTCAGGAGTATAACACGTTAGGTAGCTCATTAGAGATAGGGTGAAGTATCCCTAGAATGAGTATATCCCTAAGATATCCGCCTGAATGTCTCAGTAAATTCTCTTGCTATCCACTGATAGTGAGTATGAGTGCAAGAATAAGATGAGATAGGGGACAGGGGAGTACCACTACAAATGGTCAATACCCTGCAACAGTGGAAACAACTTTCTTATCAATCTCCTTTGATTCGTTTCCAAATTCTTTTGATTGCTTCGTACCAGCTACAAGAAGAAGTT
Organism: Allium fistulosum; assembly: GCA_030737815.1. Taxonomy (NCBI): domain Eukaryota; kingdom Viridiplantae; phylum Streptophyta; class Magnoliopsida; order Asparagales; family Amaryllidaceae; genus Allium; species Allium fistulosum. The sequence continues at coordinate 545,995 of JASFAW010000025.1, forward strand.
TCGGTGCGATGATAGTGTGACGACCCGGTATTTTGGCAGTATTATTTTAATACATATTTAATCTAATATAAATAAAAAGTGAACTTATCATTTTAAAATAAATAAACCTTTGGAAATATCTGCCATTTATTTATATACATTTGTATTTTGAAAGGGAAATTTGATTTTGAAAAATTAAAACAAATCTCTTAATATGTGTAAAATAAAATTTATCTTATATAACTGAATTAAAATATTCTATCTTATTAACATTTGGTGAATATATATATGGATAATAATGTTTGAAATAAAATTAAATTCTATCAATATAAAATATAAGTATACAATGTAAGTAAAACTTATGGAATATAATTTAAATGTTGATAGAAATAGAAATAAAAACAAGGACTAAGTAGTTAAGGTATGCTTGCAACATAGGTTTAAAATTGTAAGAACAAGGTATAAAATAAAATAAGCACAAAGTGTAAAATAATACCAGACAAACATATATATATAATTATTCAAGCTAGAAGTCTTCATACGAAATATCTATATGTACAACAAAAATATATAAATAAATGAATAAGCTTCTACCATAAGACAAGGTAACATATAGCAGAATATGCTTACAACATCAAGTTGAACAGACCTGAAAAAAATAATATAAGAACAAGTAAGATAATATAAACAAGATAAAATATAATATGTATGAGATATGCATGTACATAGAGATGAATATGTGTAAACCTACAAGGGAGACAAGTATTTAATGCAAGCTACCATATATCATTTCAGCCTACAAATTGGGATAAAAATCTCTGGTACAAACATAAACAAAATATTATTAGTACATAAAAATCTTGCATCAACATCATATTTCAACCTGTACAACAATTTTGAATATATTATCTTCATAATTCCAGTTCGTCCAAAAAAAATTATCAAACCTGGAAACTAAACTCAACAAAGATTTCCAGTTTCAAAGATCATCAAGCTATCAAAGCAACTTCATTTCAGTTTAAAAATCAAGATCATATCAGTAAGCAAATCAAGTGACAAGATCAATTTCCAATTTTCAAAAAAACTATGACTCCAGTCTTCTCTGTTATTTCACTGTGAGTAAAACTAACCTATTGAACTAGAATTTGTTGATATCTGGATGTTGTGATTATATTTGAAGTATAGTGGTGATAAGTTCTTGCATGAAGGTAAATATTATTGTATATATATGGGTGTAAATAGGTGTGCATGTTTGGGAACAGGGAAGAAATGTTCTGTTCATAATTTACAGGTTTTAAAACCCGATCAAAAATCTAAAACATCCCACCTAAACCAATTAGACTTTGATTTCTGAATGAAAAGTATTTGTATGTGTATAACTCCATTTACTAAAATAGATTCAAAGGAAAATATTGGGTAAATATTTTGAATTTGGAAGTATATAGTGAGTATCTTTTATTTAAAAACAGTTTAACAATCTGTGATGAAACCTTGTTGCATGTGTAGAAATATAGTCTATAATGCTTGCTTGAGTCTTTAATATAAATGTGTGTGTATAAGTATAATATGTCTGTAAATTGACTCTGTATATCTTTATTTGTGCTCTGTTATTAGTAACAGGCTCAACTTCATCAAAAAAAATTCCAATCTTCCTAAATAATCAATATTAGATTTTGATCACTAAAAAGAAAAGGGTAATAACAATGTGTTATTGTTTTTAAAAATAATTTTAAGTGACTGTATTTGGTTAATATTATGTAAAATTTATAATTACAATAGTAATCAGGGAATGGGTAGAATTCAAACATGTTAACGTAAATCTCTGATTATATAATCTGGAAAGTGAAGTCAAATCGTGAATTTAGGTATAAAGATTGAGATTATTCGTTTGGGTTTCGATGAGATTTTTGGTGGTGAACGATTTTGGGTATTTTGGCTACCCACGGCGATCGAAAGCGAGCTGGAGCTCGTGGTTTTGCATGGTGGTGGCCGGGGTGTCAGAGGTCTCAGGAAAAATACTTTGGAATTTCACTAACGGCTGTGGCGGTTGGAATTGGGCATAGTAGGGTTTTATACCTAGTTGAAGTTGTCGATGTTGTGGAAATTCGTACGGCGACTAGGGTGGACCGGAGTGGTTCGCGATGTTGGGAAGTGGAGCTGGAAGTCGTGGCGATTCGATAGTGGTGACGGCGAGGTTCATCGTGGTCAAGTTCGTCAGTGGTTGGTGGTTTTCCAATCGGGTTGGTTCCACTTATTGTTCGTCTGGTTCAATTTCGTCTCGCAGGCGAGATTGTCGGAGTTTGTGGGTTGGTTGAGTCGGGAAGGTGGTCGCCGACTTGCTGATGACCTCGGCAAGGAACGGAGGTGGTCAGGTGATCTGTACAGGTGCACGCATGCACGTTGTATCCGGAAGATGAATGTAGTTTTTGGGAAGAAGCTTGGATTCCGGGTTGGACTCGAGACAATATTGGGTTTGCCTCGAAGTTTTGGTAGGTTGCGAGTAGCTCGGGTGCTTGGTCGGGTTTTCTGGTGATGGGCTCGGGTTTTTGTGTGTTGGGTTATTTGGTTTTAAAAGGAAGTGAAGTTTTATTAATAACGAAGAAAAATTAAAAGTTTTAAGCTTAAAGAAGGTTCAAGGCTTAAAAGCAAAACAAAATGACAACATGTTTGTATATGTTTTCAAAGATAAAGGTTTAACAAAGTTTTAATATATTTAAAGTAAATAAGTTTTAAAAGGTATAATAATTAAGTTTTAAGAATAAAATTTATTTAAGCAAGTTTGGAAAGGGTTTTCAAGGATTTTAAATATCAAATTTAAATGTTTACATAGTCTGTTCTTAAGTAAAATTATATTTCAAAAATATAATTGATTTCCAAAATGGTTTCTAATGGATTTTAATGATAGACATAAGTATTTAAAATAAATGAAGAGTTTATCTTTAAAGATTGAGATTAATTAAGAATGATTAATTAATTGAATAATTAAAGGACAATAAATTTTCTTAATTAATTTAGGGTGGATTACTTGATGTAATTAAAGAGTAATCAATCAAGAATGATTAATTAAATAGGATAATTAAAGAATAATTACTTATTAAGGAATAATTAATCAAGGAAGATTAATTAAGGTAAGCAATTAAGAGATGATTAAATTAATTAGTTTGTAATAAATTGATGTTAACTAATTAGGATTAAGGGTAATCTTAATGATTTAGAAGATAATTAATTTAATTAGAGATCAATTAAATTAATTAAGAATGAATCAATCCTGTTATGGATGATTGAATGATATTGGATGCTTTATGTGTGATATCTCTGATATATGTTATGTGCTGCTTAGTGATATGTGATGTTATGGTTGATTGTGATGATATGAATCATCTATTTATGATATTGTGAATCATCTATCTATGTGTAATGTTATTCTGAATATGGAAGTAAATTGTTTAAACCCACTTGGACATTTAAAACGGCGTTTTGGATTCGGTGAAACCGGGATCAGATTAACTTAAATATCTTGGGTTAATATGACATTGGATTCGAAGATACAGGAGTCGGGTATTAGTTAATACCCGAAACCACTTCGACTCTGTATAGATTTGTAACATCCCACCTTTTTGTACGCTTAAGCAGACACACGTGCCAACTTAAACAATACAGAAGGGCGGATTGTTATGGGGTAAATAAGAAAAGTGGAGAAATAAAAGAAACAAAATAGAATCTTGCAGCGGAACGATAAAATTTATAATAATCAAATAACAGTTCATGAAGCTGTTTTACAAAACATTTGATTATACTTATACAATACATATCAGAGTTACACATACCAGAGAATGATAATAAATGCAGCGGAATACAATGGTGTAGTGTAATATAATAAATAGTAGTAATAAAATCTTCGTCTTCATCCTCTAGAAATAGGGCCATCAAATCTTGAAATGCTCAGGCTGACCCAAGCGAATCGAAAAGACAAAACACTCGAGTCAGAACTAAAAGATCTTATGTAAGTTAAATCAATGAAATAAATATGAGTGTAAACGGCGTCAGAGATGTTTACGGGGTTTGACCTCTCCTATCCAGTGTCTAACGTGAGTGCAGTAACTTAAGAAATGTTCGGGATTCACACTTCTTAAGGATCCGTTGAACTATCTACTATGTAGTAATATTCGCTATTATAATAATGTCTAATCAGTAAAGTATAATCATATAGAAAATAGCGTTAAGGGGATGGTGAACCTTAACGCGGTCGGATCTTTAAACCAAAATCGTAGTGGGTTCGATATGGTAGGTGACACAGCACACAAGGCATTGCCAGGGTAGATATACCAATTACACATCCGGACTGGTGGTGACCCCTAGCAGCCACTACCGCCCACCTCAAACAACACTCCCAAATCAAGGGTGGCCACCAAATCAATCATAAGTAATAGAATGGTATCGAAGAAGTGTGTCCGATCAGAGGTGCTACCTCCTTGGTCCGTCAATCGCTCCTGTTTTAGCCACCTTATGCCAACTCACGGGAGTTGGGTCCACGTATATACCTTAGGATCGTCGCCACCATCCTACTTCATTGTGGAAACTCCACCGCGTACACAGTTGTCAAAGTGGTTTTCAGTATCGACAGAGAGTATGTCCATATTCGATCCCGGTCTCTTTAACAACCAATCGTTATTATAACACCATGGTCATTTACAAATATATATACTTTTAAAAACACAATCACTGCCCTTTCAAAACATATCCTTTACTACAAAATAGTATATACTTTAAAACCAAAATATTTTTGCCATTTCAAAACATATCCTTTACTTCAAAATAGTATATACTTTAAACCAAAATATTATTACTATTTCAAACCCAAATTATCAATGTATTATTTCCATTTCAAAACCCAATTCAATAATATAGCATTTCCGTTTCCAAAACAATTCAATAATATCTCATTTAAATAAAACCAAATTTCCAATCACTAATCTTTCTCAAATTTAGATAACTTGAAATATTCTTTTAAATCATCTTAAACCCAAACCACATTTTGAAGTCATATTTCGAAATTTTCAATTTCAATAGGTTTCAAATCCATATATTCACAGATAATTCTTAAATAAATTCTTTTTCAAATAAATTCATTTTCCAAACCATACTACTTTCAAAGTTATAACAATTTCGAAAACCAATACTTTGAAAACAATAATACCTTAATTCCAATAAAACATTTCAATTTTGATATATTTCAAGACTTTAAATATTCCAAAATTCCCAACCAAATCTGATAATCTTATATATACCTTAATTCAATTTACTATTATTTAGTTTAGAAATATTTATTTAATAAATTCAGTATCACTTAAATAAAGCTCAAACTTGAAATATTCGTAAATCAAACTTAAAACATCATCAAATTTTACTTAGCTCAAATTTTAGAATTTAACCATATATAAAAATAATATTTATATAATATCAAAATTAGTATATATATAAACCCTTATTTTCCAAAACCCATAGAAAATCACTTTAAAATATTTTATATATAGACCACGGTGCCTGTATATAATTTTCTATCCTATGGTCAAGTGATACAGATATTTATCATTTCAATCTGAAATTTTTAAAAATAAAAGTCTACGGTTATATATCATTTCAAACCGCAATCCCGAATGGAATGTGTAAAGACCTGCAAATCCGTCTTCCGAAAACCCGACACTGCTACGTCCACTGTAGCAATTGCCGAACAATCGGATGGCGAAAACGCGAAACTTTAATATTTAAAAGAAGAGAAGATAGAAGAAAAAGAGAAGAAGAACAACAAAACAACAACATATACAGAACAGAGACAATATCAGAATCTCACATATCGCAGCGGAACAATATATAATAGATAAATGAATAATCTTTAAAACAAAGAATTTTATCAGTTTATACATACATCAGTCATCAGAGTCAATATACAACAATGGACAGTTATATAACTTGTCCTCATACAGAATACACATCGGAATAAATACTATCAAATACAAATACTACGTCTCGTCATCCAGCTTATCTCCAAAGCTCCAGAATATCCAGAATATCCTGATAACATAACTCTAGGCTGCCCGTGTGGAAATTGGTGGGCACCCAGAGTTTAGAAGGGAACAATAAACTCTGAGTCAGTCATGGTGACTGGTGTGAGATCGTAAAACAGTTATTTATCTTTAAAATAAATAGCAGAGAATTTTAAAGTCAATTCGCAATGCTTTTTTGGAAAATGAAACTACCATAAGACCTCCCGCCACACACACAATGCAAACGCAGAATTGGAGGAGATTTCTTCTTATGATAGTCAAAGATGCTTACTACGCAAAATCAAATCATTTTGATATTATTATTAGTGCATAGTGTAGAAAACATTTCGAAAGTATAATATAAATCTTAGCCAACATACGACCAGTATCGTATGCCTACTATAGCTACCATCTAAACAGTGGTGACCACCGTACGTAAATGGCAGGTTCTACAACTAATACCGTACAAATCACGTATTGGAGTTTGGATTTCCAACAAATGGTCAGGCTAAGGAACTTCCTATCCACGATGGGTACGTCCCTGGAATAGACGACCCGAGAAATAACCTAACATTACGGTTAGATCTCTGCCAACACAAGGCCGGGTTACCTCTGCAAAAATAGGTAACTACTGACACGCGTATGTCATCCCCCGATCGTCATCGATCTTCCCGAGGATCCCCGATTTCCAACAAACCACATAGATAATAATAATGCAGTAACCACAGAGGTTAAGTATCTGGGCTCCATACCATGATACCACCTTTATCCAGAAGGCATGACATACACTAAGGGGCGCTACTCCCTAGAACCTTGCCGCATCCTTCCTGTTTTGACCATTTCCGGGGTGTGAGGCTCGACGAAGTCTCGTCCACAAAGCTACGCTTTCTCAAAAAGCCCTGCTTCGGGTCAAACAAAATGATCAACCTATGATCACAAAGATATAAGATCAAACAAATGATCATATCACAAATGATCAAACACTGATCATTTCACAGCAACACTCAGTATGCCACGTTACCAAATTGGGATATATCGCTGATAAATTTCAACTACATAACCTCTGAGCTCGTACGTCTCAGAGAAGGGTGTTAAGCTAAGAGAATAAATTCTCCGCCACCAACAGAAATGTATTTGAAAGAAATCAGCTTTATATCTCAAATTGTAACGTCAGACACACAATCCATACAAGTCTGTTCCGGGATCGAACAGAACCGAAGGCACTTCTCACGAAGCCCTTGCATATCCGGATAATTTTCAATCACGTCAGGACTTCCCGTCACTAAGGGTGATAAAACCTCTAAATCGGAGATCAGCCGATGTAGAGTAACTCGACGGTAATCCTTCCGTTTTCAAAAATATCCGGTCTTCAACACCGGTCTTCAACTGCGATTCATAACGACGTATCACATATTCGGAATGGGTTATACGACCCCATGGTCCTTTCCCGGCTAACCCGAATAGTGAGCGATTATTTAAAAATAAGTGTGGCATTCAAATTCATCCAATCACAACAAATACCTACTCAAGGTAATTATTGATAGTCGGTTATTTAACTATCAATAAAGATGCGCAACATCATCAGATTCCAAATAATTTCCCAAATTATTTCATCTTTCAAAATATCTTTTACTAGATATAAAATTTCCACACTTAACCATTTGAAAACAAATTTCAAATATTCAATTTCCACATTTCATTTTATCTTTGAAGATAAAATCTCAAAAACAGTTCATTTCATATTGGAAAAGCAATTCCATACTTATTTAATAATAAGTATTTCACAAATCATTTATTTTCAACATTTGAAAATATTCGATATACTTAAATCAATATTAAGTATATATTCATTCTTTAAGGAAATCATTCTCTTTAAACACATTTATTCGAGTCAAAACGAATGTTACGTAAAACATCGTTACGACGACTCAAAATCACTAGTATAGGGATTCGAAAATTAAGATAGATATATAAATCCCAATACTACATAAAAACATTTTCTTTCGGAAATCATTTACTATAACAACAGTGTTACAGTCCATCATTTCCTTATTTTTCGAAAACGTCTATTTCAACAATAAATGTTGAAATCTATGATTTCGATAGTTCACACGTTTTAAAACATCTTTTAAAACAATTAACTTCATTTCAAATATCACTTTCCAAAACTATCCATTTTACTTAACGATATATTCACTATCCAAAATCGTGAATATACTTTACTATTTACATTTCACTATTTTCTACACGTTTTATTTCAATAATAATTCGCTATCCAAAATCGCGAATATATCTCCTTTGATAATCTTCTATATTTAATTTATCAAATCCAATTGATTTTGAATTTATAAAACAACGTTTATAAATTCCATTTTCTATTTTCTATAACAACTCCGGTTAATAAATCTCATTTTATTAACTTCAAAAATTCACTTATAAGAATAAGTGATTCCGGATTCATAAACAACGTTTATAAATCGCATTTATACTTTATAACAATTTCCACTTATAAAATCATTTCATTTAGCAATTTCTATTCATATCTCATCTAAGTGTAAAAGTCAAATTTATAAGTAAATTTCTTATAAATCCTTTATTCTACAGTATCTATTCACTTTATAACTTCACGTTATAAATCTATTTATTTCATTCACTTATACTTCTTTTTAACACTTAAAAAAAACGTTTTATAAGTCCAATATTTTGATTTATAAATTATCAAATTTATAAACCTTTTTATACAAATCATTTATAGTTATTCAAAAATCCCAACTTAAACCATTTTATAAATAAATCGACTTTTATTTCAAAAATGACACTTCGGTTATATTTCACTAAAAATTATAACTTTTATAACTTTAAAATTTTACATTTATAAATCGATTCAAAAATTCCATAAAACGTATATTTTCAAAAATCACTTTAAAAACCCTTTTAAAGTAAAAGTCGTTATTTTTACATTTCAAAACTGAATCTGATGATGTAACAACACCAATCAGTCCATCACAACAGTCAAATATCATATATCATCATATGATAACAGAATATATCAAAATATCTGTAAATAAATAACTACTGGTGAGGAATCCAGTTGGATCCCTCCAACCTGTTTCCCTGCATCCACAGATGTTAGCACAATACCAATTCCGCTCCAGTACGGAATTATCGCGGTATATGGGTTTTATAAAAATCCGCTTACTAACGGCGCAATAGGGTCTCATCCGCTATACGAGGCGGGAATCAATCAATCCAATATATACATATGCCAATATGTATATATTGCTATATATAGATATATATCCTATCATATCTAATATCACATCGAATAGCAATCATCAAATCAATAACTGTAAAAATTCCACATTCAATTTGAGTGAGAAAATCTCACCGTGATTTTAATTCTGATTCCAGCGTTTATTTCGAATAAAATTAAACACGCGTTTAATTTTACCCGAAATCCAAACTAGCTCCAAATGGCTCCAATTCAGTTCCATAGCGAAGTGCTCGACAAAACGAAGCCAACGCCGCTTGTTTCGTAATTTTTCGATCTCGTATGAAAGAGATATAGTGTTACAAAGTTTAACGAATTATTATTCAATTTAATTTCAATTAAAATTAAATTTTAACCCTACAATGCACATCTGCCGTTCATTTCAAAACAGTAGATCATGGCCGTGAACTGCTTCCTCCCTCCCAGGCATATGCACGCGACAATTGAACCCATGAAGCCGTTCCTTTCACGAATTTTTGCCCCTCCATCGATCGACTTTAGGTCGATCAACCACCTTCATTACGTTTGCCATCACCCTCCCTACACTCGGCTCCAATTTGACCAAGCTCGGTCCCCTCTAGTGTCGAAACCCGTGCCCAAATGTTGGCCGTTCGAATGAAAATAGCTTTCGACTTACTCGACTAAGATCAATCATCACCGTATAGATTTAGAGCTCTCATCTTGCTCTACAATCTTCGTTTAGAAAGTTTTGTGAATTAGTTAGTGGATTGCAAGAAAAATGAGGAAGAAGCTTAGTGTTTTTCGGCCATTGATGAGTGGAGGTGGCGGCTGAAGAAGATAGATTAGGTTTTCCTCTTGAACGTATATATATATACGTATATAAATTAATATTAAATTCATTTTAAACGACTTTTCCAAACAATCTCCAAATCTGACGTGCCGCCTGACGTTTCTAAGGTTTACCCCGCGTTCCGAACGCAATGGAACAGGTTTCGGAAGCTAATTCGATCGTATGTGCGAGATATGGCAATAAACGATCAATTTAAATTAAACCGATTTAAATCGATTTCGAGGCGTTTTAATTCGTACCGGACAAATGGTAAATCCAAAAATTACGAAATTTGAAATCTTACAATAATATCACATTACGGATCCGATGAAACTGGTTTCGTCGAAATCCGAGACTTTTTGAAAAATGACTATTTTAACTCGACGGTTTAAAATTAAAACGATATCGATGCGTTTCGAGTTGCCACGGTCAAACGATAACTTCGATTGATACGAAAATTGAAATCCGATAATAACTAACTATTACGGATCCAATGGAACTGGTCTCGTTCAATTCTGAGACTGTTCGAAAATTGGCTATTTTTCAGTCGATAATTAAATATTAAAATATTCAATTTTCACAATTTAACTTTAAATTCAGTTTTAAAAGTCCTGTAACATCTCTATAACTCCAGTATGATTAAATAAAATTTTACAAATCATTTTCAATCATATTCAATCCAGATTTCAATTATCTCTGGAATTTAACTATTAAATTATCGATTTAATTGTCAAATTAAATCCAATATTCGAAAAATAAATTACTTGACTCATTAATTTCACTTATTAATATTTAAAATCAATTAAATATTCGAATTTTAATTATCAAAAATTCTGGGTCGTTACAGACTTCCCCCCTTAAAAGAATTTCGTCCTTGAAATTACCAAGTTAGAAAGAAAAAATCCTTAACTCGTCTACTATCTTCCACAATCTGATAGTTTTATCATTTTTCAAACGGATCTTCCTACTAAAGATTCGTTATCATCACAACTAACTTTTCAACTTAAATTTTAAGTTTCAAACAACATTGTTTTACTTCTAAATTCAAATTCGAGTTTAAATTCAATTTTAAACTCTCAAAATTTCTCAAAAATTTTTCTAACGCCCTAAATTTCCAAAAAATTTCGCCAGCGTCTCCTTTGCGCGGCTAATACGGCACTACTACAAAACGTCCCTACGGACTCTCAGATTTCAAAAAGAAAAAGAAAAAGCCAAGCGGCTAGAGAAATAAGTCATCAAATCTCATATTCAAATTTAAATACATACCTTTTTCGAGCAATTCAAATTTATCTTCAAATTTAAAATCCCAATTCATAACACCTGTATATCCTACTAGCCATAATATCTAGTTGCATATATTCAAACCATTTTGCACATTCTGTTACAAAATTTTCAATATAACTGCTTATACATTCTTTAAGTTCGCTATTGCAGTTTCATATTCATTCAATTTCACATTTCAAATTCATTTGAATTCAATTCACCATTTTAATTCTATTGGAATTCAATTTACCTTCAATTCTGAATATTGAATTTTATTGATTATCTTTCATTCATAACTGCACCATTTTAAATTAGTTTCATTTACTAATTTATCACAAATTGTAATTCACTTTATTCAAATTTGTTTTCAATATTCAGTTTCAATTCCATTTTTCTTCTTTCGTTCATTCCCAAAATTTATTTTCAATTCACTATTTTGGTTTATAATCACTCATATTAAACTGGATTTCAAATTCCATATGAATTTAATTCATTCCAAACCATATTAATTTGTCATTTCTTCAATTAGTTTCCATTACTAATTTTATTTCAATACTTCACTTTGTTTATCACGAATCAAATCCAGTTTTTCAATATTCAGCTTGAATTTCATTTACTAACAAATTTCAAATATTTTATAAGTCTTCGACTTATCTACATTCCAATTTCATTCCTTTAATGAATTTTAATTCCAATTATCTTCTTTGAAATTTCACTTTCATTTATTCAAATTTATGCACTTATACTTCCTTTAATTTAACTCCACTCTTTAAGTTAAATTTATTCTATCAACATTCAATTTGTATAAGTTATCAACTTAATAATATTTCATAAATATGGTATTCCAGAGTCTTACCAACATTTCAAAAATCTCTTTTGAAAACAATTCAAATTATCCTTTGAATTTTCTAAAACAAAAACCCAAATTTTCCAAACACTTTCCATTTAAAATAATTTGGCAGCAATTCCTCTTTTGGAAACCCGAAAATGAACACCAACGATGCCGCGGTCATCATCGAAGTTATTTTCCAGCGACCGAAAAGAGTTTAGAGCTTTTCATTCCGTCAAAACATTTTTCAAAACCCTTGAAATCCATTTTCAAATCAAAATGATTCAAACTTTCCAAATCTCCAAAATTTTCAAATTCTTTTCAAACATTTCCAAAAACTTCTCTGGAATTCCGTTTTAAATTACAAATCACATTTATAATTTACATTCTCAAATTTCATTAGTATATGGATTTATCTCTTAACTTTGGAGTTATGATTCCAATTTCTTATTTAATTTCAATGATAATAATTTACCATTATTACTTCCTAGCATCCATACAACCATATACTATAGTACTTTATAGAAAAACATTTCTTTTCTATACAAAAATAGTTTTGGGCAAAATTATCTCATTTACCCTATTTAAAACAATACTGTGCCGAATTGTTCTATATAAGTGTTTAGAGATCCCTATCGATAGAGTTGTACGGACAATACCGACCAGAATCCATATACCACTCAACAAACCAATCATCACAATATGAAACAATTTTATATTCACTAACAAATACGCGCTCGTATCTATTATTACACTCAAACTCATTCTAGAGTACTACTGACTCTATCTCTAATGAGTAACACCCAACAGAGCAGGGTTGTCGCTTAACCATATGCTCTGATACCACTGTAAAGACCCGCAAATCCGTCTTCCGAAAACCCGACACTGCTACGTCCACTGTAGCAATTGCCGAACAATCGGATGGCGAAAACGCGAAACTTTAATATTTAAAAGAAGAGAAGATAGAAGAAAAAGAGAAGAAGAACAACAAAACAACAACAGATACAGAACAGAGACAATATCAGAATCTCACATATCGCAGCGGAACAATATATAATAGATAAATGAATAATCTTTAAAACAAAGAATTTTATCAGTTTATACATACATCAGTCATCAGAGTCAATATACAACAATGGACAGTTATATAACTTGTCCTCATACAGAATACACAGCGGAATAAATACTATCAAATACAAATACTACGTCTCGTCATCCAGCTTATCTCCAAAGCTCCAGAATATCCAAAATATCCTGATAACATAACTCTAGGCTGCCCGTGTGGAAATTGGTGGGCACCCAGAGTTTAGAAGGGAACAATAAACTCCGAGTCAGTCATGGTGACTGGTGTGAGATCGTAAAACAGTTATTTATCTTTAAAATAAATAGCAGAGAATTTTAAAGTCAATTCGCAATGCTTTTTTGGAAAATGAAACTACCATAAGACCTCCCGCCACACACACAATGCAAACGCAGAATTGGAGGAGATTTCTTCTTATGATAGTCAAAGATGCTTACTACGCAAAATCAAATCATTTTGATATTATTATTAGTGCATAGTGTAGAAAACATTTCGAAAGTATAATATAAATCTTAGCCAACATACGACCAGTATCGTATGCCTACTATAGCTACCATCTAAACAGTGGTGACCACCGTACGTAAATGGCAGGTTCTACAACTAATACCGTACAAATCACGTATTGGAGTTTGGATTTCCAACAAATGGTCAGGCTAAGGAACTTCCTATCCACGATGGGTACGTCCCTGGAATAGACGACCCGAGAAATAACCTAACATTACGGTTAGATCTCTGCCAACACAAGGCCGGGTTACCTCTGCAAAAATAGGTAACTACTGACACGCGTATGTCATCCCCCGATCGTCACCGATCTTCCCGAGGATCCCCGATTTCCAACAAACCACATAGATAATAATAATGCAGTAACCACAGAGGTTAAGTATCTGGGCTCCATACCATGATACCACCTTTATCCAGAAGGAATGACATACACTAAGGGGCGCTACTCCCTAGAACCTTGCCGCATCCTTCCTGTTTTGACCATTTCCGGGGTGTGAGGCTCGACGAAGTCTCGTCCACAAAGCTACGCTTTCTCAAAAAGCCCTGCTTCGGGTCAAACAAAATGATCAACCTATGATCACAAAGATATAAGATCAAACAAATGATCATATCACAAATGATCAAACACTGATCATTTCACAGCAACACTCAGTATGCCACGTTACCAAATTGGGATATATCGCTGATAAATTTCAACTACATAACCTCTGAGCTCGTACGTCTCAGAGAAGGGTGTTAAGCTAAGAGAATAAATTCTCCGCCACCAACAGAAATGTATTTGAAAGAAATCAGCTTTATATCTCAAATTGTAACGTCAGACACACAATCCATACAAGTCTGTTCCGGGATCGAACAGAACCGAAGGCACTTCTCACGAAGCCCTTGCATATCCGGATAATTTTCAATCACGTCAGGACTTCCCGTCACTAAGGGTGATAAAACCTCTAAATCGGAGATCAGCCGATGTAGAGTAACTCGACGGTAATCCTTCCGTTTTCAAAAATATCCGGTCTTCAACACCGGTCTTCAACTGCGATTCATAACGACGTATCACATATTCGGAATGGGTTATACGACCCCATGGTCCTTTCCCGGCTAACCCGAATAGTGAGCGATTATTTAAAAATAAGTGTGGCATTCAAATTCATCCAATCACAACAAATACCTACTCAAGGTAATTATTGATAGTCGGTTATTTAACTATCAATAAAGATGCGCAACATCATCAGATTCCAAATAATTTCCCAAATTATTTCATCTTTCAAAATATCTTTTACTAGATATAAAATTTCCACACTTAACCGTTTGAAAACAAATTTCAAATATTCAATTTCCACATTTCATTTTATCTTTGAAGATAAAATCTCAAAAACAGTTCATTTCATATTGGAAAAGCAATTCCATACTTATTTAATAATAAGTATTTCACAAATCATTTATTTTCAACATTTGAAAATATTCGATATACTTAAATCAATATTAAGTATATATTCATTCTTTAAGGAAATCATTCTCTTTAAACACATTTATTCGAGTCAAAACGAATGTTACGTAAAACATCGTTACGACGACTCAAAATCACTAGTATAGGGATTCGAAAATTAAGATAGATATATAAATCCCAATACTACATAAAAACATTTTCTTTCGGAAATCATTTACTATAACAACAGTGTTACAGT
This sequence comes from Allium fistulosum, assembly GCA_030737815.1. Classification (NCBI taxonomy): domain Eukaryota; kingdom Viridiplantae; phylum Streptophyta; class Magnoliopsida; order Asparagales; family Amaryllidaceae; genus Allium; species Allium fistulosum. The sequence continues at coordinate 561,435 of JASFAW010000025.1, forward strand.
CCATCATTTCCTTATTTTTCGAAAACGTCTATTTCAACAATAAATGTTGAAATCTATGATTTCGATAGTTCACACGTTTTAAAACATCTTTTAAAACAATTAACTTCATTTCAAATATCACTTTCCAAAACTATCCATTTTACTTAACGATATATTCACTATCCAAAATCGTGAATATACTTTACTATTTACATTTCACTATTTTCTACACGTTTTATTTCAATAATAATTCGCTATCCAAAATCGCGAATATATCTCCTTTGATAATCTTCTATATTTAATTTATCAAATCCAATTGATTTTGAATTTATAAAACAACGTTTATAAATTCCATTTTCTATTTTCTATAACAACTCCGGTTAATAAATCTCATTTTATTAACTTCAAAAATTCACTTATAAGAATAAGTGATTCCGGATTCATAAACAACGTTTATAAATCGCATTTATACTTTATAACAATTTCCACTTATAAAATCATTTCATTTAGCAATTTCTATTCATATCTCATCTAAGTGTAAAAGTCAAATTTATAAGTAAATTTCTTATAAATCCTTTATTCTACAGTATCTATTCACTTTATAACTTCACGTTATAAATCTATTTATTTCATTCACTTATACTTCTTTTTAACACTTAAAAAAAACGTTTTATAAGTCCAATATTTTGATTTATAAATTATCAAATTTATAAACCTTTTTATACAAATCATTTATAGTTATTCAAAAATCCCAACTTAAACCATTTTATAAATAAATCGACTTTTATTTCAAAAATGACACTTCGGTTATATTTCACTAAAAATTATAACTTTTATAACTTTAAAATTTTACGTTTATAAATCGATTCAAAAATTCCATAAAACGTATATTTTCAAAAATCACTTTAAAAACCCTTTTAAAGTAAAAGTCGTTATTTTTACATTTCAAAACTGAATCTAATGATGTAACAACACCAATCAGTCCATCACAACAGTCAAATATCATATATCATCATATGATAACAGAATATATCAAAATATCTGTAAATAAATAACTACTGGTGAGGAATCCAGTTGGATCCCTCCAACCTGTTTCCCTGCATCCACAGATGTTAGCACAATACCAATTCCGCTCCAGTACGGAATTATCGCGGTATATGGGTTTTATAAAAATCCGCTTACTAACGGCGCAATAGGGTCTCATCCGCTATACGAGGCGGGAATCAATCAATCCAATATATACATATGCCAATATGTATATATTGCTATATATAGATATATATCCTATCATATCTAATATCACATCGAATAGCAATCATCAAATCAATAACTGTAAAAATTCCACATTCAATTTGAGTGAGAAAATCTCACCGTGATTTTAATTCTGATTCCAGCGTTTATTTCGAATAAAATTAAACACGCGTTTAATTTTACCCGAAATCCAAACTAGCTCCAAATGGCTCCAATTCAGTTCCATAGCGAAGTGCTCGACAAAACGAAGCCAACGCCGCTTGTTTCGTAATTTTTCGATCTCATATGAAAGAGATATAGTGTTACAAAGTTTAACGAATTATTATTCAATTTAATTTCAATTAAAATTAAATTTTAACCCTACAATGCACATCTGCCGTTCATTTCAAAACAGTAGATCATGGCCGTGAACTGCTTCCTCCCTCCCAGGCATATGCACGCGACAATTGAACCCATGAAGCCGTTCCTTTCACGAATTTTCGCCCCTCCATCGATCGACTTTAGGTCGATCAACCACCTTCATTACGTTTGCCATCACCCTCCCTACACTCGGCTCCAATTTGACCAAGCTCGGTCCCCTCTAGTGTCGAAACCCGTGCCCAAATGTTGGCCGTTCGAATGAAAATAGCTGTCGACTTACTCGACTAAGATCAATCATCACCGTATAGATTTAGAGCTCTCATCTTGCTCTACAATCTTCGTTTAGAAAGTTTTGTGAATTAGTTAGTGGATTGCAAGAAAAATGAGGAAGAAGCTTAGTGTTTTTCGGCCATTGATGAGTGGAGGTGGCGGCTGAAGAAGATAGATTAGGTTTTCCTCTTGAACGTATATATATATATACGTATATAAATTAATATTAAATTCATTTTAAACGACTTTTCCAAACAATCTCCAAATCTGACGTGCCGCCTGACGTTTCTAAGGTTTACCCCGCGTTCCGAACGCAATGGAACAGGTTTCGGAAGCTAATTCGATCGTATGTGCGAGATATGGCAATAAACGATTAATTTAAATTAAACCGATTTAAATCGATTTCGAGGCGTTTTAATTCGTACCGGACAAATGGTAAATCCAAAAATTACGAAATTTGAAATCTTACAATAATATCACATTACGGATCCGATGAAACTGGTTTCGTCGAAATCCGAGACTTTTTGAAAAATGACTATTTTAACTCGACGGTTTAAAATTAAAACGATATCGATGCGTTTCGAGTTGCCACGGTCAAACGATAACTTCGATTGATACGAAAATTGAAATCCGATAATAACTAACTATTACGGATCCAATGGAACTGGTCTCGTTCAATTCTGAGACTGTTCGAAAATTGGCTATTTTTCAGTCGATAATTAAATATTAAAATATTCAATTTTCACAATTTAACTTTAAATTCAGTTTTAAAAGTCCTGTAACATCTCTATAACTCCAGTATGATTAAATAAAATTTTACAAATCATTTTCAATCATATTCAATCCAGATTTCAATTATCTCTGGAATTTAACTATTAAATTATCGATTTAATTGTCAAATTAAATCCAATATTCGAAAAATAAATTACTTGACTCATTAATTTCACTTATTAATATTTAAAATCAATTAAATATTCGAATTTTAATTATCAAAAATTCTGGGTCGTTACAGAATGAAAATGCATAATAACTTGCAGTTTATATCAAATATAGCATCCATTCATCCAAATATCAATAAACAACCATTTAATACAATCATCATCCAATTTAAACAAAACATCAATATAAAGCATATAAAATATAACAGGCATCAACGAATAGTTTATATTCAATAAAAATTAATAACTGTTTAACTGGCAGTTTATATGCAATAATAAATAAATTTAACTGTCAAATTATATGCAATAATAAATTTAAATAACAATTTAATTTAAATAAATGCTATCTAACTGAGATGATGATTAAATATATGCCCAAACAATCATAGATAAATTTTAAATCACATCAAAATTTAATTTAACAAACATAAGAAATCTTAGAAGTTGTGAGTGGGTTAAAACACTCACCTTTTGAATTTAAATTGAATTCAAATCCAATTTAAACCCAAAAATTTGACCGTCTCATAATTTGTCCAAACCAACGTCATCAAGTCTGGAATTTTATTACGATCCTAACAAAAAAAACCGCGCGTGAAACGGAGTTCGTATGCGAGAGTTATAGCGAAAATTGTGATTGAAATTAAATTTAAATAGAAACAAAAAGAGAACACATTTACCGCCACGTCGCTAGATCACACGTCACTGCCTTCTTCTTTTCATTCTCTACAACAACGCACACAATTATCTCTGGGCAAATTGACGTGCACGAGACAACACCATTGAATTACGCTCGTCGAGAGCTTCAACATATATAATTTTGAGATGTTTTTTTTAGGACTTTGAATTTTTTGACTTTGATTTTGAAATGGATCTGGATCTGAGATTTTGTCTGCCATTGAGGAGGAGAAGGAGCTGAAGAAATTTTACGCGCACACAAATGAGAATAGGCGGAGGCTAGGGTTTAGCGGGGATATTTATAGAGAAGGTTGAAAATAGAATAGATGGATCCGAATTTTAATGAATTCACAATTTGTCAATTTAAATTCCAATAATCCATTTATTTGATTTCTAGATCTTATTATGAATAAATGGTCAACTTACCATTTCTATCATTTCTAATTGCAATTAGCTTCAAATTTATTAACCAAACCTCCATATCAAATAAGGATTTATTGCAAAAAATTTTAGTGTTTACCTTTAATTAAAATAAATTCAATAAATTATAAAATCTTATTTCAATGAAATTTTATACCATTCGTATTCAGTTCTCTTTATTAAATCAATCATTCTCTTATGTATATATATTTAACATTAGTATATGTCCAATTACCCAAATTGATTTACAGCCTAACATAACATTTGAATTTTATTCCCAATTCATAAATTACTACCTTAACTAAAATTTAACATTTCCCCTTTAATTTACATTTTCACCTTACGTTACTACACTAATTATCCTTAAAGTAACGTTTATTATTAATAACAATATTATAATAACTTACATTTTAAATGAACTTTATTTATAATAAATTCATTGACCAATTAATTAGGTAATTTATATAGTTGCTATCCTATCCTTAAATTTATTTCATAAATTAATCCATTACATCTAAATTCTTATCTATGTAATATTTCAACATTTAGTTTCATCAAATGTAATTGTTTTCCAATACGTTAATAACTTTATTTCCAAGTCTTATATTACAACAAACTATCCAATACGAAAGTCTTAATATTTTTACAAATACTACTTTAATTAACATTAACGCAATACTCAATTTAAATTATTGTAACTGATTTCAAAATTGTAAATTAACAAGCTACCAAAATAGGCAACATACAATAATCGTACTCTAACCTTTAGTCACATTAATACGCTTTTATTTCTCAAAAATCAAAGTTCCCATTTAACTAATTCTCCATAAATGAATTTGACATTATTTTCAAAAATTACTTTATATTAACATTAACGTAAAAATATATTTATATCTATTTCAATCGATTTACCAGTTATACTTTAATATACTAAAAAAAATGGTTAACCAAAATTTTTTACCATTTAGCATTCACTTCCACTTACAAGCTACTATTAACAAAAATGTTGTCATTGACTTAGCTCTAATTAAGTAAATTAGATGAATGGGCAAATTTTAACAATTATCACTAAATGCCAAATTCTACTCACATTCATAATTAAATATCAACTACAATTTATTAAAATTACTTACCTATCCTTATTAAATCAAATTGCAATCTATTTAGTATTATCTTCTCAATTAACATAACATTTAGATGTTAGATTTCATTTAATTCCAATTTATTAACCCACTTAAATTTTATTCTTTTCATTCAATATCAATTGTCCATTCTGTAAGTAAAATTAACATTAGATTCATACTCATATAATAGCTTCAAATTCATCTAATAAATATTTACAAAATCTTTAAATACTAAAACCATTTAATTGCAATTAATCCCTTTGATTACAAGTTAACTTAACAACCTAATAAAATAAGTAACGTACAATCAATATTGTCATTAACTCCTAATTACACTTTTAGAGGTTCACTATTTACACCCCAGTATTGTAATTACTCACATAACACTGGTTTTACTCAATTAACATTTATTACAAACTATTCCAAAATTTATTCAATATTTATTAGTTTTCTTATATTATATTTATAACCAAGTTTAACTTTTAACTTGAATTGGTTGGATTTCCTTTCAAGTTATTAATAATTAACTTATACTAACATATTCCTTAATTTATTCCAATTACCGTTACAATGTTTTTATTACATAATCAATTAATTACTTTCCTTTCTCGTATTAAATTATACACCTGTATAATCCTTTCCACTATTCATTCATTAGCATTCTATGTAAATTTCAATCTCTTGTAATAACTCATTTATTATACTTTTGCATATCAATAAACAAGGTTTCAAATAAAAGGGGTTTATTAAATTCAATCTTTATACTTAAGTCTATTACAACCAATGTAATATTTTCATAGGTTAATTATTAACATTTATTTCGTTACCACATTATAACCATTATATATTTCTTTATAATTAAATTCCAAAAATCTTATAAATAGGCCAATTTAATTTACGAAATTTACGGGTCGTTACAATCTCCCCCACTCAAAACTTTTCGTCCCCGAAAAGCAAAAGAAGGGAAAAGAAGAAATAAGGAAACAACATATCTTTCTTAAATATTAAATTTATAAACAATAAGTTTACAAAATAATTTAAAATAAGATATACCAATTTATACCCGTTTAAATCCTTTATACATAAATTATTAAGGTTTGTAAAACATTTTCCAATTTTTCTAAGTCCAAAATTTATGGAAAATTTTGGTAGAGTCTCCTTTGTACGGAGAGACTCGGGAGAAAATATAATATTAAATATAACAAAATATCACATATAATACTCAAAATATTATATCCCATCAAGGTAAAATATATAAAATAGCGCTATAAACCGAAATCTGAAAACGAACCTATTTGTTGGGCAATTTACGCTTATTTTATGGAACCAAAGCACTAGCAATTGCTTCCATAACCTGCATTTCACTTATATAATCCAAAGGGTTAACAATTATATAAGATGAAATATTTAGGTGGTTTCAAACACTAACCACAAATCAATACAACAACCATAAATTTCAACAACAGTACACAACAAATACAAATCAACCATTTAAGCACACAAAACAAATAGTTGTTCGGGTTCAAAACTTTAAATTGTACATAATGAAAAATAAACTATCAAGTGTATCATTTACTCAACAGTCTTAGATGTAACAAAATAGATAATTTATTCATTCTAACAATTTCAAATTTCCTTACCCAACCAACCATAAACTAAACAATAACAATTCCAACCAACAAATCAAAACAAAAATTCATACATTTGTTGTTTGATTTCCTTTTTACTTACACAATGATTTATCTTTTAGTTTACATTTATTTCTAACAAACTTTTAATTTCATTTACTCATTAAATGTTTGTTTCATTTATTTTCACCTATTACTTATAATTATTCATTTTCATTAATTCAGGTCGTGTAAGTTCTTTTTATTGCATTACATTTATGCACTTTTCAATTTCAATCATTTATTTAATGCTTACATTTCTATTATATTTAATTATAGTAACCCTTTAAATTACACTTAAATTCTTAACCTTATAACATCAATTCTTATAAGTAAAGGATTTCATTAATTCATTTCCTAAGGTTTGCAATCATTTATTTATATTACTTACTTTTCTATTATATTAAAATAGTAGCATTTAAATTATACTTAAGTTTATAACCCTACACATCAATTCTTTTTTATTAAAGAATTCCATTAATTATTTTCATTATCTCAAGTTAATTACTTGTATAATATCCATTACATTTTCTTATAACATTTTCAACTTTTATATATTTTGGTAAGTTATATATATGCCTTTAAGAATGTAATTGAAAGTTATACTAGTTTCCTCAATTCTTTTAATTAATTAATGGTTCAATAATTTCATCTATGTTCTATAAGTTACAATTTCAAATTACCTTTAATTTCATTCGTTTATTTAATGCTTACCTTCTATTATATTTAATTATAGTAACATTTTAATTACACTTAAATTTATAACTTTATACATCAATTCTTATAAATAAAGAATTTCATTTACAAAGGTTTAAAATCATTTATTTATATTACTTAACTTCCTATTATATTAAAAAAAATTATTAAAGGTTCCAATTATTAATTAGTCATATTCCAATTTACTACACTTAATTGAACTATTAATTAACTGGAACTTAAGAACCAAATACCGGGTTTAATTTTTAAACCATGTAAAATAATAGATAGATGTATATACTTAAAATACATATATATCCAATTATAATTAAAACGATAAATTTTTCTCAAACAAATCTATAGCAAACTACTACAGTGGCCTTCCCACTTTGAAACTCGAAAATGAATGTCGATGATGCGTGCACTCATCACCGAAATTATTTTCCAGCGACAGAGAGGGGAGTACAACTTTATCTTTCCAAAATTTCTTTTTAAAAAAACATTTCTTTCAAATTATATCAAAATGTTCATATCAAAAATTACTTCTAATAATATTATTATTCCAAAATCAATTGAAAGAATTTCCAAAACACCGGGACTTAAGTTCTATATTTCCAATTTTTACTTATTTATTTTAAATCTTATTTAGACTATTAATTATAAATTTTATTACCTAACAATCAATATAATACAACCAAATATAGATTTTATGAAAAGTTTATTTTATATATATATAGAAAATATAATAAGAAAAATTATTTCATTCACCTATATTAAAACAAATATTATGTCGGTCTGTCTTATTAAGTGTTTAGAAATCCCTATTGATGTCACAGCGTCCCATGCACCAACCAGAATTTATAAATACAAAACGGAACAGATTAACGCAATATTAAAACTTTATTTTTATAACACTAACAAATACGATCTCTCATATACATACGCTCAGAGACTGCCATAGGGTATTACTACCCTATTAGTAAAGAGTCAAACCCCACAAGGCTAAGGTTTATCGCTAAACCTGGCTCTGATACTAGATGTAACATCCCACCTTTTTGTACGCTTAAGCAGACACATGTGCCAACTTAAACCATACAGAAGGGCGGATTGTTATGGGGTAAATAAGAAAAAGTGGAGAAATAAAAGAAACAAAATAGAATCTTACAGCGAAACGATAAAATATAATAATCAAATAACAGTTCATGAAGCTGTTTTACAAAACATTTGATTATACTTATACAATACATATCAAAGTTACACATACCAGAGAATGATAATAAATGCAGCGGAATACAATGGTGTAGTGTAATATAATAAATAGTAGTAATAAAATCTTCGTCTTCGTCCTCCAGAAATAGGGCCATCAAATCCTGAAATGCTAAGGCTGACCCAAGCGAATTGAAAAGACAAAACACTCGAGTCAGAACTAAAAGATCTTATGTAAGTTAAATCAATGAAATAAATATGAGTGTAAACGGCGTCAGAGATGTTTACGGGGTTTGACATTTCCTATCCAGTGTTTAACGTGAGTGTAGTAACTTAAGAAATGTTCGGGATTCACACCTCTTAAGGATCCGTTAAACTATCTACTATGTAGTAATATTCGCTATTATAATAATGTCTAATCAGTAAAGTATAATCATATAGAAAATAGCTTTAAGGGGATGGTGAACCTTAACGCGGTCGGATCTTTAAACCAAAATCGTAGTGGGTTCGATATGGTAGGTGACACGGCACACAAGGCAATGCCAGGGTAGATATACCAATTACGCATCCGGACTGGTGGTGACGCATAGCAGCCACTACGCCAACCTCGAACAACACTCCCAAATCAAGGGTGGCCACCAAATCAATCATAAGTAATAGAATGGTATCGAAGAAGTGTGTCCGATCAGAGGTGCTACCTCCTTGGTCCGTCAATCGCTCTTATTGTAGCCACCTTATGCCAACTCACGGGAGTTGGGTCCACGTATATAACTTAGGATCGTCGCCACCATCCTACTTCATTGTGGAAACTCCACCGCGTACACAGTTGTCAAAGTGGTTTTCAGTATCGACAGAGAGTATGTCCATATTCGATCCCGGTCTCTTTAACAACCAATCGTTATTATAACACCATGGTCATTTACAAATATATATACTTTTAAAAACACAATCACTGCCCTTTCAAAACATATCCTTTACTACAAAATAGTATATACTTTAAAACCAAAATATTTTTGCCATTTTAAAACATATCCTTTACTTCAAAATAGTATATACTTTAAACCAAAATATTATTACTATTTCAAACCCAAATTATCAATGTATTATTTCCATTTCAAAACCCAATTCAATAATATAGCATTTCCGTTTCCAAAACAATTCAATAATATCTCATTTAAATAAAACCAAATTTCCAATCACTAATCTTTCTCAAATTTAGATAACTTGAAATATTCTTTTAAATCATCTTAAACCCAAACCACATTTTGAAGTCATATTTCGAAATTTTCAATTTCAATAGGTTTCAAATCCATATATTCACAGATAATTCTTAAATAAATTCTTTTTCAAATAAATTCATTTTCCAAACCATACTACTTTCAAAGTTATAACAATTTCGAAAACCAATACTTTGAAATCAATTAATACCTTAATTCCAATAAAACATTTCAATTTTGATATATTTCAAGACTTTAAATATTCCAAAATTCCCAACCAAATCTGATAATCTTATATATACCTTAATTCAATTTACTATTATTTAGTTTAGAAATATTTATTTAATAAATTCAGTATCACTTAAATAAAGCTCAAACTTGAAATATTCGTAAATCAAACTTCAAACATCATCAAATTTTATTTAGCTCAAATTTTAGAATTTAACCATATATAAAAATAATATTTATATAATATCAAAATTAGTATATATATAAACCCTTATTTTCCAAAACCCATAGAAAATCACTTTAAAATATTTTATATATAGACCACGGTGCCTGTATATAATTTTCTATCCTATGGTCAAGTGATACAGATATTTATCATTTCAATCTGAAATTTTTAAAAATAAAGGTCTACGGTTATATATCATTTCAAACTGCAATCCCGAATGGAATGAAAATGCATAATAACTTGCAGTTTATATCAAATATAGCATCCATTCATCCAAATATCAATAAACAACCATTTAATACAATCATCATCCAATTTAAACAAAACATCAATATAAAGCATATAAAATATAACAGGCATCAACGAATAGTTTATATTCAATAAAAATTAATAACTATTTAACTGGCAGTTTATATGCAATAATAAATAAATTTAACTGTCAAATTATATGCAATAATAAATTTAAATAACAATTTAATTTAAATAAATGCTATCTAACTGAGATGATGATTAAATATATGCCCAAACAATCATAGATAAATTTTAAATCACATCAAAATTTAATTTAACAAACATAAGAAATCTTAGAAGTTGTGAGTGTGTTAAAACACTCACCTTTTGAATTTAAATTGAATTCAAATCCAATTTAAACCCAAAAATTTGACCATCTCATAATTTGTCCAAACCAGCGTCATCAAGTCCGGAATTTTATTACGATCCTAACAAAAAAAACCGCGCGTGAAACGGATTTCGTATGCGAGAGTTATAGCGAAAATTGTGATTGAAATTAAATTTAAATAGAAACAAAAAGAGAATACATTTACCGCCACGTCTGTAACGACCCAGAATTTCGAACAAATTAAATTGGAAATATTTAATTAATTTTATATATTTGAACGATGATTTAATTTGAATCCCCGATTTAAATTTGAATTTGACGATTAAATTATATAATTTAATCTATTGAGAGTTGAATAAAATTTGTATCTTCAATTTTAAGCTGAAGAAAAATATTCCAAAAGCTTTTAAAATTCATATTTATAAAACTGAAGATAATGGAACTCTCAGAATCGAATTTAGAAGTGATCTGTTCAGTTTTGAATTTTAAACGTTTGAATCGATATTTAAAAATAGCCGTCCGAGGCGCAGTCTCGGAATTCGACGAAACCAGTTCCATTGGGTCCGTAATATTGAATTATTGTCGGATTTCAATTTTTGTATTTTTCGGAGTTGTCGTGTGATCGTACGACAAGCAAACGCGCTGGAATTTAAATTGAAAATTGTTTGATTCAAAATGATATCTTCTCCATACGATCGAATTTGGACTCGAAACCTTTTTCAACGCGTTCGGAATAGGGGATAAACATTAGGGACGCCTGACAGCACGCTGAAATCGGAGTTCAATACTGTTAGTTATACGATACGGGGTATTTTGGAAAAGAAAAAGAAAAAAAAAAAAAATAATAATAAAACAACAGACCACACCCTACCCTTATCTCTGCAAACCCACGTCCCCACGATGTCTTCTGCAAAATCACGTCTTCCTCCCTCACTTTCAAAATAAAAGAAAATTCATTTCCTTTTGCTCTTTCGTTCCAGCCGAATGAAATCAAATAAATTTTTATTTATTTACGAACGAATCCATCGTTCAATCAAAGGGAGAAGGCACTGTCGTGCTCACGTATTCGAGCAGAGCGGCGCCTGGAGGAAGTGAGGATAAATGGGGGTTTCGCGGCAATCGAAGGCGACGCGTTCGAATCGATTTGGGGTAGCTCGATCTAGGGCTAGGGCATCGGTGATTGCCACGAGTAGGCGCGTTCTAGGGCGCGGCGACAAGGTGGAGTCGCGGTAGGCTCGAGAGGTGGCAGCCTGGAATTCGACTGGAAGGAGCACGAAGCTCGAGGCAGGCTCGCGTGCGTTGTCAGGCGAGGCCAAAGCGAGGCGCGGGTTCGTATGGTTATGGCGATCGATTTAAGGGAAGGTTGTGATGGATTTTACAGTAAGGTTCGAATCTCCTTTTCTAGTATTTTGGTTTAATATACATATACAGATTTTTCTTTTGATAAATAAAATAAAGTTGTTATAATTTATAACTTTAAAACAATAAAGTATAATATAGATTTTTAATTTGTACAGGAAATGCAGAAACAGTCTGTTTAGTTAAAAATATATATATATAAGCTTGGAAAGTATATGTATACGTAAATGAACTTATACAGTTAAATAGAAAATTTTATTTATACATATATATATAGAAATATTATATAGTAAAGAAATCATGTAAATTTTTATAGATAAAGTTTGAAACAAATAAAAAAAATATATGAATATATAAGGTTTGAAAAATTGGGATGTTTTGAATGTTGAAAGTTATATAAGGAAAAAAATTTAATTTTAGAATCTATATTGATTTGTTTTGAAAGAAAAAAATTGTGTAGTCCCGAAAGAAAAATAAATATAGGTATCTACATTTTTAACTTACGGTTTAATCTAAAATTTTGTAGTGTGGAGATAAAATTTTAGTTTAAATCAAGCTATTATTTTAAAATGAATCATTGGCTAAATAAATTTATCAAATGAAAAAATTTATTATTTGATTTGTTCGAATATTAATGAATTTTATAAAAATTGTTTATACTAGGTCTGAAATGGAGAAATGGTCAAAATGATAAATGGGATTGCAAAATTTAAAGCTAAGGTGAGATTTTCTCACTCGAAGGAAAAATTTAATATTGCAGTTATTGATTGTTTGATATGATTGCTATGTTGATTGTGGTATTAGATATGATAGGATATATCTATATATATAGCAATATATACATATTGGCATATGTATATATTGGATTGATGATTTCCCGCCTCGTATAGCGGATGAGACCCTATTGCGCCGTTAGTAAGCGGATTTATAAAAACCTATATACCGCGATAATTCCGTACTTGAGCGGAATTGGTATTGTGCTAACGTCTTTGGATGCAGGGAAACAGGTTGGAGGGATCCAACTGGATTCCTCAACTGTATTTATTTAATTACAGATATTGTGATGTATTCTGTTATCAGATGTTGAGATATGATATTGACTGTTGTGATTGACTAATTGATGAGTTGCATCATCGGATTCAAATTTTGAAGTTTAAAAATAACGATTTTTAACTTTAAAAAGAGATTTTAAAAGTGATTAGTTGAAAGCATACGTTTTATTTGAATCTTTGAATTGGTTTACTTTAAATAAATAAATGTTATAAATTTAAAGTTATGGAGATTATAATGTTTGTGAAATATAACCAAAAGATGATTTTTGAAGTAAATAGTTAAGTAATTTATAAGATAGTTTTAAATTTGAATTTTTGGGTTATTAAAATCGATGTATATAAAAGATGTACAAAATTGATATTTATCAATTAAAATTATTGGAATTTTAAAATAAGTTTTATAAGAGATATGAAATTTATAATTATAAAATGTGAAGATATGAAATTTATAATTATAAAATGTGAAGATACGAAATGTATAGAATTATAAATTGTAAAGATATGAAATTTATAGATTTATAAAGAATGAAGTTGTAGAATGAATGATTATAAGAAAATTTACTTATAAATTGGATTTTTGCCTTTAAATGGAATATTTATCGAGTTATTAATAAAGAAGATTTGTCAAATTGAAGTCGTTAGGAAATAGAAATAGAATTTATAAACGTTGTTTTATAAATTCGGAATAAATTGGATTTGATAAATTAAAATGTTAAAGAAGATATATTCGCGATTTTGGATAGCGAATTTTTATTAAAATAAAAATGTGTAGAAAAGATTGAAATTTAGTTAAGTGAATTATATTCACGATTTTGGACAGTGAATATAATTTTAAGGTAAAATGGATACGTTTTTTTTTGAAGAAGTGATATTAAAAATGAAGTTAAACATTTTAAAGATGTTTTAAAATGTATTAGGAATCGAAAGCATAGATTTCAACATTTATTGTTGAAATAGACGTTTCGAAAAATAAGGAAATGGTGGACTATAACACTGTTGTTATAGTAAATGATTTCCGAAAGAAAATGTTTTATATAGTATTGGGATTTATATATACCTATCTTAATTTCGAATCCCTATACTAGTGATTTTTGAGTCGTCGTAACGATGTTTTACGTAACATTCGTTTTTGACTCAAATTGATGTTGTTATAGAAAATAGATTTCTTTAAAGAATGAATGTATACTTAATTTGATTTAAGTATATCGAATATTTTCAAATGTTGAAAATAAATAGATTTGCGAAATACTTATTTTTGAATAAGTATGGAAATACTTTTCCAAAACGAAATGAAATGTTTTGAGAATTTATCTTCTTAAAGATAAATTGAAATTGAATATTGAAAACGATTTGAAAATCGAATATCAGTAGATATTCGAAAGTATAAATTCAATACAGAATTTATAGAAGAAAGCGAAGTTGTTTAAAAATAAATATTGATTTATTTTTGAAGTGTGGAAAATTGATTTGAAATTGTTTTGAAATGGTTAAGTGTGGAAAATTATATATCTAGTAAGATATTTTTGAAGAATAAATAATTTGGGAAAATTATTTGGAATCTGATGATGTCGCGCATCTTTATTGATAGTTAAATAACCGACTATCAATAATTACCTTAAATAGGTATTTGTTGTGAATTGGATGAATTTGAATGCCACACTTATTTTTGAATAAGCGCTCACTATTCGGGTTAGCCGGGAAAGGACCATGGGGTCGTATAACCCATTCCGAATATGTGATACGTCGTTATGAATCGCATTTGAAGACCGGTGTTGAAGACCGGATATTTTTGAAAACGGAAGGATTACCGTCGAGTTACTCTACACCGACTGATCTTCGGTTTAGAGGTTTTATCACCCTTAGTGACGGGAAGTCCTGACGTGATTGAAAATTATCCGGAATTGCAAGGGCTTCGTGAGAAGTGCCTTCGGTTCTGTTCGATCCCGGAACAGACTTGTATGGATTGTGTGTCTGACGTTACAATTTGAGATATAAAGCTGATTTCTTTCAAATACATTTCTGTTGGTGGCGGAGAATTTATTCTCTTAGCTTAACACCCTTCTCTGAGACGTACGAGCTCAGAGGTTATGTAGTTGAAATTTATCAGCGATATATCCCAATTTGGTAACGTGGCATACTGAGTGTTGCTGTGAAATGGTCAGTGTTTGATCATTTGTGATATGATCATTTGTTTGATCTTATATCTTTGTGATCATAGGTTGATCATTTTGTTTGACCCGAAGCAGGGCTTTTTGAGAAAGCGTAGCTTTGTGGACGAGACTTCATCGAGCCTCACACCCCGGAAATGGTCGAAACAGGAAGAATGCAGCAAGGTTCTAGGGAGTAGCGCCCCTTAGTGTATGTCATTCCTTCTGGATAAAGGTGGTATCATGGTATGGAGCCCAGATACTTAACCTCTGTGGTTACTGCATTATTTTTATCTATGTGGTTTGTTGCGAATCGGGGATCCTCGGGAAGATCGGTGACGATCGGGGAATGGCATACGCGTGTCAGTAGTTACCTATTTTTGCAGAGGTAACCCGGCCTTGTGTTGGCAGAGATCTAACCGTAACGTTAGGTTCTCGGGTCGTCTATTCCAGGGACGTACCCATCGTGGATAGGAAGTTCCTTAGCCTGACCATTTGTTGGAAATCCAAAGAAACAATACGCGACTTGTACGGTTTTAGTTGTATTACCTGCTATGGAATGTGGCGGTAACCTGCTATTGAACATAGTAGCTATAGTAGGCATAAGTGCGGAATGCCTATGCTGGCTAAGATTAATATTATACTTTCGAAATGTTTTCTACACTATGCACTAATAATAATATCAAAATGATTTGATTTTGCGTAGTAAGCATCTTTGACTATCATAAGAAGAAATCTCCTCCAATTCTGCGTTTGCATTGTGTGTGTGGTGGGAGGTCTTATGGTAGTTTCATTTTCCAAAAGCATTTCGAATTGACTTTAAAATTTTCCTGTTGTTTATTTTTAAAGAATAACTGTTTTACGATCTCACACCAGTCACCATGACTGACTCGGAGTTTATTGTTCCCTTCTAAACTCTGGGTGCCCACAAATTTTCCACACGGGCAGCCTAGAGTTATATTATCAGGATATTCTGGATATTCTGGAGCTTGGAGATAGGTTGGATGACGAGACGTAGTATTTGTATCTGATAGTATTTATTCCGCTGTGTATTCTGTATAAGGACAAGTTTAGATAACTGTCCATTGATGTGATGTATTGTATTGAGTTGTATATTGACTCTGATTGATGTATATATAAAACTGATATAGTTCTTTGTTTTAAAAAGACTAGTAATTATCTACTGTATATTGTTCCGCTGCGATATGTGAGATTCTGATATTGTCTCTGTTCTTTATCTGTTGTTGTTTTGTTGTTTTTCTTCTTCTTTTTCTTCTATCTTCTTCTTCTACCTTTTTCTTCTTTCTTAAAACCATAACTTTTCGGGTTTCCGGCATTCGATGGCTCAGCAGTCGATAAAGTGAGTATCGATGTTGAATTTTCGAAAGTCGAAAATTTCGGGTTGTTACAAAGTGGTATCAGAGCATATGGTTAAGCGACAACCCTGCTCTGTTGGGTGTTACTCATTAGAGATAGAGTCAGTAGTACTCTAGAATGAGTTGAGTGTAATAATAGATATGAGCGCGTATTTGTTAGTGAATATAAAAAAATTGTTTTATATTGTGATGATTGATTTATTGAGTGGTATATGGATTCTGGTCAATACGAGTAATTAACGATCATTGATAGGGATCTCTAAACACTCGAATAGAACAATTCGGCACAGTATTGTTTTAAAATAGGGTGAATGAAATAAATTTTGCCCAAAACTATTTTTGTATAGAAAAGAAATCATTTTCTATGAATTATTACAATATATGGTTGCATGGTTGCTAGAAATGATAACATTAAATTATTATCATTGAAATTAAATGAGAAATTGGAATTGTAACTCCAAAGTTAAGAAATAAAATTCATATACGAATGAAATTTGAGAATATAAATTATAAATGTGAATTGTAATTTAAAACGGAATTCCAGGGAAGTTTTTGGAAATGTTTTGAAAAGAATTTGAAAATTTTGGAGATTTGGAAAGTTTAAATCATTTTTTGATTTGAAAATGAATTTCAAAGGTTTTGAAAAGTATTTGGAGAGTTGAAAGCTCTAAACTCTTTTAGGTCGCTGGAAAATAATCCTGATGATGATGGCCACATCATTAGAATTCATTTTCGGGTTTCCAAAAGAGAAATTGCTGTCAAAATTGTTTTAAATAGGAGTTGTTTGAAAATTTGGGTTTTTATTTTGGAAATTCAAATGGAATTTGAATTGTTTTCAAATGGTTTTGAAAAAAAAGTGGAAACGACTCTGGAATCCTATTTAAAATACTTACGAAATATTAATAAGTTGATAACTTATAGAATATTTGAATTCTGATTGGAATGAAATTCAAATTTGTAAATGAATTTATAACTTGGAATAGAATTCAAGAAGTTAATTGAAAATTTAAAATTCAATAAGGGAATGAAATTCGTAAGGTGAATGTATCAATGATCTTATAAATCGAAATGTAAGTGAGTCGAAGACTTATAGAATATTTGAAATTTGATTTGGAAATCAGATTCGAATTGGAAATGAAAGAATTAGTAAATAAGTTTCAGAATGAATAAATAGATTTGAATTTGTAAATAAGTTGATAACTTATAAAAGATTTGAAAATGAATAGAACTGAAATTGAATTTGATTTGTGAAGTAGTAAACTAAAATTTGTAAGTGAAGCTTATTAAATGAAGTGAATAAGATTTAAACTGAATGTTGAACTTCTTTTGAATTTGGTAGTAAATGAAGTTGAAACCGAATGAAAATATGAAATGCAAATTAAATTGAATTGAAATTGTGAATTGAATTCAAATGAATTTGAAAATGCAAAATTGAACGAAATTGAATATATAACTTCAAATAGTGAATTAGAGATGATATAAGCAGTTATATTGAAAATTTTGTAATTGAATGTACGAAATGGTTTGAATATATGCAACTAGATATTATGGTTAGTAGGATATACAGGTATAAAGGAATTGGAATTGAATTGCAAAGATAAATTTGAATTGCTCGACAAAAGGTAAGTATTTCAATTCGAATATGAGATTTGATGATTTCTCTCTAGCCGCTTGGCTTTTTCTTTTTCTTTTTGAAATCTGAGAGTCCGTAGGGACGTTTTGTAGTAGTGCCGTATTAGCCGCGCAAAGGAGACCCGGCGAAATTTTTCGAAAATTTCGGGTGTTAGAAAATTTTTGAGAAAATTTTGAAGTTAAAATTTGAATTTAAACTCGAATTTGAATTTAGAAGTTAAACAATGTTGTTTGAAACTATAATTGAAGTTGGAAATTTAGTTGAATTAATAATGAATCTTTAGTAGAAAGATTTGTTTTGATGAATTGATAAAATTATTTGAATGTTGAAAGATAGTAGACGAGTTAAGGACCACTTTTTCCTAACTTGAAATTTCGAGGACGAAATTCTTTTAAGGAGGGAAGTTTGTAACGACCCAGAATTTCGAACAAATTAAATTGGAAATATTTAATTAATTTTATATATTTGAACGATGATTTAATTTGAATCCCCGATTTAAATTTGAATTTGACGATTAAATTATATAATTTAATCTATTGAGAGTTGAATAAAATTTGTATCTTCAATTTTAAGCTGAAGAAAAATATTCCAAAAGCTTTTAAAATTCATATTTATAAAACTGAAGATAATGGAACTCTCAGAATCGAATTTAGAAGTGATCTGTTCAGTTTTGAATTTTAAACGTTTGAATCGATATTTAAAAATAGCCGTCCGAGGCGCAGTCTCGGAATTCGACGAAACCAGTTCCATTGGGTCCGTAATATTGAATTATTGTCCAATTTCAATTTTTGTATTTTTCGGAGTTGTCGTGTGATCGTACGACAAGCAAACGCGCTGGAATTTAAATTGAAAATTGTTTGATTCAAAATGATATCTTCTCCATACGATCGAATTTGGACTCGAAACCTTTTTCAACGCGTTCGGAATAGGGGATAAACATTAGGGACGCCTGACAGCACGCTGAAATCGGAGTTCAATACTGTTAGTTATACGATACGGGGTATTTTGGAAAAGAAAAAGAAAAAAAAAATAAATAATAATAAAACAACAGACCACACCCTACCCTTATCTCTGCAAACCCACGTCCCCACGATGTCTTCTGCAAAATCACGTCTTCCTCCCTCACTTTCAAAATAAAAGAAAATTCATTTCCTTTTGCTCTTTCGTTCCAGCCGAATGAAATCAAATAAATTTTTATTTATTTACGAACGAATCCATCGTTCAATCGAAGGGAGAAGGCACTGTCGTGCTCACGTATTCGAGCAGAGCGGCGCCTGGAGGAAGTGAGGATAAATGGGGGTTTCGCGGCAATCGAAGGCAACTTGTTCGAATCGATTTGGGGTAGCTCGATCTAGGGCTAGGGCATCGGTGATTGCCACGAGTAGGCGCGTTCTAGGGCGCGGCGACAAGGTGGAGTCGCGGTAGGCTCGAGAGGTGGCAGCCTGGAATTCGACTGGAAGGAGCACGAAGCTCGAGGCAGGCTCGCGTGCGTTGTCAGGCGAGGCCAAAGCGAGGCGCGGGTTCGTATGGTTATGGCGATCGATTTAAGGGAAGGTTGTGATGGATTTTACAGTAAGGTTCGAATCTCCTTTTCTAGTATTTTGGTTTAATATACATATACAGATTTTTCTTTTGATAAATAAAATAAAGTTGTTATAATTTATAACTTTAAAACAATAAAGTATAATATAGATTTTTAATTTGTACAGGAAATGCAGAAACAGTCTGTTTAGTTAAAAATATATATATATAAGCTTGGAAAGTATATGTATACGTAAATGAACTTATACAGTTAAATAGAAAATTTTATTTATACATATATATATAGAAATATTATATAGTAAAGAAATCATGTAAATTTTTATAGATAAAGTTTGAAACAAATAAAAAAAATATATGAATATATAAGGTTTGAAAAATTGGGATGTTTTGAATGTTGAAAGTTATATAAGAAAAAAAATTTAATTTTAGAATCTATATTGATTTGTTTTGAAAGAAAAAAATTGTGTAGTCCCGAAAGAAAAATAAATATAGGTATCTACATTTTTAACTTACGGTTTAATCTAAAATTTTGTAGTGTGGAGATAAAATTTTAGTTTAAATCAAGCTATTATTTTAAAATGAATCATTGGCTAAATAAATTTATCAAATGAAAAAATTTATTATTTGATTTGTTTGAATATTAATGAATTTTATAAAAATTGTTTATACTAGGTCTGAAATGGAGAAATGGTCAAAATGATAAATGGGATTGCAAAATTTAAAGCTAAGGTGAGATTTTCTCACTCGAAGGAAAAATTTAATATTGCAGTTATTGATTGTTTGATATGATTGCTATGTTGATTGTGGTATTAGATATGATAGGATATATCTATATATATAGCAATATATACATATTGGCATATGTATATATTGGATTGATGATTTCCCGCCTCGTATAGCGGATGAGACCCTATTGCGCCGTTAGTAAGCGGATTTATAAAAACCTATATACCGCGATAATTCCGTACTGGAGCGGAATTGGTATTGTGCTAACGTCTTTGGATGCAGGGAAACAGGTTGGAGGGATCCAACTGGATTCCTCAACTGTATTTATTTAATTACAGATATTGTGATGTATTCTGTTATCAGATGTTGAGATATGATATTGACTGTTGTGATTGACTAATTGATGATTTGCATCATCGGATTCAAATTTTGAAGTTTAAAAATAACGATTTTTAACTTTAAAAAGAGATTTTAAAAGTGATTAGTTGAAAGCATACGTTTTATTTGAATCTTTGAATTGGTTTACTTTAAATAAATAAATGTTATAAATTTAAAGTTATGGAGATTATAATGTTTGTGAAATATAACCAAAAGATGATTTTTGAAGTAAATAGTTAAGTAATTTATAAGATAGTTTTAAATTTGAATTTTTGGGTTATTAAAATCGATGTATATAAAAGATGTACAAAATTGATATTTATCAATTAAAATTATTGGAATTTTAAAATAAGTTTTATAAGAGATATGAAATTTATAATTATAAAATGTGAAGATATGAAATTTATAATTATAAAATGTGAAGATACGAAATGTATAGAATTATAAATTGTAAAGATATGAAATTTATAGATTTATAAAGAATGAAGTTGTAGAATGAATGATTATAAGAAAATTTACTTATAAATTGGATTTTTGCCTTTAAATGGAATATTTATCGAGTTATTAATAAAGAAGATTTGTCAAATTGAAGTCGTTAGGAAATAGAAATAGAATTTATAAACGTTGTTTTATAAATTCGGAATAAATTGGATTTGATAAATTAAAATGTTAAAGAAGATATATTCGCGATTTTGGATAGCGAATTTTTAT
The DNA here is from genome assembly GCA_030737815.1 of Allium fistulosum. Classification (NCBI taxonomy): domain Eukaryota; kingdom Viridiplantae; phylum Streptophyta; class Magnoliopsida; order Asparagales; family Amaryllidaceae; genus Allium; species Allium fistulosum. Next base: position 583,235 of record JASFAW010000025.1, read on the forward strand.
TAAAATAAAAATGTGTAGAAAAGATTGAAATTTAGTTAAGTGAATTATATTCACGATTTTGGACAGTGAATATAATTTTAAGGTAAAATGGATACGTTTTTTTTTGAAGAAGTGATATTAAAAATGAAGTTAAACATTTTAAAGATGTTTTAAAATGTATTAGGAATCGAAAGCATAGATTTCAACATTTATTGTTGAAATAGACGTTTCGAAAAATAAGGAAATGGTGGACTATAACACTGTTGTTATAGTAAATGATTTCCGAAAGAAAATGTTTTATATAGTATTGGGATTTATATATACCTATCTTAATTTCGAATCCCTATACTAGTGATTTTTGAGTCGTCGTAACGATGTTTTACGTAACATTCGTTTTTGACTCAAATTGATGTTGTTATAGAAAATAGATTTCTTTAAAGAATGAATGTATACTTAATTTGATTTAAGTATATCGAATATTTTCAAATGTTGAAAATAAATAGATTTGCGAAATACTTATTTTTGAATAAGTATGGAAATACTTTTCCAAAACGAAATGAAATGTTTTGAGAATTTATCTTCTTAAAGATAAATTGAAATTGAATATTGAAAACGATTTGAAAATCGAATATCAGTAGATATTCGAAAGTATAAATTCAATACGGAATTTATAGAAGAAAGCGAAGTTGTTTAAAAATAAATATTGATTTATTTTTGAAGTGTGGAAAATTGATTTGAAATTGTTTTGAAATGGTTAAGTGTGGAAAATTATATATCTAGTAAGATATTTTTGAAGAATAAATAATTTGGGAAAATTATTTGGAATCTGATGATGTCGCGCATCTTTATTGATAGTTAAATAACCGACTATCAATAATTACCTTAAATAGGTATTTGTTGTGAATTGGATGAATTTGAATGCCACACTTATTTTTGAATAAGCGCTCACTATTCGGGTTAGCCGGGAAAGGACCATGGGGTCGTATAACCCATTCCGAATATGTGATACGTCGTTATGAATCGCATTTGAAGACCGGTGTTGAAGACCGGATATTTTTGAAAACGGAAGGATTACCGTCGAGTTACTCTACACCGACTGATCTTCGGTTTAGAGGTTTTATCACCCTTAGTGACGGGAAGTCCTGACGTGATTGAAAATTATCCAGAATTGCAAGGGCTTCGTGAGAAGTGCCTTCGGTTCTGTTCGATCCCGGAACAGACTTGTATGGATTGTGTGTCTGACGTTACAATTTGAGATATAAAGCTGATTTCTTTCAAATACATTTCTGTTGGTGGCGGAGAATTTATTCTCTTAGCTTAACACCCTTCTCTGAGACGTACGAGCTCAGAGGTTATGTAGTTGAAATTTATCAGCGATATATCCCAATTTGGTAATGTGGCATACTGAGTGTTGCTGTGAAATGGTCAGTGTTTGATCATTTGTGATATGATCATTTGTTTGATCTTATATCTTTGTGATCATAGGTTGATCATTTTGTTTGACCCGAAGCAGGGCTTTTTGAGAAAGCGTAGCTTTGTGGACGAGACTTCATCGAGCCTCACACCCCGGAAATGGTCGAAACAGGAAGAATGCAGCAAGGTTCTAGGGAGTAGCGCCCCTTAGTGTATGTCATTCCTTCTGGATAAAGGTGGTATCATGGTATGGAGCCCAGATACTTAACCTCTGTGGTTACTGCATTATTTTTATCTATGTGGTTTGTTGCGAATCGGGGATCCTCGGGAAGATCGGTGACGATCGGGGAATGGCATACGCGTGTCAGTAGTTACCTATTTTTGCAGAGGTAACCCGGCCTTGTGTTGGCAGAGATCTAACCGTAACGTTAGGTTCTCGGGTCGTCTATTCCAGGGACGTACCCATCGTGGATAGGAAGTTCCTTAGCCTGACCATTTGTTGGAAATCCAAAGAAACAATACGCGACTTTTACGGTTTTAGTTGTATTACCTGCTATGGAATGTGGCGGTAACCTGCTATTGAACATAGTAGCTATAGTAGGCATAAGTGCGGAATGCCTATGCTGGCTAAGATTAATATTATACTTTCGAAATGTTTTCTACACTATGCACTAATAATAATATCAAAATGATTTGATTTTGCGTAGTAAGCATCTTTGACTATCATAAGAAGAAATCTCCTCCAATTCTGCGTTTGCATTGTGTGTGTGGTGGGAGGTCTTATGGTAGTTTCATTTTCCAAAAGCATTTCGAATTGACTTTAAAATTTTCCTGTTGTTTATTTTTAAAGAATAACTGTTTTACGATCTCACACCAGTCACCATGACTGACTCGGAGTTTATTGTTCCCTTCTAAACTCTGGGTGCCCACAAATTTTCCACACGGGCAGCCTAGAGTTATATTATCAGGATATTCTGGATATTCTGGAGCTTGGAGATAGGTTGGATGACGAGACGTAGTATTTGTATCTGATAGTATTTATTCCGCTGTGTATTCTGTATAAGGACAAGTTTAGATAACTGTCCATTGATGTGATGTATTGTATTGAGTTGTATATTGACTCTGATTGATGTATATATAAAACTGATATAGTTCTTTGTTTTAAAAAGACTAGTAATTATCTACTGTATATTGTTCCGCTGCGATATGTGAGATTCTGATATTGTCTCTGTTCTGTATCTGTTGTTGTTTTGTTGTTTTTCTTCTTCTTTTTCTTCTATCTTCTTCTTCTACCTTTTTCTTCTTTCTTAAAACCATAACTTTTCGAGTTTCCGGCATTCGATGGCTCAGCAGTCGATAAAGTGAGTATCGATGTTGAATTTTCGAAAGTCGAAAATTTCGGGTTGTTACAACGTCGCTAGATCACACGTCACTGCCTTCTTCTTTTCATTCTCTACAACAACACACGCAATTATCTCTAGGCAGATTGACGCGCACAAGACAACACCATTGAATTACGCTCGTCGAGAGCTTCAACATATATAATTTTGAGATGTTTTTTTTTTGAGGACTTTGAATTTTTTGACTTTGATTTTGAAATGGATCTGGATCTGAGATTTTGTCTGCCATTGAGGAGGAGAAGGAGCTGAAGAAATTTTACGCGCACACAAATGAGAATAGGCGGAGGCTAGGGTTTAGCGGGGATATTTATAGAGAAGGTTGAAAGTAGAATAGATGGATCCGAATTTTAATGAATTCACAATTTGTCAATTTAAATTCCAATAATCCATTTATTTGATTTCTAGATCTTATTATGAATAAATGGTCAATTTACCATTTCTATCATTTCTGATTGCAATTAGCTTCAAATTTATTAACCAAACCTCCATATCAAATAAGGATTTATTGCAAAAAATTTAGTGTTTACCTTTAATTAAAGTAAATTCAATAAATTATAAAATCTTATTTCAATGAAATTTTATACCATTCGTATTCAATTCTCTTTATTAAATCAATCATCCTCTTATGTATATATATTTAACATTAGTATATATCCAATTACCCAAATTGATTTACAGCCTAACATAACATTTGAATTTTATTCCTAATTCATAAATTACTACCTTAACTAAAATTTAACGTTTCCCCTTTAATTTACGTTTTCACCTTACGTTACTACACTAATTATCCTTAAACTAACGTTTATTATTAATAACAATATTATAATAACTTACATTTTAAATGAACTTTATTTACAATAAATTCATTGACCAATTAATTAGGTAATTTATATAGTTGCTATCCTATCCTTAAATTTATTTCATAAATTAATCCATTACATCTATATTCTTATCTATGTAATATTTCAACATTTAGTTTCATCAAATGTAATTGTTTTCAAATACGTTAATAACTTTATTTCCAAGTCTTATATTACAACAAACTATCCAATACGAAAGTCTTAATATTTTTACAAATACTACTTTAATTAACATTAACGCAATACTCAATTTAAATCATTGTAATTGATTTCAAAATTGTAAATTAACAAGCTACCAAAATAGGCAACATACAATAATCGTACTCTAACCTTTAGTCACATTAATACGCTTTTATTTCTCAAAAATCAAAGTTCCAATTTAACTAAATCTCCATAAATGAATTTGACATTATTTTCAAAAATTACTTTATATTAACATTAACGTAAAAATATATTTATATCTATTGCAATCGATTTACCAGTTATACTTTAATATACTAAAAAAATGGTTAACCAAAATTTTTTACCATTTAGCATTCACTTCCACATACAAGCTACTATTAACACAAATGTTGTCATTGACTTAGCTCTAATTAAGTAAATTAGATGAATGGGCAAATTTTAACAATTATCACTAAATGCCAAATTCTACTCACATTCATAATTAAATATCAACTACAATTTATTAAAATTACTTACATATCCTTATTAAATCAAATTGCAATCTATTTAGTACTATCTTCTCAATTAACATAACATTTAGATGTTAGATTTCATTTAATTCCAATTTATTGACCCACTTAAATTTTATTCTTTTCATTCAATATCAATTGTCCATTCTATAAGTAAAATTAACATTAGATTCATACTCATATAATAGCTTCAAATTCATCTAATAAATATTTACAAAATCTTTAAATACTAAAACCATTTAATTGCAATTAATCCCTTTGATTACAAGTTAACTTAACAACCTAATAAAATAAGTAACGTACAATCAATATTGTCATTAACTCCTAATTACACTTTTAGAGGTTCACTATTTACACCCAGTATTATAATTACTCACATAACACTGTTTTACTCAATTAACATTTATTACAAACTATTCCAAAATTTATTCAATATTTATTAGTTTTCTTATATTATATTTATAACCAAGTGTAACTTTTAACTTGAATTGGTTGGATTTCCTTTCAAGTTATTAATAATTAACTTATACTAACATATTCCTTAATTTATTCCAATTACCATTACAATGTTTTTATTACATAATCAATTAATTACTTTCCTTTCTCGTATTAAATTAAACACCTGTATAATCCTTTCCACTATTCATTCATTAGCATTCTATGTAAATTTCAATCTCTTGTAATAACTCATTTATTATACTTTTGCATATCAATAAACAAGGTTTCAAATAAAAGGGGTTTATTAATGTAACGACCCGCTATTTTGGACCACTCAAATCGACAATAAATCTACCCCTGTCGGACATGAATAATTCAAAATATCAGATTGTTATTTAAATTTGGCAAACTCATCATATACAGTAAATAAATCAATCACAGAATCACAGACACAGAGTAATACAATAATACGCAGCGGAATAGATAAAATAGTAGTTCATGAAGCTACTATATAAACATCAAAGTTAGAAATAAAATACAACATAATATCTCAAATGCAGTGAAGTCTCCAGTACAACAGATGACTTCTCTGGACAAACCAACTAGAAGAGCTGAAAGCTAAGGCGATAGTTGGATCTCCAAAGTAAGCTCCAAACTCCAAGAGTGAGTCTCAAATGCTGTATCACTCGGTCTGACCCGAGCGTAAAGCAAAACACAAAACACTCGAGTCGGGATTAACATTCTTATATCAATAAATCCCAAAATTTTCGACTTTCGAAAATTCGACATCGATACTCACTTTATCGACTGTCGAGCAATCGAGTGCCGGAAACTCCAATAGTGAGGGTTTTGAAAGAAAAAGTAGAAGAAAAGATAGAAGAGAAAGAAAAGAAGAACAACAAAACAACAACAGATACAGAACAGAGACAATATCAGAATCTCACATATCGCAGCGGAACAATATATAATAGATAAATGAATAATCTTTAAAACAAAGAACTATATCATTTTATACATACATCAATCATCAGAGTCAATATACAACAATGGACAGTTATATAAACTTGTCCTCATACAGAATACACAGCGGAATAAATACTATCAGATACAAATACTACGTCTCGTCCTCCAGCTTATCTCCAAGCTCCAGAATATCCAGAATATCCTGATAATCTAACTCTAGACTGCCCGTGTGGAAATTGGTGGGCACCCAGAGTTTAGAAGGGAAACAATAAACTCCGAGTCAGTCATGGTGACTGGTGTGAGATCGTAAAACAGTTATCTTTCTTTAAAATAAACAACAGAAGAATTTTAAAGTCAATTCGCAATGCTTTTGGAAAATGAAACTACCATAAGACCTCCCGCCACACACACAATGCAAACGCAGACTTGGAGGAGATTTCTTCTTATGATAGTCAAAGATGCTTACTACGCGAAAATCAAATTCTTTTTGATATTATTATTAGTGCATAGTGTAGAAAACATTTCGAAAGTAGAATATAAATCTTAGCCAGCATAGGTACCATTATAATATGCTTACTATAGCTACCATATTAAATGGCAGGTTCTACAACTAAAACCGTACAAGGCTCGTATTGTTTCTTTGGATTTCCAACAAATAGTCAGGCTAAGGAACTTCCTATCCACGATGGGTACGTCCCTGGAATAGACGACCCGAGAACCTAACCGGATCTCTGCCAACACAAGGCCGGGTTACCTCTGCAAAAATAGGTAACTACTGACACGCGTATGCCATCCCCCGATCGTCACCGATCTTCCCGGGGATCCCCGATTCGCAACAAACCACATAGATAATAATAATGCAGTAACCACAGAGGTTAAGTATCTGGGCTCCATACCATGATACCACCTTTATCCAGAAGGAATGACATACACTAAGGGGCGCTACTCCCTAGAACCTTGCTGCATCCTTCCTGTTTCGACCATTTCCGGGGTGTGAGGCTCGACGAAGTCTCGTCCACAAAGCTACGCTTTCTACAAAAAGCCCTGCTTCGGGTCAAACAAAATGATCAACCTATGATCACAAAGATATAAGATCAAACAAATGATCATATCACAAATGATCAAACACTGATCATTTCACAGCAACACTCAGTATGCCACGTTACCAAATTGGGATATAACGCTGATAAATTTCAACTACATAACCTCTGAGCTCGTATGTCTCAGAGAAGGGTGTTAAGCTAAGAGAATAAATTCTCCGCCACCAACAGAAATGTATTTGAAAGAAATCAGCTTTATATCTCAAATTGTAACGTCAGACACACAATCCATACAAGTCTGTTCCGGGATCGAACAGAACCGAAGGCACTTCTCACGAAGCCCTTGCAATTCCGGATATTTTTCAATCACGTCAGGACTTCCCATCACTAAGGGTGATAAAACCTCTAAATCGAAGATCAGTCGATGTAGAGTAACTCGACGGTAATCCTTCCGTTTTCAAAAATATCCGGTCTTCAACACCGGTCTTCAAATGTCATTCATAACGATGTATCACATATTCGGAATGGGTTATACGACCCCATGGTCCTTTCCCGGCTAACCCGAATAGTGAGCGATTATTCAAAAATAAGTGTGACATTCAAATTCATCCAATTCACAACAAATACCTACTCAAGGTAAATATTGATAGTCGGTTATTTAACTATCAATAAAAATGCGCAACATCATCAGATTCCAAATAATTTTCCAAATTATTTTACCTTCCAAAATATCTTTACTAGATATAAAATTTCCACACTTCAAAAATAAATCAATATTTATTTTTAAACGAATTCCCATTTCTTTTTATAAATTCCATCTTGAATTTACATTTTTCGAATATCTACTAATATACGATTTTCAATCGTTTTCAAATATTCATTTTCGGTTTATCTTTAAGAAGATAAAATCTTAAAACGTTTCATTTCATATTGGAAAAGCATTTCCCTACTTATTTAATAATAAGTATTTCACAAATCATTTATTTTCAACACTTGGAAAATATTCGATATACTTAAATCAATATTAAGTATATATTCATTCTTTAAGGAAATCATTCTTAAATCACATTTATTTGAGTCAAAACGAATGTTGCGTAAAACATCGTTACGACGACTCAAAATCACTAGTATAGGGATTCAGAATTAAGATAGATATATAAATCCCAATACTATATAAAATATTTCCTTTCGGAAATCATTTATTATAACAACAGTGTTATAGTCCACCATTTCCTTATTTTTCAAAAACGTCTATTTCAACAATAAATGTTGAAATCTATGATTTCGATAGTTCACACGTTTTAAAACATCTTTTAAAACAATTAACTTCATTTCATAATATCGCTTTCCCAAAACCATATCTATTCTACTTAAAAATATATTCACTGTCCAAAATCGTGAATATACTTCACTAACCACATTTCAGTCTTTTCTACACATTTTATTTCAATAAAAATTCGCTATCCAAAATCGCGAATATATCTTCTTTAATAACCTTCTATATTTAATTTATCAAATCCAATTGATTTCGAATTTATAAAACAACGTTTATAAATTCTATTTCTATTTATAAAAACTTCAATTTATAAATCTTCTTTATTTACCAATTCAATTCACAATTCAATTTATATACCACAATCCATATTATAAGTTAAATACTTATAATTTCATTTATTTACAAAGATCATCCTTTTAAAACTTTACAACTGTAAAGTTTACCCTTTTATAAACCCATTTTAACATCATTTCCAAATACAACATCAATTACAGATTGATTTCCAAAATTTTATCATTTCTAAATAATTTCCTTATTCTTTCCAATTTATTCAATATTCTATTTTTAAAAGAATTCTTCAATTTGAAATCATTTTTACATTGATTTCCCAAGTTATTTCAATTCATAAATTTAATTTCTAATTGGACTTCCACTTATTTCATTTTAAATAAATTCCTTTTGAAGAGAATAAATTTCTTTGTCTCTTTCAATCTATTTAAAAATCCAAATTTAAATTAAATTCTTCAATTTAAAATCACTATTATACGAAATTCATTTATTTAACATTTTCACTTGATTCTGGAATAAATTCAATAAGATTTCAAAAATCAACCTTTATTCTTTTAAATTCTTTTCTTCAAATTTATTAAATTTCTAAATTTAATTCACTTAGAAATTTTCTACTTGAATTTCAAAAATTCAATTTCGTTTATCTTTGGAATCCAATGATATCAAACATCCATTCAGCTAAATTTTAGCATTCAAACAATTTCCAGACATCAATTCAATAACATTAATAATCATTCACAGATTATCACATCACAGCAGAAATCAATTCAATCAATGTGAGGGGTCCAGTTGGATCCCTCCAACCTGTTTCCCTGCATCCACAGATGTTAGCACAATACCAATTCCGCTCCAGTACGGAATTATCGCGGTATATAGGTTTTTATAAATCCGCTTACTAACGGCGCAATAGGGTCTCATCCGCTATACGAGGCGGGAAATTAATCAATCCAATATATACATATGCCAATATGTATATATTGCTATATATAATAGATATATCCTACTATATCTAATAGCACATTCAAATAGCAATCAAACAGTCAATAATAACTGTAAAATCAAATTTCCTTCGAGTGAGAAAGATCTCACCTTAGCTTTTATTTGCAATCCGTTTCCATTCCAGTTTGTTCTCTTGATTTATACCTTGTATAAATATTTTACACAATTTATTAATTTCCGAATCAATCGAATAATTAAATTTTCATTTTAATAGTTAAATTAACTGATAGTTTTATTTAAACCAATTTTCCATCTAATAAATTTCTAGATTATCAAGTTAATTTAATTTCGACCAAATTTTCTTTTAATACAGTATTTGGACAAATTTGAAAAAAATCAATCTCTATTTATTGAATTCAATTCAACTAATGATTTAGTTTATATTAATGATTTTAAATTCTTAAACCAAAGATCAAACTTTAAACCATTTTTCTTTTAAATAAATCCTTCCAGCAACATAAATAGATTTTGATAAGTCAAAAATATATTTATATATTTTTTTTCTTTTCCAATTCACTATATTTAAACATTTCAAAATGTCTTTTAATATAAACTCAATAAAAGTTTTAAAATTCTTTTTTTTTCCTGTTTCACTGTATAAATATAAATCTGCATGTATATGTTTTAAAATAAAATAAAAATAAAGATAAATTATACCTCTCGTACAGCCTCCAACTCCAGGCACTCGCGATCGAGTCGCCGATCATCTCATGGTTACGCGCGTGCCTCCCTCACGAATCATGGCCCCAAGCCCTAGCTGCTCGAACCCCACGCTTCCAGTCGAACCACCACCGGCTGTCACGACCCCATTTCACTTCGCCTGCCTCCAATCGCGAGTCGCCGCTCGCCTTTGATTCGCCGCCCACGCGAATTGCCGCCAGCGAGCCTCCCCTTGAATCGCGACCCAGACTTCCGTGCCCACGCGTACGTGGAACCTCCTTCTCCCAACGCCACGCCATCCGTCTTCGAATCGCGAAACCCCCAAGCGCGCGCCTGAGTCGCGAATACGAAGGCGATTTCGATTATTTGATTTCAATCTGAGGGGCTCGGCTTGTTTTGAATTTTCGATTGAAGGAGGGTATTTTGAATTCGTTTATTTTGGAAAGAGGAGAGGGGTGGTGCCATTTTATTTGTTTTCTTGTTTCGTTCGTTTGATTTTTTAAAACTGGAACTTGAGAGGATGGGAAGGAAAGGGAGATGGGTTGCACGATTTATTTCGTGTTCCCCTGCGTAATTTTTGGCGCAATTCAAGGAGGGAACAGTGGTTTGATTTTGACCAATTTAAATCTAAATTTAAACTGAATTCGATTAAATTTCAATGCATTTTCTCACCGTACGCTCACATAACAATCCCGAAAAATACGAAATTTGGAATCCGGTAATAATACCATATTACGGACCCACTGGAACTGGTTTCGTCAAATTCCGAGACTGCGCCTCGGACGTCCATTTGAAAATATCGATTCGAACGATAAAATTTTAAAACTGAACGAAACACTTTGAAATACAATTCTGAAGTTTCTATTATCTTCAGTATTATCAATACGAATTTTTCAAGCTTTCGAAATATTTTTCTTCAACTTTAAAATTGAAGATTTAAATTTTTATTCAACATCAATAGATTAAATTTTATAATTTAATCGCAAAATTCAAAGTTATATCGGGGATTCAAATTAAATCATCGTTCAAATATTTAAAATTAATTAAATATTCTCAATTTAATTTGTTCGAAATTCTGGGTCGTTACAGACTTCCCCCCTTAAAAGAATTTCGTCCTCGAAATTACAAGTTAGGAAAAAAAATGTCCTTAACTCGTCTACTATTTTCAACATCTAAATAGTTTTACCAACTTATCAAAACAAATCTTCCTACTAAAGATTCGTTATCATTCCAACTATCTTTCTAACTTCAATTATAGGTTTCAAACAACACTGCTTTACTTCAAAATTCAAATTTAAATTCAAATTCAAATTTAAACTTTTAAAAATTTCTCAAAAATTTTCTAACACTCGGAATTTTCGAAAAATTTCGCCAGCGTCTCCTTTGCGCGGCTAATACGGCACGACTACAAAACGTCCCTACGGACTCTCAGATTTCAAAAAGAAAAAGAAAAAGCCAAGCGGCTAGAGGAATAAGTCATCAAATCTCATATTCAAATTTAAATACATACCTTTTTCGAGCAATTCAAATTTATCTTTGAAAGTAAAATCCCAATTCCTTTATAACACCTGTATATCCTACTAGCCATAATATCTAGTTACATATATTCAAACCATTTCGTACATTCAATTACAAAATTTCAATATAAACTGCTTATATCATCTCTAAATTCGCTATTGAAGTTACATATTCTTTTTCGTTCAATTTTACATTTCAAAAATTCCATTTGAATTCAATCTCATCTTTTATCTTTAGTTGATAACTATGTTATCCTAAATTAGTTTTATTTACCAATTTATTCGTCTTCAATTTGAATTTCATTCCAATCAGATTTCAAATATTTTATAAGTTATCAATTTATTTACATCTTGATTTATACAATCATTTACACATTCACATTCACAATTCCATTTCATTAAGGAATTTTATTTTCAATTATCTTTTTGGAATTCTATTTTCATTTATGAATCATATTTACAATTCATATTCATAATTCTTGTTCATATATGAATTTATTTCCTTATACTTTCAATTCACATTTATAGATTTCATTTGTTAATGAACTTTAATTCCAATCACAATTACATAATTTACATTAACAATTTTCTATTTGTATAAGTTATCAATTCAATCATATTCCATAAATATTCTTATATAGTATTCCAGAGTCTTTCAACCTTTCAAAACCATTTTGAAAACAATTCAAATTTATCTTTTGAATTTTCAAAACAAAACTCAATTTTCCAAACAACTTTCATTTAAAACAATTTGGCAGCAATTCCTCTTCTGGAAACCCGAAAATGAACACCGGTGATGTCGCGATCATCATCGGAATTATTTTCCAGCGACCGAAAAGAGTTTAGAGCTTTTCATTCCTTCAAAATACTTTTCAAAACCTTTGAAAATCACTTTCAAATCAAAAAGATTTAAACTTCCCAAATCTCCAAAATTTTCAAATTCTTTTCAACATATTTCCAAAAACTTCTCTGGAATTCCGTTTTAAATTACAAATCACATTTATAATTTATATTCTCAAATTTCATTTGCATATGGATTTATTTCTTAACTTTGGAGTTACAATTTCAATTTCTTATTCAATTTCAATGATAGTAGATTAATATTATCACCTCTAACAACCATGCAACCATATACTATAGTACTTCATAGAAAAACATTTCTTTTCTATACAAAAATAGTTTTGGGTAAAATTATTTCATTCACCCTATTTTTAAAACAATACTATGTCGTCTTGCCTCGTTTAAGTGTTTAGAAATCCCTATCGATAATATGGCGTCCCACATACCGACCAAAATTCATAAACATCTCAACGGATAAGCAAACACAATATAAAACAATTTTATATTCACTAACAAATACGCGCTCATATCTATTAATACACTCAACTCATTCTAGAGTACTACTGACTCTATCTCTAATGAGTAACACCCAACAGAGCAGGGTTGTCGCTTAACCATATGCTCTGATACCACTTTGTCACATCCCAAAATTTTCGACTTTCGAAAATTCGACATCGATACTCACTTTATCGACTGTCGAGCAATCGAGTGCCGGAAACTCCAATAGTGAGGGTTTTGAAAGAAAAAGTAGAAGAAAAGATAGAGGAGAAAGAAAAGAAGAACAACAAAACAACAACAGATACAGAACAGAGACAATATCAGAATCTCACATATCGCAGCGGAACAATATATAATAGATAAATGAATAATCTTTAAAACAAAGAACTATATCATTTTATACATACATCAATCATCAGAGTCAATATACAACAATGGACAGTTATATAAACTTGTCCTCATACAGAATACACAGCGGAATAAATACTATCAGATACAAATACTACGTCTCGTCCTCCAGCTTATCTCCAAGCTCCAGAATATCCAGAATATCCTGATAATCTAACTCTAGACTGCCCGTGTGGAAATTGGTGGGCACCCAGAGTTTAGAAGGGAAACAATAAACTCCGAGTCAGTCATGGTGACTGGTGTGAGATCGTAAAACAGTTATCTTTCTTTAAAATAAACAACAGAAGAATTTTAAAGTCAATTCGCAATGCTTTTGGAAAATGAAACTACCATAAGACCTCCCGCCACACACACAATGCAAACGCAGACTTGGAGGAGATTTCTTCTTATGATAGTCAAAGATGCTTACTACGTGAAAATCAAATTCTTTTTGATATTATTATTAGTGCATAGTGTAGAAAACATTTCGAAAGTAGAATATAAATCTTAGCCAGCATAGTTACCATTATAGTATGCTTACTATAGCTACCATATTAAATGGAAGGTTCTACAACTAAAACCGTACAAGGCTCGTATTGTTTCTTTGGATTTCCAACAAATAGTCAGGCTAAGGAACTTCCTATCCACGATGGGTACGTCCCTGGAATAGACGACCCGAGAACCTAACCGGATCTCTGCCAACACAAGGCCGGGTTACCTCTGCAAAAATAGGTAACTACTGACACGCGTATGCCATCCCCCGATCGTCACCGATCTTCCCGAGGATCCCCGATTCGCAACAAACCACATAGATAATAATAATGCAGTAACCACAGAGGTTAAGTATCTGGGCTCCATACCATGATACCACCTTTATCCAGAAGGAATGACATACACTAAGGGGCGCTACTCCCTAGAACCTTGCTGCATCCTTCCTGTTTCGACCATTTCCGGGGTGTGAGGCTCGACGAAGTCTCGTCCACAAAGCTACGCTTTCTACAAAAAGCCCTGCTTCGGGTCAAACAAAATGATCAACCTATGATCACAAAGATATAAGATCAAACAAATGATCATATCACAAATGATCAAACACTGATCATTTCACAGCAACACTCAGTATGCCACGTTACCAAATTGGGATATAACGCTGATAAATTTCAACTACATAACCTCTGAGCTCGTATGTCTCAAAGAAGGGTGTTAAGCTAAGAGAATAAATTCTCCGCCACCAACAGAAATGTATTTGAAAGAAATCAGCTTTATATCTCAAATTGTAACGTCAGACACACAATCCATACAAGTCTGTTCCGGGATCGAACAGAACCGAAGGCACTTCTCACGAAGCCCTTGCAATTCCGGATAATTTTCAATCACGTCAGGACTTCCCGTCACTAAGGGTGATAAAACCTCTAAATCGAAGATCAGTCGATGTAGAGTAACTCGACGGTAATCCTTCCGTTTTCAAAAATATCCGGTCTTCAACACCGGTCTTCAAATGTCATTCATAACGACGTATCACATATTCGGAATGGGTTATACGACCCCATGGTCCTTTCCCGGCTAACCCGAATAGTGAGCGATTATTCAAAAATAAGTGTGGCATTCAAATTCATCCAATTCACAACAAAAACCTACTCAAGGTAAATATTGATAGTCGGTTATTTAACTATCAATAAAAATGCGCAACATCATCAGATTCCAAATAATTTTCCAAATTATTTTACCTTCCAAAATATCTTTACTAGATATAAAATTTCCACACTTCAAAAATAAATCAATATTTATTTTTAAACGAATTCCCATTTCTTTTTATAAATTCCATCTTGAATTTACATTTTTCGAATATCTACTAATATACGATTTTCAATCGTTTTCAAATATTCATTTTCGGTTTATCTTTAAGAAGATAAAATCTCAAAACGTTTCATTTCATATTGGAAAAGCATTTCCCTACTTATTTAATAATAAGTATTTCACAAATCATTTATTTTCAACACTTGTAAAATATTCGATATACTTAAATCAATATTAAGTATATATTCATTCTTTAAGGAAATCATTCTTAAATCACATTTATTTGAGTCAAAACGAATGTTGCGTAAAACATCGTTACGACGACTCGAAATCACTAGTATAGGGATTCAGAATTAAGATAGATATATAAATCCCAATACTATATAAAATATTTCCTTTCAGAAATCATTTATTATAACAACAGTGTTATAGTCCACCATTTCCTTATTTTTCGAAAACGTCTATTTCAACTATAAATGTTGAAATCTATGATTTCGATAGTTCACACGTTTTAAAACATCTTTTAAAACAATTAACTTCATTTCATAATATCGCTTTCCCAAAACCATATCTATTCTACTTAAAAATATATTCACTGTCCAAAATCGTGAATATACTTCACTAACCACATTTCAGTCTTTTCTACACATTTTATTTCAATAAAAATTCGCTATCCAAAATCGCGAATATATCTTCTTTAATAACCTTCTATATTTAATTTATCAAATCCAATTGATTTCGAATTTATAAAACAACGTTTATAAATTCTATTTCTATTTATAAAAACTTCAATTTATAAATCTTCTTTATTTACCAATTCAATTCACAATTCAATTTATATACCACAATCCATATTATAAGTTAAATACTTATAATTTCATTTATTTACAAAGATCATCCTTTTAAAACTTTACAACTGTAAAGTTTACCCTTTTATAAACCCATTTTAACATCATTTCCAAATACAACATCAATTACAGATTGATTTCCAAAATTTTATCATTTCTAAATAATTTCCTTATTCTTTCCAATTTATTCAATATTCTATTTTTAAAAGAATTCTTCAATTTGAAATCATTTTTACATTGATTTCCCAAGTTATTTCAATTCATAAATTTAATTTCTAATTGGACTTCCACTTATTTCATTTTAAATAAATTCCTTTCGAAGAGAATAAATTTCTTTGTCTCTTTCAATCTATTTAAAAATCCAAATTTAAATTAAATTCTTCAATTTAAAATCACTATTATACGAAATTCATTTATTTAACATTTTCACTTGATTCTGGAATAAATTCAATAAGATTTCAAAAATCAACCTTTATTCTTTTAAATTCTTTTCTTCAAATTTATTAAATTTCTAAATTTAATTCACTTAGAAAATTTCTACTTGAATTTCAAAAATTCAATTTCGTTTATCTTTGGAATCCAATGATATCAAACATCCATTCAGCTAAATTTTAGCATTCAAACAATTTCCAGACATCAATTCAATAACATCAATAATCATTCACAGATTATCACATCACAGCAGAAATCAATTCAATCAATGTGAGGGGTCCAGTTGGATCCCTCCAACCTGTTTCCCTGCATCCACAGATGTTAGCACAATACCAATTCCGCTCCAGTACGGAATTATCGCGGTATATAGGTTTTTATAAATCCGCTTACTAACGGCGCAATAGGGTCTCATCCGCTATACGAGGCGGGAAATCAATCAATCCAATATATACATATGCCAATATGTATATATTGCTATATATAATAGATATATCCTACTATATCTAATAGCACATTCAAATAGCAATCAAACAGTCAATAATAACTGTAAAATCAAATTTCCTTCGAGTGAGAAAGATCTCACCTTAGCTTTTATTTGCAATCCGTTTCCATTCCAGTTTGTTCTCTTGATTTATACCTTGTATAAATATTTTACACAATTTATTAATTTCCGAATCAATCGAATAATTAAATTTTCATTTTAATAGTTAAATTAACTGATAGTTTTATTTAAACCAATTTTCCATCTAATAAATTTCTAGATTATCAAGTTAATTTAATTTCGACCAAATTTTCTTTTAATACAGTATTTGGACAAATTTGAAAAAAAATCAATCTCTATTTATTGAATTCAATTCAACTAATGATTTAGTTTATATTAATGATTTTAAATTCTTAAACCAAAGATCAAACTTTAAACCATTTTTCTTTTAAATAAATCCTTCCAGCAACATAAATAGTTTTTGATAAGTCAAAAATATATTTATATATTTTTTTTCTTTTCCAATTCACTATATTTAAACATTTCAAAATGTCTTTTAATATAAACTCAATAAAAGTTTTAAAATTCTTTTTTTTTTCCTGTTTCACTGTATAAATATAAATCTGCATGTATATGTTTTAAAATAAAATAAAAATAAAGATAAATTATACCTCTCGTACAGCCTCCAACTCCAGGCACTCGCGATCGAGTCGCCGATCATCTCGTGGTTACGCGCGTGCCTCCCTCACGAATCATGGCCCCAAGCCCTAGCTGCTCGAACCCCACGCTTCCAGTCGAACCACCACCGGCTGTCACGACCCCATTTCACTTCGCCTGCCTCCAATCGCGAGTCGCCGCTCGCCTTTGATTCGCCGCCCACGCGAATTGCCGCCAGCGAGCCTCCCCTTGAATCGCGACCCAGACTTCCGTGCCCACGCGTACGTGGAACCTCCTTCTCCCAACGCCACGCCATCCGTCTTCGAATCGCGAAACCCCCAAGCGCGCGCCTGAGTCACGAATACGAAGGCGATTTCGATTATTTGATTTCAATCTGAGGGGCTCGGCTTGTTTTGATTTTTCGATTGAAGGAGGGTATTTTGAATTCGTTTATTTTGGAAAGAGGAGAGGGGTGGTGCCATTTTATTTGTTTTCTTGTTTCGTTCGTTTGATTTTTTAAAACTGGAACTTGAGAGGATGGGAAGGAAAGGGAGATGGGTTGCACGATTTATTTCGTGTTCCCCTGCGTAATTTTTGGCGCAATTCAAGGAGGGAACAGTGGTTTGATTTTGACCAATTTAAATCTAAATTTAAACTGAATTCGATTAAATTTCAATGCATTTTCTCACCGTACGCTCACATAACAATCCCGAAAAATACGAAATTTGGAATCCGGTAATAATACCATATTACGGACCCACTGGAACTGGTTTCGTCGAATTCCGAGACTGCGCCTCGGACGTCCATTTGAAAATATCGATTCGAACGATAAAATTTTAAAACTGAACGAAACACTTTGAAATACAATTCTGAAGTTTCTATTATCTTCAGTATTATCAATACGAATTTTTCAAGCTTTCGAAATATTTTTCTTCAACTTTAAAATTGAAGATTTAAATTTTTATTCAACATCAATAGATTAAATTTTATAATTTAATCGCAAAATTCAAAGTTATATCGGGGATTCAAATTAAATCATCGTTCAAATATTTAAAATTAATTAAATATTCTCAATTTAATTTGTTCGAAATTCAGGGTCGTTACATCCAACTCAAGTGAAATATCAACTAAAATACAAGTAACTTAAAGGATGTTTGGGATAACGATCCTCTAAGGATCTTCGGAACTATCTACAAGGTGGAAATATACACTATAACACCGTGGTCATTTCAAATAAATTTATACTTCAAAACCAAAATATCATTTTCATTTCAAAAATATCTATTTTCAAAAATAGTGTATATACATTAAATAATTTATAAAGTAAAGTATTTATAATTTCCTCAAGTCTCACAAATCGATTCAAATTAACTCAAATTCCAAATTCAAATTTATTCAAAGCTCAATTCATCAATTCAATTCAGTTCTCAATAGACCATTTAAAATTTTAATATATTTCAAGGCTTTAATATTCAATATTTTCAAAGTTAAATTTAACAGTTTCATATAGCTCTCGATTTAACTTCATTATTATTTAATCAGGGAATATTCACTTAATAAATTCAATATCATTTAACTAGCCTTAAATTTCATTTTTACTAAATATTTCCTTAAATTTATTTAAACAAGAATTATTCATTAAATTATTTAAATCAAACCCGAGTTATAAATCCTATCTTAAATCTCAATTTCAATAAGTTTCAAATCGGTTTAATTAAATAAAATTCTTTAATGAATACAATTTCAACTAAATTCAAATTATCTTCCTAACCTTAACTTATTCAAATTATTGCCAAAATCTATTTTGAAATATAAATTTTTTTTACTTAACATATTATATGTATTAAATCCATCTTAATTAAATTAAATATCATTATTAAATCTATATATATCATTACCATTTATATATATAAAATTTAAGAATCAACATTTATTAAAACCATATATTTCTTTCCAAAACCATAGAATTTAGTTTCAAAGTATTTATATATGGACCAACGGTGTCTGTTTATAATTTCCTATCTATGGTCAAGTGATACGGATATTTATCATTTTAATCCATAAATACATACGGGTAGATATCATTTCGACCCGTAATTCCAAATTCAATTCAAATAAAAATCGCTAGGGTCTATCATTTCAACCCATAACGAAATTCTCCTATTCTAAAGTCCGTTCGAGTATGTACCATTTCAACCCATAGTGAATTCTAAACTACATGGAACTTGCAGAGTGATAACAGATAATAATAATAATAATAATATAACAGGATATGATAATAATATAACAACAGGCATATATCAACAGTAATTAAATAAAGTATAAACAATAGGATATGGTGTCATATCCCATAGGTGAACAGTTTATAGATAATAGCATATATAACAGATTTACTAACTTCAATAGTATATTTCAATTGTCGTTTCAATTAAAACCAAATTTAATAAATAAAAGAACGTTAATCGTGAGTGATTGCTCACCTTTCGAGGCTAGAGAAATTTGACAAGGAAACGAGCTACAAATTCCAAAGCAACGCTGGATGGATAAGATTCGATGAATAAAACAGGCACGACGGATAACTGATAATGAGGAATCGATGGAACGATTAGGGTCAGTTTGACATAAATTGAAAATAGACATCAAAATAATAAAAAAAATTCTAAATCATCATTCTTAACTCAAGCATTAAAAATCAAAGTTTTTTTTATATATATACTTAAAATATTTCCCACAACAATTTCTTAAACACATATTATATCTATATACACACACATTCCAAAATCCATTGTTTTAGAATAAAACACAATTTATCTAAAACACCTACATTTACCTAAAGTCAGTACTCATCTTATATACAAGCTTTTAAGCATACTTAAAAATATACTGAATACATATCTTAGAATATGAACAACTTAACAAGTACAAAATATGCAGACTTAAAAAAAAAAATCATGCTGACGCCAAAAAAAATAAGATGCCGTTTTAAAACAAACCAAATATATAATACTTAAAATAGCCGATCAAAACAAAATAACTATATATTTTGTAACGACCACGACTTTCTTTTTAACGATCATAACCTATCAGTGATTCTTTGGGAAGATAGGGATTTTTAAAAGTTGTTCTTGAGCCAGAGAGATTTAACAGAGATCAGTATATATATAAACACACAGACATGCTCACAATATAAACATGCATTCATATCCATACTAAAAACTCAATCTACTAAAATCATTCATCACATGCATTCCATAACAACATAATACCGATTTAAAACTATTTTTAAAAATGGGGCTTACTCACCTGAAAACAGAGAGCAGGCTTTAAGCTAACAATCTGGAATTTGAAAAGAACTTGAAACTGTGAAAACTTGATATGCTTTTGCCTTTGAAAACTGCATGCATGCTTGTTTGAAAAGATGTAGACTTCTTAAATTTCCAGTTTTGAAAAGAAACAGGCTTGATTTAAAAACTGCAGTTGTATGTAGGTATGACTTCCAGATTTGAATGCAGATTTGCAGGCTGAAGACTTTTATTTGCAAAATTGGTCTTTGAAAATGAGTTTCTAGTTTTTGAGGAGGAACTGATTTTGATTTGCAAACTTGTTTACAGGTTTATTGAATTTGATTTCTGGTTGAGGAGGTATAATTATCAGGTTTTGTTTTGAGTTATTAAAATTTGATTTGAATTCCAATAATTTATTTATAAAGACAAATATGGTTAACTTATCTTTGTTATGAACTTATGGATACTTAATTAAATATGATTTGTTAATAAGTAAAGACTAATTAAGATTAATGTTTTTCTTAATTAATTAAGGATTTTGAAATATAAGAAGTTAATTAATTAATTATTTAAAATAAATTAAAAACTATTTAAATATTATATATTTATAAAATTAAGTTTTATTTCTTTATAGGTAGTATATATATAGATAAGTAATTAATAAATTAAGTAAAGGGTTTTTATTTACATTTAAAAATAAATCAAGGTTAATATAATTAATTAAGAAGTAATTAATTAAGATAAGTAATTACAAATTGTTAATTACTGTTTATGATTAATTAAGACTAATTAATGAAGTGGTTGATTAAAATTAATTATTTAATTAATTAATAAGGATTATTTAATTAATGAATATGGTTAAGGATAAGAAACGAAGGAATTTGAAATTCGAAGTTGGAGACTTCGTTGTTGTGAAGTTTTTCTCTGGTTAAAGGGAGCTATAAGATTGGGTAAGTCTGGGAAGTCAGCTCCGAGTTATTTTGGATCTTTTCTGTGATCTAATTTGGATAAGTACTTTGATCTACAAGGTTGAATTGTCAGTTTGGATAACTAGAATTCAATGTATTTTACGTATCTCTGAGGGAGTACGTGTTTGATCTATCTCTGGTTTTGGAATCAGCAGTTCTGGAGGATTTGGTTGTTGAGTCAGACTCGTCTGTAGTCTCATATCTTGTTTAGTTCTGTAGATCTAGATGAGTAGGAGCTCTATAGCTTAGTAGTATTGATTGTTTGGATTCTGTAGAGCGAGTATCCCGGTATTTATATTTGGGAAAACTCGAGGAAATTGTATCCAGAATTTTTGTTTGGATAATTAGAATTGTTTGATTGTGTGAATTGGTTGCTATGGTTGTTAGCATATGGAAGATAATATATGCTTGTGATTTAAATGGATTATTAAATTACCTTTGTCTTAAATTTCGGGGACGAAATTATTTTAAGGGGGGAGGAATGTAATATCCCGGAAATTTGGGGCAATATCAATTTAATAATCTGTTTAAATAATTAAATTGATTTGATAATCTTTGATAACAAATTTGAATTGGTTTAATAATCTAATTAAATGGATATTTAATTAGTGAATTTATCTTTTAGAAATTAATAAAAATAATAATTTAAGTATGATTAATTAATTGTAATTAATTGATGATTAATATAATTAATTATAGTTAATTAATTAATAAAGGTTCATTAATTATTGTAATTAATGATAGTAAATAAAAGTTAATTAATTAGATTTATAAATCAAGAAAGATTAATTAAAGGAAGTTAATTACTGGATTAGATTAATCAAAGATGATTAATAATTGTAGTTTAATTAAGATTAATTATTTAATTAATTTAAATATAATAAATAATTAAAGATGTAATTAGAGATCATTAGTTTATAATTAATTAATGATATGATTAAGAGTTGATTAATTAATCAAATGATAAGTGATTAATTATAATTAATTAAGGATTAAAGTAATTGATTATAATTAATTAATTAATTAATGAAGTAATTAAAGGTTAATTACTATATTTGATTAAGGATAATTAATTTGTGAAATTAATTAAAGATAATTACTTAAATGTAATTAAAGTATAATTAATCAGGGTGATTAATTGAAATGGATAATTAGAGAATGATTAATTAATTTATTTGTAATTAATTAATGATTATATAAGTAAGATTTATAATGAAGTAATTAATTTAATTAATTTTAAATTAATTAAGAGATGAAGTAATTAATTTAATTCACTTTAAATTAATTAAAGATAGAGATAGTTAATTTAAATCAATTTTAAATTAATTATGTTATGATTAAGTAAATCATTTCTTATATAAGAATGAATGACATTGATTGTCTTGAATGGATGTAATCTCAGAAATGAGATAAGTAATGTTGTGTGGTATAAATGCTTGGTTGCATTATGATGGTAATATAGATTAACTATTGTGATGTTGATATGGATTACATATTTTGTTATGGATCATTTGTTTATTTGATAATGTGATTATCAATTGTGACTTGTGAATTATCTATCTCTATGAATATAGATAAGTTAAAATGTTTAAACCTTTAAACAACTTGGCCTTAAAAGATACGTTTTGGATTTCGATGAGACCGGGATCGGGTTTCCGTATACCGGAATTCCAGGTCTGGAGACCCGAATACCACATCGATCCAAATTAACGATAGGTCGTGAATCTCAAGTGAAGATGAAGATTCAGAGTGCAAGGGTTATTGTCGTTAACTCTGAGGGTGATTCCAAAACGAGTGTAACGAGATAATGCCTTCGGTTTCGTTCGAACCCGGAACGAACTTGTATGGATTGAATGCTTTCAGCACATCGTCAGGCGGACGATGAGCATTCTAAGTGATATGTTTTGATTAAAGGTAATCGTAACCTCAAGCCTCATCAACCGGGAATGGCTAAAACAGGGGAGGTGCAGCAAGGTTTCGTGGGTAGCACCCACTGAGAGCAAGATAGATCCCTGTCTAGAGGTCCCTTTTCTTTTATTCGGCTTAGTGTGTGGTTGGTCGCGCCAACTACGGGATTATCTTGTTCGGAATTATCCAGTAAGGGATGGTTCCGGCTTTGTGTTGCAGGGGAGCGGGCGTACTCCTCGGTACGGTGATCTAGGCCACGTACTGTGACGGGCGGTACCCCAGTAGCCCTGCCATTGTATGGAATCCAAACTCCAATAAGTGCCGTACGTATTAGTTGTGCCCAACTATGTTGGAATGTGAGATGTAAGCATTTCAGCTATTTCCGTATTTTACTTGAAAACCCTATTATAATATAACTGGATTTCCTATCAAATGATTTGGTTAGCGTAAGGTAAAAACTTTTCCATGTTTATGTGTGGGAAGTCTTACGTGATACCTTTGTTTTCAAAAGGTTTTGAAGTTAAACAATTTTAACCCGTTTACTCACACCAGACCCATGTCTGACCCAAGTGTTTATTTTTTGTTTTATTAAACCTTGGGTACTCAATTTTTACGATTAGCCAAGGGATTCAGGTTAGCTTTGACGAATCTATGGAGGAGATATGGAGCAGGAGGCTTCAGCATTCGTAGATATATAGTATTCCGCTGTGTTGGTTTCCCTGAGTCGTTTGTTTGAGTTGTATCTTGTGTTGTATAATAGACAGGTTTTATAACTGTCTATTTTGTGATGTATAAGTTGTGTACTCTGATTATGTAAAGACTATGTAATAGTTATGTGATATATTATATTTGTTTCGTTCCGTTGTGAGATTCTGATGTGTTGTTATTCTTTCTTTCTCTTCTTTTCTCTTTTCTATCCCTTTCTTTCTTAATAATGATGCGACTTTCTATGGAGAGAAAGTCGTGGTCGTTACATATTTTAACTTTAACAATGAGTTACAACACTAACAAAAAGTTTATTTTTTATATTTAAACCAATGTTTATAAAATTCCTCACTAACTCAAACAAAATAAAAGTTTAAAGCAAAATTTTACACAAGTTTCTTTACACGACAAAAGACTACTGCTCCCTAATATATACATATATTTATTAAAGAATCAAAACATTGATGTATAATAAAAATCAAAACTGTTTATATATATCTAATTAAACACATTACTAATATAAAACTATAACCAATTTTAATATAACATACTATAACATAATTAATATATGAATGACTGGTAAAATTTGTATAATAGACATATTTAAAATTTATATAAGTTTATATATATTATATTAAAACGTATATAAAAAAATCAAAAACAAAGTACTGATATAAACGAAAATAGAATATATACTACCTTTATATATATAATAGATATAACTCATAAGCAAAACAAAATATAAGTTTGTACATATATTAACCCAAAATAGAAAGCTCTGAGTTATATCTATATATACTAATGTATTTTGATCCAAAGCTAACATATACATATAGTAAATTATATATATGTACTTTAAAATCATAAACAACAGTGATAAAATATACTATGATATAATATACTATACTATTATATGTAACACACGCATCATACAAAAAAAAGCGACTTATAACACCATATAAAATGATTTGATAAAAAGAAATATATTATAACAAAACCATGCAAATCTTGATAACAAAACTGCATATTAACCCAAAATAAGTTTTAAAACAACTTACTTACTTATATAAGTATATAAATGAGGGGAAGGAAGCAGAAGGCTTGTTCTGGAATTGGCGAAGGCAACGAGATCCAGGCGGCAAAAGATGAAGCAGTGATGCTTTTATTTTTTATAATTTTTTTTTGAGTGAAAATATGAAGGTGGATTTGGCAAATTTATATTGAAAGCAGAGAACAGGGAGAGGGGGAAGAAAAGAAATATATAAAATGGGTAGAGTGGAACACTGAACTGTCAAAAGGTTAAAAATGTTTCAATGGTTAAAACAAGTAATGTAGGAAAAACGAATAGGCACAAATTGGGACACGTATCACATAAATAATAAATATAAAGTAGCGGGTGAGAATTTTAGGCAATATATATTCACGTTGATTTATACACGCAAATAAAATATGAGCTGCAGCCAAATCAAATAATGAAAAAAAGGAAAAACGTACGTACGTTATACGTTTCTTCAAGTGATCGTGCAGAACAAAAGATAAAGGGAGTAATAAAGCTAGATGACCGTTTGAATTTGTACTGTTGGCAATCAAATAAATGAGAAGTAACATAAACACTTGATTGACGTTGTTTATTAAGCAATTGATATGCGTGTGCAACACGTTTCAAAATTTAAAACCGAAGGGAAATTAACTGTCACAATTAAAGGTACTGATATAAATGTGAAGTAATGAATGATTTGCTGCAATGAAATAGCAACGATTAGAAGCATTGATTCAGGAAAGATTATTAAAGCAATAAATTTGATTGGACAAGAAGTTTTGAAAAAAAAATCCAAACGGAAGTAGATTGAAGAGTCAAAATAAATGCTTCAGGTAAGAGAAAAGAGAAATAATAGAAACACACGCTAAAATTAAGCAGGTGGAATAATACACAAAGAAGGCAACGTATATTTCCTTCTGAAAGCAACAGAGAACCTGAAATATATAAACAAAATAATGGCAACGGTTCTATCCCCTTGATTTCAGCTGAAAAACTATTTAATGCACTTTATAATTTGCTTGTAAAGAAGAGGAGCAGACAAAGAAAAGACACAGGTAAGGTAAGGAATATATATATATATATAATTTGTACTAAATATGATACGTTTGTTGAAGCCAATAGCACCAAAATCAAGGAATAAAAAAAGGCAACAGGGAAAAGAATGGAACAAATAGAAATTAAACGTACCAAATTAAATATGAGCAGTTTTAAAAGCAACGGTCACCCATTGATTTAGCTGACAAATATTACATTTTTATTTTAAAATATTATTGTTTAAAATTTCTCAAAAATCAAATTAAATACGTTATAAAATTTATAAAATTCTACGGATCGTTACATTCTCCCCCACTCAAAACTTTTCGTCCCCGAAAAGGGACAAAGTAGGAGAAATAGAAACAACCTGATGAAAAATTAGACTTTGGAAAACAATTTAAACAATTTATTTAAAACCATATACTTTTTTTTTATTATTTAAATTAATTAATATTTAATAGATTACTCATTTTATTAAATCCATTCAATTAATTATGAGATCAATTATTTATAAAACACTAAGAAAATTTACTATTAAACTAGGTAGTATATAAATAAACAATATTTTAAAGGATATATTCAAAAGAAGGAAAGAAAGAAGATAGATTCGGAAAAGAGAATATAGGTGAATAAATAAAGCTGAGCAGATAAGATAGATTCAAAAGAATAGAATCGGGCACAAATAATTAATTTAAACCATGAGAATTTCAATTTCGAATATTAATACGGAATTTCTCTGTTAGAAATACTTTTATAATAAAATACCTTTACAATAAAATACTTTTATATCGAAACAAATTTTCCTTCCGAAAATACTTTCATAACTCGATGTTTCAACAAGTTTATCCTTGTTCCTGTAGACTCTGGTAGTGCGTTGATCAGGCGCAAAACTAGAATTCTCCAGGTACTTAGTAGACCTGTTTCAACACCCAGTGAAAATACTGGAAAACTTTTAAAAACAGATATGGAAAGTACAATCCGAACAAAAAAACAAACAAATCATGGATCGCAGATACACAATGGTTACGCCTGGGTCCCCCAGGAAACATCCGTACCTTTTAAGCATTCACTGCCTTGCGAATTTCGCCATGATAACAAAACTGTGGACCGCAGGATACATAACAATGGTTACGCCTGGATCCCCCAGGAAACATCCATATCCTTTAAGAAATCTCATCCTTGCGGATTACGCCACTAACACGACCATAGATCGCAGATACACAATGGTTACGCCTGGATCCCCCAGGAAACATCCGTACCTTTTAAGCAATCACTGCCTTGCGAATTACGCTATGCAGTCGAGTTCGTAAGACCATGGGTAACGCCATGGAATTCGAAGGACACTCGAGTATCATATCCGGAAAACCAAAAATCGGAGAGAATAATATCGATAGAATGAATCCAAGATGTGTCCACAAATCGGATATCAAGCAGAAGGAACTTTCCATATCTTTACTTCGAAAATATGTATCATATACTACCTTTCAAATTAATTTCAAATATCATACTTATATAAAGTCCATTATATATCAGATTAAATTTTCAAATCAAATACCTTTCCAAAATCAATAGTATATCAAATCACACTTATATAGACTTCAATTATACAAGATTTCACTTTTCAAATTGAGTACCTTTTCAAATCTATAGTCTTCGAATCAACCTCATACTTATACAAACCAAATTTTTTATATAAGTTCGATAACTCCCAAATCAGGTATTTAGTAAAAATAAGGTTCTCAAATTTTAATTTGTTTCAATATTAGTTTAGTTTCAAAATCATATACAATCCTACTAAATTATTTCTTCTCAATTTAAATATCTTTAGTTTCAAAGTTTCCAACATAATAAATTTAGAAAATAATCAAAGTTTCTAAATCAATATCATTTAAGTCAACCAATTCATTTCCAAAATCAATGGTTTTCAAAATCAATCTTATACCTACATAAGGTCCATCTTATATAAGGATCAAATTTTACAAAATAAATTTCGCTGTATGAAGAGCCATATGGGATTGAATATCTTTGCTTTTATGGGTTATATATATTTGTAATTTAAATTGGAAATTTTCTTTTAGTAAGCAAAGATATTCTAACCCGACAGCTTTCAATTTCAGCGTCAAAATATATCACCGATATTAGAATATAAGATGTACATACATCATCATTTCGCAAAATCACATTTGATCGCTCACTCGATCACACAAGTTCGCTTTCGAACTAGTATTGTCCATTCGACTTTCCTAATGCGGATTTCTATGTGGTTTCTCGACTAGAAGCCATCAGTCTCCTTGCATAGCCATATACTATGATAAAGAATTCTAGAATCAAGCCTAAAATCCATATCAAATATTCGCCATCAAGAATTGAATGAAAAATCCTAACACGAAATGGTGTAATTCACCTCGAACTTGTGTACTCAAACCTGGATCAAATTAATTATGCGAATAAAACAACATACGTACAACTTATATATTTATTCCAACTTTTTAAATATATAGTTTCATAAAGATGTTACTAAGTTAAAACATTTAACTAAACTTTATTCAAAATATTTTGAAGACCAAATTCTTTTCAAAACATTTCAAATCTAAATTTCATATTAGAAAAATTTAAAATTGCCTTATTCATTTACTTAACAAAACAGTTTCAACTTATTTAAATCATATTACTACATACTTTAACATACATACCAAACTTATATACTTTATACTTTTCAAAATTTCTTAGCTTTGAAAAGTTAACCTTGATTTGGAAGTGCTCGAACCTTTAAAATAGTTGAAGAAATCATTTTCAAATTCAAGAGTTGGAAATCAACAACAAATCAGTAAATCAATTTCAAAAGATAGGTTAATATCAAATTCGAAACTCGAGGACTGAACACCGGCTTACTTCAAATCATTTCAAATATATATACATATATCCTTTGAATATCAAATCTTACTTCGGAATTTGAAATCAAAATTGGTTTCGCAAAATCACTCGCGTAGCAATGCTACTAAAGTGGCCTCTCCCCCACTTTGAAACTCGAAAATCAATGTCGATGATGCGTGCACTCATCACCGAAATTATTTTCCAGCGACATAAGTGAGTTCTGGACTTCTATTTTCTCAAACTTCTTTTGAAATTTCTTCGAAACTCATTAAAATCATTTAAAACATTTCTTATTCAGAAAATATTTTTAAATCATATTATTATTATATATTTCAAAATCTTAAAACCAATTTCAAAATACCGGAGTTCAATTCTCGAATTTCAAATTTAAAATCCTTCAGTTATAAATCATTTTTAGATAAATCAAATTTCTTATATAGTTTTTTCAAAATTACAAATCCTTTCGAAACCTCAAATTATTATTTTAAAAAGGGTATATAATCATTATCAAAAACATTTCACTTTTATATATATAATATAATCATACTTATCAAAGTAATAATTTAGATATATAAAACAATTTCTAAAATATAAACAAGCCCGATTTTTCAAAGGATGGTTCAAGAATGGATTTCAAAACAAAGATAGAAATTCAAATTAGAGGGACTCTAATCAAATAGGATTCTGATTCGAAAATAAGTTCAAACGAAAATGAGATAATTAATTATAAAACAGTAGTCGGATACACTTATATAAATTGCGAGCGACCTTAACCGGGTCAACCGTGACGTCAAGAATATAATCGATGCGGAAATCTAAGGCAAATCGACATTCGATCGCCAGAGATAGAATTCGACATAACAAGGGATGGCAACATCAAAACCGAGGGATATATAAATCTCCGGTGAATCAATGCCAATTGTAAAGGAGTTCCACCTCTTTACAAATTATTCAAAGATTGGCGCGATCGCCTATTCTTACAGAGATCATTCAAAGTGGAGTTATGGGATACTTCAGAATCAAAAGAATACAAATAGGGAGAGACAAGAATGAATTTTGGAACCGCAAGGAACGTTCCAAAGTTCAAAGGAAATCGAGTCAAAAGGAAGAGATTCAAACTCAAACGAAAGTGATTCTATAAATAAATTTACTATATATGCTAAGTTTTGCCTAGAGCCAAAGCTCTGATACCAATTGTAATAGCCCGCTATTTTGGTCCATTCAAATCGACAATAAATCTACCCATGTCGGACTTGAATAATTCAAAATATCAGATTGTTATTTAAATTTGGCAAACTCATCATATACAGTAAATAAATCAATCACAGAATTACAGACACAGTGTAATACAATAATACGCAGCGGAATAGATAAAATAGTAGTTCATGAAGCTACTATATAAACATCAGAGTTAGAAATAAAATACAACAGAATATCTCAAATGCAGTGAAGTCTCCAGTACAACAGATGACTTCTCTGGACAAATCAACTAGAAGAGCTGAAAGCTAAGGCGATAGTTGGATCTCCAAAGGAAGCTCCAAACTCCAAGGGTGAGTCTCAAATGCTGTATCACTCGGTCTGACCCGAGCGTAAAGCAAAACACAAAACACTCGAGTCAGGATTAACATTCTTATATCAATAAATCCAACTCAAGTGAAATATCAACTGAAATACAAGTAACTTAAAGGATGTTTGGGATAACCATCCTCTAAGGATCTTCAGAACTATCTACAAGGTGGAAATATACACTATAACACCGTGGTCATTTCAAATAAATTTATACTTCAAAACCAAAATATCATTTTCATTTCAAAAATATCTATTTTCCAAAATAGTGTATATACATTAAATAATTTATAAAGTAAAGTACTTATAATTTCCTAAAGTCTCACAAATCGATTCAAATTAACTCAAATTCCAAATTCAAATTTATTCAAAGCTCAATTCATCAATTCAATTCAGTTCTCAATAGACCATTTAAATTTTTAATATATTTCAAGGCTTTAATATTCAATATTTTCAAAGTTAAATTTAACAGTTTCATATAGCTCTTGATTTAACTTCATTATTATTTAATCAGGGAATATTCACTTAATAAATTCAATATCATTTAACTAACCTTAAATTTCATTTTTACTAAATATTTCCTTAAATTTATTTAAACAAGAATTATTCATTAAATTATTTAAATCAAACCCGAGTTATAAATCCTATCTTAAATCTCAATTTCAATAAGTTTCAAATCGGTTTAATTAAATAAAATTCTTTAATGAATCCAATTTCAACTAAATTCAAATTATCTTCCTAACCTTAACTTATTCAAATTATTGCCAAAATCTATTTTGAAATATAATTTTTTTTTACTTAACATATTATATGTATTAAATCCATCTTAATTAAATTAAATATCATTATTAAATCTATATATATCATTACCATTTATATATATAAAATTTAAGAATCAACATTTATTAAAACCATATATTTCTTTCCAAAACCATAGAATTTATTTTCAAAATATTTATATATGGACCAATGGTGTCTGTATATAATTTCCTATCTATGGTCTAGTGATACGGATATTTATCATTTTAATCCATAAATACATACGGGTAGATATCATTTTGACCCGTAATCCCAAATTAAATTCAAATAAAAATCGCTTGGGTCTATCATTTCAACCCATAACGAAATTCTCCTATTCTAAAGTCCGTTCGGGTATGTATAATTTCAACCCATAGTGAATTCTAAACTACAGGGAACTTGCAGAGTGATAACAGATAATAATAATATAACAGGATATGATAATAATATAACAACAGGCATATATCAACAGTAATTAAATAAAGTATAAACAATATGATATGGTGTCATATCCCATAGGTGAACAGTTTACAGATAATAGCATATATAACAGATTTACTAACTTCAGTAGTATATTTCAATTGTCGTTTCAATTGAAACCAAATTTAATAAATAAAAGAACGTTAATCGTGAGTGATTGCTCACCTTTCGAGGCTAGAGAAATTTGACAAGGAAACGGGCTACAAATTCCAAAGCAACGCTGGATGGATATGATTCGATGAAGAAAATAGGCACGACGGATAACTGATAAT
This sequence comes from Allium fistulosum, assembly GCA_030737815.1. Taxonomy (NCBI): domain Eukaryota; kingdom Viridiplantae; phylum Streptophyta; class Magnoliopsida; order Asparagales; family Amaryllidaceae; genus Allium; species Allium fistulosum. The sequence continues at coordinate 615,626 of JASFAW010000025.1, forward strand.
GAGGAATCGATGGAACGATTAGGGTCAGTTTGACATAAATTGAAAATAGACATCAAAATAATATAAAAATTTCTAAATCATCATTCTTAACTCAAGAATTAAAAATCAAAGTTTTTTATATATATATATACTTAAACTATTTCCCACAACAATTTCTTAAACACGTATTATATCTATATACACACACATTCCAAAATCCATTGTTTTAGAATAAAACACAATTTATCTAAAACACCTACATTTACCTAAAGTCAGTACTCATCTTATATACAAGCTTTTAAGCATACTTAAAAATATACTGAATACATATCTTAGAATATGAACAACTTAACAAGTATAAAATATGCAGACCTAAAAAAAAATTCATGCTGACGCCAAAAAATATAAGATGTCATTTTAAAACAAACCAAATATATAATACTTAAAATAGCCGATCAAAACAAAATAACTATATATTTTAATTTTAACAATGAGTTACAACACTAACAAAAAGTTTATTTTTTCTATTTAAACCAATGTTTATAAAACTCCTAACTAACTCAAACAAAATAAAAGTTTAAAGCAAAATTTTACACAAGTTTCTTTACACGACAAAAGACTACTGCTCCCTAATATATACATATATTTATTAAAGAATCAAAACATTGATGTATAATAAAAATCAAAACTGTTATATATATCTAATTAAACACATTACTAATATAAAACTATAACCAATTTTAATATAACATACTATAACATAATTAATATATGCATGACTGGTAAAATTTGTATAACAGACATATTTAAAATTTATATAAGTTTATATATATTATATTAAAACGTATATAAAATAAATCAGAAAGCAAAGTATTGATATAAACGAAAATAGAATATATACTACCTTTATATATATAACAGATAGAACTCATAAGCAAAACAAAATATAAGTTTGTACATATATTAACCCAAAATAGAAAGCTCTGAGTTATATCTGTATATACTAATGTATTTTGATCCAAAACTAACATATACATACAGTAAATTATATATATGTACTTTAAAATCATAAACAACAGTGATAAAATATACTATGATATAATATACTATACTATTATATGTAACACACGCATCATACAAAAAAAATAAGCGACTTATAACACCATATAAAATGATTTGATAAAAAGAAATATATTATAACAAAACCATGCAAATCTTGATAACAAAACTGCATATTAACCCAAAATAAGTTTTAAAACAACTTACTTACTTATATAAGTATATAAATGAGGGGAAAGAAGAAGAAGGCTTGTTCTGGAATTGGCGAAGGCAACGAGATCCAGGCGGCAAAAGTTGAAGCAGCGATGCTTTTATTTTTTATAATTTTTTTTCGAGTGAAAATATGAAGGTGGATTTGGCAAATTTATATTGAAAGCAGAGAACAGCGAGGGGGGAAGAAAAGAAATATATAAAATGGGTAGAGTGGAAAACTGAACTGTCAAAAGGGTAAAATGTTTCAGCGGTTAAAACAAGTAATGTAGGAAAAATGAATAGGCACAAATTGGCAAACGTATCACATAAATAATAAATATAAAATAGCGGGTGAGGATTTTAGGCAATAAATATTCACGTTGATTTATACACGCAAATAAAATATGAGCTGCAGCCAAATCAAATAATGAAAAAAAGGAAAAACGTACGTACGTTATACGTTTCTTCAAGTGATCGTGCAGAACAAAAGATAAAGGGAGTAATAAAGCTAGATGACCGTTTGAATTTGTACTGTTGGCAATCAAATAAATGAGAAGTAACATAAACACTTGATTGACGCAGTTTATTAAGCAATTGATATGCGTGTGCAGCACGTTTCAAAATTTAAAACCGAAGGGAAATTAACTGTCACAATTAAAGGTACTGATATAAATGTGAAGTAATGAATGGTTTGCTGCAATGAAATAGCAACGATTAGAAGCAATTATTCAGGAAAGATTATTAAAGCAATAAATTTGATTGGACAAGAAGTTTTGAAAAAAAAAAATTCAAACGGAAGGAGATTGAAGAGTCAAAATAAATGCTTCAGGTAAGAGAAAAGAGAAATAATAGAAACGCACACTAAAATTAAGCAGGTGGAATAATACACAAAGAAGGAAACGTATATTTCCTTCTGAAAGCAACAGAGAACCTGAAATATATAAACAAAATAATGGCAACGGTTCAATCCCCTTGATTTCAGCTGAAAAGCTATTTAATGCACTTTATAATTTGCTTGTAAAGAAGAGGAGCAGACAAAGAAAAGACACAGGTAAGGTAAGGAATATATATAATTTGTACTAAATATGATACGTTTGTTGAAGCCAATAGCACCAAAATCAAGGAATAAAAAAAAGGCAACAGGGAAAAGAACGGAACAAATAGAAATTAAACGTACCAAATTAAATATGAGCAGTTTTAAAAGCAACAGTCACCCATTGATTTAGCTGACCAATATTACATTTTTATTTTAAAATATTATTGTTTAAAATTTCTCAAAAATCAAATTAAATACGTTATAAAATTTATAAAAATCTACGGGTCGTTACAATTAAATTCAATCTTTATACTTAAGTCTATTACAACCAATGTAATATTTTCATAGGTTAATTATTAACATTTATTTCGTTACCACATTATAACCATTATATTTCTTTATAATTAAATTCCAAAAATCTTATAAATAGGCCAATTTAATTTACGAAATTTACGGGTCGTTACAAGATTGATATGTAATATCAATAGGCTGGAATGGAATGATTTAAGTTAATTGGACCAATTAATCTAAGTTTTGGTACTTAGAAATTGATGTGTGATATAAGTGATGTCTCTAACAAATTGTGAATTTGTAAATTGACACGAGTTACCCCGGGTTATATGTAAGTTTTATGTTGTTGTATTCCATGTTAGATGGGTTTACTCACGCTGGTTTCCAGCCTGACCCGGGTGTTACTTTGATGTAATGCTCGGGTCAGACCGAGTATTACAGATTTTCAGGTGAGGACGTTCTGGAGCTCAGGTGGAGAGCTGGATGGCAGGAACGTATGGAGTGTTTTCGCTATGATATATTTCTGTTTATCTGGGATATGATGATTTGTATATATCCAGTGATTGTGTATAGGTATAACTCTGATGTTTGAAATAAAATTGACAGATATAGTATTCTTTGTAAACTGCTATTTTATTTGATATTATATTTTGATCCGCTGCGAATGTGAGATTCTGTGTTTTATTTTCTGTTTCTTCTTCTATCTTTTTTTTTCTTTCCCTAACTATCTGGAATTTTCGGGATCGAAAATTCCGGGTCGTTACAGTTGGTATCAGAGCGAAGGTTAAACGAGAACCTTGGCTCTGGTGGGTTTACTCATCAGAGATAGGGTTAGTATTACCCTAGGATGAGTTGAGTGTAGATATATGAGAGAGCGTACTTGTTATTTTGCTATATAAAGAGTTTAAATGAGTTTATATAAGAATATATTTTGAGATATGTAAAGCAGTATTTCTTCTAATAAATATTAAGGTAATTGGTTGTTAAATTAATGGAATTAAATTGAGTAATAATAGAGATACAACCAAATTGAAATTAAATAAAGATAAGTTTGAAATGGATTCAAACTGAAATTAAAATCTTGAATTTGGGTAAGGTTGGCTGGATTAAGTGGATTGAATTTAACTTTGGGAAAGTTAAATAATTTAACAAGCAACCTGAATTGGAATTTTCAAGATGAATGTGACGACCGCCCATGACCCCTGCACTGAACCTAGAGGTAGTGCGCTGTAAAGTGTGCCAGGCGACCATGGACGATTGCCAGGGTAAATTAAAACAACAGAATCTATCGTATTACTCACAGCGCATGGACAAAATACAATAGAACATATATATAGTGAAGCTTCACAGAATAGAATCTCATCAATAAACTTCATAATAGTTGAATACAAACATCTGAATAGTCAATACATCAAGCCTCACTACATAACACTCAGAGAATGACACAAAGCAGCGGAACATCCAGTACATATAGTAAGAAAATAATATGCAAGCCTCCAGCTCGTCTTTGACATCAGCATCGTGGGAAGCAAGAACAGCACCTGTCACCTGCTACCTAGTATGCCCGTCCCAAAATGGACGAACAGCCCAAGGCAATAAGAGTTAAAACATAAAGGCTTGAGTCAGAAAACAGTCTTAGTGAGCGGTAAATTAACTAACAACATACCAAAAGAGCATAAAGGAAAAGGAATAGGAATACAACCCTCCCACTCCACCTCTTTCTACAGTGATAGCCCCCAGACACACACTAAGTAGAAGCAAACATAGCAAAGCATACAATTTAAAGTAAAGCAATTATCACTCGAGTCAAGGGCGATGTTTTCCAAGTACAAACCCCCAAGGCCTAAACCAAGATCAGATAAGCACCCAGAAAACACTGCTCTTGAGTCCGAATGACGATACAACCAAACATCCATGACTCTGGCTATCACTGTTATCATTGCTTCGATATCATCGTTAATTGAATGACCGGCTCATTCTTTCATCCGTCCGTCAAGGGCTAATGGAAACCCCGGTTCTAGACATAACTCCGCATGTCATCGTGACCCGTGCCTAGGACTATCGAATCTGCCCAGAGTACTTGACTACCCAATCAGTAGCCTTCAGGGACTATCGAATCTGCCCAACATACTCTTTCTTTGAGCATGCTAGAACCTTCAACAACGATGAGATCTCAGCCTTCTAGTCATCCTCCTCGACGACTATTTCCATACTAGCTCAAGCGCCTCTCAAGCAAACCATTATCCTCAAACTCGAACATTTCACCGAGTTATCAACATGCTTGGAATGATCCCGTCTAGATTAGACCAAGGCTATCTCATATCATGCTTCGCCTCATCATCATCATAACAAAGCTTCATCTCAACATCATCATCAAATCTATCCATATGAGCTTCCTCATCCGCCACATATGCCACAAGAAGCTTTCCCAATTCAAGAGCCTTTCCCTTAGCTTTTGAATCATCTTCGGTCTAAATCAAATCATCAATCATCTAATTCATAGCAATCAATCAAGTCAAACATTAATCCAAGTAATCAAGCATTCAAATATGATCTAAATAGACAATTATAACAATAATGGCAATTTCGTAATTAAAGTGTCAAAAGTCTAACAAGCATGAAAACATGAGCAATATCTCTATAATCTTGATGAATGAACTTGCATAGGTTAACATGTAGTAAAATGGTTGTCAAATCATCATAAACAATGGATCTATATGGATCTATACTTAAGTTTACAAAAATGCATGGAAATCACTACTTTACACCAAAATCAAGCCAACGATCCGATATACTCCTTTGGATCCGTGTGAGAGATAATCACCACTTACCAAATCACCTAAACAACCCAAAAGCAACACACTTCAGATCTGGACAGCGAAGGATCTAACTTGATCTATCACGAATCCGCTTCAAACGATGAAATCTCTCTTCGAAGAATGTAGATCTTCAATCTAAGCTCTTCGATCTTCAATTTGATCTTCAACTTGGATGGATGGAATCACTATATTAGAGTGGAGAAAAGAAGTGAAGAAGTGTAGAAGTCGAGCTCTCAAAATGGCAGCACTTCATCGCTTCGAAATCCGGATCCCAAAAATGAAGAGAAAACCTTCCTATTTATAGCTGATTTCCTTAAGTCGTCCGCTCTTAGGTCGCCCACGACCTAACAACCTCCGACTCAACAATATCACGACCTACGACTTAGCCAACCTTCCGACCTAACACATTGCGCGACTTAACTATGCGCGACTTACGACCTAACACATAAGCGCATCCATACGCGACCTACCAGACCCACCTGTCTACGACTTACGACTTAGCAGCTTAACTCCTAAGTCGCTCACGACTTAACACATAGCAGATGCGCGCGAACCAGGACTCAACGAGTTACGACTTAACAACTAAACTCCTAGGTCGCTCACGACCTAACACTCAGCCAAAACCCAGCGACTTAACGCAGACACACTTCCTCGCGACCTAACAACTCAACAGAGTTACTACCTACGACTTAACAGATAGGCGCATCAATACGCGACCTACGACCTAACTGACTAATGGACTAGCGACCTAACTCTTAGCTAGGATATGACTTATCATCTTAGGTCGCTCACGACCTAATTTCACTAACTCGCTAACTTCTATAGGTCGCAACATTCTATAGGTCGCTATTTATCTTAAGTCGTTGATCCTATAAGTCGTCTACTCCTATAAGTCGCCAATTCTCTTAGGTCGCTCCAACCTCTTAAGTCGCCCCTCCGACCTAATCCTACCTCACGACCTAAGCCACCATACGACTTAACTCCTATACGACTTATCGACTTAGGTCGTTGCCGACCTAACTTCCCTAAGTCGTTTCACTCCTTAGGTCGCCAACTTTTCTATAGGTCGCTCCCCTTCCTTAGGTCGTCTACTACGACCTAACCAATAATACGACCTATCTTCTATACGACCCAAGACTTAGACTATGGATGACTTATCACAATAATGCGACCAAATGATAACTGTTTTTACGATGTTTCGATCCGTAAAAATACGGGTCGTTACATTCTCTCCCCCTTAGGAATTTCGCCCCCGAAATTCCAAACAAACAAGAGCAATCAAAAGCTATTATGCATGCCTACCATCCATAGCAATCAACAAACCATGCATCCAATTCTAGCCTAGCATGTAGAATTCTAAAATTAGAACAAGTTACAATGTCGTTAGATGACACGACACCTTCGGGCCATACCTCGAAGAGTTCAGGATGAGCTGCCTTCATCCTCTCTTCCACCTCCCACGTACAATCGTTATCATCATCACTCCATTGTATCTTGAGCAACTTAACTACCTTCCTCCTAAGCTGTTTCGTGTCGGTTTCCACAACACAAAGCGGTTTACAAGGTCTCTTATCGATTGGATCAACTTCGAAATCTTCACAGCTATCAGCAGAAACCACTGTATTCGAGTCGTGCATATACTTCCGTAGATACGATACGTGAAAAACAGTGTGCACACCCGACATCTTCTCTGGTAACTCCAATCTATAGGCGAGCTTTCCAATTCGCTCGATGATTGGGAATGGTCCAACAAATCTCGGAGTCAATTTCCCTTTCTTCCCGAATCGAATAACATTCTTCAATGGAGAAATCTTCACAAAATCCATATCACCAATGTCGAATTCCAAATCCTTACGACGCTTATCGGCATAACTTTTCTGTCGGTCTTGGGCTGCCTTCATTCGTCGCCGAATGATCTCTATACAATCCGAAGTCTGTCGAATCATTTCTGGCCCAAGTATCAGCTTTTCTCCTGTCTCTAACCAACATGTCGGAGAGTTACACGGTCTCCCATACAATGCCTCATACGGTGCCATACCAATGCTTGACTGGTAACTGTTGTTATATGCAAATTCCACCAAATGAAGGTGATCTTCCCATGATCCTCCGAAATCTAAAACACAAGCTCTGAGGAGATCTTCCAAAACTCGGTTGACTCTCTCGGTCTGACCATCTGTTTGAGGGTGATAAGCTGTACTCAAACACAACTCGGTTCCCAACACTTCGTGGAAGCTCTTCCAAAATCCACTAGTGAACAATGGGTCTCGATCGCTCACTATACTCTTCGGAATACCATGGAATCGAACTATCCACTTAACATACAACTCGGCCAACTTTGATGCAGTCCTAGTCGATAGAACAGGAATGAATCTTGCACTTTTAGTCAGACGATCTATGATGACCCAAATCCCTTCATTTCCCATTCTGATTCTAGGTAGACCATCAATAAAATCCATCGATATTTGCTCCCACTTCCATGTAGGAACTTCTAATGGTTGAAGCAATCCACTGGGCTTCTTCTGTTCGGCTTTTTACCAACTGGCAGTTCATACACTTAGAAATAAAATTTCCAACATCCTTCTTCATACCTTCCTAGTAATAGGTTCTCTTCATATCCCGATACATCTTATTTCCACCTGGATGAATTGTCAGCTTCGAGTGATGACTTTCCTTCAGAACTTCACTCCTCAATTCATCTTTATCGGGAACAACTAGTCGTCCTTGTTTCCGAAGCCAACCCTCTCGATCGACCTCGAATCCTTTATCCTTTTCTGGGTCCAATCCAGATTCCAAATCACGGATAATCTTGACAAGCTTATCGTCTCGCTTTTGGCTCTCGCCAATTCTTTCCACAAGAGTAGGTCTTATCGATAAGTTTGCCAACATCTCAGGTTCCAATTCGCATCTGGGCCTGAAGTCAAATCCAGCTAAATACTCGAGATTCTTCCATTCCGAAAACATGGCTCCCAATCCTGCATGTCTTTGACTTAACGCATCTGCCACTGCGTTACCCTTTCCCGGAGTATAGGCTATACCAAAATCATATGATGCTAAAAACTCTAGCCAACGTTGCTGCCGAAGATTTAAATCCTTTTGGGAGAAAAGATACTTCAACGACTTATGATCTGTAAACAACTCAAATCGAACTCCCAATAGATAATTTCTCCACATCTTCAGAGCAAAAACAATCGCCGCTAACTCCAAATCATGAGTCGGGTAATTCCTTTCATGCGGCTTTAGTTGTCGACTTGCATACGCAACAACTTTATCCCTCTGCATTAGCACCGCTCCAAGTCCAGTTCCACATGCATCGGTGTAAACTACCATCTCATCATTCCCACTTGGAATAGTCAAAACAGGAGCACTCGTCAATCGCTCTTTCAGGATTCCGAAAGCTTGCTCACACTTAGCATCCCATCTGACCACTTGGTTCTTTTTCGTCAATCCTGTCAATGGTGCAGCCACCTTGGAGAAGTCTTTGATAAACCGTCGATAATATCCTGCTAATCCAAGAAAACTTCTCACATCAGATGCATTCTTAGGTCTAACCCAATCCTGGATTGCTGCCACCTTAGCGGGATCAACCGCTATTCCATTTCCAGAGATAACATGGCCTAAGAACCTCACTTCACTCTTCCAGAAGTGACACTTCGAAAACTTAGCCTTCAGCTGATGTTTCCGCGAGATTTCCAAAACAATTCGCAAGTGTGTCTTGTGCTCTTCTTCAGTTCTGGAATAAATCAGAATATCATCCACGAACACAAGTACAAACTTGTTCAACTAATCTCTGAACACTCTATTCATAAGATCCATAAAATATGCTGGCGCGTTAGTCAATCCTAACGGCATTACCAGCCACTCAAAGAAACCGGATGGTGTTCGAAAAGCAGTCTTCGGCACACTATCCTTAGCCACTCTCAACTGGTGAAATCCCGTTGCCAAATCCATCTGAGAAAACACCTTAGCTTTGTGAAGCTGATCAAACAAGTCATCTATTCTTGGCAACGGATACTTGTTCTTCTTAGTCACCTTATTCAGCTCACGATAATCCACACACAACCTCAACGATCCATCCGCTTTGGTTGCGAACACAACTGGTGCACCCCATTCGGACACACTACGCCGAATGAATCCTTTCTGTAAAAGATCATCAACCTGCACCCTCAACTCCTGCTGTTCCCTAGGCGCCATCCGCCTAAGAGACATCACAACAGGTCTGGCTCCTTCAACTAGATCTATACGAAACTCGATCTCTCTATGCGGCGGTAACCCTTTGACCTCGTCAAAGACATCCTCAAATCCATTAGCGATTGGCAACGATGACAGTCCATCCCGTGGAACAACCAGCGAATACATGAAGACGCCTTCTTCATGCTTACATCGTATCACAATCTCTCGCCCCTCCACATTCTCGACTGTCACCTCCAACCTTTCACAATCAACCTTTGCCGCATACTTCCTAAGCCAGTCCATACCCAAAATAATTCCGAACCCCGCAAAGTTCAGAACAAAACAATCACAAACAAAAGAGCAATCATGACTCGATACAATCAGACCATGGCATAACATACACAAACAAGACGAACCCCCGACTGGATTAGTCACAACCAATGGCCTATCAACAATATCCGGTTCCAAACCTAACCGGCCTACAAGTTCGTTACAAACAAACGAATGCGACGCCCCAGTATCAAATAACACTCTTACTGGAACTCCACATAGGAAAAGAGTACCTTGAACCACTACACTCTTTCCCTTCTCTTCAACCGTAGGAGCTTTCGAAGACGATGGAACGGCTCCTAAAGCATAAGCTTGCACAATCTGCTTGTCCTTCCTCGGTTCTGGACAATTCTTCCTGATATTCCCCGGCTTGTCACAGTTGTGACACTTCATCGGCACCTTCGTATTCTTGCAATCCCTGGAGAAATGGCCCTTCTGCTGACAATTGAAGTAGGTCACCTCGCCTTTCGGCTTCTTCTGACCATCCTTACCCTTTTGCTGCTGCTGCTTCCTTTTCTTGCTCCCACCCTGCTGTGGTTTAGACTCTCCCCTGGTCACAGCAACAACAGATCCTTCCTTAGGAAACAGACTCTCATGCCTGAGAGCTTTCTCCACAAGCTTCTCAAATGAATCGTCTAAATGATCCACCAACTGCCTCCCAAGATAACTGTCCAAGCCTGTCACAAACTTCTCATTCTTCTGGTAAGGGGATTCAATATACGACCGGGCGTACTTGGACAAAGCTTCAAACTCAGAAACTTACTCAAGAACTGGTCTTCCTCCTTGCTTGAGCTCCACAAACTTCTTGAACAGAACAGACTTCTGAGCTGTAGAAATGAACTTAGCTTCAAATCTGACTTGGAATTGCTCCCAAGTAATCTCTTCCTCCGGAGTATTGATGGTAATAGAGTTCCACCAATCAGAAGCTCTTCCTTGAAGCTGTCTTGATGCCAACTTCCTCTTAGTTGCATCCTCAATTCCCAAGTCATCAAAGATCCTTCTACAAGCATCTATCCACCTCTGGACTTCAATGGTTGATTCTGTCCCCAAGAAAACCTTCCCTTCAAGGGCAGTATAGTCTTTACACAACTTAGTGAAATCCACCGGTCTTGGAGTTTGAACTTGAACTCCAACATCCACCGATGGCCCCGGAGCTGACATCCTTCTCATGATCGAAGTCATCATAGCTTCAAACATAGCTACATAATCAGCAGCCCCCTCAGTAGCACGGCCTTCCCTAGCAGCTGGTCTCCCTCTTCGACTCATCCTTAATATCTATAAAAAGGAATGATTAGCACACCTAGAGAAACAACTGCATAAAGGACTCAAACTCTACTAAGCTACTATATTACATATAGTAATCATCCATCAAAATACAATTACGTCTCTCATACGTAGTTACGTCAGCGAGCGTTGGGTAAAATCGATTAACCAAAGCTCTGATACCAAATGTGACGACCGCCCATGACCCCTGCACTGAACCTAGAGATAGTGCGCTGTAAAGTGTGCCAGGCGACCATGGACGATTGCTAGGGTAAATTAAAACAACAGAATCTATCGTATTACTCACAGCGCATGGACAAAATACAATAGAACATATATATAGTGAAGCTTCACAGAATAGAATCTCATCAATAAACTTCATAATAGTTGAATACAAACATCTGAATAGTTAATACATCAAGCCTCACTACATAACACTCAGAGAATGACACAAAGCAGCAGAACATCCAGTACATATAGTAAGAAAATAATATGCAAGCCTCCAGCTCGTCTTCGACATCAGCATCGTGGGAAGCAAGAACAACACCTGTCACCTGCTACCTAGTCTGCCCGTCCCAAAATGGACGAACAGCCCAAGGCAATAAGAGTTAAAACATAAAGCCTTGAGTCAGACAACAGTCTTAGTGAGCGGTAAATTAACTAACAACATAACAAAAGAGCATAAAGGAAAAGGAATAGGAATACAACCCTCCCACTCCACCTCTTTCTACAGTGATAGCCCCCAGACACACACTAAGTAGAAGCAAACATAGCAAAGCATACAATTTAAAGTAAAGCAATTATCACTCGAGTCAAGGGCGATGTTTTCCAAGTACAAACCCCCAAGGCCTAAACCAAGATCAGATAAGCACCCAGAAAACACTGCTCTTGAGTCCGAATGACGATACAACCAAACATCCATGACTCTGGCTATCACTGTTATCATTGCTTCGATATCATCGTTAATTGAATGATTGGCTCATTCTTTCATCCATCCGTCAAGGGATAATGGAAACCCCGGTTCTAGACATAACTCTGCACGTCATCGTGACCCGTGCCTAGGACTATCGAATCTGCCCAGAGTACTTGACTACCCAATCAGTAGCCTTCAGGGACTATCGAATCTGCCCAACGTACTCTTGCTTTGAGCATGCTAGAACCTTCAACAACGATGAGATCTCAGCCTTCTAGTCATCCTCCTCGACGACTATTTCCATACTAGCTCAAGCGCCTCTCGAGCAAACCATTATCCTCAAACTCGAACATTTCACCGAGTTATCAACATGCTTGGAATGATCCTGTCTAGATTAGACCAAGGCTATCTCATATCATGCTTCGCCTCATCATCATCATAACAAAGCTTCATCTCAACATCATCATCAAATCTATCCATATGAGCTTCCTCATCTGCCACATATGCCACAAGCAGCTTTCCCAATTCAAGAGCCTTTCCCTTAGCTTTTGAATCATCTTTGGTCTAAATCAAATCATCAATCATCTAATTCATAGCAATCAATCAAGTCAAACATTAATCCAAGTAATCAAGCATTCAAATATGATCTAAATAGACAATTATAACAATAATGGCAATTTCGTAATTAAAGAGTCAAAAGTCTAACAAGCATGAAAACATGAGCAATATCTCTATAATCTTGATAAATGAACTTGCATAGGTTAACATGTAGTAAAATGGTTGTCAAATCATCATAAACAATGGATCTATATGGATCTATACTTAAGTTTACAAAAAAGCATGGAAATCACTACTTTACACCAAAATCAAGCCAACGATCCGATATACTCCTTTGGATCCATATGAGAGATAATCACCACTCACCAAATCACCTAAACAACCCAAAAGCAACACACTTCAGATCTGGACAGCGAAGGATCTAACTTGATCTATCACGAATCCGCTTCAAACGATGAAATCTCTCTTCGAAGAATGTAGATCTTCAATATAAGCTCTTCGATCTTCAATTTGATCTTCAACTTGGATGGATGGAATCACTAGATTAGAGTGGAGAAAAGAAGTGAAGAAGTGTAGAAGTAGAGCTCTCAAAATGGCAGCACTTCGTCGCTTCGAAATCTGGATCCCAAAAATGAAGAGAAACCCTTCCTATTTATAGCTGATTTCCTTAAGTCGTCCGCTCTTAGGTCGCCCACGACCTAAAAATGCCACGACCTAACAACCTCCGACTCAACAATATCACAACCTACGACTTAGCCAACCTTCTGACCTAACACAATGCGCGACTTAACTATGCGCGACTTACGACCTAACACATAAGCGCATCCATACGCGACCTACCAGACCCACCTGTCTACGACTTACGACTTAGCAGCTTAACTCCTAAGTCGCTCACGACTTAACACATAGCAGATGCGCGCAAACCAGGACTCAACGAGTTACGACATAACATCTAAACTCCTAGGTCGCTCACGACCTAACACTCAGCCAAAACCCAGCGACTTAACGCAGACACACTTCCTCGCGAACTAACAACTCAACAGAGTTACGACCTACGACTTAACAGATAGGCGCATCAATACGCGACCTACGACCTAACTGACTAATGGACTAGCGACCTAACTCTTAGCTAGGATATGAATTATCATCTTAGGTCGCTCACGACCTAATTTCACTAACTCGCTAACTTCTATAGGTCGCAACATTCTATAGGTCGCTATTTATCTTAAGTCGCTGATCCTATAAGTCGTCTACTCCTATAAGTCGCCAACTCTCTTAGGTCGCTCCAACCTCTTAAGTCGCCCCTCCGACCTAATCCTACCTCACGACCTAAGCCACCATAAGACCTAACTCCTATACGACTTATCGACTTAGGTCGTTGCCGACCTAACTTCCCTAAGTCGTTTCACTCCTTAGGTCGCCAACTTTTCTATAGGTCGCTCCCCTTCCTTAGGTCGTCTACTACGACCTAACCAATAATACGACCTATCTTCTATACGACCCAAGACTTAGACTATGGATGACTTATCACAACAATGCGACCAAATGATAACTGTTTTTACGATGTTTCGATCCGTAAAAATACGGGTCGTTACAATGAAATTGGGATTTGACTTGGGAAGTTAAATGGTTAATTTGAATTTGGAGTGTGTGATCTCAAAATGGGGTTGAGATCTGAAAATTGGAAATGGGTAGATGTTTTAAAATAAACTGGATGATGTCATCCTACTGTTATTAATAATCTTTAAATTGTGAATTGGATTTGTTTAAATGAATAAGAAATGGAGTAGGGTAATATATCCACTATTGTGATAAAAGGGAAATTAAACTTTAATTTGAAATTAAGGATATGGAATTACTTTGAACTGAAGATTTAAATAATTAAATTAGTAAATTAAAATTTGTTTAGGAACTGGTTTTAGAACTGGGAAAAAAAATTGGGTAATAAATTGAATTTTTAAGATAATTTTTTTTCTGAGTTCTTATTTGAACTTTGAAATAAGTGAAGTAAAGATAATTTAAAATGGAATTTTGAGAATTGGACTCAGATTTAAATTGTTTAAAGATTTGAATTATTGATCTAAAAATAAAGGGTAATCTGATTTAAGGGGTTAAATCAATATCTAAAAATTTAACTCGAAATTATATAATTCGAGATGGTTTAAAATTGAGATTTAAATTGAGTTAGTTCAAACCGAATTAATTTGAATTGAAATGTAACAACCCGCATATTTATTGATTTTATATTTAATATTTTATTTAAATATTTTATAGTTAGTCGGCTGTTAGTCCGAAACGCTACTTTTAGCATATGGTCAAATTAGGACTCGAGACCACCTCCATTGAGTTCAAAATGACGTTTGCGATCTTTTTGAGTGTAAACTTCGATATGTTTGGAGATAGTGAAATTTTCGTCACTTTTTCCCACCTTTGACGTGAGTTGGACTACACCTTCTAACTCAGCCCCAACCCACCTCCTCTTCCTCACTTTATCAAACACTTCAAGCTTCATCAAAAATGATGGTGGGAAAGGGAAATTAAAACTCCAAACTCAAATTCTATTGCAAAGCCAACATTCAACTCCAAATTCAAGAAGAAAATAGTGGATTCAAGTTTTGGATTGCTTCTCCTTGCTTTCAATCTCCATCTTCATCCATTCTAGTGAAAAAGTGAGATTTTTAATCTCACATCTTGCTTATAACTGTCATTGGACTGTTGGGAATGATTCCCTATCGCATTTGTATGAACATTTGCTTTTGTTTTGGAGTGGATTGGCGAAAAGCCCCAATTTTCAGTGTTTTTGGTGATTTTCTGGCACTAGGTCGTTCTGGAACGTTAGCTCGCATGGCCTTAGGTCGTTTCCGACCTACTATCACTCGGCAAACTTTTAGGTCGCATCGCCTTTAGGTTGCGAGTTTCTTAGGTCGCTCGTCCCAGTATAAGTCGTAGGTCGCTTGGCCTATAAGACGATAGGTCGCCCAGTATTACGTAGCTAGGTCGCATGCCTAGTTAAGACGTTAGGTCGCGTGCTTGGTTTAGCCGTTAGGTTGCGAACACTTAGGTCGCCATCTCGCATCGTGTCTCAGTTAGGTCGCGCCACTTTTAGGTCGCGTCGCTTTTAGGTCGCGGGTTTCTTAAGTCGCTCGCCCCTTTTAGGTCGCGCCTCTCGTTAGGTCGCTCGGCCCAGTTAGGTCATAGGTCGCGTGTCACCGATAGGTCGCGAACCTCTTTTAGGTCGCTTGGCCTGCATCTGTTAGGTCGTTAGACCTATTGCATCTGTTAGGTCGTTAGACCTATTGCCCTGTTAGGTCGCTGGCCTCTAGGTCGCGAGTCTCCTGGCCCCCAACTTTAGATCGTTAGACCTACTTCTGTTAGGTCGCTCGACCACAACCCCCTAAGTGATAGGTCGTCTCCGACCTTACCCTTAGGTCGCTCAACCTGAAGGTCGTTCCAATCGCTCTTTAAGCTTGGTCTCGTTAGGTCGCTTGGATATTTCTACTTGATGGTTTTGGAGCTGATTTCCTTGGATTTTATTCACGTCTTCGAATGTGAAACTATGTGATGTGATTTGTTTCGACAATCGTTTTGTGACTTGTCACTTCAAAAATGTGAAGGCTTCAATACTAGCAGTGAATATCATAACTCTTTCATCAAAGCAATTTCATCACTGTTTTAAATATAAAGCTCGTTTTCTCAAACCGTTTTCTAACCTACTAGTATATACAAGCCTTTACTTCACTTGGATGAGAAATCGAATTAAACAACTTAGTAAAACGAGTGGTATGAAACGCTTGCGTTCACTTCGTCGGTTAGCTCTTGGACTTGTTCGATTGAACCCTTTTTGTGACAATTTTCTAGTGAAGATTTACAGCTTGTTCGTAAATATTTAAGTTAAGCAAGTGGTTATGGGACATGAATCTAAACTCATATATTTACTAGCTTGGTGTGATTGACACTTCCCTATGATCATGACGATCATTTTTGTGATTTAGACTAGCGATTGAGCGATGTCTCTTTGTCTGCGAGGGAGACTAGACCCCGCTCTTGTGATGTTTCGCCATCACATATATGGGGTAGAACCCCATGGTCTTCGGGCCATTCCTGTGTGGAAATTTAATGGATAGCTTCCATGAGATAGCTTCTCGTCATGTGTTTACGCGTAGGTGAGTTTTCATGCTCCCATTCATGTGTTAGGCCTCCCCCTTTTTATGTGTTTTCTGGATTTCTGGTGATGATTTCTGGAATTTTGTGCTTCACCAATTTTCATGGTTTTCATTGATATGATATCAGTTTTTGTACAATTGGTGAATTTACATGTTATTGACTTGTTATGAATACAAGTTTAGGGTATGATACCCTATTTTATCTTTGAGAAGATTCTTGTGATATTGATTGATCTTTTGTTGGTTATCATTTACATACTTATAGTAGTATACCGTTATGGTTGTTACATGTTCATGCCATATTATTTATCCTATACCTTATCATCTGATATTTATAGCTAGACTGATCCGTTTATTATTTTCTTATAAATAATACTCGGGTCAGACCGAGATGTTACAAGTGCTTCTGCTTGACTTCTCTTCAGGATTATTCTGACTTTTGGCTAACTACATAGATTAGTAGTTTTTGGATGTACACATTAGAGATATAGACTCTATGTAGTGTACTTATTCTTTTGTATAGCACGTGATGCTACTCTTTTGTATTATCGTGGATCTTTCTGACCACTACTATGATGTACACTTTCATGTGTTATATATTTATTCATTTCTTCTTCCGCCTTTGTGATATGGATGTCTGTGACTGATTTATGTTATGATTATTCCTATGTTTGTTTCCGAAGATTATATATAGCCACCGTGTGATAGCTTTGTGTTTGTATCAGTTTGTCGGATTTCCTCCTTAAAAGATATGCCTTCTATTCTATCTGACATATCGGTGCTCGCACAAAGAAGCTACATGGATGGTCGCTCCTCCACAGCCTTATTCTCCGCGCTAATTGACAGCTCTACATCGTAGTGTTCTTGGTTAGCATGGGTATAGAGGTGGGGCGTCACAGCTTGGTATCAAAGCGAAACTTCGGAACAACATAGAATAACTTAACAAGGATCATCGTCCTAAGTCCACCTTAGGAGTTGTGTTTCAGGATTTAGTACGAGTCTTCGAATCAATTCATCCTGTTTTTTTATGATCCCTTGTTTCATCTATCAAGATTGCTTGATATTCATTTGGTGAATAACCTTTTTCTTCTTATCTCTTTCTTAAAGAAGAGAATGTCTAGACCAGGTCGTCCTAGAGCCGGACCATCTACTTTCACTCCCCACGATGGAGTTTTTATGACCGCTCAACAGCTTCTTGATTTAGTAAAGAATGCTCAAGCAGCTGGTCCTAATCAGGAACCTACTCACCCTAAGTATGGATTTTCACGTTTGTGCAACGATTATACCAACTTGGGTGGGAAACCATTCAAGGGTTCTGAAACTATTATCGAGGTCCAGGCTTGGTTAAGAACATGCGATAGAATCTTTTCTCGCATGAATCTTGTCGATCTTCACCTAGTTCAGGTGGCCTCCAGTATGCTCCAAGAGAGAGCATTGGATTGGTACGAACTTCTTATTTCTGAGATTAATGAAGTGGATCTCACCTGGGAGCAATTCCGGGAACGCTTCGAATTAAAATTCGTACCAGAAGCAGAGAAAGTGACATTGGCTCGTCGTTTCATAGACCTTGTTCAAGGTGCATCCTCCGTGACAGATTATGTCGCATCCTTCGAGTCACTGTCCAAATATGGGGTTGAATACATCAACACCCCATTGAAGAAGAACCAGAGGTTCGTTTATGGCTTAAACAAGAATCTCAAGAAGCCATTACTTCTCAAATTAGAAGTTTCTTTTGATCAACTGATTGATATAGCTCTTCGTCTAGAAGAGGTTGATAAGGACAGTGATGTTGAAGTGGTGGCGCCTAAACCAAACTTCAACAACAAGAAAAGGCCTAACAAGCTCAAAGGTCCTTATCCCAACAAAAAGGGTAAGCAAGCAACTCCTGCTGCAAAGACTTTTTCCTCTGATGATAAGAAATGCTTCAACTGTGGTGCTAAGGGTCATTTTTCAAACAAGTGTTCAAAGCCCCGCTCTTGCCGCTATTTTAAAGTCCAGATCATTTTATGCACCAATGCCATAGGCTTCAAGAGAAGGAGGGAAAGTTAAACGTTGCTCAAGCTCCTGGCAACACATCTCGCGGTCAAGGTATGTCTCATTCTGACCTTGATGGCATTATATTATTTGATGATTAACCTATTAGAGTCCTCTTTGATACAGGTGCATCCCATTCTTTTATATCAAAGGAACTTGTCGATACTTTTTCTTTAAGTGTTGTTGCTTTAATGACTTCTTTAAGAATTGTGAATCCGGTTGGTGGATCCGCAACTCTTAGTTTGCTTTGTAAAGACGTGGAGGTTATTTTATGTGATTTTTCTTTCCTAGCCGATTTGCATGTCATGCGTTACTTAGGCTTTGGAATGATTTTGGGTATGGATTGGCTTACTCGTTATGAAGCTCATATCCTATGTCCTGAGCGGACTATTTATCTCCGTCATCCGCAATCTGTTAATCAGATTTCTATTGTTCTTAAAGATTCGGATTCCGCTTTGGTTGCATCTTTATATTCTTTAAATCCTCGTGATGATGATAATGATGACGAGGAGGATGTATTTCTCTTATTCGCGGCGTTCGTGAATTTTCCGACATATTCGAGCCCGTCTTAGGACTACCACCTAAGTGAGAAATTGAGTTCAAAATTAATCTTATACCTGGAGCTCAACCTATTACTCGTCCTCCTTATCGCATGTCCAATAAGGAGAATGAAGAGATGCGCAAACAATTATCCGAGTTAGAGAAGAAGCAACTTATTCGCTCTAGTTCCTCGCCTTGGGGAGCTTCAGCTATTTTCGTAAGTAAGTCCGATGGTACACTTAGGCTTTGCGTTGACTACCGCAAGCTTAATGATCTTACTATTAAGAATAATATCCTTTACCTCGGATTGATGATCTGTTTGATCAACTTAGTGGTGCTAGAGTCTTTTCACAATTGGACTTGGCTACCGATTTCCATCAGCTTCGTATTGCAGAGGATAGTATTCCTTTAACTTCGTTTCGTACACGCTATGGATCTTATGAATGGCTAGTTATGCCATTCGGTTTAACGAATGCTCCGGCTTATTTCGTTGACCTCATGAATCGAGTTTTTAAAGATTTCCTCGATCGGTTTGTTCTCATCTTTACTGATGATATTCTTGTGTATTCTAAAACCGAAGAGGAACATGAAAAGCATCTTCGGATTGTATTGGAAACTCTTAGGAGCAATCAATTAAAGGCAAAATTTTCTAAATGCCATTTCTGGCGACCTAGTGTGAAATTTCTCGGTCATATTATTTCCGAATCTGGAATATCCGTGGATCCTTCAAAGATTGAAGCGATTCAAAATTGGAAGAGACCGGAGAGCGTGACTGAAATCCGTAGCTTTCTCTGATTGGCAGGTTATTACCGCCGTTTTATAAAAGATTTTTCTAAGATTGCCATTCCTCTTAATGGCTTAACAAAGAAAGGTGTTAAATACATTTGGTCGGACAAATGTGAAACTTCTTTTCAGAAATTAAAAAAACTCCTTTCTGATGCTCCTATCCTTATTATTCCCGAAGGGAATCAAGACTTTGTCGTTTATACCGATGCTAGTCGCATTGGTTTGGGTGTCGTTCTTATGCAAAAAGAACGTGTTATTGCTTATGCTTCTAGGCAATTGAAGCCGGCTGAGACTAGATATGCCACACATGATTTAGAACTCGCGGCCATCGTTTTCGCCCTTCGAATTTGGCGACATTATCTTTTGGGAGAAAAGTTTATACTTTATACTGATCATAAGTCTTTGAAATATTTGTTTTCTCAAAAGGAACTTAATTTGCGTCAGCAGCGTTGGCTCGAATTCCTTGCCGCTTACGATCTTGACATTCTTTATACTCCCGGAAAGGGAAATCGAGTTGCCGATGCACTTAGTCGCAAGCAACAAGCAGTCGTTTCCATGATGATATCTGAATGGAATGATCTCGAACTTTTATCCACTTGTGAAATCCGAGATCGTGTTTCCAATCTATGTTCATCTCTTGTTTTATGTAGCCTTGAGGCTCATCCTTCTCTATTAGACCACATTCTTGAAGCTCAAATGCTGAATCCTGAATTGGCTTTGCTTAGCCAAAACCTTAAGGATAAAACCGACATTGAAGCCTTGAAAGACTTTGATATTGATTCTCGTGGCGGCATTCGAAAATTTGGTAGGCTGATCGTACCAAATATTAGTGATCTTCGTAAAGATATACTAGAAGATTCTCATCGTTCCAAATATTCCATTCATCCCGGTGGCAGTAAAATGTACGCAGACATGAAGCGACTTTATTACTAGGAGGGAATGAAATCTGATATTGCTAACTTTGTTAAATGTTGCATGACTTGCCAACTTGTTAAGGCTGAACATCAAAGGCCTGGTGGGTTATTGCAACCATTGGAAATTCCAGTTTGGAAGTGGGATCAAATTTCCATGGATTTTATTAATGGCCTTCCCCGTTCTCGTTCGGGTCATAATAGTTTATGGGTGATCGTTGACAGAGTTACTAAATCTGCCCATTTTATTCCCGTTCGGTCGAACCAAACCGTTCCTCTTCTGGCCAAACTCTTTATCAAAGAAATTGTTAAAATACATGGAGTCCCTACTTCCATTGTTAGTGATCGTGATCCATTGTTTACTAGTGGATTTTGGAAGAGTCTTCAAAAAGCTTTGGGAACGAAGCTTAATTTTAGCACCGCTTATCACCCCCAGTCCGATGGACAAACTGAGCATGTGAATCAAACCCTTGAAGATCTTCTTCGTGCATGTGTTCTAGACTTTGGTGGAAGTTGGGAAGATTATATTTCACTTGTTGAATTTTCCTATAATAACAGCTTTCAATTTAGTATTGGTATGGCTCTTTTCGAGGCACTCTATGGAAAGCCATGCCGATCTCCTTCTTATTGGCTTGAGGCCGGTGAGAAGCTGGTTTTAGGACCAGATTTTATTCGAGATTCCACAGAAAAGATTGAACTTATTTGACATAGGATGAAAGAAGCCCAGAGTAGACAAAAATCCTATGCCGATAACCGAAGAAGAAAATTAGAATTTTCTGTGGGAGATCTCGTATTTGTTCGTGTTTTACCTATGAAGGGTGTTGTACGCTTCAGTCGATCGGGAAAGTTAGCTCCTCGATATATTGGGCCATTTCCTATCACTGAGCGTATCGGTTCTATGGCTTATCGCCTTTTATTACCGGCTCAGTATACTGCCATGCATGACATGTTTCACATTTCTCAATTACGGAAGTGCCTTCGGGATTCTGATTCTATTCTTGAGCACGGTGTTGTGGAAGAGATTGAAATTTCACCAAATTTAACTTATGAGCAGCATCCTGTTCGAATTATTGCTTCAGAGATCAAACGTCTTCGAAATAAAGATGTTCCGCTTGTTAAAGTTCAATGGTCCTCAAATCCTAAGGATTGCTCTTGGGAAACTAGAGAATTCATCGAGCATACACATCCGGAATTACTTTCTCATGCTCTTTGAGGTAAACTTCTTAAATTCCAATTTCTTTTGTGTTAATATGCTTTTATGGTTGTTACTTCTTATTTCCACCGTATATATTGCGAGGACGCAATTTCTTTAAGGAGGGGAGTCTGTAACAACCCGCATATTTATTGATTTTATATTTAATATTTTATTTAAATATTTTATCGTTAGTCGGCTGTTAGTCCGAAAAGCTACTTTTTGCATACGGTCATATTAGGACTTGAAACCACCTCCATTGAGTTCAAAATGATGTTTGCGATCTTTTTGAGTGTAAACTTCGATATGTTTGGAGATAGTGAAATTTTCGTCACTTTTTCCCACCTTTGACTTGAGTTGGACTGCACCTTCTAACTCAGCCCCAACCCACATCCTCTTTCTCACTTTATCAAACATTTCAAGCTTCATCAAAAATGGTGGTGGGAAAGGGAAATTAAAACTCCAAACTCAAATTCTATTGCAAAGCCAACATTCAACTCCAAATTCAAGAAGAAAATAGTGGATTCAAGTTTTGGATTGCTTCTCCTTGCTTTCAATCTCCATCTTCATCCATTCTAATGAAAAAGTGAGATTTTTAATCTCACATCTTGCCTATAACTGTCATTGGACTGTTGGGAATGATTCCCTATCACATTTGTATGAACATTTGCTTTTGGTTTGGAGTGGATTGGCGAAAGCCCCAATTTTCAGTGTTTTTGGTGATTTTCTGGCACTAGGTCGTTCTGGAACGTTAGCTCGCATGGCCTTAGGTCGTTTCCGACCTACTATCACTCGGCAAACTTTTAGGTCGCATCGCCTTTAGGTCGCGAGTTTCTTAGGTCGCTCATCCCAGTATAAGTCGTAGGTCGCTTGGCCTATAAGACGATAGGTCGCCCAGTATTACGTAGCTACGTCGCATGCCTAGTTAAGACGTTAGGTCGCGTGCCTAGTTAAGCCGTTAGGTCGCGAACACTTAGGTCGCCATCTCGCATCGTGTCACAGTTAGGTCGCGCCACTTTTAGGTCGCGTCGCTTTTAGGTCGCGAGTTTCTTAAGTCGCTCGCCCCTTTTAGGTCGCGCCTCTTTTAGGTCGCGCCTCTCGTTAGGTCGCTCGGCCCAGTTAGGTCGTAGGTCGCGTGTCACCGATAGGTCGCGAACCTCTTTTAGGTCGCTTGGCCTACATCTGTTAGGTCGTTAGACCTATTGCATCTGTTAGGTCGTTAGACCTATTGCCCTGTTAGGTCACTGGCCTCTAGGTCGCGAGTCTCCTGGCCCCCAACTTTAGATCGTTAGACCTACTTCTGTTAGGTCGCTCGACCACAACCCCCTAAGTGATAGGTCGTCTCCGACCTTACCCTTAGGTCGCTCAACCTGAAGGTCGTTCCAATCGCTCTTTAAGCTTGGTCTCGTTAGGTCGCTTGGATATTTCTACTTGATGGTTTTGGAGCTGATTTCCTTGGATTTTATTCACGTCTTCGAATGTGAAACTATGTGATGTGATTTGTTTCGACAATCGTTTTGTGACTTGTCACTTCAAAAATGTGAAGGCTTCAATACTAGCAGTGAATATCATAACTCTTTCATCAAAGCAATTTCATCACTGTTTTAAATATAAAGCTCGTTTTCTCAAACCGTTTTCTAACCTACTAGTATATACAAGCCTTTACTTCACTCGGATGAGAAATCGAATTAAACGACTTAGTAAAACGAGTGGTATGAAACGCTTGCGTTCACTTCATCGGTTAGCTCTTGGACTTGTTCGATTGAACCCTTTTTGTGACAATTTTCTAGTGAAGATTTACAGCTTGTTCGTAAATATTTAAGTTAAGCAAGTGGTTATGGGACATGAAGCTAAACTCATATATTTACTAGCTTGGTGTGATTGACACTTCCCTATGATCATGACGATAATTTTTGTGATTTAGACTAGCGATTGAGCGGTGTGTCTTTGTCTGCGAGGGAGACTAGACCCCGCTCTTGTGATGTTTCGCCATCACATATATAGGGTAGCACCCCATGGTCTTCAGGCCATTCCTGTGTGGAAATTTAATGGATAGCTTCCATGAGATAGCTTCTCGTCATGTGTTTAAGCGTAGGTGAGTTTTCATGCTCCCATTCATGTGTTAGGCCTCCCCCTTTTTATGTGTTTTCTGGATTTCTGGTGATGATTTCTGGAATTTTGTGCTTCACCAATTTTCATGGTTTTCATTGATATGATATCAGTTTTTGTACAATTGGTGAATTTATGTGTTATTGACTTGTTATGAATACAAGTTTAGGGTATGATACCCTATTTTATCTTTGAGAAGATTCTTGTGATATTGATTGATCTTTTGTTGGTTATCATTTACATACTTATAGTAGTATACCGTTATGGTTGTTACATGTTCATGCCATATTATTTATCCTATACCTTATCATCTGATATTTATAGCTAGACTGATCCGTTTATTATTTTCTTATAAATAATACTCGGGTCAGACCGAGATGTTACAGGTGCTTCTGCTTGACTTCTCTTCAGGATTATTCTGACTTTTGGCTCACTACATAGATTAGTAGTTTTTGGATGTACACATTAGAGATATAGACTCTATGTAGTGTACTTATTCTTTTGTATAGCACGTGATGCTACTCTTTTGTATTATCGTGGATCTTTCTGACCACTACTCTGATGTACACTTTCATGTGTTATATATTTATTCATTTCTTCTTCCGCCTTTGTGATATGGATGTCTGTGACTGATTTATGTTATGATTATTCCTATGTTTGTTTCCGAAGATTATATATATCCACCGTGTGATAGCTTTGTGTTTATATCAGTATGTCGGATTTCCTCCTTAAAAGATATGCCTTCTATTCTTTCTGACATATCGGTTGTCACGTACCGAAATTATCGACTTTCGAAAATTCGACATCGATACTCACTTTATCGACTGCCGAGCAATCGAGTGCCGAAAACTCCAATAGTGAGGGTTTTAAGAAAAAGAAAAAGTAGAAGAAGAAGAAAAAGAGAAGAAAGAAAGAAGAACAACAACAGAACAAGAGCAGAAACAGAAAACAATATCAGAATCTTACACATCGTAGCGGAACAATATATAATAAATAAACACTAGTCTTTTAAAACAAAGAATTATATCAGTTTTTACATACATCAATCATCAGAGTCAATATACAACAATGGACAGTTTTATAAACTTGTCCTCATACAGAATACACAGCGGAATAAATATATCAGATACAAATACTACGTCTCGTCATCCAGCTTATCTCCAAGCTCCAGAATATCCAGAATATCCTAATAACATAACTCTAGGCTGCCCGTGTGGAAATTGGTGGGCACCCAGAGTTTAGAAGGGAAACAATAAACTCCGAGTCAGTCATGGTGACTGGTGTGAGATCGTAAAACAGTTATTCTTTATAACGACAAAATAATTTTAAAGTCAATTCGAAATGCTTTTTGGAAAATGAAACTACCATAAGACCTCCCACCACACACACAATGCAAACGCAGAATTGGAGGAGATTTCTTCTTATGATAGTCAAAGATGCTTACTACGCAAAAATCAAATCATTTTGGATATTATTATTAGTGCATAGTGTAGAAAACATTTCGAAAGTATAATATTAATCTTAGCCAACATACGACCAGTATCGTATGCCTACTATAGCTACCATCTAAACAGTGGTGACCACCATACGTAAATGGCAGGTTCTACAACTAATACCGTACAAGGTTCGTATTGGAGTTTGGATTTCCAACAAATGGTCAGGCTAAGGAACTTCCTATCCACGATGGGTACGTCCCTGGAATAGACGACCCGAGAACCTAACCGGATCTCTGCCAACACAAGGCCGGGTTACCTCTGCAAAAATAGGTAACTACTGACACGCTTATGCCATCCCCCGATCGTCACCGATCTTCCCGAGGATCCCCGATTTCCAACAAACCACAAAGTAATAAATTTGCAGCAACCACAGAGGTTAAGTATCTGGGCTCCATACCATGATACCACCTTTATCCAGAAGGAATGACATACACTAAGGGGCGCTACTCCCTAGAACCTTGCTGCATCCTTCCTGTTTCGACCATTTCCGGGGTGTGAGGCTCGACGAAGTCTCGTCCACAAAGCTACGCTTTCTACAAAGCCCTGCTTCGGGTCAAACAAAATGATCAACCTATGATCACAAAAATATAAGATCAAACAAATGATCATATCACAAATGATCAAACACTGATCATTTCACAGCAACACTCAGTATGCCACGTTACCAAATTGGGATATATCGCTGATAAATTTCAACTACATAACCTCTGAGCTCGTACGTCTCAGAGAAGGGTGTTAAGCTAAGAGAATAAATTCTCCGCCACCAACAGAAATGTATTTGAAAGAAATCAGCTTTATATCTCAAATTGTAACGGCAGACACACAATCCATACAAGTCTGTTCCGCGATCGAACAGAACCGAAGGCACTTCTCACGAAGCCCTTGCATTTCCGGATAATTTTCTAATCACGTCCGGACTTCCCGTCACTAAGGGTGATAAAACCTCTAAATCAGAGATCAGCCGATGTAGAGTAACTCGACGGTAATCCTTCCGTTTTCAAAAATATCCGGTCTTCAACACCGGTCTTCAAATGCAATTCATAACGACGTATCACATATTCGGAATGGGTTATACGACCCCATGGTCCTTTCCCGGCTAACCCGAATAGTGAGCGCTTATTCAAAAATAAGTGTGGCATTCAAATTCATCCAATTCACAACAAATACCTATCTAAAGGTAATTATTGATAGTCGGTTATTTAACTATCAATAAAGATGCGCAACATCATCAGATTTCAAATTATTTCATCTTCAAAAATATCTTTACTAGATATAAAATTTCCACACTTCAAAAATAAATCAATATTTATTTTTAAACAACTTCCCTTTCTTTTATAAATTCCATATTGAATTTATATTTTCGAATATCTACTGATATTCGATTTTCAAATCGTTTTCAATATTCAATTTCAATTTATCTTTAAGAAGATAAATTCTCAAAAACATCTCATTTCGTTTTGGAAAACATTTCCATACTTATTTAAAAATAAGTGTTTCACAAATCTATTTATTTTCAACATTTGAAAATATTCAATATACTTAAATCAAATTAAGTATATATTTCATTCTTTAAGGAAATCTATTTTCTATAACAACATCAATTTGAGTCAAAACGAATGTAACGTAAAACATCGTTACGACGACTCAAAAATCACTAGTATAGGGATTCGAAATTAAGATAGATATGTAAATCCCAATACTATATAAAAACATTTTCTTTCGAAAATCATTTACTATAACAACAGTGTTATAGTCCATCATTTCCTTATATTTTCGAAAACGCCTATTTCAACAATGAACGTTGAAATCTATGGTTTTGATACTTAACACGTTTTAAAACATCTTTTAAAACAATTACCTCATTTTATAATATCGTTTCTCCAGAACCATATCCATTTTACTTAAAAATATATTCACTGTCCAAAATCGTGAATATACTTCGCTAACCACATTTCAATCTTTTCTACACATTTATTTCAAGAATAATTCGCTATCCAAAATCGCGAATATATCTTCTTTAATAATCTTCTATATTTAATTTATCAAATTCAATCGATTTCGAATTTATAAACACGGTTATAAATTCTATTCTATTTTAATAACAACCTCGACTTATAAATCTTCTTTTTATCAACTTCTATATTTTTACTTATCAAAATAAGTGATTTCGGATTTATAAACAACTTTTATAAATTCCAATTCTAATTATAAAAACTTCAATCCCAAATCAATTTCGATATTGATTTCTAAATTTATTTTCAACTTTAAATAAAAGATTCCATACTGATTTCTCAAAAGTTCTTTTCCAAATATTAAATCAATTACAGATTGATTTCTAATTTTATTTATCACTACTAAATAAATTCCTTATTTTTCTCAAATCATTCAATATCCTGTTTTTAAATGGATTCTTCAAATTGAAATCATTTTACATTGATTTCCCAAATTCTTTCAATTTACCAAATTAAATTTCTAATTGGATTTCCAACTTATCTTCTTTTAATAAATTCCTTTTTTAAGGAAATAAATTTCAATCGTTTCTTTCAATCTATTTAAAAATCCAAATTCTTAAATTAAATTCTTCAAATTATAATCACTATTTTACGAAATCCATTTATTTAACATTTTCACTTGATTCTGGGATTAATTCAATAAGATTTCAAAAATCAGCCTTTATTCTTTTAAATTCTTTTCTTCAAATTTAATAAATTTCTAAAATTAAATTTACTTAAAAAATTCTACTTGAATTTCAAAAATTCAATTTCATTTAGTTTTGGAATCCAATGATATCAAACATCCATTCAGCTAAATTTTAGCTTTCAAACAATTTCCAGACATCAATATGATCAATAACATCAATATAGTTATTCACAGATTCATATCACAGTAGATATAAATTCAATCAATGTGAGGGGTCCAGTTGGATCCCTCCAACCTGTTTTCCTGCATCCAAAGACGTTAGCACAATACCAACTCCGCTCCAGTACGGAATTATCGCGGTATATGGGTTTTATAAAAATCCGCTTACTAACGGCGCAATAGGGTCTCATCCGCTATACGAGGCGGGAAATCATCAATCCAATATATACATATGCCAATATGTATATATTGCTATATATAGATATATATCCTACTATATCTAATATCACATCCAATAGCAATCATATCAGTCAATAAATAACTGCAATACAAAATTTATTTGAGTGAGAAAGATCTCACCTTAGCTTTAATTTGCATTCCATTTTCCATTTTCGGCTTGATTTCTTTACAGATTTTGACCTAGTATAAATAATTATACAATTCGTTAATATTCGAACAAATCGAATAATAAATTTTTCATTTGATAGATTTTATTAAATTTGGCTAATGATTTTGGGTTTAAACTAATAATTTATTCTTAACTTATTATTTTTGAATAATAAATAATATTTCTTTTGATAAGTCATTGTATCTAATAAATTAAATCTCTAACTAATTTTCTTTTACAAATAATTTATTTCTAACAACAAAAATCATTGCTTAAGTTTTATTAACAATCAATCTCCAAAATCTTGACCTTGTAAAACATGCTACAATTTATTAAAATTCGAAATAGATCGAACATCTAAATTCTCATTCGATACATTTTATTAACCAAAGACTTTATTTAAACTAATAATTTAAATTTTAACCTAATCAATTAATTTATTCTATAAAACAAATTTTCTTCACTGTATGGAAATCTCAGTGCATATATTTATACTTAAACGTATATATATAAATTTATTTAAAATCGAATAACTAAAAAAAATTTACCTCACTGCGAATTCAAACTCGAAGATACCATCGACGAATCCCAGCGATCGAGCTATCACCATCGCGATTCCCTGCCTCACGTGAACAATCGCGAACAACCCTACGACATTGCATTGCCGCTGCCTCGAGCTCAAGCTCAAAACTCCATCGCGACGCCTGCGAAAACCTTAGCCGTCCTCATCGATCGCGCGCGCGCTCGCCTCGAACGCGTGCAAATCCCATGCCGTTGTCGATTCCAGAGATCGACGAACTGCAGCCTCCAGTCGAACGCCACTGTCTTCGAATCGCGAAACCTCAGCCAACCCTAACCCCTAGATGCTCGCGCATGCGAAAGTCGTGCCCTAGCAACCTCGACTGATTCAATCTTGTTCCCAGGTGAAGCCCTAGCTTACTCAAAAACTGGCCATGCTCTGCCATTACTGTTGATGGGGGATGAAGAGGAGACGGCTCGCGATCCCTCTATTTTTTTCGAGCTGTGAATTTGATTTGAAGAAGGAAGGAAGAACAGATTAAATTTCGATTCGAATGCCCCCTTTTTTCTCGAACGCAGTTGATTTGAGAAGGAGTCATGAGTTGGAAGGGACAGAGGAAGAGAAGCTTTCGTTTAAAATGAGAAAGTGATTTTCTTTTCTTTTGAGAGGCTTCGGCCATTATTCTTTATTTTGAACGAGACGCTGAAGTGTTCTGCCGTGAAACGAAATAAAGGGGAGGAAAGGGTACGCGATGCAGCAAAGAATAGGTACGAATGAAACAATCTGGGTGCGTGATGTACGTATTGTCGGTTTAAAAGAGTGAATATATTTTATTCAAATTCAATTGGTCCCAGTATAAATTTCTACGCGTTTATATATCGTATGCTCACACAACAACTCCAAAAATTACGAAAATTGGAATCCGGTAATAATTCAATATTACGGACCCAATGGAACTGGTTTCGTCGAATTTCGGGACTGTTTGAAAAATGACTATTTTTAAATATCGATTCGAACGATATAATTTCAAAACTGAACAAACACTTTCAAATTCAATTCTGAAACTTCAATTATCTTCAGTATTATCAATACGAATTTTAAAAGCTTTTGAAATATTTTTCTTTGGCTTTAAATTGAAGATTTAAATTTTTATTCAACTCCCAATAGATTAAATTTTATAATTTAATCGCCAAATTCAAAGTTATATCGGGGATTCAAATTAAATTACCGTTCAAATATTTAAAATTAATTAAATATTCTCAATTTAAATTTGTTCAAAATTCTGGGTCGTTACAGACTTCCCCCCTTAAAAGAATTTCGTCCTCGAAATTACAAGTTAGGAAAAATGGTCCTTAACTCGTCTACTGTTTTTTCAACATCCAATAGTTTTATCATTTTGTCCAAACAAATCTTTTTATTAAAGATTCGTTATCATTTCAACTAGTTTTCCAAACCTTTCATAGTTTTCAAACAATATTGTTTAACTTCAAAATTCAAATTTAAATTCAAATTCAAATTTAAACTTTCAAAAATTTCTCAAAAATTTTCTAACGCCCGATATTTTCGAAAAATTTCGCCAGCGTCTCCTTTGCGCGGCTAATACGGCACGACTACAAAACGTCCCTACGGACTCTCAGATTTCAAAAAGAAAAAGAAAAGGCCAAGCGGCTAGACAAGAAAGTCATCAAATCTCATATAGAAATTAAAATACATACCTTTAGTCGAGCAATTCAAATTATCTTTGCAATTCAAAATTTCCAATTCCTTTATACCTGTATATCTACTAGCCATTATATCTAGTTACAGCATTCAAACTATTTTGCAAAGTCTATTACAAAATTTTCAATATAACTGCTTATATCATCTTTACGTTCATTTTTGAAGTTATATATATCCATTATGATTCAATTTTACATTTCGATTTCCATTTGAATTCTATTTACTTTTCTTTTATAATCATTGACTTTAATTCGTTCATCTACTGTCATTTCACTTTCATTGCACTTACAGTTGCAATTTATTCATTCATTCTGAAACTCCTTCACTGATTCTTTCATTTCCAATTGGAATCTCATTTCCAAATCAAATTTCAAATATTTTATAGGTTATCAATTTCATAATATTTCATAATATTGTTATATAGTATTCCAGAGTTTTTTTCAACATTTCAAAAAATCATTTTGAAAACAATTCAAATTATCCTTTGAATTCCAAAAACCAAACCCAAATCTTTCAAACAACTTCCCAATTAAAACAATTTGGCAGCAATTTCTCTTTTGGAGACCCGAAAATGAATTCTAATGATGTGGCCACCATCATCAGGATTATTTTCCAGCGACCTAAAAGAGTTTAGAGCTTTCATCTCTCTAAAACAACTTTCAAAACCTTTGAAATTCATTTTCAAATCAAAAAGATTTAAATTTTTCAAATCTCCAAAGTTTACAAATTCTTTTCAAAACATTTCCAACAACTTCTCTGGAATTCCGTTTTAAATTATAAGTCACAATTATAATTTATATTCTCAAATTTCATTCGTATGTGAATTAATTTCTTAATTTTGGAGTTACGATTCCAATTTCTCATTTACTTTCAATGATAATAAATTAATATTATTACTCCTAACAACCATGCAACCATATACTATAGTAATTCATAGAAAATGATTTCTTTTCTATACAAAAATAGTTTTGGGCAAAATTATCTCATTCACCTTATTTAAAACAATACTGTGTCGTCTTACCTCGTTTAAGTGTTTAGAAATCCCTATCGATAATATGGCGTCCCATATACCGACCAAAATTCATAAACATCTCAACGGATAAGCAAACACAATATAAAACATTTTTATATTCAAATAACAAATACGCGCTCATATCTATTATTACACTCAAACTCATTCTAGAGTACTACTAACTCTATCTCTAATGAGTAACACCCAACAGAGCAGGGTTGTCGCTTAACCATATGCTCTGATACCACGCTGTCACGTACCGAAATTATCGACTTTCGAAAATTCGACATCGATACTCACTTTATCGACTGCCGAGCAATCGAGTGCCAAAAACTCCAATAGTGAGGGTTTTAAGAAAAAGAAAAAGTAGAAGAAGAAGAAAAAGAGAAGAAAGAAAGAAGAACAACAACAGAACAAGAGCAGAAACAGAAAACAATATCAGAATCTTACACATCGCAGCGGAACAATATATAATAAATAAACACTAGTCTTTTAAAACAAAGAATTATATCAGTTTTTACATACATCAATCATCAGAGTCAATATACAACAATGGACAGTTTTATAAACTTGTCCTCATACAGAATACACAGCGGAATAAATATATCAGATACAAATACTACGTCTCGTCATCCAGCTTATCTCCAAGCTCCAGAATATCCAGAATATCCTAATAACATAACTCTAGGCTGCCCGTGTGGAAATTGGTGGGCACCCAGAGTTTAGAAGGGAAACAATAAACTCCGAGTCAGTCATGGTGACTGGTGTGAGATCATAAAACAGTTATTCTTTATAACGACAAAATAATTTTAAAGTCAATTCGAAATGCTTTTTGGAAAATGAAACTACCATAAGACCTCCCACCACACACACAATGCAAACGCAGAATTGGAGGAGATTTCTTCTTATGATAGTCAAAGATGCTTACTACGCAAAAATCAAATCATTTTGGATATTATTATTAGTGCATAGTGTAGAAAACATTTCGAAAGTATAATATTAATCTTAGCCAACATACGACCAGTATCGTATGCCTACTATAGCTACCATCTAAACAGTGGTGACCACCGTACGTAAATGGCAGGTTCTACAACTAATACCGTACAAGGTTCGTATTGGAGTTTGGATTTCCAACAAATGGTCAGGCTAAGGAACTTCCTATCCATGATGGGTACGTCCCTGGAATAGACGACCCGAGAACCTAACCGGATCTCTGCCAACACAAGGCCGGGTTACCTCTGCAAAAATAGGTAACTACTGACACGCGTATGCCATCCCTCGATCGTCACCGATCTTCCCGAGGATCCCCGATTTCCAACAAACCACAAAGTAATAAATTTGCAGCAACCACAGAGGTTAAGTATCTGGGCTCCATACCATGATACCACCTTTATCCAGAAGGAATGACATACACTAAGGGGCGCTACTCCCTAGAACCTTGCTGCATCCTTCCTGTTTCGACCATTTCCGGGGTGTGAGGCTCGACGAAGTCTCGTCCACAAAGCTACGCTTTCTACAAAGCCCTGCTTCGGGTCAAACAAAATGATCAACCTATGATCACAAAGATATAAGATCAAACAAATGATCATATCACAAATGATCAAACACTGATCATTTCACAGCAACACTCAGTATGCCACGTTACCAAATTGGGATATATCGCTGATAAATTTCAACTACATAACCTCTGAGCTCGTACGTCTTAAAGAAGGGTGTTAAGCTAAGAGAATAAATTCTCCGCCACCAACAGAAATGTATTTGAAAGAAATCAGCTTTATATCTCAAATTGTAACGTCAGACACACAATCCATACAAGTCTGTTCCGGGATCGAACAGAACCGAAGGCACTTCTCACGAAGCCCTTGCATTTCCGGATAATTTTCTAATCACGTCCGGACTTCCCGTCACTAAGGGTGATAAAACCTCTAAATCGGAGATCAGCCGATGTAGAGTAACTCGACGGTAATCCTTCCGTTTTCAAAAATATCCGGTCTTCAACACCGGTCTTCAAATGCAATTCATAACGACGTATCACATATTCGGAATGGGTTATACGACCCCATGGTCCTTTCCCGGCTAACCCGAATAGTGAGCGCTTATTCAAAAATAAGTGTGGCATTCAAATTCATCCAATTCACAACAAATACCTATCTAAAGGTAATTATTGATAGTCGGTTATTTAACTATCAATAAAGATGCGCAACATCATCAGATTCCAAATTATTTCATCTTCAAAAATATCTTTACTAGATATAAAATTTCCACACTTCAAAAATAAATCAATATTTATTTTTAAACAACTTCCCTTTCTTTTATAAATTCCATATTGAATTTATATTTTCGAATATCTACTGATATTCGATTTTCAAATCGTTTTCAATATTCAATTTCAATTTATCTTTAAGAAGATAAATTCTCAAAAACATCTCATTTCGTTTTGGAAAACATTTCCATACTTATTTAAAAATAAGTGTTTCACAAATCTATTTATTTTCAACATTTGAAAATATTCAATATACTTAAATCAAATTAAGTATATATTTCATTCTTTAAGGAAATCTATTTTCTATAACAACATCAATTTGAGTCAAAACGAATGTAACGTAAAACATCGTTACGACGACTCAAAAATCACTAGTATAGGGATTCGAAATTAAGATAGATATGTAAATCCCAATACTATATAAAAACATTTTCTTTCGAAAATCATTTACTATAACAACAGTGTTATAGTCCATCATTTCCTTATATTTTCGAAAACGCCTATTTCAACAATGAACGTTGAAATCTATGGTTTTGATACTTAACACGTTTTAAAACATCTTTTAAAACAATTACCTCATTTTATAATATCGTTTCTCCAGAACCATATCCATTTTACTTAAAAATATATTCACTGTCCAAAATCGTGAATATACTTCGCTAACCACATTTCAATCTTTTCTACACATTTATTTCAAGAATAATTCGCTATCCAAAATCGCGAATATATCTTCTTTAATAATCTTCTATATTTAATTTATCAAATTCAATCGATTTCGAATTTATAAACACGGTTATAAATTCTATTCTATTTTAATAACAACCTCGACTTATAAATCTTCTTTTTATCAACTTCTATATTTTTACTTATCAAAATAAGTGATTTCGGATTTATAAACAACTTTTATAAATTCCAATTCTAATTATAAAAACTTCAATCCCAAATCAATTTCGATATTGATTTCTAAATTTATTTTCAACTTTAAATAAAAGATTCCATATTGATTTCTCAAAAGTTCTTTTCCAAATATTAAATCAATTACAGATTGATTTCTAATTTTATTTATCACTACTAAATAAATTCCTTATTTTTCTCAAATCATTCAATATCCTGTTTTTAAATGGATTCTTCAAATTGAAATCATTTTACATTGATTTCCCAAATTCTTTCAATTTACCAAATTAAATTTCTAATTGGATTTCCAACTTATCTTCTTTTAATAAATTCCTTTTTTAAGGAAATAAATTTCAATCGTTTCTTTCAATCTATTTAAAAATCCAAATTCTTAAATTAAATTCTTCAAATTATAATCACTATTTTACGAAATCCATTTATTTAACATTTTCACTTGATTCTGGGATTAATTCAATAATATTTCAAAAATCAGCCTTTATTCTTTTAAATTCTTTTCTTCAAATTTAATAAATTTCTAAAATTAAATTTACTTAAAAATTTCTACTTGAATTTCAAAAATTCAATTTCATTTAGTTTTGGAATCCAATGATATCAAACATCCATTCAGCTAAATTTTAGCTTTCAAACAATTTCCAGACATCAATATGATCAATAACATCAATATAGTTATTCACAGATTCATATCACAGTCGAAATAAATTCAATCAATGTGAGGGGTCCAGTTGGATCCCTCCATCCTGTTTTCCTGCATCCAAAGACGTTAGCACAATACCAACTCCGCTCCAGTACGGAATTATCGCGGTATATGGGTTTTATAAAAATCCGCTTACTAACGGCGCAATAGGGTCTCATCCGCTATACGAGGCAGGAAATCATCAATCCAATATATACATATGCCAATATGTATATATTGCTATATATAGATATATATCCTACTATATTTAATATCACATCCAATAGCAATCATATCAGTCAATAAATAACTGCAATACAAAATTTATTTGAGTGAGAAAGATCTCACCTTAGCTTTAATTTGCATTCCATTTTCAATTTTCGGCTTGATTTCTTTACAGATTTTGACCTAGTATAAATAATTATACAATTCGTTAATATTCGAACAAATCGAATAATAAATTTTTCATTTGATAGATTTTATTAAATTTGGCTAATGATTTTGGGTTTAAACTAATAATTCATTCTTAACTTATTATTTTCGAATAATAAATAATATTTCTTTTGATAAGTCATTGTATCTAATAAATTAAATCTCTAACTAATTTTCTTTTACAAATAATTTATTTCTAACAACAAAAATCATTGCTTAAGTTTTATTAACAATCAATCTCCAAAATCTTGACCTTGTAAAACATGCTACAATTTATTAAAATTCGAAATAGATCGAACATCTAAATTCTCATTCGATACATTTTATTAACCAAAGACTTTATTTAAACTAATAATTTAAATTTTAACCTAATCAATTAATTTATTCTATAAAACAAATTTTCTTCACTGTATGGAAATCTCAGTGCATATATTTATACTTAAACGTATATATATAAATTTATTTAAAATCGAATAACTAAAAAAAAATTTCCTCACTGCGAATTCAAACTCGAAGACACCATCGACGAATCCCAGCGATCGAGCTATCACCATCGCGATTCCCTGCCTCACGTGAACAATCACGAACAACCCTACGACATTGCATTGCCGCTGCCTCGAGCTCAAGCTCAAAACTCCATCGCGACGCCTGCGAAAACCTTAGCCGTCCTCATCGATCGCGTGCGCGCTCGCCTCGAACGCGTGCAAATCCCATGCCGCTGTCGATTCCAGAGATCGACGAACTGCAGCCTCCAGTCGAACGCCACTGTCTTCGAATCGCGAAACCTCAGCCAACCCTAACCCCTAGATGCTCGCGCACGCGAAAGTCGCGCCCTAGCAACCTCGACTGATTCAATCTTGTTCCCAGGTGAAGCCCTAGCTTACTCAAAAACTGGCCATGCTCTGCCATTACTGTTGATGGAGGATGAAGAGGAGACGGCTCGCGATCCCTCTATTTTTTCGAGCTGTGAATTTGATTTGAAGAAGGAAGGAAGAACAGATTAAATTTCGATTTGAATGTCCCCTTTTTTCTCGAACGCAGTTGATTTGAGAAGGAGTCATGAGTTGGAAGGGACAGAGGAAGAGAAGCTTTCGTTTAAAATAAGAAAGTGATTTTCTTTTCTTCTGAGAGGCTTCGGCCATTATTCTTTATTTTGAACGAGACGCTGAAGTGTTCTGCCGTGAAACGAAATAAAGGGGAGGAAAGGGTACGCGATGCAGCAAAGAATAGGTACGAAGGAAACAATCTGGGTGCGTGATGTACGTATTGTCGGTTTAAAAGAGTGAATATATTTTATTCAAATTCAATTGGTCCAAGTATAAATTTCTACGCGTTTATATATCGTACGCTCACACAACAACTCCAAAAATTACGAAAATTGGAATCCGGTAATAATTCAATATTACGGACCCAATGGAACTGGTTTCGTCGAATTTCAGGACTGTTTGAAAAATGACTATTTTTAAATATCGATTCGAACGATATAATTTCAAAACTGAACAAACACTTTCAAATTCAATTCTGAAACTTCAATTATCTTCAGTATTATCAATATGAATTTTAAAAGCTTTTGAAATATTTTTCTTTGGCTTTAAATTGAAGATTTAAACTTTTATTCAACTCCCAATAGATTAAATTTTATAATTTAATCGCCAAATTCAAAGTTATATCGGGGATTCAAATTAAATTACCGTTCAAATATTTAAAATTAATTAAATATTCTCAATTTAAATTTGTTCAAAATTCTGGGTCGTTACATCGGTGCTCGCACAAAGAAGTTACATGGATGGTCGCTCCTCCACAGCCTTATTCTCCGCGCTAATTGACAGCACTACATCGTAGTGTTCTTGGTTAGCATGGGTATAGAGGTGGGGCGTCACATGAAATTGAAGTTGAATAAGTTCAAATTAAATTGGGAATTGGGATTAATTCAAACAGATATTGAAATGATTTGAAATTGAAGAGGATTCAATGTGAAATTAGTCTAAATTAATTTGAATAATTTGGAGTTGTAATTTAAGTGAATATGTTCAAAATCAAGTGGAATTTGTGTCGAATTTGGAAAGAAGTTGAGGTTAATGCAACTGGACCTGGGATTAAATCAATTTCAATGGAAATTGAAGTTACTCAAATTAGAATTGGATCAATTTAAATGGAAATGAAATTTAAATTGAATTGGTGGGAATGAAGATCGGGAATTGAATGGTTTGGCTCTGGACTATTTTCAAAATAAATTATTTTAATATAAATCTATTTTCCCAACTATTTACTATACAACTTTTCTTTTTAAACCTAAAACTATCTTAAGCTTGTTTTACAATTACTTTTGGAACTATCTAACTATTTCACAACTGTTTTATAAACTAATTACTATTTTTCTACTACTCTATAACTGATTATTGTTTTACAACTATTTTGCAATTATTTTACTATTTTCAATTATTTTATGATTACTTAACTGTTTTACAGCTATTTTACAAACTAATAATTATTTTTCAACTACTATCTATTTTTAAATTTTTTCAAGCTATTTTCTAAATATAAACTGGTCGAAGTTCAAACTGTTATTGATTAAATACCCATCTGAGATAAGAATTGAAGTGATAATCCAAATGGGAATTAAGGCAAATGTGAATAAGTGAATAAATCCAAAGTGAGGATGAATAGAAAGGAAATTGATTTAGTTAATAATCAATGAAGATAAATACGTAGGATATGTGTATATTATTCTATTCGCATAATGGTTTGATCCAGATTCGAGCATAGAATTTCGGGATAATATTATCGATCCGAATTAGGATTTTTCGCTTGATTTTCGATGGTGAACCTGGATATGGATTGTTGATTGGTTCTGGATATTCTCTATCATAGTTGTGACTATGCAAGGAGAATGATGGTTTCTGATCAAGAAACCAGATCTGAGTCCGCACTAGGAAGTCGGGTGGACGATACTAGTTCGGAAGTGAAATTGTGTGATCGAGTGGGCGATCAGATTGATATTGCTTACAGATGATATGAGTACATCGTACGGGTTTGAATAAAATTGATATTGAAAATTTATGGATAAGAACTGTAAATGATTTTTGAAATTGAAAGTATATTTTGTGAAATATATGATGAAATAAAGTGAAAATTGGATATTCCTATTGTAAAAATTTACTTTATGAAAGTAAGTAATTTGGTTAATAACTTTATAAAAGAGTAATAAAATTTGAATATTTGATTTGGGATAAACAAAGTTATATATCTTTGTTATATATATGATAAAACTCCCCTTGTTGAATCTTTTACCAGAAGAAAAAGTTTTTTGAAAGTATTTAAAGTATAGAAAGGGAATTTATACAAGTTTGAAGTGATCCAAAGATTTTTAAAGTTATATATATATATATATGTATATATATCTAAAGAATCTTATGAGAATGATTTTGAGAAAAGGTTTTTGGAACCTATGGACTTTGGAAAGGCTTTTGATTTGTGGATAAAATCAATATTGGATTTGGGAAAGCCTGATTTGTGAATTATCGATTTTGGGAATCGATTTTGTGTAAAAGCACTTATATGAAATTCATACAAGGTGTATGATTTGGAAAATACTATATGTGTATAGTATAAAGTGTTTTGAGATTGGCTCTGGGGAAAAAGGCGCTCCCTAGAAATGAACTTCTCAGGAGTGCCACAGGGTGGCACTGCCTTGAGCCTCTAAGGGGAGGTTCTAAAGATGATCCTATGAGGAGTCCAGACAAAACTAGTTCCTGAGGATTATTTGTGTAGCGAAAGTCGAGGGGCTGGTGCCACAGAGGCATTTGGGTTATGCTGTGACGACAGTGTAGGTCGATGTCACTGCGATCTACTGCAGACCATAGCGAAAGTCGTGTGTGCCGCTGAGAGCCAATAGTCCACGTTTGATTTTATATCGGTAGACTGCAACACTATGGTAACATAGCGAAAGTCGTGTGAGCCACTGAGAGCCAATAGTCTATGTTTGATTTTACATCGGTAGACTGTGACCTATGTGAGAGTGGAGAAGTTTCATTTCGACAGCGTAATCGAGAGGCCGCAGAGAGCCTGCAGTTACATGGACTTTTGTTGTGACGGCAACGTAACCCAGGAATGTAACTGTGATCTGTTGTGGGTTCCATGGTGTAATCAGTTACATGGACTTTTGCTGCGATGGCAACGTAACCCAGTATGTAACTTCGACCATGGATGGGTGTGATGATTTCCAGAGCATTCTCACCAAGATATTTCCTCTATTTCAAAAACTGTTTTCTATATTTTCAATAAAAAATTATTTTTCAAAATATTTCACTGGATGTTGGAAACGGGTCTGCCAAGCACTTATAGATTTTCAGTCCTACGCCTGATCAACGTATGACCGAATTTCTGTGAGAACAAGGATGGACTTGTCAAAACATCGAGTTATAAAAGTATTTTTATAAAAACTATTTTAGAAATATTATATAGATTTTTAAAGTAATTTAAAAATGATCAAAGAAAATTTATATGATTTTAAGCATTTTCATAAATTCTGGCTTCGTTCCTTTTCGAGGACGAAAAGTTTTAAGGGGGGAGGAATGTGACGACCCGGTATTTTGGCAGTATTATTTTAATAGATATTTAATCTAATATAAATAAAAAGTGAACTTATCATTTTAAAATAAATAAATCTTTGGAAATATCTGCCATTTATTTATATACATTTGTATTTTGAAAGGGAAATTTGATTTTGAAAAATTAAAAAAAATCTCTTAATATGTGTAAAATAAAATTTATCTTATATAACTGAATTAAAATATTCTATCTTATTAACATTTGATGAATATATATATATATGGATAATAATGTTTGAAATAAAATTAAATTCTATCAATATAAAATATAAGTATACAATGTAAGTAAAACTTATGGAATATAATTTAAATGTTGATAGAAATAGAAATAAAAACAAGGACTAAGTAGTTAAGGTATGCTTGCAACATATGTTTAAAATTGTAAGAACAAGGTATAAAATAAAATAAGCACAAAGTGTAAAATAATACCAGACAAACATATATATATAAAATTATTCAAGCTAGAAGTCTTCATACGAAATATCTATATGTACAACAAAAATATATAAATAAATGAATAAGCTTCTACAATAAGACAATGTAACATATAGCAGAATATGCTTAAAACATCAAGTTGAATAGACCTGAAAAAAATAATATAAGAACAAGTAAGACAATATAAACAAGATAAAATATAATATGTATGAGATATTCATGTACATAGAGATGAATATGTGTAAACCTACAAGGGAGACAAGTATTTAATGCAAGCTACCATATATCATTTCAGCCTACAAATTGGGATAAAAATCTCTGGTACAAACATAAACAAAATATTATTAGTACATAAAAATCTTGCATCAACATCATATTTTAGCCTGTACAACAACTTTGAATATATTATCTTCATAATTCCAGTTCGTCCAAATTTTTTTTTATCAAACCTGGAAACTAAACTCAACAAAGATTTCCAGTTTCAAAGATCATCAAGCAATCAAAGCAACTTCATTTCAGTTTAAAAAGCAAGATCATATCAGTAAGCAAATCAAGTGACAAGATCAATTTCCAGTTTTAAAAAAAACTATGAATCCAGGCTTCTCTGTTATTTCACTGTGAGTAAAACAAACCTATTGAACTATAATCTGTTGATATCTGGATGTTGTGATTATATTTGAAGTATAGTGGTGATAAGTTCTTGCATGAAGGTAAATATTATTGTATATATTTGGGTGTAAATAGGTGTGCATGTTTGGGAACAGGGAAGAAATGTTCTGTTCATAATTTACAGGTTTTAAAACCCGATCAAAAATCTAAAACATCCCACCTAAACCAATTAGACTTTGATTTCTGAATGAAAAGTATTTGTATGTGTATAACTCCATTTATTAAAACAGATTCAAAGGAAAATATTGGGTAAATATTTTGAATTTGGAAGTATACAGTGAGTATCTTTTATTTAAAAACAGTTTAACAATCTGTGATGAAACCTTGTTGCATGTGTAGAAATATAGTCTATAATGCTTGCTTGAGTCTTTAATATAAATGTGTGTATATAAGTATAATATGTCTGTAAATTGACTCTGTATATCTTTATTTGTGCTCTGTTATTAGTAACAGGCTCAACTTCATCAAAAAAATAATAATTCCAATCTTCTTAAATAATCAATATTAGATTTTGATCACTAAAAAGAAAAGGGTAATAACAATGTGTTATTCTTTTAAAAATAATTTTAAGTGACTGTATTTGGTTAATATTATGTAAAATTTATAATTACAGTAGTAATCAGGGAATGGGTAAAATTCAAACATGTTAATGTAAATCTCTGATTATATAATCTGGAAAGTGAAGTCAAATCATGAATTTAGGTATAAAGATTGAGATTATTCGTTTGGGTTCGATGAGATTTTCGGTGGTGAACGATTTTGGGTATTTTGGCTACCCACGGCGATCGAAAGCAAGTTGGAGCTTGTGGTTTTGCATGGTGGTGGCCGGGGTGTCAGAGGTCTCAGGAAAAATACTTTGGAATTTCACTAATGGCTGTGGCGGTTGGAATTGGGAAAAGTAGGGTTTTATACCTAGTTGAAGTTGTCGATGTTGTGGAAATTCGTACGGTGACTAGGGTGGACCAGAGTGGTTCGCGATGTTGGGAAGTGGAGCTGGAAGTCGTGGCGATTCGATAGTGGTGATGGCGAGGTTCATCGTGGTCAAGTTCATCAGTGGTTGGTGGTTTTCCAATCGGGTTGGTTCCAGTTATTGTTCGTCTGGTTCAATTTCGTCTCACAGGCGAGATTGTCGGAGTTTGTGGGTCGGTTGAGTCGGGAAGGTGGTCGCCGACTTGCTGATGACCTCGGCAAGGAACGGAGGTTGTCACATACCGAAATTTTCGACTTTCGAAAATTCGACATCGATACTCACTTTATCGACTGCCGAGCAATCGAGTGCCGGAAACTCCAATAGTGAGGGTTTTTAGAAAGAAGAAAAAGTAGAAGAAGAAGAAGATAGAAGAAAAAGAGAAGAAAGAAAGAAGAAGAACAACAGAAAACACATCAGAACAGAAAACAATATCAGAATCTTACACATCGCAGCGGAACAATATACGATAGATAATTACTAGTCTTTTAAAACAAAGAACTATATCATTTTAAACATACATCAATCATCAGAGTCAATATACAACAATGGACAGTTATATAACTTGTCCTCATACAGAATACATAGCGGAATAAATACTATCAGATACAAATACTACGTCTCGTCATCCAGCTTGCTTCCAAAGCTCCAGAATATCCAGAATATCCTGATAACCTAACTCTAGACTGCCCGTGTGGAAATTGGTGGGCACCCAGAGTTTAGAAGGGAAACAATAAACTCCGAGTCAGTCATGGTGACTGGTGTGAGAACGTAAAACAGTTATTTATCTTTAAAATAAACAACAGAAAAATTTTAAAGTCAATTCGCAATGCTTTTGGAAAATGAAACTACCATAAGACCTCCCACCACACACACAATGCAAACGCAGACTTGGAGGAGATTTCTTCTTATGATAGTCAAAGATGCTTACTACGCAAAAAATCAAATTCTTTTTGATATTATTATTAGTGCATAGTGGAAAACATTTCGAAAGTAGAATATAAATCTTAGCCAGCATAGGTACCATTATATTATGCCTGCTATAGCTGCCTCCTGAGGAGACAGGTTATACAATTGAAATCGTAAAGGCTCGTATTGTTTCTTTGGATTTCCAACAAATGGTCAGGCTAAGGAACTTCCTATCCACGATGGGTACGTCCCTGGAATAGACGACCCGAGAACCTAACCGGATCTCTGCCAACACAAGGCCGGGTTACCTCTGCAAAAATAGGTAACTACTGACATGCGTATGCCAATTCCACTTCGAGGTGGAATATCGCGGTATATTTTGATTTAACACTTATAATATTGGTGAGGAATCCAGTTGGATCCCTCCAACCTGTTTCCCTGCAACCAAAGACGTTAGCACAATACCAATTCCACTTCGAGGTGGAATATCGCGGTATATAGGTTTTATAAAAATCCGCTTACTA
Source organism: Allium fistulosum (assembly GCA_030737815.1). Classification (NCBI taxonomy): domain Eukaryota; kingdom Viridiplantae; phylum Streptophyta; class Magnoliopsida; order Asparagales; family Amaryllidaceae; genus Allium; species Allium fistulosum. The sequence continues at coordinate 660,362 of JASFAW010000025.1, forward strand.
ACGGCGCAATAGGGTCTCATCCGCTATACGAGGCGGGAAATCAATCAATCCAATATATACATATGCCAATATGTATATATTGCTATATATAGATATATATCCTACTATATCTAATATCACATCCAAACAGTCAATCATCAATCAATAACTGTAAATAATTCCACATTCAATTGAGTGAGAAGATCTCACCGTGATTTTAATTCTGATTCCAGCGTTTATTTTCGAATAAAATTAAACGAGCGTTTAATTTTACCCGAAATTCAAACTAGCTCCAAATGGCTCCAATTCAGTTCCATAGCGAAGTGCAAAACGAAACGAACGCAATGCAAGAAGTTTCGTCGAATTCCGATCTCGCATGAAAGAGATATGCAATTTTAAAGTTCGTACAAATTTAAATATAATTAAATTACAATTTCTATTTTTAATTTTATACCAAACTAATCAGAACCGTTCGTTTCAAAGCCCTACATCCCTGCCCTTGCACGCGAAGCTTCTTCCTGGTTCCTCCTTCGTTCGCGTGAACTCACGTATCAAACCCAAACTCACGTTCGAAATCGAACGTTGCTCCCTCACTTAACTCGATCGGAATTTTGATCGGAGGCCACCATTTGCAAGCTCGTCGCCTCGCCTACCCCTGCCTGGAATTTCGTGAAACTCGGTCATGTGTGGACGAAGAAAGACGCGAGGAAACGTGTAGAATTCATGACCCAAAAGCCATCGATCCACATCTCCATTTACAATCATAACCGTACGGATTTGAAGTACTTCCCGAGCTCTAGAACTTTCGTGTTGATAATTTCTTGAATTGGTTAGTGGATTTGAAGAAAAAACGAGGTGAAGTCGGTGACTTCCTGGCCATTGATTTCAAAAATGGCGGCTGCTGCTTAGAACTAGGGTTTTGCCAAATTGAAGAAGATGGTTCCTTTTTATAGAAAAATTCTCAATTCACTATTCATCCGGAATTTCCAAACTCCGATTTACGCGCGGTAACTGACGTTTCTGGGGTTTATCCCACGTTCCGAACGCAATGGAACAGGTTTCGGAAGCTAATTCGATCGTCTGTGTGAGATATGACAATAAACGATCAATTTAAATTAAACCGATTTAAATTGATTTCGAGGCGTTTTAATTTGTACCGGACAAACGGTAAATCCAAAAATTACGAAATTTGAAATCTTATAATAATATCACATTACGGATCCGATGAAACTAGTTTCATCAAAATCCGAGACTTTTTGAAAAATGACTAATTTAACTCGACGATTTAAAATTAAAACGATATCGATGCGTTTCGAGCTGCCACGGTCAAACGATAACTTCGATTGCTACGAAAATTGAAATCCGATAATAACTAACTATTACGGATCCAATGGAACTGGTCTCGTTCAATTCTGAGACTGTTCGAAAATTGGCTATTTTTACAGTCGATAATTAAATATTAAAATATTCAATTTTCACAGATTAACTCCAAATTCAATTTTAAAAGTTCTATAACCTTTCTATAACTCCAGTATGATTAAATAAAATTTTCCAAATCAATTTCAATCATTTTAACTCGATTTTTAATTATCTCTGGAATTTCACTATTTAATTTATCGATTTAATTATCAAATTAAATCCAATATCCTTTAAATAAGTTATTCGACTTATTAAATTCATTTATTAATATTTAAAATTAATTAAATATTCGAATTTTTATCATCAAAAATTCTGGGTCGTTACAAACTTCCCCCCTTAAAAGAATTTCGTCCTCGAAATTACAAGTTAGGAAAAAATGGTCCTTAACTCGTCTACTATTTTTCACAATTCAATAGTTTTATCAAATTATCGAAACAAATCTTTCTACTAAAGATTCGTTATCATTCAACTAAATTTCCAACTTCAATTATAAGTTTCAACAGCATTGTTTTACTTCAAAATTCAAATTTAAACTTTCAAAATTTTCTCAAAAATTTTCTAACGCTCTAAATTTCCGAAAAATTTCGCCAGCGTCTCCTTTGCGCGGCTAATACGGCACGACTACAAAACGTCCCTACGGACTCTCAGATTTCAAAAAGAAAAAGAAAAAACCAAGCGGCTAGACCAGAAATCATCAAAAACTCATATTGGAATTCAAATACGTACCTTTTTCGAGCAATTCAAATTTATCTTTGAAATTAAATTCCAATTCCTTTATACCTGTATATCCTACTAGCCATAATATCTAGTTACATATATTCAAACCATTTTGCAAATTCTATTACAAAATTTTCAATATAAACTTCTTATACATTTTTACTTCACTATTGAAGTTACATATTCTTTTTCATTCAATTTTACATTTCAAAAATTCCATTTGAATTCAATCTCATCTTTTATCTTTAGTTGATAACTATACTATTCTAAATTAGTTTTATTTACTAATTTATTCGTCTTCAATTTGAATTTCATTCCAATCAGATTTCAAATATTCTATAAGTTATCAATTTATTTACATCTTGATTTATACAATCATTTACACATTCACATTCACAATTCCATTTCATTAAGGAATTTTATTTATATTTATAAATTCTTTTACAATTTATATCCACCATTTTATTCATATATGAATTTATTTCCTTATACTTTCAATTCACATTTATAGATTTCATTTGTTAATGAACTTTAATTCCAATCACATTTACATATTTTACATTAACAATTTCTATTTGTATAAGTTATCAATTCAATAATATTCCATAAATATTCTTATTAAGTATTCCAGAGTCTTTTCAACCTTTCAAAACCATTTTGAAAACAATTCAAATTTATCTTTTGAATTTTCAAAACAAAACTCAATTTTCCAAACAACTTTCATTTAAAACAACTTGGCAGCAATTTCTCTTTTGGAAACCCGAAAATGAACATCGATAAGGCTGCAGTCATTACCGAAGTTATTTTCCAGCGACCGAAAAGAGTTTAGAGCTTTCATCTCTCCAAAATACTTTTCAAAACCTTTGGAATTCATTTTCAAATCAAAAAGATTTTAAACTTTTCAAATCTCCAAAATTCTCAAATTCTTTTCAAAACATTTCCAAAAACTTCTCTGGAATTTCGTTTTAAATTACAAATCACTTTTATAATTTTCTTCCTCACATTTCATTTATATGTGAATTCATTTCTTAACTTTGGAGTTATAATTCCAATTTCTTATTCAATTTCAGTGATGATAATTCACTATTATTACTTCCTAACATCCATGCAACCATATCCTATAGTACTTTATAGAAAAACATTTCTTTTCTATACAAAAATAGTTTTGGGTAAAATTATTTCATTTACCCTATTTTAAAAACAATACTGTGCCGAATTGTTCTATTCAAGTGTTTAGAGATCCCTATCAATGATCGTTAATTACTCGTATTGACCAGAATCCATATACCACTCAATAAATCAATCATCACAATATAAAACAATTTTATATTCACGAACAAATACGCGCTCATATCTATTATTACACTCAACTCATTCTAGAGTACTACTGACTCTATCTCTAATGAGTAACACCCAACAGAGCAGGGTTGTCGCTTAACCATATGCTCTGATACCACTTTGTCACATACCGAAATTTTCGACTTTCGAAAATTCGACATCGATACTCACTTTATCGACTGCCGAGCAATCGAGTGCCGGAAACTCCAATAGTGAGGGTTTTTAGAAAGAAGAAAAAGTAGAAGAAGAAGAAGATAGAAGAAAAAGAGAAGAAAGAAAGAAGAAGAACAACAGAAAACACATCAGAACAGAAAACAATATCAGAATCTTACACATCGCAGCGGAACAATATACAATAGATAATTACTAGTCTTTTAAAACAAAGAACTATATCATTTTAAACATACATCAATCATCAGAGTCAATATACAACAATGGACAGTTATATAACTTGTCCTCATACAGAATACACAACGGAATAAATACTATCAGATACAAATACTACGTCTCGTCATCCAGCTTGCTTCCAAAGCTCCAGAATATCCAGAATATCCTGATAACCTAACTCTAGACTGCCCGTGTGGAAATTGGTGGGCACCCAGAGTTTAGAAGGGAAACAATAAACTCCGAGTCAGTCATGGTGACTGGTGTGAGATCGTAAAACAGTTATTTATCTTTAAAATAAACAACAGAAAAATTTTAAAGTCAATTCGCAATGCTTTTGGAAAATGAAACTACCATAAGACCTCCCACCACACACACAATGCAAATGCAGACTTGGAGGAGATTTCTTCTTATGATAGTCAAAGATGCTTACTACGCAAAAAATCAAATTCTTTTTGATATTATTATTAGTGCATAGTGGAAAACATTTCGAAAGTAGAATATAAATCTTAGCCAGCATAGGTACCATTATATTATGCCTGCTATAGCTGCCTCCTGAGGAGACAGGTTATACAATTGAAATCGTAAAGGCTCGTATTGTTTCTTTGGATTTCCAACAAATGGTCAGGCTAAGGAACTTCCTATCCACGATGGGTACGTCCCTGGAATAGACGACCCGAGAACCTAACCGGATCTCTGCCAACACAAGGCCGGGTTACCTCTGCAAAAATAGGTAACTACTGACACGCGTATGCCATCCCCCGATCGTCACCGATCTTCCCGAGGATCCCCGATTCGCAACAAACCACATAGAAAAAAAATAATGCAGTAACCACAGAGGTTAACTATCTGGGCTCCATACCATGATACCACCTTTATCCAGAAGGAATGACATACACTAAGGGGCGCTACTCCCTAGAACCTTGCCGCATTCGTCCTGTTTCGACCATTTCCGGGGTGTGAGGCTCGATGAAGTCTCGTCCACAAAGCTACGCTTTCTCAAAAAGCCCTGCTTCGGGTCAAACAAAATGATCAACCTATGATCACAAAGATATAAGATCAAACAAATGATCATATCACAAATGATCAAACACCGATCATTTCACAGCAACACTCAGTATGCCACGTTACCAAATTGGGATATATCGCTGATAAATTTCAACTACATAACCTATGAGCTCGTGCGTCTCAGAGAAGGGTGTTAAGCTAAGAGAATAAATTCTCCGCCACCAACAGAAATGTATTTGAAAGAAATCAGCTTTATATCTCAAATTGTAACGTCAGACACACAATCCATACAAGTCTGTTCCGGGATCGAACAGAACCGAAGGCACTTCTCACGAAGCCCTTGCACTTCCGGATAATTTTCTAATCACGTCCGGACTTCCCGTCACTAAGGGTGATAAAACCTCTAAATCGAAGATTAGTCGATGTAGAGTAACTCGACGGTAATCCTTCCGTTTTCAAAAATATTCGGTCTTCAACACCGGTCTTCAAATGCGATTCATAACGACGTATCACATATTCGGAATGGGTTATACGACCCCATGGTCCTTTCCCGGCTAACCCGAATAGTGAGCGCTTATTCAAAAATATGTGTGGCATTCAATTTCATCCAATTCACAACAAATACCTATCTAAAGGTAATTATTGATAGTCGGTTATTTAACTATCAATAAAGATGCGCAACATCATCAGATTCAAAATAATTTCCCAAATTATTTCATCTTCAAAAATATCTTTACTAGATATAAAATTTCCACACTTCAAAAATAAATCGATATTTATTTTTAAACAACTTCCCTTCCTTTTATAAATTCCATAGTGAATTTATATTTCAGAAATATCTACTGATATACGATTTTCAAATCGATTCCAATATTCATTTTCAATTTATCTTTAAGAAGATAAAATCTCAAAATAGTTCATTTCATATTGGAAAAACATTTCCATACTTATTTAATAATAAGTGTTTCACAAATCATTTATTTTCAACACTTGGAAAATATTCGATATACTTAAATCAAAATTTAGTATATATCTTATTCTTTAAGGAAATCATTCTTAAAACACATTTATTTGAGTCAAAACGAATGTTTCGTAAAACATCGTTACGACGACTCAAAATCACTAGTATAGGGATTCAGAATTTAGATAGATATATGAATCCCAATACCATACAAAAATATTTCCTTTCGGAAACCATTTACTATAACAACAGTGTTATAGTCCATCATTTCCTTAAATTCCTCGAAAACGTCTATTTCAACAATAAAAGTTGAAATCTATGTATTCGATACTTATCACGTTTTAAAACATCTTTTAAAACAATTACTTCATTTCTGTAATATCGCTTTCCCAAAACAAGTTCATTTTACTTAACAATATATTCACTGTCCAAAATCGTGAATATACTTCACTAACCAGATTTCCATATTTTCTACACATCTTATTTAAATAATAATCCGCTATCCAATATCGCGAATATATCTCCTTTAACATTTTAATTTATCAAATCCAATTGATTTCGAATTTATAAAACAACGTTTATAAATTCACCTTTTTATATTCCATAACACTTTGATTTATAGATTCCTTTTTATTGACTTCTATAATTCACTCATCAAAATAAGTGATTTCGGATTTATAAAACAATGTTTATAAATCACTTTTATACTTTATAACAATTTCGACTTATGAAATCGTTTCATTTAGCAATTTCTATTTATATCCCATCTAAGTGCAAAAATCTTATTTATCAGTAAATTTCTTATAAATCTTTTATTCTACAACATCTGTTCACTTTATAACTTCACGTTATCAATCTATTAATTTCATTCACTTATGAAATCCATTTATACTTCTTTTTTAACACTTATAAAATTCGTTTTATAAGTCCAATATTTTGATTTATGAAATATCAATTTTATAAATCTTTCTATACAAATCTTTTATAGTTATTCGAAAAATCCCAACTTAAACCATTTTATAAATAAATCGACTTTTATTTCAAAAACGACACTTCGGTTATATTTCACTAAAAATTATAACTTTTATAATTTTAAAATTTTACGTTTATAAATCGATTCAAAAATTCCATAAAACGTATATTTTCAAAAATCACTTTAAAAACCCTTTTAAAGTAAAAGTCGTTATTTCTACATTTCAAAACTGAATCCGATGATGCAACAACACCAATCAGTCCATCACAACAGTCAATATCATATATCAATATGATAACAACATATACAACAAATATCTGCAAATAATAATATTGGTGAGGAATCCAGTTGGATCCCTCCAACCTGTTTCCCTGCAACCAAAGACGTTAGCACAATACTAATTCCACTTCGAGGTGGAATATCGTGGTATATAGGTTTTATAAAAATCCGCTTACTAACGGCGCAATAGGGTCTCATCCGCTATACGAGGCGGGAAATCAATCAATCCAATATATACATATGCCAATATGTATATATTGCTATATATAGATATATATCCTACTATATCTAATATCACATCCAAACAGTCAATCATCAATCAATAACTGTAAATAATTCCACATTCAATTGAGTGAGAAGATCTCACCGTGATTTTAATTCTGATTCCAGCGTTTATTTTCGAATAAAATTAAACGAGCATTTAATTTTACCCGAAATTCAAACTAGCTCCAAATGGCTCCAATTCAGTTCCATAGCGAAGTGCTCAACGAAACGAACGCAGCGCAAGAAGTTTCGTCGAATTCCGATCTCGCATGAAAGAGATATGCAATTTTAAAGTTCGTACAAATTTAAATATAATTAAATTACAATTTCTATTTTTAATTTTATACCAAACTAATCAGAGCCGTTCATTTCAAAGCCCTACATCCCTGCCCTTCCACGCGAAGCTTCTTCCTGGTTCCTCCTTCGTTCGCGTGAACTCACGTATCAAACCCAAACTCACGTTCGAAATCGAACGTTGCTCCCTCACTTAACTCGATCGGAATTTTGATCGGAGGCCACCATTTGCAAGCTCGTCGCCTCGCCTACCCCTGCCTGGAATTTCATGAAACTCGGTCATGTGTGGACGAAGAAAAATGCGAGGAAACGTGTAGAGTTCGTGACCCAAAAGCCATCGATCCACATCTCCATTTACAATCATAACCGTACGGATTTGAAGTACTTCCCGAGCTCTAGAACTTTCGTGTTGATAATTTCTTGAATTGGTTAGTGGATTTGAAGAAAAAACGAGGTGAAGTCGGTGACTTCCTGGCCATTGATTTCAAAAATGGCGGCTGCTGCTTAGAACTAGGGTTTTGCCAAATTGAAGAAGATGGTTCCTTTTTATAGAAAAATTCTCAATTCACTATTCATCCGGAATTTCCAAACTCCGATTTACGCGCGGTAACTAACGTTTCTGGGGTTTATCCCGCGTTCCGAACGCAATGGAACAGGTTTCGGAAGCTAATTCGATCGTCTGTGTGAGATATGACAATAAACGATCAATTTAAATTAAACCGATTTAAATTTATTTCGAGGCGTTTTAATTTGTACCGGACAAACGGTAAATCCAAAAATTACGAAATTTGAAATCTTATAATAATATCACATTACGGATCCGATGAAACTAGTTTCGTCGAAATCCAGGACTTTTTGAAAAATGACTAATTTAACTCGACGATTTAAAATTAAAACGATATCGATGCGTTTCGAGCTGCCACGGTCAAACGATAACTTCGATTGCTACGAAAATTGAAATCCGATAATAACTATATATTACGGATCCAATGGAACTGGTCTCGTTCAATTCTGAGACTGTTCGAAAATTGGCTATTTTTACAGTCGATAATTAAATATTAAAATATTCAATTTTCACAGATTAACTCCGAATTCAATTTTAAAAGTTCTATAACCTTTCTATAACTCCAGTATGATTAAATAAAATTTTCCAAATCAATTTCAATCATTTTAACTCGATTTTTAATTATCTCTGGAATTTCACTATTTAATTTATCGATTTAATTATCAAATTAAATCCAATATCCTTTAAATAAGTTATTCGACTTATTAAATTCATTTATTAATATTTAAAATTAATTAAATATTCGAATTTTTATCATCAAAAATTCTGGGTCGTTACAGAGGTGGTTAGGTGATCTGTACAGGTGCACGCATGCACGTTGTATCCGGAAGATGAATGTAGTTTTTGGGAAGAATCTTGGATTCCGGGTTGGACTCGAGACAATATTGGGTTTGTCTCGAAGTTTTGGTAGGTTGCGAGTAGCTCGGGTACTTGGTCGGGTTTTCTGGTGATGGGCTCGGGTTTTTGTGTGTTGGGTTATTTGGTTTTAAAAGGAAGTGAAGTTTTATTAATAATGAAGAAAAATTAAAAGTTTTAAGCTTAAAGAAGGTTCAAGGCTTAAAAGCAAAACAAAATGACAACAAGTTTGTATATGTTTTCAGAGATAAAGGTTTAACAAAGTTTTAATATATTTAAAGTAAATAAGTTTTAAAGGGTATAATAATTAAGTTTTAAGAATAAAATTTATTTAAGCAAGTTTGGAAAGGGTTTTCAAGGATTTTAAATATCAAATTTAAATGTTTAAATAGTTTGTTCTTAAGTAAAATTATATTTCAAAAATATAATTGATTTCCAAAATGGTTTCTAATGGAGTTTAATGATAGACATAAGTATTTAAAATAAATGAAAAGTTTATCTTTAAAGATTGAGATTAATTAAGAATGATTAATTAATGGAATAATTAAAGGATAATAAATTTTCTTAATTAATTTAGGGTGGATTACTTGATGTAATTAAAGAGTAATCAATCAAGAATGATTAATTAAATAGGATAATTAAAGAATAATTACTTATTAAGGAATAATTAATCAAGGAAGATTAATTAAGGCAAGCAATTAAGAGATGATTAAATTAATTAGTTTGTAATAAATTGATGTTAACTAATTAGGATTAAGGGTAATCTTAATGATTTAGAAGATAATTAATTTAATTAGAGATCAATTAAATTAATTAAGAATAAATCAATCCTGTAATGGATGATTGAATGATATTGGATGCTTTATGTGTGATATCTCTGATATATGTTATGTGCTGCTTAGTGATATGTGATGTTATGGTTGATTGTGATGATATGAATCATCTATTTATGATATTGTGAATCATCTATCTATGTTTAATGTTATTCTGAATATGGAAGTAAATTGTTTAAACCCACTGGGACATTTAAAACGGCGTTTTGGATTCGGTGAAACCGGGATCAGATTAACTTAAATATCTTGGGTTAATATGACATTCGATTCGAAGAGACAGGAGTCGGGTATTAGTTAATACCCGAAACCACTTCGACTCTGTATAGATTGATATGTAATATCAATAGGCTGGAATGGAATGATTTAAGTTAATTGGACCAATTAATCTAAGTTTTGGTACTTAGAAATTGATGTGTGATATAAGTGATGTCTCTAACAAATTGTGAATTTGTAAATTGACACGAGTTACCCCGGGTTATATGTAAGTTTTATGTTGTTGTATTCCATGTTAGATGGGTTTACTCACGCTGGTTTCCAGCCTGACCCGGGTGTTACTTTGATGTAATGCTCGGGTCAGACCGAGTATTACAGATTTTCAGGTGAGGACGTTCTGGAGCTCAGGTGGAGAGCTGGTTGGCAGGAACGTATGGAGTGTTTCCGCTGTGATATATTTCTGTTTATCTGGGATATGATGATTTGTATATATCCAGTGATTGTGTATAGGTATAACTCCGATGTTTGAAATGAAATTGACAGATATAGTATTCTTTGTAAATGTAACGGCCCGGAAATTTCGAACCCAAAATTTCCAAATAGTTAGAAGAAAAAGAAAAGAGATAGAAGAAAGAAACAGAATAAGACACAGATTCTCACATTCGCAGCGGATCAAAATACAATATCAAATAATAATATCAGTTATACACTGAAAACTGTATTTGTTAATTACATTTTAATACATCAGAGTTACAACATTCACAAATATACTAGACAGTTAGAATTAACATGTCTCTAACAACAATAATATCTCACAGCGGAATATCCTCCATACGTTCCTGCCATCCAGCTCGCCTCCTAAACTCCAAAACGTCCTAACCTGAAATCTGTAATACTCGGTCTGACCCGAGAATTACATCAAAGTAACACCCGAGTCAGGCTGGAAACCAGCGTGAGTAAACTCATCTAACATGAAATTTCAATCCATAGATCTTATATAAAATCAGGGTAACTCGTATCTTCTACGAGTTCTTACTTATATTATTCAAACAATTTATTTCACAAAAAAATATCTAAGTATCGTTACTTAGTTCCAATGATCCAGATTACTCGATTTATTTCATTCCAGCCTATTCGATTTACAAAACAAATCTATAAAGAATTATATATTACAAATCGAAGTGGTTTCGTGTATATTTCTGATACCCGATGTGATATCCCGGAAATTTGGCAATATCAATTTAATAATCTTTATTAATAATTAAATTGATTTGTTGATTTATTTTATAAATTGACAAGTTTATTCATTTTAAAAGGTTAATAATATTTTAATTTGGGAATATCTTTTCTAAAATTTTAATTAGGAAGATTTATCTTACTAAAACCAATATAAGTGTTTATATTTATAATGTATTTATATAGGTATATATATTATAAATAGGGAGTCTTTAATTTAATAAAAGGATAAGTTATCAAATTATAATATATATGTATATATATATTGTTATTTGAAGTTATGTATTAAAATTCAATATGATGATTATCAAAACTAATGTTAAAATTATTTTCCACTTAAAATAATATATTTGTATATATTGAAATGAAGAAGTATTGATTTGAATTTAATAAGTATTTTCAAAACTTTAATATATAATTTGTAATTTGAAATGTTAATTTGGTTTAATATTTTTTTTTAAAAATGATATTTGAGATTTAAAATCAAAAGTTCATTTGTTTAATGGTCTTTCATTTTTAATTTTATCATAAGATAAATGGATTTAAAATTTTGTATAAGAAGTTGAAACTAAATTTCTCAAATTTTTAAACATTTGATTTGATCAAAATTATAAGTAAGTGTTCATATGAAATCTAAAAGCTTATTAATATAAAATAAAAACATTTTATAACCATGTAAATATTACATACATATGCATATTACATGCTTATAGTTTTAATAAGTTTAAATAAGATAATAACAATTGTAAATAATAAATAAACATTAATTAAATCTCTAATAACACTTGTAAATCAAATAATACTTATAAAACACTTGTAAACATATCAATTTATGTTAAAGACAAGTGTAAACTTAGGAGCATATGTGTAAGTTAACTAAAACATCTATGGGACAAATGTCTTTCTCTTAATAATCAAGTTTAAAATTCAATTGTAAATAAAAAGAAGGGTTTTATTTTTCAGAAAAAAATCCTTTTTCTTCTTAACTGAACGTACAAAAATAAGATCAAAAATTAATACAAATAAAGCTGTAAACCTGAGAAGTAGGAAATCTGAAATCAAAATGCAAAGAAGAAACCTGGAAATCAAATTGCAAAGAGAAATGGAAGTCTGGAATTCAACTGCAAATCAAAAGAAGGTCAAATCAGTTTCAAATCTATCAACTAGTAACCAGAGATCAAACAGCAAGATTTAAAATTCAAAACAAAAACAAAGGAGATTCAAAAATCAAATTCAAAAATCTGGAAAGCCTGGAAACAAATTGTTCTCTGTCTCTGTTCTCTGTTTCTAAATGTCTGGTGAGTAAATACATTTTAAAAACAGTTTAATTATGGATTTCATTTAGATGTTGCGAATGACAATTATCCTGTTTCTGAAATGCTTGGAATTTAATGTATGCATGTATGTGCATTGGTGATGAATGCCTGTGTAAATGCCTGTAAGTGTACTAATATAAGTTCTGTTGTTTATTAGAGTTTGATTTTCTGTTAAAATCCAATATCTCATATTTGAATCATAATTAGCTTATGATTTGTAAATAGGAAATGTTTGAAATCACGTAACATCACTCCTAAAAATAATTACAGGAATTTAATTTAAGTAATTAGCTCGAAAGTTTCGAATTTACAGTAAAGTTTAAATTGGGTCAAAACTTAATGAATTAAATTTTAAGATTTAATTATATGGTTGAAATCGTGATAGGAAACTATGAATTTTAATGGCTATATCACGTTTTTTAGCTTAGAGTTGGTCGAGTACTTCTGAGATGAACGGAAATGCTATTTTAGGCAAATTCTGGCGATCGGAGAGGTTATAGGTTTCGGGGTTGAAGTTGTAGGTGGTAGGAAGTCTGGAGATCATAGGAAAAATGCTTTTGGAATTTATTAATGAGGGGATTGATCAGAATTGATCAAGTTAGGGTTTAAGACCCTGTTTTTCTCGTGACGTTCATATGGGTTTTGCGGCGTCAATTTGCAACTGGAGGCGATCGCGTAGGGTGCTGGAGGTAGGGGGAAGTGAGGCGGAGCTACGGTGAAGGTGGCGGAGCTTCTCGAGGCAAGGATCGTCGAAGGTGGTCGAATTCTGATGAGGTATGTTACAGGCCGATGGGTTCAATACCTCGTATTCGATTCTCGATCGAATCGAGAGTATCTGGGTGGTCGAACGTGTTGCCGAGGTGGAAGTCGAGTTGTCGGAGACCAGGTCGTAGTTCGTCGACGTCCAGCGTAGTCGTGCACGTGCACGTACATGTTGCGTGTATCTGGAAGAGTTGTGTTTGGAAAGAAGAAGGGTTGCTCGGGTTATCATTCGGGGATACTCGTATTTTTCTCGAAGCAGGATGAAACGTGGGTTGGTCTCGAGTTCGCTTCGGGAATTCTGGAGTTTTGCTTCGAGTTTTCCAATGTTTTACTCGGGTTTTGATGAGAGCAGATTTAAGAAAATTTAAGGGGAAATGTTTTTAAGTTTTAAACAAAAGAAATTTTGTTTTGTAATATTTTCTTGAGTTTAAAACAAAATTTTAAACAAGTTTATATATTTTATAATATTAAGTTTCAAAATAAAATAAGTAGATTTTGAAATAAATTTGTATTTAATTATATTTAATAACTTGGGAAAAGTTTTAAAGATTTAAAGGTTTAAGTTAAACTGTGTTTAATGATTTATTGATTTCTAATTTAAGAAAGGTTTAATGGTTAAGATTTAGTAATCAATTAAAATAAGAATTTTCTTAAGTATTAAGAATGTTGATTTAAATAAAGATAATTAAATTTGAAAAGGAAATTTAGATAATTAAATTATTTTAATTATCGAGTGTTATTGGTAAATAATTGATTTAATTAAGATAATAGTTTCTTGATTAAGAACTTTTAATATAGTAAGTTAAGAATCATTTAATTAAATTTAAATGATTAAGATAAATTAATAATAAATTAATTTGTGATTAATTAAGAAAATCATTTATAAATTAATTAAGTATAATTAATTAATGAAGTAATTAAGGAATAATTACTGGATGTAATTAAGTAAAGGTAGATTATTTAATAAAGTAATTAGAAGATAATTAAAAGTGATTAAGAGTTAATTACTTAGTGTTATTAATTAAATAATTTATTTAATAAGGTTAATTAAAGGATTAAGGTTAATTAATAAGGTAATTAGTTAATTGTTAAGACAATTAATTAAAAGCAATTAATTAAGGAAGATAATTAAATAAAGTTAATTACTGGATTATATTAATCAAAGGTGATTAATAATTATGGATTAATTAAGAATAATTACTTAATGTAATTAATAGAATAATTAAAGGTGTAATTAGGGATCATTAGTTTATAATTAATTAATGATGTAATTAAGAGTTAATTAATTAAGATTAATTAATCAAATGATAAGTGATTAATTGTAATTAGTTAAGGCTTAAAGTAATTAATTATAATTAATTAATTAATGAAGTAATTAAAGGTTAATTACTGTATTTGGTTAAGGATAATTAATTTGTGAAATTAATTAAGATAATTACTTAAATGTAATTAAAGAATGATTAATCAAGGTGATTAATTAAAGTGGATAATTAGAGAAAGATTAATTAATTTATTTGTAATTAATTAATGATTATATAAGTCAGATTTATAATGAAGTAATTAATTTAATTTATTTTAAATTAATTAAGAGATGAAGTGTGACGACCGCCCATGACCCCTGCACCGAATCTAGAGATAGAGCGCTGTAAAGTGTGCCAGGCGACCATGGACGATTGTCAAGGTAAGAATTTAAACAACAGAATCTATCGTATTACTCACAGCGCATGGACAAAATACAATAGAACATAAGTATAGTGAAGCTTTACAGAACAAAGTGACATCATATAAAACTCCATAATAGTTGAATACAAGCATCCACATAGTCAATACATCCAGCCTCACTACATATCTCTCAGAGAATACAAAACAGCGGAATATCCAGTACATATAAGAAGATAATATGCAACCCTCCAGCTCGTCTTCGATATCAGCATCGTGAGGAGAGAACAGCACCTGTCACCTGCTACCTAGTCTGCCCGTCCCAAAATGGACGAACAGCCCAAGGCAATAAGAATTAAAACATAAAGCCTTGAGTCAGACAACAGTCTTAGTGAGCAGTAAATTAACTAACAACATACCAAAAGAGCATAAAGGAAAAGGAATAGGAATACAACCCTCCCACTCCAACCTCATTCTACAGTGATAGCCCCCAGACACACACTAAGCAGAAGCAAACATAGCAGAGCATACAATTTAAAGTAAAACTACTATCACTCGAGTCAAGGGCGATGTTTTCCAAGTACCAAGGCCTAAATCAGATAAGCACCCAGAAGATACCGCTCTTGAGTCCGAATGACGATACAACCAAACATCCATGACTCTGGCTATCACTGTTATCATTGCTTCGATATCACCGTTAATTGAATGACCGGCACATTCTTTCAGCCGTCCGTCAAGGGCTAATGGAAACCCCGGTTCTAGACATAACTCCCGCACGTCGTCGCAGCCCGTGCCTAGGACTATCGAATCTGCCCAGAGTACTCGACCATCAACAGTTGGCCGTTGGGACTATCGAATCTGCCCAAACGTACTCTTGCTTAGAGCATGCTAGAACCTTCAACAACGATGCTATCCAAGCCTCCTAGTCATCCTCCTCGACGACTATTCTCATATCCATTCATTATCTTCAACTCGAATCATATCACCGAGTTATCAACATGCTTGGAATGATCCCGTCTGGATTAGACCAAGTCTTCATCATATGATTGCCTCGCTTCATTACATCCTTGCAAAGCCCATCTCTACATCACATCATCGAATCTATGCATAAGAGCTTCATCATCCCGCTACATATGCCACGAGCAGCTTTTCCAATTCAAGAGCCTTTCCCTTAGCTTTTGAATCATCTTCGATCTAATCTAATCATCAATCATCTAGTTCATAACAATCAATCAAATCAAACATCAATCCAAGCAATCAAGCATTCAAAAATGATCTAAGTAGACAATTATAACAATAATGGCATTTTCGTAATTAAAGAGTTGAAAGTCCAATAAGCATGAAAACATGGATTATATCTCTACAAACTTGATGAATGAACTTGCATAGGTTAACATATGATAAAATGGATGCAACATCATTATGAACAATGGATCTATATGGATCTACACATAGGATGAAGAAAATGCATGGAAGTCTCTATTTTAACACCAAAACGAGCCAACAATCCGATATACTCCTTTGGATCCGTGTGAGAGATAATCACCACTCACCAAATCACCTAAACAATCCAAAAGATATCAACTTCAGATCTGGACAGCGAAGGATGAAGCTAGATCTACCACAAATCCGCTTCAAATGAAGAAATCTCTCTAAAAAAAAGATGAAGATCTTCAATCTAAGCTCTTGAATCTTCAATCTTGATCTTCGATTTGGATGGATGGAAGCACTAGATTAGAGTGGAGAAAAGAAGTGAAGAAGTGTAGAAGTCGAGCTCTCAAAATGGCAGCACTTCGTCGCTTCAAAATCCGGATCCAAAAAGTGAGAACAACCCCTCCTATTTATAGCTGAAAACTGGCCTTAAGTCGTAACTCGGCTATCTTCTTAAGTCGGTGCCGACTTAACACCATGCCGACCTAATGCCTTGCCGACCTAGTGCCTTGCCGACCTAAAAACTCATCTGCCTGCCGAGTTAACCAGCCTATACGACCTAACAACTTAACTGCCTCGCCGACCTACGACTTAACCAAATGACCGACTCAACGAAGCAGACTTATCATACTGCCGCAAAACCCAAGTCCTAAGTCGGTTGACGACTCAACAACAAAGCGCAACTGCGACTTAACACATAGGCGCGACTTAACTTAGGTCGTTGCCGACATAAGTGCCTTGCCGACTTAAGACATACGAAGGAATACAACTACGACTTAACTCGTAACTGGGTTACGACTTAACACAAGAGACGTACTGCCGACTCACAACTCAACACACGTTGCCGACTCAACTACCTACCGACTCAATTACCCTGCCGACCTAACACTTGACACCCAAACACTTAGGTCGCTCACAACATGTCCTTAGGTCGTTGCCGACCTAACTCTTAAGTCGGTCAACCCCACTTCCTTAACTCGGCAACGACTTAACAAATAACTTGTCACATACTAACTACTAAGTCGTCCAGGTCTTAAGTCGACCACTATCTTAACTCGTCAGCCGACTTAACACTTAACTCACCACTATCCTTAAGTCGGTTAAAACTATAAGTCGGTCACTTCCTTAGGTTGTTATCCCTTAACTCGGCAACGACTTACAACCTACGACTTAACACTTGCCGAGTAAACTTCAACCTACTAACCTAGCCCAGCTACGACTTATCTCCTTGAGTCCTTAACTCGCCCAGAACTCCTCTCCTAAGTCGTATACGACTCACGACTCATGCTAAGTCGTGAACGACTTAGGACTTAGGCAAAATTTGCCTAAAATCTGAAATGACTTTAAAATGCAAAAATTCCAGATTTTGACGAACTTGTCGATCCGTAAAAATACGGGTCGTTACATTCTCTCCCCCTTAGGAATTTCGCCCCCGAAATTCCAAGCAATCAAAAACTATTCTGTACGCCTACCATCCATAGCAATCAACAAACCATGCATCCAATTCTAACTTAGCGTACAGAAATTCTAAAATTAGAACAAGTTACAATATCGCGAGATGACACGACACCTTAGGGCCATACCTCGAAGAGTTCAGGATGAGCTGCTTTCATCCTCTCTTCCACTTCCCACGTACAGTCGTTATCATCATCACTCCATTGTATCTTGAGCAACTTAACTACCTTCCTCCTAAGCTGTTTCGTGTCGGTTTCAACAACACGAAGCGGCTTACGAGGTCTTCTATCAACTGGATCAACTTCTAAGTCTTCACAGCTATCAGCAGAAACCACTGTTCTCGAGTCGTGCACATACTTCCGTAGATACGATACATGAAAAACATTGTGCACACCCGACATCTTCTCCGGTAACTCCAATCTGTAAGCGAGCCTTCCAATTCGCTCGATAATCGGGAATGGTCCGACAAATCTCGGAGTCAATTTTCCTTTCTTTCCGAATCGAATAACATTCTTCAGTGGAGAAATCTTCACAAAAACCATATCTCCTACGTCGAATTCCAAATCCTTCCGACGCTTATCCGCATAACTCTTCTGACGGTCTTGGGCTGCCTTCATTCGTTGCCGAATGATCTCTATGCAATCCGAAGTCTGTCGAATCATCTCTGGCCCAAGCATCAGCTTTTCTCCAGTTTCCAACCAACATGTCGGAGAGTTACACGGTCTTCCATACAATGCCTCATACGGTGCCATACCAATGCTTGACTGGTAACTGTTGTTGTACGCAAACTCCACCAAATGAAGGTGATCTTCCCATGACCCTCCGAAGTCCAAAACACATGCTCTAAGAAGATCTTCCAAAACTCGGTTGACTCTCTCGGTCTGACCATCTGTTTGGGGATGATAAGCTGTACTTAAACACAACTCGGTTCCCAAGACTTCCTGGAAGCTCTTCCAAAATCCACTAGTGAACAATGGGTCTCGATCGCTCACTATGCTCTTCGGAATACCATGGAATCGAACTATCCACTTAATATACAACTCAGCCAACTTTGATGCAGTCCTAGTCGATCGAACAGGAATGAATCGTGCACTCTTAGTCAGACGATCCACAATGACCCAAATTCCTTCATTTCCCGTTCTGGTTCTAGGCAATCCATCAATAAAATCCATCGACACTAGTTCCCACTTCCATGTAGGAACTTCTAAGGGCTGAAGCAATCCACTTGGCTTCTTCTGTTCGGCTTTAACCAACTGACAATTCATACACTTGGAAATGAAATCTCCAACATCCTTCTTCATGCCTTCCCAATAGTAGGTTCTCTTCATATCCCGATACATCTTATTTCCACCTGGATGAATTGTCAACCTCGAGTGATGACTTTCCTTCAGAACTTCACTCCTCAACTCATCTATATCGGGAACAACTAGTCGTCCTTGCTTCCGAAGCCAACCCTCTCGATCGACCTCGAATCCTTTATCCTTTTCTGGATCCAATCCAGATTCCAATTCACGGATAATCTTGACAAGCTTATCATCTCGCTTTTGGCCCTTGCCAATCCTTTCCACAAGAGTGGGTTTTATCGATAAGTTTGCCAACATCTCAGGTTCCAATTCACATCTAGGCCTGAAGTCAAATCCAGCTATATACTCGAGACTCTTCCATTCTGAAAACATGGCTCCCAATCCTGCATGTCTTCGACTTAACGCATCAGCCACTGCGTTACCTTTTCCCGGAGTATAAGCTATACCAAAGTCATATGATGCCAAAAACTCTAGCCAACGTTGCTGCCGAAGATTCAAATCCTTTTGGGAGAAAAGATACTTCAACGACTTGTGATCCGTAAACAACTCGAATCGAACTCCCAACAGATAATGCCTCCACATCTTCAGAGCAAATACAATCGCCGCTAACTCCAAGTCATGAGTTGGGTAATTCCTTTCATGCGGCTTCAGTTGTCGACTGGCATACGCAACAACTTTATCCTTCTGCATCAGCACTGCTCCAAGTCCAGTACCACATGCGTCGGTGTAAACCACCATCTCATCATTCCCACTAGGAATAGTCAAAACAGGAGTACTCGTCAATCTCTCTTTCAGGATTCCGAAAGCTTGCTCACACTTAGCATCCCAACTGAACACTTTGTTCTTCTTCGTCAATCCTGTTAACGGTGCAGCTATCTTGGAGAAGTCTTTGATAAACCGTCGATAATATCCTGCTAATCCAAGAAAACTTCTCACATCAGATGCATTCTTAGGTCTAACCCAATCCTGGATTGCTGCCACCTTAGCGGGATCAACCGCTATTCCACTTCCAGAAATCACATGGCCTAAGAACCTCACTTCACTCTTCCAGAAGTGACACTTCGAAAACTTAGCCTTCAGCTGATGTTTCCGTAAGATCTCCAAAACAATATGCAAGTGCGTCTTGTGCTCTTCCTCCGTTCTGGAATAAATCAGAATATCATCCACGAACACAAGTACGAACTTGTTCAACTGATCTCTGAACACTCTATTCATAAGATCCACAAAATATGCTGGCGCGTTAGTCAATCCAAACGGCATTACCAGCCACTCAAAGAAACCGGATGGTGTCCTAAAAGCAGTCTTCGGCACACTATCCTTAGCCACTCTCAACTGGTGAAATCCCGTTGCCAAATCCATCTGAGAAAACACCTTAGCTTCGTGAAGCTGATCAAACAAGTCATCTATTCTCGGCAATGGATACTTGTTCTTCTTAGTCACCTTGTTCAGCTCACGATAATCGACACACAATCTCAATGATCCATCTGCCTTGGTTGCAAACACAACTGGTGCACCCCACTCGGACACACTACGCCGAATGAATCCTTTCTGCAAAAGATCATCAACTTGCACCCTCAACTCCTGCTGTTCCCTAGGCGCCATCCGCCTAAGAGGCATCACAACAGGTCTGGCTCCTTCAACTAGATCTATACGAAACTCGATCTCTCTATGCGGCGGCAACCCTTTGACTTCGTCAAAGACATCCTCGAATCTATTTGCGATTGGCACTAAAGACAGTCCATCCCGTGGAACAACTAGCGAATACATGAAGCTCATGAAGACGCCTTCCTCATGCTTACATCGTATCACAATCTTTCGCCCTTCCACATTCCCGACTGTCACCTCCAGCCTCTCACAATCAACCTTAGCCGCATACTTCCTAAGCCAGTCCATTCCCAAGATAATTCCGAACCCCGCAAAGTTCAGAACAAAGCAATCACAAACAAAAGAGCAACCATGACTCGATACAACTAGACCACGGCATAACATACACAAACAAGACGAACCCCCAACTGGATTAGTCACTACCAATGGCCTATCAACAATATCCGGCTTCAAACCTAACCGGCCTACTAGTTCATTACAAACAAATGAATGCGACGCTCCAGTATCAAACAGAACTCTAACTGGAACACCACATAGGAAAAGAGTACCTTGAACAACCACACTCTTTCCCTTCTCTTCAGCAGTAGGAGCTTTTGAAGACGACGGAACAGCTCCTAAAGCATAGGCTTGCACAATCTGCCTGTCCTTTCTCGGTTCTGGACAATTCTTCCTGAAATGCCCCGGCTTGTCACAGTTGTGACACTTCATCGGCGCCTTCGGATTCTTACAATCCTTAGAGAAATGGCCCTTCTGTTGACAATTGTAGCAAGTCACCTCGCCTTTCGGCTTCTTCTGGCCATCCTTACCTTTCTGCTGCTGCTGCTTCCTCTTCTGGTTTCCACCCTGCTGTGGTTTAGATTCTCCCTTGGTCACAGCAACAACAGATCCTTCCTTAGGAAACAGACTCTCATGCCTAAGAGCTTTCTCTACAAGCTTCTCAAATGAATCGTCCAAATGATCCACCAATTGTCTCCCAAGATAACTATCCAAGCCGGTCACAAACTTCTCATTCTTCTGATAAGCAGATTCAATATATGACCGGGCATACTTGGACAAAGCTTCGAACTCAGAAACATACTCAAGAACTGATCTTCCACCTTGCTTAAGCTCCACAAACTTCTTGAACAGAACAGACTTCTGAGCTGTAGAAATGAACTTAGCTTCAAATCTAGCTTGGAATTGCTCCCAAGTAATCTCTTCCTCCGCAGTATCGATGGTAATAGAGTTCCACCAATCAGAGGCTCTCCCTTGAAGCTGCCTCGATGCCAACTTCCTTTTAGTTGCATCATCAATTCCCAAATCACCAAAGATCCTTCTACAAGCATCTATCCACCTCTGGACCTCAATAGTAGATTCTGTTCCCAAGAAAACCTTCCCTCCAAGAGCAGTATAATCCTTGCACAACTTAGCAAAATCCACTGGTTTCGGAGTTTGGACTTGAACTCCAACATCAACTGCCGCCCCCGGAACTGGTATCCTTCTCATGATCGAAGTCATCATAGCTTCGAACATGGCTGCATAATCAGCAGTCTCTTCAGTAGCACGGCCTTCCCTAGCAGCTGGTCTCCCTCTTCGACTCATTCTCAATATCTATAAAAAGGAATGATTAGAACATCTAGAGAAACAACTGCACAAAGGACTCAAACTCTACTAAGCTACTATATTATATATAGTAATCATCCATCAAAATACAATTACGTCTCTCATACGTAGTTACGACAGCGAGCGTTGGGTAAAATCGATTAACCAATGCTCTGATACCAAATGTGACGACCGCCCATGACCCCTGCACCGAATCTAGAGATAGAGCGCTGTAAAGTGTGCCAGGCGACCATGGACGATTGTCAAGGTAAGAATTTAAACAACAGAATCTATCGTATTACTCACAGCGCATGGACAAAATACAATAGAACATAAGTATAGTGAAGCTTTACAGAACAAAGTGACATCATATAAAACTCCATAATAGTTGAATACAAGCATCCACATAGTCAATACATCCAGCCTCACTACATATCTCTCAGAGAATACAAAACAGCGGAATATCCAGTACATATAAGAAGATAATATGCAACCCTCCAGCTCGTCTTCGATATCAGCATCGTGAGGAGAGAACAGCACCTGTCACCTGCTACCTAGTCTGCCCGTCCCAAAATGGACGAACAGCCCAAGGCAATAAGAATTAAAACATAAAGCCTTGAGTCAGACAACAGTCTTAGTGAGCAGTAAATTAACTAACAACATACCAAAAGAGCATAAAGGAAAAGGAATAGGAATACAACCCTCCCACTCCAACCTCATTCTACAGTGATAGCCCCCAGACACACACTAAGCAGAAGCAAACATAGCAGAGCATACAATTTAAAGTAAAACTACTATCACTCGAGTCAAGGGCGATGTTTTCCAAGTACCAAGGCCTAAATCAGATAAGCACCCAGAAGATACCGCTCTTGAGTCCGAATGACGATACAACCAAACATCCATGACTCTGGCTATCACTGTTATCATTGCTTCGATATCACCGTTAATTGAATGACCGGCACATTCTTTCAGCCGTCCGTCAAGGGCTAATGGAAACCCCGGTTCTAGACATAACTCCCGCACGTCGTCGCAGCCCGTGCCTAGGACTATCGAATCTGCCCAGAGTACTCGACCATCAACAGTTGGCCGTTGGGACTATCGAATCTGCCCAAACGTACTCTTGCTTAGAGCATGCTAGAACCTTCAACAACGATGCTATCCAAGCCTCCTAGTCATCCTCCTCGACGACTATTCTCATATCCATTCATTATCTTCAACTCGAATCATATCACCGAGTTATCAACATGCTTGGAATGATCCCGTCTGGATTAGACCAAGTCTTCATCATATGATTGCCTCGCTTCATTACATCCTTGCAAAGCCCATCTCTACATCACATCATCGAATCTATGCATAAGAGCTTCATCATCCCGCTACATATGCCACGAGCAGCTTTTCCAATTCAAGAGCCTTTCCCTTAGCTTTTGAATCATCTTCGATCTAATCTAATCATCAATCATCTAGTTCATAACAATCAATCAAATCAAACATCAATCCAAGCAATCAAGCATTCAAAAATGATCTAAGTAGACAATTATAACAATAATGGCATTTTCGTAATTAAAGAGTTGAAAGTCCAATAAGCATGAAAACATGGATTATATCTCTACAAACTTGATGAATGAACTTGCATAGGTTAACATATGATAAAATGGATGCAACATCATTATGAACAATGGATCTATATGGATCTACACATAGGATGAAGAAAATGCATGGAAGTCTCTATTTTAACACCAAAACGAGCCAACAATCCGATATACTCCTTTGGATCCGTGTGAGAGATAATCACCACTCACCAAATCACCTAAACAATCCAAAAGATATCAACTTCAGATCTGGACAGCGAAGGATGAAGCTAGATCTACCACAAATCCGCTTCAAATGAAGAAATCTCTCTAAAAAAAAGATGAAGATCTTCAATCTAAGCTCTTGAATCTTCAATCTTGATCTTCGATTTGGATGGATGGAAGCACTAGATTAGAGTGGAGAAAAGAAGTGAAGAAG
This sequence comes from Allium fistulosum, assembly GCA_030737815.1. Classification (NCBI taxonomy): domain Eukaryota; kingdom Viridiplantae; phylum Streptophyta; class Magnoliopsida; order Asparagales; family Amaryllidaceae; genus Allium; species Allium fistulosum. Next base: position 684,800 of record JASFAW010000025.1, read on the forward strand.
TGTAGAAGTCGAGCTCTCAAAATGGCAGCACTTCGTCGCTTCAAAATCCGGATCCAAAAAGTGAGAACAACCCCTCCTATTTATAGCTGAAAACTGGCCTTAAGTCGTAACTCGGCTATCTTCTTAAGTCGGTGCCGACTTAACACCATGCCGACCTAATGCCTTGCCGACCTAGTGCCTTGCCGACCTAAAAACTCATCTGCCTGCCGAGTTAACCAGCCTATACGACCTAACAACTTAACTGCCTCGCCGACCTACGACTTAACCAAATGACCGACTCAACGAAGCAGACTTATCATACTGCCGCAAAACCCAAGTCCTAAGTCGGTTGACGACTCAACAACAAAGCGCAACTGCGACTTAACACATAGGCGCGACTTAACTTAGGTCGTTGCCGACATAAGTGCCTTGCCGACTTAAGACATACGAAGGAATACAACTACGACTTAACTCGTAACTGGGTTACGACTTAACACAAGAGACGTACTGCCGACTCACAACTCAACACACGTTGCCGACTCAACTACCTACCGACTCAATTACCCTGCCGACCTAACACTTGACACCCAAACACTTAGGTCGCTCACAACATGTCCTTAGGTCGTTGCCGACCTAACTCTTAAGTCGGTCAACCCCACTTCCTTAACTCGGCAACGACTTAACAAATAACTTGTCACATACTAACTACTAAGTCGTCCAGGTCTTAAGTCGACCACTATCTTAACTCGTCAGCCGACTTAACACTTAACTCACCACTATCCTTAAGTCGGTTAAAACTATAAGTCGGTCACTTCCTTAGGTTGTTATCCCTTAACTCGGCAACGACTTACAACCTACGACTTAACACTTGCCGAGTAAACTTCAACCTACTAACCTAGCCCAGCTACGACTTATCTCCTTGAGTCCTTAACTCGCCCAGAACTCCTCTCCTAAGTCGTATACGACTCACGACTCATGCTAAGTCGTGAACGACTTAGGACTTAGGCAAAATTTGCCTAAAATCTGAAATGACTTTAAAATGCAAAAATTCCAGATTTTGACGAACTTGTCGATCCGTAAAAATACGGGTCGTTACATGAAGTGATTAATTTAATTCACTTTAAATTAATTAAGGATAGAGATAGTTAATTTAAATCAATTTTAAATTAATTATGTTATGATTAAGTAAATCATTGCTTATATAAGAATGGATGACATTGATTGTCTTGAATGGATGTAATCTCAGAAATGAGATAAGTAATGTTGTATGGTATGAATGCTTGGTTGCATTATGATGGTAATATAGATTAACTATTGTGATGTTGATATGGATTACCTATTTGGTTATGAATCATCTGTTTAAATGATAATGTGATTATCAATTGTGATTTGTGAAGTATCTATCTGAATGAATATAGATAAGTTAAATTGTTTAAACCTTTAAACAACTTGGCCCTTAAAAGATACGTTTTGGATTTCGATGAGACCGGGATCGGGTTTCCGTATACCGGTATTCCAGGTCTGGAGACCCGAATACCACATCGATCCAAATTAACGATAGGTCGTGAATCTCAAGTGAAGATGAAGATTCAGAGTGCAAGGGTTATTGTCGTTAACTCTGAGGGTGATTCCAAAACGAGTGTAACGAGATAATGCCTTCGGTTTCGTTCGAACCCGGAACGAACTTGTATGGATTGAATGCTTTCAGCACATCGTCAGGCGGACGATGAGCATTCTAAGTGATATGTTCTGATTAAAGGTAATCGTAACCTCAAGCCTCATCAACCGAGAATGGCTAAAACAGGGGAGGTGCAGCAAGGTTTCGTGGGTAGCACCCACTGAGAGCAAGATAGATCCCTGTCTAGAGGTCCCTTTTCTTTTATTCGGCTTAGTGTGTGGTTGGTCGCGCCAACTACGGGATTATCTTGTTCGGGATTATCCAGTAAGGGATGGTTCCGGCTTTGTGTTGCAGGGGAGCGGGCGTACTCCTCGGTACGGTGATCTAGGCCACGTACTGTGACGGGCGGTACCCCAGTAGCCCTGCCATTGTATGGAATCCAAACTCCAATAAGTGCCGTACGTATTAGTTGTGCCCAACTATGTTGGAATGTGAGATGTAAGCATTTCAGCTATTTCTGTATTTTACTTGAAAACCCTAGACCCTATTATAATATAACTGGATTTCCTATCAAAGGTTTTAGTTAGCGTAAGGTAAAAACTTACCCATGTTTATTTGTGGGGAGTCTTACGTGATACTTTTGTTTTCAAAGGTTTTCAAAGTTAAGCAATTTAATCGTTTACTCACACCAGACCCATGTCTGACCCAAGTGTTTATTTTCTGTTTTATTAAACTCTTGGGTACTCAAATTTTTACGAGTAGCCAAGGGATTCAGGTTTAGCTTTGACGAATTGTGGAGGAGCAATGGAGCAGGAGGCTTCGGCGTTCGTAGATATAGTATTCCGCTGTGTTGATATCTGTGTTAGAGTCTTGTATTGTATTTGAGTTGTAATATCTAGACAGATATTTATAACTGTCTAGTATGTGTTGTATAGTTGTGTAAACTCTGATAAGTGTTGTATACTATGTAATAGTTTATGTTATTAATATAATTTATTCGTTCCGCTGTGAGATCGTTGTTGTTGTTTCTTTCTTTCTTCTCTTCTTTTCTATTTTCTACCCCTTTCTTTCTTATTAATGATGCGTCATTCTGTGGAATGAGTGGCGGGTTATTACAGTGGTATCAGAGCATAGGTTGAGCGAATGCCTAAGCTTTTGGTTAAGTGAATATCAGAACACTAGGTTGAGTGAATACCTAGGTTCGGAAGGATTGTTCATTAGAGATAGGATTTGTAGCAACCTGTTTGAGTCCGAGTATATATATATATACGAGAGCGCGTATTTGTTAGTTATATAAAATGGTTTTATATTGTGTTAATTGATCGGTTGGGTGGTATATGGATTCTGGTCAATACGAGTAGCTAACGTTATTGATAGGGATCTCTAAACACTTGGACCAGGCCAACAGACACAATATTGTTTTAAAAAGGTAGATGAAATAATTTTACCCAGATATAATTTCTATATAAAAAAAAAAGCGTATCATTTTAAATGTATATGGTATTTGTAATGATTGGTTGAGATGATAATAATTTATCATCTAGGATTAGGAGTCTGAGTGTTGAGGTTGGAAGAATATCTGTCGAGACTGTAGACCTAATACCGTCTCGAGTGAACTTTGCAATTGTAGGGATTTCACAATCTCTGAAGGAAACCTGTTAAGGTTCGGAGTTTATTGTTGAAGTTTGGATCTGTCGGTTGGGCAGAAGCGAGTGATGGTATCCTGATACCTCAGGTAATAGTAGCTGTGTGATGAGACGCAGTGAATATGGATGTTCCCGAAGATGTTTTCTTTGGAACAAGTTGTGGAAGTGTGTCTGCTTCGGTGTTGTGGCTGAGTTCAGCATGGTGATTCTATTTGGTTTGAAGTTCGAGTTTCTCGAAAAGCTTTGGTAAGGAAGTCTTTGGCATCTGTGGCAGCGGTGCAGCTCGGAGTATTCTGTGCATTGGCAGGAAGTTTTCTGGCTGAGCAGTTTTTCTGAAGGTAGAGTTCAGAAGCAGTAGAGTAGATCCATTTCTTCGATAGATTGGATAGTTAAGTATGAGCTGTTCTGATTGGTTAAAGGGAGAACAGTTTCTTTGGAATTAGGCTGGGTTGATTGCAAAAGTGACTTGCGATAGATTGAGTATTCTCTTGAGTTATCTGAGATTTTCTGGGATGTGTTGTCCAGTTTGTGCTTGTGTTCTTCATCAGCATTTTCATTCTACTCCAGATCAGAATGGTGCAGCGGAAGTAGTTTGGCGAGTGCATCTGTTTGTCTTTTCCAGATAGGAGAAGTTAGTTCGGTCTTCTGATGTTGTGAGTAGATTTGTGTTTTGGATTATGGGTAGATTTTGAGAGGATCATTTTGTCGGGTTATTTTTGGTCTAGTTTGTTTCTAGAAGCATCGGCGAAGGTTGAGCTGATCAGGAAGGATTTGTAGGAAGCCGAGATCGTCTGAAGATTTTGTGGATAAGAAACGAAGGAATTTGAAATTCGAAGTTGGAGACTTCGTTGTTGTGAAGTTTTTCTCTGGTTAAAGGGAGCTATAAGATTGGGTAAGTATGGGAAGTTAGCTCCGAGTTATTTTGGATCTTTCTGTGATCTAATTTGGATAAGCACTTTGATCTACAAGGTTGAATTGTCAGTTTGGATAACTAGAATTCAATGTATTTTACGTATCTCTAAGGGAATACGTGTTTGATCTATCTCTGGTTTAGAACCAGCAGTGCTGGAGGAATTGGTTGTTGAGTCAGACTCGTCTGTAGTCTGATATTCTGTTTAGTTTTGTAGATCTAGAGAGTAGAAGCTCTATAGCTTAGTAGTATTGGTTGTTTGGATTGTTTGTAGAGCGAGTATCCCGGTATATATATACTTGGGGAAACTCGAGGAAATTCTATTCAGAATTTTTCGCTGGATAGTTAGAACTGTTTATTTGGATGATTGGTTGCTATGATTGTTAGCATATGGATGATAATACATCCTTGTGGTTTAAAAAGATTATTAAATTACCTTTGTTTTAAATTTCGGGGACGAAATTATTTTAAGGGGGGAGGAATGTGATATCCCGGAAATTTGGCAATATCAATTTAATAATCTTTATTAATAATTAAATTGATTTGTTGATTTATTTTATAAATTGACAAGTTTATTCATTTTAAAAGGTTAATAATATTTTAATTTGGGAATATCTTTTCTAAAATTTTAATTAGGAAGATTTATCTTACTAAAACCAATATAAGTGTTTATATTTATAATGTATTTATATAGGTATATATATTATAAATAGGGAGTCTTTAATTTAATAAAAGGATAAGTTATCAAATTATAATATATATGTATATATATATTGTTATTTGAAGTTATGTATTAAAATTCAATATGATGATTATCAAAACTAATGTTAAAATTATTTTCCACTTAAAATAATATATTTGTATATATTGAAATGAAGAAGTATTGATTTGAATTTAATAAGTATTTTCAAAACTTTAATATATAATTTGTAATTTGAAATGTTAATTTGGTTTAATATTTTTTTTTAAAAATGATATTTGAGATTTAAAATCAAAAGTTCATTTGTTTAATGGTCTTTCATTTTTAATTTTATCATAAGATAAATGGATTTAAAATTTTGTATAAGAAGTTGAAACTAAATTTCTCAAATTTTTAAACATTTGATTTGATCAAAATTATAAGTAAGTGTTCATATGAAATCTAAAAGCTTATTAATATAAAATAAAAACATTTTATAACCATGTAAATATTACATACATATGCATATTACATGCTTATAGTTTTAATAAGTTTAAATAAGATAATAACAATTGTAAATAATAAATAAACATTAATTAAATCTCTAATAACACTTGTAAATCAAATAATACTTATAAAACACTTGTAAACATATCAATTTATGTTAAAGACAAGTGTAAACTTAGGAGCATATGTGTAAGTTAACTAAAACATCTATGGGACAAATGTCTTTCTCTTAATAATCAAGTTTAAAATTCAATTGTAAATAAAAAGAAGGGTTTTATTTTTCAGAAAAAAATCCTTTTTCTTCTTAACTGAACGTACAAAAATAAGATCAAAAATTAATACAAATAAAGCTGTAAACCTGAGAAGTAGGAAATCTGAAATCAAAATGCAAAGAAGAAACCTGGAAATCAAATTGCAAAGAGAAATGGAAGTCTGGAATTCAACTGCAAATCAAAAGAAGGTCAAATCAGTTTCAAATCTATCAACTAGTAACCAGAGATCAAACAGCAAGATTTAAAATTCAAAACAAAAACAAAGGAGATTCAAAAATCAAATTCAAAAATCTGGAAAGCCTGGAAACAAATTGTTCTCTGTCTCTGTTCTCTGTTTCTAAATGTCTGGTGAGTAAATACATTTTAAAAACAGTTTAATTATGGATTTCATTTAGATGTTGCGAATGACAATTATCCTGTTTCTGAAATGCTTGGAATTTAATGTATGCATGTATGTGCATTGGTGATGAATGCCTGTGTAAATGCCTGTAAGTGTACTAATATAAGTTCTGTTGTTTATTAGAGTTTGATTTTCTGTTAAAATCCAATATCTCATATTTGAATCATAATTAGCTTATGATTTGTAAATAGGAAATGTTTGAAATCACGTAACATCACTCCTAAAAATAATTACAGGAATTTAATTTAAGTAATTAGCTCGAAAGTTTCGAATTTACAGTAAAGTTTAAATTGGGTCAAAACTTAATGAATTAAATTTTAAGATTTAATTATATGGTTGAAATCGTGATAGGAAACTATGAATTTTAATGGCTATATCACGTTTTTTAGCTTAGAGTTGGTCGAGTACTTCTGAGATGAACGGAAATGCTATTTTAGGCAAATTCTGGCGATCGGAGAGGTTATAGGTTTCGGGGTTGAAGTTGTAGGTGGTAGGAAGTCTGGAGATCATAGGAAAAATGCTTTTGGAATTTATTAATGAGGGGATTGATCAGAATTGATCAAGTTAGGGTTTAAGACCCTGTTTTTCTCGTGACGTTCATATGGGTTTTGCGGCGTCAATTTGCAACTGGAGGCGATCGCGTAGGGTGCTGGAGGTAGGGGGAAGTGAGGCGGAGCTACGGTGAAGGTGGCGGAGCTTCTCGAGGCAAGGATCGTCGAAGGTGGTCGAATTCTGATGAGGTATGTTACAGGCCGATGGGTTCAATACCTCGTATTCGATTCTCGATCGAATCGAGAGTATCTGGGTGGTCGAACGTGTTGCCGAGGTGGAAGTCGAGTTGTCGGAGACCAGGTCGTAGTTCGTCGACGTCCAGCGTAGTCGTGCACGTGCACGTACATGTTGCGTGTATCTGGAAGAGTTGTGTTTGGAAAGAAGAAGGGTTGCTCGGGTTATCATTCGGGGATACTCGTATTTTTCTCGAAGCAGGATGAAACGTGGGTTGGTCTCGAGTTCGCTTCGGGAATTCTGGAGTTTTGCTTCGAGTTTTCCAATGTTTTACTCGGGTTTTGATGAGAGCAGATTTAAGAAAATTTAAGGGGAAATGTTTTTAAGTTTTAAACAAAAGAAATTTTGTTTTGTAATATTTTCTTGAGTTTAAAACAAAATTTTAAACAAGTTTATATATTTTATAATATTAAGTTTCAAAATAAAATAAGTAGATTTTGAAATAAATTTGTATTTAATTATATTTAATAACTTGGGAAAAGTTTTAAAGATTTAAAGGTTTAAGTTAAACTGTGTTTAATGATTTATTGATTTCTAATTTAAGAAAGGTTTAATGGTTAAGATTTAGTAATCAATTAAAATAAGAATTTTCTTAAGTATTAAGAATGTTGATTTAAATAAAGATAATTAAATTTGAAAAGGAAATTTAGATAATTAAATTATTTTAATTATCGAGTGTTATTGGTAAATAATTGATTTAATTAAGATAATAGTTTCTTGATTAAGAACTTTTAATATAGTAAGTTAAGAATCATTTAATTAAATTTAAATGATTAAGATAAATTAATAATAAATTAATTTGTGATTAATTAAGAAAATCATTTATAAATTAATTAAGTATAATTAATTAATGAAGTAATTAAGGAATAATTACTGGATGTAATTAAGTAAAGGTAGATTATTTAATAAAGTAATTAGAAGATAATTAAAAGTGATTAAGAGTTAATTACTTAGTGTTATTAATTAAATAATTTATTTAATAAGGTTAATTAAAGGATTAAGGTTAATTAATAAGGTAATTAGTTAATTGTTAAGACAATTAATTAAAAGCAATTAATTAAGGAAGATAATTAAATAAAGTTAATTACTGGATTATATTAATCAAAGGTGATTAATAATTATGGATTAATTAAGAATAATTACTTAATGTAATTAATAGAATAATTAAAGGTGTAATTAGGGATCATTAGTTTATAATTAATTAATGATGTAATTAAGAGTTAATTAATTAAGATTAATTAATCAAATGATAAGTGATTAATTGTAATTAGTTAAGGCTTAAAGTAATTAATTATAATTAATTAATTAATGAAGTAATTAAAGGTTAATTACTGTATTTGGTTAAGGATAATTAATTTGTGAAATTAATTAAGATAATTACTTAAATGTAATTAAAGAATGATTAATCAAGGTGATTAATTAAAGTGGATAATTAGAGAAAGATTAATTAATTTATTTGTAATTAATTAATGATTATATAAGTCAGATTTATAATGAAGTAATTAATTTAATTTATTTTAAATTAATTAAGAGATGAAGTGATTAATTTAATTCACTTTAAATTAATTAAGGATAGAGATAGTTAATTTAAATCAATTTTAAATTAATTATGTTATGATTAAGTAAATCATTGCTTATATAAGAATGGATGACATTGATTGTCTTGAATGGATGTAATCTCAGAAATGAGATAAGTAATGTTGTATGGTATGAATGCTTGGTTGCATTATGATGGTAATATAGATTAACTATTGTGATGTTGATATGGATTACCTATTTGGTTATGAATCATCTGTTTAAATGATAATGTGATTATCAATTGTGATTTGTGAAGTATCTATCTGAATGAATATAGATAAGTTAAATTGTTTAAACCTTTAAACAACTTGGCCCTTAAAAGATACGTTTTGGATTTCGATGAGACCGGGATCGGGTTTCCGTATACCGGTATTCCAGGTCTGGAGACCCGAATACCACATCGATCCAAATTAACGATAGGTCGTGAATCTCAAGTGAAGATGAAGATTCAGAGTGCAAGGGTTATTGTCGTTAACTCTGAGGGTGATTCCAAAACGAGTGTAACGAGATAATGCCTTCGGTTTCGTTCGAACCCGGAACGAACTTGTATGGATTGAATGCTTTCAGCACATCGTCAGGCGGACGATGAGCATTCTAAGTGATATGTTCTGATTAAAGGTAATCGTAACCTCAAGCCTCATCAACCGAGAATGGCTAAAACAGGGGAGGTGCAGCAAGGTTTCGTGGGTAGCACCCACTGAGAGCAAGATAGATCCCTGTCTAGAGGTCCCTTTTCTTTTATTCGGCTTAGTGTGTGGTTGGTCGCGCCAACTACGGGATTATCTTGTTCGGGATTATCCAGTAAGGGATGGTTCCGGCTTTGTGTTGCAGGGGAGCGGGCGTACTCCTCGGTACGGTGATCTAGGCCACGTACTGTGACGGGCGGTACCCCAGTAGCCCTGCCATTGTATGGAATCCAAACTCCAATAAGTGCCGTACGTATTAGTTGTGCCCAACTATGTTGGAATGTGAGATGTAAGCATTTCAGCTATTTCTGTATTTTACTTGAAAACCCTAGACCCTATTATAATATAACTGGATTTCCTATCAAAGGTTTTAGTTAGCGTAAGGTAAAAACTTACCCATGTTTATTTGTGGGGAGTCTTACGTGATACTTTTGTTTTCAAAGGTTTTCAAAGTTAAGCAATTTAATCGTTTACTCACACCAGACCCATGTCTGACCCAAGTGTTTATTTTCTGTTTTATTAAACTCTTGGGTACTCAAATTTTTACGAGTAGCCAAGGGATTCAGGTTTAGCTTTGACGAATTGTGGAGGAGCAATGGAGCAGGAGGCTTCGGCGTTCGTAGATATAGTATTCCGCTGTGTTGATATCTGTGTTAGAGTCTTGTATTGTATTTGAGTTGTAATATCTAGACAGATATTTATAACTGTCTAGTATGTGTTGTATAGTTGTGTAAACTCTGATAAGTGTTGTATACTATGTAATAGTTTATGTTATTAATATAATTTATTCGTTCCGCTGTGAGATCGTTGTTGTTGTTTCTTTCTTTCTTCTCTTCTTTTCTATTTTCTACCCCTTTCTTTCTTATTAATGATGCGTCATTCTGTGGAATGAGTGGCGGGTTATTACACCCGACCCCGGCCTCTTCGAATCAAAAGTCATTCTTTAAACCAAGATTTTTCAGTTAAACAATTTAATTTAAATTCAGGATATCATATTCATATAACAAATCTATCACAGATAGATAACTTACATTATCACAATTCATCCAAAACATCTCATATCACAATCACATATCAGATATATCAACTAATCCAAGGCATCTAATATCATTCAACCAATCCATAACAAGTCAATTCATTCTTAATTAATTTAATTAATCTCTAATTAAATTAATTACTAACCTTTAATTACTTGGATTACCTTAATCCATCTTACTTAACATTAATTAATTATAAATTAATTAATCATTCTTAATTATTTATCTTAATTAATCCTCCTTGATTAACTATTCCTTAATTACAATAAGTAATTATTCTTTACTTACCCCTTTTTATTAATCATTCTTGATTAATTTCTTTTTAATTACATTAAGTAATTAGCCTTAAATTAATTATATAAACGAATTAACCTTAACCATTTATAATAATTAAACTTTAATCAATCCCATTAAGTAATTAATTAATAAATAAATGATCCTTTAATTACTTCCATTAATTATTCTTTAATTAATTACCTCAATTAATCCATATTTAAATAAATTACACTTAAGTAATTAATTCTTAATTACTTTCATTTAATTACTTTCAAAAAGTAATTATCTTAATTAACTTCTTATTTATCATTAAAAATCATATTAAATAAACTTTCCAAAGTTATTAAATAAATTTTTAAACAAACCTCATTTATTAATACCCACTTATTCAACCTTTTTAAAACTTATCTACTTAATATAAAAACTTATTTAAACTTATATTCTTGAAACAATTTAGTTTTACAGAAAAACTTGTTTTACTTAACTTTACTTTAAAAACAGTTCGAATCTATTTGCAAGTGATAAATTTATATAGATATGAATAGACTTTAATAAAATAAAATTGTTATTTTTAAATTGGATTTTAAGAATATAATTTGAATTTGAATTTGAAATTCAAAAGAGGTAATATTTAAATAGTTTTAGACTTTAAAATTTATGTATAAGCTTTTATTTATAAGTATAATTGGTTATTTCTTTAAAAAGTTATCTTTATATATAAATAGATAAGTAATAAGTGTTTAATAATTTAAGAAAAGTCTTTTATTTACATTTAAAATAAATACAAATTACTTAAAAGACATGTGTAATTCTCTAAAGACTTGGTTATAACAAGTGTAAACTAATTAATTATTAATTTAAATAAGATAATTAGTCACATTTATTAATCACCTTTGATTAATCTCATTTAGTAATTAACTACTCTTAATTACTACACTTCATAAATTAATTACTCCTTAATTAATTATCCTTTAATTAATCCCTTGATTAATTATTTAAAGTAATTAACTCAATTTACTTTTATTAAACCATCTTTAGTTAATTACATCCACTAATTTACTTTAATTACTTTTCTAAGTAATTTATACTTTCACTAATTACCTTTAAGTAATTATCAAATCACCAAGTGATTATCTTAAATTAATTAAACAAATTAATTTAAACTTATCAAATTTATTTAATTAATTACCTTAAGTAATTAATTCCTTTATTTACTTCCATTAAGCAATTATACTTAACCAATTTCATAAAATGATTATTATTAATTAATTAATCTATTTTATTATCAAAATTAATCCCATTCATTAATTATTTAATAATCCTTAATTAATGATCCCTCATTAATTTTTATCAATTCTTTAATTATTTCTTTAGGTAATTAATCTTTAATCAATCAAATGTAACGGCCGGGGATTCCGACTCTGAAAATCCCAGATAGTTAGGAAAAGAAAAAGAAAGAGATAGAAGAAGAAATAGGAACAAGACACAGAAACCTCACATTCGCAGCGGATCAAAATATAATATCACATAAACAACAGTTTTACAAAAGAACTGTATCAATACACTTATACATTATACATCAGAGTTATACATTTACAAATGACTGGATAGTTATATCAACCTGTCTTAGACTAATATCACATCAACTCTCAAATACACAGCCGAATACTTCATACGTTCCTGCCATCCAGCTCGCCACCTGAACTCCAGAACGTCCTAACCTGAAAATCTATAATACTCGGTCTGACCCGCTAATTAACTGTACTTAATTACATTAATCCTTAATTAATTACAATCAATTAATTACCTTAATCATTTATTATGGATTAATTAATATAAATTAATCAACCCTTAATTACATCATTAATTATATTTATTAATTAATGATTCTTAATTACTTCTTTAATTACTTACTTCATTAAAATTAATTACATTTTATAATTAATCTTTAATTAATCACATTTATTAATCATCTTTTGATAAATCTCATTTAGTAATTAACTACCCTTAATTACTCTTCCATAAATTAATTAGATGATATAAATCATTGCTTAAGGATGGATGAATGAGATTGAATGTATTTCATTGTTTGATATCTCTGATGAGATATGATTGATATATGATATGGATGTTTGGTTGAATTATAATGATAATGTGAATTATCTGTTTGGGATGATAATGTGGATTATCTATTGAATTATCTATCTTTGTGTATATAGATAAGAATTGAATTGTTTTAACCTTAAAACAACTTGGCCCTTAAAAGATACGTTTTGGATTTCGATGAGACCGGGATCGGGTTTTCGTATACCGGGATTCCAGGTCTGGAGACCCGAATACCACATCGATCCAAATTAACGATAGGTCGTGAATCTCAAGTGAAGATGAAGATTCAGAGTGCAGGGGTTATTGTCGTTAACTTTGAGGGTGATTCCAAAACGAGTGTAACGAGATAATGCCTTCGGTTTCGTTCGAACCCGGAACGAACTTGTATGGATTGAATGCTTTCAGAACATCGTCAGGTGGACGATGAGCATTCTAAGTGGTGTGTTCTGATTTAAAGGTAAATCGTAACCTCAAGCCTCATCAAACCGGAAATGGCTAAAACAGGGGAGGTGCAGCAAGGCTTCGTGGGTAGCACCCACTGAGAGTAAGGTCATCCCTGTCTAGAGAAGTTCCTTTTATTTCGGCTTAGTGGTGCAGTTGGCGAAGGCCATCTGTGGGGTGATTTTATTCGGGATTATCCAGTAAGGGATGGTTCCGGCTTTGTGTTGCAGGGGATTGGGAGTAATCCTCGGTACGGTGATCTAGGCCCCGTACTGTGATGAGCGGTACCCCAGTAGCTCTGCCATTGTATGGAAACCCAACTTCCAATAAGTGCTAACGGACTTGATTGTATACTTATGTATGCTGGAATTTAATGAATGTAACAATTTCGGCTATTTCATATTTATTTGGAAACCCTAGACCTATTGTAATATCACTGAATTTCCTATCAAATGTTTTGGTTAGTGTAAGGTAAAAACTTACCCATGTTTATTTGTGGGGAGTCTTACGTGATACCTTTTCTTTTAAAAGGTTTTGAAGTTAAACAAGTTTAACCTGTTACTCACACCAGACCCATGTCTGACCCAAGTGTTTATTTCTGTTTTATATAAACTCTTGGGTACTCAAATTTTTACGAGTAGCCAAGGGATTCAGGTTTAGCTTTGACGAATATTCTGGAGGAGCAATGGAGCAGGAGGCTTCGGCGTTCGTAGATATAGTATTCCGCTGTGTTAATCTCTATGATAGTGTGTGTATTGTATTGAGTTGTAATAACTAGACAGATGTTTATAACTGTCTAGTATGTGATGTGTATCTGTGTAACTCTGATAAGTGTTGTATACTATGTAATAGTTTATGTTATTAATATAATTTATTCGTTCCGCTGTGTGAGATTTTGTTGTTATTTCTTTTCTCTTCTCTTCTTTTCTCTTTCTATCCCTTTCTTTCTTCAAAACGATGCGACTTTCTGGGCTATGGAAGTCGGGTTGTTTCATTTATGGATTAAGGTAATCCAAATAATTAAAGGTTAGTAATTAATTTAATTAGAGATTAATTAAATTAATTAAGAATGAATTGACTTGTTATGGATTGGTTGAATGATATTAGATGCCTTGGATTAGTTGATATATCTGATATGTGATTGTGATATGAGATGTTTTGGATGAATTGTGATAATGTAAGTTATCTATCTGTGATAGATTTGTTATATGAATATGATATCCTAAATTTAAATTAAATTGTTTAACTGAAAAATCTTGGTTTAAAGGATGACTTTTGATTCGAAGAGGCCGGGGTCGGGTATCAGAAATATACCCGAAACCACTTCGATTTGTAATATATAATTCTTTATAGATTTGTTTTGTAAATCGAATAGGTTGGAATGAAATAAATCGAGTAATCTGGATCATTGGAACTAAGTAACGATACTTAGATATTTTTTTGTGAAATAAATTGTTTGAATAAAATAAGTAAGAACTCGTAGAAGATACGAGTTACCCTGATTTTATATAAGATCTATGGATTGAAATTTCATGTTAGATGAGTTTACTCACGTTGGTTTCCAGCCTGACTCGGGTGTTACTTTGATGTAATGCTCGGGTCAGACCGAGTATTACAGATTTCAGGTTAGGACGTTTTGGAGTTTAGGAGGCGAGCTGGACGGCAGGAACGTATGGAGGATATTCCGCTGTGAGATATTATAGTTGTTAGAAACATGTTAATTCTAACTGTCTAGTACATTTGTGAATGTTGTAACTTTGATGTATTAAAATGTAATTAACAAATACAGTTTTCTGTGTATAACTGATATTATTATTTGATATTGTATTTTGATCCGCTGCGAATGTGAGAATCTGTGTCTTATTCTGTTTCTTTCTTCTATCTCTTTTCTTTTTCTTCTAACTATTTGGAAATTTTGGGTTCGAAATTTCCGGGCCATTACATTTGGTATCAGAGCCAGGTTAAGCAAGAACCTTGGCTCTGTTGGGATTACTCGTTAAGGATGGGGTCAATGGTACCCTAGAACGAGTTGAGTATATATATATATATATATATATATATATATATATATATATGAGAGCGTAATTGTTATTTTCTTATATAAGGATTTTAAATGATTTTATATAAGAATATATTTTGATATATAAAATGATATTTCTTTCTAATAAATATTAAGGTAATTGGTTGTTAAAATATTGGAATTAAATTAAGTGGTAATAGAAATACAACCAATTTAAAATTGAATGAAGATAAGTTTGAAATGAATTCAAACTGAAATTAAAATCTTGAATTTGTAGAAATGTTATCAAGAATAAAGATAATAATGAATTGGTTTCCAGATATGATAATCTTAGTTATTATCATAAAATGGTAATTGTGTTTAATAATGAATGTTGTTAATGATTTAGCAAAATGAAATGTTTAGGGAAGTAAACATTTAAGTGAGTATAACTTATAAATTGGAATTGAAGATAATTTAAAATTGTGAAGTTTTAAATCTAAGTCCAGAAAACTTGAGATTGTTTTAAAGAAATTTGTTTTGAAATTAAAAACCAAGAATGGTTTAAAAATTTAAAGTATAACTTGGTGTGTAAAGAAAATGTATATATGAGGAATATACATAATACCTATGATGATTTGAAATAAACACTTAGTGTTGAGTTTTAAATTGGAATGTGATGTAAAACCCAAAGTAAAGTAAGTTTTTAAACTTAAAAAGGGGAAAGACTATTAATCTGAAGATTAAAATTTGAATGGGAATTCAAATTGTGAAAAGTTGACCGGATTAAGTAAATTTAACTTGAAGGAAGTTAAATAAGTTTGAATAAATAACTTGAATTGGAAATTTCAAGATGAAATTTAAATTTAACTTGGGTAGTTAAATGGTTAATTTAAATGGGAGTTATGAGTGATCTCAAAATGGGTTTGAAATCTGGAAATTGAAAATGGATAATAAATTAGAATCTGAAGATTAAATTGTTTTTGAATTCTTATTTGAACTTTGTAATAAGTTAAGTAAAGATAATTTTAAAATGGAATTTTGAAATTTGAATTCAGAATTAAAAGGTTTAAAGATTTAATTTTTTAAAATTTAAAATAAAGGTTGAATTAATTTAAAAGTAAAGGAATTGTGATTTAAGGAATTAAATCAATATTTAAAAAATTTTAACTCGAATTTATATAATTCGAGATAGTTTCAAATTGAGATTTAAATTGAATTAGTTCAAACTGAATTTGATTTGAATAAATAGGAATTGTGATTCAAGATGGATAAGTTTAAAATTCAAATGGAAAATTTGAATTGAATTAATTTGAAACAAAAATTGAAGATTGAATGAGTTCAAATTCAAATGGGAATTGGGATTAATTCATATAGAAATTGAAATGATTTGAAATTGAAGTGGATTCAATTTGAAATTAGTTTGAATAATTTGAAATTGTAATTAAAATGAATATGTTTAAACTCAAATGGAATTTGATTCGAATTTGGAAAGGAATTAAGATTAATTCAACTTGAATTGGGATTGAATAAAATTCAATGGAAATTGAAGTATTGAGTCAATTTAAATGGAAGTGGAAATTTAAATTGAATTAATGGGAAATTAATTGGAAATGGAGATTGGGAAATTAAACAGTTTGGCTCTGGAATATTTTCAAAATAAATTGTTTTAATACAAATATATTTTTCCAAACTATTTACTATACAATCTTTCTTCTTAAACCCCAAACTATCTTATACTTATTTTATAATTATTTTGGAACTATTTAACTATTTTGAAACTGTCTTATAAACTAATAACTATTTTTCAACTACTTATCTATTTTAAAACCTTTTCAAGCTATTTTCAAATTTAAATTGGTCAGAGTTCAAACTGTTTGTAATTGAAGTAATAACTCAAATGGGAAATGAAGTAATTGAGAATAAGTGAATGGAATTAAAGGAAATGTGAATAGAAAGAGGATTGATTTGGCTAATAACCAATAAAGATAAATACGTAGGATATACGTATATTATTCTATTCGCATAATGATTTGATCCAAATTCGAGCACAGAATTTCGAGATAATATTATCGATCCGAGTTGGGATTTTTCGCTCGATTTTCGACGGCGAACCTGGATATGGATTGTTGATTGGTTCTGGATATTCTCTATCATAGCTACGACTATGCAAGGAGAATGACGGTTTTTGATCAAGAAACCAGATCTGAGTCCGCACTAGGAAGTCGGGTGGACGATACTAGTTCGGAAGTGAAATTGTGTGATCGATTGAGCGATCAGATTGATATTGTGTACGGATGATATGTGTACATCGTACGGATTTGAATGAAATTGATATTGAAGATTTGTGGATAAGAACTGTAAAATGGTTTTTAAAAAGAAACATGGTTAATAACTTTATAAAAGATTTATCAAATGTGAATATTTGATTTGGAATAAAATAAAGTTATATATCTTTGTTATATAAGATAAATCTTCCCTTATTGAATCTAGCCAGAATAAAAAAAAAGGTTTTTGGAAGTATTTGAAGTATAAAAGAGGTTTTATACAAGTTGAAGTGATCCAAAGATTTTTAAAGTCATATATATCTATATATATATATATATAAAGGATCTTATGAGAATGATTTTGGAAAAGGTTTGGGAACCTATGAATTTGGAAAAGGCTTTTGATTTTTGGGAAAATCAATTTTGGATTTTGAAAAGCTTAGTTTGAGAATTATCGATTTTGGTAATCGATTTTGTGTAAAGGAGATTTTGATAAATCATAAAGGGTATGATTTGAAGATACTATAAGTATATAGTATAAAGTGTTTTGATAATAGCTTTGGGGAAAAAGGCGCTTTCTTGAAATGAACTTCTCAGGAGTACCACTGGTGGTACTGCCTTGAACCCCAAGGGGGGATTCTAAAGTTGATCCTGTGAGGAGTCCGGACAAAACTAGTTCCTGAGGATTATTTGTGTAGCGAAAGTCGAGGGGCTGGTGCCCACAGAGGCATTTGAGTTATGCTGTGACAACAATTTAACTCAATGTCACTGCGATCTACTGCAGACCATAGCGAAAGTCATGTGTGCCGCTGATAGCCAACTGTCTACGTTTGATTTTATATCGGTAGACTGTGACACTATGGTAACATAGCGAAAGTCGTTTGTGCCGCTGAGAGCCAACAGTCTGCGTTTGATTTTATATCGGTAGACTGCGACCTATGTGGGAGAAGTTTCATTTTGACAGCGAAATCGTGTGTGCCGCTGAGAGCCAACAGTTACATGGACTTTTGCTGTGATGGCAACGTAACCCTGGATGTAACTGCGATCTGTTGTGGGTTCCATGCTGTTATCAGTTACATGGACTTTTGCTGCGATGGCAACGTAACCCGTGATGTAACTGTGACCATGGATGGGGGTGATGATTTCCAGAGCATTCTCACCAAAAATATTTCCTCTCTTTTCAAAAATGTTTTCTATATTTTAAAGTAAATTATTTTCCAAGTATTTTTCACTGGGTGTTGAAAACGGGTCTGCTAAGTACTTATAGATTTTCAGTCTTACGCCTGATCAACGTATGACCGAATTTTTGTGAGAACGAGGATGGATTTGTTAAAACATCTAGTTATAAAAAGTATTTTTATAAAAACTATTTTTGTAATACTATATAGATTTTAAAGTATTTGAAATATGATCAAAAGAAATTTATCCGATAATAAGTAAATAATAAATTCTGGCTTCGTTCCTTTTCGAGGACGAAAAGATTCTAAGGGGGGAGGAATGTGATAACCCGGATTTTGGAACATCCGTTAATTGATAATTAACTGGGTTAATTAATAGAAATACTGATTTTATTTGGATTAATAAATGAAATTTTGATAATTAAAAGATATTTGGATATGTAAATGAATTTGGAAATATAATAAAATTGAATTATAAATATCTGGATAGATATGTATTTGATAATCTCCTTTATAATTATTTAAAATTGGTAAAAAATGTTGTTTCCAAAACAATAATAATGTATTATTTTTATTTATATAAATGGATTTTAAATAGAATTATTATTTACAAATTTAATTTGGATTTGTTAAAAATACATGTATATATCAAATTGATTTTTAAATTGAATTTGAAATTTAATTTGAATTTGGATATTTAAATTGAAATTCAAAAGATAGTTATTTATATCTTAAATAATACTTTGGTTTTAAATGTATTTTATTTAATTTTATTTAGAACATAAATTATTTATATTTTTTTTAAAGCAATTTTTTTTTATAAATTAAATTAGGGAATCAATTATAAAAATCTTTCTAAAACATTTAAAAATCTAATTTTGCATGAAAGTAACATGTGTTAACTTGTAATCATTCTTAATAGAATGTGTTAGCTAATTATCTAAGGGAAATGACAAGTGTCTACTTTTATTTTGATTTCCTTTTTATTTTTAATAAAATTTAATTTAAACCTATATTAACTTATACCATTCATCTCCATATCCATTCCTATTGTCACTTTCTAAAAAAAATACCTCTCAAACCAAATCTGGGAATAAAGAGAAAAATCAAAACAAATCAAACTACGGATCAACCAAACCTGAGCAACATCAAGGTCATCTCAGCAATTCAAAGCTTTAAGGAATCAAACTAGAAATTAAATTTCAACCTGAGAACAAAATTCAAAGCCTGGAAATCAAAATTAAAACCTGAAGAAAATCAAATGCAAGTTCAAAACAACTCAACAATGATTCAACTGAGCATGATTCAACAGTTTCAAACTGATTCCAAACCAAAATCTTCAAACTGAACTAAAGCAGAGAGAGATCAATATCAAGTTTTTAAATCCAGGATCAAACATCAAGTAAATCTAACAAGTTTCAGATTTAGGCAAGACAGTCCAGATCAGAGTTCTTTTCCTCTGTTCCCTGTTCAAGCTAAAGGTGAGTAAACATATTTTTTAAAAACAGTTTAATTCTGGAATTCTACATTAATATATGTATGAAACTTATGTTGCTTGTCTGAATACTTGATTTGAAATGAATGCATGTATGTATATAAGTATTTAATGTCTGAATATTGTCTAGTATAGGCTCTGTTGGTGATAACAGGTTTAAATTACTTTATAAATCCAGTATCCCACTTTTGAATCACTATTAGCTTTTGGTTTGTAAATGAAAAATGTTTGAAATTGTAAACCATACCTACTAAAATTCATCACTGGAATTTATATTAAATATTAACTCGAAATTTTTATAAATAACAGTGGAATATATTTTTATGTCAAAAAATCAACTAATTCAATTACAAATTTGGATTGCATGAATGTATTCGAGGTTGAAAATCATGATTTTTAATATGAGTTTCGTAATTTTTAGTTCGATAAATTGTGAGAATTTTCGAGAGAAACATTTTTGGCATTTTTGTTGATTGCCGAAGATCGACGACGAACTGAACGTCGTGGTTGGGTTTGAAGGTAGAGGGGATGTTGGAGTTCATCAGAAAAATAGTATAGAGATTTATCGATGATCGTGGTGATCGGAAATTGATGAGATAGGGTTTAACGCTCTGGTATTTTCGTTGATGTTCAGATGGGTGTCGCGACATCGAGATGGAATCTGGGACGATCGCGAGACGTGTGATGGGTGATGGTAGACGAGGCGAAGCTATGGGGAGAAGGGCGAAGTTTCTCGTGGCATAGATCGTTGGTGGCGAGTGGATTATCTGGTAATGTCGTTTCCAGGTGATGGGTTTTGAGCTCGATTTTGTTTTCGTACGAATCGAGGAAGATGGGTTGGTCGATCGTGATATCGTGGTGGAAGACGACTTGCTGGAGGCCTGAACGGAGTTAGTCGACGATTAGGAGTGGTGTGCACGTACACGAGCACATTTGCGTGCATCAGGAAAGTTGGAATTGGGGAAGAAAGCTAAAGTTAGGGTTTCGTTCGGGGAAAATCGAGTTTTACTCGAAGCAGGATGTTACGTGGGTGTGATGTGAGTGTTACTTCGAGTTTCTGATGGTTTTACTCGAGAGCTGCTTCGGGTTTCCTTATGGTTTGCTCGGGTTTGAATAATAGCAGGCTTAAAGAATTTACAGGGAAATATTTTGAAGTTTTTAAAACCAAAGAAATTTTTATGGTAGTGTTTCTAAGTTTTAAAACAAAAGTAAAACAAGTTTTTCTGTAAAACTAAATTGTTTCAAGAATATAAGTTTAAATAAGTTTTTATATTAAGTAGATAAGTTTTAAAAAGGTTGAATAAGTGGGTATTAATAAATGAGGTTTGTTTAAAAATTTATTTAATAACTTTGGAAAGTTTATTTAATATGATTTTTAATGATAAATAAGAAGTTAATTAAGATAATTACTTTTTGAAAGTAATTAAATGAAAGTAATTAAGAATTAATTACTTAAGTGTAATTTATTTAAATATGGATTAATTGAGGTAATTAATTAAAGAATAATTAATGGAAGTAATTAAAGGATCATTTATTTATTAATTAATTACTTAATGGGATTGATTAAAGTTTAATTATTATAAATGGTTAAGGTTAATTCGTTTATATAATTAATTTAAGGCTAATTACTTAATGTAATTAAAAAGAAATTAATCAAGAATGATTAATAAAAAGGGGTAAGTAAAGAATAATTACTTATTGTAATTAAGGAATAGTTAATCAAGGAGGATTAATTAAGATAAATAATTAAGAATGATTAATTAATTTATAATTAATTAATGTTAAGTAAGATGGATTAAGGTAATCCAAGTAATTAAAGGTTAGTAATTAATTTAATTAGAGATTAATTAAATTAATTAAGAATGAATTGACTTGTTATGGATTGGTTGAATGATATTAGATGCCTTGGATTAGTTGATATATCTGATATGTGATTGTGATATGAGATGTTTTGGATGAATTGTGATAATGTAAGTTATCTATCTGTGATAGATTTGTTATATGAATATGATATCCTGAATTTAAATTAAATTTTATTAAAAATAAAAAGGAAATTAAAATAAAAGTAGACACTTGTCATTTCCCTTAGATAATTAGCTAACACATGTTATTAAGAATGATTACAAGTTAACACATGTTACTTTCATGCAAAATTAGATTTTTAAATGTTTTAGAAAGATTTTTATAATTGATTCCCTAATTTAATTTATAAAAAAAAATTCCTTTAATAAAAAATATAAATAATTTATGTTCTAAATAAAATTAAATAAAATATATTTAAAACCAAAGTATTATTTAAGATATAAATAACTATCTTTTGAATTTCAATTTAAATATCCAAATTCAAATTAAATTTCAAATTCAATTTAAAAATCAATTTGATATATACATGTATTTTTAACAAATCCAAATTAAATTTGTAAATAATAATTCTATTTAAAATCCATTTATATAAATAAAAATAATACATTATTATTGTTTTGGAAACAACATTTTTTACCAATTTTAAATAATTATAAAGAAGATTATGAAATACATATCTATCCAGATATTTATAATTCAATTTTATTATATTTCCAAATTCATTTACATATCCAGATATCTTTTAATTATCAAAATTTCATTTATTAATCCAAATAAAATTAGTATTTCTATTAATTAACCCAGTTAATTATCAATTAACAGATGTTCCAAAATCCGGATTATCACAGTAAACTGCTATTTTATTTGATATTATATTTTGATCTGCTGTGAATGTGAGATTCTGTGTTTTATTTTCTGTTTCTTCTTCTATCTTTTTTTTTCTTTCCCTAACTATCTGGAATTTTCGGGATCGAAAATTCCGGGTCGTTACAGATGGCCTACGAATCGTTGTAGGAAATTTTTACTTCGTATCTTCATCGGTTTCTTATCAGTTTTTGATTTAAACCTTAATGAATATAAATTGGAAATTTTAAATTGAGTTAAATTGATTAATAGAATATGGGGCTAAAATTTGAATTGTATCAATAAAACGATTTCGTTTAAAACCAAATTTGAAATTTTATTGTAATTTCTTGTGAATACCAAAGTCCGAAGAGGGACAAATTGGTATGTATTCTGAGATATTCCGATTTAAGTTTGGAATTCATATCTCGTGTTTGAGGAATTATAGGAGATCGAATCTATCTATCTTTGTTGTTTTCGTGCCTGTAAATTTCGAGGACGAAATTCTTTTAAGGGGGGAATTTTGTAACGACCCTAGATTTTAATTTAATTTAAATTGATAATTAAATGAATTTTTGAATAAAAATTTGTAAAATTAATTATAAATGGAAGCGAGTTTCCCTGAATCCAAATAAATTAGGTATAAATCATTTAAATTTAAATATATTGTAAATATTGTATATATGTGAATATATATGTATTTGAGCATATATGTGCAAATTTGATATAATATATATATGTATATATTTGATTTGAATTTAAATTGTAAGTAAATGGGTTAAAGATAAATTACAATAATAAATATTAGAAGTGATGATTTAAGTTAGAAATAAAAATAAATATGAAGTAAAATAATAATAATTAATATTTAAACTAGGAATAGAAATTAATATAAGATAAATTTTAATAAAAATAGAAAGTAGAACATTTGCTAAATTTTAACAACATAATAAAATAGAAATTATTTTTACTATGAGATAATAAGACTAAAGAAGAAAAACAAAATATAACATAACTAAATATACGTATGTAAACAAAGTATAAGTCAGAAAGGAAAAGAAACAAACATATATACATCTATGAATAAAAGAATAGAATAAGGCAAGTATGGAGAGCAAGGGGACAAGTATGATACATGAAGGACATAAGCATGTAACGCCATTTTCTCAGCGTGTACAAGAATCATCTTCTCAGCCGAAAATAATATGTACATAAAGTAATAAATGCAACATACATCATGCATTTAATGCAAGTGTCTTCAGCATGCTTTTTGTACAAATAATATACTGCATACTTCTTTTTATATGCATCAAATCTTCATTTCAGTTCGATTTTCATAACTGAGTAAAATGGAAACAAACAAAAAAATAATAGAAGTCAAAAACAAAAAGCAATTTAAAGTCTTCAAACCTGGAAACATTTCAAAACCTGGAGATGAAGATCAACTCAATATACAAGCAACTAAATCAAATATCAAGCAATGATTCAAAGTTTTCATATTTTTTTTTAAAAAAAAGCATTGTCTCTGTTCAAAAAAATTTCAGGCTTGAGTTCTCTGTTTCAAACTTTTGCCAGGTGAGTAGCTTCATTTTTAAAATGCTTAAGTGTATTTCTATATGGTTGCCTGATAGATTCTAGTGAGTAAACATCTGTTTTTCAAAGTTTAAACTTGTGTATTGCTTTGGAATAATATACGCTTGCTGAATAGTTTTAAATAAAACAATTCTGTGAATGTTTGTTGCTCTGGAAAACCTTCTATGCCCTGTTCTTTTATATGTTGTGTACAGAGCAAAGAAAAATGGAAACTTCAATGCTTCTTCTTACAAACACTTTGGACTTAGGAATTTAAGTTAAATAAACTTGTTTAAACTAAAGACCAAAGCTTGGAAATTTGTTTAAAGGTTGGACGTGAAATATAAAAATTGTAAATTCAAATATACAGTATAAAGTAAATAAATGGTTAAAATTCGAATAATTTAAATTGTAAGTTTGAATTTATATCTTGAAATAACATTCAAAAGTATGATTTTTGAAACAAGAATTATGATTTTTAGTTGAGTAATTCGAGGGCAGTTCGAGATTGAACAAAATTGGCACTTTGATAAATCCCCGGAAATCAAAGAAATATTGGGTGTTGTAACTTCGCGTGGAGCTAGATTTGAACTCAATAATGTTAGGAAAAATGCTAGAAAAAATTATTTAATGCGAGAATTTTTGAGTCGAGAGCAGTTTAGGGTTTAACAGCTTAATTTGGTTGGGGATGGAAATGTGACGCGTTCGCTGTCGTGGGTGGATCGAGTGTTGTCGCACTAAGGGAAATCGAATCATTGGTGAACGAAGCTTCTCCGGTCAAGGTGGTGGGGTTGCAGGTGGTTGCGATCGTCGGCGCGGGGAGTTTTTGTTGATTCAGTTTGGGTTCCCAGGTTTTTGAGTTGATAAAGTTTCAAATTCCAACGAGTTGAAGCGATCTGGGTGGTGGTTTAGGTCGAGAGGGTCAGTGGTGACTCGTGGGAGGTGGAGGCGGTGATCGGAGGAGCTCCGATCCTCTGTGCACGTTAATGTGCATTTTGGTGTGTCAGTTGGATAGAAAGAAGAAGATAGCAGCTCGTCTCAAAAATATCGCGTAAACTAGAAGTAACCATCGTGCGCGACTCGAAGGCGATAGGTGTTGGCTCGAAGCAAATTTTGAGTGGCTCGGGTGAAATATTGTTCAGGTCTTAAAACAGAAACCTGTTCTGTTTTTTTTTTAAAAAATGTTAACTTGTAATGCCCCAAAAATTCATGGAATCTTATTTTGGTTGAATTTTGAAAATATATGAATTTATTTGTAAAAGAATATATGGAATTAATTGTGTGCAAGAGTGTGTGCATGTGTGCACGTGCACACTGATATGGCACAAGGAAGAACTCCAAATTTCCTGAAATTAAAACAAGAATTAAAAAGCATTACAAACATGATTTTGTGATGAAAATTATTAAACCAAACATGGATATTTGATTTCTAGAATTATATGAATTATTCTAGAAAATAAGAAAAAGCAAGCTTTTATTTTAATCAGTAAACAGATTTTACTTAATGTTAAGCCGAGGGAAAATTAGATAAGGATTTGAAACATGTATACACATATATGTGCATGTCTTTCTGAAATTAAGGAGACGTTAAGTAAGCCTAGATAAGATATGTATACATATGTACATTTCTGTAGATACTAAAAATATTAAAAAGAAATAAGCAAGGAAAAGTGTAACACTAAAATAGCAAAAGACAAATTGCAAGCAAAACAATTGCTTTAGGTAGAAAATAGAAAGGAGGATTTTTAGAAAATAAACAAGTGACAATGTCACACAATTATCATGAGTTGATAAGAATATGATATATTTTGGAAAAGTAAAAAGGGGAGGCAAGTATCACATATGGCCGGGGTATTAAGGGTGAAAATAAACAAATCTGAAATGCAAAATGCATGAGTATTGGCCAGGGTAGGAATGAGATTTTACATTTGTTAAACCCTAGAAAACCTCTCTTATAAATCCAAGTATAAACCAGAAAAATCATTTTCTACCCGAGACATTTAAGAAAACAAAGAAGAAAAATATTTGCAAGCAGAAAAGCAAGTTTTAAAAGGTTTCTTTTCTGGATTAAGCAAGAGAAGCATTTTCTGTGAGTAATCTCACTAAACCCATGGCATTAAGTCCTGTTAAGAGGCAGCCCAGTTTATGTTATTTTTCTACCTATTTTTGATTTTATTACTATGGTTTTAATGGATGCTTTAATGGGTGTTTCTGAATGCTTTTGATTGCTTTGATGGTTGAGTATTTTGCTCTGTTTGGTTACACCCAGAAATGTTAAAGTATGAATCATGAAAGTAAATAGAGAATACTTGTAATTGGTTTAGATATGGCATGAAAAATTTAGAAATCAAAATATATATGAGTTGCATTACACTTGTGTAAGTGCTGAGGCTCAAATGAAAGATTCAAGGGTGCAATGGAAATATCCAAAAGTGCTGAACCCTTGATCAAATAGAAAACCATGAGCCAGAAATCTTGTTTAAGCTAGATCTTGAATTTAGTTCAAACATGGTTGCTTATGAAACAATAGTAACCCTCATGCCTAGTCTCTATTCACAGTTGTAAATATTCTTGTATTTTCTTTAAGCCAGAATATTTGAAAATATGATTCCCTTGGACAAGAATATTAGCTTGTTCTTGAATTATGCTTGTAAGCTCTATGTAATGTTTCATGTACACTGTGATTCAATCACCTAGCTATCTCATGATAGGATCAAACATGAACACTTAGTAAATAAACTAAGGATTGTGAGCCAAGAAGACTGTTGGAATGCTTGTTGTATTTAAAATATGCAAGTTGACACATGGCTTGTTTAAGCCCTGAGATCTTTGTGCAATATTGTGAATTATTTTATTGCAATGTGTCCCCGTGATTCCTTTATGGCAGATGAGGCTAGGAAGAAATTTGGTAAATGCAACCTTAAATTGATGAAGTAGGAACTTGTGTTATTCCTAGGTTGGTTAGACTGGAGCTATGATAGTTCCTGAGTATTTCTATTGAAATGTATGTTTGCATAGTTGAAAGTGTGTACATAATTATTTTTAATACTAATCATATATGCACAATATATCATAAACAAGTCAGGCAAATTGATCAAAGAAGCTATGTCAACCTATACAAAATGTTTATGTCTCACTTATTTACTTAATATCATGGAATTTTTGATATTGCTCATACTAGATCTTGTATCTGACCCTTGTTTGCTTATGGCATCTGGGGTGTCTCAATTAAAATGGGGCAGCCTCTAATGCTCTTTCCCTGAATGCTGGTTCTAAATAGGAAGCTGCTATGGCTAAGGAGAATGATTGGATAAGCATGCTAAATTAGAATTAAATAAGAACTTAGAATGAATTATTTGCATGTAATCTTTGAAGTTTTATAGATGTGTCTTAGTAGTTATGTAATGATCTAAAATGTTTGGATTTTATTTAGTTGTTTCCAATTGAATCTGGTAATGTATTAAAGTTGGAAAAGAAAAATCAAAGAATTAGTTGAATCTATGCAAGAAAATATATTTGAGTATTATGGCAGAAATCTGTAGATGACAAATGCCTATATTTGAGAAATGGTTATATACATATATTTTGTATTAGTCAATCTTGAGTCACTTAAAAGCTTTGAGTTTTGAGGTTAAAATCTGAGTTTGGCTAAGGATATTCTTTAAAGAGTTTTGTGTCTATATGCTGAAGTATTTTGATAAAAGAAATTATACATTTTGTGCACTGTATAAAAATGTGTATATGTTCTAAGAGATTTTTCAAGTATCTTGTATCTGAATTCACATTGCAATAGCCAGGCACTAATGTTTAGATGGTCTAGTCATAAGATTAACCCACTTCAAAAATAGTGAGGTCTGGGTTGATCAAGATGACCAGAGTTTTTGGGTCTAAAGAAAGAATATGCAATTGTAAAAAAATTAAAAAAAATCTGAAGCTTTCTTTGCAAATGCATGTATAAAGACAAGACCAATTATTTAAGCAATTCACTTGTATTGTTGAGTAGCATCCTTAGTTCAGATAGCCCAACACATCTGATATACACACAAACCACATAGACACCACCTATGCTTTATGACCATAAATTCTGGATTTCATAAATATAGTAAAGCAACCCTTAAATTAGTATAAAACTGAGGTAACTCAGGGATTAGGGAATGGATTGGATTCAGGGAAACATAACAATATAATTGTGAAAGAATCACTAAACTGTTTGGGCCTTAAATATAAAAGAAGTGGGGATAAAGATCATTCATGTTGAAAATGATAAATGTGTATATCATTTTCTTTCTGGTTTTGATCAAATATCAAACTATTAGACTAAAATTGGAATGACTTGCTATATAATCTGAGACCACTTTGCTATGTCAGACTAACAGACAATCACCATAGAAATGGTCAAAGTTACTAAGTATAAATTACATATGATTATTGGATTCATTACCCTGACTCAAATACCAAAAGCATGGAAAAATGAGCTATGTACTGGTTGATTAGAAACTCAAATTCAATCAGGATGCACTCTTGCTAAACAACACTCTGATCCAAGCAAGAGGGTCACATACATCTTCATATGTATGTGAATATATTTATTAATGAACTGATATAAATATATTAGTAAAAAAAATTAGGATCCTGGATAATTTAATAGAAAGTCTAAATGACTCTATGAAATTTATTAAAAAAAAATCCTAGTAAAAATTAGGTGAATATAATAGGGTCATTTCATAACTAAAATTTAAAAAGAAAGTGGAGGGGAAACTCGGGTTTGGTCTCGGGAGAATGACGAGTTGGCTCGGGTTTTGTCTCGAGTATTGATGTTACAGTTTTAAACTTTAAACAAAATCAAGTTAAACATTTCTTAACAAATTCCTTTAAAAAAAATAATTATTCGTTTAAGTTTGAAATTATTTAAAGGTTTTAAAATGAATTATATTAAAGTAATTAAGTTTAAAGTGGTTTAATATATATAACCGATATTTTTAAATAAACTTTGAATTTGATTAAGTTCAATTAGTTAATTAATGTGATTAATTGTAACGACCCGATATTTTCAACCATTCGCATCCATTATAAGTGTATAGGTAGACACTCATGCCGGAGTTGAATTGCTCAAAATACCGTGTTGTAAATAAAATTTGGCAAATCTCAGAGTATGCAGTAAATAAATATAATCACAGATCACAGACACGGAGTAAAATAATGCAGTGGAAGTAAAAGAAATAGTAGTTCATGAAGCTACTATATAAATATGTCAGAGTTACATAAGATACAACAGAAGAAATAGAGTACAACAAAAGTCTCAATAAAATAACCAAGTACAAGCTGAATAGAACAACGGAACCGAAGTTGATAGAACAAGACTAGCAGATAATCTCCAGCGATTCAAATCTCCAAAAGGTGGAAATCCAAATCTGTGAATACTCAGGCTGACCCGAGCATAAAGCAAAACACAAAACACTCGAGTCAGGACAATATATACTTATATAATGTAAACCAACTCAAGTGAACTGTAATAAAGGTACAAGTAACTTAGAAGATGCTTGGGACCGCCCATCCTCTAAGGATCCGTTAAAATATCTACTATGTAGTAATATTCGCTATTATAATAATGTCTAATAAGTAAAGTATAATCATATAGAAAATAGCGTTAAGGGGATGGAGAACCTTAACGCGGTCGGATCTTAAAATCATAATCGTAGTAAAGCTCGATATGGTAGGTGACACGGCACAACTAGGCAATGCCAGGGTAGATATACCAATTACGCACACGGACTGATGGAGCGCATAGCAGCCACTACCGTCCACCTCGAACAACACTCCCAATTCGGAGGATGGCCATCTAATCAATCACAAGTAAGAGTATAATATCGAAGAAATGTGTCCGAGAAGAGGTGCTACCTCACTGGTCCGAGATCGCTCCTGTTTTAGCCACCTTATGCCAACTCACGGGAGTTGGATCCACGTAACATACCTTAAGAACGTCGCCACCATCATACTTCATTCTGGAATCTCCACCCCGTACACGGTTGTCAAAGTGGTTTTCGGTATCGACAGAGAGTATGTCCATATCCGATCCCGGTCTCTTTGCCAACCAATCGTTATTATAACCCGTGGTTATAACTTTTAAAAACAATACTTTACTTCAAAATAAAATATCATTTCAAACCATATCTTTATCAAAATAAAGATTAAATCAATTCCAAACCATTTCCATATATTTAAATTTTCATATCATTTCAAAACTTCATTTCAAATCATTTTAATATAATAAAATATCATATCCTTACAAAACTTCATTTCAAATCATTTTAATAAAATAAAATATCCTATCAGTTCAAATCCAAATATTCAACTTTAAATACCTTTTTAATTCAAAGATATCGTTCATTTACTATCATTTCAAATCACCTTTAAATAGTTTATATTCCAATAAAAATAATTCATTTAAACCTTTTAAAAGTGTAATTATTATATTATCAAATCAAGTATTAAATTTCCAAAGTTTCAAACCATTCTGAGTTCGTTTACTAAGTCAAAAACCCTAATTAATAAAATTTCAGCATTTCACAGCATTTAAAAACAACTGTTATAAGTTATATTTGAAAACATTTTTAATTCAGCAAAGACGGCACTTAAAACTGCTGTTAAAACTCAGTTTTAGTTGAATTATAGTTCAAAACAGAAAAGACAGCATTTCAGAAGTGCTGCGGTAGTTCAGATTTCAAAACAAGGGTTAAATTTGATTTCAACATAGAGTGCAGACCATTATAGCATTTCCAGAGAATGCTATAATAGGCCTGAGTTCAATATTAGCCTATAAGTTCAATTATAGCAACTACAGCATTTCAGAAATGCTGTAATAGCTCCTTTTTACACAATTTTAGTTCAAAACATAATCTATAGCATTTCTGAATGCTATTAAAAGTTAATTTCAGGTGTTAGTGTATTTCCAGCAATTAAATAACTTTAATTTAAAACACATAAACATTTTTAAAATCATATTTTAACATTTAAAATGTTCATTTACATATCATTTAACATATATCTTTTCACAATAAATTTCCTATAATCAAATCCAATTTTCAACACTTTACTTAATAAATTTTAGTGTAAAAGTGTCCAATTCTTCACATTTCAAAAAATAAACTTAACACTTCAAATTTAAATTACCATTTCACAATTTAACTAAATTTCCAATTTTTATTTTATTAACTTAAACCTTTAATTAAAACCAAATTTCACATTTCCTAGTCAAGTTATATTTTAAAAGATCACTTCTAAACATTCATTTATTTAACCACTTAAATTCATAGAAAAATCAATAATACTTTAATAAATCACTTAAATTCAAATTTAATCAAATTATCATATTTACCATTTCCAAATAAAATTAAATTTCCATTTTATTCATATAACTTAAATATCATTTTTAACCAAAATTCCAAATTCCAAACTTAAGTTATATTTCAAAAATCCAGTTAAATCGTTCATTAATTACATTTTTAACACATAGAAAAATCAAAATTTCTTTAATTCAAAATATTTCAAAAATCTGTTTAAACCAAATTTCATAAATTTATATTTTTAAAATATTTAAAAATATCCAAAACACTTTATAAAATAACCACGGGCCTGTATATAGTTTTCTAACCTAGGTCAAGTGATACGAATATGTATCATTTCAATCCGCAGTTTAAAAAGAAAAATCCGGGTTCTATCATTTCAAACCCGCAATCCCAAGTTAAATAAAATAAATAAAAACCATTCAGGCCTATCATTTCAGCCCATAATGATTTTTCCCTATTCTAAAGTCCGTTCGGGTATGTATCATTTCAACCCATAGTGATTCTAGTCTACAGAGAACTTGTAGTGTGACAAACTGATAAAAATAATAAAATAGCATGATATAAAAGTAGCATATGATATAACAGGTGTGAACATCATATGATAATAATATAAGCATATATAACAGTTATAACAGGATGATATAATTTTACAAGTTCAAATGGTGTCAGTTTACTAGTTATATAAGTACACATTGTCTGGTGAGAATTACTCACTTGTTTAGAGCTGGAGATATCCACCAAGCACACAACACAAACACAATGAAGGCACGATGACATGGATATGACTTGAGAGTGGAGAGCCAAATATAATTGCCTTGTATACATATAAACAAAACAAGACAATGTATACATAAATATGTAACACAAAACAATATCGAAATGACTTGAAATAAAAAGCAACAAAGGGCAAAGTGATTCGACCTTTCTTTAACCATTCAAGAGCTTGACCAAGGGGATCTTTTGCTCAGCCATAGCTGGACATAATTGCAGGTTATGGAATCAAAATAGCACGACAACAAGGAGATGATGATGGTAGGAGTTACATATGAATAAGACAAAGGGTCAAGGCAAAATAAGTGGAGTTTTGGTGCATTTTTGGCTCATCCAAAGGCAAGTGGGGCTCGGCCCTTGCATGGTTCAGGTCTGGACAGTAGTTTAATTGATGAGTAGGGGTTTGGACAAGGTGGTGGTGGCGGCTAAAGGTGGTGGCCAAGGTCAAAAATGAAGGGGAGATGAAGGTAGGCTTGGCTATGTAGTTGTTTTTTGGAGTTTTTAACATTGTTTTGTGGTGCTAGCCTCAAGGAGAGGTCACGGCCATGGATGGATCTGAAATGATGGCTGGAGATGGTGCCAAGGAGGAGTGGTAGGGGATGGTGGCCGTGGCTATGGTGAAGGGGCCATGCAAATTAGAAGAGAAACAGGGCAAAAAGTAAGAAAATGGAAGAAAAAGTGTAAAAGAGGAGGCCATTACCAAGGAGATTTTGAAGAAGCCTTGAGAATGAGAAGTGCTGATGTATTTTCATGTGAAAAGAACAGGTAATACATGGCTATGACATAGAATTGAACGGCCAATAATGCACATAATTGAGGAGTTTAAGAAATGAAGAGTTTTGAAGGTGAAAGGACTTATGTTTTTGCACTTTTTAAGACCTTTGGTATTTCCTTTTCTCTTTGATTTTAAATAAACAAAATAAACTCAGAAATATTATTTACAAACCGAAACTAAGTAAAAATATAAGAAAATAAATAATTAAATTTAAGAAAAATATAAAAAGAATGAAAGAAATTACTTAAAAATACAAAACAGTGTCCGGAAATTACAAATAAATCACTACTAGTCTTGGAAAAATATCCACTTCATTTTAAAAATATTATGAAGTGAAAATTCGAAATAAAATAATTTATTTATCATTTCCAAAATAAAATAAATAATTAAATTGGAGAAAAATATAAAAAAGTTGTCATCTAGGCTAGAAATTTTGAAAATAAATGGTATAAACTTTAGAAAATTCATATGAGCTTGTAATATATTTTTAAACATAAATAATAACATAAAGTAAAATATATTCACAAAATAAATATTTAAAATTTAATTTACATATAATTTTTAATGAAGAAAATAGCAGAAAATAGGAAAACAGCCTTTAAAAATGAAAAATAAATACAGTAAATTTTGGAAAAATTCTATTATCATTTTAAAAATATAAAAAGACAAAAATATACATAAAATAACATATTAACACATATTAAAACAAAATATAAGAAAGAAAAGATGATTTATAAAGTTTAAAATAGGCAAAATTGCACAAATAAACAAATTATACTAAAAATTGAAATGTACATAACTTTTACATTTTAACTCCGTTTTCAACGAAACGAAAAGCAATATTCATGTTATTAAATCTATTTTCATAATAAAAGATAAAATTTAAAATTTAAAATATTTAAAATTTAAATTTAAAAGTCAAAGTTTGACTATTGACCAAAATTCACATTTTCAGGAAATATTAAATTTAGTCATATTTGGAATTCTAATCCACATCAAAGTCAAAGTTTATATTTAAAATAACAAAATTTATTCTTTTTCATAAATAAAGCTTTTGAATCTGGAAAAATCGATTTAAAAATATTTGCAAAATATAGGGTTGTTACACTCTCCCCCACTCAAAACTTTTCGTCCCCGAAAAGGATTGAGGTACAGGAAAGCACAGAAAAAGATATAGCGAAATAAGATTAAAATAAGATGACAAGGAGATTTAAATTACATCTGATAACTGTTGTTATAGGTAAGTTTAACAAGAGGGAGGTGATCAAATCAAGAACACAAACACGAAAAGATCCTCTAGAGTCTGAATCACCATTTTCACTTGACCGACGGTCTATGAATGGAAAAACAGTGTTCAGATCCAGATGAGTAACAAAGATTATCAAAGATTATAGAAAGATTTCTAAATAGTCTGGTATAAGCAATAGCCTTCCCATTCTGTAACAAGATAAGGGAAATAAGGACAACCAAAAGATAGTTTGGAAAAAAAACAAAATAAGATAATGAATTTGAAACCATAATGCTTTGAAATCATAACAATTTAGGGATGTTTATCATTTGGAAATCATACTACTAAAATCATAACACTTTGGAAATGTTATTCTTTTAAAAAAACATAATACTTAGAAAATCATAACACCTTTTAAAAATAATCTTCATTTAAACCATTTTAATCCAAGATCAAACAATATTCATTTTAAAGTTGTAACATTTCTAAGTTCATTCAATTATAAAATTTCCAAAACATTGTATTTTCAAAATAGCAGCACTTATAAAATGCTACAGTAGATATATTAGTATTTCAAATCAGTTTAATTTCAAAAATATTTATTTGGATATCATTTAACTTATGACTTATTAAAACAAACCTTTATGAATGGAATATCCAATTTAAACTATACTTCGTTTATTAAGTCAACAGTTCACTATTTTACTTAACTCTTAATTTAACACATGACCTAACACTTTATTTTAAAATACCCATTTCACAAATAGATATTCCTTTAATAAGTTACACTTAAAATTTCCATTTGAAAACCAAATTCTCAATTATCAAGTTTTAGTGATGTTAAAATACATTTTAACTATTTAAATCATAATTATTCATTTTTCAAGACATATCAATTTCATAAATAAAATATTTATCATAGCAAATATAACAATCAAATTTCTTTACACATTTATTCATTTAGACATCAATTAAACTATGAATTCAAGTTAAATAAACTTTATTACAAAATGTCCAATTCAAATGTATTTTTTTATTTTATCTATTCAAAGATACATTATTTATTATACAACATATTCATTTCAGGAAATAACCTTTATTAAAATTCCTGGGTTACTCTTAAGGTTCCATAGTAAATCAAATTTGATTATTAAGTTATTTAAATAAAATCTCTTTAAATTCCTTTTTCACTATTTGCCTCTGTTAATCTTTTATAACTAAAACTTAAGTGTATAACATTTATCATAACCACTCAAATTTTATTTATAAAATCCTTTCTATATTGTATATTATCCAATTTCATATTCAACTTCTGTGTAATTTAGGTAAGTTATATTGGAACGAAATTGTGTGTTATACAAATAAAACTTTCCAATTTAATCATCTCAAGTTTGAATCATTTATCCAAATTTTTTCTTTTTTTTCTTTTTATAATTGAAATTATTCTTCAAGATAAAATTTAAGAATTTAAATCTTTGAACATCTTCAAACCATTTGGAGATAAGTAATTATATTACATAATATGTCAAATCAAATTTAAATCATATATCTATATATATATATTATAAATCAAGTCATATTTTAGAAATTCAAATTAATTAAATTCCCCAAAACAAAGCTGTAGCAAGACTACAGAACAGTCTCTTCACTTTGAAACTCGAAAATGAATGTCGATGATGCTGCAGTCATCACCGAAATTATTTTCCAACGACAAAGAGAAGAGCACTTAATTTTTAAACTTTAAAATCCTTTAGAGACAAATTTTTATTCAAAAATACTTTAAATAATATATCCTTTTAAAAATTTTAAACACAAGGTTTGAAACCATTGGAAATTAAATTCTTTAAATTTCTTGTTTTAAATTCATTTCATTTCCCAAATAAATTTATAAACAACTCTTTATAAATTCATTTGTAGAACAATAAATGATAAATCAAGTATTATCATTTCAAATTATCAATTCAAATCAATTTATTAAGTTCCATAAAATTATATAACCAAATTCATTTCACTAACCAAATTTTAAAATAATACTGTGTCAGTTTGTTCTGTCAAGTGTTTTAGAAATCCTATCGATAGCGTTGATCGGACGAATCGATCGGAAACCCAAATCAACATCAACAACCCAAACAACACAACATATAAAACAAAACATAGATTTACAAGTACGATTCAAAATGTTTGGAGATAGTTTAGAAACAAAAGA
Source organism: Allium fistulosum (assembly GCA_030737815.1). Classification (NCBI taxonomy): domain Eukaryota; kingdom Viridiplantae; phylum Streptophyta; class Magnoliopsida; order Asparagales; family Amaryllidaceae; genus Allium; species Allium fistulosum. The sequence continues at coordinate 721,264 of JASFAW010000025.1, forward strand.
CAAGATGGTTAAACAGAGTAGAGAGATGGGTAAGCTTAGATAAATCGCGGACAACCTTAACCGGGTCAACCGTGACTTAATGAATAAGATCAAATGTGGATTTTCTGGGGTAAATCTACATCTGATCTCAAGAGATAGAGTTTGGAATAACAAAAGATATTAGCATCTAAACCAAGGATAGATATAAATCTCTAGTGAATCAATGCAAATTTGTAAAGGAGTTTCCCCCTTTACCAGAAAATTAGAATATTGACGAGACATCCAATTCACTATAAAGATCATTCGAAGTGGAGTTATGTGACACTCCAAAATCAAAAGAAGATGAATAGTGAGGGACAAGAATGAATTTTGGAACCGCAGGGAACGTTCCAAAAATTCAAAGGAAATTCGAATCAAGTGGAAAAGATTCAAACTCAAAACGAAAGTGATTCTGTAAATAAATCTACTCCATATGCTGAGTTTTGCCTCAAAGCCAAAGCTCTGATACCAACTGTAACGACCCGATATTTTCAACCATTCGCATCCATTATAAGTGTATAGGTAGACACTCATGTTGGAGTTGAATTGCTCAAAATACCGCATTGTAAATAAAATTTGGCAAATCTCAGAGTATGCAGTAAATAAATATAATCACAGATCACAGACACAGAGTAAAATAATGCAGCGGAAGTAAAAGAAATACTAGTTCATGAAGCTACTATATAAATATGTCAGAGTTACATAAGATACAACAGAAGAAATAGAGTACAACAAAAGTCTCAATAAAATAACCAAGTACAAGATGAATAGAACAACGAAACCGAAGTTGATAGAACAAGACTAGCAGATAATCTCCAGCGATTCAAATCTCCAGAAGGTGGAAATCCAAATCTGTGAATACTCAGGCTGATCCGAGCGTAAATCAAAACACAAAACAATCGAGTCAGGACAATATATACTTATATAATGTAAACCAACTCAAGTGAACTGTAATAAAGGTACAAGTAACTTAGAAGATGGTTGGGACCGCCCATCCTCTAAGGATCCGTTAAAATATCTACTATGTAGTAATATTCGCTATTATAATAATGTCTAATAAGTAAAGTATAATCATATAGAAAATAGCGTTAAGGGGATGGAGAACCTTAACGCGGTCGAATCTTAAAATCATAATCGTAGTAAAGCTCGATATGGTAGGTGACACGGCACAACTAGGCAATGCCAGGGTAGATATACCAATTACGCACACGGACTGATGGAGCGCATAGCAGCCACTACCGTCCACCTCGAACAACACTTCCAAATCGGAGGATGGCCATCTAATCAATCACAAGTAAGAGTATAATATCGAAGAAATGTGTCCGAGAAGAGGTGCTACCTCACTGGTCCGAGATCGCTCCTGTTTTAGCCACCTTATGCCAACTCATGGGAGTTGGGTCCACGTAACATACCTTAAGAACGTCGCCACCATCCTACTTCATTCTGGAATCTCCACCCCGTACATGGTTGTCAAAGTGGTTTTCGGTATCGACAGAGAGTATGTCCATATCCGATCCCGGTCTCTTTGCCAACCAATCGTTATTATAACCCGTGGTTATAACTTTTAAAAACAATACTTTACTTCAAAATAAAATATCATTTCAAACCATATCTTTATCAAAATAAAGATTAAATCAATTCCAAACCATTTCCATATATTTAAATTTTCATATCATTTCAAAACTTTATTTCAAATCATTTTAATATAATAAAATATCATATCCTTACAAAACTTCATTTCAAATCATTTTAATATAATAAAATATCATATCCTTACAATACTTCATTTCAAATCATTTTAATAAAATAAAATATCTTATCAGTTCAAATCCAAATATTCAACTTTAAATACCTTTTTAATTCAATGATATCGTTCATTTACTATCATTTCAAATCACCTTTAAATAGTTTATATTCCAATCAAAATAATTCATTTAAACCTTTTAAAAGTGTAATTATTATATTTTCAAATCAAATATTAAATTTCCAAAGTTTCAAACCATTCTAAGTTCGTTTACTAAGTCAAAAACCCTAATTATTAAAATTTCAGCATTTCACAGCATTTAAAAACAACTGCTATAAGTTATATTTGAAAACATTTTTAATTCAGCAAAGACAGCACTTAAAACTGCTGTTAAAACTCAGTTTTAGTTGAATTATAGTTCAAAACAGAAAAGACAGCATTTGAGAAGTGCTGCGGTAGTTCAGATTTCAAAACAAGGGTTAAATTTGATTTCAACATAGACTACAGACCATTATAGCATTTCCAGAGAATGCTATAATAGGCCTGAGTTCAATATTAGCCTATAAGTTCAATTACAGCAACTACAACATTTCAGAAATGCTGTAATAGGTCCTTTTTACACAATTTTAGTTCAAAACAGAATCTATATCATTTCTGAATGCTATTAAAAGTTAATTTCAGGTGTTAGTGTATTTCCAGCAATTAAATAACTTTAATTTAAAACACATAAACATTTTTAAAATCATATTTTAACATTTAAAATGTTCATTTACATATCATTTAACATATATGTAACGCCCCACTCTGAGACCCACTGTAACAAAGAGTATTACGGGAGTAATACTGTCTGTTAAAGCGGAGAATAGAGTATAGTGGAAGCGACCATTTGTAATCAAGCTATAACTATCTACTGAATACGTCGAAAGGATGGTATCTATATATATTTTTCAAGTGGTTCGACATATTCAATAAATATTTATAACAAAATTACAATGGCTAAAGACCTATCAGGACAAAGCATAATAACATAATGAAATAGCATCACAGAACAGTATCACATAACAACACAGAGTCTCAGAACAATACATCGTCAATACAGATCCAAATACTATAAGTGGGTACAAAGCCACTGCCCACACATGTAAGTCAAAAATATGTACATATCAAAGTCTGAATAATAACAGAGTAGCGGAATAGTAGACAAATAAAAGCGCTATCTATCAGCATAGCAGATAATGTCCAAGCAGAAGCACAGAAGCTAAGTCCAGAGACCTAACCTGAAACAACTCGGTCTGACCCGAGAAAAAAACACTCGGGTCAGGCTAGCTAAACAATCAGTAATAACTGAGATATATAATAATGCGGTACATAAATGAAACAGTACTTTTCCTAAGAAAAGAGTATTTTGGACCACATGAATATAATGACGGTCCCTAATCATCAATCAACAGTAAAAATCTCCAAAGAGAATATCAGCACCAAAGTGTTGAATAGATAAAATCGCCTCATATCATCGGCGTAGCCAAAGCTATATAAAGTTGCCCATAGGCAATAATCCCATGTGTGACCAGAGTCTGTAATCAATGCCCAAGCAAAGATCGATGCTCCAAAGAGCAATGGGGATATACTGAAAAGTCAATGAAATCAAACACTGAAAAGTAGTGCCCAGAGACATTGTGAATCCACAAGGTAATCGCACTTACATCCTATGGTTCCATAGAACCAACACCGAATGGCGGTACTCGAATGGATATAAAAATCATCAGATAATACAAGTATAGCACGTGCACCGACCAGAGTCGTTATTGCCAAGTACTGTAGAGTTGTGATCGATAACTCTCACAGATGCGGAACGCGCGAGACGGCGAGATCCTTCCCAGAAGGATAAAGGCCCAGAGGCACATGCCGAAAAAGAAACTGCTCCATAGAACAGGTGTCCAGAGACGGTTGCCCAGAGGTGTGGTGACCCAGAGGTCCAGTACTGGCTGCCCAGAGGCTAATGTGTCACAAACTTCTTGGAGAGGAACCCGTAAAGTGTTAACAATGAGTCCCATACCCCACGTTCGCACTAAACGGTTTACTAACCAATAGCAAGCTCACACTCCAAATGTGACGCCCCACCTCTATGCTCATAACAACAAAGAGTATTAAAAGAAATACTGTCTATTATTACGAAGAATAAGGCTGGATAGGAGCGACCATCCGTAATTGGCCTTACACTAATATTGGTTATCTCGATAGGAGTGGTATATACTTTTTATTTTTCAACTATTATTTATTTACTCCCATCGTCATATCCAATTATCAGTATAAAACAAACTACGATAGTTCATAATAGTTTAGGACATTAGATATAACAATAACACAGATAATATAATTGCGGAACACAGATAAAAACAAAAGTCTCATATATATATATAACTGATGTCAGTTAATACATAGTTGACACAATACATACGATACAACTACAACTGTCGACTCTAGAAGTTATATATACACGTACATTATCGACTAATATACATGAATACATATCGTTCTATACAATGACACGACTACTACAAAAGGACAATGAAAACTTCAGAAGATGCGAAAAGTCTTCAAATCCCGAACAGCAACTCAAAGAAGGAAATCTATCACCTGAAATAACTCGGGTCTGACCCGAGTATTACATTCAAAAGAAAATAATACCCAGGTCAGTCTAATTCAAACCAGTTTATTAGTGCATAAAGGCAGTAATAATCAAATATCACATAGACGACAGTCACAGAAATCTCGTATACCCAACTTCTCGATAAGAGAACCGGATAACGGCAGATATAACACTAAACAGTGTTAATCCACAAAACAGAAATCCAAAGCAATTTAAACAATTGAATCGTCAATTTAAAACTGTCAAATCTGATAGGGCTGCAGTACACGCACGCGTGTACTGCCTCGCCACTATCACAGGAGATACACAAAAGCTCAATGAAAGTCACAATGATCGCAAGGTCAAACCCGAGCGTCTCAGCTGGATTCAACTCAAGTACAAATGGCCAAAACTCAAGAATCAAGTGTCAACTAATTCAACATAAACAAGACCGGAGAAGAAAATGAAATAGCACCTGTATATACGGTGCATAGTCGCATCAGGCAACCAAAACAAGAAAGTACACATGACTATTACAACTTCAAACTCACACCAAGCATGATATAAAGACTACAAGTACCAAAACTTAACTCAACATAGATGCATATGCTTAAGTCAAGTGATGCACTAGTGACGCCAGTAGAATGAACAAGAGCAGCCCCTACATGAAGTTCTGAAACAAATAAAACCAGAGGCAACTGGTAACAAATAGTACAATATAAACCAGACTACATAAAATGCCTGGAGGTAATGCCCAAACAGCCGCAAGTAACTCAACCATTCACAATGCAATAACTTATATACATGAATGAATGTATACACGAAGCAATGCAAGCTAGAACTCATCTCAATGAACCAATGGAACTGTATCAACCGGAATGGCGACACGCTGTATGCAACAACAATATGAATGAACTAGTCTAGCAACATGCTCAAAGCTAACCACAAAGCAACCCTACAGGTATGCAGACTAAAGAGCAAATAAAATCTGGATCCAATTCCATCAGGTCAGAGACACAATACATGAATCAAAGGCAAAGCAGATACACAATGCACCAGATCAGACTAGAGAGAAATGTACGAAACCAATGAAAACAAGCTCAAAACAGTCTACAAGATCGTACATGCCACTCAGTAAAGTTACAACAAGCTATGGTGTATTTACAACTACAATGGAGCCAACAAAGAATGCAGACTTCAAATACACAAGAGTGAAGTGATCAAACAAACTACACGGACCCATACAACAGGACAGACCATTCAATCAAATACCAACATAAATGCTTGAACCTGATGAACATCAGTGAAAACAACTAAAACCAATTACACAAAGAACAAGCAATGCAGTTTACACAACATGAAACCAAGCTCCACACAGTATCAACCAAGTTAAGGTTCAACTACAATATGGACACAACAACAACTGCGGCAGTGAATGCAAATGGGGTGCAGACCAGAACCAGATGAACATCAACAAAGCCACTGCAACCATGTGCAAGTACATAGTGTACAACAGGTGATTCTACAAGAATGAACCATATCAGAGAAGGATATCTCAGAGAAAATAATTCACAGAGAAGAGGATAGCAATGTCGAAGGGTATGCTACAGAAAAATGTCAAAGCCGTGGTTATTAATTCAAAACCATTTCAAAACCGAGATCTCCAAAACCAAGTCAAAGCCAATAATCTCAAAATCAAGTCAGCCCAGAAAATATATACGAATATATACGCATATGGAACAGGTCAGAGACGTGGTGAATGACTCAAATTCAACACCGTGGGGATCAAGCAATTATATACGAAAAGTATACGTATATGAAAAAGTCAAGGAAAATCGCAATCATCCAACAATGATCAAACGGCCAAAGCACATATTTTGAAACAATCAGACGAACGAAATCACGAAGTTTAAACCCTAATTCAACTTGAGACGAGAATTAGATGTGAGTGGGTACTCACCTTAGAATGAAGCGAAGACGACTCCACAAGCAGCCGTAGTGAGCAACCCTAGTCGATCGACAAGCAAGGCCTCGCTCGATCTAGCAATTGAAGCCGGCGCCTTCGACTTCCCTAAGCCCTAATTCGTCCAGAGGAGAGATCGAAGGAACGAACGAAGCCGCCATATTTTTTTTTTGAAGCCCTAGTTTCGTGAAAAGGAACGAAGACGATCCACCATTTATTTTCTTTCGTTTGTTTTTGTTTTAGGTTTCGAACGAATGGATGGATTACAAAGGGGGACCGAGTTTGGTTTGATAATCACGGCAACAAAAGAAATGGGCCAAGACAAATTTTAAAGCCCGTACAACAACGATGAATATACGAAAGAATTTCAATCGATTAAAATCTCAATAACAATCAGCTATTGATATTATCATTTAATGACGATAATTAACTGCTACGAATTTGCGGGTTGTTACAGACTCCCCTCCTTAAAGAAATTGCGTCCACGCAATCATAGGGAATAAATGGATAAAAGGTAACAGCCATAAGAGTATAACAATGTCGAATGCATAAGCAAAGCAAATGCCAGCAGGGAAAGTATTAGATATGAAATCAAAAGGTTCGACTGATTCAAATCAAAAGAATCAACATCATGGGGATCAAGGAATCAAAATCAGACGACTATCAAAAGCAAGAATCAATCGAGTTCCAACATTTAAAAGAAAAGGAAAACAAAGCTGAAATCACATACAGAGCACGAATTGAATGTGAGTAATCAAATTACTCACCTGAATCGCCAGAGAAAAAGACGAAGCTCAAATCTCACAAATCGCAAATATTCAATCATCAAAAACAATAATCAAATTTTCTCAAATCAACAAATATTCAATTATCACAAACGATAATCGAATTTCAAATTCAACAAATATTCGATTATCAAAACGATAACCAAATTTCAAATTCAACAAATGTTCGATTATCAAAAACGATAATCAAATTTCTCAAATCAACAGATATTTAATTATCTAAAGCGTTAATTAAATCTCAAAGCAACAAATATTTAATTATCTAAAGCGATAATTAAATCTCAAATCAACAAATATTTAATTATCTAAAGCGATAATTAAATTCGAAATCAGCAAATATTTAATTATCTAAAGCGATAATTAAATCCCAAAGCAACAAATATTTAATTATCTAAAGCGATAATTAAATCTCAAATCAGCGAATATTTAATTATCAAAAGCGATAATTAAATTTCAAAGCAACAAATATTTAATTATCTAAAGCGATAATTAAATCTCAAATCAACAAATATTTAATTATCTAAAGCGATAATTAAATTCGAAATCAGTAATTATTTAATTATCTAAAGCGATAATTAAATCTCAAATCAGCGAATATTTAATTATCAAAAGCGATAATTAGAAACAACAAATATCTGATTATCAAAAACGATAATCAGAACTCATATCGACAAATATCTAATTATCACAAGCGATAATTAGAAACAACAAATATCTGATTATCAAAAACGATAATCAGAACTCATATCAACAAATATCTAATTATCACAAGCGATAATTAGAAACAACAAATATCTGATTATCAAAAATGATAATCAGAACTCATATCAACAAATATCTAATTATCACAAGCGATAATTAGAAACAACAAATATCTGATTATCAAAACGATAATCAGAACTCATATCAATAAATATCTAATTATCACAAGCGATAATTAGAAACAACAAATATCTGATTATCAAAAACGATAATCAGAACTCATATCAACAAATATCTAATTATGACAAGCGATAATTAGAAACAACAAATATCTGATTATCAAAAACGATAATCAGAACTCATATCAACAAATATCTAATTATCACAAGCGATAATTAGAAACAACAAATATCTGATTATCAAAAACGATAATCAGAACTCATATCAACAAATATCTAATTATCACAAGCGATAATTAGAAACAACAAATATCTGATTATCAAAAACGATAATCAGAACTCATATCAACAAATATCTAATTATCACAAGCGATAATTAGAAACAACAAATATCTAATTATCAAAAACGATAATCAGAACTCATATCAACAAATATCTAATTATCACAAGCGATAATTAGAAACAACAAATATCTGATTATCAAAAACGATAATCAAAACTCATATCAACAAATATCTAATTATCACAAGCGATAATTAGAAACAACAAATATCTGATTATCAAAAACGATAATCAGAACTCATATCAACAAATATCCAATTACCTGCAGATAATTGGAAGCAACAAATATCTAGAAATCAATTAAGAAGACTAGAAAATCAACATAAAAGCATGGATCGATCCCATCAGATGGCGAGTTTTTAATTCGCCGCACGTGCATCTCAGAGTGGCCGAAGCCTACCAAGTACTCAACATAATTTTGGCGCCCATCAGATTGACCCGAAGGTCCGCAGAGTGACCCGAAGGTCCGCAGAGTGGCCCGAAAGCCCAACAAATGACCCGAAGGTCCGCAGAGTGGCTCGAAAGCACACGAAACATCAAAATGTTTCAATTTACGAGTCCGGAATTAACCGAAATAGCAAACGCACATGTCCCATACCACGTGTTTTACTAAATCGTTTGATTCTCTTCATCGTTTCCTTGAAAGTGCAAAATTGTGTATTTTGTAAAAATACATTTCACATTCTCAAACGGACAAGTCCGGAATTAAGCGAATCAGTAAAAGAAAGGGGTCATAGTCCTCGATTTTGCTGAAACGTTTAAATCGCTTCCTCATTCTTTTGAAAACGTAAACTGTTAAATTTTTGAAAGCAATTTTATTTATTTTGTAAAAATAACAATTCGCATTCTCAACTGAACAAGTCCGGAGTTAAGCGAAACAGTAAAAGAAAGGGGTCATAATCCTCGATTTTTGCTGAATCGTTTAAGTCGCTTTCTCATTCTTTTGAAAACGCAAACTGCTAAAATTTTATAAAACAATTTTCATTTCAAAACGATTTTCCAATCACGTGATTAAAGCAGCAATATTAGTAACAATTTCGATAAGGAAATTGTACTCCTCAAAATACCGTAAAAACGGATCACAAAATCAGCATTGCGGAATATCCGCTAGAAAATCCACTTTTAAAAATTTGACGGTTACTGAAGCCAAAACGACAGTAGTTTTAAAACGTCAAAATCACATCAAAACCATTTACATCAAAATGTAATATCGGAGAATTTTCATTCATCAAAATTCCACAAAACACCGTGCTTCAAAATATAGCATTGGTGTAGAAATTTCCGTTATAAAAACAACGGCAACAAAATACGTTTCATAACCAAGCATCGGTTCAACGTAAAATAAATGCAATAACGTGCAATTCAAATTTTTGCACGTATTACGGAATGAACAAAGAAATCATTCGAAGGTATCTTCAATGAAGATAATTTAAAACAGCAAAAATCTAATCAATAGATGATTAGTACAAAAGAAAGTCAGCGGAAATTTCAACAAAAATCACATATCTGCAATTTCTTCGAATCCTCAATTCGGATTCGAAGTTCTCAAAGAAATAAAATAATTACAGCTATGTAAACAACGAATGAAATTCATATCAATTTCGTATTTCGATTTTTAAATCAAAAAGATTATCCGTTGTACTCAGCGAAGACAGTTTCACTGTTTCCGCTGCGCACTCTGATAAATAGAACACAAATCAATCAAATTATCGGAACACAATTTCATCAAAACAACAAAACACAATTCCACTTTTATTTTTAAATAAAGATATTTAAAAATTTCATCCAAATTTCAAAACTTTAGTTTTGACTCAAGCACAAATAAAACATCGACCAATAGTTGTAACATATGTTCCATCCAAGTTATGTTTTATATTATGTCCATAAACCCCAAGCTTTGATACCAACTGTGACGCCCCACCTCTATGCTCATAACAACAAAGAGTATTAAAAGAAATACTGTCTATTATTACGAAGAATAAGGCTGGATAGGAGCGAACATCCGTAATTGGCCTTACACTAATATTGGTTATCTCGATAGGAGTGGTATATACTTTTTATTTTTCAACTATTATTTATTTACTCCCATCGTCATATCCAATTATCAGTATAAAACAAACTACGATAGTTCATAATAGTTTAGGACATTAGATATAACAATAACACAGATAATATAATTGCGGAACACAGATAAAAACAAAAGTCTCATATATATATATAACTGATGTCAGTTAATACATAGTTGACACAATACATACGATACAACTACAACTGTCGACTCTAGAAGTTATATATACACGTACATTATCGACTAATATACATGAATACATATCGTTCTATACAATGACACGACTACTACAAAAGGACAATGACAACTTCAGAAGATGCGAAAAGTCTTCAAATCCCGAACAGCAACTCAAAGAAGGAAATCTATCACCTGAAATAACTCGGGTCTGACCCGAGTATTACATTCAAAAGAAAATAATACCCAGGTCAGTCTAATTCAAACCAGTTTATTAGTGCATAAAGGCAGTAATAATCAAATATCACATAGACGACAGTCACAGAAATCTCGTATACCCAACTTCTCGATAAGAGAACCGGATAACGGCAGATATAACACTAAACAGTGTTAATCCACAAAACAGAAATCCAAAGCAATTTAAACAATTGAAACGTCAATTTAAAACTGTCAAATCTGATAGGGCTGCAGTACATGCACGCGTGTACTGCCTCGCCACTATCGCAGGAGATACACAAAAGCTCAATGAAAGTCACAATGATCGCAAGGTCAAACCCGAGCGTCTCAGCTGGATTCAACTCAAGTACAAATGGCCAAAACTAAAGAATCAAGTGTCAACTAATTCAACATAAACAAGACCGGAGAAGAAAATGAAATAGCACCTGTATATACAGTGCATAGTCGCATCAGGCAACCAAAACAAGAAAGTACACATGACTATTACAACTTCAAACTCACACCAAGCATGATATAAAGACTACAAGTACCAAAACTTAACTCAACATAGATGCATATGCTTAAGTCAAGTGATGCACTAGTGACGCCAGTAGAATGAACAAGAGCAGCCCCTACATGAAGTTCTGAAACAAATGAAACCAGAGGCAACTGGTAACAAATAGTACAATATAAACCAGACTACATAAAATGCCTGGAGGTAATGCCCAAACAGCCGCAAGTAACTCAACCATTCACAATGCAATAACTTATATACATGAATGAATGTATACACGAAGCAATGCAAGCTAGAACTCATCTCAATGAACCAATGGAACTGTATCAACCGGAATGGCGACACGCTGTATGCAACAACAATATGAATGAACTAGTCTAGCAACATGCTCAAAGCTAACCACAAAGCAACCCTACAGGTATGCAGACTAAAGAGCAAATAAAATCTGGATCCAATTCCATCAGGTCAGAGACACAATACATGAATCAAAGGCAAAGCAGATACACAATGCACCAGATCAGACTAGAGAGAAATGTACGAAACCAATGAAAACAAGCTCAAAACAGTCTACAAGATCGTACATGCCACTCAGTAAAGCTACAACAAGCTATGGTGTATTTACAACTACAATGGAGCCAACAAAGAATGCAGACTTCAAATACACAAGAGTGAAGTGATCAAACAAACTACACGGACCCATACAACAGGACAGACCATTCAATCAAATACCAACATAAATGCTTGAACCTGATGAACATCAGTGAAAACAACTAAAACCAATTACACAAAGAACAAGCAATGCAGTTTACACAACATGAAACCAAGCTCCACACAGTATCAACCAAGTTAAGGTTCAACTACAATATGGACACAACAACAACTGCGGCAGTGAATGCAAATGGGGTGCAGACCAGAACCAGATGAACATCAACAAAGCCACTGCAACCATGTGCAAGTACATAGTGTACAACAGGTGATTCTACAAGAATGAACCATATCAGAGAAGGATATCTCAGAGAAAATAATTCACAGAGAAGAGGATAGCAATGTCGAAGGGTATGCTACAGAAAAATGTCAAAGCCGTGGTTATTAATTCAAAACCATTTCAAAACCGAGATCTTCAAAACCAAGTCAAAGCCAATAATCTCAAAATCAAGTCAGCCCAGAAAATATATACGAATATATACGCATATGGAACAGGTCAGAGACGTGGTGAATGACTCAAATTCAACACCGTGGGGATCAAGCAATTATATACGAAAAGTATACGTATATGAACAAGTCAAGGAAAATCGCAATCATCCAACAATGATCAAACGGCCAAAGCACATATTTTGAAACAATCAGACGAACGAAATCACGAAGTTTAAACCCTAATTCAACTTGAGACGAGAATTAGATGTGAGTGGGTACTCACCTTAGAATGAAGTGAAGACGACTCCACAAGCAGCCGTAGTGAGCAACCCTAGTCGATCGACAAGCAAGGCCTCGTTCGATCTAGCAATTGAAGCCGGCGCCTTCGACTTCCCTAAGCCCTAATTCGTCCAGAGGAGAGATCGAAGGAACGAACGAAGCCGCCATATTTTTTTTTTGAAGCCCTAGTTTCGTGAAAAGGAACGAAGACGATCCACCATTTATTTTCTTTCGTTTGTTTTTGTTTTAGGTTTCGAACGAATGGATGGATTACAAAGGGGGACCGAGTTTGGTTTGATAATCACGGCAACAAAAGAAATGGGCCAAGACAAATTTTAAAGCCCGTACAACAACGATGAATATACGAAAGAATTTCAATCGATTAAAATCTCAATAACAATCAGCTATTGATATTATCATTTAATGACGATAATTAACTGCTACGAATTTGCGGGTTGTTACACCAAACAATAAAAAGTCCACCTCGTATCATCGGTAAACTAGACCCAAAGGTCAAAACGATCAATCGAATAGGTCGGGGATTAACCGGAATGAAAATACACACGGTTCCATAGGCCGGAGATTTCCTAACCGTTTAAGCACCTTTCCACTTCGCTCGACGTGCTAAAAAGTGAGTGTGAGATTTTTATTATAGAAAATAATGGTTCGAAACGGATTTATAATTGATTTTGAGAACACTTTAAAACGGCTTTTGAAAACTCTCCTATTATGGAGTAAATAGTTTACTAATTAAAAATAATATTATATAATAATTTCAAAAGCCATTTTGGAGCGAAAAATCCTTTTAAAACCTTTTTATAAGGCCCGTGTACAAAATCCAGAGACAAATCTCAAAGAAATCGATAAAACCATAAAATCACTGAAAATATTCGAAGTGTTGGAAAATAGTCCAAAACTGACGCAAACCCAAGTTCGGAAAATTATTCAGACCAGCAGACTGAATCCGAATAGCATGAAAATTGGTAGGAATGTAGTCCGACATTCCTACTTCAGAACGCAAAAAGAATTACTCGATTCCGACTTGAAACGAAGGCGTAGCGACGTTCCAAAGTCGGACACAGAAACATGAAATGCACTGTTTTGCACAACGATCTGGGTTCAACTCTGACAGGAAATTCGAAGGGTCTAATGAACTCAGATGATGACCAAACTTTCCAGATATGGAGTTCATAACTCCATCTTTCCAACGAGATCAAAATCGTCAAATTCCGACTAGCGGCTCAAAAGTTATGACCAAAATAGCTTCAGTTTCATCCACAGAGCTAATATGTGTATCGCTCTCGGGAAGATAGTAGAAAAATCAATTTTTGACCTAGTTAGACTCAAAATTACAGAAAACTCACTGAACAAAAATTGTAGCATATGTTTTAAGATTTCCGAAACATCCAAAATTATCTAATTCGGATCAAAAACGAGAGAGATACATGAAAAACAATATCAGATTGAAACTCAAGATAACTTGTTAAAGACAGAATTGGTCTTCTGTCTTTGAATGCATTTCAGGTCATTTAATGGCAAAATTACAGAAAACTCACTGAACAAAAATTGTAGCATATGTTTTATCCTTTCTGGAACATCCATAAATATCTAATTCGGATCAAAAACGAGAGAGATACATGCAAAACAATATCAGATTGAAACTCAAGATAACTTGTTAAAGACAGAATTGGTCTTCTGTCTTTGAACGCATTTCAGGTCATCTGAATGGCAAAATTATAGAAAACTCACTGAAGAAAAAGTGTTCCTTATTGAATCTAGTTTGCAGCCAAAAAAACCTGACCAAAAACGGATGAGAAATGAAGAAGTTATGCCTAATTTCGTTTCAGCTACAATTCCAAAACGAAAATTATAGAAGCATCAAGTAAGAAAAAGGATTTAGCTAGCAATTTTACCTCAACCAATATAGCAAGCAACTTGTGTGCACATCCAAAATGAAAGCAAAGAGGATCAAAGAGCTATGATTCACATGTTACATAATAAAACATGTGTTACTAAATGATTATTGAAATCAAAAGATGATTAAACACATATTAGAAGAGGTTTTTAGCAATATACCTCTCACAAAAGCAACAAAGACTACTATAGCATCAACCCAAGTTAGCAAAAGATGATTAGAAGGCTATAAGATCAAAAAAACACATAAAACATGTGTTACCAATTAAACCTCAGAAATTAGAGAGATATAAAAATGGATTTGAGGTGGGTATTTGCATTACCTTTGCATAGAATGACTTGCATAAGCAAAAACTAGAAGGAGATGAAGATAGGGGCCATTTTTGTTATGAAAGCTTTAGGAAATGATTAGGGTTTTGATTCGGGATGAATGAATGAGGTTAGGAGAGTTTGAGATAATTTATAGAGGAGGTTTAGGGTGGGTTATTGGGCTAGGTTTAGTAACCCAATAAGAAGAGAGTTATTTACATGTTTTTCCAAAAATTAGTCTAAGTGTTCATATATGTTTATAAAACTCATTTTTTTTCTCTTACCCAAACCCGTTTTAAAAATTCTCTTAAAATATTTAACTTTCGAAAAATAACATTTTATCCTCATTTTAAAATCCCATATTTCCCATTTAATTAAAATAACCTTTTTCAAATAAATTTTGTTATTCCAAATCCTTTTATGCTTCATGAAAATAAATAAAAATCCTAACTTTTATTTATTAATTGGTAATGCAAATCCCGGGTTGTTACAATATATCTTTTCATAATAAATTTCCTATAATCAAATCCAATTTTCAACAATTTACTTAATAAATTTTAGTGTAAAAGTGTCCAATTCTTCACATTTCAATAAATAAACTTAACACTTCAAATTTAAATTACCATTTCACAATTTAACTAAATTTCCAATTTTTATTTAATTAACTTAAACCTTTAATTAAAACAAAATTTCACATTCCTAGTAAGTTATATTTTAAAAGAACACTTCTAAACATTCATTTATTTAACCACTTAAATTCATAGAAAAATCAATAATACTTTAATAAATCACTTAAATTCAAATTTAATCAAATTATCATATTTACCATTTCCAAATAAAATTAAATTTCCATTTTATTCATATAACTTAAATATCATTTTTAACCAAAATTCCAAATTCCAAACTTAAGTTATATTTAAAAAATCCAGTTAAACCGTTCATTAATTACATTTTTAACACATAGAAAAATCAAAATTTCTTTAATTCAAAATATTTCAAAAATCTGTTTAAACCAAATTTCATAAATTAATATTTTTAAAATATTTAAAAATATCCAAAACACTTTATAAAATAACCACGGGCCTATATATAGTTTTCTAACCTAGGTCAAGTGATACAGATATGTATCATTTCAATCTGTTGTTTAAAAAGAAAAATCCGGGTTCTATCATTTCAAACCCGCAATCCCAAGTTAAATAAAATAAATAAAAACCATTCAGGCCTATCATTTCAGCCCATAATGATTTTTCCCTATTCTAAAGTCCGTTCGGGTATGTATCATTTCAACCCATAGTGATTCTAGTCTACAGAGAACTTGCAGTGTGACAAACTGATAAAAATAATAAAATAGCATGATATAACAGTAACATATGATATAATAGGTGTGAACATCATATGATAATAATATAAGCATATATAACAGTTATAACAGGATGATATAATTTTACAGGTTCAAATGGTGTCAGTTTACTAGTTATATAAGTACACATTGTCTGGTGAGAATTACTCACTTGTTTAGAGCTGCATATGTCCACCAAAGCACACAACACAAACACAATGAAGACACGATGACATGGATATGACTTGAGAGTGGAGAGCCAAATATAATTGCCTTGTATACATATAAACAAAACAAGACAACGTATACATAAATATGTAACACAAAACAATATCGAAATGACTTGAAATAAAAAGCAACAACAAAGTGATTCGACCTTTCTTTAACCATTCAAGAGCTTGACCAAGGGGGTCTTTTGCTCAGCCATAGCTGGACATAATATCAGGTTATGGCATCAAAATAGCACGACAACAAGGAGATGATGATGGTAGGAGTTACATATGAATAAGACAAAGGGTCAAGGCAAAATAAGTGGAGTTTTGGTGCATTTTTGGCTCATCCAAAGGCAAGTGGGGCTCGGCCCTTGCATGGTTCAGGTCTGGACAGTAGTTTAATTGATGAGTAGGGGTCTGGACAAGGTGGTGGTGGCGGCTAAAGGTGGTGGCCAAGGTCAAAAATGAAGGGGAGATGAAGGTAGGCTTGGCTATGTAGTTGTTTTTTGGAGTTTTTAACATTGTTTTGTGGTGCTAGCCTCAAGGAGAGGTCACGACCATGAATGGATCTGAAATGATGGCTGGAGATGGTGCCAAGGAGGAGTGGTAGGGGATGGTGGCCGTGGCTATGGTGAAGGGGCCATGCAAATTAGAAGAGAAACAGGGCAAAAAGTAAGAAAATGGAAGAAAAAGTGTAAAAGAGGAGGCCATTACCAAGGAGATTTTGAAGACGCCTTGAGAATGAGAAGTGCTGATGTATTTTCATGTGAAAAGAACAGGTAATACACGGCTATGACATAGAATTGAACGGCCAATAATGCACATAATTGAGGAGTTTAAGAAATGAAGAGTTTTGAAGGTGAAAGGACTTATGTTTTTGCACTTTTTAAGACCTTTGGTATTTCCTTTTCTCTTTGATTTTAAATAAACAAAATAAACTCAAAAATATATTTACAAACCGAAACTAAGTAAAAATATAAGAAAATAAATAATTAAATTTAAGAAAAATATAAAAAGAATGAAAGAAATTACTTAAAAATACAAAACAGTGTCCGGAAATAACAAATAAATCACTACTAGTCTTGGAAAAATATCCACTTCATTTTAAAAATATTATGAAGTGAAAATTTGAAATAAAATAATTTATTTATCATTTCCAAAATAAAATAAATAATTAAATTGGAGAAAAATAGAAAAAAGTTGTCATCTAGGCTAGAAATTTTGAAAATAAATGGTATAAACTTTAGAAAATTCATATGAGCTTGTAATATATTTTTAAACATAAATAATAACATAAAGTAAAATATATTCACAAAATAAATATTTAAAATTTAATTTACATATAATTTTTAATGAAGAAAATAGCAGAAAAAAGGAAAACAGCCTTTAAAAATGAAAAATAAATACAGTAAATTTTGGAAAAATTCCATTATCATTTTAAAAATATAAAAAGACAAAAATATACATAAAATAACATATTAACACATATTAAAACAAAATATAAGAAAGAAAAGATGATTTATAAAATTTAAAATAGGCAAAATTGCACAAATAAACAAATTATACTAAAAATTGAAATGTACATAACTTTTACATTTTAACTCTGTTTTCAACGAAACGAAAAGCAATATTCATGTTATTAAATATATTTTCATAATAAAATATAAAATTTCAAATTTCAAATATTTAAAATATAAATTTAAAAGTCAAAGTTTGACTATTGACCAAAATTCACATTTTCAGGAAATATTAAATTTAGTCATATTTGAAATTCTAATCCACATCAAAGTCAAAGTTTATATTTAAAATAACAAAATTTATTCTTTTTCCTAAATAAAGCTTTTGAATCTGGAAAAATCGATTTAAAAATATTTGCTAAATATAGGGTTGTTACATTAATTAAGGATAATTAATTAATTAAAGGTTAATTAATTAATGAAGGTGATTAAGGAATGATAATTAATTGAGGAATAATTAATTAAAGTAATTAATTAAAGATAATTAATTAAATGGTGAATTAAATAATTAAAGGTTAATTATTTAATAATTAAAGGTTAATTATTTAATAATTAAAGGTTAATTATTTAATAATTAAAGGTTGATGAATTAAAATTAAAAGTTAATTAATTTATTATTAATGGTTAATTAATAAATGATTAAAGAATAATTAATCAAAATGATTTGTAATATTAATTAACCAAGATTAGTAATTCATAAGTAATAAATCTGATTTGAATTAATCAGACAATTTGTAACGACCCGCTATTTTGGACCATTCAAATCGACAATAAATCCACACATGTCAGACTTAAATAATTCAAAATATCAGATTGTTAATTTAAATTTGGCAAAACTCAGCATATGCAGTAAATAAATCAATCACAGAATCACAGACACAGAGTAATACAATAATGCGCAGCGGTATAGATAAAATAGTAGTTCATGAAGCTACTATATAAACATCAGAGTTAGAAATAAAATACAATAGAATATCTCAAATGCAGTGAAGTTTCCAGTACAACAGATGACTTCTCTGAACAGATCAACTAGAAGAGCTGAGAGCTGAGGCGATAGTTGGATCTCCAAAGGAAGCTCCAAACTCCAAAGGTGAGTCTCAAATGCTGTATTACTCGGTCTGACCCGAGCGTAAAGCAAAACACAAAACACTCGAGTCAGGATTAACATTCTTATATAAATAAATCCAACTCAAGTGAAATATCAACCGAAATACAAGTAACTTAAAGGATGTTTGGGATAACCATCCTCTAAGGATCTTCAGAACTATCTACAAGGTGGAAATATACATTTTAACACCGTGGTCATTTCAATTAAATTTATACTTCAAACCCAAATATCATTTCATTTCAAATATATCTATTTTACAAATAGTATATATATAGGTTAAATAATTTATAAAGTAAAGTATTTAAAATTTCCTCAAGTCTCACAAATCGATTTAAATTAACTCAAATTCCAAATTCAAATTTATTCAAAGCTCAATTCATCAATTCAATTCAGTTCTAAAGATACCATTTAAATTTTTAATATATTCAAAGCTTTAATATTCAACATTTCCAAAGTTCAATTTAATAGTTTCATATAGATCTTGATTTAACTTTATTATTATTTAATCATGGAATATTCTGTAACGACCCTAGATTTTAATTTAATTTAAATTAATAATTTATTGAATTTTGGAGTTAAATTAATAATTAAATGAATTTTTGAATAAAATAGTAAAATAAATCGATTGAATGAAAGCGAGTTTCCCCGACTCGACTTCGAGTGAATTTGAAAATAATAAATATATAGATATATATTTTGACTTGAGTTTAAATTGTAAATAAATATTGAAACTAGGAATAGAAAATAAATTTGACAAATTCAAATAGAAATATATAATAAGATAAATTATAAAATATAAAGTAACATATAGTTAAATTCAAACAACGTATTTAAAATAGAAATTCATTTTTTTTAAATTTATAAAATAATAAAGTCTGTAAGCTTAGGAATATAGGCAAGAGGAAATTAGGCAAGTATATGTACTAGCAAGTGTAGCTTTGCACAAAGAAAATTCCAGATCAATGTCTTTAGCCACCAAAGACAAAATCATTTCAGCCTATAAAACTGGAAGCAAAACAAAGAAACAAAATATAAAACAAGACAAAAGAAACAAATGTAAATGTACAAAGCAATAACTAGCACACTATAACATCCTCTCAGCCGAAAGAAAAAGAAAATGAATTTGTACAAACTCATAAATGCAAGTATCTTTAACCCATAACAACATCATCTCAGCCATACCCAATAGTATATACAAACATAAATATAATATTACCTGTACAATTTTGTATACCTTGCCAACTTCTTGTTTGTATATCCATCCCCATCAGTTCGACCATTCCAAGCTGAGAAGAAGAAAAAAAAATGAAATAAAAACATCATCTTAAAACTTAAAACAAGTTTCAACTTGAATAGCAACTCAAAGCAAACCAGAGAATCAAAAAGGAGTTTCAACAATACAAATCAAAGCCTGGGAAAACAAGAATAATAGCCTGTTCCAAAACAAGGCACCTCTGTTCTTTCTTCTTCCTGGAAATCAATTGTGAGTAACACTTTGCTTTTAAAATTTAAACTTGATTTTGGTTGTTTGATCTCTTCTAGAAACAAGATTGTTATGTGTATATTTACAAGTACATATATGTGAATAGTTGAAATGTTGGTGCATATCTGTTACTGTGATGTGTCTGTTCCATTTCCAGACTCAAAATTTGCAAAACAAAATACTATCTAATGATCTAATTCTTTTTTAAACTTAGGATTTAAAGTGGAAAGATGTTTGTTTTAGTATGAACAAGAGTCTAATAATTTATTTGAATCAAAATATTGGGTAACTTATCTGGAAACAAAGTTTACAGTGAGATTCTTATTTAAGTCAAAAATTTAAAACATGTAAATTTTAGTTTCCAGGATTATAATTCGAATATGTATATCAAAACATGATTTTTGAAACGAGAATTACAAATTTTAGTGGATGGGGTTGAGAGCAGTTCGAAGTTGAACTGGAAACGGGTTTCCACCGTTTTCTGGCGATCGATGGTCGCGTAGCCCTCGAGATTCAGTCGAGACGTGGAGGGATGAACGGAGACTCGAGGAAAAATAATGGGAGAAGTTCCAGTTCGCCGTGGCGAGGGCGGCGACCCAATTTAAAATTTAAACCTAGTTTTAAATGCAATCATAAACTCTTCTCGTTCGTCATCACCAAAGGATCGAGTGGTGCGAGAGTTTGGGAAGTGGAAGCTAGGGGGTAGACGCGTCGATGACCGGAGTGGCGAGATTTATCGGTGGTCAGAGATGTGACTTCGAGGAAGATTTGGACGTGGCAGTTGTCTCCAATTTTACTGGGAAGCTCGATTTTTGATTCGAGGCAAGTGAGGGTGTTTTGGTGCTCAGTGGAGGTTGCCACGATGATGTTTGATGTGATGGAGGGTTCGTCGGAGGTGGTTGGTGATTCCGGTAGTTGTGCACGTACACGTGCAAACGTTGTATCAGGTGGTTGCGAATTAGGATGGAGAAGAAGTCCTGGCTCGGGAAAGAAGTGTGAGTGACTCGAAGTGGTGGGTGTTTTTCTCGAAGATGAGAGAAGAGGAGGGAAGCTCGAAGTTTAGCACGGGGATATACCTGAAATTCTCGAAGCAGTACTCGAGTAATTACTGGGTAGGAACGCGAGTGATAAATGTTTCCAGATTTAAAATGAAGCAAGATTTTAAAAAGAAAAAAAAAAGAAGGAAAGGAAGAAACAGATGGTGACGCGAGTTTTCTCGGGGTGATTTCGTGACTGACTCGAAGTAGAGTAGGGTTTTGGTCGGGAAGATAAGCGATTGTCTCGGGTTGCATTTGTTTCCAGTGGTGAACAGTTCAGTTTGAATAATTTTTAAATCATTTATTTAAAAATATAATTAATGTTAAGACTGAGTTAATCAAATGTTTTAAAGAATCAGATTTTGAAATAAAAGAAAAAGTTTAAAAATTTAAATACTTTTAATAAACTTAAATATTTGAATTTAAAGAGTTTTGATTTAAAATCCTCTTCATGGCAAAGTGTTTTTAAATGTGTAATCTAAGATGTTTAAAAAGTTAGTTTATAAAATGATAAAAGCTTAATTAATGAAGTAATTAATAGATGATTACTTAATGTAATTTATTGAATAATGATTTGAAATTGGAATGAATTGATTGTTAAAAATAAAAGGATCAATTAATTACGGTGATTAATTAAAATTAATTCAATAATTAAAGATTCATTGATTCATTGATTTAAAAATCGATTAGTTAAAATTAAGGGTTAACTAATAAATTTGAAAGTAAGATTTACTTCAAATAATTTGTAATTAAATTACGATAATTAACCCGGATTAATAAATTGATACATCTGATTTAAATTAATCAGTTGATTTATAAATTCACTTGTGAATGTTTGGATTCTATAGAATGTTGAATTGTTTGATATCCTTGATATATGATGCTTTGTGATACACCCTGATTTATGTTGTGATCTGTAATTTCTTTATCTGTGATATTTATACATCTGTGATCTGTATGTGAAAGATAAGCGTTATAGTTTATATCGCTTATCAACTATATTCTGTATTTTGATCTGTGATGACTGATGTTGCACTATTGTGTGTTAAACCCCTGGACTACACCTTTACACACACAAATATGGATTTTACGTGGAAATCGGTTAAGTCACAGATAATTTAAATTTGATGTTTTTGAAATTGAAATTTTAATTTCAATTGATTTTGAAATTTGAAATTTGGGTTTAAAATAAAAAGTGAAAAGCTTTTGAAATGGAATTTCAAAGATAAAAGTTATTTTGAATAACTTAACCGAGTTTTTGAAAATTTAAATAATTTGATTTAAATTTGAATTCAAGTTTGAAATTAAATCTATGATTTGGAAACTAGGGATAAAAGATGATATAAATGTGTTTGTATGAATTAAACCATTTTAAAGTATTAATTTGGGAATTTGAATTTAAACCAAGGATTTCAACTCGTATGAATGAATCAGATTTCCAAATTGAAAACTGTTGTTTTCGAATGATAAAAGCTTTTAGATAAGAAAAGAAATTCCAGTTTAAATTAAAGGAATTTCAAGTGAATTGAAAAATGGATTTTCCAAGTTATGAATGAATTCTTTTTGAAAGCTATGGATTAAATCTGTTTATTTTTAACAGATTTAAAATGATGTTTTGTTTAACCCATTTGAAATGGAATTGTTTTGAAAGCTATTAGTTAAATCTTTGATTTAAAGATTTAACGAGTTAATTAAACTGAAATGGAAATCGATTTGGAAAATCTGTGAATGAATCTTTGTGGAATTAAGTGAACTTTATGAATTGAATCTTTTTGTTTAAAAGATTAAAATGGTAATTTGATAAACCATTTGAAAAGAAAGTTTGGGTTTAAGTTGTGACTTAATTGAAATACCAATATCCATATGTTTTTAAATATTTCGCTCACTATTCGGGTTAGCCGGGAAAGGACCTTTGGGTCGTATAACTCATTCCGAATAGTGATACGTCGTATATGGATAGCATTTGAAGACCGGTGTTGAAGACCGGATATTTTTCGAAAATGAAAGGACAACCTGTCGAATGTCTCTGCACTGAGTCGCGCCGGTATAGAGATTTATATCACTCTTTTGTGACGGGAAGTCCGGACGTGATTGAAAATTATCCGGATTTGCAAGGGCTTCGTGAGAAGTGCCTTCGGTTCTGTTCGATCCCGGAACAGACTTGTATGGATACATGTCTGACATTACACTTTGAGATATAAAGCCGATTTCTTTCAAATACATATCTGTTGGTGGCGGAGAATTTATTCTCTTAGCTTAACACCCTTCTCTGAGACGTACGAGCTCAGAGGTTATGTAGTTGAAATTTATCAGCGATATATCCCAATTTGGTAATGTGACATGCTGAGTGTTGCTGTGTGATGATCAGTGTTTGATCATTTGTGATATGATCATTTGTTTGATCTTATATCTCTATGATCATAGGTTGATCATTTGTTTGACCCGAAGCATGGCTTTGTAGAAAGCGTAGCTTTGTGGACGAGACTTCGTCGGACCTCACACCCCGGAAATGGTCAAAACAGGAAAGATGCGGCAAGGTTCTAGGGAGTAGCGCCCCTTAGTGTATGTCATTCCTTCTGGATAAAGGTGGTATCACGGTATGGAGCCCAGATACTTAACCTCTGTGGTTGCTGCAAGTTTATTACTTTGTGGTTGTTGCGAATCGGGGATCCTCGGGAAGATCGGTGACGATCGGGGGATGGCATACGCGTGTCAGTAGTTACCTATTTTTGCAGAGGTAACCCGGCCTTGTGTTGGCAGAGATCCGGTTAGGTTCTCGGGTCGTCTATTCCAGGGACGTACCCATCGTGGATAGGAAGTTCCTTAGCCTGACCATTTGTTGGAAATCCAAAGAAACAATACGAGCCTTTACGATTTCAATTGTATAACCTGTCTCCTCAGGAGGCAGCTATAGCAGGCATAATATAATGGTACCTATGCTGGCTAAGATTAATATTCTACTTTCGAAATGTTTTCTACACTATGCACTAATAATAATATCAAAATGATTTGATTTTGCGTAGTAAGCATCTTTGACTAACATAAGAAGAAATCTCCTCCAAGTCTGCGTTTGCATTGTGTGTGTGGTGGGAGGTCATATGGTAGTTTCATTTTCCAAAAGCATTGCGAATTGACTTTTAAAATTCTCTGCTATTTGTTTTTAAAGATAAACTGTTTTAGTTGCTCACACCAGTCCCATGACTGATCCGGAGTTTATTGTTTATTTCCTAAACTCTGGATGCTCAAATTTTTTCTACACGAGCAGTCTAGAGTTGGGTTTTTCAGATATTCAAATTTAGTAGATTTTCTGGAGCTAGTTCAGTCTTTGTATCGGACTGCACTTGCTTATCTTTGTGCCTCGTTATTGGGAGTTCGAGCTATTTCTGGATTGGTGCTTTGAAGATGGAGATTATCCGCTGCTGATGTTATCTATTTTTCTTTCCGCTGCAATTTATTGTATCATATCTCTGATGTATATAGATATTCATTGTATCATCATTGTATCTGGATATTGTATCAGATGTGGTATATCTATATTCTTTTTATTCCGCTGTGTTATTTACTTAATGTTGTTATATGCTCCCAAGAACCAGATTCGGCATTTGAATCTACGGCATTTTGAGTACAAGTGAAGTACGGGTGCCGATTTTCGAAGGTCGATTTTTGGGTCTTGACATATTCACTTAATAAATTCAATATCATTTAACTAGCCTCAAATTTCATTTTCTACTAAATATTTCCTTAAATTTATTTAAACAAGAAATATTCATTAAATTATTTAAATCAAACTCAAGTTATAAATCATATCTTAAATCCCAATTCCAATAAGTTTTAAATTGGTTTAATTAAATAAAATTCTTTACTAAATTCAAATTATCTTCCCAACCTTAACCTATTCAAATTTTTACCAAAATCTATTTTGAAATATAAATTTTATACTTAACATATTATATGTATTAAATCCATCTTAATTAAATTAAATATCATTATTAGATCTATATATATCATTACCATTTAGATATAAATTTTTAAAAATCAATATTTGTTAAAACCAAATATTTCTTTCCAAAACCATAGAATTCAATTTCAAAATATTATATATATATGGACCAACGGTGTTTGTATATATATTTATCATATGGTTAAGTGATACAGATATTTATCATTTCAATCCGAAATTTAAATATATACGGGTAGATATCATTTCGACCCGTAATCCCAATTTCAATTCAAATGAAGATCGCTTGGGTTTATCATTTCAACCCATAACGATTTTCTCCTATTCTAAATTCCATTCGGGTATGTATCATTTTAACCCATAGTGAATTCTATACTAATAGGGAACTTGCAGAGTGATAACAGATAATATAAAATATAACAACAGACATATATCATCAATATAAATAACAGATACTGGTGTCAGATGTCATAGGTGAACATATACAGATAATAGTAATAACAGGCATATAAATACTAGATACTGGTGTCAGACGTCATAGGTGAACATATACAGTTAATAGCAATTACAGGCATATAAATACTAGATACTGGTGTCAGATGTCACAGGTGAACATATACAGTTTATAGCAATAACAGGCATATAAATACTAGATACTGGTGGCAGATGTCACAGGTGAACATATACAGATAATAGTAATAATAGGCATACAAATACTAGATACTGGTGTCAGATGTCAAAGGTGAACATATACAGTTAATAGCAATAACATGCATATGAATACTAGATACTGGTGTCAGATGTCACAGGTGAACATATACAGATAATAGCCTATATAACAATTTAAAGAACTACAGCATCATATTTCAATTGTCGTTTCAATTGAAATCAAACTTAATAAATACAAGAATGTTAATCGTGAGTGATTACTCACCTTTCGAGGCTAGGGTGTTAGACAACAGGGCAAGCTACAAATTTCAAACCAAAGTGAAGTGGGCACGAATTTGACGGACAAGCTGATAGTTTACATTAATGAGAACAAATCAGAATCATCTAGATAGAGACCGAATATATATATAATTATATTTTCAAATTGTATACGAATACTAAAATAAAATAATATATTTAATTAAAGATTATTGTTTATATTTAAAACGCAAATATAAAATAAAACCTTCCAACTCTGTTATAAATAACATACTATACTGTATATGAAATCTAGCATGTAACACTTACTGGAAACACGAATACACTATATATGTTTACAAATATAAATTAAAATCCATATTATATATTAACCTATATGAGTAAATATTTATATACTAACAGTAAACTAAAACTATAAGCACAAACTGAAAACAATTATATAAAGTTATACATATATGCTCCTCTGAAACTGTTTTGTAGTCAAAACATGTAACAGCACTAAAAACTTTAACATTATATAAAATTCTATAAAAATCGTATACTTAGAAATCAAAATAGAGAATATATTATATACTTACCTAAACTTTAGCAATTTAGATTATATAGCATCAAACCCGAAAGAATATAATTTAAAATGTACTTTACTACATATATAACTCATACACTTAGTATTTCATAATTCAACTAAACTAATAGACAGTACCTCCTATAGGTAAATTAATATATTGTTTGCACCAAAAATGGTCACAAACCCCAAGTGTAGTGAAAGCACCAGCGTATGAATACAAATCGACAGTATTCACACACAAATCACAGATCTAAGCAAATAACAAGCAACAATCCAGAAATAATGAATAGTGACACGCAATTTATAGTGGTTCGGCTATCTCCGGCCTACGTCCACTTCAAAGTTTTTATCTTTTTATTGCTCGATGCTTGAAGATTACAATTTCGTGTGTTATATTACAACTGATTTTCTGAGCTAAGTCTGAATCCAAGGAAGCGGTGGTGATCTGGAGTAAATCTGGCAGAATCTGGGCGTTCTTTAGCTCTCAAAATTGTCCGACCCCTTTTCTGAATGACCAGGGGCTCTATTTATAGGTGTAGGAGGCTGATATTTCGCCTAAATTGAGGGGAGACCAGTTCTGGCACGTGAGGGAGCCCACATGGCCGAGATCTGGAGATCTAGGCCCACTTTGGGATCGATTCGACCCTTGGTTCGAATCGATCAAGAAATTGTCCAATCAAGCTAAAATTTGGTGTGGACATTCTTCAACATGTGCTCAAGCTTCTGTGAAAATTTCATGGCGTTTGGACTTGTAGAACTTGAGTTATGATTGATTCAATATGGTGTTTTTTGCTTCCTGGAGTCATTCGAATCGATACCTTCGAATCCATAGGGTCGACTCCATCTCCTAGCACGTGAAGGCAATGACGTGGTGCGTGTGCTTCGGGTCAACCCCCTTTTTCTCCGAGTTTTACTGAGTCAAACCCGGGGTTTCAGCTAGGCGGACTTGGCAGATTCAAGGCAATCGATTCGAAGGCATGTTTCTTCGAATCGATGGAATTGGTGCTTGGTCGAATCGATCCAGATATGCCACTGTGGATCGATTCGAAGTTATCTCAATGTGGGGGTTCGAAGATGCTGGAGTCGAAGTTCCTATTACTACATGGATTCGGAGGTAATGGAGTCGAAGTAAAGGTGCCCTCCATCGATTCGAAGCAACGTAGGCCTGATGGATTCGAACTTGACGGAGGCGAAGATTTGCTCCTTCTGATCGATACGGAGGTCGTGCTCTGTTGATTCGAAGGTCTTCATGGTGATGGATTTGAATCTTGGTCGATTCGAATACAATGAACAACATATTTCCTTAATCTTGCAACGTTCGTATTTTGAGCATACGTACTCGGATCGACTCAAAATTTGGAACGTTGGTTTCTATGGCTTCGCTTGACGCGTCTTATCAATTGCAGCCCGATCCGGGCTCGGACAAAATTCATCGATATCCATGGTGAACCTGCGATGCACAATCGATGTTCATGACTAATAATCATTGATTTTCAGTTAATCTTTGGGTATCTCGGCTTTGCCAAAAGTTGGGATAACATTTTGCCCCCCAAAACATGCCTTTTGGTAAAAGGCGTGTTTTGATCAGTCTCAAATTAAATGCAGTGAGTTCATGTGTATCTCATAGCTTATAGTATTTTCAATCAAGTCCATGGCTGTTCGAAGCCGAATTGTTATCAATTCCTTCAAGTGGAAGTTAAGAATGAAATTCTACGGTCTCTCCGTACTATTGATTGTCACGTACGGGAATTTTCGACTTTCGAAAATTCGACATCGATACTCACTTTATCGACTGCCGAGAAATCGAGTGCCGGAAACTCCAATAGTGAGGGTTTTAGAAAGAAGAAATAGGTAGAAGAAGAAGAAAAGAAGAAAAGAAAAAGAAGAAACCACAGAGAACAAGAGCAGAACAGAAAAACAATATCAGAATCTTACACATCGCAGCGGAACAATATATAATAAATAAACACTAGTCTTTTAAAACAAAGAGCTATATCAGTTTATACATACATCAATCATCAGAGTCAATATACAACAATGGACAGTTATATAAACTTGTCCTCATACAGAATACACAGCGGAATAAATATATCAGATACAAATACTACGTCTCGTCATCCAGCTTGCTTCCAAAGCTCCAGAATATCCAGAATATCCTGATAATATAACTCTAGGCTGCCCGTGTGGAAATTGGTGGGCACCCAGAGTTTAGAAGGGAAACAATAAACTCCGATTCAGTCATGGTGACTGGTGTGAGATCGTAAAACAGTTATTTTTCACAAAGAAAATAAAACAAATTCGCAATGCTTTTGGAAAATGAAACTACCATAAGACCTCCCGCCACACACACAATGCAAACGCAGAATTGGAGGAGATTTCTTCTTATGATAGTCAAAGATGCTTACTACGCAAAATCAAATCATTTTTGATATTATTATTAGTGCATAGTGTAGAAAACATTTCGAAAGTATAAAATAAATCTTAGCCAGCATAGGTACCATTATAGTATGCTTGCTATAGCTACCATATTAAATGGCAGGTTCTACAACTAAAACCGTACAAGGCTCGTATTGTTTCTTTGGATTTCCAACAAATGGTCAGGCTAAGGAACTTCCTATCCACGATGGGTACGTCCCTGGAATAGACGACCCGAGAACCTAACCGGATCTCTGCCAACACAAGGCCGGGTTACCTCTGCAAAAATAGGTAACTACTGACACGTGTATGCCATCCCCCGATCGTCACCGATCTTCCCGAGGATCCCCGATTCGCAACAACCACAAAGAAATAAATTTTGCAGCAACCACAGAGGTTAAGTATCTGGGCTCCATACCATGATACCACCTTTATCCAGAAGGAATGACATACACTAAGGGGCGCTACTCCCTAGAACCTTGCTGCATCCTTCCTGTTTCGACCATTTCCGGGGTGTGAGGCTCGACGAAGTCTCGTCCACAAAGCTACGCTTTCTCAAAAAGCCCTGCTTCGGGTCAAACAAAATGATCAACCTATGATCACAAAGATATAAGATCAAACAAATGATCATATCACAAATGATCAAACACTGATCATTTTACAGCAACACTCAGTATGCGACGTTACCAAATTGGGATATATCGCTGATAAATCTCAACTACATAACCTCTGAGCTCGTACGTCTCAGAGAAGGGTGTTAAGCTAAGAGAATAAATTCTCCGCCACCAACAGAAATGTATTTGAAAGAAATCAGCTTTATATCTCAAATTGTAACGTCAGACACACAATCCATACAAGTCTGTTCCGGGATCGAACAAAACCGAAGGCACTTCTCACGAAGCCCTTGCATATCCGGATAAATTTCTAATCACGTCCGGACTTCCCGTCACTAAGGGTGATAAAACCTCTAAATCGGAGATCAGCCGATGTAGAGTAACTCGACGGTAATCCTTCCGTTTTTAAAAATATCCGGTCTTCAACACCGGTCTTCGAATGCAATTCATAACGACGTATCACATATTCGGAATGGGTTATACGACCCCATGGTCCTTTCCCGGCTAACCCGAATAGTGAGCGTTTATTCAAAAATAAGTGTGGCATTCAAATTCATCCAATTCACAACAAATACCTATTCAAGGTAATTATTGATAGTCGGTTATTTAACTATCAATAAAGATGCGCAACATCATCAGATTCCAAATAATTTTCCAAATTATTTATCTTCAAAAATATCTTTACTAGATATATTATTTCCACACTTCACCATTTGAAACAAATTTCAAATATTCACTTTTCAATTTATCTTTAAAAGATAAAATCTCTAAACAGTTCACTTCATATTGGAAAAGCATTTCCATACTTATTTAAAAATAAGTATTTCACAAATCATTTATTTTCAACATTTGAAAATATTCGATATACTTAAATCAATATTAAGTATATATTCATTCTTTTAAGGAAATCATTCTCTTTAAACACATTTATTTGAGTCAAAACGAATGTTACGTAAAACATCGTTACGACGACTCAAAATCACTAGTATAGGGATTCGAAATTAAGATAGGTATATAAATCCCAATACTACATAAAAACATTTCCTTTCGGAAATCATTTACTATAACAACAGTGTTATAGTCCATCATTTCCTTATTTTTCGAAAACGTCTATTTCAACAATAAATGTTGAAATCTATGATTTCGATAATTCACACGTTTTAAAACATCTTTTAAAACAATTACTTCATTTTATAATATCGCTTTCCCAAAACATATCCATTTTATTTAATAATATATTCACTGTCCAAATTCGTGAATATACTTCAATAACCAAATTTCAATCTTTTTTTACACATTTATTCCAAGAATTATCCACTATCCAAAATCGTGGAAAAAATTCCCTTAATAACCTTCTATATTCAATTCATCAAATTTGATTGATTTTCGAATTTATTTAAACAACGTTCATAAATTCCATTTTCTATTTTCTATAACAACTCCGGTTTATAAATCTCATTTTATTAACTTCTATAATTCACTTATAAAAATAAGTGATTTCGGATTTATAAACAATGTTTATAAATCGCATTTGTACTTTATAACGATTTCAACTTTTAAAAGAATCATTTATGAACAAATTCGATCAATATTCCATTTAAAGGCAAAAATCCAAGTTATAAGTAAATTACTTATAAATCCTTTATTCTACAACTTCATTCATTTTTAACTTCACGATATAAATCTATTAATTTCATTCACTTATGAAATCCATTTATATTTCTTTTTAACACTTATAAAATTTGTTTTATAAGTCCAATATTTTGATTTATAAAATATCAATTTTATAAATCTTTCTATACAGATCGTTTATAGTTATTCAAAAATCCCAACTTAAACCACTTTATAAATAAATCGACTTTTATTTCAAAAACGACACTTCGGTTATATTTCACTAAAAATTATAACTTTTATAACTTTAAGATTTTACGTTTATAAATCGATTCAAAAATTCCATAAAACGTATATTTTCAAAAATCACTTTAAAAACCCTTTTAAAGTAAAAGTCGTTATTTTTATATTTCAAAACTGAATCCGATGATGCAACAACACCAATTAGTCAATCACAACATTCAAATATCATATATCATCATATGATAGCAGAATATATCACAATATCTATAAATAATCAATACGCTGAGGAATCCAGTTGGATCCCTCCAACCTGTTTCCCTGCATCCACAGATGTTAGCACAATACCAATTCCGCTCCAGTACGGAATTATCACGGTATATGGTTTTTATAAAATATCCGCTTACTAATGGCGCAATAGGGTCTCATCCGCTATACGAGGCGGGAAATCAATCAATCCAATATATACATATGCCAATATGTATATATTGTTATATATAGATATATATCCTACTATATCTAATATCACATCCAAGCAGTCAATCAATCAATCAATAACTGTAAAAGAAAATCCACTTTCATTTGAGTGAGAAGATCTCACCGTGATTTTAATTCTGATTTCAGCGTTTATTTCGAATAAAATTAAACACGCGTTTAATTTTACACGAAATTCAAACTAGCTCCAAATGGCTCCAATTCAGTTCCATAGCGAAGTACACGTCGAGACGATTCCAATGCAATTTGTTTCGTCATTTTCTGATAATGTATGAACAAGATACAACATTTTAAACATTACACGATTTAAATATTATAATTTAACATTTTATTTTCTTTTACCCTCAAACAAAATCTGGCCGTAGATTTTTGAAAATGGAATCCAGGCCGTAATCACTTTCTTCCCCAACATGTTCGAAACCCAGGCTATACGTACGCGATATCCACCCATAGCCGCCTAGAAACCCTAGTACCCGCGACAAATTCGAGCATCTCCACAACCATCAGCGACCATCAAAATGCTCGCCTCCATCCCCTCTACTCTCGACCGTGACAAGGCTGAACTCGGTTCCACCATTGCTTCGTAAAGTGTGCACGAACGCGCGACCTTCCCGAACGATTTGCCGACAATCCACTTGATTAAAATCCATCATCACCGTTGAATCTCGAGATCTGATCGTGCTCTTGAATTCTCTAGTTGCAATCGTTGCCTAAAAACGCGTAGATGAGGAGATCGAAGGATATGAAATTCGTAGCATTTCGGCCATTCATTTTGTTGCTGGCGGCTGGCTATTTAAATGAAACCCTAGCCCTTTTTATTTTGCAATTTGTGAATAAAGGGGGCTATTTATAGAAAATATCGAACACTATTCATTCCGGTTTTCTGAACTCCGATTTACGCGCGGTAACTGGCGTTTCTGGGGTTTATCCCACGTTCCGGACACAATGGAACAGGTTTCGGAAGCTAATTCGATCGTATGCGTGAGATATGGCAATAAACGATAAATTTAAATTAAACCGATTTAAATCGATTTCGAGGCATTTTAAATTGTATCGGACAAACGATAAATCCAATCGACTTGAATTTTGAAATCTTACAATAATATCACATTACGGATCCGATGAAACTGGTTTCGTTCAATTCTGAGACTGTTCGAAAATTGGCTATTTTTACAGTCGATAATTAAATATTAAAATATTCAATTTCCACAGATTAACCTTAAATTCAGTTTTAAAAGTTCTATAACCTTTCTATAACTCAAGTATGATTAAATAAAATTTTACAAATCATTTTCAATCATTTTAAACTCGGTTTTCAATTATTTTTGGAATTTCAATTATTAATTTATCGATTTAATTGACCAAATTAAATCCAATATTCGAAAAATAAATTATTCGACCTATTAAATTCATTTATTAATATTTAAAATTAATTAAATATTCGAATTTTAATTATCAAAAATTCTGGGTCGTTACAATTGTTATCAATTCCTTCCAGTGGAAGTTAAGAATGAAATTCTACGGTCTCTCCGTACTATTGATGGTCACTCCGGACCCTTGTCAAATCCATTCTAGATTTAGCGATTGAATAGAAAGATCCTGTTGCACTTCGGCGTTGCTTTCTACCCCTTGCACTCTAGCCCCAGCTAGGGCGTATAGCGATGTCTTGGTCATTCTGGACCGATCGTAGCCTCTCTGGGCTCTTACTGGATCCCATCCTCTCACTCTCCGGTGAAGGGGAAACAACGATGAGTGAGCCGATCCTGTCGCTCTCCGGCGAAGTGGCTACACCCCCTGCACTCCGGTTCAGTGTATCTGAACATTAAGCGATGTCATGGCCCAAATCGTGGGCCGATCATAGCCTCTCCGAGCTCTTATCGAATCCCGATCCAATCACTCTCCGGTGAATGGGAAACGATTCTTAAGTGAGTCGATCATGTCGCTCTCCGGCGAAGCAACTCACTTCTTGCACTCCGGACCCCGCCTCTCCGGGTAAGGTCATAAAGCGATCATGTTTATATTGATATTTAATATTCATCTTTTAACTCTCCGGTTAAAAGGTTTATTTTAATAAGTGTTTCTTTATTAAATTCAAATCCTAGATGTTCAATCTCAAACACCAGGAAAAACAAGACAATGCCTCTCCGGGCGGAGCGGTCTATTTCCATCTTAGAGCATGCCTAGGGATCTCTCTGGTTCCCGTACATGAGTAAGTGGGATAGCCGTTTTATTTTGGAAATCAAATCTAAGAAAACTAATCGACCAGAGTCCAAATCTTTAACTTGGCCCTTGCCATCACAATCAGTTGATGACGAGTCGCGATCCCGATCCAGGATCATTCCTGTTAGGTTGGGGCGGTAGTTGTTCGGGCCTAACCGCCGTTGTACGTTCTCTGACATACTGTGGCAATCTACCACTCCTGGCATGTTCTTCCACCTCATCCTTCAGGTGGCGGCATTCATCGGTAGTGTGCCCATCCAGCTCATGGAATAGGTAGTATTTTCCGGTTCTATGTTCCTGCTCCGTGGGATCTCTCCTCGGTGGTTTTCGATAGGGGAGTTGCCCCCGAGTTTCGGTGTAAAATCGTTCCAGTCCTGCCACCAAGTCTGTGTATTGCCTGAATCTAGGCTCTCGGAATTTCTTCCGTTTATCAGGATCATTATGTACGTCATCCTGCTCTCTCTTTCCTTTGTCTGCCCTGGACTGTTCCCTGGTGGTTCCTTCGCCTTGTGCAACATTTATTTCCTGTCTCTCGGCTCGGGAGTCCTCTAATCGAATGAATTTTTCAGCTTCATGGAAAAACTCTCCAAGATCTTGCGCTGGATCTTTAGTCAAAGAGTCTTTGAATTCGGTGCCTTCTCTAACTCCTGCCACTGCCGCCATCAAAATCATCGATGGGTCCGGGCGATCTACAGAAGCCACCGTTGCATTAAATCGTAACAGAAAATCTTTTATGGACTCTCCGGTCCTTTGCTTTATTGATGCCAAAGCCATCACGCTCTTGGGTCGCGTTATGTGAACCCTAAACTGCTTCATGAAACAATCCACAAGCTCGCCCCATGTCCTGATTGATCCTGTCTCCAGCTGTCTAAACCAAAGCGCAGCCAAATCTGATAAGAATAAGGGGAAGCATCGTGCCATTACTTCCTCGGATGCTCCCAGCACTTCCATGTGTCTGATATATCTGGTGATATGCATGGTCGGGTCTGACTTTCCGTCATAAGGATCCAGCATCGGTAGTTTGAACTTTGGAGGGTTCCTTGCATTTCGGATATTTGGAGCGAACAGTCTTCGACTAACCTCTTCCAATCCTCCGCCTGACAATCCCCCTCTCATGAGTCGTCTCACTAGGCCAATCATTCTTTCATCTCCATCTAGGGGTTGCCCCCTTGTCATGTCCCTGTCTTGCCCTCTGAGTCTTGTAGGGAATTCTGGTACGTACTCTTCGGGTGGCTCGTTAGCATTTGTGTTGGCCCTAGCCGGTTGAGCTCCTTCCAAAGGTCCTTCTTCGTCCCTTGTTGATTGCCTTCTGGTTCTGTATTCTGTCCTACGTTGGGTTCCATAGCCCAAGCTCCTTGTTCCGCATTCACAGCCGCTGTAGCTGGTCCTGGGTTTTGTGTTCCTGCAGCTCTCATTTGTTCAAAGAAATTCTGTAGCATCTCTTGTTGGCTTTTCATCATTCTTTCCTGCATTTGGTTATTCATAGCCTCCATCTCTTCTCTAGTAATGTAGATCGAAGCTTGTCCTTCTCCAGCGCCAAAGGATGCTTCTTGACTTCCTCCTTGTTGGCTCCTCTCAGCTCTTTGTTTTTTACTTGTTTGTCGAGTCATTGTAGAGTCAAATCTAAATCCTTAAAATCTTAAATCTAAACTTTGAATCTGGTGTAGCGGGTGCTAGTCCTTCTCAGTGAAAGCACCAAAGTGTTTGCGCCAAAAATGGCCACAAACCCCAAGTGTAGTGAAAGCACCAGCGTATGAATACAAATCGACAGTATTCACACACAAATCACAGATCTAAGCAAATAACAAGCAACAATCCAGAAATAATGAACAGTGACACGCAATTTATAGTGGTTCGGCTATCTCCGGCCTACGTCCACTTCAAAGTTTTTATCTTTTTATTGCTCGATGCTTGAAGATTACAATTTCGTGTGTTATATTACAACTGATTTTATGAGCTAAGTCTGAATCCAAGGAAGCGGTGGTGATCTGGAGTAAATCTGGCAGAATCTGGGCGCTCTTTAGCTCTCAAAATTGTCCGACCCCTTTTCTGAATGACCAAGGGCTCTATTTATAGGTGTGGGAGGCTGATATTTCGCCTAAATTGAGGGGAGACCAGTTCTGACACGTGAGGGAGCCCACATGGCCGAGATCTGGAGATCCGGGCCCACTTTGGGATCGATTCGACCCTTGGTTCGAATCGATCAAGAAATTGTCCAATCAAGCTGAAATTTGGTGTGGACATTCTTCAACATGTGCTCAAGCTTCTGTGAAAATTTCATGGCGTTTGGACTTGTAGAACTTGAGTTATGATTGATTCAATATGGTGTTTTTTGCTTCCTAGAGTCGTTCGAATCGATACCTTCGAATCCATAGGGTCGACTCCATCTCCTAGCACGTGAAGGCAATGACGTGGTGCGCGTGCTTCGGGTCAACCCCCCTTTTTCTCCGAGTTTTACTGAGTCAAACCCGGGGTTTTAGCTAGGCGGACTTGGCAGATTCAAGGCAATCGATTCGAAGGCATGTTTCTTCGAATCGATGGAATTGGTGCTTGGTCGAATCGATCCAGATATGCCACTATGGATCGATTCGAATTTATCTCAATGTGGGGGTTCAAAGATGCTGGAGTCGAAGTTCCTATTACTGCATGGATTCGGAGGTAATGGAGTCGAAGTAAAGGTGCCCTCCATCGATTCGAAGCAACGTAGGCCTGATGGATTCGAACTTGACGGAGGCGAAGCTTTGCTCCTTCTGATCGATACGGAGGTCGTGCTCTGTTGATTCGAAGGTCTTCATGGTGATGGATTCGAATCTTGGTCGATTCGAATACAATGAACAACATATTTCCTTAATCTTGCAACGTTCGTATTTTGAGCATACGTACTTGGATCGACTCAAAATTTGGAACGTTGGTTTCTATGGCTTCGCTTGACGCGTCTTATCAATTGCAGACCGATCCGGGCTCGGACAAAATTCATCGATATCCATGGTGAACCTGCGATGCACAATCGATGTTCATGACTAATAATCATTGATTTTCAGTTAATATTTGGGTATCTCGGCTTTGCCAAAAGTTGGGATAACATATATATAGCTAAAGTATTGTATCTCTATCATAACAGCTAGTATATGTACTTTATAATATAAGTTTTTTTTAATATAACCGTAAATAACATATCCTATCTTACAATACATATATATACACCCGCAACACACACAAAATTCACTTTCCAATATAAAATATAATTCGACAAAACCCAAAATAAAAAAAAACAACTTTGTATAAATCAAACCCATATATATATAACAGGAAAGTATACTCGAAATAAATTTTAAAACAAAACAAAAACAAAATAAAATAAAAATTTTACTAACATTACCACAAAGACCAGACTGACAGATCTGGGCATGAGAGATGAAGTGATTGTCACCGATCGGAGGCAGGCTGGGGCGAGTGGCCTTTGGTACACGTGGGCAATGGTGCAGGCTCAAGGGTAGGCGGTGGACTATGGAGTGGCGGAGGGTGGCCAGAGTTCGACGGCGTGAATGGGTGAGGAGAGATGGGGCAGTGATTGTGGTTGCTGGCCGAGGGGAGGAGGAAAGATGAGCAAGTCGTGGTGGTGGAATCAACGGCTGGGGGTGTGCCAGGGAAGAAGATGCATCGGCTATTGGCTAAGGTGGGAGGAGCGGCGGATCTGGGTTTAGGCGAAGGCTGCGGCGGGTCGGAGAAGTTAGAGGCGGTGGGTTCCAGGTGGAGGAGTAGGGTAAAGCAAAGGCGACTGATGATGTGGCAGAGGTGGTGAGACTCGGTCGGGGATGAAGGGTCGGGCTCGTTGGAGAGGGTGTTGGCGGGCCGAGAGCAGTGAAGGTGTGAGGACACGAGGAGGTGGCTGATAGTGGAGATGAGTCGTGTTCGTGTAGGCAAAAGAAGAGTGGAGGAGGCGTGAGGCTGGAACGGTGGTGGAGGGGAGATAGAATGAGGCAGAGGAGATAGACGCGAAATGCTATTCGAACAAATGAAAGTTGCAATATTTTTTTTATTATAATAGAAATAAAGATGTATGAAACGTACTGAGAAAATAAAGTAGTGGAAAGGCTACAGTCACGACGATGAATAAGCTGGATTCAGAAAGAAAAGTGAGTTGTCAAGATAAATGCATTTCATACGTTACCTATATTTTTGGGACAGAACTACAAATGAATAAATGGGAGTGATGGAAAAATAACAGCTGGCCATTGAGTCGGCAACAGTTGCTAAACCAATTAATATTTGATTGATTGGACAGCACGTTTCAAATTTTGAAAAGGCACAGGAAGTAACGGTTGACATTTGTGGTACCAATACGACGAACAGTTTATTGTTTCCGTCGCGTACCGGTATTCAAAATACAGAATTGAATATACCACAGAGATCAGCACGACGAGACGATCAAAACGGTATACAGATATTAGTGGCAGGATCATCCGATCAAAAGGTCGATAATCGGTACCAGAAAATGCTGCGACTTTGCCAGAATTAAGATAAACGGAGCAATAGAAGTCAAAATTTGGAAAAACAAAAGATGACATCTGACTCAGAAGAAGATTTAGAAATTTTCTATAGAAAAATATTCAAGTTTGGAAAACATTTTATTTTGATCAATAATTAACTGACTTAAATTGAAATAGAATTTCACAAGAAAATAAACTTTAATATTATCAGATGAAAATTTACCAGTTGCTATATTAGAATAGACGTATTCCAAATAATATTTTTTTTTATTTCCAAATTTTTATTGTTTAAATTTCACAAAATTTCAATTAATTTAATAAATAAAATCACTAAAAATTATGGGTCGTTACACAATTAACTTACATTACTTATTGATATTGGATTCTATTGGATAATTGAATTGTTTGATATTCCCTGATCTATGATGCTTTGTGATAAATTCTGATTTGTGTGTGACCTGTACTGTAGTTTATTTATCTTGGATGAATGTAATATATTATCTGTAATTTATATATCTGTGATCTGTGAATGAAAAGATAAGCATTATATTTCATACCGCTTATCAACAACTATATTTCTGTATTTTGATCTGTGATGATTGAATGATGTTGCACTATTGTGTGAAACCCCTGGACCACACTTTTACACACACAAATATGGATTTCACAAGGAAATCAGTTAAGTCACAGATGAATTTAATTTAATGTTGTTTTGAAATTGAAATTGAAATTTCAAATTGATTTTGGAAATGGATTTGGGTTAAATGTTAAAGCTTTTGAAAAGGTGTTTTCAAAGATAAAAGCTATTTTGAATAACTTGGTAAAGTTTCAATTTAAATAATTCAATTTGAAGTTGAATTCAAATAATTTGGAATTGAATTCCATGTTTGGAAATTTTGGTTAAGAATGTTATAAATGTGATTATATGAAGTTAAACCATTTAAAAGTATTGAGAAATTGGATTTAACCCAAGAACCTTAACTCATATAAATGAATCAGATTTCCCAAAATGAAAACAGTTTGTTTTAAAGGAATAAAAGCTTTCAGATAAGAAATGAAATTCCTGTTTAATTAAAGGAATTTCAAGATTGAATTGAAAAATGGTTTTCCAAGTTATGAATGAATTCTTTTTGAAAGCTATGAATTGAATCTGTTTATTTTTAACAGATTTAAAATGATGATTTGTTTAAACCATTCGAAATGAAATTGTTTTGAAAGCTATAAGTTGAATCTTTGTTTTAAAGATTTAACGAGTTAATCCAATTGAAACGGAAATTGTTTTGAAATCTGTGAATGGATTTTTGTTGAAAACTGGGTGAACTTTGTGAAATAAATCTTTTTGTTTAAAAGATTTGAAATGGTAATCGATTGAAACCATTTAAAAAGAAGTTGAATTATTAAGTTGTGACTTAATTGAAATCACATATCCATATATTTTAAATATTGCGCTCACTATTCGGGTTAGCCGGGAAAAGACCCTTGTGTCATATAACCCATTCCGAATAGTGATACGTCGTATATGGATAGCATTTGAAGACCGGTGGTGAAGACCAGATATTTTCAAAAACAAAAGGACAACTCGTCGAATGTCTCTGCATCGACTGGCCCTGATATAGAGATTTTAGCACCCTTTGTGATGGGAAGTCCGGACGTGATTAGAAATTATCCGGATTTGCAAGGGCTTCTTTGGAAGTGCCTTCGGTTCTGTTCGAACCCGGAACAGACTTGTATGGTTACATGTCTGACATTACATTTTGAGATATAAAGCTGATTTCTTTCAAATACATTTCTGTTTGGTGGCGGAGAATTTATTCTCTTAGCTTAACACCCTTCTCTGAGACGTACGAGCTCAGAGATTATGTAGTTGAAGGTTATCAGCGATATACTCCCAATTTGGCAATGTGACATGCTGAGTGTTGCTGTGTGATGATCATTATTTGATCATTTGTGATATGATCATTTGTTTGATCATTTATCTTTGTGATCATTACTTTGATCATCTATTGACCCAAAACATGGCTTTGTGCCAAAGCGTAGCTTTGTGGACGAGACTTTGTCGAACCTCACACCCCGGAATGGTCAAAACAGGAAAGATGTGGCAAGGTTATTGGGGGTAGCGCCCCTTAGGGTATGTACATTCCTTCTGGATAAAGGTGGTACCATGGTATGGAGCCCAGGTACTTAACCTATGTGGTTGCTGCAAATTTATTTCTTTGTGGTTGTTGGTTGACGGGATCCCGGATAAAGGTTGGTTACAACCGGGGGTGGCATACTCTTGTCAGTAGTTACCCAGTTAGGGGTAACCCGGCCTTGTGTTGGCAGAGATCCGGTTAGTTTCTCGGGGCGTCTTTCCAGAGGCGTACCTATGTGGCAATGGGAAGTTCCTTGGCCTAACCATTTGTTGGAAATCCAAAGAAACAATATGAGACTTGTACGGTTTTAGTTGTATTACCTACCATGGAATGTGGCGGTAACCTGCTATTGAACATGGAAGCTATAGTAGGCATACGATACTGGTCGTATGTTGGCTAAGATTAATATTATACTTTCGAAATGTTTTCTACACTATGCACTAATAATAATATCAAATCAAATGATTTGTTTTACGTAGTAAGCATCTTTGACTATCATAAGGAGAAATCTCCTCCAATTCTGCGTTTGCATTGTGTGTATGGCGGGAGGTCTTATGGTAGTTTCATTTTCTAAAAGCATTGCGAATTGACTTTAAAATTCTTTTGCTATTTTTTTAAAGATAAACTATTTTTGTTGCTCACACCAGTCCCATGACTGATTCGGAGTTTATTATTTCTTTTCTAAACTCTGGGTGCTCAAAATTTTCCACACGGGCAGTCTAGAGTTTGGTTTTTCAGATAGTCAGGTTCAGTAGATTATCTGGAGTTAGTTCAGTCTTTGGATATGGACTGCACTTGCTTATCTTTGTGCATCGTTATTGAGAGTTCATGCTGTTTCTGGATTGGCGTTTTGAAGATGGAGATTATCCGCTGCTGGTGTTATCTATTTTCTTTTCCGCTGCTATTTCTTGTATCATATCTCTGATGTATATTGATATTCATTGTATCACTCTGTTGTATCAGATATTGTATCAGATATTGTATATCAATGTATTATTCTTTTTCTTCCACTGTGTTATTTACTTAACTGTGTTATAAGCTCCGGCGACTCGGATTTGAACGGTCGAATCTACGGCATTCGAGTACGATGTAAAGTATGGATGTCGATTTTCGAACGCGAAAAATTCGCGGACGTTACAATAGGAATCTTAGTTTTCTATAAAATTTGATAGCATTATCGAAAGTTAATAGTTTTGATGGATGTTGATTTCATAGCTAAAGTGTGAGTACTAACGTCTTGATAAAGGTAGGAAGTTTCATAGCAAGAGGTGATGTTAACTCTATCTACTGTTGGTCCAACTGAGTTTGAAGGTTGAGTTATGAGCAAAAGATTGGTTGCAATGGAAGTACTAGAATCCAAATTCAAATTATAATTCGGTTATTCCGTTTCTCAAATTACAATATGAAGTGACGCATGAACACTTACTTTCAGCAATAGTTGAGAATAGAAGAGAGACCAAAAAAGGCAGAGATAAGCATAATTAACTTCTCTAATTCACTACCAGTTTCAAAAACGCAGCGCTGATGTCAACCCAAATCGAAGAAGAGCAACCATCAAACTAGAATCAGCTAGAACTAACAATAAGGAATCAGGAAACGCTAACTTAGGCTCTGAAGTTTAGAAAATTTGAAGAATGGACAACAAAAAAGAACCCCTTCTATAAGACAATTGATTACCGAAATCAATAAACCCGTATATC
Source organism: Allium fistulosum (assembly GCA_030737815.1). Classification (NCBI taxonomy): domain Eukaryota; kingdom Viridiplantae; phylum Streptophyta; class Magnoliopsida; order Asparagales; family Amaryllidaceae; genus Allium; species Allium fistulosum. The sequence continues at coordinate 764,300 of JASFAW010000025.1, forward strand.
CTTTCATTATTATGATAGACTCAGAACTGGATCTCATTGTATTGTTTAAGTCTTCACTATCTGTTTTATTTTAGACAGTATTTATTTTATCTTCTGAACTATAATCCATTCAGCCACTAATACATTTGTTGGTTATATGTATTCAGACAAGGTATGTCATAACCTGTTTGACCTTGAATTAATTAATTAGTCACATGTTTTCATTCTTCTTCATATAAATACTTGCCTGCACTAGAAGACAATATCAACTAATTTGTTTTCTGGATTCCCTAATTAGGTCAATTACATAAATGCTCATGCAACTTCTACAATAGCTGGCGATTTAGCTGAAATTAATGCTATCAAACAAGTCTTTAAGAAGCCAGATGGTATCAAGGTCAATGCGACAAAGGTTCGGTGTTCTCTCTTTATTCACTTTTAAGCATTTGACAAACTGTTCATTTTCTTCTGTCAACTAACGTGTTATCGATTCATCTTCAAACAATACTGGAATCACGGCTACTATGGGATCCAAAATAGAGTGCAACCGCATTCAAAAATATAGCAAAATTAGTATGAACTATATTTGGGCACTTCAGCTGAATAAAAGAAATACATTTTTCAATGATAAATGAAATAAAATGCCACAAACATACAACAAATACAAAGCCAATATTACACAAAATGTTAAACAACACCGAACATGGATGAATATAATTGAATGACAAGTAAAAATCAAGTTTAAATGGATATGGATAAAATTAACAACTGATCAAACACCTAAACCTAAAAGCTAACAGAAGAAAAACTTTAAAAATGCTAGAAAATAAATTATACAATATGTGTAACGACCCAGGATTTTCGAACCCGAAAATTCCAGATAGTTAGGAGAAAAAGAAAAGAGATAGAAGAAAGAAACATAAAGAAGAAAGAAGAACAGAAAACACAACATCTCACATTCGCAGCGGATTAAATATAATAACAAATAATAGCATTTATACAAAGAAAACCTGTATTTGTTAATTACATTTTTATACATCAGAGTTACAACATTCACAAATATACTAGACAGTTAGAATTAACATGTCTCGGACAACTATAATATATCACAGCGGAATACACTCCATACGTTCCTGCCATCCAGCTCGCCTCCTGAGCTCCAAAACGTCCTTACTTGGAAATCTGTAATACTCGGTCTGACCCGAGCATTACATCAAAGTAACACCCGGGTCAGGCTGGAAACCAGCGTGAGTAAACCCATCTGACAAGAAATTCCAATTTATAGAACTTATTTAAAATCCCGGGTAACTCGTACTTCACTACGAGTTCATTACTTGTTATGCTCAATACTTACTTCACCTATCGGTCTATGAAGAATCGAAGTGGTTTCGGGTATTAACTAATACCCGACCCCGGTCTCTTCGAATTCAATGTCATCTTAATTCCAGTTGTTTAAGTGGATACAAATTAGCTTTAAACATAGGTTCTCACAGCAAATCAATTATCGATAGATAACTCATAATATCACAGTTTAACCCATCATATCATACCATAATACATCACAACTCAACATCAGAGATATTCAAACAAACCAAGGTATTCGATTCAAGTTATCATCTATAGGCAAGATTAATACTCAAGCAATTAATTAAATTAATCACCTAATATATATTAAATTAATTACCTTTAATCCTGCTTAATTAACTTTAATTAATTATAACCACTCCTTAATTAATTACATTGATTAATTAACCTTAATTAATCATTAATTAATCACACTTATTAATTATCCTTTAGTTATTAATTAATTATCCTTAAATCATCATTTAATTAACTTTAATCATTAAATTAATTAACCTCCAATCAATCTTTAATTACCTATATTAAGTAATTATCTTTTAATTACTTTCATTTATCATTTAAATCTTATTAATAACCTTTGGAATTAATTATCAACTAACAGTTAACTTAGACTCTTAAGTTAATTAACCTTTAAAACATTTTATCTTCATAATTTAATTTCATTATTAATTAAGTAAACTTCAAGAAATAACTTACTAAGAAAATAAAATAAATTTTACAACTTAATTAAATCAACATTTAAATAACACCTTTATTTAAAAATAATGATTAAGTGAATTATAAAAAGCTTAATTATGTTATCTTCAACATTTAATTTCAATATACTTAAAATCCTTGAAAACCATTTCACACATGTTTAATCAAATTAAACAATTATTTATTTTTGAAATCCTAATTACCATATCCTTTAAAACGTATCTATTTTAAAATATAATTTAAAACTTGGTTAAATATTTCTTTTGAAACCTATTTCATTTTAAATACATTTTAATACTTGGCTAAACTTCTTCTTACAAGAAAAACTTGTTTCATTTTTATTTAGTTTGAACTTGTGAAATAATTTCTTTACTTTTAAACTTGATTTCCTTTGTTTAATATAAATCTGGAACTAAATTTACTTCACAATAAAAACTTATAACATTTTCCTTGTTAAATTATTTAACTATATATAGTTCGAAACCAACCCGAGCAAACCCCACAAAACACACGAGCCTGCCCCGAACAAAATAAGATAAACTCACGTACGTTTCCGCTGCGAATGTGAGATGTTGTGTTTTCTGTTCTTCTTTCTTCTTTCTGTTTCTTTCTTCTATCTCTTTTCTTGGATCGAAAATCCCGGGTCGTTACAATATGATAGCCTCATATCCATAAATATAATCTCAGACACAAAGGCCTCTAGATAATGAGATTGATTCACTTGAACCAAATCAAGGCTTATATGGAGCAAAGACAACCACCGAGTTGTGTCCAACAAACCTAAATGAATTTGAAATTGCTGTGATAAAAAAAGATGCCAGCTTCAACAAAATATAATCCATCACGGGATGAATATATAACCGTGTAAAATGTCATCATACCAACATTAACTTCATTTGCTGTTTTTTGTTCGGCACCATATCGAATTCAACAGCATGTTCTGGTTCTAAGGTTATATCATAAAGCAGATAAAATGTTAGTTAACCAGATAACAACGAGATATACAACCTGGTTCAACTGTCATAACATAATTTGTTGTAATCTAATCAGGAAACTAATGCAGAAAAGTTTCCAGGAACTGAAATCAAGGCATCAAGAACACAACTCCAGAAGAGATTGAAGATGCAGAGACGAACGAGGAAGGTAAAAGCATCTTTCTGCAATAGTTGAGAAGAGCGGAGAGACCAGAAGCATCACCTATGGTAAGGAATTTTATAATTCAGGGTTTATCGATGGAAACCAAATACGAAGTTCTAAGAAAGGTTCACAAACTTATAGAGTAAGTTGTGGGTTAGTATGTGATTGGTTATAAGGTCCAATAGAAAAATAGGAGAATATTTACTTTGCACTATAAAGATTGCATATTATTATAATATATTGTTTGTAGATTTTGTAATTTGTATGGCCAATGAATCTTAGCTAAGAGTTTGTTCTTATACACATGATCTATTAATATAAAGTGAGAATTTCTAATCGCTCTACTTGAACAATTGTTTTTCTAAGATTGAAGATTATTATGCTTATTATTTATTGTAACATCCAGAAATTTTCAACCATTCGCATCCGTACATGTCGGATTTGAATTGCTCAAAATATTAGATTGTTAATTTAAAATTTGGCAAAACTCAGCATATACAATAAATAAATAATCATAGAATCATAGACATAGAGTAATATAACAATAATCCAGCGGAAACAAAAGAATAGTAGTTCATGAAGCTACTATATATATAAATAACAGAGTTAAATAAGATACAATAGAGGTCTCGAATACATAGATGTCTCAATACAATAGTCAAATACAAGGTCAGAATACATCACTGGAATCAACTGAATAACTGCAAGCTGAATAGATATAGCTGGATCTCCAAGCGAAGCTCCAACTCCAAAGGTGAGTCTCGAATACTGAGCCACTCAGTCTGACCTGAGCGTAAAGCAAAACACAAAACACTCGAGTCAGGATTAACATTCTTATATCAATAAATCCAACTCAAGTGAAATATCAACTGAAATACAAGTAACTTAAAGGATGTTTGGGACAACCATCCTCTAAGGATCCGTTAAACTCTCTACTATGTATTAATATATGCTATTATAATAATGTCTACAGTAAAGTATACTATTTAAAAATAGCGTTAAGGCTTTACATTTTCCACCTTAACACATTTTTAGGTATGCCAATAGTCTATACAGTACCGTAATACCCCGTAAACTGGAGCTACCAGAGGAAACTCCATAGGTACGACACAAATCAAACTCGTAGTAAAGCACGCTATGGTAGGTGACACGGCACAACTAGGCAATGCCAGGGTAGATATACCAATTACGCATCCGGACTATTGGAAACGCAAAGCCGCAGTAATCGCCCAACTCGAGCCACACTCCCGAATCAAGTGGTGCACCCAATCAATCACAAAGTAATAGAATGGTATACGATGGAATGTGTCCGATCAGAGAAGCTACCTCATTGGCCCGGAATAGCTCCTGTTTTTCCACCTTATGCTAACTCATGGGAGTTAGGTCCACATATATACCTCATATAGGATCGTCGCCACCATCCTACTTCATTCTGGAATCTCCATCGCATAAACAGTTGTTAAAGTGGTTTTCGGTATCGACAGAGAGTATGCCCATATCCGATTCCGGTCTCTTTAACAACCAAACGTTATTATAACACCGCGGTCATTTCAAAAATAGTTTATACTTAAAAACCAAAGTATCATTTTCATTTCAAAAACCAAATCAATACGATACCATTTCCATTTCAAATACATTCACTTCCAAAATCATAGTACTTTCAAAGTTATAACACTTTCGAAATCATAGTCTTCTAAAATCAAAACACTTTGGAAGTCACAGCTTTGAAATCATAGCACTTTGGAAATCATAACACTTTGAAATTATAGCAATTTGGAAACCATAACACTTTTTTAAATTATAGCATTTCCCTTAAACCGTTTAGATATCAATAATAGTATATATAATAAAATAGTTTATAAAATAAAATAATTTATATCAAATAGTTATAAGTTAAAACAATATGTTTTAAAATAATTAGTAAAATTAAAATAGTTTTTATTAAAATAGTTCATATTAAAAATAGTTATATTAAAAATAGTTTATAAAATAATATAAAATAGTTTTAAATAAAAATTTAAATTACTTTATACAATAAAGATAGTTTCCACAAATTCACAAATCGATTCAAATCAACTCGACTTCCAAATTCAACTTAATTCAATCTCAATTCATAAATTTCAACCCAATTCAATTTCTCAATAAATCATTTCAAATTATATCGATTTCAAATACAGATTTGAAACACAAAATAAACCATTAAATTTCAATATATTTCAAAGCTTTAAATATTCCAAATTTACAAAACTAAATTTGATAATTCCATTTATATCTCAATTTAATTTTATTACATTTAGTTTCTGAAATATTTATTTAATCATTTCAATAACATCTAAATACAACTTCAGTTTACAAATTTAAATAAACAAAATATCCCATTTAAATTTATATAAGTTTGAAATATTCATTTAAGTCACTTTTAATCAAATTCAAGTTATAAAACATATCTTAAAATTTCAAATTTAATAAATTTCAAATCAAACCTATTTAAGTATAATTCTTAAATAATTAAAATTCCAAATCAATTTCAAATTTATCATTCAACCTGAAACATTATAAACTCTATATTTGAAAATATAAATTTTTCATAAATACTAAAACATATTTTATATTGATTAAACCAACTTTATTAGATCTTTAAAATCAATATTTATTAAAACCATATATTTCCTTTCAAATCCATAGAAATCATTTTGTGACAACCCGGATTTTTAGTATAAGTTAATTTGGTAATTGATTGGACTAAATTATGGAAATATTGATATGTCGAATGAATAAATTACTGATAATTTAAATTATTGGGATATATATGAATTGATTTAAAGCTATAATAAATATTGAATTACAAAATCTCTGGAGATGATAAATCTTATAGTAAATAAATAAATAAATAATATATTTCACTGTTTAAATTCAAGATAAAATATCCATACATATATATATATATATATACATATATAGACTAGTTTATTATTGTGACGACCCAGGATTTTGGCAGTATTATTTTAATAAGCATTTAATCTGATTTATAAAAAAATTATACAACTTTAGACTTTTGGCCATTTACCATTTATTTATATATATATATGTAGTTTGGAAGAAAAGCTACGATTTGAAAATTTACAATGAAGTCTTCCAAAAATATTTAAAATAAAATCTATCTTATTCACATTAGATTAAATCAAAGCTCTACCTTATTAACAATTAATCTAGATATGTATATATATGGATGTAATCTAGATAATAAAGTTTAAAGTAAAATCAATCTTATCAATACCTAATATAAGTATAAAAATATATGAATATAAATTAAGTGTTTAATAGTTTAAACTTAAAATAGAAATAAAAATAAGAATTTATGTTAGAAATAGAAACAAGTATATAAGTTAAATTATATGGTTATATAAAAACATAAGTGAACACTTAAGATAACTCTAGAAATTTATAGCCTATGGAAGTACATGTAGATATGCAAGGAAATAAAGAAAGAAAAAATATATCTATATACATTCAACAGCAAGGGGATAAGTATGCAAACTTGTAAGGACACATGCATTAAATGCTTTCATTTCTAGCCCAAAAACAAGTCATTTCGAAATGTTCAAAAATCATTTCAGTTTTATAAAATCTTGCCTGGAAAGATAGAAAAATATCCGAAAACATTTGTACCAGTTAATACCTATTTCCTGAAAACACTTTTCTATTTTCATTTTCGTTTACAAAAACTTAGCATACCAGGAAATATCTTACAACTGAAGCTTAATTTCAACTCAACTAAACAACAATTCAATTAAGCAAGCAAGGAGATAAAGTAGATCAAAGGGGTTCCAGCTAGCAGTTTTCAAAACCAAGATTTTTCTCTGTTCAAAATTGTTTCAAGTGAGTAAACTACCCTTTAACTTCTTAAATCTGTCTATATCTTGATCTACATGTGATGATCATTGATGAATGGATGAAAATTATGTTTGCATGTGTATATATGTATGTAAATATGACTGTGCATGTCTGAGAACAGGCAATTTGCCTTTGTTCCAGGATTCTAAGCTTGAATCTATTTCAAAATTAAAAATCTCCTTCCCTAAACTTTTTTTTGGTTACGATCTCTGAATGAAAGGTGATGGTAAGGTAGTAACATCATTTTTAAAATAAATTCAAGTATTTTAATTAAGTATTTATTTCAAAAATGATATATAACAGTGGTGATTTAAAATAAGCCCAAAATCGAATGTCTGGAATTCGAGTTTCAATCATAGGATAAGATTCTTCTTGAAAAATGATGATCTTAGATAATCATTTCAAGATTTATAAGTTGTTATATGATGAGGAATTGAGAGTTGAACAGAAAATGAAATCGTGGCAATTTTTGGCGATCGCGAGGTCTGGTAGTCACGGGGTTGATCCTGGAGGTGGATGAAAGGTTGGGGCGCTCAGGAAAAATAGTCGATGATTTTTCTGATCATCGTGGACGACGAACAGGGTCAATTTAGGGTTTTGGGCATAGTTTTGGTCGAGGCTGAAAATTTGATTGTCGCGATGTCTCTGGAGCACCGGACTTATTTGGAGGTTGGGGAATGGAAGCGAGGTTGGTTGGCGAAGGTGAGGACGAGGTTACGTAGTCGCTAGTGATCGGAAGTGTCGAGTCAAGGGGATTATTGATGATCTGCTTTGTTCCAATTTTGAATCGAGTTGCTCGATTTTGAACGACGGCAAGATTGAGTGACCTGGGTGTTCGTGGCTATGGAGGAGAGCATCGTCGTCTTGCTGGTGATCAGAACGATGGCCGGAGGTGGCCAGGCCTCGTGTGCACGTACATTCGTGTCACTCGTGTCTGGGTTGTTTTATTGGGTTGGGTAAGAAGGAGGAAGCTCGGGGACGTGCTCGAGAAAACGAGGGTTGGTCTCGAAGTGGTGGGTTTGGCTGTTGACTCGTGGCTCGAGTTTTTGGTGCGTTTGACTCGGGTTTGGCCCGAGATGATTTTCTGGTTTAATCTCTAGTAAATTTTTGTAAAGAAATCAAGTTTTTGTAATTTTTAAAACAAAGCAAGTTAAGTTTTAAAGGATATTATTCTAGATTCAAAAGAAACGTTTAACAAATTTTAAGTGTATATTAAAATAAATTAGTTTTTAAAATATGATAATCAAGTTTTTAAAAATAACTATATGTTAAAAAATTTAAGACAACTTTTGAAGATTTCAAAGATTTAAAGGTTAAGTTAGATGTTTAGATTGGTTTTTATTATAGCTGATTTCTAAGTGTTGTATCTTAAATAAAGTTTAATGATATAATCAAGTAAATCAATTATAATAAAGAGCTTATCTTAAATAATTAAAGTTTTGATTAATGTAAGATAATAAATTTGTGGGAATAATAAAGGTTAATTAATTATTGTTATTAATTTAAGAATAGTTAATTAATGTAAATGGTTTATTGATAAGTAAAAGTTTTATTAAGATATATGATTTTCCTTAATTAATTAAGGTCTTTTAAATATAATGAGTTAAGTAATTATTTAATGAAATTTAAATGATTAGTTAAAATAATTAACTAAAGAAAATTTATTAGTTTGGTTAATTTAAATAATCACTTAATTATGAATTAATTAAGTATAATTACTTGGTAGAGTAATTAATGGATAATTACTAGATGGAATTAATTAAAGGGGATTACTTAATGAAGTAATTAAAGGTTAATTACTTAGGAGAAGTAATTAAGAATTAATTACTTGGTGTAATTAATTAAAGGATTAATATAATTAATTAAGGAGTTAATTAATTAAGGCAAGTAATTACAGGATGGTTAATTACTTTTTATGATTGATTAAGGTTGATTAGTGGGAGTAATTAATTAAGTATCATTAATTAATGTAATTAATGAAAGTAATTAAAGATTAATTACTGTAAATGATTAAGGATAATTAATTTGTGTAATTAATTAAAGGATAATTACTTTACATAATTGAAGATAATTAATCAAGGATGATTAATTAAGATGGATAATTAAAAGATGATTAATTAATTGATTTATAATTAATTAATGATTAAGTAAAGGTAATCTAAGTGATTAAAGATTTGTAATTAATTTAACTAGAGATAAATTAAATAAATGTTTGGGAATGGTCCATTTTTCTTGTGAATGATGAAATGATGATTAAATGCCTTGAATTAATTGATATCTCTAATATGAAATGTTTTGTGATATGATATGTTTGAGTGGACAATGATAATGTGGTTATCTGTCGATGATGAATCGCTGGGTAAAAAGTGACATCTTGTATTTAAAGTTGAATTGTAATTCACTTGAATAACTTGGGTTAAGATGGTATTGAATTCGAAGAGACCGGAGTCGGGTATTAGTTAATACCCAAAACCACTTACCCGTCGTTCGTAGCTTGGTTGGTTTGGGAGCTGGGAGATGGGAACCTAAGGACTGCGTCCGGGTAGGTTCGAATCCCAGCGCCAAACCATCAGTGGGAGTTTCAATGTTATGCATCCGTGTGCGACGACTAAATAAAAGCAGGGTAGACACACGGCGTGGTTTACTTAAGTGAGTATCAATGAATACCATGATCTTAAGGTTTCCCATGTGCTCAAAAAAATACCCGAAACCACTTCGATTCTTTATAGATTGATATATGAAATCAATAGGCTGGAATGGAATGATTTAAGTGAATTTGACCATTTAATCTAAGTTTTGGTACTTAGAAATTGATGTGTGAAATAAGTGTTGTCTTTAACAAATTGTGAACTTGTAAATTGATTCGAGTTACCACAGGTTTTAAGTAAGATTTATGCATTAGTATTTCTTGATTAGTTGGGTTTACTCACGCTGGTTTCCAGCCTGACCCGGGTGTTACTTTGATGTAATGCTCGGGTCAGACCGAGTATTACAGATTTTCAGGTAAGGCCGTTCTGGAGCTCAGGTGGCGAGCTGGATGGCAGGAACTTATGGAGTGTATTCCGCTGTGATATATTGTTATTTATCTGGGACAAGTTATTTTAACTGTCCAGTGATTGTGAAACGTTGTAACTCTGATATATTAAAATGTAATTGACTAATACAGCTTTCTTTGTGTAAAGAATATTAATTGATATTATATTTCATCCGCTGCGAATGTGAGATTCTGTGACTTGTTTTCTGTTTCTTCTTCTTCTATCTCTTTTCTTTTATTCCTAACTATCTGAAATTTTCGGGATCGGAAATTTCGGGTCGTTACACATTTTCAAAATATTTATATATAGACCAACGGTGTCTGTATATTATTTTCTATCCTATGGTTAAGTGATACAGATATTTTCATTTCAATCTGTAATTTAAATATATATGGGTATATATCTTTTCAACCCACAATCCCAAATTCAATTCAAATGAAAATCGCTTGGGTTTATCATTTCAACCCATAACGATTTTCTCCTATTCTAGAGATCATTCGGGTATGTATCATTTCAACCCATAGTGAATTATTTACTACCAGGGAACTTGCAGATTGATAACATATATGATAATAACATAACAGGCATATATCATCAGTATAAATAACAGATAATGGTGTCAGATGTCACAGGTGAACAGATAGCATATATATAGTAATATAAGCAGCATATTTCAATTGTCGTTCCAATTGAAATCAAATTTAATAAATATATGAACATTAATCGTGAGTGATTGCTCACCTTTCGAGGCTAGAGAGAACAGGAGATGACACTGAAATTGGGTTACGAATCCAAACATGAATTCCAAAGCAAAGTAAGGTTGGCATGAATTCGACGAACAAAGCTGATAACAAGGAATTGATGAAATAAATCAGATTATCTTGATATAGACTGAACAAAAATCTATACATTATTATTATTATTTATTTCCTTTAAACAAATTTTCAATTTTAAATACATATTTAAAAATGACATATTACATTTAAATTTAAGTCGAAGCATATACTTTCTCAAACCAAATTTTAAAAAAAATGAAGAACATATACTCAAAATCTCCATATTAAATATATAACAAAAGTAGCACAGCTCCTATATAATTATATATATATAATGCTTATTTTATTACTTACAATATTATTATTTCCCTAAAACCAATATAATTGAAATTCCAACCGATTATATATAAATACTTATATAGACTACAAAATAGGTCATATCCAACTCATGGAAAATATATATAACTGTTATATCAAAACAAATATATATATATATAGGTAAACTTAGTATCTATTCAACCCAAACACAAGTATACCTGTTAATATATACGAACAAAACTTTACAATTAGCTTATCTAAAATTTTTGTACATAAACATATACACGTGAAGTCAGTATATAAATATGTGTTCAAATCCAAACAACCTTTTATACATACTTTATAACTATATATATAACCGAATATACATAAGCTGATATATATAAACTTATGTAAACCTATACATATACAACAAACATGTAACGACCCGATATTTTCAATCATTCGCATCCGCACATGTCGGACTTGAATTGCTCAAAATACCGAATTGTAAATATAAATTTGTCAAACTCATCATATACAGTAAATAAACAATCACAGATCACAGACACGGAGTATATAATAATGCAGCGGAAGCAAAGAAATAGTAGTTCATGAAGCTACTATATATATAATAACAGAGTTAACAAGATACAACAGAAATCACGAATACAAAGATGTCTCAATACAATAGTCAAATACAAGATTTGAATACGTCACTGGAATCAACTGAATGACTGAAAGCAGAATCAATGGATGGATCCAAGCGAAGCTCCAACTCCAAAGGTGAGTCTAGAATACTGGTACAACTCAGTCTGACCCGAGCGTAAAGCAAAACAAAAAACACTCGAGTCAGGACATACATACTTACACAAGGTAAACCAACTCAAGTGAACTGTAATATAAAGGTACAAGTAACTTAAAGGATGCTTGGGACTGCCCATCCTTTAAGGATCCGTTAAACTATTTACTATGTAGTAATATTCACTATTATAATAATGTCTAATAGTAAAATAAACTTACTTTTAAATAGCGTTAAGGGGTTACCCGTTTAGCCCTTAACACATAATAGTCCCAGTAGTCCATCCAGTATCATAGTCCCTCCTGATCGGGAAGCCAACAGAGGATACTCCATGGGCTACGGGAGAAAACCAAAATCGTACAAGGCTCGCTAGGGTAGGTGACACGGCACAACTAGGCAATGACAGGGTAGATATACCAATCGCTATCCGGACTTGTGGTAACGCATAGCCGCAGCTACCTCCCACCTCGAGCCACACTCCCAAAATCAAAGGTGCTCACCATATCAATCACAAGGTAATAGAAAGGCATACGAAGAATTGTGTCCGATCAGAGGGGCTACCTCATTGGCCCGAGAATCGCTCCTGTTTTAGTCACCTTATGCCAACTCACGGGAGTCGGGTCCGCATATATACCTCAATAGAACGTCACCACCATCCTACTTTATTCTGGAATCTCCACCGTGTACACAGTTGTTAAAGTGGATTTCTGTATCGACAGTGAGTATGTCCATATCTGATCCCGGTCTCTTTAACAACCAATCATTATTATAACCCGTGGTTATAAATTTCAAAAAGGTTTATACATTAAAACCAAAATATCACTTCTATTTCAAAAACCACCTTTGCAAAACCAAATCAAACAATATCATTTTTACTTCAAAAACCAAATACGATATCATCTATATTTCCAAATAAATATATATATTCATTTGAGCCATTTAAATATGAAGTCATTATACTTTCAAATCAAATATTAAATTTCCAGAATTATAGCATTTCTGAATTCATTCGTTCAATTATACCAATTCGAAAACATTGTATTAACTTATAAATTTCAAAAATGGTTTATATTTCACCTCAAAACTTATTCATTTAAACCATTTAAATTCAATGTCAAAATCTTCCAAAATAATATTCATTGCCAAAGTTCATTGTAATTTCAAAAGCAACAGCACTTATAAAGTGTTACGTTAAATATATTAACATTTCAAAAACTGTCATATTCAAAACAGCAGCACTAATAAAGTGCTACAGTAGGTATTAGAATTTCAAAATAGTTCAGTTTAAGAAACAACAGCACTTACAATGTGCTACAGTAGATATTTAGTTATTATTTCAAAACAGTTTACTTTCAGCAGCAACAGCACTTACAAAGTGTTGCAGTAGCTCACTGGTACTGCAAAACAGTTTACTTCCAGCAACAACAACACTTACAAAGTGATGTAGTAGCTGTTTAGTTATTTCAGAACTTAGTTAAATTTCAGAAATGGTAGCACTTAACAATTGCCATCTAAAACCCCAGCATTTTGGAAATGCTACCAATAAAATTCCAGATTTTATTATAACTTTTCAGAAACATTAAAACTTCAATTTTAGCCATTTTTAACTTATCAAAAATCATATTTCATGCTTCAAAAACAATCGTTTGGATATCATTTAACTTATGATTTAAATAAAATAACTTTTTAATAATTAAATATCCAATAAAATTATAATTCATTTATTAAGTCAAATTTGCATTATAATTTGCTTAACTTTCATGTTAACAACAACAGACCTTAATATTTCTTTTCTTTAAAACATCCGTTTCATAACTAAAATATTTTATTTACTACGTTACTCTAAAATTCCATTTTAATCAAATTTTCAATTATCAAGTTAGGTCATATTTAAGTCACATTTGATATATTTAAAAATCATAACTATTTATTTTACAAAACATAACATTTCACAAAAGAATATTCTATCATAGTTAATATAACAATCAATTTTTCTTTTAGATCTATTCATTTAGACATCAATTAACTATGATTTTCTAGTTAAATACATTTTACTACAAAATATCCAATTAAAACTGTATTCCATTTTATCAGTTCAAAATACATTATTTATTACACAAACCATGTCCGTTTCATAAAGTAAAATTCATAACAATTACTATGTTAGATTTAAAACTTCCATATTAAGTCAAATTCAATTATTAAGTTATTTATCATCAATAAAGGTCCTTAACAAATTATTAACTTATAAAAATTTAACTTATAGAAAAACCAATACACCTTTATAATTTAAAGCATTAAATCAAAATTTAAGTTAAAATTTCATATATCTATAAAACTCAAAATATTTAATAATATTTTAGGAAAATATTATTAAAAAATATTTAATAAATTTTAGGAAAATATAATTTAAAATACGACCATAGGCCTGTATAATATTTTCTAACCTACGTCAAGTGATACGGATATGTATCATTTCAATCCGTAATTTAAAAAGAAAAATCCGGGTTCTATCATTTCAAACCCGCAATCCCAAGTAAAACAAATACAATAAAAATCACTCGAGCCTATCATTTTAGCTCATAATGATTTTTCCTTATTCTAATGTCCGTTCGGGTATGTATCATTTCAACCCATAGTGATAGGGAACTTGCAGTGTGAGAATCGGTAAATAAATGAACAGTAAAACATATAATATCATATCAGGTGATGTAACAAATATATAAGCAGTATATAACATCAAAAATCATATCACGGGCATATATGAACATAGCATATTAATTTCTACAATTCACATATCATTGTTTCACAATTATATAAGTACGAATGTCGAGAGTGATAAACTCACCTTTTTAAAGCTAGAAGATAACAATTCTAGACACACAACTGAAACTCCAAAAAGCACGAGAAGGCACGACTAAGATTTTGAGTGAATGAAGAGTCATGATCCAAATCTTGTACACAAAAAATTACAAAAACATAAGAATATAATTCAACACAAAGATTAGAATCAAAACAATGAACAAAATATGAGTCAAAATGACCTAACCTTGCTTCCACCAAAAAGTGGGCTCGGTCGTTATGCAATTGGGCTCAACCACATCAATACATGGCTCGGCCATGATGGTTCGAAGCAACTAGGCTTGGCTATGGATCAAGTAATGCACGGCTATGGTTTGGGAAGTGAGGAGATAGGTAGGTTACAAGCATGGAACTCAAAAAGGCAAGGCAAAAGAGGGGTTTGGGTTCACCTATATGTTCGGCCATGGTCTTGTTTGCTCGGCCGTGGTGTGGTGTTTGGGTCAAGAGGTCACATAGGCATGTCTTAGGCATGGAAGTGATGGAACCATTGGTGGCTGTGGCTAATTAGGAGGAAGGAAGTGGTGAATATAAGTGGTCGGCTAGGCTTTAAACAAGGAGATGGTGATGTGGTCTTCATCTCAGAGCCACGACATGGGCTAGGTGGTGATGGAGAGGGGTGTGGTCGGTTATGGTGATGGTGGAGGAGGAGGTGGTGGTCGGCAAGGAGTGGATGATGGTGAGGCTGAGCAGAGTTAGAACAACAAAGAAGGAACAAAAAGAAAATGGAAAAAGAGGAGAAAGAGAAGCCATGGATCTAGAGCTCTATTTTTTTTTCTTCAGGAGATGAAGTGAAAAGTGATGAGATGAGAAATATTTGGTACGTGAATTACAAAATGAAGTGGAGGCTAGGGCTTAGGGGGGGTTATGAACGACTAAGGTAAGAAATAAAGAGGCCATGCAGATAAAAGGCAAGAGTTTGAATGGTTTGGAAAATAAAAAGCAACAAATAACTTGATGTATTTAATTCTTTTTATTTGCTAGGAAATGAGAAATGTTTGCACGTGAATAATGAATGTTTCTCACGGCTAGAAGGAAATAAAAAGAAATGGCTAAGGAGGAGTAAATGCTAGGAAACAAAAAAGGCAAGAATTAAGGAGAAAGAAACTTACATATATTTTTATTCTCAAATGCAAATGAAAATGAGAGATGGGAAATAATTTTTTTTTGTGCGTGAATTATGAAGTGGAGTGTATGGCAAGGAAAGTTTTGAATGGCTAAGAGAGGAGTGAATGCTAGGAAAATAATAAAGAGGCTAGGTAAATAAAAAGGCAGGAATTTAAATAATGTAATATATGTCTCTTTAATTTCTCCAAGCCATTTATAAAAAGATATACACAAGTAAAATCTAATAAATAAAATAAAGTTTAGACAAACAAACAGAAAAATAAAATAAAGAGATGGACATAGGGAAAATATAAAATAAAATACGGAACATAAGTGCGTATAAAACGCTGTATTTTATCCAATTTAAAAAGTATAAATCAGAATTTGACGAAACGAAAAGCAGAACAAATATCAGAATTATATTTTGCTTCAAAGAAAAAGATTTGAAATTAAAAATTCAAATTTAAAGTTTTCAGATGAAAGTCAAAGTTTGACCAAAGTTGAACAAAATATTAAATTTCCAAAAATGTTTATTTTAATATATTTAGAAAATAAATTACAAACAAAATCCAAAAATACATTGGGAAATTCCAAAATTCAATTTTAAATGATTTAAAAATCAAAGTTTTCAAAATAAAATTTAATAAAGTATTTACAAAATTATGGGTTGTTACACTCTCCCCCACTCAAAACTTTTCGTCCTCGAAAAGGTACGAGACAGGGAAAACAAGGAAAACAAGATAAAATGAGATTAGATTAAGACAAGATGAAAAGAAGATTGAAATTATACCTGATAACTGTTATTATAGGTAAATTCAACCAGATGGAGATGATCATCCCAAGATCTTCCATAATTAAGAACACAAGCACGAAGAAGATCCTCTAGAACCTGATTCACTCTTTCCATTTGACCGTCGGTCTATGCATGGTAAGTAGTGCTCAGATTCAGATGAGTACCAAAGATTATTGAAAAGTTTCCAAAACCGACTGGTATAAGCAATACCCTTCCCAATCTGGTAAGAAGATAGGGAGAAATAAGGACAACTGAAAAGATAGAGTCATGATATGAAATCACAAAGAAAGATGAGAAGAAAGCCATGCATTGATCGCAGCGATCTTAACTGGATCAATGGAAATTCCATTACTAGAAACCATATGCTTGAGAAATCGGGCTTCATCCTTCCAGAAATGGCATTTCGAAAATTTAGCCTTCCATTGATGATTCCTAAGAGTCTCTAGAACAAAGCTCAAATGAGATTCATGCTCTTCCTCAAACTAGAGAAGACAAGAACATCATAAACAAAGACTAGAACAAAAAGAAAGCAGGAGCATTAGTCAAACCAAAAGGCATAACAAATCATTCATAGAAAAACAATTCTCAGTACGGAAAGCAGTCTCGGGAATACTTTCCTCGGCAACACTGAGCTGGTGAAAATCAGTGGCAAGATCAAGCTAAGGGAAAATAGTAGCTCCAAGCATAAGATCAATTCGAAATTCAATTTCCCACTTACGAGGTAGGAGAATAGGAACAACACAAAGAGCAGATTGGAAAACAGAATAAGATAATAAATTTAAAACCATGAAAATTTCAACTTACATTAATAATTAATTTCATCCAATTGATTTCACTTAAGTTAAATAAATCTTAACTATTTTTAATCTCATTATCTCATCCTACAATTATCTTAAATTAACAATTTCCCAAAGTCATGAATTTGAAAATCATTTATTATACTCATAATGTATTCACTAAATTTCATTCTTCTTTATTCCAAAAATTATTATTAAATTTATTCCACTTAATATATCTAATCACATATATTAAGTATATTTACACTTATTATAACTACTCCAGTTTATTTATAAATTCCTTTAACACAATTTTATATTGTAATTATTCAATTAACCTTTTATTCTATTTACCTCTATTAATCTTTTATAACTAAAATTTAAGTGTATAACATTTATTAAAACCACTTAAATTCTATTTATAAAATCCTTTTATATTATATATTATCCAATTACATATTCAACTTCTTATTAATTTAGGTAAGTTATATTGGAATGTAATAGAATATTATACAAATAATTTTTTTTTCAATTATATAAAGTTTAAATATTTATTCAAATTTTTTGGCTTCATTTTATAATTGAAATCATCCTTTAAGAATTAAATTTTCGGTTAACTTCAAACTATTCTAGAGATAAAAAGATATATATATATATATACAATATATATATCAAATCAAATTTTAAACCATATATCAATATATATATTATAAATCAAGTCAATTTTTAGAAATTCAAATCAATTTAATTCTTCAAAGCAAAACTGTAACAAAGCTACAGAATGGTCTCTTCACTTTGAAACTCGAAAATGAATGTCGATGATGCTGCAGTCATCACCGAAATTATTTTCCAGCGACAAAGAGAAGAGCACTGATTTAAAACTTGAAAATTCTTTAGAAACAATTTCTATTCGGAAATATTTCAAATAATATATCTTTTAAAACTTTGAAACCAAAGTTCGAAATCATCGGAAATTAAATTCTCAAATTCTTGATTTAAATTCATTTAAATTTCCAAATTAATTTATAACCATATTTTATAGTTTAATTATTTATATATGAAACAAAAGCCAATGATTACAAGATATATATAAAGTCAAATATTATGTCTTAACATCCAATTCAATTAACTATAAAATTTCAAAAATTTTACATATATAAAATATAATTATACATAATTTATCCATTTACCAAGTTTGAAAACAATATGGTGTCAGTTTGCTCTATTTAAGTGTTTTGGAGATCCTATCGATAGCGTTGATCAGACGAATTGATCGAAAACCCAAATCAACATCAACAACTCAAACAACACCATATACAATAAAACATTTTAAATAATAGTTTACAAATATACTTCAAGAATGATTTGTAGATAAGTTGGAAACAAAAGATAAGATGATTAAATAACAGAATAAGGGAATGAATAAGCTTATATAAATCACTGGCAACCTTAACCGGGTCGACAATGACTTCAAGAATAAGATCGATGTAGAGTTCTGGGGCAAACCTACATCCGATCTCAAGAGATAGAATTCGAGATAACAAGAGATAGATAGCATTGTAAACCGAGGATGCAGAAATCTTCGGTGAATCAATGCTCCTTATAAAAGAGTTTCACCCCTTTGCAATCATTCAAAGATCGGTGAGACTGCCAGTTTATTATTAAGATCATTCGAAGTGGAGTTATGGGATACTCCAGAATCAAAAAAAGGCGAATAGGGGAGAACAGGGATGGATTTTTGGAACCGTAGGGGACATTCCAAAATTCAAAAGAAATCGAGTCAAAAAGGAAGAGATTCAAGCTCGAACGAAAGTGATTCTGTAAATAAATTTACCATATATGCTAAGTTTTCCTAGAGCCAAAGCTCTGATACCAACTATAATGACCCGGTATTTTCAACCATTCGCATCCGCACACGCCGGACTTGAATTGCTCAAAATACCGAATTGTAAATATAAATTTGGCAAACTCATCATATATAGTAAATAAATAATCACAAATCACAGACACAGAGTATATAATAATGCAGCGGAAGCAAAGAAATAGTAGTTCATGAAGCTACTATATATATATAATAAAAGAGTTAACAAGATACAACAGAAATCACGAATACAAAGATGTCTCAATACAATAGTCAAATACAAGATCTGAATACATCACTGGAATCAACTGAATGACTGAAAGCAGAATCAATGGATGGATCCAAGCGATGCTCCAACTCCAAAGGTGAGTCTCGAATACTGGTACAACTTAGCCTGACCCGAGCGTAAAGCAAAACACAAAACACTCAAGTCAGGACAGACATACTTACACAAGGTAAACCAACTAAAGTGAACTGTAATATAAAGGTACAAGTAACTTAAAGGATGCTTGGGACCGCCCATCCTCTAAGGATCCGTTAAACTATTTACTATGTAGTAATATTCGCTATTATAATAATGTCTAATAGTAAAATAAACTTACTTTTAAATAGCGTTAAGGGGTTACCCATATAGCCCTTAAAACATAATAGTCCCAGTAGTCCATCCAATATCATAGTACCTCCTGATCGGGAAGCCACCAGAGGATACTCCATGGGCTACGGGAGAAAACAAAAATCGTACAAGGCTCCCTAGGGTAGGTGGTACGGCACAACTAGGCAATGCCAGGGTAGATATACCAATCGCTATCCGGACTGGTGGTAACGCATAGCCGCAGCTACCGCCCACCTCGAGCCACACTCCCAAAATAAAAGGTGCGCACCATATCAATCACAAGGTAATAGAATGGCATATGAAGAGGTGTGTCCGATCAGAGGGGCTACCTCATTGGCCCAGAATCGCTCCTATTTTAGTCACCTTATGCCAACTCACGGGAGTCGGGTCCGCGTATATACGTCAATAGAACGTCACCACCATCCTACTTCATTCTGGAATCTCCACCGCGTACACAGTTGTTAAAGTGGTTTTCGGTATCGACAGAGAGTATGTCCATATCCGATCCCGGTCTCTTTAACAACCAATCGTTATTATAACCCGTGGTTATAAATTTCAAAAAGGTTTATACTTTAAAACAAAAATATCACTTCTATTTCAAAAACCGCCTTTGCAAAACCAAATCAAACAATATCATTTGTACTTCAAAAACCAAATACAATATCATCTCTATTTCCAAATAAATATATATTCATTTGAGCCATTTAAATATGAAGTCATTATAATTCAAATCAAATATTAAATTTCCAGAATTATAGCATTTCTGAGTTCATTCGTTCAATTATACCAATTTCGAAAACATTGTATTAACTTGTAAATTTCAAAAATGGTTTATATTTCACCTCAAAACTTATTCATTTAAACCATTTAAATTCAATGTCAAAATCTTCCAAAATAATATTCATTTCCAAAGTTCATTGTAATTTTAGCAACAACAGCGCTTATAAAGTGTTACGGTAAATATATTAACATTTCAAAAACATTGTCAAATTCAAAACAACAGCACTCATAAAGTGCCACAATAGGTATTAGAATTTCAAAATAGTTCAGTGTAAGAAACAACAGCACTTACCAAGTGCTACAGTAGATATTTAGTTATTATTTCAAAACAGTTTACTTTCAGCAGCAACAGCACTTACAAAGTGCTACAGTAGCTCACTGGTATTGCCAAACAGTTTACTTCGAGCAACAACAGCACTTACAAAGTGCTGTAGTAGCTGTTTAGTTGTTTCAGAACTTAATTAAATTTCAGAAATGGTAGCACTTAACAATTGCCATCTAAAACCACAGCATTTTGGAAATGCTACCAATAAAATTCTAGATTTTATTATAACTTTTCAAAAACATTAAAACTTCAATTTTAGCCATTTTAACTTATAAATAATCATATTTCATGCTTCAAAAACATTCATTTGGATATCATTTAACTTATGATTTAAATAAAATAACTTTTTAATAATTAAACATCCAATTAAATTATTATTCATTTATTAAGTCAAATTTGCATTATAATTTGCTTAACTTTCATGTTAACAACAACAAACCTTAATAATTCTTTTCTTTAAAACATCTGTTTCATAACTAAAATATTTTATTTACTACGTTACTCTAAATTTCCATTTTAATCAAATTTTCAATTATCAAGTTAAGTCATATTTAAGTCACATTTTATACATTTAAAAATCATAACTATTTATTTTACAAAACATAACATTTCACAAAAGAATATTCTATCATAGTTAATATAACAATCAATTTTTCTTTTAGATCTATTCATTTAGACATCAATTAACTATGATTTTCTAGTTAAATACATTTTACTACAAAATATCCAATTAAAACTATATTCCATTTTATCAGTTCAAAATACATTATTTATTACACAAAACATGTTCGTTTCATAAAGTAAAGTTCATAACAATTACTAGGTTAGATTTAAAACTTCCATATTAAGTCAAATTCAATTATTAAGTTATTTATCATCAATAAAGATCCTTAACCAATTATTAACTTACAAAAATTTAACTTATAGAAAAACTAAAACACCTTTATAATTTAAAGCATTAAATCAAAATTTAAGTTAAAATTTCATATATCTATAAAACTGAAAATACTTAATAATATTTTAGGAAAATATTATTTAAAAATACTTAATAAATTTTAGGAAAATATTATTTAAAATACGACCATGGGCTGGTATAATATTTTCTAACCTAGGTCAAGTGATACAGATATGTATCATTTCAATCCGTAATTTAAAAAAAAATTCGGGTTCTATCATTTCAAATCCGCAATCCCAAGTAAAACAAATACAATAAAAATCACTCGAGCTTATCATTTCAGCTCATAATGATTTTTCCTTATTGTAATGTCCGTTCGGATATGTATCATTTCAACCCATAGTGATAGGGAACTTGTAGTGTGAGAATCAGTAAATAAAAGAACACTAAAACATATAATATCATATCAGGTGATGTAACAAATATATAAGCAGTATATAACATCAAAAATCATATCACAGGCATATATGAACATAGCATATTAATTTCTACAATTCACATGTCATTATTTCACAATTATATAAGTACGAATGTCGAGAGTGATAAACTCACCTTTTTAAAGCTTGAAGATAACAATTCTAGACACACAACTGAAACTCCGAAAAGCACGACAAGGCACGACTAAGATTTTGGTTGAATGAAGAGTCATGTTCCAAATCTTGTACACAAACAATTACATAAACATAAGAATATAATTCAACACAAAGATTAGAATCAAAACAATGAACAAAATATGAGTCAAAATGACCTAACCTTGCTTCCACCAACAAGTGGGCTCCTCCACTATGTAATTGGGCTCAACCACATCAATACATGGCTCGGCCATAATGGCTAGAAGCAACTAGGCTTGGCTATGGATCAAGTAATGCACGGCTATGCTTTGGGAAGTGAAGAGATAGGTAGGTTACAAGCATGGAACTTAAAAAGGCAAGGCAAAAGGGCGGTTTGGGTTCACCTATAGGTTCGGCCATGGTCTTGTTTGCTCGGCCATGGTGTGATGTTTAGGTCAAGTGGTCACATAGGCACGGCTTAGGCATGGAAGTGGTGGAACCATTGGTGGCCGTGGCTAATTAGGAGGAAGGAAGTGGTGAATATAAGTGGTCGGCTAGGCTTTAAACAAGGAGATTGTGATGTGGTCTTCATCTAGGAGCCACGACATGGGCTAGGTGGTGATGGAGAGGGGTGTGGTCGGTCATGGTGATGGTGGAGGAGGAGGTGGTGGTCAGCAAGGGGTGGATGATGGTGAGGCCGAGCAGAGCTAGAACAACAAAGGAGGAACAAAAAGAAAATGGAAAAAGAGGAGAAAGAGAAGCCATGGATCTAGAACTCTATTTTTTTTTCAAGAGATGAAGTGAGAATTGATGAGATGAGAAATATTTTGTACGTAAATTACAAAATGAAGTGGCGGCTAGGGTTTAGTGGGGGTTATGAACGGCTAAGGTAAGAAATAAAGAAGCCATGCAGATAAAAGGCAAGAGTTTGAATGGTTTGGAAACTAAAAAGGCAACAAATAACTTGATGTATTTAATTCTTTTTATTTGTTAGCAAATGAGAAATGTTTGCACGTGAATAATGAAAGTTTCTCACGGCTAGAAGGAAAACGGCTAAGGAGGAGTAAATGCTAGGAAACAGAAAAGGCAAGAATTAAGGAGAAAGAAACTTACATATATTTTTATTCTTAAATGCAAATGAAAATGAGAGATGGGAAATAAATTTTTTTTGTGCGTGAATTATGAAGTGGAGTGGATGGCATGAAAGGTTTTGAATGACTAAGAGAGGAGTGAATACTAGGAAAATAATAAAGAGGCTAGGTAAATAAAATGGTAGGAATTTAAACAATGTAACGTATGTCTCTTTAATTTCTCCAAGCCATTTATAAAAAGATATACACAAGTAAAATCCAATAAATAAAATAAAGTTTAGAAAAACAAACAGAAAAATAAAATAAAGAGATGGACATAGGGAAAATATAAAATAAAATGCGGAACATAAGTGCGTGTAAAACGCAGTATTTTATCCAATTTAAAAGTATAAATCAGAATTTGACAAAACGAAAAGCAGAACGAATATCAGAATTATATTCTGCTTCAAAGAAAAAGATTTGAAATTAAAAATTCAAATTTAAAGTTTTCAAAAGAAAGTCAAAGTTTGACCAAAGTTGACCAAAATATTAAATTTCCAGAAAATGTTTATTTTAATATATTTAGAAAATAAATTACAAACAAAATCCAAAAATTCATTGGAAAATTCCAAAATTTAATTTAAATTATTTAAAAATCAAAGTTTTAAAAATAAATTTTAATAAAGTATTTACAAAATTATGGGTTGTTACAAAAAAGGTAGCTTTGACTACTAACATATATATATATATATATATATATATATATATATCACTATCATATGTAAATATAAAATTAGTATAACTTGAAATTTTATATAATATCTGAAAAAAAACCAAACATATATATACTAAACAGATTAAGCAAGGAGAATAACTGTATACACATAATTGCTTTTCAAAATACAAATATAAATGCAAATATATATACAAACAACTTAATATATATATATATATATATATACAGCTCATCTAACATTCATTCAAACAGGCTATATATATATAAAACTTACTTTTAAAAAAACAGAGAGGCTCGGCTGAAGATGGAAGAGATGATGAGGTGAACGTGTTGTCGACTTCAAGGTGGCGGGTTGTACAGCAAGGGTGTGGAAGTGGGACCGGATGTGTGCTACATGCATACGGGAGATGGTGGAGTTATCGGGTTCGGGTGTGGTGCAAAGGAAGGGACGAGCAGAGGTGGATTTGTGGCGACGCTGCGTGATGGAGTTGGTGGGGCGGAGGATGGCGGTGAAATGTTGAGGCCAAGCTTGGAAATGCGGTGCTCGCGGGAAGGAAGGAGCGATTGTAAATGGAGGAGAAAGATAGGTCGAAGGGGATGCGTGGAAAGAAGGCTAGGAGCAGATAAAATTTGAAAGAAAAGAAGAGAAAAAAATGGTGGTATCTCTTCTATCGAATGGACAGAAAAATGAACGAACCGAAATAAAGGTAAAGTGACCGATGAAATATAGAAAGTCACGTGTTGAATTCAGTGAACATAAATGTCAAAGGTTATTGGTTAATTTACGGTGAGCAAATGAATGTTCACGAGAAGTTAAAAAGCTAAAAGTTTGGAACCGATACGGTTACCATTTACACGGATTCCACTGTGTACCGGACTTCAAAACACAGAATTGAATATACCACAGAGATTAGCACGATGAGATGATCAAAACGGCATACAGATATCAGTGGTACGATAATCGTATCAAAAGTCGATAATCAGTACCGAAAAATGCTGCTGATTTGTCGAAAATAAGATAGACGGAGCAATAACAGTCCAAATTTGAAGAAACAAAATAAGTCGACTCACTTAGAAAATGATTTACAAATTTATTGTATAAAATATTCAGGTTTGGAAAACATTTTATTATCATCAAATTTTAACTGATTTAAATTGAAATTGAATTACACAATAAAAATAAACTTCCATATTATCTGATGAAAACTTACCATTTGTTATGTTTAAATAGATGTATTCCAAATATCAAATTTTTATTTCAAAATTTTATTGTTTAAAATTTCACAAAATTACAATTAAATATATTAATAAAACAAATAAAATTATTAAAAATTTACGGGTCGTTACACTCTCCCCCACTCAAAACTTTTCGTCCCCGAAAAGGAAGAAGGTAGGAGAATAAAACTACCAGAAAGAAAGAATAGATTTGAAATTCAAAATAAACAATAGATTTAAAACCATATAAATTTCAAATTAAACTAATTCATATTCAACATTTTGGTTTAATCCATTTGAGTTCACTTAAGTTAAATCAATCCATCTATTTCTAAATTCATTATCTTATTGTCTAGTCATCCTCAATTAACAATTTCTAAATCATCAATTTGTATAATCATTTATTATACTCATATTTTATTCAACAAATTTAATTCTTTTATTCCAAATTATTATTAACTTTATTCCATTTAATATATCTTATCACATATATTTAAACCATATAAATTAATTTAAACCATATAAATTTCAATTTAAATTAATTTATATTCAATAATTGATTTTAAATTCAAGGTATTTCCATAAGTTAATCTAATTTCAATTTATTAATTTCTTCAAAAGAAATTTATTTGTCTCATCTATTATTCAATTAAATTATTATTCTATTTATCTTTATTAGCATTTTTTTATAATCAAAATTTAAGTATATAACATTTATTATAAACACTCAAATTTTATTTATAAAGTCAATTTGTATTGTATATTATCCAATTACATATTCCACTTCTGAATAATTTAGGTAAGTTGTATTGGAATGCAATTGAGTAATATACAAATAAAACTTCCCTTATTTAATTTATTTCAATATTCAAAATTTTGACTTTATTTAAAATCATCCTTTAACATAAAATTTAAAAATTAATTTTCCGATTCACTTCAAACTATTTAGAGATAATTATGTATATATTATATAAATAAAATCAAATTAAATTTAAAATAATATATCTATATATATAAATCAAATCATACTTAAGAAATTCAAATCGATTTCATTTTCCATTTCGAAACTCGAAAATGAATGTCGATGATGCGGCCACCATCACCGAAATTATTTTCCAGCGAAAAAAGAGGAGAGTACTGATTTAAACATTTTAAAATTCTTTGAAACGATTTCTATTTGAAGATACTTTAAATAATATGCATTTTAAAACTTTAAAACCATAGTTCGAAATCATCGGAAATTAAATTCTCAAATTTTTGATTTAAATTCATTTAAATTCCCAAATCAATTTATAAACTATGTTTATAAATTCATTCATAGAAAAATAAATGATAATCAAATATTATCATTTCAAAGAACCAATTTAATTAACTTATTAGATTCCAAAATTTTTTACTTATATATTTATAATATAATCATACAAATTATTTCATTTACCAAATTTGAAAATAATATTGTGTCAGTTTGCTCTATTTAAGTGTTTTGGAATTCCTATCGATAGCGTTGATCAGACGAATCGATCGAAAACCCAAATCAACATCAACAACTCAAACAACACACTATAAAATATTTTAATATTTATACAAATACACTCCTTAACTCAATGATTCCAGAATGGATTTCAAAACAAGGATAGAGATCCAAATATAGAGGGATCCTAACCAAAAGAATTCAACTAGAACATAGGCTTCGAAAGGGATAAGATGATTAAATAGCAAAAGAGAAAAGATGGATAGACTGATATAAATCACAGGCAACCTTAACCGGGTTAACCGTGACTTCAAAATAAGATCGATGCCGAATTCTGAAGCAAATCGACATTCGTGCGCAATAGATAAATTTCAGGCATAGCAAGAGATAGCAGCATCTAAACCGAGGATACAGAAACCTTCGGTGAATCAATGCTATTGTAAAGGAGTTTCACTCTTTTACAAATCATTCAGTGGAGCTATGTGATACTCCGGAATCAAAGAAAATACGAATAGGGGGAGACAAGAGACAAGAATGGATTTTGGAACCGAGGGAACATTCCAAAATTCAAAGGAAGTCGAATCAAAGAGGGAGAGATTCAAGTTCGAACGAAAGTGATTCTATAATCAAATTTACTACATATGCCAAATTTTGCTTAAAACCAAAGCTCTGATACCACATGTAATATCCTGAAATTTTCAACCTTTCGCATCCATACATGTTGGATTTGAATTGCTCAAAATATCATATTGTTAATTTAAAATTTGGCAAAACTCAGCATATACGCTAAATAAATAATCACAGAATCATAGACAAAGAGTAATATAACAATAATGCAGCGGAAACAAAAGAATAGTAGTTCATGAAGCTACTATATATATAAATAACAGAGTTAAATAAGATACAACGGAGTTCTCGAATACATAGATGTCTCAATACAATAGTCAAATACAAGGTCAGAATACATCACTGGAATCAATTAAATAACTGCAAGTTGAATAGATATAGATGGATCTCCAAGCGAAGCTCCAACTCCAAAGGTGAGTATCGAATACTGAGCCCCTCAGTCTGACCCGAGCGTAAAGCAAAACACAAAACACTCGAGTCAGGATTAACATTCTTATATCAATAAATCCAACTCAAGTGAAATATCAACTGAAATACAAGTAACTTAAAGGATGTTTGGGATAACCATCCTCTAAGGATCAGTTAAACTATCTACTATGTAGTAATATACGCTATTATAATAATGTATACATTAAAGTATACTATTTAAAAATAGCGTTAAGGCTTTACATTTTCCACCTTAACACATTTTTAGGTATGCCAATAGTCTATACAGTACCGTAATAACCCGTAAACTAGAGCTACCAGAGGATACTCCATAGATACGACACAAATCAAACTCATAGTAAAGCACGCTATGGTAGGTGACATGGCACAACTAGTCAATGCCAGGGTAGATATACCAATTACGCATCCGGAGTGTTCGAAACTCAAAGCCGCAGCAATCGCCCAACTCGAGCCACACTCCCGAATCAAGGGGTGCACCCAATCAATCACAAAGTAATAGAATGGTATACGATGGAATGTGTCTGATCAGAGAAGCTACCTCATTGGCCAGGATTGAATCCTGTTTTAGCCACCTTATGCTAACTCACGGGAGCTAGGTCCACGTATACCTCATATAGGATCGTCGCCACCATCCAACTTCATTCTGGAATCTCCACCGCGTATACAGTTGTTAAAGTGGTTTTCGGTATCGACAGAGAGTATGCCCATATTCGATCCCGGTCTCTTTAACAACCAAACGTTATTATAACACCACGATCATTTCAAAAATAGTTTATACTTCAAAACCAAAATATCATTTTCATTTCAAAAACCAAATCAATACGATATCATTTCCATTTCAAATACATTCACTTCCAAAATCATAGTACTTTCAAAGTTATAACACTTTCGAAATCATGGTCTTTTAAAATCAAAACACTTTAGAAATCACAGCATTGAAATCATAGCATTTTGGAAATCATAACACTTTGAAATTATAGCATTTTGGAAATCATAACACTTTTTAAATTATAGCATTTCCCTTAAACCGTTTAGATATCAATAATAGTATATATAAAAAAATAGTTTATAAAATAAAATAATTTATATAAAATAGTTATAAGTTAAAACAATATATATTAAAATAATTAGTAAAATTAAAATATTTTATATTAAAATAGTTTATATTAAAAATAGTTATATTAAAAATAGTTTATAAAATAATATAAAATAGTTTTAAATAAAAATTTAAAATACTTTATATAATAAAGATAGTTTCCACAAATTCACAAATCGATTCAAATCAACTCGACTTCCAAATTCAACTTAATTCAATATCAATTCATAAATTTCAACTCAATTCAATTTCTCAATAAATCATTTTAAATTATATCGATTTCAAATACACATTTGAAACACAGAATAAACCATTAAATTTCAATATATTTCAAAGCTTTAAATATTCCAAATTTCCAAAACTAAATTTGATAATTCCATTTATATCTCAATTTAATTTCATTACATTTAGTTTCTCAAATATTTATTTAATCATTTCAATAACATCTAAATACAACTTCAATTTACAAATTTAAATAAACAAAATATCCCATTTAAATTTATATAAGTTTGAAATGTTCATTTAAGTCACTTTTAATCAAATTCAAGTTATAAAACATATCTTAAATTTTCAAATTTAATAAATTTCAAATCAAACTTATTTAAGTATAATTCTTAAATAATTAAAATTCCAAATCAATTTCAAATTTATCTTTCAACCTGAAACATTATAAACTCTATATTTGAAAATATAAATTTTTCTTAAATACTAAAACATATTTTATACTGATTAAATCAGCTTTATTAAATCAACTTTATTAAATCTTTAAAATCAATATTTATTAAAACCATATATTTCCTTTCAAAACTATAGAAAACATTTTCAAAATATTTATTTATAGACCAACGGCGTCTGTATATAATTTTCTATCCTATGGTCAAGTGATACAGATATTTATCATTTCAATCCATAATTTAAATATATATGGGTATATATCTTTTCAACCCGCAATCCCAATTCAATTCAAATGAAAATCGCTTGGGTTTATCATTTCAACCCATAACAATTTTCTCCTATTCTACGGATCGTTTGGGTATGTATTATTTCAACCCATAGTGAATTCTATACTACCAGGGAACTTGCAGAGTTATAACAGATATAATAATAACATAACAAGCATATATCATCAGTATAAATAACAAATAATGATGTCAGATGTCATAGGTGAACATATAGCATATATATAGCAATATAAGCAGCATATTTCAATTGTCGTTCCAATTGAAATCAAATTTAATAAATATAAGAACATTAATCGTGAGTGATTGCTCACCTTTCGAGGCTAGAGAGAACAGGAGACAACAGTGAAATTGGGTTACGAATCCAAACATGAATTCCAAAGCAAAGTAAGGTTGGCACGAATTCGACGAATAAAGCTGATAACAAGGAATTGATGAAATAAATCAGATTAACTTGATATAGACTCAACAAAAATCTATACATTATTATTATTATTTATTTCCTTTAAACAAATTTTCAATTTTAAATACATATTTAAAAATGACATATTACATTTAAATTTAAGTCAAAGCATATACTTTCTCAAACCAAATTTTTTTAAAAATGAAGAACATATACTCTGTTAACGTTAAAAAGTGAACGCTAACACCCGGTGTGTGTAATAGAATTGTGAAAGCACCACCCGTCGGGACGGGAACAGAATATAAGCTGAAAATAGCAGAAAAGCAGTAAATGAACAACAGGTTTATAGTGGTTCGGCCCGTAATTGAGCCTACGTCCACTTTATAGTCTTTTATTGCTGATTCGGTTACAATTTGATACAATATCCTTCAAAATACAATACAACTTGATCACGAAAGCACTCTTGACTACTAGCTCAATCTTTGATGATGAAACTCGACGAATCCGTGTTGGAAGTAAGGAGTTTTTCTCGAAGCTTGTTGTAGCGTCTCGAATGCTTGAAGATCTTTGATTGCTGAATGAGTGGAGACTTTGACAGAGTAACGGCGCTTGAAGAAATGAATCGCCAAAAGTCCTTTTCATGTTGGAAGTGGTGGGGTATTTATAGGGTAGAATCTGAATAGGGAATTTTTCCTAAGTCTTAGGTCGTGGCCGACTTATAGCAAGTCGTAGGTCGTAAGTCGGCGACGAGATAGGGGTGGTGCAAGTTGTTTCTGAACATCCAGAACGAGCAAGTCATAAGTCGGCACCAAGTTAATATACATCGTAGGTCGGCGATGACTTAAGAGATCGTACGCGACTTAGTATAAGTCGTAGTTCCTTTAAGTTGGCTCTGTAGTTAAGTCGGAGACTTCCTTAAGTCGTAGCCTGTTAAGTCGGAGACCTTTTTAACTCGTAACCCGTTAAGTTGCTAACCACTTCCAGTTGTTAGGTCGTGATATCCTTAAGTCGTAACATTGCTGGGTTGCAACATCGCTAGGTCGCAATGTTTCTTGTAGTTAGGTCGCAAACTTCTCTTAGGTCGTAGCTCCATAACCCGGTAGGTCGTAAGTCCTCTGAATAGTTAAGTCGTAGGTCGCTGACCTACTTCACGAGTTAGGTCGTAAGTCGTTAACTGTTTAACTCGTTAAGTCGTAGCTTTCTGTAGGTCGTTGCATATCCTAAGTCATTCACTTTGATAACTCGTAGGTCGTTGCTAAAGAGGCGTTAACATTTGCCCCTCGAAGTACACGCCTAGGTCGTGGGTCGTGTGCTTCGACCTTCTCTTGTGCTTTGATTAGTTGTTATATCGTGAACGACTTAGCGAGGACATAGGTCGTGTGGTGCCGGTTCACATTTCATTACCCTGGGTATAAATATTTTAGGTCGTTCCTCTTATCTCCTTCTTCCTATTACTCGTTCTTTAAGCCGTATCTGCCATTCACGCAATTTCAAGCTCCCAGAGGCGATTTCGACTTGATTTACTTCCAACCATTCCCAATTACACCACGTAAGCATCTTTTCTCTTTTTCCAATCGCCGATCATTGCCGTCGACCTTTGTCCACGATTTCTTCCCTTGGTCCTTGCGAACACTGTTATGCAGGATATCCATGAACTTAAGGCGGCTTGGCATGACTTGTAACGGTTTGTGATTTGTGGTGGTTTAGAAATAGGGTTGATGAAGAAGCTAACTGGTTAATGGGTTAATAGGTCAGGAATTGGATGGATAGATTGTTAACGAATTAAAGATTAAAACGAGTCAGGAGTTAGATGGACTGGTGATTTCGCGTGATCCAGATTTTAACTATGGATCGACTTATCACTTACTGCGACCTAAGCTTTGAATCGTAGCCGAGTTACGACTTACGACTTAGAGAATTGAAGCCTCTTTCTATTCCACATGACTTACGACTTAGAGAAAAGTTGACCCTAGCTCGTAGGAACCATTTGAGTCGTTCGCGACTTATCTCTTGTTCAGATTTTGCTTGAATGTGTAATACAATTTAAGAGTTACGACTCAACCTGACTTATATCTTTTAGACCGTGAACGAGCTAGAACTTGAGGAAATTCCGACCCATGCTAAATCGTGAACAAGTTAGAACTTGAGCAAATTTTTCATTGCCTTGAATGTTAAGACTTGAGTTGTCTGAACTTTGGACTTTGTTGTACTTCATTTCAGATTGTCTTGACTTTAATGCTAATAACCTGCTAAAACATTTACAGAAAACTGGGACGAATATACTGCCACTGACTGCCCACATCAAATGACAGATTAGTTGATAAAGAAAAAATCAAATTAGAACTGCATGAACGAAATGTTGTACGATAACCAATTCAAGTTAAGTATTAAAGCAAAATTGTAATAATCAACTTAAACTGATTTGTTTGCATCAATACTGTACTTTAAATATTAGCAAGTCCTGAAATCTCATAATCGACCGATCGGCGACTAGTTTAATTCCAGCTGTTTTTTACTTGTTATTTTTATTGGCTATGCACAACACTTCACACTTTTTAGGAAACGTGCACCTTAATATTTGATCATCCAGTTCCTTGTGTAGAATGACATCTCAACAGGATGACTTGGAACCAGCTGGAGAAGCTTTTCCAATCGCTACCCCATTGAATGATCCTCCGGAAAGGACTCCTACCACTCTGAGCCATAAAGTTTTTCGTCAATTATGCATCCAATTTGGCATTGCCGAAGCTGACGCTTTGTTCCCTGGAATAAATGATACTTCTGATAGGCCGCCCCACGGCTTTGTCGCAGTTAACCGCCAAATGTGTTTGAGTGGAGCTATTCTGTAACGACCCGGAATTTCGAACGAATTAAATTGAGAATATTTACTTTATTTTAAATATTTGAACGATGATTTAATTTGAATCCCGGATATAACTTTGAAGCTGACGATTAAATTATAAAATTTAATCTATTGTAAGTTGAATTTAAATTTGAATCTTCAATTTTAAGCTGAAGAAAAATATTTCGAAAGCTTTTAAAATTCGTATTGATATTACTGAAGATAACAGAAGCTTCAGAATCAAATTTAAGAGTAAATTGTTCAGTTTGAAATTTAATCGTTCGAACCGATATTTAAAAATAGTCAATTTTCAAACAGTCTCGGAATTCGACGAAACCAGTTCCATTGGGTCCGGAATGTTGTATTATTGCCGGATTTCAATTTTCGTATTTTTCGGTGTTGATCTGTGAGCACACGATAGGTAAACGCATTGAAATATAAATTGAATTCAATTTATATTTAAATTTAAAATGGGTCAAAGGCAGCACGTTATCTTCCCTGGAATCGTGCCTAATATCACGAAATTATCGTGCAAACCCATACTTCATCAGTTTTTTAAAATCCTTCTCTCGTTCAAAAATCAAAACCATGGCCTCTCTGCCATTCTCGCATTCAAATCAAAGAAGGAGGGAAGCATCGCGCGAGCACGTAGGCACTCGAAGCAGGGGTCGCGACTCAGTGAAGCGGTGATGGGGGTCGCGACGCGATCTGGCGGCGATTGTATGCCGCTAGGGTTTCGCGAGCAATTTCGTGATGGTTGATTGGGGTTTCGCGACTGGAAGGCGCGCGGAAGCGAGGGTCTCGATGTTGACAAGGGCAGTAAGGCGATGGGTCGACGTGAGGCACTCGAGCTCGCGAATACGGCGATTGATGGTGACTCGCGATCGAAGTGGGTGGGCTCGAGCAGGTCGTGGAGGCGCAGTGGGGTTGGAGGTCAGAAATGATGGCGAAGGGATTCACTAGTAGCAGTCGAGCACGAGATGGCAGCGTGTGTAGTCGCGAAGTCGAGGCAAGCTTGGGTCTCGAGCTCGAGTTCGGTGGTCGATCGAGCTCGGCAGTGGCTCGAGGACATGGAGGCAAAGGCGAGTTGGGGATGGTTCGTTTACAGTAAGGTATTTGTAAATTGTTTCCATTTAATTTAGATTTGAAAATTTAATTGTTTGATAAGCTTATTTAAATTCGTTTAGTTGTTAGAAAATAATTTATTAAATAGGAATTTATTTCTAAGATTCAATAGTTGATAATTAAGGGAATTTAGTTTTAATTTAAAATTTTAGTGAAACAAATTTTTAAAGAGAATTTGATTTTTGAACTAAATAATTAATTTATTTAGATAAGTTGTTAGTTTGAAAGAAAAAAAAAAGGGTAGTTAAATGAATTTATTTCAAAACGGAAAACAGTTAGAATTTAAAATTAACCGTTTAAAATGAAATCGACGATAAATTGAAATTATCAACTAATCGAAACTATTAAATGGAAATTAATTATTTGATTGGTTCAAATATTAATAAACTGTGTAAATATTTATACAAGGTATAAATCAAGATGATTGGGTTGAGATTGGAGATGGACTGCAAAATTAAAAAGCTAAGGTGAGATTTTCTCACTCAATTGAAAAGTGGAACTTTCAGTTATTATTGATTGATATGATTGCTATGTTGATTGTGGTATTAGATATTTTAGGATATATCTATATATATAGCAATATATACATATTGGCATATGTATATATTGGATTGATGATTTCCCGCCTCGTATAGCGGATGAGACCCTATTGCGCCGTTAGTAAGCGGATTTATAAAAACCTATATACCGCGATAATTCCGTACTGGAGCGGAATTGGTATTGTGCTAACATCTTTGGATGCAGGGAAACAGGTTGGAGGGATCCAACTGGATTCCTCAACTGTATTTATTTATTTACAGATGATATATATTCTGTTGTCATATGTTGAGATATGATATTGACTGTTGTGATTGACTAATTGATGCGTTGCATCATCGGATTCAAATTTTGAAATTTAAAAATAACGATGTTGATTTTAAAAGTGAAATTTAAAAGTGATCTTTGAAAATATACGTTTATTTAAATTGTTGAATTGATTTACTTTAAAAAGATAAACATTAAAACTTTTAAGTTATAAAAGTTGAGATTTTGTGAATTTTAACAAAGAAGTAATTTCTTTTGAAATAAAGAGTTAAGAAATTTATGAAATGGTTTAAGTTGAGATTTTTGAATTCTTAAACCAATGTATATAAAAAGATGTATCAAATTGATATTTATCAATTAAAGTTATTGGAATTTTAAAATAAGTTTTATAAGAGATATGAAATTTATAATTATAAAATGTGAAGATATGAAATTTATAATTATAAAATGTGAAGATATGAAATGTATAGAATTATAAATTGTAAAGATATGAAATTTATAGATTTATAAAGAATGAAGTTGTAGAATGAATGATTATAAGAAAATTTACTTATAAATTGGATTTCTGCTTTTAAATGGAATATTGATCGGATCGTTAATAAAGAAGATTTATAAATCAAAGTTGTTAAAAAAATATAGAAATAGGATTTATAAACGTTGTTTTATAAATTCAAAATCGATGGAATTTGATAAATTAAATATAGAAGATTATTAAAGAAGACATATTCGCGATTTTGGATAGCGAATTTTTATTGAAATAAAAATGTGTAGAAATGATTGAAATTGGGTTAAGTGAATTATATTCACGATTTTGGACAGTGAATATATTGTTAAGTAAAATAGATATGGTTTGGGAAAGTGATATTTGAAATGAAGTTATTGTTGTAAACGATGTTTTAAAATATATGGAATATCGAAATCAGAGATTTCAACATTCATTGTTGAAATAGACGTTTCGAGAAATAAGGAAATGATGGACTATAACACTGTTGTTATAGTAAATGATTTCCGAAAGGAAATGTTTTATGTAGTATTGGGATTTATATATCTATCTTAAATCCGAATCCCTATACTAGTGATTTTGAGTCGTCGTAACGATGTTTTACGTAACATTCGTTTTGACTCAAATAAATGTTGTTATTATAAACGATTTCCTTAAAGAATGAGATATATACTAAATTTTGATTTTAAGTATATTGAATATTTTCAAATGTTGAAAATAAATAGATTTGTGAATTACTTATTATTTAATAAGTATGGAAATACTTTTCCAATATGAAATGAACTGTTTTGAGAAATTATCTTTTAAAAGATAAATTGAAGTTGAATATTGAAATCGATTTGAAAATCGTATATCAGTAGATACTTTTGAAATATAAATTCACTATGGAATTTATAAAAGAAATGGAAATTCGTTTTAAAGAAAATAAACGTTGGTTTATTTTTGAAGTGTGGAAATTATTATATCTAGTAAAGATATTTTTGAAGATAAATAATTTGGAAAATTATTTGGAATCTGATGATGTTGCGCATCTTTATTGATAGTTAAATAACCGACTATCAATAATTACCTTTAGATAGGTATTTGTTGTGAATTGGATGAATTT
The DNA here is from genome assembly GCA_030737815.1 of Allium fistulosum. Taxonomy (NCBI): domain Eukaryota; kingdom Viridiplantae; phylum Streptophyta; class Magnoliopsida; order Asparagales; family Amaryllidaceae; genus Allium; species Allium fistulosum. The sequence goes on from JASFAW010000025.1 coordinate 801,300, forward strand.
GAATGCCACACTTGTTTTTAAATAATCGCTCACTATTCGGGTTAGCCGGGAAAGGACCATGGGGTCGTATAACCCATTCCGAATATGTGATACGTCGTTATGAATCGCATTTGAAGACCGGTGTTGAAGACCGGATATTTTTGAAAACGGAAGGATTACCGTCGAGTTACTCTACATCGACTGATCTTCGATTTAGAGGTTTTATCACCCTTAGTGACGGGAAGTCCTGACGTGATTGAAAATTTATCCGGAAATGCAAGGGCTTCGTGAGAAGTGCCTTCGGTTCTGTTCGATCCCGGAACAGACTTGTATGGATTGTGTGTCTGACGTTACAATTTGAAATATAAAGCTGACTTCTTTCAAATACATATCTGTTGGTGGCGGAGAATTTATTCTCTTAGCTTAACACCCTTCTCTGAGACGTACGAGCTCAGAGGTTATGTAGTTGAAATTTATCAGCGATATATCCTAATTTGGTAACGTGGCATACTGAGTGTTGCTGTGAAATGATCAGTGTTTGATCATTTGTGATATGATCATTTGTTTGATCTTATATCTTTGTGATCATAGGTTGATCATTTTGTTTGACCCGAAGCAGGGCTTTTTGAGAAAGCGTAGCTTTGTGGACGAGACTTCATCGAGCCTCACACCCCGGAAATGGTCGAAACAGGACGAATGCAGCAAGGTTCTAGGGAGTAGCGCCCCTTAGTGTATGTCATTCCTTCTGGATAAAGGTGGTATCATGGTATGGAGCCCAGATACTTAACCTCTGTGGTTACTGCATTATTTTTTCTATGTGGTTTGTTGCGAATCGGGGATCCTCGGGAAGATCGGTGACGATCGGGGGATGGCATACGCGTGTCAGTAGTTACCTATTTTTGCAGAGGTAACCCGGCCTTGTGTTGGCAGAGATCCGGTTAGGTTCTCGGGTCGTCTATTCCAGGGACGTACCCATCGTGGATAGGAAGTTCCTTAGCCTGACCATTTGTTGGAAATCCAAAGAAACAATACGAGACTTGTACGGTTTTAGTTGTATTACCTGCTATGGAATGTGGCGGTAACCTGCTATTGAACATAGTAGCTATAGTAGGCATAAGTGCGGAATGTCTATGCTGGCTAAGATTTATATTATACTTTCGAACTGGTTTCTACACTATGCACTAATAATAATATCAAAAAGAATTTGATTTTGCGTAGTAAGCATCTTTGACTATCATAAGAAGAAATCTCCTCCAATTCTGCGTTTGCATTGTGTGTGTGGTGGGAGGTCTTATGGTAGTTTCATTTTCCAAAAGCATTTCGAATTGACTTTAAATTCTCTGTTGTTTATTTTAAAGAATAACTGTTTTACGATCTCACACCAGTCACCATGACTGACTCGGAGTTTATTGTTCCCTTCTAAACTCTGGGTGCCCACCAATTTCCACACGGGCAGCCTAGAGTTAGATTATCAGGATATTCTGGATATTCTGGAGCTTGGAGATAAGCTGGATGACGAGACGTAGTATTTGTATCTGATAGTATTTATTCCGCTGTGTATTCTGTATGAGGACAAGTTTATATAACTGTCCATTGTTGTTTATTGACTTTGATGATATGATGTGATGTAATGTAATAACAGATATAATTCTTTGTTTTTAAATGATATTCATTTATCTATTATATATTGTTCCGCTGCGATATGTGAGATTCTGATATTGTTTTCTGCTTCTGTATCTGATGTTGTGTTGTTGTTCTTCTTTCTTTTTCTTCTATCTTCTTCTTCTACCTTTTTCTTCTTTCTTAAAACCATAACTTTTCGGGTTTCCGGCATTCGATGGCTCAGCAGTCGATAAAGTGAGTATCGATGTTGAATTTTCGAAAGTCGAAAATTTTCGGGATGTTACATTTGGTATCAGAGCATATGGTTAAGCGACAACCCTGCTCTGTTGGGTGTTACTCATTAGAGATAGAGTCAGTAGTACTCTAGAATGAGTTTGAGTGTAATAATAGATATGAGCGCGTATTTGTTATTTGAATATGAAATTGTTTTGTATTGTGTTGACTTATCGGTTGATTGTTTATGGATTCTGGTCGGTGCAGTCTAGCTAACTGTAATCGATAGGGGTTTCTAAACTCTTAAACAAGATAAACCGACACAGTATTGTTTTAAATGGGTAAATGAAATAATTTTGCCCAAAACTATTTTTGTATAGAAAAGAAATGGTTTTCTATGAATTATCATAGTATATGGATGTTTGGTTGTTATAGAATAATAACATTGAATTATTATCATTGTTATATGAAATGGAATGAGAAATTAAAATAATAACCAAAGAGTTGGAAATAAATCCATTTAACGAATGAAATTTATAAATGTGAATTGAAAGATAAAGAAATAAAATTCACATACAAATGAAATTTGAGAATATAAATTATAAATGTGAATTGTAATTTGAAACGGAATTCCAGAGAAGTATTTGGAAATGTTTTGAAAAGAATTTGAAAATTTTGGAGATTTGGAAAGTTTAAATTCCTTTTTGATTTGAAAATGAATTTCAAAGGTTTTGAAAAGTATTTTAGAGAGATGAAAGCTCTAAACTCTTTTCGGTCGCTGGAAAATAACTTCGATGATGACCGCGGCATCGTTGGTGTTCATGTTCGGGTTTCCAAAAGAGGAATTGCTGCCAAATTATTTTAAATGGAAAGTTGTTTGAAAGTTGGGTTTTGTTTTGAAAGTTCAAAGGATGATTTGACTTGTTTTCAAAATGGTTTTGAAAAGGTTGAAAAAGATTCTGGAATACCATATGAAAATATCTATGAATATTATGAAGTTGAATTAGATAAATTGGGACTTGAATTGTGAACTAAATAAAAGAAATGAATTCATATATGAATAGAATTTGTGAATATGAAATATTAATGTGATATATGGTTTGAAATAAAGTTCCAGAAAAATATTTGAAGATAAAATTCATAAAGGAATGAAATTAGTAATATGAATGTACAAATGACTTTATAAATCGGAATGTAAGTAAGTTGAAGACTTATAAATATTTGAAATTTGATTGAAAATGAGATTCAAATCGAAATGAATAAATGTGTGAATAAATAAATTTGAAATTTTAAGTGCAAGAAAATGAAATTGAAGGTTAAAATTCATTTTGAATTTGTAAGTAAGTGAGACTGAATTGAATTTGATTTGTAATAAACAAAGTGAAGTATTGAAATAAGAAAATTAGTAAGCGAAACTAAGTGAAAAATATAGTGATATGAATCAGCTATAATTGAAAGATAAAATTCAATATTTCAAAATTGAAGATAAATTGAATTCAAATAAAATTGAAAATTGTGAATTAAATTCAAATGAAATTTGAAATGTAAAATTGAATTCGCATTGAATAAAAATGAATATGTAACTTCAACAGTAAAGGTATAAACAGTTTATATTGAGAATTTTGTAATAGAATTTGCAAAATGATTTGAATGCTGTAACTAGATATAATGGCTAGTAGATATACAGGTATAAAGGGATTGGAAATTTTGATTTCAAAGATAAATTTGAATTGCTCGAAAAAGGTACGTATTTTAATTTCTATATGAGTTTTTGATGATTTCTCTCTAGCCGCTTGGCTTTTTCTTTTTCTTTTTGAAATCTGAGAGTCCGTAGGGACGTTTTGTAGTCGTGCCGTATTAGCCGCGCAAAGGAGACGTTGGCGAAATTTTTCGAAAATTCCGAGTGTTAGAAAATTTTTGAGAAAATTTGAAAGTTTAAAATTTGAATTTAAACTTAAAGTTGAATTGTTAAGAAAACAATGTTGTTTGAAATCGGTAATTGAAGTTGGAAATGTAGTTGAATAAATAACGAATCTTTAGTAGAAAGATTTGTTTTGAAAATTTATAAAACTATTGGATGTTGAAAAATAGTAGACGAGTTAAGGGCCATTTTTCCTAACTTGAAATTTCGAGGACGAAATTCTTTTAAGGAGGGAAGTCTGTAACGACCCGGAATTTCGAACGAATTAAATTGAGAATATTTACTTTATTTTAAATATTTGAACGATGATTTAATTTGAATCCCGGATATAACTTTGAAGCTGACGATTAAATTATAAAATTTAATCTATTGTAAGTTGAATTTAAATTTGAATCTTCAATTTTAAGCTGAAGAAAAATATTTCGAAAGCTTTTAAAATTCGTATTGATATTACTGAAGATAACAGAAGCTTCAGAATCAAATTTAAGAGTAAATTGTTCAGTTTGAAATTTAATCGTTCGAACCGATATTTAAAAATAGTCAATTTTCAAACAGTCTCGGAATTCGACGAAACCAGTTCCATTGGGTCCGGAATGTTGTATTATTGCCGAATTTCAATTTTCGTATTTTTCGGTGTTGATCTGTGAGCACACGATAGGTAAACGCATTGAAATATAAATTGAATTCAATTTATATTTAAATTTAAAATGGGTCAAAGGCAGCACGTTATCTTCCCTGGAATCGTGCCTAATATCACGAAATTATCGTGCAAACCCATACTTCATCAGTTTTTTAAAATCCTTCTCTCGTTCAAAAATCAAAACCATGGCCTCTCTGCCATTCTCGCATTCAAATCAAAGAAGGAGGGAAGCATCGCGCGAGCACGTAGGCACTCGAAGCAGGGGTCGCGACTCAGTGAAGCGGTGATGGGGTCGCGACGCGATCTGGCGGCGATTGTATGCCGCTAGGGTTTCGCGAGCAATTTCGTGATGGTTGATTGGGGTTTCGCGACTGGAAGGCGCGCGGAAGCGAGGGTCTCGATGTTGACAAGGGCAGTAAGGCGATGGGTCGACGTGAGGCACTCGAGCTCGCGAATACGGCGATTGATGGTGACTCGCGATCGAAGTGGGTGGGCTCGAGCAGGTCGTGGAGGCGCAGTGGGGTTGGAGGTCAGAAATGATGGCGAAGGGATTCGCTAGTAGCAGTCGAGCACGAGATGGCAGCGTGTGTAGTCGCGAAGTCGAGGCAAGCTTGGGTCTCGAGCTCGAGTTCGGTGGTCGATCGAGCTCGGTAGTGGCTCGAGGACATGGAGGCAAAGGCGAGTTGGGGATGGTTCGTTTACAGTAAGGTATTTGTAAATTGTTTCCATTTAATTTAGATTTGAAAATTTAATTGTTTGATAAGCTTATTTAAATTCGTTTAGTTGTTAGAAAATAATTTATTAAATAGGAATTTATTTCTATGATTCAATAGTTGATAATTAAGGGAATTTAGTTTTAATTTAAAATTTTAGTGAAACAAATTATTAAAGAGAATTTGATTTTGAACTAAATAATTAATTTATTTAGATAAGTTGTTAGTTTGAAAGAAAAAAAAAGGGTAGTTAAATGAATTTATTTCAAAACGGAAAACAGTTAGAATTTAAAATTAACCGTTTAAAATGAAATCGACGATAAATTGAAATTATCAACTAATCGAAAACTATTAAATGGAAATTAATTATTTGATTGGTTCAAATATTAATAAACTGTGTAAATATTTATACAAGGTATAAATCAAGATGATTGGGTTGAGATTGGAGATGGACTGCAAATTAAAAAGCTAAGGTGAGATTTTCTCACTCAATTGAAAAGTGGAACTTTCAGTTATTATTGATTGATATGATTGCTATGTTGATTGTGGTATTAGATATTTTAGGATATATCTATATATATAGCAATATATACATATTGGCATATGTATATATTGGATTGATGATTTCCCGCCTCGTATAGCGGATGAGACCCTATTGCGCCGTTAGTAAGCGGATTTATAAAAACCTATATACCGCGATAATTCCGTACTGGAGCGGAATTGGTATTGTGCTAACATCTTTGGATGCAGGGAAACAGGTTGGAGGGATCCAACTGGATTCCTCAACTGTATTTATTTATTTACAGATGATATATATTCTGTTGTCATATGTTAAGATATGATATTGACTGTTGTGATTGACTAATTGATGCGTTGCATCATCGGATTCAAATTTTGAAATTTAAAAATAACGATGTTGATTTTAAAAGTGAAATTTAAAAGTGATCTTTGAAAATATACGTTTATTTAAATTGTTGAATTGATTTACTTTAAAAAGATAAACGTTAAAACTTTTAAGTTATAAAAGTTGAGATTTTGTGAATTTTAACAAAGAAGTAATTTCTTTTGAAATAAAGAGTTAAGAAATTTATGAAATGGTTTAAGTTGAGATTTTTGAATTCTTAAACCAATGTATATAAAAAGATGTATCATGTGATATCCCGGGAATTTGGACAATATCAATTTAATAATCTGCATTGGAAATTAAATTGATTTGATGATCTTTGTTAATAAAATTGAATAATTGGATGATGATTGATTAATTGATTGATAATTAATTTAATAATCTAATTAAATAAAATAGAATTGTTATAATTTAAATGGTAGTTATATATGCATATATATAACTTGATTTTTATTTGGATTTAAAATATGAAATAGGATTTATAATAGAAATTAAAAGATTAAACATTTTAAAAATATTTGGATAAGCTTTTAATTTGTTTATTTACATTTTCTTTAAAAGAGAAATTCATATATGTATTTACATAAGAAATTATTAATTAAGTCAATAATCTTTATTAACATTTAAAATATAACTAATTAACTTAAGATGACATGTGTTATTTTCCTAAGCTACCTATAACATGTGTAATTTAGATAATTAGTGTGTGTGACAAATGTCAAGATAAATAACAAGTGTCTTTTTAATAAATCACATTTTAACTTATAAATACATATGTTTCCCCTCTTTATTTTCTTTTCTATTTTTTTTTCAATTCAAAACCAAGAAGAACTCAAACCCAAAAATCTCAGAACAAAAATCTAAAACTCAGTCCTATTCTCAAAAACAAAATCTGAAATCAACTTCCTCAAACAAACTTTTCAAAAACAATTTATAATCAAAACACTCCTCAAAACAAGAATGCAAATCAAAACCTGGAAACCATTTTCTTCAACCTGAAATCAAGAACCTGTAACCTCTCTTCAATCTGAATGCATTTCAAAATCTGGAAGCAATTTCTTCTCTGTTTTAAAAAGACAAAATCATTTCAGCTAGCAAGTAAATCAGCTTAGCAATGCAAAAGACTCAAGTATTTAAATCAGAGCAACATTCAAGTTCAAAGTTTAAAGTTTCAATAGCAAAAGCATTTCAGTTTAAGGATTCAAAAGATTTCTAGTGCTGTTTTCAAAAATCAGAAAAGCCCTGTCTCTATTTTAAATCTGTGAGTAACTTTTAAAATTTAAATCATAATTGGTTGCATGCTTATATGACTGAATTTAAATATGTATTGCTAAGTGAATGTCTGATGTGCATGTTGTTTATAAGTACTGCTTGCAAAAGAATCTGGAAGCTCTGTCTTCATTCTAAAATTGATAAGTAACTTTTACTTTCAAAACTTAAGTATTTGGTTGCATGTTACTGCTGTGATAAATATTGCATTGTGTATATTTATAAGTATGTTGGTGTATGTATGTTGTTGAATTCCTGATATATGATGTACACATTTGAATATCTGAAACTTCTCTGTTCCCAGATTTAAGTTCTGTTTTGATTTTCCAGGCACAAAACTTCACTAAAATACTTATCATTTAATTAAGTTTCTGATAGAATGAAATTTATAAAAATGAAGCTATTGATTATCTTAAGTTAATATTTAAAATTTTAAGTAAGTTAAAATATTAGTTGTTGTCTCTGGAAACATAAGAAATATCAGTGTATTTTGATTTTTATCAAAATCCAAACATGTTAATCTGGAAATTCAGTATCATAAATCAAAAGTACTAACAGAAACATGATTTTTAAATCAAGAATTAGGATTTTTAGGTATAAGTTGAAGTTGCAGTTGGGTTTGGAACTGAAATAGGATTTTAAGCATTTCCTGGTGATCTTTGCATTGTGGAGGCTCGGGTTTCTTCTTGGTAATAGATGAGTGTTAGTAGATGCTAAGAAAAATCATTAGTGGTGATAAAACTTATCAGAGAGGTTGCAGATTTGAAAATTTATTTTAAACCCTAGTTTTTCACTGTGACATTTGAATCGATCGTTTCGGTAGTGTAGTTGATCGAGTGTTAGGATATTTTGGGAATTGATAATTGGTGAGTAGTTGAAGGCGTGGCCGGAGTGGTTGACAATCAGGTGGTCGGAGCGTCGAGATTTTCGCCATTGACAGGTTTGGGCCTTGATGAAGCACTGTGTTTCCAGGTTTTTAGGTGAGGCTGGGTTTTGACTTCAGGTGGATGGTGTAGATTCAGGGGGTCGGGGTAGGGTGCTTGAGTGATCTTGGGCGTGTTCGAGGTTCTGGTGTTGTATGGTGGTGGTCAGAGCCACCGTGCATGTGCGCGGTGCTCTTAGTTGCTGGTAAGCTGTGTAGTCTTGGGTGTTTGATTATTTTGGGAGGGAGCAGATTGTACTCGAGTTAAAGCTCGAGTCACTTGAAGTTTTACCCGAAGATAGGTGGTAGATAACTCGAAGTAAAAGAGTTGAGCTCGAGTATGTTAGTTTCAGGGTTTGAAACCTGACAGTGTAAAGGTTTTAAGTTTAAACTAAATTTAAATAAAAAGAAGCAAAGAAAGATTTAAACCAAAAGTCGAAGCAAGTTTAAATTATGAATTCAACAATGAATTTAAATTCAAGTTTTCAAAATAAATTTTATAAAATGGAATGTTTTAACAACTAAAAATTTGTTACAGTATTTTATAAGTGGTTTTAAAAACTGGAAATGAGATTTAAACAAGATTATAAATTTAAGTTTAAATCTGAATTTTTAAATATGAATTCAAACAGAATTTGAATCTAAGATTTTGAAAAGAAAAATAAAATTTATAAATTCAAATGTTGTAATTAAGTTTGAATGTTAAAATATTTTATAACATGTTTTTTTTAAAAATCTGAAATACAAGATTTAAACTTGATTTTAAATTTAAGTTCAAATCTGAATTCAAAATTGAGTTTGAATTCTAGTTTGAAATAAAACAAATCTTTTGAATTTAAAATGTTTAAACAACTTGGAATATTTAAAGTATATTTTAATTTGATTTAAATTGAATATGGATTTAAAACTATTTTAAATTTCACTTAGAAGATAAGTAATGCTTTAACATGAAATTAGAAGGTTTTGAATTGTTAAACTTTGTTTAAGTTAAAAATTGTTTTCACTTTAAATCTTGAATTTAAAATGGAATTTAAAGACAAACTATTTTTAAAAATACATTGTTAATGATAATTAAATCATAATTAAGATTAAGGTTTATCTTATAGTTAAATTGGCCTTAATGATTTATAATTCATTAAATTATTAAGGTAATTAAGATTAATAATTAATTAATTTAATTAATTAATAATTTGGGTTAATTAATTGAATAATTAAGGGTTTTACTTAATTAATTCAAGGATTAAGTAATTTAATTAAGATTAATTGATTTGTAATTAAGAAAACATTAATTAGATAGGATTTGATGATTTGAAATTCATTAATCAAGTAATTAACAATTAATTAAATTATAGATTAACACTTGATTAAATAAATAATTAGAGACTAATTAATGGTTTTTTTTAGATAATTAAATTTGTAATTAATGATAATTAATCTCAGATAATTAGTTTAGAGAAGTAATTAAAGATTTGTTAATGGTTAATGAAGATCATTAACTTAGGATTATTTAATAATAAATTAATATGATTAATTTAAATAATTATTTAGATTAATTAATTTAAAGATAATCCTTTGAATTGTTTAAAGTATAATTACTTGATGGAAGTAATTAATGAATTAATTACTAAATGGAATTAATCAAGGGATTAATTAAGAAATTAATTATGGAATAATTAATTTATTTAAAGAAGTAATTAAGGGTAGTTAATTACTGAATGAGATTAATCAAGAGTGATTAATAATTTTATTTTAATTAAAGATTAATTACTTAATGTAATTAATTTAAAAGAAAGTAATTAATGATAAAATGTAATTAAGGATCATTAATTTATATAATTAATGATGAAATTAAGAATTGATTAATTAAGTAATAATTATAAATGAAGTGATTAATTAATGTAATTAATTAAGGAGTAATGTAATTAATTATAGTTAATTAATAAAAGAAGTAATTAAAGGTTAATTTCTATAATTAATTAAGAATAATTAATTTGTATAATTAATTTAAGTACTAATTACTTGAATATAATTAAATGTAATTAATCAAGGATGATTAATTAAAATGAATAATTGGATAAGGGTGGATTAATTAATTTATAATTAATTAATAGTGACTTAAGCAAGATTGTTAATGATGAAAGTAATTAATTTAATTTACTTTAAATTAATTAGAGATGAAGTATTTAATTTAATTCATTTTAAATTAACTATATATGTGATTAATAAATCATTGCTTAAGGATATTGAATGATATTGATTTACCTTGAATGGTTTGAGATCTCAGAGATGAGATAATTGATACTGTATGATTTGGATGCTTTGGTTGCATAATGCTGATGATATGGATTATCTGCTTTTAATGATAATGTTGATTATCTATTGTGAATATGTGAATTATCTATCTGTGTGTAAATAGATAGTATAATTGAATTGTTTAAACTTTAAAACAACTTGGCCTTAAAAGATACGTTTTGGATTTCGATGAGACCGGGATCGGGTTTCCGTATACCGGATTTCCAGGTCTGGAGACCCGAATACCACATCGATCCAAATTTACGTTAGGTCGTGAAATCGAAATGGAGCAAGTGAAGACTCGAGGTGTAAGAACTATTCTTTGTCAATATAACTCTGAGGGTGATTCCGTAATGAGTTGACGGAGATAGTACTTTCAGATTCGAGATGTAGATTCAGAGTGCAAGGGTTATTGTCGTTAACTCTGAGGGTGATTCCAATACGAGTGTAACGAGATAATGCCTTCGGTTTCGTTCGAACCCAGAACGAACTTGTATGGATTGAATGCTTTCAGAACATCGTCAGGTGGACGATGAGCATTCTAAGTGATGTCCTGATTAAAGGTAATCGTAGCCTCAAGCCTCATCAAACCGGGAATGGCTAAAACAGGGGAGGTGCAGCAAGGTTAGTGGGTAGCACCCAAGTAGGACAAGATTATCCCTGTCTAGAGGTCCCTTCTTATTATTCGGTTGAGTGGGCAGTTGAATTGCAACAACTGCTGGGATATCTTGTGCGGGAATTATCCAGTAAGGGATGTTCCGGCCTTGTGTTGCAGGGGATTGGGAGTGATCCTCGGTACGGTGATCTAGGCCACGTACTGTGACGGGCGGTACCCCGGTAGCCCTGCCATTGTATGGAATCCAAAATCCAATAAGTACCGTACGTATTAGTTGTGCCCAACTATGTTGGAATGTGAGATGTAAGCATTTCAGCTATTTCTGTATTTTACTTGAAAACCCTAGACCCTATTATAATACAATCGAATTTCCTATCAAATGTTTTGGTTAGCGTAAGGTAAAAACTTACCCATGTTTATTTGTGGGAAGTCTTACGTGATACCTTTTCTTTCAAAAGGTTTTGAAGTTAAACAAGTTTAACCTGTTACTCACACCAGACCCATGTCTGACCCAAGTGTTTATTTCTGTTTTATAAACTCTTGGGTACTCAAATTTTTACGAGTAGCCAAGGGATTCAGGTTAGCTTTGACGAGTTATCTGGAGGAGCAATGGAGCAGGAGGCTTCGGCGTTGTAGATATAGATAGTAGTTCCGCTGTGTTAATCTCTGAATAGAGTTTTGTGTTGAGTTGTAATAACTAGACAGATGGTTATAACTGTCTAGTATGTGTTGTATAATCTGTGTAACTCTGATAATCATTGTATATGATGTAATACTTTTGTTATTAATATAAATTATTCGTTCCGCTGTTGAGATTCTGTTGTTGTTCTTTCTTTCTTCTCTTCTTTTCTACTTTCTCACCTCTTTCTTTTCTTCAAAACGATGCGTCTTCCTTGTCGTAGGATGGCGGGTCGTTACAGTGGTATCAGAGCATTAGGTTGAGTGAATACCTAGGCTCTGGAGTGGCGTCTATCTTGAGAGAGCGTATTTGTAATTTTTATATAACTATATATATATTTATTCTACCTATTGTTGGATTACCTGTTCGGGTTTTCCAAATTAAGTTATAAGGGTAGATGAGGTAGGCTGTGTGTAACATGACTACCATTGATTGGAGTTTGAATGTTTGGAGTTGGAAGTGTATCTGATGAGACTGTAGACCCAAATACCGTCTCGAGTGAGCTTTGCTGTGGTGAAGGATTTCATTGATCTCCGAAAGAAACGATTAAGGTTCGGAGTCAATCTTTGAAGTGCAGTTGGATGAGTAGAGTTTGGATCTACCAGTTAAGCAGAAGCGAGTGATGGTATCTTGGTAACTTCTGGAGGAAGTAGTTGTATGATGAGATACAATGACCATGGATGTTTCCGAAGATGTTTTCTTTGGAACAAGTTTAAGGAGTAAGTCTGCTTCGGTGTTGTGGATGAGTTCAGCATAGCGTCTCTGTTGGAGGTTCGAGTTTCTCGAAGAGCTTTGGATTAGGAAGTCCTTGGCATCTGTGGCAGCAGTGCAGTTCGGAGTGTTTTGTGTATTAGCAGGAAGTTTTCTAGCTGAGCAGTTTTTCTAAAGATGGAGTTCAGAAGTAGCAGAATATATCCATTTCTTCGATGAATTGGATAGATAAGTGTAAGCTATTCTGATTTGTTAAGAGAGATCAGTTTCTTTTGAAATAGGCTGGGTTGATCGCAAAAGTGACTTGCGATAGTTTGAGTGATCTTTGAGTTATTGAAGATTTTATGGATGTCTTCAGGGAAGTCAGAAGTTTGTCCGCATCTGGAGATGAGTTTTCTCATCGACAGGATTCCAGGAGTGGTACCGGTGGTTCGACTAGTGGAAAGATGTTTCCTAGAGATAGAGTTTGATGAAGTAGCTCAGGATTTGATGGAGTATCTAAGTTTTCTTTATAAATCTGTTGAACCTTATTTCTAGGATGGGTTATCCAGTCTGTGTTGTGTTCTTCATCAGCATTCTTATCTACTTCAGATCAGAGTTGTACAACAGAAGCAATTTGGAAGTGCATCTCTGAATAGGAAAAGTAAGTTCAGTCTTCTGATGTTTGAGGAGTAAAGTTGTGGATCTCTTCCTTGTTTTGATTTGGATAAGTATTTGGTCTTCCGGATTGAATTGTCAGTTTGGACAACTGAAATCCGTTGTGTTTTACGTATCTCTGAGGGAGTACGTATTTGATCTATCATTGGTTTTGGAACCAGCCGTTCGAGAGGTTTTGTAGTTGAGTCAGACTCGTCTGTAGTCTGATATCCTGTCTAGTTCTGTAGATCTAGATGAGTAGGAGCTCTGTAGCTTCGTAGTTTAGATTGTTTGTAGAGCAAGTGTTCCGGTATATATATATACTTGGGGAAACTCGAGGAAATTTTATCCAGAATTTTGTCTGGATAATAAGAATTGTTTGATTGGATGATTGTTTGCTATGGTTGTTAGCACATGGTTGATAATATATGCTTGTTAAATATTGAATAGATTATTAAATTACCTTTGTTTAAATTTCGGGGACGAAATTATTTTAAGGGGGGAGGAATGTGATATCCCGGGAATTTGGACAATATCAATTTAATAATCTGCATTGGAAATTAAATTGATTTGATGATCTTTGTTAATAAAATTGAATAATTGGATGATGATTGATTAATTGATTGATAATTAATTTAATAATCTAATTAAATAAAATAGAATTGTTATAATTTAAATGGTAGTTATATATGCATATATATAACTTGATTTTTATTTGGATTTAAAATATGAAATAGGATTTATAATAGAAATTAAAAGATTAAACATTTTAAAAATATTTGGATAAGCTTTTAATTTGTTTATTTACATTTTCTTTAAAAGAGAAATTCATATATGTATTTACATAAGAAATTATTAATTAAGTCAATAATCTTTATTAACATTTAAAATATAACTAATTAACTTAAGATGACATGTGTTATTTTCCTAAGCTACCTATAACATGTGTAATTTAGATAATTAGTGTGTGTGACAAATGTCAAGATAAATAACAAGTGTCTTTTTAATAAATCACATTTTAACTTATAAATACATATGTTTCCCCTCTTTATTTTCTTTTCTATTTTTTTTTCAATTCAAAACCAAGAAGAACTCAAACCCAAAAATCTCAGAACAAAAATCTAAAACTCAGTCCTATTCTCAAAAACAAAATCTGAAATCAACTTCCTCAAACAAACTTTTCAAAAACAATTTATAATCAAAACACTCCTCAAAACAAGAATGCAAATCAAAACCTGGAAACCATTTTCTTCAACCTGAAATCAAGAACCTGTAACCTCTCTTCAATCTGAATGCATTTCAAAATCTGGAAGCAATTTCTTCTCTGTTTTAAAAAGACAAAATCATTTCAGCTAGCAAGTAAATCAGCTTAGCAATGCAAAAGACTCAAGTATTTAAATCAGAGCAACATTCAAGTTCAAAGTTTAAAGTTTCAATAGCAAAAGCATTTCAGTTTAAGGATTCAAAAGATTTCTAGTGCTGTTTTCAAAAATCAGAAAAGCCCTGTCTCTATTTTAAATCTGTGAGTAACTTTTAAAATTTAAATCATAATTGGTTGCATGCTTATATGACTGAATTTAAATATGTATTGCTAAGTGAATGTCTGATGTGCATGTTGTTTATAAGTACTGCTTGCAAAAGAATCTGGAAGCTCTGTCTTCATTCTAAAATTGATAAGTAACTTTTACTTTCAAAACTTAAGTATTTGGTTGCATGTTACTGCTGTGATAAATATTGCATTGTGTATATTTATAAGTATGTTGGTGTATGTATGTTGTTGAATTCCTGATATATGATGTACACATTTGAATATCTGAAACTTCTCTGTTCCCAGATTTAAGTTCTGTTTTGATTTTCCAGGCACAAAACTTCACTAAAATACTTATCATTTAATTAAGTTTCTGATAGAATGAAATTTATAAAAATGAAGCTATTGATTATCTTAAGTTAATATTTAAAATTTTAAGTAAGTTAAAATATTAGTTGTTGTCTCTGGAAACATAAGAAATATCAGTGTATTTTGATTTTTATCAAAATCCAAACATGTTAATCTGGAAATTCAGTATCATAAATCAAAAGTACTAACAGAAACATGATTTTTAAATCAAGAATTAGGATTTTTAGGTATAAGTTGAAGTTGCAGTTGGGTTTGGAACTGAAATAGGATTTTAAGCATTTCCTGGTGATCTTTGCATTGTGGAGGCTCGGGTTTCTTCTTGGTAATAGATGAGTGTTAGTAGATGCTAAGAAAAATCATTAGTGGTGATAAAACTTATCAGAGAGGTTGCAGATTTGAAAATTTATTTTAAACCCTAGTTTTTCACTGTGACATTTGAATCGATCGTTTCGGTAGTGTAGTTGATCGAGTGTTAGGATATTTTGGGAATTGATAATTGGTGAGTAGTTGAAGGCGTGGCCGGAGTGGTTGACAATCAGGTGGTCGGAGCGTCGAGATTTTCGCCATTGACAGGTTTGGGCCTTGATGAAGCACTGTGTTTCCAGGTTTTTAGGTGAGGCTGGGTTTTGACTTCAGGTGGATGGTGTAGATTCAGGGGGTCGGGGTAGGGTGCTTGAGTGATCTTGGGCGTGTTCGAGGTTCTGGTGTTGTATGGTGGTGGTCAGAGCCACCGTGCATGTGCGCGGTGCTCTTAGTTGCTGGTAAGCTGTGTAGTCTTGGGTGTTTGATTATTTTGGGAGGGAGCAGATTGTACTCGAGTTAAAGCTCGAGTCACTTGAAGTTTTACCCGAAGATAGGTGGTAGATAACTCGAAGTAAAAGAGTTGAGCTCGAGTATGTTAGTTTCAGGGTTTGAAACCTGACAGTGTAAAGGTTTTAAGTTTAAACTAAATTTAAATAAAAAGAAGCAAAGAAAGATTTAAACCAAAAGTCGAAGCAAGTTTAAATTATGAATTCAACAATGAATTTAAATTCAAGTTTTCAAAATAAATTTTATAAAATGGAATGTTTTAACAACTAAAAATTTGTTACAGTATTTTATAAGTGGTTTTAAAAACTGGAAATGAGATTTAAACAAGATTATAAATTTAAGTTTAAATCTGAATTTTTAAATATGAATTCAAACAGAATTTGAATCTAAGATTTTGAAAAGAAAAATAAAATTTATAAATTCAAATGTTGTAATTAAGTTTGAATGTTAAAATATTTTATAACATGTTTTTTTTAAAAATCTGAAATACAAGATTTAAACTTGATTTTAAATTTAAGTTCAAATCTGAATTCAAAATTGAGTTTGAATTCTAGTTTGAAATAAAACAAATCTTTTGAATTTAAAATGTTTAAACAACTTGGAATATTTAAAGTATATTTTAATTTGATTTAAATTGAATATGGATTTAAAACTATTTTAAATTTCACTTAGAAGATAAGTAATGCTTTAACATGAAATTAGAAGGTTTTGAATTGTTAAACTTTGTTTAAGTTAAAAATTGTTTTCACTTTAAATCTTGAATTTAAAATGGAATTTAAAGACAAACTATTTTTAAAAATACATTGTTAATGATAATTAAATCATAATTAAGATTAAGGTTTATCTTATAGTTAAATTGGCCTTAATGATTTATAATTCATTAAATTATTAAGGTAATTAAGATTAATAATTAATTAATTTAATTAATTAATAATTTGGGTTAATTAATTGAATAATTAAGGGTTTTACTTAATTAATTCAAGGATTAAGTAATTTAATTAAGATTAATTGATTTGTAATTAAGAAAACATTAATTAGATAGGATTTGATGATTTGAAATTCATTAATCAAGTAATTAACAATTAATTAAATTATAGATTAACACTTGATTAAATAAATAATTAGAGACTAATTAATGGTTTTTTTTAGATAATTAAATTTGTAATTAATGATAATTAATCTCAGATAATTAGTTTAGAGAAGTAATTAAAGATTTGTTAATGGTTAATGAAGATCATTAACTTAGGATTATTTAATAATAAATTAATATGATTAATTTAAATAATTATTTAGATTAATTAATTTAAAGATAATCCTTTGAATTGTTTAAAGTATAATTACTTGATGGAAGTAATTAATGAATTAATTACTAAATGGAATTAATCAAGGGATTAATTAAGAAATTAATTATGGAATAATTAATTTATTTAAAGAAGTAATTAAGGGTAGTTAATTACTGAATGAGATTAATCAAGAGTGATTAATAATTTTATTTTAATTAAAGATTAATTACTTAATGTAATTAATTTAAAAGAAAGTAATTAATGATAAAATGTAATTAAGGATCATTAATTTATATAATTAATGATGAAATTAAGAATTGATTAATTAAGTAATAATTATAAATGAAGTGATTAATTAATGTAATTAATTAAGGAGTAATGTAATTAATTATAGTTAATTAATAAAAGAAGTAATTAAAGGTTAATTTCTATAATTAATTAAGAATAATTAATTTGTATAATTAATTTAAGTACTAATTACTTGAATATAATTAAATGTAATTAATCAAGGATGATTAATTAAAATGAATAATTGGATAAGGGTGGATTAATTAATTTATAATTAATTAATAGTGACTTAAGCAAGATTGTTAATGATGAAAGTAATTAATTTAATTTACTTTAAATTAATTAGAGATGAAGTATTTAATTTAATTCATTTTAAATTAACTATATATGTGATTAATAAATCATTGCTTAAGGATATTGAATGATATTGATTTACCTTGAATGGTTTGAGATCTCAGAGATGAGATAATTGATACTGTATGATTTGGATGCTTTGGTTGCATAATGCTGATGATATGGATTATCTGCTTTTAATGATAATGTTGATTATCTATTGTGAATATGTGAATTATCTATCTGTGTGTAAATAGATAGTATAATTGAATTGTTTAAACTTTAAAACAACTTGGCCTTAAAAGATACGTTTTGGATTTCGATGAGACCGGGATCGGGTTTCCGTATACCGGATTTCCAGGTCTGGAGACCCGAATACCACATCGATCCAAATTTACGTTAGGTCGTGAAATCGAAATGGAGCAAGTGAAGACTCGAGGTGTAAGAACTATTCTTTGTCAATATAACTCTGAGGGTGATTCCGTAATGAGTTGACGGAGATAGTACTTTCAGATTCGAGATGTAGATTCAGAGTGCAAGGGTTATTGTCGTTAACTCTGAGGGTGATTCCAATACGAGTGTAACGAGATAATGCCTTCGGTTTCGTTCGAACCCAGAACGAACTTGTATGGATTGAATGCTTTCAGAACATCGTCAGGTGGACGATGAGCATTCTAAGTGATGTCCTGATTAAAGGTAATCGTAGCCTCAAGCCTCATCAAACCGGGAATGGCTAAAACAGGGGAGGTGCAGCAAGGTTAGTGGGTAGCACCCAAGTAGGACAAGATTATCCCTGTCTAGAGGTCCCTTCTTATTATTCGGTTGAGTGGGCAGTTGAATTGCAACAACTGCTGGGATATCTTGTGCGGGAATTATCCAGTAAGGGATGTTCCGGCCTTGTGTTGCAGGGGATTGGGAGTGATCCTCGGTACGGTGATCTAGGCCACGTACTGTGACGGGCGGTACCCCGGTAGCCCTGCCATTGTATGGAATCCAAAATCCAATAAGTACCGTACGTATTAGTTGTGCCCAACTATGTTGGAATGTGAGATGTAAGCATTTCAGCTATTTCTGTATTTTACTTGAAAACCCTAGACCCTATTATAATACAATCGAATTTCCTATCAAATGTTTTGGTTAGCGTAAGGTAAAAACTTACCCATGTTTATTTGTGGGAAGTCTTACGTGATACCTTTTCTTTCAAAAGGTTTTGAAGTTAAACAAGTTTAACCTGTTACTCACACCAGACCCATGTCTGACCCAAGTGTTTATTTCTGTTTTATAAACTCTTGGGTACTCAAATTTTTACGAGTAGCCAAGGGATTCAGGTTAGCTTTGACGAGTTATCTGGAGGAGCAATGGAGCAGGAGGCTTCGGCGTTGTAGATATAGATAGTAGTTCCGCTGTGTTAATCTCTGAATAGAGTTTTGTGTTGAGTTGTAATAACTAGACAGATGGTTATAACTGTCTAGTATGTGTTGTATAATCTGTGTAACTCTGATAATCATTGTATATGATGTAATACTTTTGTTATTAATATAAATTATTCGTTCCGCTGTTGAGATTCTGTTGTTGTTCTTTCTTTCTTCTCTTCTTTTCTACTTTCTCACCTCTTTCTTTTCTTCAAAACGATGCGTCTTCCTTGTCGTAGGATGGCGGGTCGTTACATATCAAATTGATATTTATCAATTAAAGTTATTGGAATTTTAAAATAAGTTTTATAAGAGATATGAAATTTATAATTATAAAATGTGAAGATATGAAATTTATAATTATAAAATGTGAAGATATGAAATGTATAGAATTATAAATTGTAAAGATATGAAATTTATAGATTTATAAAGAATGAAGTTGTAGAATGAATGATTATAAGAAAATTTACTTATAAATTGGATTTCTGCTTTTAAATGGAATATTGATCGGATCGTTAATAAAGAAGATTTATAAATCAAAGTTGTTAAAAAAATATAGAAATAGGATTTATAAACGTTGTTTTATAAATTCAAAATCGATGGAATTTGATAAATTAAATATAGAAGATTATTAAAGAAGACATATTCGCGATTTTGGATAGCGAATTTTTATTGAAATAAAAATGTGTAGAAATGATTGAAATTGGGTTAAGTGAATTATATTCACGATTTTGGACAGTGAATATATTGTTAAGTAAAATAGATATGGTTTGGGAAAGTGATATTTGAAATGAAGTTATTGTTGTAAACGATGTTTTAAAATATATGGAATATCGAAATCAGAGATTTCAACATTCATTGTTGAAATAGACGTTTCGAGAAATAAGGAAATGATGGACTATAACACTGTTGTTCTAGTAAATGATTTCCGAAAGGAAATGTTTTATGTAGTATTGGGATTTATATATCTATCTTAAATCCGAATCCCTATACTAGTGATTTTGAGTCGTCGTAACGATGTTTTACGTAACATTCGTTTTGACTCAAATAAATGTTGTTATTATAAACGATTTCCTTAAAGAATGAGATATATACTAAATTTTGATTTTAAGTATATTGAATATTTTCAAATGTTGAAAATAAATAGATTTGTGAATTACTTATTATTTAATAAGTATGGAAATACTTTTCCAATATGAAATGAACTGTTTTGAGAAATTATCTTTGAAAAGATAAATTGAAGTTGAATATTGAAATCGATTTGAAAATCGTATATCAGTAGATATTTTTGAAATATAAATTCACTATGGAATTTATAAAAGAAATGGAAATTCGTTTTAAAGAAAATAAACGTTGGTTTATTTTTGAAGTGTGGAAATTATTATATCTAGTAAAGATATTTTTGAAGATAAATAATTTGGAAAATTATTTGGAATCTGATGATGTTGCGCATCTTTATTGATAGTTAAATAACCGACTATCAATAATTACCTTTAGATAGGTATTTGTTGTGAATTGGATGAATTTGAATGCCACACTTGTTTTTAAATAATCGCTCACTATTCGGGTTAGCCGGGAAAGGACCATGGGGTCGTATAACCCATTCCGAATATGTGATACGTCGTTATGAATCGCATTTGAAGACCGGTGTTGAAGACCGGATATTTTTGAAAACGGAAGGATTACCGTCGAGTTACTCTACATCGACTGATCTTCGATTTAGAGGTTTTATCACCCTTAGTGACGGGAAGTCCTGACGTGATTGAAAATTTATCCGGAAATGCAAGGGCTTCGTGAGAAGTGCCTTCGGTTTTGTTCGATCCCGGAACAGACTTGTATGGATTGTGTGTCTGACGTTACAATTTGAAATATAAAGCTGACTTCTTTCAAATACATATCTGTTGGTGGCGGAGAATTTATTCTCTTAGCTTAACACCCTTCTCTGAGACGTACGAGCTCAGAGGTTATGTAGTTGAAATTTATCAGCGATATATCCCAATTTGGTAACGTGGCATACTGAGTGTTGCTGTGAAATGATCAGTGTTTGATCATTTGTGATATGATCATTTGTTTGATCTTATATCTTTGTGATCATAGGTTGATCATTTTGTTTGACCCGAAGCAGGGCTTTTTGAGAAAGCGTAGCTTTGTGGACGAGACTTCATCGAGCCTCACACCCCGGAAATGGTCGAAACAGGACGAATGCAGCAAGGTTCTAGGGAGTAGCGCCCCTTAGTGTATGTCATTCCTTCTGGATAAAGGTGGTATCATGGTATGGAGCCCAGATACTTAACCTCTGTGGTTACTGCATTATTTTTTCTATGTGGTTTGTTGCGAATCGGGGATCCTCGGGAAGATCGGTGACGATCGGGGGATGGCATACGCGTGTCAGTAGTTACCTATTTTTGCAGAGGTAACCCGGCCTTGTGTTGGCAGAGATCCGGTTAGGTTCTCGGGTCGTCTATTCCAGGGACGTACCCATCGTGGATAGGAAGTTCCTTAGCCTGACCATTTGTTGGAAATCCAAAGAAACAATACGAGACTTGTACGGTTTTAGTTGTATTACCTGCTATGGAATGTGGCGGTAACCTGCTATTGAACATAGTAGCTATAGTAGGCATAAGTGCGGAATGTCTATGCTGGCTAAGATTTATATTATACTTTCGAACTGTTTTCTACACTATGCACTAATAATAATATCAAAAAGAATTTGATTTTGCGTAGTAAGCATCTTTGACTATCATAAGAAGAAATCTCCTCCAATTCTGCGTTTGCATTGTGTGTGTGGTGGGAGGTCTTATGGTAGTTTCATTTTCCAAAAGCATTTCGAATTGACTTTAAATTCTCTGTTGTTTATTTTAAAGAATAACTGTTTTACGATCTCACACCAGTCACCATGACTGACTCAGAGTTTATTGTTCCCTTCTAAACTCTGGGTGCCCACCAATTTCCACACGGGCAGCCTAGAGTTAGATTATCAGGATATTCTGGATATTCTGGAGCTTGGAGATAAGCTGGATGACGAGACGTAGTATTTGTATCTGATAGTATTTATTCCGCTGTGTATTCTGTATGAGGACAAGTTTATATAACTGTCCATTGTTGTTTATTGACTTTGATGATATGATGTGATGTAATGTAATAACAGATATAATTCTTTGTTTTTAAATGATATTCATTTATCTATTATATATTGTTCCGCTGCGATATGTGAGATTCTGATATTGTTTTCTGCTTCTGTATCTGATGTTGTGTTGTTGTTCTTCTTTCTTTTTCTTCTATCTTCTTCTTCTACCTTTTTCTTCTTTCTTAAAACCATAACTTTTCGGGTTTCCGGCATTCGATGGCTCAGCAGTCGATAAAGTGAGTATCGATGTTGAATTTTCGAAAGTCAAAAATTTTCGGGATGTTACATTTGGTATCAGAGCATATGGTTAAGCGACAACCCTGCTCTGTTGGGTGTTACTCATTAGAGATAGAGTCAGTAGTACTCTAGAATGAGTTTGAGTGTAATAATAGATATGAGCGCGTATTTGTTATTTGAATATGAAATTGTTTTGTATTGTGTTGACTTATCGGTTGATTGTTTATGGATTCTGGTCGGTGCAGTCTAGCTAACTGTAATCGATAGGGGTTTCTAAACTCTTAAACAAGATAAACCGACACAGTATTGTTTTAAATGGGTAAATGAAATAATTTTGCCCAAAACTATTTTTGTATAGAAAAGAAATGGTTTTCTATGAATTATCATAGTATATGGATGTTTGGTTGTTATAGAATAATAACATTGAATTATTATCATTGTTATATGAAATGGAATGAGAAATTAAAATAATAACCAAAGAGTTGGAAATAAATCCATTTAACGAATGAAATTTATAAATGTGAATTGAAAGATAAAGAAATAAAATTCACATACAAATGAAATTTGAGAATATAAATTATAAATGTGAATTGTAATTTGAAACGGAATTCCAGAGAAGTATTTGGAAATGTTTTGAAAAGAATTTGAAAATTTTGGAGATTTGGAAAGTTTAAATTCCTTTTTGATTTGAAAATGAATTTCAAAGGTTTTGAAAAGTATTTTAGAGAGATGAAAGCTCTAAACTCTTTTCGGTCGCTGGAAAATAACTTCGATGATGACCGCGGCATCGTTGGTGTTCATGTTCGGGTTTCCAAAAGAGGAATTGCTGCCAAATTATTTTAAATGGAAAGTTGTTTGAAAGTTGGGTTTTGTTTTGAAAGTTCAAAGGATGATTTGACTTGTTTTCAAAATGGTTTTGAAAAGGTTGAAAAAGATTCTGGAATACCATATGAAAATATCTATGAATATTATGAAGTTGAATTAGATAAATTGGGACTTGAATTGTGAACTAAATAAAAGAAATGAATTCATATATGAATAGAATTTGTGAATATGAAATATTAATGTGATATATGGTTTGAAATAAAGTTCCAGAAAAATATTTGAAGATAAAATTCATAAAGGAATGAAATTAGTAATATGAATGTACAAATGACTTTATAAATCGGAATGTAAGTAAGTTGAAGACTTATAAATATTTGAAATTTGATTGAAAATGAGATTCAAATCGAAATGAATAAATGTGTGAATAAATAAATTTGAAATTTTAAGTGCAAGAAAATGAAATTGAAGGTTAAAATTCATTTTGAATTTGTAAGTAAGTGAGACTGAATTGAATTTGATTTGTAATAAACAAAGTGAAGTATTGAAATAAGAAAATTAGTAAGCGAAACTAAGTGAAAAATATAGTGATATGAATCAGCTATAATTGAAAGATAAAATTCAATATTTCAAAATTGAAGATAAATTGAATTCAAATAAAATTGAAAATTGTGAATTAAATTCAAATGAAATTTGAAATGTAAAATTGAATTCGCATTGAATAAAAATGAATATGTAACTTCAACAGTAAAGGTATAAACAGTTTATATTGAGAATTTTGTAATAGAATTTGCAAAATGATTTGAATGCTGTAAATAGATATAATGGCTAGTAGATATACATGTATAAAGGGATTGGAAATTTTGATTTCAAAGATAAATTTGAATTGCTCGAAAAAGGTACGTATTTTAATTTCTATATGAGTTTTTGATGATTTCTCTCTAGCCGCTTGGCTTTTTCTTTTTCTTTTTGAAATCTGAGAGTCCGTAGGGACGTTTTGTAGTCGTGCCGTATTAGCCGCGCAAAGGAGACGTTGGCGAAATTTTTCGAAAATTCCGAGTGTTAGAAAATTTTTGAGAAAATTTGAAAGTTTAAAATTTGAATTTAAACTTAAAGTTGAATTGTTAAGAAAACAATTTTGTTTGAAATCGGTAATTGAAGTTGGAAATGTAGTTGAATAAATAACGAATCTTTAGTAGAAAGATTTGTTTTGAAAATTTATAAAACTATTGGATGTTGAAAAATAGTAGACGAGTTAAGGGCCATTTTTCCTAACTTGAAATTTCGAGGACGAAATTCTTTTAAGGAGGGAAGTCTGTAACGACCCGGAATTTCGAACGAATTAAATTGAGAATATTTACTTTATTTTAAATATTTGAACGATGATTTAATTTGAATCCCGGATATAACTTTGAAGCTGACGATTAAATTATAAAATTTAATCTATTGTAAGTTGAATTTAAATTTGAATCTTCAATTTTAAGCTGAAGAAAAATATTTCGAAAGCTTTTAAAATTCGTATTGATATTACTGAAGATAACAGAAGCTTCAGAATCAAATTTAAGAGTAAATTGTTCAGTTTGAAATTTAATCGTTCGAACCGATATTTAAAAATAGTCAATTTTCAAACAGTCTCGGAATTCGACGAAACCAGTTCCATTGGGTCCGGAATGTTGTATTATTGCCGAATTTCAATTTTCGTATTTTTCGGTGTTGATCTGTGAGCACACGATAGGTAAACGCATTGAAATATAAATTGAATTCAATTTATATTTAAATTTAAAATGGGTCAAAGGCAGCACGTTATCTTCCCTGGAATCGTGCCTAATATCACGAAATTATCGTGCAAACCCATACTTCATCAGTTTTTTAAAATCCTTCTCTCGTTCAAAAATCAAAACCATGGCCTCTCTGCCATTCTCGCATTCAAATCAAAGAAGGAGGGAAGCATCGCGCGAGCACGTAGGCACTCGAAGCAGGGGTCGCGACTCAGTGAAGCGGTGATGGGGTCGCGACGCGATCTGGCGGCGATTGTATGCCGCTAGGGTTTCGCGAGCAATTTCGTGATGGTTGATTGGGGTTTCGCGACTGGAAGGCGCGCGGAAGCGAGGGTCTCGATGTTGACAAGGGCAGTAAGGCGATGGGTCGACGTGAGGCACTCGAGCTCGCGAATACGGCGATTGATGGTGACTCGCGATCGAAGTGGGTGGGCTCGAGCAGGTCGTGGAGGCGCAGTGGGGTTGGAGGTCAGAAATGATGGCGAAGGGATTCGCTAGTAGCAGTCGAGCACGAGATGGCAGCGTGTGTAGTCGCGAAGTCGAGGCAAGCTTGGGTCTCGAGCTCGAGTTCGGTGGTCGATCGAGCTCGGTAGTGGCTCGAGGACATGGAGGCAAAGGCGAGTTGGGGATGGTTCGTTTACAGTAAGGTATTTGTAAATTGTTTCCATTTAATTTAGATTTGAAAATTTAATTGTTTGATAAGCTTATTTAAATTCGTTTAGTTGTTAGAAAATAATTTATTAAATAGGAATTTATTTCTATGATTCAATAGTTGATAATTAAGGGAATTTAGTTTTAATTTAAAATTTTAGTGAAACAAATTATTAAAGAGAATTTGATTTTGAACTAAATAATTAATTTATTTAGATAAGTTGTTAGTTTGAAAGAAAAAAAAAGGGTAGTTAAATGAATTTATTTCAAAACGGAAAACAGTTAGAATTTAAAATTAACCGTTTAAAATGAAATCGACGATAAATTGAAATTATCAACTAATCGAAAACTATTAAATGGAAATTAATTATTTGATTGGTTCAAATATTAATAAACTGTGTAAATATTTATACAAGGTATAAATCAAGATGATTGGGTTGAGATTGGAGATGGACTGCAAATTAAAAAGCTAAGGTGAGATTTTCTCACTCAATTGAAAAGTGGAACTTTCAGTTATTATTGATTGATATGATTGCTATGTTGATTGTGGTATTAGATATTTTAGGATATATCTATATATATAGCAATATATACATATTGGCATATGTATATATTGGATTGATGATTTCCCGCCTCGTATAGCGGATGAGACCCTATTGCGCCGTTAGTAAGCGGATTTATAAAAACCTATATACCGCGATAATTCCGTACTGGAGCGGAATTGGTATTGTGCTAACATCTTTGGATGCAGGGAAACAGGTTGGAGGGATCCAACTGGATTCCTCAACTGTATTTATTTATTTACAGATGATATATATTCTGTTGTCATATGTTGAGATATGATATTGACTGTTGTGATTGACTAATTGATGCGTTGCATCATCGGATTCAAATTTTGAAATTTAAAAATAACGATGTTGATTTTAAAAGTGAAATTTAAAAGTGATCTTTGAAAATATACGTTTATTTAAATTGTTGAATTGATTTACTTTAAAAAGATAAACGTTAAAACTTTTAAGTTATAAAAGTTGAGATTTTGTGAATTTTAACAAAGAAGTAATTTCTTTTGAAATAAAGAGTTAAGAAATTTATGAAATGGTTTAAGTTGAGATTTTTGAATTCTTAAACCAATGTATATAAAAAGATGTATCAAATTGATATTTATCAATTAAAGTTATTGGAATTTTAAAATAAGTTTTATAAGAGATATGAAATTTATAATTATAAAATGTGAAGATATGAAATTTATAATTATAAAATGTGAAGATATGAAATGTATAGAATTATAAATTGTAAAGATATGAAATTTATAGATTTATAAAGAATGAAGTTGTAGAATGAATGATTATAAGAAAATTTACTTATAAATTGGATTTCTGCTTTTAAATGGAATATTGATCGGATCGTTAATAAAGAAGATTTATAAATCAAAGTTGTTAAAAAAATATAGAAATAGGATTTATAAACGTTGTTTTATAAATTCAAAATCGATGGAATTTGATAAATTAAATATAGAAGATTATTAAAGAAGACATATTCGCGATTTTGGATAGCGAATTTTTATTGAAATAAAAATGTGTAGAAATGATTGAAATTGGGTTAAGTGAATTATATTCACGATTTTGGACAGTGAATATATTGTTAAGTAAAATAGATATGGTTTGGGAAAGTGATATTTGAAATGAAGTTATTGTTGTAAACGATGTTTTAAAATATATGGAATATCGAAATCAGAGATTTCAACATTCATTGTTGAAATAGACGTTTCGAGAAATAAGGAAATGATGGACTATAACACTGTTGTTATAGTAAATTATTTCTGAAAGGAAATGTTTTATGTAGTATTGGGATTTATATATCTATCTTAAATCCGAATCCCTATACTAGTGATTTTGAGTCGTCGTAACGATGTTTTACGTAACATTCGTTTTGACTCAAATAAATGTTGTTATTATAAACGATTTCCTTAAAGAATGAGATATATACTAAATTTTGATTTTAAGTATATTGAATATTTTCAAATGTTGAAAATAAATAGATTTGTGAATTACTTATTATTTAATAAGTATGGAAATACTTTTCCAATATGAAATGAACTGTTTTGAGAAATTATCTTTGAAAAGATAAATTGAAGTTGAATATTGAAATCAATTTGAAAATCGTATATCAGTAGATATTTTTGAAATATAAATTCACTATGGAATTTATAAAAGAAATGGAAATTCGTTTTAAAGAAAATAAACGTTGGTTTATTTTTGAAGTGTGGAAATTATTATATCTAGTAAAGATATTTTTGAAGATAAATAATTTGGAAAATTATTTGGAATCTGATGATGTTGCGCATCTTTATTGATAGTTAAATAACCGACTATCAATAATTACCTTTAGATAGGTATTTGTTGTGAATTGGATGAATTTGAATGCCACACTTGTTTTTAAATAATCGCTCACTATTCGGGTTAGCCGGGAAAGGACCATGGGGTCGTATAACCCATTCCGAATATGTGATACGTCGTTATGAATCGCATTTGAAGACCGGTGTTGAAGACCGGATATTTTTGAAAACGGAAGGATTACCGTCGAGTTACTCTACATCGACTGATCTTCGATTTAGAGGTTTTATCACCCTTAGTGACGGGAAGTCCTGACGTGATTGAAAATTTATCCGGAAATGCAAGGGCTTCGTGAGAAGTGCCTTCGGTTCTGTTCGATCCCGGAACAGACTTGTATGGATTGTGTGTCTGACGTTACAATTTGAAATATAAAGCTGACTTCTTTCAAATACATATCTGTTGGTGGCGGAGAATTTATTCTCTTAGCTTAACACCCTTCTCTGAGACGTACGAGCTCAGAGGTTATGTAGTTGAAATTTATCAGCGATATATCCCAATTTGGTAACGTGGCATACTGAGTGTTGCTGTGAAATTATCAGTGTTTGATCATTTGTGATATGATCATTTGTTTGATCTTATATCTTTGTGATCATAGGTTGATCATTTTGTTTGACCCGAAGCAGGGCTTTTTGAGAAAGCGTAGCTTTGTGAACGAGACTTCATCGAGCCTCACACCCCGGAAATGGTCGAAACAGGACGAATGCAGCAAGGTTCTAGGGAGTAGCGCCCCTTAGTGTATGTCATTCCTTCTGGATAAAGGTGGTATCATGGTATGGAGCCCAGATACTTAACCTCTGTGGTTACTGCATTATTTTTTCTATGTGGTTTGTTGCGAATCGGGGATCCTCGGGAAGATCGGTGACGATCGGGGGATGGCATACGCGTGTCAGTAGTTACCTATTTTTGCAGAGGTAACCCGGCCTTGTGTTGGCAGAGATCCGGTTAGGTTCTCGGGTCGTCTATTCCAGGGACGTACCCATCGTGGATAGGAAGTTCCTTAGCCTGACCATTTGTTGGAAATCCAAAGAAACAATACGAGACTTGTACGGTTTTAGTTGTATTACCTGCTATGGAATGTGGCGGTAACCTGCTATTGAACATAGTAGCTATAGTAGGCATAAGTGCGGAATGTCTATGCTGGCTAAGATTTATATTATACTTTCGAACTGTTTTCTACACTATGCACTAATAATAATATCAAAAAGAATTTGATTTTGCGTAGTAAGCATCTTTGACTATCATAAGAAGAAATCTCCTCCAATTCTGCGTTTGCATTGTGTGTGTGGTGGGAGGTCTTATGGTAGTTTCATTTTCCAAAAGCATTTCGAATTGACTTTAAATTCTCTGTTGTTTATTTTAAAGAATAACTGTTTTACGATCTCACACCAGTCACCATGACTGACTCGGAGTTTATTGTTCCCTTCTAAACTCTGGGTGCCCACCAATTTCCACACGGGCAGCCTAGAGTTAGATTATCAGGATATTCTGGATATTCTGGAGCTTGGAGATAAGCTGGATGATGAGACGTAGTATTTGTATCTGATAGTATTTATTCCGCTGTGTATTCTGTATGAGGACAAGTTTATATAACTGTCCATTGTTGTTTATTGACTTTGATGATATGATGTGATGTAATGTAATAACAGATATAATTCTTTGTTTTTAAATGATATTCATTTATCTATTATATATTGTTCCGCTGCGATATGTGAGATTCTGATATTGTTTTCTGCTTCTGTATCTGATGTTGTGTTGTTGTTCTTCTTTCTTTTTCTTCTATCTTCTTCTTCTACCTTTTTCTTCTTTCTTAAAACCATAACTTTTCGGGTTTCCGGCATTCGATGGCTCAGCAGTCGATAAAGTGAGTATCGATGTTGAATTTTCGAAAGTCGAAAATTTTCGGGATGTTACATATTCCCCCGTTTAACGACTGTCTTCGAGAACTTCTCCTCCGACTATCTATTTCCCCTTTTCAACTACATCCTAATGGCTACGCCATCCTGCTGGGATTGTGTGTGCTATTTAGGAGAACACTGGACCGTTTTCCCAGTTTTGGAGAAATTCGCTTCCTGTGTTCATTTGCAAAGAATAAAGACCATCCCTCTATCACACTTGTAAGGAGTGCCAGTGACGCAGCGGATAATTCAAAACAAATGTAGATCGGTGAAAGTAGCAGTCGATGGATTGATGAATGCTGAATTGCCCGAATTCATTGATCCGAAGATACCGAACTCTAGCTATCTCGAACTCGTTGATCGCGCATGATACCGGGTTCAAAGATCTTCAATTCTTCAAGCGTTGATCAAGCGCACTTGATTCCGCGAATCGGCTTCTACAATCGTTGAATCGAGCGCACTCGATTAACCGAAAGAGGAGATAGGAGATTACACTCAACTACCAATTTGGAATGAAAGCACAAAGCAATCAAGAGAGAATTTTATTCAAAAATCAAAAACCTTTACAAATGACACACACTTGCTATTTATAGCTTTACAACTCAACACGCAAAAAAATTCAAAAAAAATACAAGTACTTAGGTCGGAAACGACCTACGACCTAACTTGGCACGACCTAGAACAGGCGCGACTTAGCATAGGTCGGCAGCGACCTAACAACACTAGTTACAACTCGTTACAACCTTCAGCGACTTAACAACTTAGACAAAATACAACAGAAAATACAAGTACTTAGGTCGAGAGCGACCTACGACCTATAATGATTCGACCTAAGAATGTACGCGACTTAGCATAGGTCGGCAGCGACCTAACAACAGTTTCTTCACAGCTTCAAGAATCAACGGTTCAGATGGACGCGGCATCAAGATCTTCGGTTACAAGTTTCTGCGACTTAAAACCTTAGCGGTATTCCAAATCAACGTTTAAAGGGAATCAAGGGCAGAGGTTAACTCGGCAGACACATCAACGGCATCCCGTGCTTCGCGACTTAAAACATGCGCATCCCATATCAGCGACCTAAGATCAACGGTAGAAATTAACTCGGCAGTTGAATCAACAGCATCCAGTGTTTCGCGACTTAAAGCATGACTCGTTAGGTCGTTCAGACGACTCAAAGGACTTGTTAACTCGCAGAAATTTTCCTTAAGTCGTTGCCGAGTCACACTAGGTCGTTGATACGACTTTAAGACTTCGTTAGGTCGCGAACTCATCGTACTCTCTTTCTCTGGCTTCCAACTAAGTCGTGTACGACTTATAATCTTCCCTTTAGGTCGTAACCGACCTAGGCCTTTGTTATCTTGTGGCGCTCCCTTAAGTCGTGACCGACTTATGCCTTCTCCTCTGGGCTGAGCTGCATCATCCTCCCTAGGTTGAGAAAAATTCGTCCGCGAATTTGTAAATTCTTCATCCACAACAAATTCATCCCCGTGATATGGTACGAGGTGTTTGACATTGAATACGTCAGACGTGTACACATCATCTGGCAGTTTCAACTTGTAAGCATTTTCATTAATTCGTTTCACAACTTCCACCGGACCAATTTTCCTGGCTTTCAACTTGTTGTACGCGCCCACTGGAAAACGATCTTTTGTTAACACTGCATAAACCATATCTCCTTCATGAAATTCAACATTTCGTCGTTTCAAATCTGCAGACTGTTTATACTTCTCATTTGCTTTCTCTAATCGTTCTTGAACGATTTTATGACATTCCGTCAGCCCTTCAACAAAATCAGCAGCTTTCTTAATTGTCCCTTTTGTGTGTGGTATAACCGTTAAATCCAACGGTCCTTTCGGTAAGCTCGAATAGACAATTTGGAATGGACTGAACCCAGTACTTCGATTCACAGCATGATTATGAGCAAATTCTGCCTGGCATAACTTCACATCCCAGCTCTTCAGATTATCTTGAACAAGACACCTCAACAAATTTCCCAATGATCTGTTAACCACCTCAGTCTGTCCATCCGTTTGCGGATGATAAGCACTACTGAACTTCAGCTTCGTTCCCACCATTTTCCACAAACTCAACCAAAAATGACTCAGAAATCGAGTATCTCTATCCGACACAATAGATTCTGGCAATCCATGAAGTCGATAGATCTCCCTGAAAAACAACTGAGCAACATGAACAGCATCCGCCGTCTTCTTACAAGCAATAAAATGTGCCATTTTCGAAAATCTGTCCACCACCACATATATGGAATCGTTACCACGCTGTGTTCTCGGTAATCCCAACACAAAGTCCATACTCACATCAACCCATGGTTTATTTGGTACAGGTAATGGCATATATAAACCAGCATTAGTCGCAGTTCCTTTCGAAACCTGACAAATATGACAACGCTCCACAAACCTTTCCACCTCTTTCCTCATCGATGGCCAAAAGTAGGACTGTGAAATCAACTGTAAAGTACGGTCTCTCCCAACATGTCCCTCTTCGTGTAACTCCTTGATGATCTTCATTCTCAGACTACCCTCCGGTATGCACAATCGATTTCCTTTGAAAAGAAAACCATCTACCATCACGAAATCATTCGTCTCTCCCTCCTTGACTTTTTCAACAAATTTTGCAAAGTAAGGATCATCAGTGAATAACTCTGGCAATATTTCAAACCCCGTCACTTCAACCTTTAGTGTAGTCAACAAATGACTCCTCCTACTCAAAGCATCAGCCACACGATTTGTCACCCCTGACTTGTGTTTCACAACAAAAGTAAACTGTTGCAGATATGCTATCCACGATGCATGTCTTGCTGAAATCTTGTCTTGCCCTTGGAAATGCTTCAATGCTTCATGATCAGTATACAGAACGAACTCCTTCTGAAATAGATAGTGTCTCCAGTGTTTAATAGATTGTATAACAGCATAAAACTCCACATCATATGTACTGTATCGCATCTTCGCTCCTGACAATTTCTCACTGAAATAGGCAATTGGACGTCCCTTCTGACTCAACACCCCTCCAATCCCAACCTTGGATGCATCAGTATGTAGTTCAAACACCAACTGAAAATCAGGTAGCACTAGAATTGGTGCAGACGTCAGTAATTCCTTGATCTTCCCAAAAGCACTCCCTGCTTCTTCTGTCCATGCAAACTGTTTACCTTTCATGCAATCTGTAACAGGTGCCATCACACTACTAAAGTGTGGAATAAACCTTCGATAAAATGAAGCCAACCCATGAAAACTATGAACTTCCGTTATCGTCTTGGGCTGCGGCCAATTTCTGATCGCCTCAACTTTACTTTGGTCAACCTGTATTCCTTTCTCTGAAACAACATACCCCAGAAATAAAACACTATGCGTCATGAACACGCATTTCTTCGTTGCAGCATAGAATTGTTCTTGTCGCAATACCATCAGCACTTCTCTAAGATGATTCAAATGTTCCTCTGGACTCCCGCTGTAAATCAAAATATCATCGAAATACACCACCACAAATTTTCCAATGAACGGTCGAAAAATCTGATTCATCACCCTCATGAACGTACTTGGTGCATTTGATAAACCAAACGGCATGACCAACCACTCGTATAGACCCTCCCTGGTTTTAAAAGCAGTCTTCCACTCATCTCCTGGTCTGATACGAATTTGATGATATCCGCTTTTCAAATCAATCTTCGAAAATACAGTAGCTCCACTTATTTGATCTAACAAGTCATCCAACCTCGGCATTGGAAATCTATATCTCACAGTGATCTTATTCAATGCTCGACTGTCAGTGCACATCCTCCACGTCCCATCCTTCTTGGGTACCAATAAAGCTGGTACAGCACAAGGACTCAGACTCTCCTGCACACGCCCCTGCTCGAGCAATTCTTCCACTTGCCTCCGCAACTCTTCATGTTCCTTCGGACTCATTCTATAATGTGGTCTGTGTGGCAATACAGCACCTGGAACAAGATCTATCTGATGTTGTATGTCCCTCAATGGTGGCAACTCCGTTGGTAATTCCTCTGGAAATACATCGTCAAATTCTTTCAAAACTGGTTTAACTTCTTTAGGAATTTCAACCTCTTCACTGCTCTCTCGCCCAATTAACAAAAACACTTCAGGTTCCTCCTCTACTTCCTTCACAAACTCTTTCAACGATAACAAAGTTTTAAGCTCTTCGATTTCTTCTGACTTACTTTCTTCTTGTGATCTCTTCTTCGGAACTAAGATAATCTTCGTGCCTTTAAACATAAAACTGTAGCTATTGGTCCGACCGTCATGTAGTACTGCTCGATCATATTGCCATGGTCTTCCCAATAATAAGTGGCAAACATCCATCTCTACTACATCACACCATATTTCATCTTTGTATTTCTTCCCAATAGAGAATGGTACACGAACTCGTCTATCCACTTTCACTTCTCCTCCTTTTCTCAACCATGCTAACTTGTATGGACTCGGATGTTTCTCTGTCTTCAATTTCAACTTCGTCACAGCTTCGGTTGAAATAATATTATCACAGCTTCCTGCGTCGATCACAAACTTACACACCTTCCCCAGAATAGTACATGTTGACTGAAAGATATTACTCCTCAACCAACTAGCTTCTTCCTGTTTCGGTGTTAAACACGATCTCCTCAGCATTAGGTTACAACCTTCGTCTCCTGACGCAATATCCTGCTCATCCTCCTCAACTGGACTAGAACAATCCTCATCAACATCCTCATCTTCAACCTCTACAATCATGGTTCGTTTCTTCGGCTTTGGACACTCACTGCTTTTATGACCCAATTCCTGACAATTGTAACATTTGAAACCATTGTTAACCCTTATCTTCTCAGCCTCCTTCACAACTGGTTTTGCAATAGCTTTTGAAACATTCGAACTCCCACCAACTCCCTTCATCGGATTGTTGGAATTTGTAAACACACCTCCTCCTCGTCTCCCTTGTTTTTCCCAAGCCAACGCTTTTTGATGTGCCTCTGCTACAGATCTGGGATCAAACATATTAACCATATCCTGAATCTGCATTCTCAACCCCCCAATGAATCTAGATGTCAGTTGCTCTTCCGTCTCCATAATATCATTCCTTGTAATAAGTTGGTAGAATTCATCAGCATAGTCATTCACAGATTTCGTTCCTTGCCTCAAGTTCTGCAACCTCTGATACATAAGCGATTGATAATTATAAGGTAAGAATGTCGCTTTCATCAATTTCTTCATCTTTTCCCAAGATTCAATCTTTGACTTCCCCATACGTTCACGTGTAAGCTTGGTTTGCTGCCACCATGCCAAAGCTCTACCCCTCAGCCTCGTAGCAACCAACTTCACTCAACGATGTTCTGGAACTTCTTTGAAGTCAAAAATCTCTTCAACATTAGCCACCCAATCTAGAAACTCCTCTGCTTGCATACCACCCTTGAATTCAGGAATTTCTGTCTTCATCCCCGACTCCCATTTGTGATCATACTCAGAATAGTTTCTTCCTTGACCTCTTCCTTGAATACTACCACCATCATACTCCTCTTCAAAATCAGATGCATAACGATGTCGATTCTGACCACCAACATCTCTACTACCATTGCGTCTTCCACCATCATCCCTTCTATCTACGTTCCTCCGTTCTCGATCATTCACGTTTCTCCCACGCCCTTGATCATTTTCAATACTTCGGTCTCGATTGGAATGTGGCGAGACTCTACTACCTCCATGATTTGATTCTGGTGAAACCCTTCTCCGATTTTGATTCATTTCTGTCATAAGCTTCTCTAACCGGCCAATTCCTTCGTTAAGCTTTTCACTAAAATTCTCATTGATTCTTTGCTCCATCTCATCAGCCTCTTCTCTTCGATATAAAGCTTCTACGTTTTGGTGGCGATTAGCTCTTCTTGGCGGCATACTTGAAAACTTCACAAATTCTTCAACACTTTTCGGATTTTGATCCAAAATGAAACGGATCGAAAACTTCCACTTTGTAGCAAATCGCGATGAACACGATGGACAAAGTTTCGGCCTCCAATGCAAATCCGAACTTCAATCTTCAAACAAATGCGAACAACTTCTTCCTCTCGGCCGTGTCTCAACACTTCAGGCTCGGCTTCTCTTCAAACTTCAAATCTCTTCAAATGATTAGGCTCCAAGTCTCGATCTAGCTATGATTGGCTAGAACAAGCTCTGATACCAAAAACTGACGCAGCGGATAATTCAAAACAAATGTAGATCGGTGAAAGTAGCAGTCGATGGATTGATGAATGCTGAATTGCCCGAATTCGTTGATCCGAAGATACCGAACTCTAGCTATCTCGAACTCGTTGATCGCGCATGATACCGGGTTCAAAGATCTTCAATTCTTCAAGCGTTGATCAAGCGCACTTGATTCCGCGAATCGGCTTCTACAATCGTTGAATCGAGCGCACTCGATTAACCGAAAGAGGAGATAGGAGATTACACTCAACTACCAATTTGGAATGAAAGCACAAAGCAATCAAGAGAGAATTTTATTCAAAAATCAACAACCTTTACAAATGACACACACTTGCTATTTATAGCTTTACAACTCAACACGCAAAAAAATTCAAAAAAAATACAAGTACTTAGGTCGGAAACGACCTACGACCTAACTTGGCACGACCTAGAACAGGCGCGACTTAGCATAGGTCGGCAGCGACCTAACAACACTAGTTACAACTCGTTACAACCTTCAGCGACTTAACAACTTAGACAAAATACAACAGAAAATACAAGTACTTAGGTCGAGAGCGACCTACGACCTATAATGATTCGACCTAAGAATGTACGCGACTTAGCATAGGTCGGCAGCGACCTAACAACAGTTTCTTCACAGCTTCAAGAATCAACGGTTCAGATGGACGCGGCATCAAGATCTTCGGTTACAAGTTTCTGCGACTTAAAACCTTAGCGGTATTCCAAATCAACGTTTAAAGGGAATCAAGGGCAGAGGTTAACTCGGCAGACACATCAACGGCATCCCGTGCTTCGCGACTTAAAACATGCGCATCCCATATCAGCGACCTAAGATCAACGGTAGAAATTAACTCGGCAGTTGAATCAACAGCATCCAGTGTTTCGCGACTTAAAGCATGACTCGTTAGGTCGTTCAGACGACTCAAAGGACTTGTTAACTCGCAGAAATTTTCCTTAAGTCGTTGCCGAGTCACACTAGGTCGTTGATACGACTTTAAGACTTCGTTAGGTCGCGAACTCATCGTACTCTCTTTCTCTGGCTTCCAACTAAGTCGTGTACGACTTATAATCTTCCCTTTAGGTCGTAACCGACCTAGGCCTTTGTTATCTTGTGGCGCTCCCTTAAGTCGTGACCGACTTATGCCTTCTCCTCTGGGCTGAGCTGCATCAGCCAGGAACCGTAGACTGATTACTGGTCTTCCCGAAAGCGTTCCCGGGTTCCTGAGCCAGTTTTTCTTTGTTCGCTATTCCCCGGGATTTTACGCCATTTGGAGAGTGGGAAGTACGACCTTTTGTCTTTGCTCCTTATTTTTTCTGAATTCTTCGAAGTCCGAATTGTCAAGCATTAACTTCTTTTTCTACTATTTCAGCGTTCCCTCCTCCTTCTAGGAACCCTAGTCACAAAACAGCCTTCGAGAGGCTTATGGCCGTACCAGTTGAAGAGAGGAGTGTTCAATTTCTATTGAAAGATGAGTTTCTCCATGAATTTGGACTCTTACATCCTTCCCGCTCCACTCAGCCACATGAAGTCCCTGATTCTCCAACTGAGGAGTCAGATGCCCCCCTTTCTGCTAAAGAACCTTCACCGAAAGAACTTACCGTTGAGACTTCATTGGTAAAGTGTTCTACTCTTACCGACATTGCGGGGTCGTCCAGTAAGTTAGCACTTGCCCGGTTATTGAAGAGGAGGAAAATCTTCACATTCTTGAAAAGACGGCTGAGGTGGAAGTTGAAAAAGATAATTCTCCCGTGCACCACGGCGATGATACTTTTGACAGTCTGAGCGACATCATGATAACCTCTCAGGAGCTCTTTAAAGATGACGTCTCTAAAGCGATCTCTTCTGTCATCGAAGCAACTTCTTCTTTGCAACAAACCACAACGCCTTCTATACAAGCCGTCACCATTCCCACACAAAAAAGTGGTTTTTAGTTCGACGCGCATAGCCCACACGCCACACACACTTAGGATTTTGGCACTTATATGCACTTAGCTCCTTTAGTTTAAAAATTTCTAAGACTTGCATTTCTTTTTCAATTTCAGGTTCTACAATGGGGCGAAGTGGCTCTTACTTTGACAAATTCCAGCGTCACGGAAGCCGCGATGCTTATGACTTTAGGAGTTATATCGGTGCCCCGAAGGAAACTGATGAGGAAAAGGCTGCCAGAAAGGCTCACGAAAGGCGAGCTCATGAAGAACGTCGTCGGAGAGAAGATGAAGAGCACTATGGGAGTAGGGACGAGCGACATGACTCTTCCCGCGGAAGCGACGATCCTTACAAGAGGAAATCTTACGACGACAAGGGGAAGAGTCATACTTCCGATGATTCCAGCAAACGGATCAGACTTGGCGAGAAAGATACGTCTAATATCTCGGAAAAGACTACCGCTTCTATTCCTCCTAATACATCGTCCGGTTCTCCTGCTCTTAAGAAGTCTGACATCCAGGCACTTATTAATAGGCCTCAGTATCAAGCCGGGGACGGGCCTCCCACACTTCAGAGCCGATTTCCAAATTAGTGTCTAAGAGGAGTCCGTTTTGACTTAGATTTGGTTCCCATTGATAAGCAGGCAATGCTGAGAAATGTCGATGCTGTCAAGCTTGATATTGAAAGAATGTCTGGATGGCAGAAGCTGGTTGATGAACTTCAAAGGGTCAACCATATGAACCTTGAGGCCATGTTGACCATGGAAAATGATAAATCTGAATGGGATAAAGTCTGCAAGCAGCATGATGCTGAAATGAAAAGCATTAGTGATGGTTATGGGAAGCTCGAAGCTGAAGTTGAAAGACTCAAAAATGAGCTTGCTACTTCTTCCACTTATTATTCTCAGAAAGAAGAAATGCTCCAAAAACAAGTTCGAGACGCCCATGCTGCTCAGCGAGATACTGAAGTGAAACTTGAAGCAGAACAGCATGTTACTAGAAAATATCGTGATGACGCTGCTCAACTTCAGGAAAAAATCAGCTCTCGAGACTTAGAAAATGCGAGGCTACAGTCTCAGTTATTGAAGGCTGAAAGAGAGCATGATGAAGCTCTCTCTGGTAAGGCTGCGGCTGAAGAATCCCATAAGGCAACTAAATCCACCATTGACGCGACTTTATTCGACTTTTATATGCATTGCGTCCTGGGGCGTGGGAGCCTTTCATTTTTGGGACCAGAATATGAAGTCACCTTAGCGGAAGTATGGGAGGCAATCATTGACATGTTCGGCGGTGCCGGTTATGCTGAAGCGGATCTTCAAGCTACCTATTTAGATGAGAGCGCCCGCGCTGCCCTTGCCAAAGGAAAAGAGCAGCTTACCCGAGTGCGGGCCGAGGCGACGGGAGAGAAGCTTCCTGAGAAAGAAATACCTCATATTGCTCCTGCTTATACTTCGGCTTCAGCTCACGCGGATATTACTGGCTCTAGTTCTCACTCCACGCCTCCCGCTAAGGTTGACAAAGAAACTGTGACCACTCCTACAGAGGAAGAGGCAATGAAGGACTTTCAGGCTCGGGAATTTGAGATTGATCTCGCCAAACCGACTTCTCCAGGTAATTTTGACGAGACGAATCCTGTGAATCGCTTATTCGACTTAACCGAGTTCGACGAACTTCTTACTTAATACTTAAGCTTTGACGATCCACTGTCTTCTTTTTTCTCGGAGAATACTGATTTTGATTTCTTTTATTATGCAGCGGACGCGCTGGAAACTGCACCAATTTTTCCTTCTTCAGCTGCCGTTCCTTCTCCTTCTCAAGTCACTCCTCTTCCAGCTTCTCAACCAGGTTCACAGGAAGAACAGATAGCAGCCCTTCAAGGCTTGAGCGAACCACCTGCTTCCGAGGAGCAGAAAGCAGAAGATCTAGAAGATAGCGAGAAGACCCCGGAGCAGTCTTTTGACTACGACACAAAGCTTTCTACATTTCTTACTCCGGGGAGTGAGTCTTCTTCCTAGAAGAAGGGGAAACGTGTGGTTTTGAAGAAAGGAAAGAAAAGTTCTTCTGCTGCTGGAGATGAAGCAGAAGTCGATCCGGCTGAGTCTCTTTCTCCTTCTTCTCTGATACGGCCTCCGAAACTAATTACCAGGCCGGGTAAAGGCTCCAAGGGTGGGAAGAAGGAGAAATGAGTTTGATTTTGTCTTTTCTGCTTTTTGCATGTATTGACCGGAGATTGTGCGGATACCGGTCTCCGCTCCTTTTTGTAATTGCACAATGTAAAAAGTTTCCATAGTATTGAATAAAATAGCTATTTTACTTGTACAAATTCTTGTGTATGTGAGAATGCATCTGTTTCTCTTTTTTAGTGTAGAACAAATGATTCTTTTTTGGTTTGGACAAACTTTTTGTCTGTTTTTTCGAGAATGTATTTATTCCACATCTATTTTTCATGATATTGTAATGAACTCGCGGTATGTTGCTTGCATATTACTTTATTCATGTAATTGAATTGTATAGTGTTGCCCCCATACCGCAAGTGCATTGCAACATTTCTAGCTTCTTCAAGACTGATACTCTTACTTCAGAGAATAATTACTCCACTTTTAGGGGAAGAATCATTCTGCTTTTAATATAGTATATCTCGTCTTCAGAGAAGTTTTTATTTTCTCTTTCTTCCTGAAGAACACTTCAACTTTTGGGAATGATCACTTTTATTTGTTAAAAAGTGAATTTTCCTGCACAGTGAAATGAGCTTCTGAAGAAGGTTTTGATTTTGTGCCCCAGTAAAGGGTTTATTTTTGGTACTTCAAGCAAGGTGAAGTACGCCTCTGAAGAGGTCTTTTGGTCTCTGAAGAGAAGCGATTTTGGTCTCCGAAGAGAAGCAATTTTGGTCTCCGAAGAGAAGCAATTTTGGTCTCCGAAGAGAAGCAATTTTGGTCTCCGAAGAAAAGCAATTTTGGTCTCCGAAGAGAAGCAATTTTGGTCTCCGAAGAGAAGCAATTTTGGCACTTCAGCTCTGGTGAAGTGGGTCTCCGAAGAGAAGCATTTTGCACTTCTACACGGGTGAAATGTGCCTCCGAAAAGGGCTTTTTAGCATTTCATCACTGGTGAAGTGGGTCTCCGAAGAGAAGCATTTTGCACTTCTACACGGGTGAAATGTGCCTCCGAAAAGGGCTTTTGCCTCTGAAGAGGTCTTGTGATTGTCTGGAAGTTACTTTCTCATGGTTGAATGGATCCACGGGGCGGACGCAAGTTGCTTGATTGGATGTTCGTTTGCACAAACGATCGCAATTAACTAACAAGGGCCCTGTTCCTTCAGCGTGGGAAGGTGCCCCTCCGATGGTTCCATCAATCTTTTTATTGAGAGAAGCACTTCCGTTTATTGGAGTGCCTTGTTAGAGGGCTTTGTTGACTTTTGGGAAGGAGCATCGGTTGGTTGGTGTGCCAGGAAGGTTGCGTCTCAGGGGCGAGTAGATCCACGGGACGGACGCAAGCTGCCTGATCGGATGCATCACAATCAGTTAGCAAGGGCCCTTTTCCTTCTGCTTAGGAAGGTGTCCCTTCGGTGGTTCTACCGGCCCTTTTTATTGAGTGGCATACCTCCTTTTGGCTGCTTCTATGTTTGGTGGCCCATGTTCCCTCATCATTTGCTAATCAGCTACCCTTCATTATTGTTTCCAAGCGCGTCTTCCTTTGCAAGTAAATTGTCTTATCCGAAGAAGTGGACTTCACTGTTGGACAACTTCACAGGACAAACGCAAGTTACCTAGTTGGATGTCTGTTCGTATTGACAGTCACAACCACTTAACGAAGGTTTGCCTCAGTGGAGTTGCCAACTTTTTATGTGAAGTTCTTCTTATATGGGATTTGAATATGGAATTTTTTGTTGCTTGGTATTTGCTTAATAAGTGATTTGTAGGGCTTGCTTAGCTTTGCGATGGGTGAGCTTTGCTTTAATGACCTGCAATATTAGATCGACATTTTAGCTATACATTTAGAGTATTTACACATCAAGATATAACAGGCATTTCGTAATAGAAAACACAGAATTCATAGTTTTTTCATTATTCAGTCACACCGATTTCTCAGCGGTTTACAATGCGGAAGTCATACATTTATTATCATTTTTACAAATTCAAGCAATGCTGTTAAGTAAAAAATGGATACTAGCTATTGTTGTTTCAGAATCTCCGGACTGATTTTCCATTTGCACTAGATTCGCAGCTTCGGATTTATATGCCAGAGAAAGTGAAAGATGCCCCAGTTGCAGTTTTGTGGACAATTAGCAGTCGTCCCAACTTCTGCCCGCTGGGTGTGGACCTCCTGTGACAACATTGATGACAAGCTTTTCTGAATCTTGCACTGCAGTGTTGTTGAGAGAATCGGATTGATGGGTAGGACGTTGTTGATCCCGAGTGGATGAGGTTGGATCGACTCCGCTTCTCTTAACGTATTGTTGGAGTTTACCCTGCCCCAGCAATTCTTCAATCACATTCTTTAATTGGTGACATTGGTCAGTGTCATGGCCAGGTTGATTGTGAAAATGGCAGAATTTTCCATTACGCTTTGCACTTCTCGTCATCTCAAGTGGCTTAGGATAACTGACAACGTCCTTTGTGGCAAAAAAGATATTTCTTGGTGTATCAATTAAAGGAGTAAAATCCGAAGGATTAAAGCGGCAAGGTTTCTTTTCATTTCCCTGGCTCTTTCCTCCTTCATTCTCCCTTTTCTGACTTTCAGATTCTCTTTTATTAGATGGGACATTGTTATTATTAGCTTGGGCAACAACCACTTTCGATGTCGTAGAAAGGCTTTCAAGGCGAATGAACTCGTCGGCCTTTTTATAAAAATTTTCAAGCGAGTTCGGTTCCTTCATCTTTAGCCATATCCCAAATTTGCTCGATTTATCAATGGCTTGCATCAAATAAGTCAGGATCATGCGTGGTTCCGCATTTTCTACTTCGGCTAAAGCTATATTGAAACGGCTCAAGAAAGATTTGATTGATTCTCCGGGCGCTTGTTCAAGGTTAGACAGTGACATTATATCCTTAGCTTTTGAAGCATACAATCTGAACTGTTCTTTAAACTTTTGCGTTAAGTCGGAGAACTTATCTACAGACCGAACTAGAAGCTTTGTGAACCAAAGTAAAGCCACACTTTCCAGGTATACTGGAAAGTATAGCATTCGCTTCAATTAGAACAAAAAAGGATTTTTTTTTTAATTTTTGAAGAAATGTAGAAATGATTTGCAGAATATCTCATCCGCATTTCGGGGAGAACCAGCTAGCTCTGGGTTCGAGTGGCATTTCACCCCTAACCACAACTCATCCGCTGATTCTTCAACATCAGTCGGTTCGGACCTCCACTTAGTTTCACCTCGAAATGGGGTGACAGAAAAAATTTTTGTTTGAAACCAAACTTCTCCTCAGGAGGATAGATGGGGCGATTCAGGTGAGATCCAATGGAACAGTAAGAACTAGAATTCTTATCGATCGACACTTGATCTCGTCTGATGCTCTTGCACCGGTCATATGCCAATCGTATTTGTATAGGAAATGATTAGGGTCACTCGTTCCCCTATAGGCTTGGATAGTAGGAGGTGCAAATTTCCTTGGAAATTCATCTTTTAAGATCCTTTCAGTAAACGGAGTTCTGCTCGGTGCAAATCCCCAGTCGTTCTCATCCTCTTCCCTTTGCATGCTCTCTTTCATGATGCGGTCAACCATTTCGGACAGGTATTCTTTATTGTTCAAAGACATCTCCGGGTAGGCATTAGTCCTTCCATCGGAAGCTTGCCTGGGCACACGTTCACGATCAGTTGGCTGCGGCATAGAACCCTCAGTTTGGAAAGGTGGCATTTGAGGAAAGGCTGTTTGATGGTTTTCTGGTTGACGATTTGCCCCGAGCAGAGCGGTTAATCTATCCATCATCAAAGCGTTTTGGGTTTCAATCTGTTGGTATAATCCAGAAACTGCGTCATCCAATTCAGCCCTGGTGACTCCAACGGTAGGAGTTGCTTGGTCTGTTGTTGGGGAAGCGGAAGTCCCTTCATGAGCATTTCCGGATCTGATAGGTCTACCTCTTCTTCCAAGAGCCATTATTTCGGATCAACTTCTGGTTTTTAAGAGAGGTTCTCTTTATGAATCTTTGCAAAGCAACGGTGGACGAT
Organism: Allium fistulosum; assembly: GCA_030737815.1. NCBI lineage: Eukaryota > Viridiplantae > Streptophyta > Magnoliopsida > Asparagales > Amaryllidaceae > Allium > Allium fistulosum. The sequence goes on from JASFAW010000025.1 coordinate 845,636, forward strand.
CGCTTGAGTTCAACTCTCAATGAAAGCACCAAAATGTTAACGTTAAAAAGTGAACGCTAACACCCGGTGTGTGTAATAGAATTGTGAAAGCACCACCCGTCGGGACGGGAACAGAATATAAGCTGAAAATAGCAGAAAAGCAGTAAATGAACAACAAGTTTATAGTGGTTCGGCCCGTAATTGAGCCTACGTCCACTTTATAGTCTTTTATTGCTGATTCGGTTACAATTTGATACAATATCCTTCAAAATACAATACAACTTGATCACGAAAGCACTCTTGACTACTAGCTCAATCTTTGATGATGAAACTCGACGAATCTGTGTTGGAAGTAAGGAGTTTTTCTCGAAGCTTGTTGTAGCGTCTCGAATGCTTGAAGATCTTTGATTGCTGAATGAGTGGAGACTTTGACAGAGTAACGGTGCTTGAAGAAATGAATCGCCAAAAGTCCTTTTCATGTTGGAAGTGGTGGGGTATTTATAGGGTAGAATCTGAATAGGGAATTTTTCCTAAGTCCTAGGTCGTGGCTGACTTATAGCAAGTCGTAGATCGTAAGTCGGCGACGAGATAGGGGTGGTGCAAGTTGTTTCTGAACATCCAGAACGAGCAAGTCATAAGTCGGCACCAAGTTAATATACATCGTAGGTCGGTGATGACTTAAGAGATCGTACGCGACTTAGTATAAGTCGTAGTTCCTTTAAGTTGGCTCTGTAGTTAAGTCGGAGACTTCCTTAAGTCGTAGCCTGTTAAGTCGGAGACCTTTTTAACTCGTAACACGTTAAGTTGCTAACCACTTCCAGTTGTTAGGTCGTGATATCCTTAAGTCGTAACATTGCTGGGTCGCAACATCGCTAGGTCGCAATGTTTCTTGTAGTTAGGTCACAAACTTCTCTTAGGTCGTAGCTCCCTAACCCGGTAGGTCGTAAGTCCTCTGAATAGTTAAGTCGTAGGTCGCTGACCTACTTCACGAGATAGGTCGTAAGTCGTTAACTGTTTAACTCGTTAAGTCGTAGCTTCCTGTAGGTCGTTGCATATCCTAAGTCGTTCACTTTGATAACTCGTAGGTCGTTGCTAAAGAGGCGTTAACATACTCAAAATCTCCATATTAAATATATAACAAAAGTAGCATAGCTCCTATATAATTATATATTTATATATATAATACTTATTTTATTACTTATAATATTATTATTTCCCTAAAACCAATATAATTTAAATTCCAACCGACTGTATATATGTATATACTTATATAGACTACAAAACAGGTCATATCCAACTCATGCAAAATATATATAACTGTTATATCAAAACAAATATAAATATAGGTAAACTTAGTATCTATTCAACCCAAACACAAGTATACCTGTTAATATATATGAACAAAACTTTACAATTAGCTTATCTAAAATTTTTGTACATAAACATATACACATGAATTCAGTATGTAAATATGTGTTCAAATCCAAACAACCTTTTATACATACTTTATAACTATATATATATAACCGAATATACATAAGCTGATATATATAAACTTATGTAAACCTATACATATACAACAAACATGTAGCTTTAACTACTAACATATATATATATATAAGTATATATCACTAGCGTATGTAAGTATAAAATTAATATAACTTGAAATTTTATGTAATATCTGGAAAAAAACCCAACATATATATACTAAATAGATTAAGCTAGCAGAATAACTGTATACATATAATTGGTTTTCAAAATACAAATATAAACGCAAATATACATAATATAGAATGTATACAAGTAAATAAAAATATATATATATGTATGTTATTTAACAACCGCATAGGGGCTGCTTGTAAGAAAAATCCAAACATATGTACGCATGTATTTGAAATCAATTATTTATAATATGATATGTCAAAGTTGTTTAAAGATATATATCAAAATAGATGTACAACTTCCAGCTAGCTTCAAATATAACAAATTTTGAAATCACTATTTAGTAAAACAGATATATCACCTTCACAATATTATATATATACACCAATTTAAGCTGCGACTATTATAAAAATCAAAACATATTGTATGTACTAGTGTAACTTATATATACAAACAACTTAATATATATATATAAGAAGCTCATCTAAGATTCATTCAAACAGGCTATATATGTATAAATTATTATACTCTATATATAAAACTTACTTTTAAGAAAATAGAGAGGCTCGGCTGAAGACGGAAGAGATGATGAGGTGAACGTGTTGTCGACTTCAAGGTGGCGGGTTGTATGGCAAGGGTATGGAAGTGGGACCGGATGTGTGCTGCATGCATACGGGAGATGGTGGAGTTATCGTGTTCGCATGTGGTGCAAAGGAAAGGACGAGCAGAGGTGGATTTGCGACGGAGCTGCGTGATGGAGTTGGTGGGGCAGAGGACGGCGGAGAAATGTTGAGGCCGAGCTTGGAAATGCGAAGGAAAGGACGAGCCGAGCTTGGAAATGGCGGGAGATGGTGGAGTTATCGTGTTCGCATGTGGTGCAAAGGAAAGGACGAGCAGAGGTGGATTTGCGACGGAGCTGCGTGATGGAGTTGGTGGGGCAGAGGACGGCGGAGAAATGTTGAGGCCGAGCTTGGAAATGCGGTGCTCGTGGGAAGGAAGGAGCGATTGTAAATGGAGGAGAAAGATAGGCCGAGGGGATGCGTGGAAAGAAGGCTAGGAGCAGATAAAATTTGAAAGAAAAGAAGAGAAAAAAAAATGGTGTTATCTCTTCTATCGAATGGACAGAAAAATGAACAAACCGAAATAAATGTAAAGTGACCAATGAAATATAGAAAGTCACGTGTTGAATTCAGTGAACATAAATGTCAGAGGTTATTGGTTAATTTACGGTGAGCAAATGAATGGTCATGAGAACTTAAAAAGCTAAAATTTTGGAACAGATACGGGTACCATTTACACGGATTCCGCTGCGTACCGGATTTCAAAACACAGAATTGAATATACCGTAGAGATCAGCACGACGAGATGATCAAAACGGCTTGCAGATATCAGTGGCACGATCAACGTATCAAAAGTCGATAATCAGTACCGAAAAATGCTGCTGATTTGTCGAAAATAAGATAGACTGAGCAATAAGAGTCCAAATATGAAGAACATAATATGACGTCTCACTCAGAAGATGATTTACAAATTTATTGTATAAAATATTCAGGTTTGGAAAACATTTTATTATCATCAAATTTTAACCGATTTAAATTGAAATAGAATTACACAATAAAAATAAACTTCCATATTATCTGATGAAAATTTACCACTTGTTATGTTTAAATAGACGTATTCCAAATATCAAATTTTTATTTCAAAATTTTATTGTTTAAAATTTCACAATATTTCAATTAAATATATTAATAAAATAAATAAAATTATTAAAAAATTTACTAGTCGTTACATTTATACAACGATGGACACGTGATAAAAAGTAGTAATTGCTTAAGTAATGAAATTTGAAATATTCCGACTACTTGGATTGAAGATGGTTTATGTCACAACCCGCATATTTTGCGATTGTATATTTAAATGTTGAAATTTAAATATGGCATCGTTAGTCGGATTAATGTCTGAAATGCTACTTTTTGTAAACAGTCGAATTAGGACTCGAGACCCCTTCCATTGAGTCCAAAATGTCGTTTGCGACCTTTTTGAGTATAAATATCGATATGTTTGGAGTTGAGTAGAATTTTGCTATTTTTCTATTTTGGGCTTTGGGTTTGGGTTTCAGCCCACTAACCCAACATAATACCCTAACTCCTCCTCCAACTCCTCTTCATTCATTTCATTTCCATTTTCCTAATACTCAAGCCCTAAAAGAAAAAATGGGGGAAAAGAAAAGAGATCAAAATTCCTAAGCCCTAGGTTCTTAGGAAATTCCAATTCAAGCTCTAGAAATCAAGGAGAAGCTTAGGTAAGCATCCTCTTCATCTTCTCCATCTCAATTCCTCTCCAATTTTCAGAAATATCCTATAACCTAATTTAGGAATATTTGCTTATGATCTTAGATTTGGAGCTTCTTGAGTTGAAGTTGAAGAGTGGTTGATCTTGCCTTGTTTTAAAGCTTCTCATTCATTGTTTTTGTTTTTAAAGGCGAGTTCTTGAACTCACATCTATGTCTATACCTTTGATAGTGTTAGGTATGAATTCCTAACATCTATTTCTTTTCCATTTGCTTTTGAAATGGATTGGTTTTATTAATATTCCAATTTTTGGTATTTTGAAGTCAAAATCTATGAAAATCCTTATATGGATGTTTGGGCATGTTATTTGGAGTGTATAGATGTGTTTATAGGGTTTGGTTGTCGCTTGACATCGATCTCTAGCCATCGTCGCTCATTCGTTGTTTCGAATTTGATTTGGCCATCATTGGCCTGGGCAAAGTGTTGCCCTGAGCTTCAGCTCAGACGTCTGGTATTAAGGTTAGGCGTCTGGAGCTACGGGAATAAAATTCCAGTCTTTCAGCTCAGACGTCTGAACTTATATCCCAGACGTCTGGGCGATCTGGAAGAAAATTCCAGAGCTTCAGCTCAGACGTTTGGGATAACCACCAGACGTCTGGAGCTGCTTATTTCAGCCAAGTTGCCTATTTCGAGTAGATTTCCGTTTTAATCGATTTTGTGGTTGATCCGATTAGTTGTTGTCATTTATTATCGACTTCGATGACTTCTTTTCGGGATTTTTGGGAATATCCATTTGATGGATTTGATATCGATTTCTATGGTTTTGGTTCACGACATCGAACATGAATTTATAGTCGGTTGATTGATTGTTTCTACAATCATTTCTGTGATTTGTCACTTTCAAAAATTCAAAGGTTTCTATACTAGTAGTAAATATTCAAACGCTTTCACAAAGATGATTTCAATACCATTTTTAATACAAAACTCGTTTTTAAATCCGTTTTTCAATCTATTAGTATATACAAACCTTTACCTCATTCGTAGGAGAAATCCAATTAAACGACTTAGCAAAACAAGTGGTATGAAACGCTTGCGTTTACTTCGTCGGTTAATTCTTAGACTTGTTCGATTGAAATCTTGTGACAATTTTCGAGTGTAAATCTACAATTTGTTTGTAAATATTAAAGTTGAGCCGGTGGTTATAGGACATGAAGCTAAACTCATCTATTTACTAGCTTAGTGTAATTTACACTTTTATTGATCAATGACGATCATTTTGAGGTTTAGACTAGCATCATGCGATGTCTCTTTGTCCGCGAGGGGGACAGTACCCCGTTATGTTGAGCTTCATCTCATTTTTATAGGATAGCAACCTATTGTTTTATGGAGCTTCGTCTCAATTTTTATAGGCCAGCGACATATGGTTTTATGGAGCTTGGTTCATCGGGCGTACGGTTGTTGTACTACATCGTTGTTCCAGCTTATCAGGTTCATCGGACGTACCGTTATTGTACTACGTCGTTGTTTCGAATTATTTGAGTATCATGTTCCTCGGGCGTACCGTTATTGTACTACATCGTTGCAGCGACTCTATGGTTAGCGACCATGGGGTAGCGTCCCGTTTGTGATACACATGTTGGTGAGTTTTCATGCTCCCGTTTTTGATAGGCCTCCCTCTTTGTGTGTTCTGGATTTCTAATTGTTGATTTCTGGAATTTGTGCTTCACCAAACTTTGCGATTGACATTGATATGTTTTGTCAATATTTGGGGTTTGGTGAATAAGCTAAAGAATGTGATATTCTTTATGGGTATTTGATGAGATTTGAGATATTGTATGATTTTTATTGTTATTGAATGTATACTTGTCACAGTATGGCATTATTGTTATCATACATTTTTGTGGCATCTCTTATCCTATCTCATTTTATATGATATTTATAGATAGACTAATCCGTTTATTATTTTTCGTCTTAAATAATACTCGGGTCAGACCGAGGTGTTACAGGTGCTTCCACTTGACTTCTTAGCAGAGGCTAGCTTCTGACTTTTGGCTAACTACTTTAGCTTAGTAGTTTTTGCTTTTATACATTTGAGTTATGTAACGCCCCACCTTTTTGTACGCTTAAGCAGACACATGTGCCAACTTAAACCATACAAAAGGGCGGACTGTTATGGGGCAAATAAGAAAAAGTGGAGAAATAAAAGAAACAAAATAGAATCTTGCAGCGGAACGATAAAATATAATAATCAAATAACAGTTCATGAAGCTGTTTTATAAAACATTTGATTATACTTATACAATACATATTAGAGTTACACATACCAGAGAATGATAATTATGCAGTGGAATACAATGGTGTAGTAGAATATATAACAAATATTAATAACAAAATCTTCGTCTTCGTCCTTCAGAAATAGGGCCTTCAAATCCTGAAATGCTCAGGCTGACCCGAGCGAATTGAAAAGACAAAACACTCGAGTCAGAACTAAAAGATCTTATGTAAGTTAAATCGATGAAATAAATATGAGTGTAAACGGCGTCAGAGATGTTTATGGGGTTTGACATCTCCTATCCAGTATCTAACGTGAGTGCAGTAACTTAAGAAATGTTCGGGATTCACATCTCTTAAGGATCCGTTAAACTATCTACTATGTAGTAATATACGCTATATACAGTAGTGTCTAATCAGTAAAGTATAATCATATAGAAAATAGCGTTAAGGGGATGGTGAACCTTAACGCGATCGGATCTTTGAACCAAAATCGTAGTGGGTTCGATATGGTAGGTGACACGGCACACAAGGCAATGCCAGGGTAGATATACCAATTACGCATCCGGACTGGTGGTGACGCATAGCAGCCACTACCGCCCACCTCGAACAACACTCCCAAATCAAGGGTGGCCACCAAGTCAATCATATGTAATAGAATGGTATCGAAGAAGTGTGTCCGATCAGAGGTGCTACCTCCTTGGTCCGTCAATCGCTCCTGTTTTAACCACCTTATGCCAACTCACGGGAGTTGGGTCCACGTATATACCTTAGGATCGTTGCCACCATCCTACTTCATTCTGGAAACTCCACCGCGTACACAGTTGTCAAAGTGGTTTTCGGTATCGACAGAGAGTATGTCCATATCCGATCCTGGTCTCTTTAACAACCAATCGTTATTATAACACTGTGGTCATTTACAAATATATATATACTTTTAAAAACACAATCATTGCCCTTTCAAAACATATCCTTTACTACAAAATAGTATATACTTTAAAACCAAAATATTTTTTCCATTTCAAAACATATCTTTTACTTCAAAATAGTATATACTTTAAACCAAAATATTATTACTATTTCAAACCCAATCTATCAATGTATTATTTCCATTTCAAAACCCAATTCAATAATATATCATTTCCATTTCCAAAATGTAACAACCCATATATTTGGACCATTTAAATTGACAATAATCCACACATGTCAACTTAAATAGTGCAAAACACGAATCATTATTGGAGTATATGTATATAAATGAGAATCATCATAGAATCACAGAAAATACAACATAATAGAATAGTGCAGCGGAAATACAACATAGTCATAAGAGTAGTTCATGAAGCTACCCATAAATATAACAATGTCTCAAATAAAAGAAATACAGCAACATAGATGTCTAAATAGTCCAAATGGAAAGAACAATACTGATAAGATAAGATGGTGATAGTCTTCGGTCTTCAGCTCCAAGTAGAACAGCAACAGCAATCCTCAGTCTGATCCGAGCATATGCACAAACAAACACTCGAATCAGGACATATATTCTTATACAGGTAATATGGTTCAAAATTTGAAATAACAATAACTCAAAGATGATTGGAATAAACATCTTTCAGGATCCGATAAACTATCTATACATAGTAGTGTACGATAAATAGATAATGTCTAACAGTAATGTAAAATATCAAGATAGTGTTAAGGCGTCACCATTATTCCCCTTAACACATTTTATATAAGCATTATAGTCTATACAGCACTGTAAACTCCACCGTAAACTAGTGGGATATCAGGGAGTACTCCATAGGTATAATACAAAACAAATTCATAGTGGTCGCGTATATGGGAATACAAGTATGACAAGGCACATGAGGCAATACCCAAGGTAGTGACACTACCGTTTGCCTGATCCGGACTGGTGAGAACGCATCGCCGCAGCGATCGCAACACCGTGAAACAACACTCCCAAATCAAGGGTGCACACCAATCAATCACAAAGTAAATAAATAGTTTACGAAGAAGTGTGTTCACTTGAGGTAGCTAATCCTCCATTGGCCCGGCACGGCTCCTGTTTTAGTCATTTCCAATTTGACACAAGTGTCAAAGCTATCCATTATCGTTCACTTTCTTCAGTCATCGCGTTCGTCTATCCAACCACTTCATTCTGGATCACACTCCGCGCGTAGTTATTAAAGTGGTTTCCGGTTTAGACAGTGAGTATGTCCCTAACCGATTCCGGTTCCTTTAATAACCTTCGTAATTATAACACCGATTGGTCGCTTAATAAATTTCAAAACCAAATCAATTTCAATTTCAATTGGAATTCGTAAATCGAAAATTCGTTAGTCTTTCTAAATCAATTTTCCAAGATTACATCTCATAACTTCCCAATTTCAATTTCAAAATTTCTATAATTCAATTTCGAAGTTTCAATTTTAAAACAATTCAAATATTCATTGCATTTTGTATATCAGTTCATTCCTAAATCATTTAACTTAATTTACGTTCAAATCGATTTTAAACTCAATTGTCGATTTCATTTGATATTCATTCAATTTATTTATCATTAAAACAATTTCAATTAAATTTCCAATTCATTACATTACTACTTAAGTTCATTTTCATTATCAAAGCTTACAACTTTATCAAATTACATTTGTCAAATCCAATTCTTTAAATTTCAAATCTTTCATTTGTTCGATAAAACGCATTCTATTTCTTATTAAAGAAATTCATTTCGTTTATTATGTACTTAGTTACACATTTAAAAAACTCAATTAAATAAACTTAGTTTCACTTATTCAAAAATCCAATTTCTCTTAATAAGAAATTTTTTAATTCAATTTAGTTATTAAATAATTCAATCTATTTCAATTATCAAATAAATTCAAATCTTAATTATTACTTAATTTATTAACAAATTTCAAAACTTAATTATTTCTAATTTCAAACTTAATTATTAAGAATTTCCAAAACTTAATTATTACAATTCAAATTTAAACAATGTTCTTTGTCAATTACTATGATAATATTTGTTTCAAATTTCAAATATTCACATTTCACATTCATTCGAATTTACATCTCATTTTATTCAAATCTTTATCATTTGTTAAATAAAACCTTATTTTATTTTAAATCAAAACATTGACCAATCGGGTTTAATTAAATTTTATATCCTAGGTCAAAGTTATTTGGGTATTTATCATTTCAACTGATTCCATTTCAATTCAAAATCAAAACATACAAAGGGAACTTGCAGTGTGATAGCTGGGATGGTGTCAAAGTAAATAAACAAGCAATAGCATCCATTCACAACAATTTAACAATTTTTCAAATAATCCCGAAATAATCGTATTAATTCGCATTTGTTATTTATGCAAATTAATATAATTATTCCTAGAATCTACACTATCATTTCATGCAGATTAAAGATTATTACAATTTCACTTGTCGTTCAATTCAATTTCAAAACTACAACAATTAATCCAAGATACATTTCAAAGGTTCAAGGTGTAATTTTTCAAATTTACGTGTCTATTAACTTAACAATTAAAAGGGTCAAGTTTAACCAATCAAATTTAACATATGAAGGGGTCAAGTTTAGCAAATCAAAGTTCGACATATATAATCCAAATTAAATTCGTTAACTATCCTATATCAAATTTACTTGCAAATTATTTGCCACTTTACACTAGCAATCAATATTCAATTCAATCACATAGCAATCATTCAACAAAACAAACTAGCATAAGAATATAGTCGTGAAAATTAATTCACCTTCCGTGGATAAAGAAATTTGACGATGAAGCAAAAGAAGCACGAAAAGAGTCGGTACAGCATGAACAACGGACACGAAGACGGAGAAAAGAACAAAAGCTGAAGATCGATGCTGCTGCGAAAGAAATCAGTCGGTCGCTGCAATAACAAGCAAAGAAAAGTCGGTTACTAATTACACAACAAATCGATACCGTTCGATTTTTTTTTTCTTCTTCTTTTCCTTTTTTTTTATAACACGCACGCACACAACGGATCTCACACGCATGACTTTCTCCAAAGAATACAAAGGGAGCACATTTTCAATGCACGCACGTCCCAAGGAAAAATGCATATTTGCATGCCTACTCACCCCTTCTACTTCAACAATCACCCACCCCTTAATGCATGCCTACATACGTTTGTTTCTTCTTCTTTTTTTTTAAAAAAAACTCACGCATCTACAACCTTACTACACACAAATTAATACACGCACAGCACATGCACTTCATCGCCTCAACATTTACATGCATATAACTATACACGTTCACAATCCAATACATGCACGCTAGATCACAGCACCACACACACGCACCCAGATTCCATCATTCTTTTCTCTCTTTTTTTTCTTTTTTTTTCAGATGCGGGGTGCACATGCAATCGCACATGCCCAGCATTGCCCACACGTGTGCACTCGCGAGGTTAGTAGGTGATCTGGTGGAGGAGGTCGAACAAGTGGTGGGATGTTGGTGATGTCGTACGGAGGCGAAGTGAGGAAGGTCGGATCGTGGGGCAAAGTGATGGGAGTGGGAGGGTCTGTGAATGCTAGGATTTAACAGCTTTGGTGGAGGCAAAGGGGACGTGCGTTCCCTTTTCTTCTTTCGACCGCATGTATTACATTTTTTTCTTCTTATTTTATTTTGTTTGCTGAAAGAAAAATGTGAGGTAGAATGAGAAGGAGGTATGGCTTACCTGAAGAGATTGGAATGAATTGTGAAGAGGTACAGTGAATGAGGATGATGCGTTTCTTTACTTTTTAAAGTTAGTGACAGTAAATATTTCTTAAAATTCCAAACGTTACGTGAATTTCCAACGTTCACCCTATTTCCAAGGTAACCCCTTAGCTTCCAACTACCCAATTAAATACATCAGCTGAGATTAGATTGTTTTTAAATTTTAGTGAATACGGGTTAAAGATGTGGGCTGGAATTGTTAACCGGTCCGTCCGGAACGGTCAATTTTAACGCGACGCTTTTCGACTGATTCTGATTAACACGAATAAGTATACCGTTTTGATCAGTGCGATGACGCGCTTACAACGGTACACAGATTATGGTGGTACGATGTTTATTACAAAATTTCGAATTTTATATTATCGGAAAATGCAGGAAAATGCCGAAAATAAGATCGACGGAGCTAAAGAAATCCGAATTTTGAAAAACGAAAATGACGCCTTGCTCAAAAGATGATTTAGAATTTTTCTATGTAAAAATATTCGGGGTTGGAAGATAAAAATTTTCGCGTTTTAAAATGAACTGTTATACAGTAAAACGCGAACGAAATTTTCAGTGATATTTTACGATGAAATTTTTTCTATATTTATATCTATCTGGACGTATCCTATAAATAAAGTTTGGATGTTAATTTAGATCGTTTATAATTTCAAAATTTTTATTGAAACGATGAATTTAAAATTTTAAATCGGGTCGGAAATTTGGGGTCGTTACAATCTCCCCCACTCAAAACTTTTCGTCCTCGAAAAGGAACGAGACGAGTGAAGTAGGAATGAAATAAGCAGAAAAGTCAATATAGATTTTTTTTTGAGAAATTTGAATTATACCTGAAATTAGTAATTCGGGGTTTGAATCCCGAATATTATCCTCGATCTCCCATGTACAATCTCGCTCATCCACACTCCACTGTACTTTGACGAGATTTACCGACTTCCTTCTAAGTTGCTTTGTCTCACGATCGACTATCTGAAGTGGCTTTCGCTCAATAGTCAAGTCAGGCTCAGTAACTATCTCTTCCAACTGAGCAGTAGGGATGGTCATGGATGGATCGTGTACAACTTTACGAAGATGTGAGACGTGGAATACGTTGTGCACACGGCGAACTTCTCTGGTAATGCGACTCTATAGGCCAATGTTCCTACTCTTTCCGTAATCTCAAACGGACCAACAAATCTGGGAGCAAGCTTCCCTTTTCTTCCAAATCGAACAATATTTTTCAAAGGCGACAATTTCAGAAATACTTTGTCTCCTATACTGAATTCAAGATCTCTTCTCCTTCTGTCAGCATAGCTCTTTTGTCTATCCTGCGCCGTCTTTATCTTCTTCCTGATTTCTTCGACTTTTTCAGAAGCTTCCATAATCATTTCTGGTCCAAGCACTAATCGATCTCCAGACTCAATCCAACAAGCTGGCGATTTGCACGGCCGTCCATATAAGGCTTCGAACGGTGCCATACCAATGCTTGCCTGATTTATTAAATAGGATTAATTCAAGTTCAAATGTACTTATTCAATTGTGAAATCAAATTTCTTTACCTGGTAACTATTATTATAAGTGAATTCTACCAAGTGAAGATGGTCTTCCCAGGAACCACCAAAGTCAATAGTACAAGCTCGGAGAAGATCTTCCAAAATCTGATTCACCCTCTCAGTTTGCCCATCTGTCTGAGGATGATAAGTTGTGCTCAGATTCAGTTTGGTGCCCAAAGTATCCTTGAATGCTTTCCAGAATTTACTAGTGAAAATAGGATCTCGATCGCATACAATACAGGATGGTACACCATGAAGTTTAACAACTTCTCTCATGTATACCTCGGCCAAACTCGAAGTTGTACGAGTGGACTTGACTGGAATAAAGTGTGCGGACTTCGTCAGTCTATCGACAATCACCCAAATGCTTTCGTTACCCTTTCTAGTCCTTGGTAGCCCGTCAATAAAGTCCATAGAAATTTGTTCCCACTTCCAACCTGGAATCTCTAGAGGTTGAAGCAATCCTGCTGTCTTTCTGTGGTCAGCTTTAACTTGTTGGCAAGTTGTGCATCTGCTGACATAGGTAGAGATATCACATTTCATCCCACTCCACCAATATAACTTCTTCATATTCTGGTACATTTTTGTGACACCGGGATGAAATGAAAGCGAAGACTTATGGTTTTCTCTCAGCATTTCCTGTCTATGACCATCAACATTACGAACACAGATACGATCATCAATTCTCAAGACTCCATTACTATCAACATGTGCACCCAATTTATTATCAGCATTTTCAACTTTGCCAAGAACTATTTCCTTGATGCGATAAAGCAAGGTGTCCTCATATTGCTTGGCTATAATACGATCCATAAGAGCTGGGGAGACGGAAAGCTGGAATAACATTCCTTCAACAAGATTACAACATATCATAGCTTGGTTTCTGCTCAAAGCATCGGCTACGGCATTTGCTTTCCCCGGAGTGTAGTTAATATCAAGATCATATGCAGCTAGAAATTCGAGCCATCGGACTTGTCTCTGATTCAAATCCTTTTGCGAGAAGATATATCTCAATGACTTATGGTCAGTGAATAACTCGAATTTTGTTCCCAATAGATAGTGCCTCCATAGCTTAAGAGCAAATACAACCGCAAGAAGCTCTAAATCGTGGGTTGCGTAGTTTGTTTCATGGGTCTTTAACTGACGACCCGCATAGGCAATAACTTTTCCTTTCTGCATTAAAACTGCTCCAAGACCATCTCGACAGGCATCTGTATAGACGGTCAATCCTTTGCTACCATCAATAACTGTAAGAACCGGGGCAGAGGTCAACTTCCGCTTCATCTCATTGAAGCTGCTTCGCACTTTTCGCTCCAAATAAATTTCACATTCTTTTTGGTCAGTGCGGTAAGTGGTGCGGCAATACGGGCAAAGTTTTCTATAAATCTGCGGTAATAGCCGGCCAAACCCAAGAAACTGCGGACATTTGAGGGATTTTGGGGGTCTCCCAATCTTGCAAATTCCAAAGATTCGAATTATGAAAATGATAAGTTGTTTTTGATAGAATTTGACAAGTAAGAATAGAACTTACATTGATTATGGCGATCTTAGCTGGATCGACCGAAATTCCATTCTCTGAAACAATATGGCCAAGAAATCGAACTTCATCTTTCCAAAAATGGCATTTTGAAAACTTGGCTTTAAGCTGATGACTGCGTAGAGTTTCAAGAAAAAAAGCCAAATGTTACCTATTGTGATATCCCGGAAATTTGGCAATATCAATTTAATAATCATTATTAATAATTAAATTGATTTGTTGATTTATTTTATAAATTGACAAGTTTATTCATTTTAAAAAGCTAATGTTATTATTTTCCACTTAGAATAATATATTTGTATATATTGAAATGAAGAAGTATTGATTTGAATTTAATAAGTATTTTCAAAACTTTAATATATAATTTGTAATTTGAAATGTTAATTTGGTTTAATATTTTTTTTAAAATGATATTTGAGATTTAGAATCAAAAGTTCATTTGTTTAATGGTCTTTCATTTTTAATTTTTATCATAAGATAAATGGATTTAAAATTTTGTATAAGAAGTTGAAACTAAATTTCTCAAATTTATAAACATTTGATTTGATCAAAATTTTAAGTAAGTGTTCATATGAAATCTAAAAGCTTATTAATATAAAATAAAAACATTTTATAACCATGTAAATATTACATACATATGCATATTACATGCTTATAGTTTTAATAAATTTAAATAAGATAATAACATTTGTAAATAATAAATAAACATTAATTAAATCTCTAATAACACTTGTAAATCAAATAATACTTATAAAACACTTGTAAACATATCAATTTATGTTAAAGACAAGTGTAAACTTAGGAGCATATGTGTAAGTTAACTAAAACATCTATGGGACAAATGTCTTTCTCTTAATAATTAAGTTTAAAATTCAATTGTAAATAAAAAGAAGGGTTTTATTTTTCAGAAAAAAATCCCTCTTCTTCTTAACTGAACGTACAAAAATAGATCAAAAATTGAGGGAGTAAAACTGTAAGTCTGGAAATCAAATGCAAAGCAAAAAGAAGATTAAAGGCAAAATTGAATAACAGCTTCAGATCTCCAATGTCAATCTGAAGTCATGCAATCAGATAAGGCAAATTTAATAGCAGTTCCAAATTCTTCAAATGCAACCTGAAGATCAGAGAAATTAATCAAACAGCAAAGTTTAAAAATTCAACAAGCAAAAACAAAAGAAATTCAAATCTGGAACATGCAGCTTGGAACAAATCTATTTTCTGCTTCTCTGTTCTCTGCATTTTGTCTGGTGAGTAAATGAAATTTAAAAACAGTTTTTAATCTTGAATTTCTGCTCGTTCTTGTGAATGAACATCTTCTGTTATCTGGATATTGGAATTAAAATTGGATGCATGCTTGAATTATACAGTTTTGAATGTCTGTGTAGTTTATATGAGCTCTGTGTGATATTAACAGATATCATTTCTCTAATAAGATCAATAACTCCATTTTTAATTCGAATTTGCTTATGATCTGTAAACAAAAGATGTTTGAAATCAGGTAGCCTTCCATCTAAAAATAGTTTTAGGTTTTTTAGAATGGATATTTAGTTCAAATTTTATAATTTACAGTAAAATCTTAAAGTGAGTCAAAAATTAATTGAATCAAATTTGAGTTTGAATTGCATAATTGAATTCACTATAGGAAATCATGAATTTTAGTATATATATCATGATTTATAGTTTGGTAATTGAAGAGAATTTTGGGATTTTCTGTTTTGGGTTTATCTGGCAATTCACGGCGAACTATGGTGATCTGGGTGCCGAGGTTGAGAATGGAGGATGAGGGGATGATGAAGTTCATCAGAAAAATCAAATTGGAATTTATTAATGTAAGGGTTGATCGATAATCGAGGAAGTAGGGTTTTCATGCTTGTTTGTGTCGTCGAGTTTTCAGAGGGGATCGCGACGTCGAGGTGTTATCGGAGGCGATCGCGTGGCGTGCTATGGGAGCTGGAAGACGAGTGTGAGATACGGTGAGGATGGTGAGGCTTCTCGAATCAGAGATCATCGGAGGCGAATGGGTTTTCCAGTGAGGTTGTGTTCCCAGGTGATGGTTCAAATGCTCGAATTCGAATCTCGTTCGAATCGAGGAGATTGGATTGGTCGTTCGTGATGTTATGGTCAACGTTGACTTGTCGGAGGCCATCGTGGAGTTCACCATCGACCGGCGTGGATGTGCACGTTTATGTGCACGGTTACGTGCATCTGAGAATCTGGTTTGGGGAAGATAGCGATTGACCGGGTTTCGTTCGGGGAAGGTTCGAGTTTTACTCGAAGCGGGAAAGTGTGGGTTGAACTCGAGAGTTCTTCGTGTTTTTGATCGTTTTACTCGAGTTTGGAATTAGCAGGCATTAAGATTTTAAAAGGAAAATGTTTTAAAGTTTTAAACAAAAGAAAATTTGTTTTTGTAATGATTTCTGAGTTTTAAAAATAAAGGTAAACAAGATTTTAACTTTTAAACTAATTTATTTCTAGAATAATTGTTTTAACATGTTTTAGATATTTAAATAAATAAGTTTTTAAAGAATAGGAAAGAAGATTTTCAAAATAATTTTTGTATTAAAATTTAATTCAAATAACTTAGAAAACTTTTAAAGATTTAAAAGTCAAATTTTGAATATCTAAATTTGTTTTAAGTTATAATAGAATTCTAAAGTATTTTATTTTAAATTAAGTTTAAAGATTCAGATTGGGTAATCAATTAAAATAAGGAGTTATCTTAAGTAATTAAGAGTTTTGATAAATTAAAGATAAATTAATATGGGAAGATAAATTAAATTATTGGTCAATTTAATTAATTTAATTAAGATAAATTGTTTTCTTAATTAAGATCTCTTAAATATAAGGAGTTAAGAAATTATTTAATTAGTTAAATAATTAGTTAAATAATTAACTAAGTAATTAATAGTGATTAATTAAAGATAATCACTTATAAATAAATTAAGTATAATTACTTGTTGAAGTAATTAAGGAATAATTTCTGAATGTAATTTAGTAAAGATAAATTTTTTTTTATAAAGTAATTAGAAGATAATTATTTTACTAAATGAAAATGATTAAGAGTTAATCACTTGTTATTAATTTAATAATTTATTAAATAAAATTAATTAAAGGATTAGGTTAATCAAAGATGATTAAAAATGGTGGTTTAATTAAGGTTAATTAATAATGTAATTAATTATTTGTGAAAGTAATTAATTAAAGTAATTAATTAATGGAAGTAATTAAGGGAAGTTAATTACTGGATTAGATTAATCAAAGGTGATTAATAATTATGGATTAATTAAGAATAATTATTTAATGTAATTAATAAAATAATTAAAGGTGTAATTAGGGATCATTAGTTTATAATTAATGATGTGATTAAGAGTTGATTAATTAAAATTAATTAATCAAATGATAACTAATTAATTATAATTAGTTAAGGATTAAAGTAATTGATTATAATTAATTAATTAATTAATGAAGTAATTAAAGGTTAATTACTATATTGGTTAAGAGTAATTAATTTGTGAAATTAATTAAGAATAATTACTTAAATGTAATTAAAGTATAATTAATCAAGGTGATTAATTAAAATGGATAATTAGAGGAAGATTAATTAATTTATTGTAATTAATTAATGATTATATAAGTAAGATTTATAATGATAAGTAATTAATTTAATTTACTTTAATTTAATTAAGAGATGAAGTAATTAATTTAATTCACTTTAAATTAATTAAAGATAGAGATAGTTAATTTAATTCATATTAAATTAATTATGTTATGATTAAGTAAAGCATTGCTTATATAAGAATGAATGACATTGATTGTCTTGAATGGATGTAATCTCAGAAATGAGATAAGATGTTGTGTGATATGAATGCTTGGTTGCATTATGATGATAATATAGATTAACTATTGTGATATTGATATGGATTACCTATTTGATTATGAATCATCTGTTTAATTGATAATGTGATTATCAGTTGTGAATTGTGAATTATCTATCTGTATGAATATAGATAAGTTAAATTGTTTAAACCTTTAAACAACTTGGCCTTAAAAGATACGTTTTGGATTTCGATGAGACCGGGATCGGGTTTCCGTATACCGGTATTCCAGGTCTGGAGACCCGAATACCACATCGATCCAAATTAACGATAGGTCGTGAATCTCAAGTGAAGGTGAAGATTCAGAGTGCAAGGGTTATTGTCGTTAACTCTGAGGGTGATTCCAAAACGAGTGTAGCGAGATAATGCCTTCGGTTTCGTTCGAACCCGGAACGAACTTGTATGGATTGAATGCTTTCAACACATCGTCAGGCGGACGATGAGCATTCTAAGTGATATGTTCTGATTAAAGGTAATCGTAACCTTAAGCCTCATCAACCGGGAATGGCTAAAACAGGGGAGGTGCAGCAAGGCTTCGTGGGTAGCGCCCATTGAGAGCAAGATAGATCCCTGTCTAGAGGTCCCTTTCTATATTTCGGCTTAGTGGGTAGTTGGAACTGCAGCCAACTACGGGGTTGTCTTGTTCGGGATTATCCAGTAAGGGATGGTTCCGGCTTTGTGTTGCAGGGGAGCGGGCGTACTCCTCGGTACGGTGATCTAGGCCACGTACTGTGACGGGCGGTACCCCAGTAGCCCTGCCATTGTATGGAATCCAAACTCCAATAAGTGCCGTACGTATTAGTTGTGCCCAACTATGTTGGAATGTGAGATGTAAGCATTTCAGCTATTTCTGTATTTTACTTGGAAACCCTAGACCCTATTATAATATAACTGGATTTCCTATCAAATGTTTTAGTTAGCGTAAGGTAAAAACTTACCCATGTTTATGTGTGGGAAGTCTTACGTGATACTTTTGTTTTCAAAGGTTTTCAAAGTTAAGCAATTTAAACCGTTTACTCACACCAGACCCATGTCTGACCCAAGTGTTTATTTTCTGTTTTATTAAACTCTTGGGTACTCAATATTGTATTGAGTAGTCGAGGGATTCAGGTTAGTCTTGACGAATACTGGAGGAGCTGAGGAGCAGGAGGCTTCAGCGAGTAGATATATAGAGTTTCTGCTGTGTTTGTATTAGTCTGTATTGTACTGGTGTACTTGTGTTGTATAATAGACAGAAGTTTATAACTGTCTATTCTGTGATGTATAAATTGTGTACTCTGATGTATATGATACTATGTAATATCTTATGTGATAATATATTTCTCGTTCCGCTGTGAGATTTCTGATGTATTGTTGTTCTCTCTTCTTTTCTTTTCTTCTTCTATCCCTTTCTTTCTTCATAACGATGCGTCTTTCTGGGCAAAGAAAGTCGGGTCGTTACATTTGGTATCAGAGCGGTAGGTTGAGTGAATACCTAGGCTCTGGAGTGGTGTCTATCTTGAGAGCGCGTATTTGTAATTTTTAAATAACTATATATATATCTATTCTACCTATTTGTTGGGTTACCTGTTCGGGTTTTCCAATATGAGTTATAAGGGTAGATAGGGTGGTGGTTTGTGTAACACGACTACCAATGGTTAAAGTCCGAGTGTTGAGGTTGGAAGTGTATCTATCGAGACTGTAGACCTAATACTGTCTCGAGTAAGCTTTGCTGTGGTGAAAGATTTCATCGATCTCCGAAGGAAACCTGTTAAGGTTCGGAGTTTATCTTTGAAATTGGATGAGCAAAAGCGAATGATGGTATCTTGGTAACTTGTGGAAGAAGTAGCTGTGTGGTGAGACGCAGTGACTATGGATGTTTCCAAAGATGTTTCTTTTGGAGCAAGTTTTAGGAAGTATATCTGCTTCGGTGTGGTGGCTGGGTCCAGCGGGGTGTTTATGTTTGATTTGAGGTCCGAGTTTCTCGAAGAGTTTTGGATTAGGAAGTCTTTGGCGTCAGTGTCAGCGGTGCAACTCGGAAGTGTTCTGTGTTGGCAGGAAGTTTTCTAGCTGAGCAGTTTTTCTAGAGGAGGAATCCAAAAGCAGCAGAGTGGATCCATTTCTTCGATGGATTGGTTAGTCAAGTATAAGCTATTCTGATTGATAAGAGAGAATAGTATCTTGAGATACTGGACCGGATTGATCGCAAAAGTGACTTGCGATAATTCGAGTGTTCTCATGGGTTATTGGAAATTGAGATTCCGTATCAACATGATTAGTGGAGTTACCGGAAGTTCAGCTTTGTAGGAGGATGTCTCCTAGAGAAGAAATTGGTGAAGTAACTGAAGATTGTTTGGAGAGGGATTGATCACACCTAATTTTCTGGAGAGGATTCTTCTGGGATGTTTTGACCAAGTGGAGTGGTTCACTAAGATTTTATGGTATGGTGAACTGTGGATGATCAAGTTTGTGCTCGAGTTTCTTCGACAGCATTCTCATCTATTCCAGATCAGAGTTGTGCAGCGGAAGCAAGATAGCAGCTATTCTAGAGTGGAAGCAACCAGAAGTTGTAATTTTCTTGGAGTAAAGGATTTCTATAGGAAATTCAAGTGTATCTCTAAGTATGAAGGATTTTTCAGGATTTGGAGGTAAGGTTGTCAAGTGCAACTGTTTGGCTATTTCAGATAGGAGAAGTAGTTCGAAGTGCTCTAATGATTGTGGAGTAGAGTTGTGTTCTGGATTTTGGCGTATTTTTGGAAACCATTTTTAGGATCCGGAAATTGGTTTGATTATTTCAGGAAGCATCAGCAAGAGCTAAGCTGATCAGGAAGGATGAAGTGACTCAGGATCGTCAAAGGAGTTATACAGTTAAGAATTGATGGAATTTGGAAATTGAAGTTGAAATTTGGATATTATTTAAGTTTTCTCCGATCAAAGGAGATATAAGGTGTGGAAAAACTAAAGAGCTAGTTCCGGAAGTATTTTGAGTTTTTCTGTGTTCTCTGGAAATTAGATTTTTATCCCCAGGATTTAGTTGCCAGTTCGGATAACTGGAATTCATTTTATTTCATGTTTCTCTAAGGGAATACGTGTTTGATCTGTCACTGGTTGTGAAATCAGCAGTTCAGAAGGATTTGGTAGTTGGGATGGTTTTGAGTTTAGTCTGATATCTTGTTCAGATTTGTGATCTAGATGGGAAGGAGTTCTAGATTATTGTAGATAGTTAGTTAAGATTCTGTAGAACGAGTATCCCGGTATATATATATACTTGGGGAAACTCGAGGAAATTCTATCCAGAATTTTGACTGGATAGTTAAATTTGTTTGATTAAATTGTTTACTATGGTTGCTATGATTGATAGTGTATGATTGATTGTGTGATTGCTGTTTAAAATTAAAAACTTTTGCTGGGTTATTAAATTATCTTTGCTTTTAAATTTCGGGGACGAAATTATTTTAAGGGGGGAGGAATGTGATATCCCGGAAATTTGGCAATATCAATTTAATAATCATTATTAATAATTAAATTGATTTGTTGATTTATTTTATAAATTGACAAGTTTATTCATTTTAAAAAGCTAATGTTATTATTTTCCACTTAGAATAATATATTTGTATATATTGAAATGAAGAAGTATTGATTTGAATTTAATAAGTATTTTCAAAACTTTAATATATAATTTGTAATTTGAAATGTTAATTTGGTTTAATATTTTTTTTAAAATGATATTTGAGATTTAGAATCAAAAGTTCATTTGTTTAATGGTCTTTCATTTTTAATTTTTATCATAAGATAAATGGATCTAAAATTTTGTATAAGAAGTTGAAACTAAATTTCTCAAATTTATAAACATTTGATTTGATCAAAATTTTAAGTAAGTGTTCATATGAAATCTAAAAGCTTATTAATATAAAATAAAAACATTTTATAACCATGTAAATATTACATACATATGCATATTACATGCTTATAGTTTTAATAAATTTAAATAAGATAATAACATTTGTAAATAATAAATAAACATTAATTAAATCTCTAATAACACTTGTAAATCAAATAATACTTATAAAACACTTGTAAACATATCAATTTATGTTAAAGACAAGTGTAAACTTAGGAGCATATGTGTAAGTTAACTAAAACATCTATGGGACAAATGTCTTTCTCTTAATAATTAAGTTTAAAATTCAATTGTAAATAAAAAGAAGGGTTTTATTTTTCAGAAAAAAATCCTTCTTCTTCTTAACTGAACGTACAAAAATAGATCAAAAATTGAGGGAGTAAAACTGTAAGTCTGGAAATCAAATGCAAAGCAAAAAGAAGATTAAAGGCAAAATTGAATAACAGCTTCAGATCTCCAATGTCAATCTGAAGTCATGCAATCAGATAAGGCAAATTTAATAGCAGTTCCAAATTCTTCAAATGCAACCTGAAGATCAGAGAAATTAATCAAACAGCAAAGTTTAAAAATTCAACAAGCAAAAACAAAAGAAATTCAAATCTGGAACATGCAGCTTGGAACAAATCTATTTTCTGCTTCTCTGTTCTCTGCATTTTGTCTGGTGAGTAAATGAAATTTAAAAACAGTTTTTAATCTTGAATTTCTGCTCGTTCTTGTGAATGAACATCTTCTGTTATCTGGATATTGGAATTAAAATTGGATGCATGCTTGAATTATACAGTTTTGAATGTCTGTGTAGTTTATATGAGCTCTGTGTGATATTAACAGATATCATTTCTCTAATAAGATCAATAACTCCATTTTTAATTCGAATTTGCTTATGATCTGTAAACAAAAGATGTTTGAAATCAAGTAGCCTTCCATCTAAAAATAGTTTTAGGTTTTTTAGAATGGATATTTAGTTCAAATTTTATAATTTACAGTAAAATCTTAAAGTGAGTCAAAAATTAATTGAATCAAATTTGAGTTTGAATTGCATAATTGAATTCACTATAGGAAATCATGAATTTTAGTATATATATCATGATTTATAGTTTGGTAATTGAAGAGAATTTTGGGATTTTCTGTTTTGGGTTTATCTGGCAATTCACGGCGAACTATGGTGATCTGGGTGCCGAGGTTGAGAATGGAGGATGAGGGGATGACGAAGTTCATCAGAAAAATCAAATTGGAATTTATTAATGTAAGGGTTGATCGATAATCGAGGAAGTAGGGTTTTCATGCTTGTTTGTGTCGTCGAGTTTTCAGAGGGGATCGCGACGTCGAGGTGTTATCGGAGGCGATCGCGTGGCGTGCTATGGGAGCTGGAAGACGAGTGTGAGATACGGTGAGGATGGTGAGGCTTCTCGAATCAGAGATCATCGGAGGCGAATGGGTTTTCCAGTGAGGTTGTGTTCCCAGGTGATGGTTCAAATGCTCGAATTCGAATCTCGTTCGAATCGAGGAGATTGGATTGGTCGTTCGTGATGTTATGGTCAAAGTTGACTTGTCGGAGGCCATCGTGGAGTTCACCATCGACCGGCGTGGATGTGCACGTTTATGTGCACGGTTACGTGCATCTGAGAATCTGGTTTGGGGAAGATAGCGATTGACCGGGTTTCGTTCGGGGAAGGTTCGAGTTTTACTCGAAGCGGGAAAGTGTGGGTTGAACTCGAGAGTTCTTCGTGTTTTTGATCGTTTTACTCGAGTTTGGAATTAGCAGGCATTAAGATTTTAAAAGGAAAATGTTTTAAAGTTTTAAACAAAAGAAAATTTGTTTTTGTAATGATTTCTGAGTTTTAAAAATAAAGGTAAACAAGATTTTAACTTTTAAACTAATTTATTTCTAGAATAATTGTTTTAACATGTTTTAGATATTTAAATAAATAAGTTTTTAAAGAATAGGAAAGAAGATTTTCAAAATAATTTTTGTATTAAAATTTAATTCAAATAACTTAGAAAACTTTTAAAGATTTAAAAGTCAAATTTTGAATATCTAAATTTGTTTTAAGTTATAATAGAATTCTAAAGTATTTTATTTTAAATTAAGTTTAAAGATTCAGATTGGGTAATCAATTAAAATAAGGAGTTATCTTAAGTAATTAAGAGTTTTGATAAATTAAAGATAAATTAATATGGGAAGATAAATTAAATTATTGGTCAATTTAATTAATTTAATTAAGATAAATTGTTTTCTTAATTAAGATCTCTTAAATATAAGGAGTTAAGAAATTATTTAATTAGTTAAATAATTAGTTAAATAATTAACTAAGTAATTAATAGTGATTAATTAAAGATAATCACTTATAAATAAATTAAGTATAATTACTTGTTGAAGTAATTAAGGAATAATTTCTGAATGTAATTTAGTAAAGATAAAATTTTTTTTATAAAGTAATTAGAAGATAATTATTTTACTAAATGAAAATGATTAAGAGTTAATCACTTGTTATTAATTTAATAATTTATTAAATAAAATTAATTAAAGGATTAGGTTAATCAAAGATGATTAAAAATGGTGGTTTAATTAAGGTTAATTAATAATGTAATTAATTATTTGTGAAGGTAATTAATTAAAGTAATTAATTAATGGAAGTAATTAAGGGAAGTTAATTACTGGATTAGATTAATCAAAGGTGATTAATAATTATGGATTAATTAAGAATAATTATTTAATGTAATTAATAAAATAATTAAAGGTGTAATTAGGGATCATTAGTTTATAATTAATGATGTGATTAAGAGTTGATTAATTAAAATTAATTAATCAAATGATAACTAATTAATTATAATTAGTTAAGGATTAAAGTAATTGATTATAATTAATTAATTAATTAATGAAGTAATTAAAGGTTAATTACTATATTGGTTAAGAGTAATTAATTTGTGAAATTAATTAAGAATAATTACTTAAATGTAATTAAAGTATAATTAATCAAGGTGATTAATTAAAATGGATAATTAGAGGAAGATTAATTAATTTATTGTAATTAATTAATGATTATATAAGTAAGATTTATAATGATAAGTAATTAATTTAATTTACTTTAATTTAATTAAGAGATGAAGTAATTAATTTAATTCACTTTAAATTAATTAAAGATAGAGATAGTTAATTTAATTCATATTAAATTAATTATGTTATGATTAAGTAAAGCATTGCTTATATAAGAATGAATGACATTGATTGTCTTGAATGGATGTAATCTCAGAAATGAGATAAGATGTTGTGTGATATGAATGCTTGGTTGCATTATGATGATAATATAGATTAACTATTGTGATATTGATATGGATTACCTATTTGATTATGAATCATCTGTTTAATTGATAATGTGATTATCAGTTGTGAATTGTGAATTATCTATCTGTATGAATATAGATAAGTTAAATTGTTTAAACCTTTAAACAACTTGGCCTTAAAAGATACGTTTTGGATTTCGATGAGACCGGGATCGGGTTTCCGTATACCGGTATTCCAGGTCTGGAGACCCGAATACCACATCGATCCAAATTAACGATAGGTCGTGAATCTCAAGTGAAGGTGAAGATTCAGAGTGCAAGGGTTATTGTCGTTAACTCTGAGGGTGATTCCAAAACGAGTGTAGCGAGATAATGCCTTCGGTTTCGTTCGAACCCGGAACGAACTTGTATGGATTGAATGCTTTCAACACATCGTCAGGCGGACGATGAGCATTCTAAGTGATATGTTTTGATTAAAGGTAATCGTAACCTTAAGCCTCATCAATCGGGAATGGCTAAAACAGGGGAGGTGCAGCAAGGCTTCGTGGGTAGCGCCCACTGAGAGCAAGATAGATCCCTGTCTAGAGGTCCCTTTCTATATTTCGGCTTAGTGGGTAGTTGGAACTGCAGCCAACTACGGGGTTGTCTTGTTCGGGATTATCCAGTAAGGGATGGTTCCGGCTTTGTGTTGCAGGGGAGCAGGCGTACTCCTCGGTACGGTGATCTAGGCCACGTACTGTGACGGGCGGTACCCCAGTAGCCCTGCCATTGTATGGAATCCAAACTCCAATAAGTGCCGTACGTATTAGTTGTGCCCAACTATGTTGGAATGTGAGATGTAAGCATTTCAGCTATTTCTGTATTTTACTTGGAAACCCTAGACCCTATTATAATATAACTGGATTTCCTATCAAATGTTTTAGTTAGCGTAAGGTAAAAACTTACCCATGTTTATGTGTGGGAAGTCTTACGTGATACTTTTGTTTTCAAAGGTTTTCAAAGTTAAGCAATTTAAACCGTTTACTCACACCAGACCCATGTCTGACCCAAGTGTTTATTTTCTGTTTTATTAAACTCTTGGGTACTCAATATTGTATTGAGTAGTCGAGGGATTCAGGTTAGTCTTGACGAATACTGGAGGAGCTGAGGAGCAGGAGGCTTCAGCGAGTAGATATATAGAGTTTCCGCTGTGTTTGTATTAGTCTGTATTGTACTGGTGTACTTGTGTTGTATAATAGACAGAAGTTTATAACTGTCTATTCTGTGATGTATAAATTGTGTACTCTGATGTATATGATACTATGTAATATCTTATGTGATAATATATTTCTCGTTCCGCTGTGAGATTTCTGATGTATTGTTGTTCTCTCTTCTTTTCTTTTCTTCTTCTATCCCTTTCTTTCTTCATAACGATGCGTCTTTCTGGGCAAAGAAAGTCGGGTCGTTACACCTATGCTCTTTCTCGTCCTTAGAGAAAACGAGAATATCATCGATAAAAACAAGAACGAACTTGTTAAGAACATCCCTGAAAACTCTATTCATCAAGTCGACGAAATAAGCTGGAGCATTAGTAAGACCGAACGGCATAACCAGCCATTCAAAGAAACCATTCTCAGTGCGGAATGTTGTCTTAGGAATACTCTCCTCAGCAATTCTGAGTTGGTGAAAGCCAGTAACCAGATCGAGTTGAGAGAATACTTTAGCTCCATGGAGCTGGTCGAATAGATCGTTGATGCGGGGCATTGGATATCTGTTCTTGTGTGTGAGCATGTTTAGCTCTCTATAGTCCACACACATTCTGAGAGAACCATCCGATTTTGTGACGAACACAACTGCAGCACCCCATTCTGAATGACTTCGCCGAATCAAGCCTTTAGCAAATAAATCTTCAATTTGAGCATTCAGTTCAGCCTTTTCTTTAGGAGCCATTCTCCGGGGAGGAAGAACTACTGGTCGGGCACCAGGAATAAGATCAATGCGGAATTCGATTTCCCGCGGAGGTGGTAGAGAATTTACTTCTCCAAATACATCAGAAAAGAATTGAACAACTGGAGTAGAGCTTAATTCATTTGGATGGGAGTCAAGTGAAAATATAAAACTCCCAGCATATTCTTGAGGTGATTTGCCTTTAATAACCAAAGGCATACTCTTGTCATCGATGAGAGAGACTGTTCGAGCTTTGCATGAGATATTGGCTTCGAACTTCCATAGCCAATCAATGCCTAATAGTATATCGAATGCCTCGAATCCAAGGACATAGAAATCCCAAGTGAAGTGGTGAATGCCATGCATAAGAGTGACATATTTACAAACCCTTTTAAGGTTAGCGGGCCCTCCAATAGGGTTTGATACACATAAGAAAGTAGATGAAAGGAAGGGTTCCAAACCAAGTTTATTGCACAAATCAATAGATATGAAACTATGTGTTGTCTGGTATCAAATAGAACTTTAACGGGTAAAGTATGCAACATAAAAGTACTCTGTAATGTACCTTGGTTATCAGTAGGAGCAGGTGGGGTAGGTGGATCATGGGCGGAAGAAGTCATAGCAAATACTCCAGCCGTCTTTCCCTTTTTATACATAGGACAATCCCTCTTGAAATGGCCCGGCTGCAGACATACGTGACAGAGGTCGTTCCTGGTATTCTGAGGGGGCGGAACAGCGGCACCGGCAGATGTTGGACAGCTGTTGGCGTAGTGACCCCTCTGGTCGCACTTGAAACAAGTGATGGAGGATAAGTCAATAGGCTTCTTCTGAGAATAGCCAAGCCCGGATTTCTGCTGCCAATTCTTCTTCTGTTGCTCAAAATTTGGCTTCCTCTTTCCCGACTGATTTGCTGGTGTCTGAGTAACTGGAGCTTTGGGGATAGATGTACCCTTAGGCTTTCCCTCATATCGCAGAGCAAAATCCATCAACTCAGTGAAAGTTCCATGGACATGAGCGGTGTGGAGCTCGTAATACTCTGGGCGTGCGCCATGTATGAACTTCTCATTCTTAAGCAGAGGTGTGTTAATCAAACCGGGTCCGAACTTAGATAGTTTGTTGAATTTTCTTTCATACTCAGTGAAGGTCATGTTGCCTTGCTTGAGATCCATAAAAGACCGATAGAGTTGGGCCTTCCCAGCAGCTGGCATCCACTGAGCCATAAAGGAATCCCTATTACAAGTGATATGAAATGAATCAAAATTATGACGAAATAAGAGAGAAATTTGTTTAGTTGGAATTTAGATAGATTACTACCTAAACTGGGCGCAAGTGATGGTTTCCTCATCAGTTCGAGAAGTGACTGATTCCCACCAATCTTGTGCAGCATCCTGAAGCTGCCAAGCGGCCAACTTGCACTTCTGAGCATCTGCGATCTCCAAGCCAGAAAAGATCCTTTCCAAACTCTTTAGCCATTGTTGTGCTTCGATAATACTCTCAGAGCCAGTAAATTTGACTCCTCCAAGCTGAGTATACTCCTTGCTAAGAGTAGAGAATCAGACTGCGGGAGCTGGAGCATGTGGACCAGGAGCATTTCCACCCCTGCCTCTAACATTTCTTCTGGTAGCCATCCTGGAATACCAAAAGTGATTTAGAATCAAAGATAGGAATTTATAGAACTTAAGGAAATTCTATTCAACGATTTCAATAAGAAGGATGAATCAAAGGATGTGGATTCTGAAATGATTCTCCCCATTCTAGGGTATGTTTACCCTATCTCTAATGAGCTTAAAACTCCACGGGCTAAGGTTATCGGGAACCAAAGCTCTGATACCAACTGTAACAACCCGTATATTTGGACCATTTAAATTGACAATAATCCACACATGTCAACTTAAATAGTGCAAAACACGAATCATTATTGGAGTATATGTATATAAATGAGAATCATCACAGAATCACAGAAAATACAACATAACAGAATAGTGCAGCGGAAATACAACATAGTCATAAGAGTAGTTCATGAAGCTACCCATAAATACAACAATGTCTCAAATAAAAGAAATACAACAACATAGATGTCCAAATAGTCCAAATGGAAAGAACAATACTGATAAGATAAGATGGTAATAGTCTTCGATCTTCAGCTCCAAGTAGAACAGCAACAGCAATCCTCAGTCTGATCCGAGCATATGCACAAACAAACACTCGAATCAGGACATATATTCTTATACAGGTAATATGGTTCAAAATTTGAAATAACAATAACTCAAAGATGATTGGAATAAACATCTTTCAGGATCCGATAAACTATCTATACATAGTAGTGTACGATAAATAGATAATGTCTAACAGTAATGTAAAATATCAAGATAGTGTTAAGGCGTCACCATTATTCCCCTTAACGCATTTTATATAAGCATCATAGTCTATACAGCACTGTAAACTCCACCGTAAACTAGTGGGATATCAGGGAGTACTCCATAGGTATAATACAAAACAAATTCGTAGTGGTCGCGTATATGGGAATACAAGTATGACAAGGCACATGAGGCAATACCCAAGGTAGTGACACTACCGTTTGCCTGATCCGGACTGGTGAGAACGCATCGCCGCAACGATCGCAACACCGTGAAACAACACTCCCAAATCAAGGGTGCACACCAATCAATCACAAAGTAAATGAATAGTTTACGAAGAAGTGTGTTCACTTGAGGTAGCTAATCCTCCATTGGCCCGGCACGGCTCCTGTTTTAGTCATTTCCAATATGACACAAGTGTCAAAGCTATCCATTATCGTTCACTTTCTTCAGTCATCGCGTTCGTCTATCCAACCACTTCATTCTGGATCACACTCCGCGCGTAGTTATTAAAGTGGTTTCCGGTTTAGACAGTGAGTATGTCCCTAACCGATTCCGGTTCCTTTAATAACCTTCGTAATTATAACACCGATTGGTCGCTTAATAAATTTCAAAACCAAATCAATTTCAATTTCAATTGGAATTCGTAAATCGAAAATTCGTTAGTCTTTCTAAATCAATTTTCCAAGATTACATCTCATAACTTCCCAATTTCAATTTCAAAATTTCTATAATTCAATTTCGAAGTTTCAATTTTAAAACAATTCAAATATTCATTGCATTTCGTATATCAGTTCATTCCAAAATCATTTAACTTAATTTACGTTCAAATCGATTTTAAACTCAATTGTCGATTTCATTTGATATTCATTCAATTTATTTATCATTAAAACAATTTCAATTAAATTTCCAATTCATTACATTACTACTTAAGTTCATTTTCATTATCAATGCTTACAACTTTATCAAATTACATTTGTCAAATCCAATTCTTTAAATTTCAAATCTTTCATTTGTTCGATAAAATGCATTCTATTTCTTATTAAAGAAATTCATTTCGTTTATTATGTACTTAGTTACACATTTCAAAAACTCAATTAAATAAACTTAGTTTCACTTATTCAAAAATCCAATTTCTCTTAATAAGAAATTTTTTAATTCAATTTAGTTATTAAATAATTCAATCTATTTCAATTATCAAATAAATTCAAATCTTAATTATTACTTAATTTATTAACAAATTTCAAAACTTAATTATTTCTAATTTCAAACTTAACTATTAAGAATTTCCAAAACTTAATTATTACAATTCAAATTTAAACAATGTTCTTTGTCAATTACTATGATAATATTTGTTTCAAATTTCAAATATTCACATTTCACATTCATTCGAATTTACATCCCATTTTATTCAAATCTTTATCATTTGTTAAATAAAACCTTATTTTATTTTAAATCAAAACATTGACCAATCGGGTTTAATTAAATTTTATATCCTAGGTCAAAGTTATTTGGGTATTTATCATTTCAACCCGATTCCATTTCAATTCAAAATCAAAACATACAAAGGGAACTTGCAGTGTGATAGCTGGGATGGTGTCAAAGTAAATAAACAAGCAATAGCATCCATTCACAACAATTTAACAATTTTTAAAATAATCCCGAAATAATCGTATTAATTCGCATTTGTTATTTATGCAAATTGATATAATTATTCCTAGAATCTACACTATCATTTCATGCAGATTAAAGATTATTACAATTTCACTTGTCGTTCAATTCAATTTCAAAACTACAACAATTAATCCAAGATACGTTTCAAAGGTTCAAGGTGTAATTTTTCAAATTTACGTGTCTATTAACTTAACAATTAAAAGAGTCAAGTTTAACCAATCAAATTTAACATATGAAGGGGTCAAGTTTAGCAAATCAAAGTTCGACATATATAATCCAAATTAAATTCGTTAACTATCCTATATAAAATTTACTTGCAAATTATTTGTCACTTTATACTAGCAATCAACATTCAATTCAATCACATAGCAATCATTCAACAAAACAAACTAGCATAAGAATATAGTCGTGAAAATTAATTCACCTTCCGTGGATAAAGAAATTTGACGACGAAGCAAAAGAAGCACGAAAAGAGTCGGTACAGCACGAACAACGGACACGAAGACGGAGAAAAGAACAAAAGCTGAAGATCGATGCTGCTGCGAAAGAAATCAGTCGGTCGCTGCAACAACAAGCAAAGAAAAGTCGGTTACTAATTACACAACAAATCGATACCGTTCGATTTTTTCTTCTTCTTTTCCGTTTTTTTCTTTTTTTTTATAACAACACGCACGCACACAACAGATCTCACACGCATGACTTTCTCCAAAGAATACAAAGGGAGCACATTTTCAATGCAAGCACGTCCCAAGGAAAAATGCATATTTGCATGCCTACTCACCCCTTCTACTTCAACAATCACCCTCCCCTTAATGCATGCCTACATACGTTTGTTTCTTTCTTTCTTTTTTATAAAAAACTCACGCATCTACAACCTTACTACACACAAAATAATACACGCACAACACATGCACTTCATCGCCTCAACATTTACATGCATATAACTATACATGTTCACAATCCAATACATGCACGCTAGATCACAGCACCACACGCACGCACCCAGATTCCATCATTCTTTTCTTTTTTTTCCTTTTTTTTTTCAGATGCGGGGTGCACATGCAACCGCACATGCCCAGCATTGCCCACACGTGTGCACTCGCGAGGTCAGTAGGTGATCTGGCGGAGGAGGTCGAACAAGTGGTGGGATGTCGGTGCTGTCGTACGGAGGCGAAGTGAGGAAGGTCGGTTCGTGGGGCAAAGTGATGGGAGTGGGAGGGTCTGTGAATGCTAGGATTTAACAGCTTTGGTGGAGGCAAAGGGGACGTGCGTTCCCTTTTCTTCTTTCGACCGCATGTATTACATTTTTTTTCTTATTTTATTTTGTTTGCTGAAAGCAAAATATGAGGTAGAATGAGAAGGAGGTATGGCTTACCTGAAGAGATTGGAATGAATTGTGAAGAGGTACAGTGAATGAGGATGATGCGTTTCTTTACTTTTTAAAGTTAGTGACAGTAAAAATTTCATAAAATTCCAAACCTTACGTGAATTTCCAACGTTCACCCTATTTCCAAGGTAACCCCTTAGCTTCCAACTACCCAATTAAATACATCAGCTAAGATTAGATTGTTTTTAAATTTTAGTGAATACGGGTTAAAGATATGGGCTGGAATTGTTAACCGGTCCGTCCGGAACGGTCAATTTTAACGCGACGCTTTTCGACTGATTCCGATTAACACGAATAAGTATACCGTTTTGATCAGTGCGACGACGCGCTTACAACGGTACACAGATTATGGTGGTACGATTTTTATTACAAAATTTCGAATTTTATATTATCGGAAAATGCAGGAAAATGCCGAAAATAAGATCGACGGAGCTAAAGAAATCCGAATTTTGAAAAACGAAAATGACGCCTTGCTCAAAAGATGATTTAGAATTTTTCTATGTAAAAATATTCGGGTTTGGAAGATAAAAAATTTCACGTTTTAAAATGAACTGTTATACAGTAAAACGAGAACGAAATTTTCAGTGATATTTTACGACGAAATTTTTTCTATATTTATATCTATCTGGACGTATCCTATAAATAAAGTTTGGATGTTAATTTAGATCGTTTATAATTTCAAAATTTTTATTGAAACGATGAATTTAAAATTTTAAATCGGGTCGGAAATTTGGGGTCGTTACATAAAACAATTCAATAATATCTCACTTAAATAAAACCAAATTTCCAATCACTAATCTTTCTCAAATTTAGATAACTTGACATATACTTTTAAATCATATTAAACCCAAACAACATTTTGAAGTCATATTTCGAAATTTTCAATTTCAATAGGTTTCAAATCCATATATTCACAGATAATTCTTAAATAAATTCTATTTCAAATAAATTCATTTTCCAAGCCATATTACTTTCAAAGTTATAACAATTTCGAAAACCAATACTTTGAAAACAATAATACCTTAATTTCAATAAAACATTTCAATTTTGATATATTTCAAGACTTTAAATATTCCAAAATTCCCAACCAAATCTGATAATCTTATATATACCTTAATACAATTTACTGTTATTTAGTTTAGAAATATTTATTTAATAAATTCAATATCACTTAAATAAAGCTCAAACTTGAAATATTCGTAAATCAAACTTAAAACATCAAATTTTACTTAGCTTAAATTTTAGAATTTAACCATATATAAAAATAATATTTATATAATATCAAAATTAGTATATATATAAACCCTTATTTTCCAAAACCTATAGAAAATCACTTTAAAATATTTTATATATAGACCATGGTGCCTGTATATAATTTTCTATCCTATGGTCAAGTGATACAGATATTTATCATTTCAATCCGAAATTTTAAAAATAAAAGTTTACGGTTATGTATCATTTCAAACCGCAATCCCGAATGGAATGAAAATGCATAATAACTTGCAGTTTATATAAAATATAGCATTCATTCATCTAAATATCAATAAACAACCATTTATTACAATCATCATCCAATTTAAACAAAACAACAATATAAAGCATATAAAATATAAAAGGCATCAACGAATAGTTTATATTCAATAAAAATTAATAACTGTTTAACTGGCAGTTTATATGAAATAATAAATAAATTTAACTGTCAAATTTTATGCAATAATAAAATTAAATAACAATTTAATTTAAATAAAGTGGAAATTAGGGAAGCATCCCTATCATACTTTCATATTGTAAAGCGGGTCCCTGTCAAAGTTTCATTGTAAAGCAGGTCCCTGTTTTCTGAAAACGAAGAAAAATTATTGCTGAAATGTCAGCAACTTTTATAAATAAGTGCTGATATTTCAGCAACTATTTGTGTCAAAGTTTTATTGTAAAAACAAAGAAAAATTATTGCTGAAATGTCAGCAACTTTTATAAATAAGTGCTGATATTTCAGCAACTTTCATAAACTGTGTTCACAGTGTACATAAATGTTGCTGAAATATCAGCAACTTTTATAAATAAGTGTTGATATTTCAGCAACTTTCATACACTATGTTCACAGTGTAGAGAAATGTTGCGGAAATGTCAGCAACTTTTATGAAATGTTGCATCATGCTCTGCAATAATCATGAATAAAATACAGGGACCTAATTTACACTGAAATTTAGTGAAGGACTTTTCGTGAATTTTAAAACTTAATAAGGACCTGTGCCAAAAGCACCCTTAAATAAATGCTATCTAACTGAGATGATGATTAAATATATGCCCAAACAATCATAGATAAATTTTAAATCACATCAAAATTTAATTTAACAAACATAAGAAATCTTAGAAGTTGTGAGTGGGTTAAAACACTCACCTTTTGAATTTAAATTCAATTTAAACCCAAAAATTTGACCGTCTCATAATTCATCCAAACCAGCGTCATCAGGTCCGGAATTTCAATACGATCCTAGCAAAACAAACCGCGCATGAATCCGAGTCCGTATGCAAAAGTTATGAAAATTTGAAGATTGGAAAATTCTGGTGCTGAGTCGACTTCGGGTTTAACTCTGGTCCGGCGCCTAAGAATCCCGGTGCTTGCTTGGAGTTTTTGCGAAAACGACCCAAAGACCCGAGTAGTTTTCTTCCTGACTCGAAGTAGATGCAGCGTTTTTGCCTCTGAAACTCGAAGTGCGACCCGAAGTTTCTGCAGATCCGCAAAAAATATTTCTCTTTTTTTTTTATTAAATTGAAATTGGATTGGGAAGATTAGGGTTTGCAGCCATTGGAAATGAGGAAGAGCTAATGAAATAGCACGTATAGAAATGAGGAATGGAGGCTGCTAGGGTTTATAACTGGATATATATAGGCAAAGTCGAAATAGGATAGATTGACCCGATCTATAAACGCGCTGAACGATGAATGGCCCAAAAGCCCGTTTCGACTCCGGAACGAAATTGGGTCAACCTATATATCAAAATAGATGTTTAAAATATTTTAAACGCAATGGAAAAGGTTTCAGGTTCAAATTGTGCCGTATGAAGAAGTTATGCAAAAATCAATATTTTCAAATTGATTTCAATTGCATAAATTTAAAGGCGTTTCGAGTCCGTACGATCAAACAACAAGTCCGATTGCTACGAAACTTGAAATATTATTATAATTCACCGTTACGGATCCGATGAAACTGGTTTCGTTGAAATCCGATTCAGTGGCAAAAATGACTGTTTTTATATTAATTAAATAAATTTAAAATAAATTAATTAAATCAAATTTCCTATTTAAATTCTGAAATTGACAATCTTTATCACTTTTACTTTCTTAATCCTTCACATTAATTTAAACCAAATCTAGATGTAAATTTAGAGTTAACCATTTTATTCATTTCAGCGTTAAATTTCAATTTTCATTATATTCGCAAATTATAAATTAAATTTGCAAAAATTTATTTTTATTTGATTTTCATTCAATTTCTCAATCTATTAGTATCCAATAGATGAGACTACCATTGGATTCATACTTTATTACGTAAGTATCTCTAAATTCCATTTAAATTTATATTTACATAATATCTAAATATTAAATTTCATCTATTTGAAATAAACCCAATTACTAAAATTTACATATTAATATATCTTGATTTAAAAATGCTATATCAACCAATAGTTATATTATAAATGGAATTTACATAAATTTCAATTATTACTTCAATTAACGTAAATGTAATAATTATTTTTATTTATTGCAATTGGTTATCAGTTATAATTTAATATACTAAATAGATGGTTAATTCTTAAAATACTTGTTATCATTAACGTTTTAATTTCACTTAAAAGATATTAATAACCATCCCAATGTTGCTATTTGATTGAGACCTAATTCAATGCATAAATGAATGGGTAAATGATTAAAGTTTTGCACTATTGCCACAATTTCATTAATATACATTAAGGTTTATTAAGTTCTAGTTGACTCCCATTTAATTATTACAATAATTACTACCCTTGCTTCAAATTTCCAAAATTTAGAAATTACAAATTTTATTTTCAATATTTCCATTTAATAGACTTTCCATTCTATCATCAATCTAATTGCCTTATTATGGATAGTATTACATTACTGAGTCGATTATCAATTTATGGGAAGAATTATTATTGGCCTACTCTTATTACATTAACAATTATCATCTTATTCTAATATTCAATTTATATAGAAATAAATTTCATCCACTTACAAATAAATGCAATTATTACATATTTCCTTCCAATTAATTTAAAATTTAATTCTATAGATTGATTTGATTTAATCGCCAAATATATATTCATAAATTACTTTACATTCACACTTCCGTTATGTTATTAATCACCATTAAAGAAACGTTTATTAATTACAACAACATTGTAATAACTTACCTACATTGATTGTATACGTTTTTCATTATTATCATTCATTAGAATTTTATTCAACTTTCCATTAATATACAAATTTGAATCCCATTCTAGTTATTCTTTATTAAAAATTCACACAATATTATAACTTCGTACAAGACATCCAATTACTATTTATCATTATAACTTTACAATCTATATAAATTCATTGATTGATTTACTATTTGCCTTTGTTTCCTTATATTCAATTCTTAGCTTAGTATGACAATTTATAGTACTCCATTTAAAAGACATTTCATTTCAATTGTTAATCCTTAGCTTAAGTTTCTACGCTTGCATTTCATTTACTCTTCCGTTACTATATTAATAATTAGTAACGCTTATTATCAATAATAACATCATAATTACTTAATATTTATATGAACTTTAATTCCAAATATATTCATTGACCAATTAATTTGGTAATTTATAATAGTTGTTATTCTACCATTAATTCTATTTCCAAATAACGTACTACCTTATTACCTAAATTTACGAACAATTACCGTTACAATGTTTTATTGCATAAATCAATTTAATTAACAAATTATAATGGTTTCTACTATTCCTTCAATTGGATTTCATTCCAATTTGTCAAGAATTTATTATATTTACCTATGCAACACTTAATTTCCAACATTCGCTCCAATATACATTATAAGATTTCCTTTCTTTTTACATTAAATTACAAAAATCAATTTAAATCAACATATTTAAATGGTCGAAATTTACGGGCCGTTACACTCTCCCCCACTCAAAACTTTTCGTCCCCGAAAAGGAAAAAGGAAAAGGTGGATCAAATAAACAATACGTCTTATTCAAAATAATAATCTCATAACCAAATAATTTACAAAATTTATTACTTTAAATAAATATACCCATTTATAACCCTTAAATCCTTTTTTTATAAAGTTTGGAAATATTTCAAAATAATTTCTAAGTCCAAAATTTTACGGAAAATTTCGGTAGAGTCTCCTTTGTACGGAGAGGCTCGGGAGAAAATATAATATCAAAATATACAATATATAACATATAATATCCAAAATTTAATATCCCAACACGGGAAAAACAATATAATAGCGCTATAAACCGTAATCCGAAAACGAACCTATTTGTCGGGCAATTAACGCTTATTTATGGAACCAAAAGCAGTAGCAATTGCTTCCATAACATGCATTTTACTTATATAATCTAAAAGGGTTAACAATTATATAAGATGAAATATTTAAGGTTGTTTCAATCACAACAACAATCAATACACAAACACTTGCAACAAGGCATACAACCATAAAATCAATCATTCATTCATATCAAACAAAACAAATAGTTGTTCAGGTTCATAACTTTAAATTGTACAGAATGAAGAATAAACTACTAAGTGTACCCTTCACTCAGCAGTCTTAGGTGAAACTAAATAGATTATTCCTACATCCAAACAATATTAAAGTATCCTTGCCCAAACAACCATAAGCCAAACAAACAATAAATTCAACAATAGATCAAGTTCATTATTATTAATTTCATTCCATATATTGTTGTTTAATTTCCTCTTTATTCATTATTTATTTTTATCCATTCAACCAAATTCCTTGGTAGGTAAATTTATATCTTAAGTTTTACAGTCATTTTCCAGTATTCATCTTTTATTCTAAGGTAACTTCAACCTATTACTTAAGTTTATTATTATTTATATATAACATTTAAGTCCATAACAACTAGAACATCAATACTTATTAATTTCATTTATTCATTTTTAAATTAATTTACTTTGCATATTTATTCATTTACTTGATTTTATTTATTCATTTATTAATAATATTCATGTTCAATTTTAGTTACTTGACATAACAGTTATACTTTAATTCTTATTAATAAAAGAAATTTACTGAATATTTCATTACATAAGTTTACTTGTACAATTTACTATACATTTTCTTATTAAACATTTTCAACTTTTATAAATTTTTGGTAAGTTATATTTATGCTTTTAAAGAATGAAATTGAAAGTTTTACAAGTTTTCTCATTTCCTTTAATTATTTTAATGTTCAATAATTATTTCCTTTATTTCATAGGTTACAATTTCAACTTTCATTTAATACCATTTATAACCTAGCATTAAATCTCTTATTTCCTTTAGAGGTTTCAATTTATTAATTACCTACGTTCCAATTCACTTCAGTAATTAGGACTATTTATTAATGGAAACTTAAGAATTAAATATCGGGTTTTATTCAAAAATCATTTTAAAATAATAGATAATATATATACTTATAATTTATATATCCAACAATTTAAAATAAAATAATCTTGTAGTAAAACTACTACAGTGGCCTTCCCACTTTGAAACTCGAAAATGAATGTCGATGATGCGGCCGCCATCACCGAAATTATTTTCCAGCGACAAAGAGGGGACTACAACTTATTTCTTTGCGGAATTTCTTTTAAAACATTTCTTTCAAATTCTATTGAAATATTTATATCAGAAAATACTTCTAACAATATTATTATTATATTCCAAAATCAATTGAAAGAAATCTTCAAAAACCACCGGAACTTAAGCTCTAAATTTCCAGTTTTCATTTTTTTATTTTCAACTTAGTTTCAACTATTATTTATATTTTCATTACCTAACACCCAATCTATAGCAACCAAATATATATCTTTATAAAATATTTTTATATATAGAAAATATAATAGGCAAAGTTATTTCATTCACCTATATTAAAACAAATATTATGTCGGTCTGTCCTATTAAGTGTTTAGAAATCCCTATTGATGTCATAGTGTCCCATGCACCAACCAGAATTTATAAATACAAAACGAAACCGATTAACAAAATATTAAAACCTTTTTATAACACTAACAAATACGCTCTCTCATATATATACACTCAGCGACTCCCATAGGGTATTACTACCCTATTAGTAAAGAGTCAAACCCCACAAGGCTAAGGTTTATCGCTAAACCAAAGCTCTGATACCAAATGTAACGCCCCACCTTTTTGTACGCTTAAGTAGGCACACGTGCCAACTTAAACCATATAGAAGGGCGGTTTGTTATGGGGTAAATAAGAAAAATTGGAGAAATAAAAGAAACAAAATAGAATCTTGCAGCGGAACGATAAAATATAATAATCAAATAACAGTTCATGAAGCTGTTTTACAAAACATTTATACTTATACAATACATATCAGAGTTACACATACCAGAGAATGATAATTATGCAGCGGAATACAATGGTGTAGTAGAATATATAACAAATAGTAATAACAAAATCTTCGTCTTCGTCCTTCAGAAATAGGGCCTTTAAATCCTAAAATGCTCAGGCTGACCCAAGGGAATTGAAAAGACAAAACACTCGAGTCAGAACTAAAAGATCTTATGTAAGTTAAATCGATGAAATAAATATGAGTGTAAACGGCGTCAGAGATGTTTACGGGGTTTGACATCTCCTATCCAGTGTCTAACGTGAGTGCAGTAACTTAAGAAATGTTCGGGATTCACATCTCTTAAGGATCCGTTAAACTATCTACTATGTAGTAATATACGCTATATACAGTAGTGTCTAATCAGTAAAGTATAATCATATAGAAAATAGCGTTAAGGGGATGGTGAACCTTAACGCGGTCGGATCTTTAAACCAAAATCATAGTGGGTTCGATATGGTAGGTGACACGGCACACAAGGCAATGCCAGGGTAGATATACCAATTACGCATCCGGACTGGTGGTGATGCATAGCAGCCACTACCGCCCACCTCGAACAACACTCCCAAATCAAGGGTGGCCACCAAATCAATCATAAGTAATAGAATAGTATCGAAGAAGTGTGTCCGATCAGAGGTGCTACCTCCTTGGTCCGTCAATCGCTCCTGTTTTAGCCACCTTATGCCAACTCACGAGAGTTGGGTCCACGTATATACCTTAGGATCGTCGCCACCATCCTACTTCATTCTGAAAACTCTACCGCGTACAAAATT
This sequence comes from Allium fistulosum, assembly GCA_030737815.1. NCBI lineage: Eukaryota > Viridiplantae > Streptophyta > Magnoliopsida > Asparagales > Amaryllidaceae > Allium > Allium fistulosum. Next base: position 886,477 of record JASFAW010000025.1, read on the forward strand.
GTCAAAGTGGTTTTCGGTATCGACAGAGAGTATGTCCATATCCGATCCCGGTCTCTTTAACAACCAATCGTTATTATAACATTGTGGTCATTTACAAATATATATATACTTTTAAAAACACAATCATTGCCCTTTCAAAACATATCCTTTACTACAAAATAGTATATACTTTAAAACCAAAATATTTTTTCCATTTCAAAACATATCCTTTACTTCAAAATAGTATATACTTTAAACCAAAATATTATTACTATTTCAAACCCAAATTATTAATGTATTATTTCCATTTCAAAACCCAATTCAATAATATATCATTTCCATTTCCAAAACAATTCAATAATATCTCATTTAAATAAAACAAAATTTCCAATCACTAATCTTTCTCAAATTTAGATAACTTGACATATACTTTTAAATCATCTTAAACCCAAACCATATTTTGAAGTCATATTTCAAAATTTTCAATTTCAATAGGTTTCAAATCCATATATTCACAGATAATTCTTAAATAAATTCTATTTCAAATAAATTCATTTTCCAAACCATATTACTTTCAAAGTTATAACAATTTCGAAAACCAATACTTTGAAAACAATAATACCTTAATTTCAATAAAACATTGTAATTTTGATATATTTCAAGACTTTAAATATTCCAAAATTCCCAACCAAATCTGATAATCTTATATATACCTTAATTCAATTTACTATTATTTAGTTTAGAAATATTTATTTAATAAATTCAATATCACTTAAATAAAGCTCAAACTTGAAATATTCGTAAATCAAACTTAAAACATCATCAAATTTTACTTAGCTTAAATTTTAGAATTTAACCATATATAAAAATAATATTTATATAATATCAAAATTAGTATATATATAAACCCTTATTTTCCAAAACCCATAGAAAATCACTTAAAAATATTTTATATATAGACCACGGTGCCTGTATATAATTTTCTATCCTATGGTCAAGTGATACAGATATTTATCATTTCAATCCGAAATTTTAAAAATAAAAGTTTACGGTTATGTATCATTTCAAACCGCAATCCCGAATGGAATGAAAATGCATAATAACTTGCAGTTTATATAAAATATAGCATTCATTCATCCAAATATCAATAAACAACCATTTATTACAATCATCATCCAATTTAAACAAAACATCAATATAAAGCATATAAAATATAAAAGGCATCAACGAATAGTTTATATTCAATAAAAATTAATAACTGTTTAACTGGCAGTTTATATGAAATAATAAATAAATTTAACTGTCAAATTTTATGCAATAATAAAATTAAATAACAATTTAATTTAAATAAATGCTATCTAACTGAGATGATGATTAAATATATGCCCAAACAATCATAGATAAATTTTAAATCACATCAAAATTTTATTTAACAAACATAAGAAATCTTAGAAGTTGTGAGTGGGTTAAAACACTCACCTTTTGAATTTAAATTGAATTTAAATTCAATTTAAACCCAAAAATTTGACCATCTCAGAATTCTTCCAAACTAGCGTCATTAGGTCCGGAATTTCAATACGATCCCAGCAAAACAAACCGCGCATGAATCCGAGTCCGTATGCAAAAGTTATGAAAATTTGAAGATTGGAAAATTCTGGTGCTGAGTCGACTTCGGGTTTAACTCTGGTCCGGCGCCTAAGAATCCCGGTGCTTGCTTGGAGTTTTTGCGAATACGACCCGAGTAGTTTTCTTCCTGACTCGAAGTAGATGCAGCGTTTTTGCCTCTGAAACTCGAAGTGCGACCCGAAGTTGCTGCAGATCCGCAAAAAAAAATTTCTTTTTTTTTTATAAAATTGAAATTGGATTGGGAAGATTAGGGTTTGCAGCCATTGGAAATGAGGAAGAGCAAATGAAATAGCACGTATAGAAATGAGGAATGGAGGCTGCTAGGGTTTATAACTGGATATATATAGGCAAAGTCGAAATAGGATAGATGGACCCGATCAATAAACGCACTGAACGATGAATGGCCCAAAAGCCCGTTTCGACTCCAGAATGAAATTGGGTCAACACATATATCAAAATAGATGTTTAAAATATTTTAAACGCAATGGAAAAGGTTTCAGGTTCAAATTGTGTCGTATGAAAAAGTTATGCAAAAATCAATATTTTCAAATTGATTTCAATTGCATAAATTTCAAGGCGTTTCGAGTCCGTACGATCAAACGACAAGCCCGATTGCTACGAAACTTGAAACATTATTATAATTCATCGTTACGGATCCGATGAAACTGGTTTCGTCGAAATCCGAGTCAGTGGCCAAAATGGCTATTTTTATATTAATTAAATAAATTTAAAATAAATTAATTAAATCAAATTTCCTATTTAAATTCTGAAATTGACAATCTTTATCACTTTTACTTTCTTAATCCTTCACATTAATTTAAACCAAATCTAGATGTAAATTTAGAGTTAACCATTTTATTCATTTCAGCGTTAAATTTCAATTTTCATTATATTCGCAAATTATAAATTAAATTTGCAAAAATTTCTTTTTATTTGATTTTCATTCAATTTCTCAATCTATTAGTATCCAATAGATGAGACTACCATTGGATTCATACTTTATTACGTAAGTATCTCTAAATTCCATCTAAATTTATATTTACATAATATCTAAATATTAAATTTCATCTATTTGAAATAAACCCAATTACTAAAATTTACATATTAATATATCTTAATTTACAAATGCTATATCAACCAATAGTTATATTATAAATGGAATTTACATAAATTTCAATTATTACTTCAATTAACGTAAATGTAATAATTATTTTTATTTATTGTAATTGGTTATCAGTTATAATTTAATATACTTATTTCCTGGAGATTTGACCAGGCAACTGAGTGCTCGGCATTGGCCACTACTCGGCACGAAGGACTGATCGGCATCCAGGAGTACTCGGTGTAGTACTCGGTATCAGCTGGAACTCAGCATGAAGGACTGTTCGGCATCCAGGAGTACTCGGCATACAAGAGCGCTCGGCATCAGCTGGAACTCGGCATGAAGGACTGTTCGGCATCCAGGAGGACTCGGCGAAGCGCACGGCATCCAGTGGGACTCGGCATCCACAGCGTTCGGCATCCATAGTGCTCGGCATCCCATAGTACTCGGCGTCAACCAATGCTCGGCGTCAAGACTGCTCGGCATACGAGAGTGCTCGGCATCAAGACTGCTCGGTATCAAGGAGAACTCGGCAGCATCTGGAGTACTCGGCAACAGGAGTACTCGGCATCTAGAAGAGCGTTCGGCTTCGACTGACAAACTTCCTGCACTTCCCAAACATCAACCACATCGTTCGGCATAGAAGGGATTGTTCGGCATCAGGGTGTTCGGCACACCTGGTTCGGCATACAGCGACCACTGCACTAGGGCTTGAGCGTTCGGCTATCCAGCCCACTTGGGAAGTCCAGCCCATATTTGCCTATAAATAGAGGGGCAGGGTCATAGTGAAATGGATCCTTTTTTGGAGAGAAAACACCGGGGAGACTCTGCCATTTTCAAGACTCATCTTCTCTACTTAACAACTTCACTCAAGCATTTGATTCAAGAATTGTATTTGTAATCAACTATAAAGGAAATCAATAAAGTTGAACAAAGTGGACGTATGCAATTACGCTGAACCACTATAAATTTGGTGTTCTTACTTTCTGCATTTAAATTAGCATTGTCTTCTCTGTTTAATTTACTTTCATCACTTATATCTCTACACAATCTTTCTGAACGAGGTTAGTGACCAATTTTGGTGCTAACACTTTGGTGCTTTCACTAAGAATTGAATTCTCAGACCTCAAGGATCTGCTTTGAAGCTACTGGATTGAACAAATCCCCCAAAGAAGATCCGACTCACTGATAGGACATCCGTTGATTCTACTCAGAGTTCATACCAATAACTCTATAATGGCAAGACCACGTACCAGGTCAGCTTCTAACAATGCGGATGCCCACGAGACTGCTAGCGTGCAACAAGCAGGGCCTAGCAATCAACCAGCAATTCCAAATACAGGAGTTGCCACTCAGGACCAAACTCCAGTTGTCACCAGAATAGAGTTCAACGACTTGATGAGAGAGCTCAGGGAAAGTAGGAGACAACTAGGAGAGCAGATGCAAGCCAATGCCAACCTGATGGCACAACTTACTCAACAGTAGCAACAGAATGCTGGGGGCAATCCCGCTGCTTACTCCTCATCTAACAGCTCTACTTCCTCTGATGAACCTCCCAGGCGTAGACGCCGTAAGACTGATGCTGCGCGAGCAGATGCTGCTGTTTGAACAGCTGGAGACCGCGACCAAGCAAGAGCTGGAAGCTTCAAGACCGGGATACAGATGGAAGATAGAGACCCAGATCATCAAAATGCTAACGATGTCGAACCTCAAGACGCACGATTGGCAGATCGCCAAGAGAGGAGGCATCAGCATGGACAGGCGCGTAGAACAGACTCCAACCTTCCGCCTTCCATACAGACACCCGATCTGACAGCCATGATCAGGCAACTGATGAAAGAGAATCAGGGCTTATCAAATGATGACTGGGGAGTGTCAAGAAGTCATACTCCGTTCACGGATGTTGTGTTGCAAGCGGCGTACCCCAGGAAGTTTAGTATGCCTACTATTCCTGCATATGAAGGAAAGACTGACCCTAGACAACATGTCATGAGGTACGAATGGATGATGGATTCAGCCAGAGCGAATGATGCCACCAAGTGTAGGTGCTTTCCGATTACTCTATCTGGGATCGCTACTATGTGGTTCACCCGACTTCCTCCGCGATCCGTATCAAATTTCGAGGAGTTGGCAAAGAAGTTTATTGAGCAGTTCAGGATACACACTACGCGCCCAAAGGACGTGATGTCTCTGTCAAGTGTAATCCAAAATCCTGGGGAATCGTTGAAGGAATATTTGCAAAGATTCCACGTAGCAGCAACTGAAGTCAGTAATTCCAATGACCATGCAATTCTGATGGCTGTAATGAGAGGTGTGGATCCAGACTCTGAGTTTGGAGACTGGCTGGCAGGAAAACCTCCAGCTACGCTAGAGCGTTTCTACTCTAAGGCACACCAGTTCATAAGAAGAGAGGAAGCTAGGTGGGTACGACGAGATAATGCGCCAGGGCCTGTCCAAGAGTCAATAAAGAGCAACATCGCTGTGAAGCAGTCTGGAGACAGCTCGGGAAAGGTCCAAGTCAATGTCCAGAACAAGCCTGGGCAACCCAAGGAGTCCGCAGGAAGGAGTCAAGGGAAAAGAAAAGAAGCAGGAAAGTGAAAGTCGAGAATTCCAAGCTACAGCGAGTACACTCCGCTAAACGCCCCACTTGAAAACATTTACCTATCCACCTGCAATACTTTTCAGTACAGAAAACCACGTCCAAAAGAATTAACCGAAGAACAGAAGCAGACCGGGAAATATTGTCGCTTCCATGAGACTTATGGACACAATATGGAAGAATGTAGACACTTGCACGACGCTATCGAAAAGTTGATCAGGCAGAAGAAATTGCAAGAATTTGTGAAGGATCCACAAGAAGGAGGACAGGGAACGTCCAACCCAGGTTGTGCACCAGCTCCACGTCATCCCAAGGAGCCTGCTCGGACCGTTGGTAGACTGGTCATAAATACAATTATCGGCGGGCCTCACCCCGCGGATAAGAATTGGCAGGAGATGGAGCGATATGCAAGTTCCTTGAAGCATGCAGATTTTGAGTGTTGTTCGAACATGGAGGACGGAGCGCCTGCTAAGCAGCAGTGCGTAATGACAGACGATATTGTGTTCAGAAGCAGAAACGCTGATCAGGTAGAGGCTCCGACCATCGACCCCATGGTCATATCTGCAACGATCGGACCAGCATATGTAAAAAGAATTCTGATTGATTCTGGAAGTTCAGTCAACATCATCTTCAAGAAGGCCTACGATCAAATGAAGCTAGAAACAAAAGACTTGAAACCATCCAAAGCTCATATTCACGGCTTTAACAGCGCTGCAACTGATGCAGTGGGATATGTCGAGTTACCAGTTGAACTGGGACAAGGCGAGCGTCGGAGAGTGCGAATTCTACCCTTTGTAGTTTTGGATGTGGACTCTCCGTATAACGTTTTCTTGGGTCGGCTGGCCCTGGCGGAGTTTAGGGCAGCGTTAGCCCCGTGGTGTTTAACTTTGAAGTTCCCGACTGACAAAGGAGTAGGCATTGTTCACGGCGACCAAGCAGCTGGTCGTTCCTGTTATGTGGCCGAGCTCCGAGAGGCCCACCGGAGGGAGAAGGGAAAGGTTGCGGACAATCCCGTCTGCATCCTCAATGCGGATAATTGACAAGTAGTGCCCGAGCCCTGGCTCGGGCATAGTTCTCGGATCTACGGAGATATAGATCCGAGAGACGACGATGAGAAACCCAGGGAAGAGAAGGCGGCACTGGCTGAATTAACAATTGACATTTCAGTTAGCGATGATGACCCTTCGCGAATACTGAAGATCGGATCACAGCTAGGCCTCGCAATGACTGAAGACCTTAGCGACTTCCTCCGGGCGAACCTTGATGTTTTCGCCTGGACGCATTCTGATATGTGTGGGATTTCTCCCGCCATCACGAGTCATATGTTGAACATAGACCCGAAATACGTCCCAGTCAAGCAAAAAAGGAGAGGAATGGATCCGGAGAGATCCGCCACTCTCGGAGAGGAGGTGGACAGACTCAAAGCGAATGGGTTCGTCCGCGACGCCCTCTACCCTGAATGGGTATCCAACCCCGTGCTAGTAAAGAAGGCGAATGGGAAATGGAGGACTTGCGTAGATTATTCCGACTTGAACAAAGCATGCCCTAAGGACAGTTTCCCGTTGCCTAGGATCGATCAGTTGGTCGATTCCATCGAAGGACACGAGTTACTGTCATTCATGGATGCGTACTCAGGATACAACCAAATCCCAATGCATATTCCGGACCAAGAACACACCAGCTTCGTTACAAATGTCGGACTGTATTACTATGTAGTGATGCCCTTTGGATTGAAGAATGCTGGAGCAACTTACCAACGTCTGGTGAATCGAATGTTCAAGGACCAGCTGGGTAAAACCATGGAAGTCTATGTGGATGACATGCTCGTGAAGTCTCGACGGTCAAACGACCACATTCAAGACTTGGCTGAAATGTTCGACATACTCAGGTTTTATGGCATGAAGATCAACCCGTTGAAGTGTTCTTTCGGCGTTGCATCAGGGAAGTTTTTGGGATTCATCGTCAACGCTAGGGGAATCGAGGCCAACCCAGAAAAGATCCAAGCTATTCGAGATGTACAAGCGCCCAGGACTATAAAGCAGGTACAGAGCTTGAACGGAAAAGTAGCTGCGCTGAGTCGATTTATATCCAAGGCAACTGACAAGTGCATCCCGTTCTTTGACATAATAAAGAAAGGAAAGAGAAATTTTGAATGGACGTCTAGCTGTGAGGAAGCATTTCGGAATCTGGTGAGGCATTTGGAGAGCCCACCAATGCTATCAAAACCAGTTGACCATGAGATGTTGTACGTATACTTGGATGTATCCCCACATGCGATAAGTGCGGCTTTGGTACGAGAGGAGGATCGAGTCCAAAAGCCGGTGTATTATGTTAGCAAACGTTTAACAGGGGTCGAGAGGAATTACCCTAAAATAGAGAAATTGGCTTATTGCTTGGTGATTGCATCACGAAAGCTTCGCCCATACTTTCAAGCACATTCAATTGGTGTTTATTCCGATCAACCCCTGAGGCAGGTACTCCAACGGCCGGAAACTTCTAGAAGATTGCTAAGATGGAACATCGAGTTGAGCCAATTCGATATCGCGTACTTACCACGGAGAGCCATCCGAGGGCAAGCGTTAGCAGACTTCATCGCTGAATTTACCATACCCATCAAACCGGACGATCACGACATCATTCCCCCCGTTCGATGGAAATTATACACTGACGGTGCATCAAACGACCGTTGCTCCGGCGCGGGCGTAGTTCTTGTAACTCCGGAAAACCGATCGATCTGTTATGCCCTGAAGCTCGATTTCCCGGCTACAAATAACGAAGCCGAATATGAAGCACTGATCGCTGGCTTGAAGCTCATCAGGGAACTCGGGATCAAATCAGTCAAAATCTTTTGTGACTCGCAGTTGGTGGTTTACCAAGTACGGGGAGACTACCAAGCAAAGGGACGAAAGCTTGCTCCGTACCTCATTCAGGTCCAAGAACTACTATCAAATCTTGAGCGTTATGACATCTCACATATCCCACGCGAACAGAACAAAGAAGCCGACTTATTGGCTAAGTTCGCGAGTACCGACGATGCGCAACAAATGGGATTGTATCCCGTCGAAGTCTTGCATGCCCCGAGCATAGACGAAATGAAAGTCGATCGCGTGTTGGGAACAGAAATCGAGAAGGAATCGTGGATAACCCCATTCAAACTATACCTAACGACCGGGGCTTTACCAGGAAAAAGAAGCGAAAGACGGCAGGTCCTTCGAAAGGCCGTGCGATACATAATGCAGGATGGATCAATGTATCGAAAAGGATTCTCAGTCCCGTTATTACGATGCATCGCTCATGATGAAACAAAGCGAGTCTTGAGAGAGGTTCACGAAGGGGAATGTGGCGACCATACTAGGGGGCAAACGCTAGCAAAGAAGATCCTCCACTATGGATATTACTGGCCCACCGTAAACCGGGATGCCGCGGACTACGCAAGAAAATGCGACAAGTGTCAAAGATATGCGAAAATCCCAAGGGCTCCATCAACGGAACTCACACAAATGATCAGTCCCTGGCCATTTGCGATCTGGGGAATCGACATAATCGGCTCTTTGCCTCTATCCAAAGGTGGTGTGAAATACGCAATAGTTGCAGTCGACTATTTCACGAAATGGGCCGAGGCAGAACCTTTGGCCACTATCACCTCTAAGAAGGTCATTAACTTCGTTGTACGAAACATTATATGCCGCTTTGGCCTTCCACGCACCATCATTACAGACAACGGAATGCAATTCGAAAGTAGAGAGTTCAAAGAGTTCTGTTTAAAGTACGGCATCGAGAAAAAGTTCGCCGCCGTTGCACACCCAAAAGCTAACGGACAAGTCAAGGCCGTTAACAAAATAATCAAGTCCATACTGAAGAAGCGTCCGGAGAAGGTTGGAGGCAAGTGGGTAGATGAACTCCCGACAGCATTATGGGCATATAGAACTACCCACAAGTCCGCGACCGGCCACACTCCATTCGCCTTGGCATACGGCTCTGAAGCCGTTATACCCGTGGAACTTGAAGTTCCATCGCACCGAGTGACATACTATGACCCCAAGACGAACCAAAACCTCTTGCTGGAATCATTGGACTGCATCGACGAAAAGCGTGAAGAAGCTGAATTAAGGGCGGCGGCGCAGAAACATCGAGTCAAGCGTTACTACGACGGCAGAGTCCGCCCAAGAATCTTTGATGTGGGTGATCTCGTTCTGAAACGAGTCTTCCCGGTACCATCACGCATGAATCCCAGCTGGGAAGGTCCATACGCCATTGAACGGAAGCTTGGAGAAGGAACATTCAAGCTAGCGACCGTTGATGGCGCGACACTCCCCCGAGCATGGAACAGTGAACATTTGCGGCACTATTACATTTAGCATGTTTTCCTTTCTTGTTGTAGGCACTGTTATTTCCTGCATGTTTCCTTTCAATAATGACTTAGTTTCCTTTTAAAAGTTGTAATCAAGCAATTTAGTTGATTTTCATTAATAAAGGCTTGAAGCCATATTTTCTATGAAGTTTCTATATCGCTTAATTGGATGATAAATTACATTATCCTGCACGACATACAGACTCATACGAACGATTCCAAATCTCCGAAGCCCCAGAGCGCGGATCGGAGTACTCTAAGTCCCCAGAGTGCGGACTAGAGTATAAAACGATTCCAAATCTCCGAATCCCCAGAGTGCGGAGCGGAGTACTCTAAGTCCCCAAAGCGCGGACTAGAGTATAAACGACTTCAAATCTCCGAATCCCCAGAGTGCGGAGCGGAGTACTCTAAGTCCCCAGAGCACGGACTAGAGTATAACGATTTCAAATCTCCGAATCCCCAGAGTGCGGAGCGGAGTACTCTAAGTCTCTAGAGCGAGGACTAGAGTATAAACGACTTCAAATCTCCGAATCCCCAGAGTGCGGAGCGGAGTACTCTAAGTTCCCAGAGAGCGGACTAGAGTATAAATGAATACGAATCTCCGAATCCCCAGAGTGCGGAGCGGAATGCTCTAAGTCCCCAGAGCGCGGGCTAGAGTATAACGATTTCAAATCTCTGAATCCCCAGAGTGCGGAGCGGAGTACTCTAAGTCCCCAAAGCGCGGACTAGAGTATAAACGACTTCAAAACTCCGAATCCCCAAAGTGCGGAGCGGAGTACTCTAAGTCCCCAGAGAGCGGACTAGAGTATAAACGATTTCAAATCTCTGAATCCCCAAAGCGCGGATCGGAGTACTCCAAGCCCCCGGAGCGCGGACTAGAGTATAAACAGTCTCAAGTCTACAAGTCCCCGGAGCACAGTGTCAGCAAACCAAATAAAGACAAGAGAATCATTCAAACAAATAGAAACTAAATTTTATTCGATAAGTCCAAAATGGGGATACATGATCACTCCTACAAAATTCAGACCTCTCTATACAAACTGCAAGTTGTGGAAGATAAAAGCAATTACAAGACTTAAGCAAAAAACTCGTTGAACGAGTGTATCGATTATTTCTTCGACTTCTTCTTTTTGTCTTCCTTCGTTGTTTCCGACGACTCCTCTCCCTCACGCTTTTTCTTGGACTTTTTGCTTGCTAGAGAAACGGAGTCGGGAGTAGGAGACGGAACATCCAGTGGTTTGGACCTGCCCGGGAGAATGATTTTCAAAGGTCTGTTCCGCGGGTCAGTGAGTTCCAGTATTTCAGACTCAACTTTGACTTTGACTTTTTTCTTCTCCTCGTCGGCAAGACGGTCCTTCATGCTCATCTCTGAAGTATGCTCAGAGGCGCTAGTGATTTCAATTTCATCGCTTCCTTCGGCAGGAGACGAAGTATCAAGTTTGTCATCATCTAGCGCCTCGATCACTTGAGCGTCTGGACCGGGAGTTACTCCTGTGTGAGCAACGTCGCTTGTTTTCTCTGCTTCCTCCTTGGCGTCATCGCTCCTCGGAGTTGGCTCGGCGTCAGAACAACCTGCACGAAAACATAAGGAATGAGCATTAGAACGAGTAGCCACTGCTGAAAAATGATGGGATCTCTTCAATTTCTAGAGAAAGAAGAATTTCCTACCAGGGTCCGGTTGGCTATCGGTGGCACGAGGGGTTTCACCCTCCAGGATAGGTGACAGCACATGAACACCAAGCCCGGGATCTTCGGGATCATAACTAGCATGCTGCTCGAATGGATCAAGTGTTGGCCGACCGGCCGATTGAGCAGCGTAAGGAGCGGCAATGTGAGGAGTAGTAGCATCGGCCCCAAACGGGCCAGCTTCATCATTTTTCTCTTTCGGAGGGGAAGAGCCTTTGCTATAAAGTGCCAATGCTGCGGATAAGTCTGATGGCTCATTCCCCCTTAGGAACTCCTTCACCAAGACATCCTCATCGACCTCGTTGGAGCCCGACTCGACCTTCCTGATCCTTATCAGAGTTTCCCACGCCTCAGCCAGGGATTCGAGGTAGCCGTCACCCAGAAATGTTAAGTCGCGGTGCATAAGGACGCGGGCTCCATACTCGGCGATCAACGGGTCAAACATACTTTTGACCTCTTCCCTACCGGCTTCTGCGGCCGCCTCGAGGCGAGAATCAAGCTCTTCCACAGCCATTCTTTTGCCCTCCTCACGGGCCTTGTCCTTCATTTTCTCGACCCCAGCGAGTTCGTCATCGAGCTTCGTTTTCAGAAGTCGGGTAGCAACGATCTCATCACAGTATCGTTGTGATTCTTCTTGAGCAGCTACCCTATCCTCCTTCTCCTTGGACAGTAATTCTTTCAGCTCTTTGACTTGGGTGGCGAGCGCGTCCCTTTCCTTTTGGACAGAGTCTTTTTCTAGGGCGAGGGCACCGCTGCGCTGGACTGCTTCGTCAAGCTCTTTATTGTGAGCCGCCTCTAAACGAGTAACTGCCTCAGCAGTATCTTTTGCGCTTTGTTCCGCGGCTTCTAGCTTCGACTTATACGAGGCAAGCTCTTCGTCTTGGAGCTTGATGATTTTCTTATCGCTGCCAGCCTCTAGGTTCAGGCGATCAATCTCGTGTTGACGCTCGACGTACACTTCCGAGATCTTCTCCACCAAGTGCACGAACGCGTCATGTTGAACATAGACGTCGTTGTTGCAGGCAATGGCACTTTGCTTCACGTGCCCAGGAATGTGATGGATGGCTGGGAGGAATTTCAAGCCGTCAAAACAGATTTTCGGAAACTTGGCCTTAAGGTCGACCATTTTTTCCGCAACAGTTGGGTCCACTACAGGAGTAGGAGGAGGAGGCTTTGAGAATTCCGTTCTTTTACGTTGCTCTCGAACTTGCCTCGTACTCGATGAACTGGAGTGTTGTTCTCGAGCAGCATCAGACTGATAACCCTTATGCGAAGACTTCTCTTTATCCGGCTCAGTTGGAGGAGGAAGATCGCGGGACTGGGAAGATTGAGAATGTGCTTTCTTTCGGTGAGACGACTCGCGAGGAAGATTGTCCCTATCTTCATAATCACCTCGGTCCCTGCGTCTGCCTGAACCGGAATCCCATCCAGAGTGATGGAATATAGAAGACCCCTGAAGGCGATCAAGTCCGTGAGAGCGGCCCATATCACCTGCAAAGAATGGAGATAACAACGAGTTAAGGAGAATTCACGAGCTAAAAAGACTTGAAGTATATTATGGAATGCGCATGTGCATGTGTGTCCTAGTGTTCCCCCCGACGGACCCGTTCGTTTATCTTTGCTAATCGGAGTGTTGTCTCCTTGAGCCGGGAGTTGAACTCCTACATTGCCTCTAGCGGGCGAAGAGAATTTGAGAACTTCAGGATCATCGAACCCGTAATTAAGTAAATCATTGGGGATGGACAGGTTGGACAGACCCCTCAGAGAACTTTCCAGATGCTGCGAAGAAGCCTCTTTCTCAGGAGGGATAGGCGTAACTTTTGAGGTGCCACCAACTTTCTCCTTTGAACCGTATATTTCAACTTCTTATTTCCCTTCGAAGGGGAGGATGATGTCTCAATATCCTGAACTTCGATTGCCGGATTCCAAGCGGGACCCACGTTCTCGCCCTGAGTCTCGGGAGCATCATCCTCTCTACGCTCACTTTCTCCGTGCGTATCGGGAGTGCGGCGCGACGACGGTCCGGCCTGTTTTTTCCCTTTACCGGTCGAAGGCTTGGGAATGGTGACACCTTCTGGAAGGCTGATCCGACGACCAGGGGCTAGCAAGCCAAACCCCGACAGCGATTCATTTGAAATGATAGTCCGGATGTCTCGATCCTCAGTAGGAAGAGCTCTAATGGCTTCAACAACCTTAGAATATCCTCGGCCTTCCGGACGCGGGTTGATACCTGAAAAGATGAAATGAAGAGTTAGGAAAAGCATGACTCCGATTAAATACGAATAGTGATTCAGCAGAGAGACTTACTGCCTTCAACCCATCTCCTAGCGAAACCAGAAGGGCAGCGCACATAGAACCATTCCTGTTTGTACAGGGCGAATTTGCTACATGCCCCTGTCAAGATCTGGCATTTGTGGTATGGCTCGAGGAACATAAAGGAAGGACTGTCTTTCCGTCTCTTGAACATATAAATGTATCTGATATCACCGGGGGTTGGAGGTCTGGAGAAGACGGCCATGAAAAGTAAGTAAGTCCCGTATAGGAATGCATGGCCGTTCGGGTGCAGCTGCGACGGAGCCATGTCTATGTACTGCAGAACATCCCAGAGAAATAAATTGAACGGAGGCACGCTGCCCATCCAACACATGAACTTGTTGCAGGTAGTGTACCCGACTGGGGGCAGATGAGGACGATCGTGTCTCGAAGGAACTAACACGTCGGCAAAAGGAATCCCATGAATGGAGAATATCCGTCGCAGAGCAGCTTCGTTGATCTTCGAGGCTTGAGAATCGATCGGGTTGTCTAGTAAGATGGTTGCCTCCAGAGCATCAGGCACCAAGTTATGAGCAGGAGAAGTCGATGGGTTAGAAGTATCAGCGGCTCCTTGCCTTGATGACGGCCCAGGCCTGTCGGATATAGTGGCGGAGCTAGATTTTCTCGACATCCTAAATAAATAACAAACCTGGCTAAGTGCTTGAGAAAACTATACTTAAAAAACGTTGAACGTTAGAATTAGCAACACGAGTTTTCCCCCCACGCGGTGTGTGAACTAGTGCAAGCAATTGTGTACAAGCAATAATATTTCAAGGATATAAAAATGAGTTTCGAATCGTGGCCTTCGAAGACCGTCATCGCTGACCGTCTCGAAGAGCCCGCCCGGTAGTGGTTACAGTCCCAGATTTAGAAAACATGTAATTTATGAAGTATCCGGCTTAGGTCTAATTTGACATTTATATTGTTCGGCATGTATATGTTTGTTCGGCATTTGAATGTTGTTCGGCATTGAGATTGTTCGGTCTAAGTTCTGTTTGGCAATCGTATTGTTCGGCATCGATATTGTTCGGCATCTAAGAATGTTCGGCTTGAGTTTTTGTTCGGCTAAGTTATTGTTCGGCAATTGTATTGTTCATCCTATGTATAGGTCGGCACGTATATTGTTCGGCCTAGGCATTTATATTGGTCGGTATTTTTGGTGTTCGGCGAATATAGTGTTCGGCAGTTATATTGTTCGGCACATACATTGTTCGGCCTAGGCGGTTATCTCGTTCGGCATATATGGTATTCGGCAGTTGTATCGGTCGACATATGTGGTGGTTCGGCATTTATAATTAGGCATTTATGTTCTTCGGCATGGGTGACTGTTCGGAAAAGCATCGCCCGACCAAAAATCTCGTTCGGCCGGGACCATACCCGACATCTTATTTGGCTTAAACACACCGTCCTCCACAGTGACTTCATTCCCTTTTCTTTTTTTTCTTTCCTTCCTCCATCCACACCGAACCATCCTGTTCGGCACTCTAACCAACTCCAACCTTCCGCCGCATCGTATGGCTCTAAAAAAATCCACATATCACCTGTGTCTCGTGTCAAAACCCCTTTAAGGATTTAGTAGAGGGATTGTTTACCTATGTGATAGATCACGACTTGAAGAAGTTTGGGGTTGAGGACCGCGATTTTGATCAGCGCCAAGTGGGTTAGGAAGAGTTGTTAAGTCTTTGTAGGCTGGTAACAAGTGAGTTTCTCGAAGACAAGATAGGAGAAGTGAGCGTGAAAAGAGAAGGAGGAAGAAGGCCTCGACTTTTATAGACAGAAAGGGAAGTCGAAAAGGCCATACCCGGTGGAACCGGTCAAGGTCATGTCGTTCGGCTCCGGCCCATAATGGTTCGGCACTGAAGTATTGCTCGGCTAGGAGGCATCGTCCGGTTATGAATGTCTCGTTCGCCAGTGGGAACACGCTCGGCACACACCTGAATCGCTGGAATACTCAAAGGTGGCATCTCCGCTCGAGATTAGCCAAGGGTTTAAGACGAGACGAAAAGGTTGTATGATTCAAAGCGTACCACGTTCGGTCACGCGATACACTTTGGGGGGCAAGTGTTTCCTGGAGATTTGACCAGGCAATTGAGTGCTCGGCATTGGCCACTACTCGGCACGAAGGACTGATCGGCATCCAGGAGTACTCGGTGTAGTACTCGGCATCAGCTGGAACTCGGCATGAAGGACTGTTCGGCATCCAGGAGTACTCGACATACAAGAGCGCTCGGCATCAGCTGGAACTCGGCATGAAGGACTGTTCGGCATCCAGGAGGACTCGGCGAAGCGCACGACATCCAGTGGGACTCGACATCCACAGCGTTCGGCATCCGTAGTGCTCGGCATCCCATGGTACTCGGCGTCAACCAATGCTCGGCGTCAAGAC
Source organism: Allium fistulosum (assembly GCA_030737815.1). Classification (NCBI taxonomy): domain Eukaryota; kingdom Viridiplantae; phylum Streptophyta; class Magnoliopsida; order Asparagales; family Amaryllidaceae; genus Allium; species Allium fistulosum. The sequence goes on from JASFAW010000025.1 coordinate 902,519, forward strand.
TGCCCGGCATACGAGAGTGCTCGGCATCAAGACTGCTCGTTATCAAGGAGAACTCGGCAGCATCTGGAGTACTCGGCAATAGGAGTACTCGGCATCTAGAAGAGCGTTCGGCTTCGACTGACAAACTTCCTGCACTTCCCAAACATCAACCACATCGTTCGGCATAGAAGGGATTGTTCGGCATTAGGGTGTTCGACACACCTGGTTCGGCATACAGCGACCACTGCACTAGGGCTTGAGCGTTCGGCTATCCAGCCCACTTGGGAAGTCCAACCCATATTTGCCTATAAATAGAGGGGCAGGGTCACAGTGAAATGGATCTTTTTTTTGGAGAGAAAACACCGGGGAGACTCTGCCATTTTCAAGACTCATCTTCTCTACTTAACAACTTCACTCAAGCATTTGATTCACGAATTGTATTTGTGATCAACTATAAAGGAAATCAATAAAGTTGAACAAAGTGGACGTAGGCAATTACGCTGAACCACTATAAATTTGGTGTTCTTACTTTCTGCATTTAAATTAGCATTGTCTTCTCTGTTTAATTTACTTTCATCACTTATATCTCTACACAATCTTTCTGAACGAGGTTATTGACCAATTTTGGTGCTAACAATACTAAATAGATGGTTAATTCTTAAAATACTTGTTATCATTAACGTTTTAATTTCACTTAAAAGCTATTAATAACCAGCCTAATGTTGCTATTTGATTGAGACCTAATTCAATGCATAAATGAATGGGTAAATGATTAAAGTTTTGCACTATTGCCACAATTTCATTAATATACATTAAGGTTTATTAAGTTCTAGTTGACTCCCATTTAATTATTACAATAATTACTACCCTTGCTTCAAATTTCCAAAATTTAGAAATTACAAATTTTATTTTCAATATTTCCATTTAATAGACTTTCCATTCTATCATCAATCTAATTGCCTTATTATGGATAGTATTACATTATTGAGTCGATTATCAATTTATGGGAAGAATTATTATTGGCCTACTCTTATTACATTAACAATTATCATCTTATTCTAATATTCAATTTATATAGAAATAAATTTCATCCACTTACAAATAAATGCAATTATTACATATTTCCTTCCAATTAATTTAAAATTTAATTTTATAGATTGATTTGATTTAATCGCCAAATATATATTCATAAATTACTTTACATTCACACTTCCGTTATGTTATTAATCACCATTAAAGAAACGTTTATTAATTACAACAACATTGTAATAACTTACCTACATTGATTGTATACGTTTTTCATTATTATCATTCATTATAATTTTATTCAACTTTCCATTAATATACAATTTTGAATCCCATTCTAGTTATTCTTTATTAAAAATTCACACAATATTATAACTTCGTACAAGACATCCAATTACTATTTATCATTATAACTTTACAATCTATATAAATTCATTGATTGATTTACTATTTGCCTTTGTTTCCTTATATTCAATTCTTAGCTTAGTATGACAATTTATAGTACTTCATTTAAAAGACATTTCATTTCAATTGTTAATCCTTAGCTTAAGTTTCTACGCTTCCATTTCATTTACTCTTCCGTTACTATATTAATAATTAGTAACGCTTATTATCAATAATAACATCATAATTACTTAATATTTATATGAACTTTAATTCCAAATATATTCATTGACCAATTAATTTGGTAATTTATAATAGTTGTTATTCTACCATTAATTCTATTTCCAAATAACGTACTACCTTATTACCTAAATTTACGAACAATTACCGTTACAATGTTTTATTGCATAAATCAATTTAATTAACAAATTATAAGGGTTTCTACTATTCCTTCAATTGGATTTCATTCCAATTTGTCAAGAATTTATTATATTTACCTATGCAACACTTAATTTCCAACATTCGCTCCAATATACATTATAAGATTTCCTTTCTATTTACATTAAATTACAAAAATCAATTTAAATCAACATATTTAAATGGTCGAAATTTACGGGTCGTTACAAGTTAGAGACTCCTTGATGTATACTTATTCTTTTTCTTAGCACTTGTACCTATTCTTTTGTGATGTAGTGGATCATGTATGACCACTATTTTGATGAACACTTTTATGTGTTATATTCATATCTGTTTCCGCCTTTGTGATATGAATATTTGTGACTGATTGGTGTTATGCTTATTTCTATATTTGTTTCCGAAGCCCACATAGCCACTGTGTAATAGCTTTGAGTTTGTATTTGATATGTCGGATTTCCTCTTGAAATGAAATGCAAGTCATTCTATCTGACATATCGTTACTCGCACAAAGCAATTACACAGATGGTCACTCCTCAACAGCCTTATTCTTCATGCTAGTCGACGGCATTACTCCTTAGTGCCTTGGTTAGTGTGAGTATAGAGGTGGGGCGTCAGAGCTTGGTATCAGAGCCAAACTTCGGAACAATGTAGAATAATCTAGCAAGGGTCATTGTCCTAAGTCTTTCTTAGGAATCGTGCCTTAGGATTTTATTCGAGTCATAGGACCCGGTCTATCCTATTTTCTTTTATGATGCCTTTTTTTATCAATCAAATTTGTTTGATATTCTTTCTGAGAATAACCTTTTTCCTCTTCTTTCTTTCTTTCTTAAAGAAGAGAAATGGTTAGACCTGACCGTCCCAGCGCTGGTCAATCCAGTGCTACTCCTCGTGATGGAGTATTCATGTATGCTCAACAACTTTTAGATCTTGTGATGAATGCTCAAGTTGTCGGACCCATTCCAGAGCCTACTCATCCTAAATCTGGGTTTGCACGCTTGTGCAGTGATTACACCAACTTGGGTGGAAGGCCTTTCAAAGGTTCCGAAAGCGTTATAGAAGTCCCAGCTTGGCTTAGAACATTCGACCACATCTTTTCTTGCATGAATCTTGTGGATCTATATCGTGCCCAAGTGGCTTCTAGCATGCTCCAAGAAAGAGCATTAGATTGGTATGAGCTTTTGATTTCTGGTATTATTGAAGCGGATCTTACTTAGGAGCAATTCCGGGAAAGGTTCGAGTTGAAATTTGTGCCGAAGGCTGAAAAAGTAACTTTGGCCCGACGCTTTATTAACCTTGTTCAAGGTGAATCTTCTGTGACCGACTACGTCGCATCTTTTGAATCTCTCTCTAAATATGGGTTCGAGTATATTAATACCCCATTGAATAAAAATCAGAGGTTTATCTATGGGTTGAATAAAAACCTCAAAAAGCCTTTAATCCTGAAACTAGAAGTTTCTTTTGATAAGCTTGTTGATATCGCTCTTCGACTTGAAGAAGCCGATAAAGAAAGTGTTGTTGAAGTTGTGGGTGCCAAACAGGACTTCAACAACAACAGGAAGAGGCCTATTAAGTTCAAGCCTAATCCCAACAAGAAAGGGAGGCAAGAAACTTCGGTAGCGAAGACTCCTACCTCTAGTTATGGGCAATGCTACAATTGTGGTTCTAAGGACCATTATGCAAATAGGTGCTCAAAACCTCTTTTTTGTCGTTATTGCAAAAGTTCGGGTCATCTTTTATCTTCATGCCCCAAACTTCCAAACAAGAAAGAGGGAAAGCTAAATGTTGTGCAACCCCTAGTAACACTTCTCTTGGTCAAGGTATTTCTCATTCTATCCTTGATGGCATTATTATGTTTCATGATCATCTTATTCGAGTTCTTTTTGATACGGGGGCATCCCACTCTTTTATATCAAAAGAACTTGTTGATACTTTTTCTTTAAATGTTATGTGTTTGATGACTTCACTGAAAATTGCGAATCCAATTGGTGGGTCCGCAACACTCAGTTTATTTTGTAAAGATGTCGAGATTATTTTATGTGATTATGCTTTCCAAGATGATTTGCATGTTATACGTTACCTTGGTTTCGGAATGATTTTGGGAATGGAGTGGCTTAATCGATATGAAGCCCATATCCTAGTTCTGAGAGGACTATTTATCTTCGACATCCTCAATCTGTTAAGCAGATTTCTATTGTTCTTAAAGATTCAGATTCCAGTTCGGTAGCATCCTTATATTCTCTGAATCCACAGGATGACGATAATGATGATGAGGAAGATGTCATTTCTCTCATTCACGTTGTTTGTAAATTCCCCGACATATTTGAGCCCATTTTAGGATTACCACCTAAGTGAGCAATTGAATTTAGAATTAATCTAATCCCTGGAGCTCTACCTATCACTCGTCCTCCTTATTGTATGTCCAATAAGGAAAATGAGGAGATGCGTAAACAATTATCCGAATTGGAAGCCAAAGAGTTTATTCGTTCTAGTTCCTCTCCTTAGGGAGCTTCAGCTATCTTTATGAAGAAATCTGATGGTACACTTAGGCTTTGCGTTGACTACCGCAAGCTTAATGATCTCACCATCAAGAATAAATATCTCTTACCTTGGATTGATGTTCTATTCGATCAACTTAGCAGTGCTAGAGTCTTTTCACAGTTAGACTTAGCAACCGGTTTTCATCAGCTTCGTATTGTATAGGATAGCGTTCAGTTGACATCGTTCCGTACTCGTTATGGATCTTATGAATGACTTGTTATGCCATTTGGTTTAACAAATGCTCCAGCTTATTTCGTTGACCTTATGAATCGAGTTTTCAAAGACTTCCTCGATCGATTTGTTCTCATCTTTATAGATGATATTCTTGTTTATTCTAAAACCGAGGAAGATCATGAAAAACATCTTCGGATAGTGTTGGAAACTCTTAGGAGCAATCAATTGAAAGCAAAATTTTCCAAGTGCCACTTTTGGCAATCTCATGTTAAATTTTTGGGACATATTATTTCTGAATCCGAAATTTCCGTGGATCCTTCAAAGATTGAAGCGATTCAAAATTGGAAGAGACCGGAGAGTGTGACAAGAATCTGTAGTTTTCTTGGATTGGCGGGATATTACCGTCGTTTGATAAAAGACTTTTCTAAAATTTCCGTGCCTCTTACTAGTTTGACAAAGAAGGGAGTTAAATACATTTTGTCAGACAAATGTGAAGCGGCTTTTCAAAGATTAAAGGAACTCCTTTCCGATGCTCCTATTCTTGTGATTCCCTAAGGGAACCAAGATTTTATTGTTTATACCGATGTTAGTCATGTTGGTTTGGGTGCCATTCTCATGCAAAGGTAATGTGTTATCGCTTATGCTTCTAGGCAATTAAAGCCTGCCGAGACTAGATATGCCACTCATGATTTAGAGCTCGCGGCTATTGTTTTTGCCCTTAGAATTTTGCGTCATTATCTATTGGGGGAGAAATTTGTTCTCTACACCGATCATAAATCTTTGAAGTACTTATTTTCTCAGAAGAAACTTAATTTGCATCAACAAGGTTGGCTCGAATTCCTTACATCTTATGACCTTGATATTCTTTATACTCCCGAAAAGGGAAATCGTGTTGCCGATGCCCTTAGCCGTAAGCAACAAGCGGTTGTTTCAATGATGATATCCGAATGGAATGATCTCGAGACTTTATCCACTTGTGAGATTCGAGATCGTGAATCCGATTCATGTTCATCTATTGTTTTATGTAGCCTTGAGGCTCATCCTTCTCTTTTAGACCGCATTCTTGAAGCTCAAAAGCATGATCCCGAATTGGCTCTTCTTAGTCAAAGTTGTAGGGATAAAATTGATATCGAAGGTTTGAAAGACTTTGATATTGATGCTCGTGGCGGTATTCGAAAGTTTGGTAGACTTATTATGCCAAACATTTGTGATCTTCGTAAAGACATTTTAGAAGATTCTCATTGTTCTAAATTTACCATTCATCCCGGTAGTAGTAAAATGTACGCGGACATTAAGCGACTTTATTATTGGGATGGAATGAAATCTGATATTGCTAACTTTATAAAAAGTTGCATGACTTGCCAACTCATAAAGGCCAAGCATCAAAGGCCCGGTGGGTTATTGCAACCTTTGGACATTCCAGTTTGGAAGTAGGATCGAATTTCCATGGACTTTATTGATGGTCTTCCTCATTCTTGTTCGGGTCATGATAGCCTATGGGAGATAGTAGATAGACTTACAAAATCCGCCCATTTTCTTTTCGTTCGGTCCAATCGAACTGTACCTCTTTTGGCTAAACTTTATGTCAAAGAAATCGTTAGATTACATGGAGTCCCTACTTCTATTGTTAGCGATCGTGATCCATTGTTTACTAGTGGATTTTGGAAGGGTCTTCAAAAAGCTTTGGGAACAAAGCTTAGTTTTAGCACCGCTTATCATCCTCAGTCCGATGGACAAACCGAGCGTGTGAGTCAAACTCTTGAAGATCTTCTTCGTGTATGTGTTCTTGATTTTGGTGGAAGTTGGGAAGATTATATTTCTCTTGTTGAGTTTTCCAATAATAATAGCTTCGAATCTAGTATTGGTATGGCTCCTTTCGAGGCACTATACGGAAGGCCATGCCGATCTCCTTCGTGTTGACTTGAAGCCGGTGAGAAGCTAGTTTTAGGTCCAGATTTTATTCGTGATGCCACAGAAAAGATTGACCTTATTCGTCATAGGATGAAAGAAGCTCAAAGTAGACAAAAATTCTATGCCGATAACCGAAGAAGAAAATTAGAATTTTCTGTGGAAGATTTGGTGTTCATTCGTGTTTCACCTATGAAGGGTGTTGTGCGTTTCAGTCGATCGAGAAAATTAGCACCTCGATATATTGGTCCATTTCCCATCACCGAACGCATTGGTTCCGTGGCTTATCGCCTTTTATTACCAGCTCAATTTTCTGCTACTAATGACGTATTCCATGTCTCCCAACTACGGAAATGCCTTAGATATTTTGATTCTATTCTTGAGCCCGGTGTTATTGAAGAAATTGAAGTTTAACCAAATTTGACTTATGAGCAACATCCTATTTGTATAATTGCTATGGAGGTTAAATTCCTTCGAAATAAAGATGTTCCTCTTGTGAAAGTTTAATGGTCCTCAAATCTTAAGGATTGCTCTTGGGAATACAGAGAATTCAACAAGCGAACGCATCCTGACTTACTCTCTCGTGATCCTTAAGGTGAACTTCTTACTTCAAAATTTCTTCTTTTTGTTGTTATGCCTTTGTATGGTTGTTACTTTTTATTTTCTTCTTAAGTATTGCAAGGACGCAATTTCTTTAAGGAGGGGAGTCTATAACAACCCGCATATTTTGCGATTGTATATTTAAATGTTGAAATTTAAATATGGCATCGTTAGTCGGATTAAAGTCCGAAATGCAACTTTTTGTAAACAGTCGAACTAGGACTCGAAACCCCTTCCATTGAGTCCAAAATGACGTTTGCAACCTTTTTGAGTATAAACATCGATATGTTTGGAGTTGAGTAGAATTTTGCTATTTTTCTATTTTAGGCTTTGGGTTTGGGTTTCAGCCCACTAACCCAACATAATACCCTAACTCCTCCTCCAACTCCTCTTCATTCATTTCATTTCCATTTTCCTAATACTCAAGCCCTAAAAGAAAAAATGGGGGAAAAGAAAAGAGATCAAAATTCCTAAGCCCTAGGTTTTAGGAAATTCCAATTCAAGCTCTAGAAATCAAGGAGAAGCTTAGGTAAGCATCCTCTTCATCTTCTCCATCTCAATTACTCTCCAATTTTCAGAAATTTCCTATAACCTAATTTAGGAATATTTGATTATGATCATATATTTGGAGCTTCTTGAGTTGAAGTTGAAGAGTGGTGATCTTGCCTTGTTTTAAAGCTTCTCATTCATTATTTTTGGGTTTAAAGGTGAGTTCTTGAACTCACATCTATGTCTATACCTTTGATAGTGTTAGGTATGAATTCCTAACATCTATTTCTTGTCCATTTTCTTTCGAATTGGATTGGTTTGATGAATATTCAAATTTTTGGTATTTTGAAGTCAAAATCTATGAAAATCCTTATATGGATGTTTGGGCATGTTATTTGGAGTGTATTGATGTGTTTATAGGGTTAGGCTGTCGCTTGACATCGATCTCTAGCCATCGTCGCTCATTCGTTGTTTCGAATTTGATTTGGCCATCATTGGCCTGGGCAAAGTGTTGCCCTGAGCTTCAGCTCAGACGTCTGGTATTAAGGTCAGACGTCTGGAGCTATGGGAATAAAATTCTAGTCTTTCAGCTCAGACGTCTGGGATAACCACCAGATGTCTGGAGCTGCTTATTTTAGCCAAGTTGTTTATTTTTAGTGGATTTTCGTTTTAATCGATTTTGTAGTTGATCCGATTAGTTGTTGTCATTTATTATCGACTTCGATGACTTCTTTTCGGGATTTTTGGGAATATCCATTTGATGGATTTGATATCGATTTCTATGGTTTTGATTCACGACATCAAACGTGAATTTTTGGTTGATTGATTGTTTCTACAATCATTTCTATGATTTGTCACTTTCAAAAATACAAAGATTTCTATACTAGTAGTAAATATTCAAACGCTTTCACAAAGATGATTTCAATACCATTTTTAATACAAAACTCGTTTTTAAATCCGTTTTCCAATCTATTAGTATATACAAACCTTTACCTCATTCGTACAAGAAATCCAATTAAACGACTTAGCAAAACAAGTGGTGTGAAACACTTGCGTTTACTTCGTCCGTTAATTCTTAGACTTGTTCGATTGAAATATTGTGACAATTTTCGAGTAGAAATCTACAATTTGTTTGTAAATATTTAAGTTGAGCCGGTGGTTATGGGACATGAAGCTAAACTCATCTATTTACTAGCTTAGTGTAATTTACGCTTTTATTGATCAATGATGATCATTTTGAAGTTTAGACTAGCGTCATGCGATGTCTCTTTGTCCGCGAGGGGACAGTACCCCGTTATGTTGAGCTTCGTCTCATTTTTATAGGCTAGCAATCTATGGTTTTATGGAGCTTCGTCTCAATTTTTATAGGCCAGCAACCTATGGTTTCAGGGAGTTTGGTTCATCGGGTGTACCGTTGTTGTACTACATCGTTGTTCCAGCTTATCAGGTTCATTGGGCGTACCGTTATTGTACTACGTTGTTGTTCTGAATTATTTGAGTATTAGGTTCCTTGGGCGTACCGTTATTGTACTACGTCGTTGCACCGGCTCTATGGGTAGCGACCATGGGATAGCGTCCTATTTGTGATACACGTGTTGGTGAGTTTTCATGCTCCCATTTTTGATAGGCCTCCCCCTTTGTGTTTTCTGGATTTCTAATTGTTGATTTCTGGAATTTGTGCTTCACCAATCTTTGCGGTTGACATTGATATGTTTTGTCAATATTTGGGGTTTGGTGAATAAGCTAAAGAATGTGATATTCTATGTGGGTATTTGATGAGATTTGAGATATTGTATGATTTTTATTGTTATTGAATGTATACCTGTCACAGTATGGCATTATTGTTATCATACATTTTTGTGGCATCTCTTATCCTATCTCATTTTATATGATATTTATAGCTAGACTGATCCGTTTATTATTTTTCTTCTTAAATAATACTCGGGCCATATCGAGGTGTTACAGATGCTTCCACTTGACTTCTTAGTAGGGGCTAGCTTCTGACTTTTGGCTAACTACTTTAGCTTAGTAGTTTTTGCTTTTATACATTTGAGTTAGAGACTCCTTGATGTATACTTATTCTTTTGCTTAGCACTTGTACCTTTTGTGATGTAGTGGATCATGTATGACCACTATTTTGATGAACACTTTCATATCTGTTTCCGCCTTTGTGATATGAATATCTGTAACTGATTGGTGTTATGCTTATTTCTATATTTGTTTCCGAAGCCCACATAGCCACTATGTAGTAGCTTTGAGTTTGTATTTGATATGTCGGATTTCCTGTTGAAACAAAATGCAATTCATTCTATCTGACATATCGGTACTCGCACAAAGCAATTACATAGATGGTCGCTCCTCAACAGCCTTATTCTTCGTGCTAGTCGATGGCATTACTCCGCAGTGTCCTTGGATAGTGTTAGTATAGAGGTGGGGTGTCACAGCTTATTGACTATCCTATACTTTATTTCGCGTCAGCTATAATGAAATCGATTATCTGTAGCACTATGGGCCATACCATAGTTTCAGCTATCTATATACCCCACATATTAGTATTTTTTTCTTTTAGTCGAATAAATAAAAAAAATTGAGTTTTTTAGTGGATTGACTGTATTCAATCTGTCTAATTTGATCACTGCTTTTCAGTCACTCATTCTGTTTAGTGAATATACAGGCTCTGGCTTTTTTTCTTGATCACTTTCATGTATTTCCTTTTGATTGTCTAAATGAGAAAAGGAAATAGTATATTAGTCAAATAGTATATTACGTTTATGTTTGATCAAAGTAAATCTTTAAATTCATCAATTGCAATGGATGCATTTAGACATCTGTTTGATTCCAACATTGTTTTAATATATCATGGTAAGGGTTGTTGCTTCCTTCTGCTCTATGCCTGTTACATTCCAGCTTTAATCAAACTAGGTTATTGTTATATAATATTTATAACATTTCAATTCATACTACATTCGGCCTATATATAAATTTCAGTTTACAAAGTTTTTTTAATCTTTATTGTATACATAAATGAACTGATTTCTTCAACTTTCTGACATGAGTACATTTCTTACTTCTAGCTGGAGTGGAATGATGATTAGACATGTTATTTTCCATATAGAAGCAGTTTCGATAGAGTTTGTACAGACTTTTTTCTTTGTCCTGATTTGCCCTTTATATATGCAAATTTTATCATTTCAATTTAGAATCATCATCAACCACTGTTGTAATATTGACTTCTACGTGAACAAGAAATAATACAAATCTTTCTTTATATATTATTTATTTTTATTTTTATGTCATATCACTTTTGTGCTTTGAATCGTATCACCTTTGCTATGTGCTCGAGTACAACAACTTGAATTTTTGGCGTCCAAGTTCTGTAATTTAACTTTACAACCCATGTTCAGCCTTTATTACTGAAAAAGACACAATATCTGCGTTTTTCACCGTAAAATCTATGCTTTTCAACACAACATCTGTATTTTTAAGTTTCCTTTTGATGAGTTTAGGTTTGGTAAATATCATATTGTTTTGTCTACATTAATCATCCATGGAGTTCCAAGGATTATTTGAGTGATTCAATAGATAAAACTTAAACTTTCCATTCATTCATAAGGTTTTATCCCTGTTTTGATCAAATTCGTCGTTAACTACATAGAAATTAGCTTTCGCCCATGTGCGAAGCACGGGTTCACACTATTTTGTATAAAAAGTGACCAATTATGTTCTAAATTTGGAGATGTCTTTTTCTCACTCATAATTCATGTTTTTTACACTAGTTAATATGAGTATTACAGTGTCAGGTATTAATATTAGATGTTTGTATTAGTAACCTTGTTATCCTTTGCTGATGGGTTCTTTTATAGATTATTAATGTTATACAGGCTATGATATGTTGTAGTTCGGTGGTAGCATATACTTAATATGTATTAGCGGATTGTTAACAAATATTACATGTTAGATAGTGGTTGTTATTACTTATTTATTTTTTATGGGCATTCATCTTTAATTTATGTTTTAGTCTACTTAATGATTTTATCTAGGTCCGTTTTCTTTAGTAGTTTCTCTTGAATGGCATTAGTTCTTTAATAATTTTATACGTTGGTTATAGTATTTTTTTGCATGCCTTGTTTTCTTTACGCAAATACAAAGATTAATATATATACAAATTTATTTATGAATATATATTTTGTAATGACGTGTCTTTTTTGACAGTTTAAATCAACGATAAGACACACACATCAGACTCAAACCATTCAAAAGAGCAGATTGTTATGGGGTAAATAAGAAAAAGTAGAGAAAAAAAGAAAAAAAATATAGAATCTCGCAGCGGAATGACAAAATATAATAATCAAATAAACAGTTCATGAGGCTGTTTTACAAATAACATTTGATTACACTTTTACAATACGTAATCAGAGTACATACAGAAGTAATAAATAAGTAACGCAACGGAACAACATGATGCAGTGGAAATGATAGAATAAATAGTAATAGTACTAAATCTTCGTCTTCGTCCTCCAAGAGCAGTATTCGATATACTAAAAAGCTCAGACTGACCCGAGCGAATTGAAAAGACAAAACACTCGAGCCAGAACTAATAGATCTTATGTAAGTTAAATCAACAGTAAATAAATATGAGTGTAACGGCGTCGGAGATATTTACGGGTTTTGACATCTCTTATCCATTGTCAAACATGACTGCAATAACTTAAGAGATGTTCGGGATTCCCATCTCCTAAGGATCCATTAAACTATCTACATACATAGTACAATACACTATTATAATAGTGTCTACAGTAAAGTATTAAAATAGCGTTAAGGCATTACCCATATCCCCCTTAACACATTTTTATATATTCCCATAGTCTATACAGTACCGTACGCTCCAACAAACTGGTGGTTTACCCAGAAGGCACTCCATAGGTATGGTACAAAACAAACTCGTAGAAGGTGGGATAGGGCATGTGGACACTGCACGCAAGGCAATGCCAGGGTAGATATACCGTTTGCGGATCCAAACTGGTGGTAACACATAGCAGCTACTACCGCCCACCTCGGAACACACTCCCATAATCAAAATCAAGGGTGGCCACCAAATCATCACAAAGTCATAATATGGTATCAAAGAAGCATGTCTGATATGAGGAATGACCTCACTTGGCCCAACGTGGCTCCTGTTTTAGTCACATCTAAGCTGACTCACGGAAGTCAGGGTCACGTTAATACTACATACAGAATCGTTCGCCAAACCATCCTACTTCATTTCTGGAATCTCCACTACGTACATAGTTGTTAAAGTGGTTTTCGGTATTGGCAAACAGTATGACAATATCCGATCCCGGTCTCTTTAACAACCAAATGCTTATTTCACACCGGATGGTTCTTTTACATTTCCAAAACTGATTTATAATTTATATCAAAATATCATATTCTCAAAACCATATCATTTTCGAAATCATATTTACTTTCGAAATTATATCACATTTGAAATCATATCACTTTCGAATTCATATTTCCAAAATAGATTAAATCCTCATTTAAAATCATCATATTCCTCAAATATGTCATTTAAATCCCTACTTATGTTATAACATCACTTAATTGTATTCTACTTAAAAATCAAGGATGTAAATATAAAACTTCCACTTTACAAAACCTGAAATTCAGAAAATAGTTTAGATAGTTTAAAATAGTTTAAAAATATAGTTTAAAATAGATTAAAACAGATTAATATAGTTTAAAATAGATTAAAATGGATTAATATAGTTTAAATAGATTAAAATAGATTAATATAGTTTAAAATAGATTAAAATAGTTTAATATAGTTTAAAATTGATTAAAATAGATTAATATAATTTAAAATAGATTAAAATAGTTTAATATGGTTTAAAATAGATTAAATAGATTTAAAATAGATTAAACTTGGTTAAAATACTTTAAATAGATTTAAAATAGATTAAAATACTTTAGAATTTCGATTTAAACCAATTTCAAATTCCAACCTTCAAACTTGGATTTTCAAAGTAATTCAATTTATATAAATCAATTTCCTTCAAAATATCATTTAATCCAATTCAAGATTTAAAGGTTTTAAAATCGTTTAATTTAACCAACCCGGTGTCGTATGTAATTTTCTACCCTATGGTCAAGTGATATGGAAATTTATCATTTCAATCCGCAAAAATTACGGGTATATATTATTTCAACCCGCAATCCCAAATTCCAAATCAATGAAAATCGCTTGGATTTATCATTTCAACCCATAACGATTTTCTCCTATTCTATATGATCGTTCGGGTATGTATCATTTCAACCCATAGGGATTTTCTAACAATAACTAAGGGAACTTGCAGTGTTATAACAATATAAATATAACACCAAGTCATTCAATATCAACAATTAAACATACATCACAATCATCACCCAAATCAACTAATAAACATAAATAGATAACTGATTATCATTAGCAGGTATTAAATTGACAATTAAATTCAATATTAAATTAAACGATGATTTAATGCAATAAAAGTTAAATTTAACTAGAATGACAATTTAAATATACCAAACATCAACCAATCAATTCAAATCACTTCATCAATTCAATTTAACTAAGATAAGATAATTTAGTAGTTGTGAGTGGGTTAAAACACTCACGTTTTTCTCAAGATCGGCTTTAGGCAAAGATGGAAAAACAAACTAAGATGAGGGCATGATATGTAGGAAAAAAAAGGATGAAACTCATGTTTCAAAAAAGAAAGCTTTTGAATTTGCAAAATGAGAGCTTTTGAATTTGCAAGTTCACATTAAAATGATTCAGGGAAAGGAAGATTTGAAATGGAGATCCAAAAATAAGAAATGAAGCGGCGACAAGAAAAGAAATGAAGGAACAATTTTAAAAACATGAACAATTTGCTGATGAGATTATAGCTTCAGCAAAGAATAATTTGAACTAAATGAATATGAGGTATTAGGAGAAACAAAACGTAAAAGAAGAAATAAAGTGGTAGGTTACTTAATAATAAGAAATGATGGTGGAGGGACAAAATGAATGTTACGTTTCTAAAATCAAGGCTTTAGGAAATATAGGTTACCAAAATAAATAAATAAATATGAGGTGGAAGAAGGCTACAAGAAAACAAAATGAAAAGAAATGAAGTGGCTGTAGAAATACGAAATGAGATGGAGAAAACAACAAACTCACATTTTTTTTACTTTAGGAATTGGAGTTCAGACATGGTGTAAAGAGGTGAAGAAAGGTTAAATAAATAAATAAAATGTATACACATAAAATGAACTCAGGTTTGAGAAGATGTATCTTCAGGAAAAAGAAGAAGGAAATAAACGAAAATGAAGAAACAAAAAAAATGAGGAAAGAAATGTGGTATATATTAAATAATGATGAAGGAATGCACGGACCAGATGTACACTACCAACTAACCTTTGGAATTCAAATTTCAAACTTATGTCTTCTCTTTATTACTTTCCTTAACTCCCATAAACCGATAGTTACACCTATTTAATTTTGCATTAACACACAATAAATAAAAATAAATTCTTTACAAAAATATGTGTAATTAATTAAGGCAATATACAGCATTAAGAACCTTTCATCTCTCTGTGTGACTAGATTAGGAATTTAAACAAACATGTTAAATAAATGAGGTAATATAAATAGGTGTATAATATATATATGTATCTACATCTTTGTCTCCACTTATGGTTTACATTCATAAATAAAAGGTATGCTACTAATCCACATAAGGAGGCAATGAATGTAAGAGTAAATTAGAGAAGCGAAAATAGAAAGTTAAATTATGTTGCAATTAAAATCTAATCAAGTCTAAGTAAGTAGGAAATAGTCAAGTGTAAATCTATTTTACCCCTTTACAATCTCTTTGTAACAACCCGCATATTTATCAATTTTATATTTAAATATTTTATTTAAATATTTTATCGTCAGTCGGATTTTAGTCCGAAAAGCTACTTTTTTGCATACGGTCAAATTAGGACTCGAGACCACTTCCATTGAGTTGAAAATGACATTTGCAACCTTTTTAAGTATAAACTTTGATATGTTTGGAGTTGGTGGAAATTCACTACTTTCTCACTTGAGACTTTGGTTTGGGCTTTTAGCCTATTAGACCCAACCTTCACCCCTTCTCTTCATAACTTCATTATATGCTTAAACATTCAAGCTTCATCAAAAATGGAGGAGGGAATGGGAAATTAAAATTCCAAGCTCAAGTTCATTTGCAAATTCAACATCTAACTCCAAATTCAAAGTGAAGCATTGATTCAAGCTTGTGGTTGCTTCTCACTTTGCTTTCAAGCTTGATTTTCATCTAAATTGTGAAAAGGTGAGATTTTTATCTCACAATCTTGTCTATAACTATCTTGGATTGTTGGGAATGAATTCCTATCACTTTAGCATGTACATTTGCATTTGGTTTGGATCGAATTGGTGAAAAACTCCAAATTTCGTGTGTTTTAACATTTTCTGGCCTTAGGTCGTTCTGTTGAAAAGTCACACTGAGCATAACTCGTTTCTGGCCTTAATTCGTTCGCATGAGTTAGGTCGTTCGTACGAGATAGGTCGTTAGGTCGTAGGTCACTAGGCGTTAGGTCGCTCGGCCTTGTTTGAGACGTTAGGTCGTTCGAGCCACTAGGTCGCTCAGCCTTCACCTTAGGTTGCAACATATTAGGTCGCTTCGTACCTTAAGTTGCTCGGCCTATATAACTGCATATTCCTCACATACCTTAGGTCGTTTGCACCATTAGGTCGTTAGGTCGCATGACCTCAATTCCATTAGGTCGCATGACCCCAATACCATTAGGTCGTTAGGCCTTATTTCCTTTAGGTCGTTAGACCTTATTTCCTTTAGGTTGCATGACTCCTAAAGCCGCTCGGCCCGTTCCACCTTAGGTCATAAGGCCTTGGGCCGTTCCACGTTAGGTCGCTCGCCCTGATTAGGTCATTCGCACCATTTAGCTCGTCCCAAATTAGGTCGGCCTCTGCTAGGTCGCGCCACTGTTAGGTCGTGACACTTATAGGTCGCGCCAATTTCTGCCTCGAGTCACTCGGCTTGCTTATTCCTTAGGTCGCACCTCTATGCCATTGCTCCTTTGGTCGATGCAATTTAGCTCGGCCATGTTCGTTCTTACGGGCATTCCTATTTTGATGGTTTTGGAATTGATTTCTTTGGACTTTGTTCACGTCTCCGAATGTGAATTTTTGTGATTCGATTTGTTTCAATAATCATTTTGTGGTTTGTCACTTTAAAAATATGAAGGTTTTAATACTAGTAGTAAATATCAAAACCCCTTTTCTTCCAAATGATTTCAACACTATTTTAATTATAAAGTTCGTTTTTCTCAAACCGTTTTCCAATCTACTAGTATATACAAACCTTTACTTCACTCGCACAAGAAATCTAATTAAACGACTTAGTAAGACGAGTGGTATGAAACGCTTGCGTTTACTTCGTCGGTTAATTCTTGGACTTGTTCGATTGAACCTCTTGTGACAATTTTCTAGTGAAGATCTATAGTTTGTTTGTAAATATTTAAGTTAAGCAAGTGGTTATGGGACATGAAGCTAAACTCATATATTTACTAGCTTGGTGTGATTGACACTTCTTTACGATCGTGACGATCATTTTTGTGATTTAGACTAGCAATTGCGCAATGTCTCTTTGTCTACAAGGGAGACTAAACCTCGTTTGTGTGATGTTTCTACATCACATATGTGGGGTAGCGCCCCACGGTCTTCGGGCCATTCTTGTGGAGCTTCGGCTTAAATCTAATGGTTAGCTACCATGAGATAGCGTCTCGTTTTGTGTTACACGTGTTGGTGAGTTTTCATACTCCCGTTTTGTGATAGGCCTCCCCCTTCTTGTGACTTCTGGATTTCTTGTGATGATTTCTGGAATTCTGTGCTTCACCAATTTTCGTGATTTCCATTGATAAGTTTTATCAATTCTTGTGCATTGGTGAATTTGTGTGTCATTGACTTGTTATGAATACAAGTTTAGGGTATGTTGCCCCATTTTATCTTTGAGAATATTCTTGTGATATTGATTAATCTCATGTTGATTTTTAATTACATACTTGTAGTAGTATGCCATTATGGTTATTACATGTTCATGCCATGTCTTTTATATTATACCATATCATCTGATATTTATAGCTAGACTGATCCGTTTATTATTTTCTTATAAATAATACTCGGGTCAGACCGAGATGTTACATGTGCTTCTGCTTGACTCTCTTCTGGGATGACTCTGACTTTTGGCTAACTACTTAGATTAGTAGGTTTTGTTGTATACATTTAAGATATAGACTCCGTGATGTATACTTATCCTTTTGTGTAGCATTGTAGCTATTCTTTTGTATTATCGTGGATCTTTCGGACCACTACTCTTATGCACACTTTCATGTGTTATATATTCATATCTTTTTTCCGCCATTGTGATATGGATGTCTGTGACTGATTTGTGTTATGTTTATTTCTATGTGTGTTTCCGAAGATTATATATAGCCACTGTGTAATAGCTTTGCGTTTGTATCGGTACGTCGGATTTACTCCTTAAATGAAACGCATGCTATACTATCTGACATATCGGGGCTCGCACAAAGAAATTACACGGATGGTCGTGTGAAGACCCAAAATTATTGAGATAAGAATAATTTAAATAAAGTCAGAAAAAGGAGAATTTTCAAGGAAGAAAGAAATATTACAGCCTGAAAATAAATAGTGAGAATAAGTTAAAAATATAATGAAGGGAATAGTTGTTTTCAGTAAAATAAAAATGGAAAAAAAAAACACTATGGTAATTAAATATATGAATACATTTGTACATCAAGAGAAAATAAATAGCTTGAAGCATTAACAAGGAATCAATTCATAAAAGGATATACATGTATACATTACAGTTTAGCATAAAGAAAATAAACAATGCAAGAAAGTCACATGAGAATAAGGTGTGTGTATGAAACATGCAAATAGCATGCAAATCAGAAAAGAAAAGAAAAGTTAAAGCAACTGAAAATACCCGAATTGGAAATCAGAAAGAAAATGGCATTTCTAGCCATGACATCATATGTAAAATTCTCTCAACTGTATGGGGATAAGATGGGTTTTTCACTCTACTAAAACCCTAAACAATGTTTTAAAAATTAAAGGGGAAGCAGCAGTCTCACTGGAGAAAAACAGAAAATATTAAGAAAAGAAAGGAGAGCAATCCAAAGCCATTGTTCAAGTTAAAGAATTCTCAGGGAAAAGAGGCAGGAAGGTGAGTGATTAATCAATCTATGAGGCTTAAGGCATTAAGACCCAAGTTAAGGGCAGCCATATTATTTTATAAAAACCATATCATGTTTGTGCTTGATCTATTTTTCAGTATAAATGAATGCTGAAAATGGTAGGTGTTTTGATAAATCTTTGGTTGATGCTTTGGTTTGCTTTGTTTGATTGTTTGATAAGAAAAATACCATGATCACTGATATAGATCCAGCACCTTAAAACACCAGTTTATAAATATGGTTAGTAAGATAAATACATTTTATTGTGAAGTAGGGTATTACTGAAAAAAAATAAACTAGGCAGTGTGAATAAAGGAGGTTCATGCTCATGTCTGGATTGTTTTAAACTTAAGGTGAACAATGCAATAAATCATTTATGTGCTGATTTGTTCAGATCTTAAGCTAAAATGTTTTATGGGTTTTTCTCAAAAACCTTACCCTATGTTCACAGTAGAATCGAGTATAAGAATTTCTATATGATTTTACAGGATTTGTTTAAGTGATCATGATATTCCTGAATATAGAAGATATGCAGTGTTAAAACAAATTTTGAATAAAACAACTGGAAAATGAGGTGTGGTATTCTTTTCATGAATGTTTACTATGGTTAGCTGAAATTCCTGAGTGAGTTAACCCTCTCTGATTTAAAAAAAAAAGAAGAAAAGAATATAGCAGCATTTCAAGAGTTAATAAATTTTTCTGAAAGAAAATGAGAATGGTCTCTAGATTATAGAAACTAATCTAGGAGTAAAGCCTTGATCTATCCATCATAAGGGGGATGATGGGTATGTGCATGACTTGTTTAAGTCCTATAGGCCTTTGTGCAAGGGTTAACAGAATTGAGTCCCTTGCAATGCACACATGGTGTTCAATGGCAAAGAGTTAAGACCAAATTAAATTTTTAAATTGAGATTGAGAGCGGAGCTATGGAAATTAAAATGAGTTAATTCCATAGGAGTATGTGTACATGTATACTGCATTGGATGGATGAATGGATGCTTGTGTGCATATGTGTTAGTAGGGGCTTATACATGTTCATATACCCAGTTTACATTATGAATCCAAATAAGCATCAAGCACATAAATTCTCTGCACAATAATTTAAATGTCAAGTTATTATATTTTGATTTCACTCATACCAGAATTTTATTCTGACCCTAATTGTTGCCTTGCAATAATTGGGGTGTCTCATTTTTATGGAGGCAGTCCAAAATATTGCTGCAGGAAAAGATGTATAAGTGGCTTGCTTGCATGGATATTTGAAGATCTTCATGAATTAAGGAAAAATAAATGCTTAAGGAAGTAGCAGTATAATCTGTAATAGATAATCTAGGCAAACTTCCTTTTATTTTGTGTATTCTCAGCAATGATGCTTATTTTGTTCACTTGAAAAGAACATGTAAAAACTTAAGTATTCTGTGGGGTTTGTGAGTTACTGATTTAAGCAACTTATTTATATGATTTCTGGTGGAAAAGTGATGAAGGAAGTATGCCATATAATATGATATGTGGACATACATCCCTTGGCAAGGTTTAAGTGATTTTAAATTATAAAGATAAGGCTGTTATTGAAAAGTATGCTATGAATTTTGTTAAGTGGATAGGTTGAATCTGGTCCTGGCTAACCAGTAAGGCTTGACCATGACTTATAATTGATATAGGTCCATGCAAAGGCTGGAAGGCATAGCCTGTAATCTGGTTTTGGGCATTTGATTTTTCCCCAGCAAAAACTTGTATTGCTTGGTGTAATAAGCTCATATGTATGCTAGATACTTGTAGGCATCACTGCAAATTAGACTTATCTAATTCTTGTTATCTGGATACTTAATTCAAATCTGGTAATATTGAGTCATAGTCAAAACCAGTAGTAATTTGTAGAGGCATGTGGTCTTGTTTGTAATGAGCATCTCCACCATTCAATAGAATAATGACCACTAACATTTGTTATCTTTCCTAGAAAATCATCAGTTGTTTTCATTATAAGTTCACCGGGAAGTCTTGCATTTTGTCAGGTCATTTTGCCTTTAGGCACACTGTCTGCACACATGTTCTTAGTCTCCATTTAGCATGATAGTTTGAGTTAGCACTCTAGTCTGACTGTATTGTTTTCCTCTGCTTAGCCTTTAAATCAGTTTGTAATTTCAATGTTCACCTGATTATTGCAACTTCATAAATTAAAGCATGGGTATTTCATCTGATATAAAAATTGTTTGAAATTGAAATGAGTAACACAAGCTAAACTAATAAGCATGAGTTAGGTTGAACACTTTTTACTTAATATAGAACAATAAGTATCATATTACAAAATCCCAGGATTAAATTGTATGGCTTATAGATTCAGGGATCAATTAATAGGTGAGATAGGATAAGAAAATAAGAGAACTAGTGGTATCTAATCCTAAGGTTAATCAGGCTTGAGTTCTAAAAAAAAATAGTAATATAATATATAGGAATGGCTATGTGACACCAAATCTCTTAAATATGAGAAATAAGGTAGGAATGAGTTGCTTTGCTATTTTAATCACTCTGATAAGCAAAGAACCATTTATATATCTTCACATATATAAATGATAGGATTTATTTTAAATACTGATATATTTATATTAGTAAAATTCAGGATCTTGGGAAAAATTAAATTAAGGATAGTGATCCATTGACATGTATATATATGTATATACAGGGTGAAAAAAAAAACTCAACAGAAAATTCACATAAAAATAAATCATAAAGAAGTGGGTCACTTCAGTTGGTATCAGAGCTATGTTGTTAAAACATAGCATATATATATAGCAATGATAGAAATAAATATTCACAGTAGAAATAAATTGCAGAAAATAATTGAATTAGAAATATGACTAATTAGCTATGCAATTGAATAGTGAATCATGGTAGGAAGACCACCAAGTCATGGAGCAGGATCCTCCAATACAACACCAATGGTCAATTTGCAAGATTTGGTAAGGGCATTTAGAGAAGGAGCAGTGCATAGAGAAGAAAATCCTCATGAGGAATTATCTAAGCTATTGAAGACATTTTCAAATTTAGGAGGCAAGGATTTTGAAGGCACTGAGGGAGTTATGGGAGTGCAGACATGGTTGAGAACTTTGGATAGGATATTTGCAGATATGCAAATAAATGATCAAAGGAAGAGGCAAATTGCTTCCAGAAGACTCAAGGGAGCAGCACTTGATTGGTGGGAGGTCATTATCACAGGGAGGCCAGAAAATGAGATAACATGGGATCAATTCAAGGAGATGCTTGAGGCAAGATTTGTCCCAGCAACAGCCAAGGCAACACTGCTGGAGGAATTTATAAGGCTGAGGCAAGGGCCAATGAGTGTAACTGAATACACACAAAAATTTGAGAGCTTATCCAAGTATGGAACCATGCTCATAGGGAATGAAGAATTAAAGAATTCCAGATTTATTCAAGGACTTAATGCTAATTTAAGTAGAGCAATGCTACCCTACAAAGACAAAACCTTTGATCAAGTCATAGATCTTACTCTCTCTTTTGAACAACATGATAATGCCAGAGAAAAATTCAGGAGCATGAGGGCTAACAACAACAATAAAAAAGGGAAAAATAGAACTCACCCTTATGACAAGAGAAATTCAAATCAGAAGGTTGAAGGAGCAACCAGTGGAGAAGTCAAGAAGAAGATTATTTGCTACAATTGTGGTAAAGAAGGACACATGAGTAATAGGTGTCAGGCAGCTAAGAAAACCCCATTCAGTTGCTACAACTGTGGGAAAGAGGGTCATATTAAAAAGAATTGCCCAGAATTCAAAAAGGGAGCAAAGGTAGGAGCACTTGAGGGAAAAGCAACTGCAGTGGGAAGTTCTGGACAATTGGAAGGTATACTTCTAATTAAAGATCACCCCATCTCAGTTATATATGACACTGGAGCAACACATTCACTAATATCCCAAGACATAGTGAATAAATTAACTCTCACATGCTATTTAGTTGATAATCCCTTGTCTATTCAAAGTCCCCTGGGTAGCTCTTGTTTGCTAGGATTGAAATGTTTGGGAGTAGAATTAAACATAGGAGGAAATGTGTTTAAATCTGATTTGTTTGTATTAAAATACCCTGGAATAGGAATTATTTTAGGGGTAGATTGGTTGAGCAAATTCAAAGCAATTTTGAATTTGGAAAATTTTACTATTTCTCTGAAAACAGAAAATGGTAAAAATATTATAGTCATGAGTGAAATTGCTAAAATCAATTACCTTAACCAAATATGTAGCATGACTGAGAAAGAATTAACACTTGAAGACATAAAAATTATAAATGAATACCCAGATGTCTTTGGTGAAGTCATAGGTGTTCCAGAAAATAGGCAAGTAGAATTTCAAATAAGGCTAATCCCAGGAGCAAGCCCAATCATCAAGAAGCCTACTAGGATGGGTCCTAAAGAATTAGTGGAATTAAAACATCAGTTGGAAGAACTGGAGCAGAAAGGCTTCATAAGGCCTAGTAGTTCAAACTGGGGTTCTCCCGTTGTATTTGTGAAAAAGCATGATGGTACTTTGAGAATGTGCATAGATTATAGGGAATTAAACAAAGTCACCATTAAAAATAAATATCCACTTCCCAGAATTGATGATTTGTTTGATCAATTAAATGGAGCAAGGATTTTCTCAAGGCTAGACTTAGCCTCTGGATTTCACCAAATGAAGGTTGAAGAGGAAAGTATTAAATACACAGCATTCAACACAAGGTATGGGCTATATGAATATTTAGTAATGCCTTTTGGATTGACAAATGCACCATCATATTTTGTAGATTTAATGAATAGAACATTTAGAGATTTTCTAGATAAATTTGTGGTTGTCTTTATTGATGACATATTAGTGTATTCAAAATCAGAAGAAGAACATGCAAAACACTTGCATCTGGTTTTGTCTAGACTGAGGGCACATGATTTAAAAGCCAAATTCTCTAAGTGCACATTTTGGCAGAAGGAAGTAAAATTTTTGGGGCACATAGTATCACAACAAGGGGTTAGTGTAGACCCAAATAAGGTGATGGCAGTGCAATCTTGGAGTAGACCCAAATCAGTAACTGAGGTGAGGTCATTTTTGGGAATGGCAGGCTATTATAGGAGATTTATAAAAGATTTTGCAAGGATAGCTATCCCATTGACCAAGCTAACTAAAAAGGAGCAACCCTATGTGTGGACAGAGAAGTGTGAACAAGCTTTCATATCACTAAAGAAGGCACTGGTAGAAGCTCCAGTTTTACAAGTGCCAGAAGGCAATGAAGAATTAGTAGTTTACACAGATGCTAGTGGATCTGGATTGGGGGCAGTGCTTATGCAACATGGTAGAGTCATAGCTTATGCATCAAGGCAACTCAAGCCAAATGAAACTAGGTATGCTACACATGACTTAGAACTAGCTGCTGTGGTGTATGCATTGAAACTATGGAGACATTATTTATTGGGTGCTAAGTTTGAATTGTTTACTGATCACAAGTCACTTAAATATTTGTTTTCCCAAAAAGACTTGAACATGAGGCAACATAGGTGGGTAGAATTTCTAGCTGCCTATGATCTTGATATATTGTATACCCCTGGAAAAGCTAATAAAGTAGCAGATGCATTAAGTAGACATCAAGCTAAATTGGCAAGCTTAATGATGGCAGAGTTCAAGGATTTGACAATTCTTAGTGAGGTGGAAATGAAAGAAGAAACTAGTGTATCAGATAAGACACACAGTAAGATGATTGAATATGGTAAATTAAGCCTCATATCCTTAAATTCAACACTGGTTGATAAAATAGGACAAATGCAGAATCAAGATATAAATTTGAAGGAGAAAAAGAACATGATATCCCAAGGCATGACAGTGGAAAACTATGAGGTAGATGGTAAAGGATACTTAAGGAAAAAGGGGAAACTCTGCATACCAAATGTAGAGGAACTAAAGCAAGAAGTCATGGATGAGCATCACAAAACAAAGTATACTATCCATCCTGGTGGTACAAAAATGTACCATGATCTCAAGAGAAATTATTGGTGGCCAGGAATGAAAGGGGCAGTAGCAAAATATGTGGCAAATTGCTTAACATGCCAACAAGTAAAGGCAGACTATCAAAGACCCTCAGGCCTATTGCAACCTTTGGAAGTGCCTACCTGGAAATGGGAGAGTATATCAATGGATTTTGTGGATGGTTTGCCAAGAACAAGAAGGGGAAATGATAGTATTTGGGTAGTGGTTGATAGACTCACAAAAACAGCACACTTCATCCCAATAAGTTCAAACAGAAATGCTCACAAGCTAGCTCAATTGTTTGTAAAGGAGATAATAAGATTGCATGGCATCCCCAAGACTATCATTAGTGATAGAGATACTTTGTTTACTTCAAGGTTTTGGAGTAGCTTTCAAGAAGCTATGGGGACAGAATTAAGCTTAAGCACATCCTACCATCCACAAACTGATGGGCAAACTGAGATTGTTAATAAAGTTTTAGAGGATTTGTTGAGAGCATGCATACTTGATTTTGGAGGAAACTGGGAAGATCATATTTATTTAGCTGAGTTTGCTTATAATAATAGCTACCAGTCCACTATAGGAATGGCTCCATTTGAGGCTTTATATGGGAAGCCTTGTTTATCTCCTGCATGTTGGATGGAGGCTGGTGAAAGGGTGTTGCTTGGACCAGACCAGGTAAAAGAAACTTCTGCAAGAATTGAATTAGTGAGGCAAAGAATGAGAGTGGCTCAAGAGAGACAGAAAGCTTATGCAGATAAAAAGAGAAGGCCAGTAGAGTTTGAGGTGGGAGACTATGTGTTTCTCAAAGTTTCACCAATGAGGAAAATATTGAGATTTGGAAAAGCAGGGAAACTGTCACCAAGGTATGTAGGACCATATGAAATTGTTCAAAGAATAGGGACTTTAGCTTATAGGTTGAAGTTACCAGAGGAATTGAGCAAAATACATGATGTATTTCATGTATCTCAATTAAGAAAGTGGGTGCATGACAAGAAAACTATTCTTGAATCCCCTACACATGTTGAAATTCAAGAAAACCTGGTTTATACAAAGGAACCAGTGGGCATAGTGGCTAGAGAAGAGAAGAAATTAAGAAACAAAATAATTAAATTGGTAAAAATTCAGTGGAGTCTGGATGAGAATGATTGTACATGGGAGGCTGAAGATAGAATGAGGGATAAATATCCTAATCTATTTTCTGCTTAAAAGGTATGTTTAAAACTATGATGAAACCTTAAATTTTTTTTTTATGTGTGTTTGATTGATTTAGAATGAATGAGTTTCTGAAAATTCATTCAATTGAAATTATGCTTAGTATACATTTGGATGGAAATGTATGAGAGAATAATTGTGGGACACAATTCCTTTTAGGAGGAGAGTATGTGAAGACCCAAAATTATTGAGATAAGAATAATTTAAATAAAGTCAGAAAAAGGAGAATTTTCAAGGAAGAAAGAAATATTACAGCCTGAAAATAAATAGTGAGAATAAGTTAAAAATATAATGAAGGGAATAGTTGTTTTCAGTAAAATAAAAATGGAAAAAAAAAACACTATGGTAATTAAATATATGAATACATTTGTACATAAAGAGAAAATAAATAGCTTGAAGCATTAACAAGGAATCAATTCATAAAAGGATATACATGTATACATTACAGTTTAGCATAAAGAAAATAAACAATGCAAGAAAGTCACATGAGAATATGGTGTGTGTATGAAACATGCAAATAGCATGCAAATCAGAAAAGAAAAGAAAAGTTAAAGCAACTGAAAATACCCGAATTGGAAATCAGAAAGAAAATGGCATTTCTAGCCATGACATCATATGTAAAATTCTCTCAACTGTATGGGGATAAGATGGGTTTTTCACTCTACTAAAACCCTAAACAATGTTTTAAAAATTAAAGGGGAAGCAGCAGTCTCACTGGAGAAAAACAGAAAATATTAAGAAAAGAAAGGAGAGCAATCCAAAGCCATTGTTCAAGTTAAAGAATTCTCAGGGAAAAGAGGCAGGAAGGTGAGTGATTAATCAATCTATGAGGCTTAAGGCATTAAGACCCAAGTTAAGGGCAGCCATATTATTTTATAAAAACCATATCATGTTTGTGCTTGATCTATTTTTCAGTATAAATGAATGCTGAAAATGGTAGGTGTTTTGATAAATCTTTGGTTGATGCTTTGGTTTGCTTTGTTTGATTGTTTGATAAGAAAAATACCATGATCACTGATATAGATCCAGCACCTTAAAACACCAGTTTATAAATATGGTTAGTAAGATAAATACATTTTATTGTGAAGTAGGGTATTACTGAAAAAAAATAAACTAGGCAGTGTGAATAAAGGAGGTTCATGCTCATGTCTGGATTGTTTTAAACTTAAGGTGAACAATGCAATAAATCATTTATGCGCTGATTTGTTCAGATCTTAAGCTAAAATGTTTTATGGGTTTTTCTCAAAAACCTTACCCTATGTTCAAAGTAGAATCGAGTATAAGAATTTCTATATGATTTTACAGGATTTGTTTAAGTGATCATGATATTCCTGAATATAGAAGATATGCAGTGTTAAAACAAATTTTGAATAAAACAACTGGAAAATGAGGTGTGGTATTCTTTTCATGAATGTTTACTATGGTTAGCTGAAATTCCTGAGTGAGTTAACCCTCTCTGATTTAAAAAAAAAAGAAGAAAAGAATATAGCAGCATTTCAAGAGTTAATAAATTTTTCTGAAAGAAAATGAGAATGGTCTCTAGATTATAGAAACTAATCTAGGAGTAAAGCCTTGATCTATCCATCATAAGGGGGATGATGGGTATGTGCATGACTTGTTTAAGTCCTATAGGCCTTTGTGCAAGGGTTAACAGAATTGAGTCCCTTGCAATGCACACATGGTGTTCAATGGCAAAGAGTTAAGACCAAATTAAATTTTTAAATTGAGATTGAGAGCGGAGCTATGGAAATTAAAATGAGTTAATTCCATAGGAGTATGTGTACATGTATACTGCATTGGATGGATGAATGGATGCTTGTGTGCATATGTGTTAGTAGGGGCTTATACATGTTCATATACCCAGTTTACATTATGAATCCAAATAAGCATCAAGCACATAAATTCTCTGCACAATAATTTAAATGTCAAGTTATTATATTTTGATTTCACTCATACCAGAATTTTATTCTGACCCTAATTGTTGCCTTGCAATAATTGGGGTGTCTCATTTTTATGGAGGCAGTCCAAAATATTGCTGCAGGAAAAGATGTATAAGTGGCTTGCTTGCATGGATATTTGAAGATCTTCATGAATTAAGGAAAAATAAATGCTTAAGGAAGTAGCAGTATAATCTGTAATAGATAATCTAGGCAAACTTCCTTTTATTTTGTGTATTCTCAGCAATGATGCTTATTTTGTTCACTTGAAAAGAACATGTAAAAACTTAAGTATTCTGTGGGGTTTGTGAGTTACTGATTTAAGCAACTTATTTATATGATTTCTGGTGGAAAAGTGATGAAGGAAGTATGCCATATAATATGATATGTGGACATACATCCCTTGGCAAGGTTTAAGTGATTTTAAATTATAAAGATAAGGCTGTTATTGAAAAGTATGCTATGAATTTTGTTAAGTGGATAGGTTGAATCTGGTCCTGGCTAACCAGTAAGGCTTGACCATGACTTATAATTGATATAGGTCCATGCAAAGGCTGGAAGGCATAGCCTGTCATCTGGTTTTGGGCATTTGATTTTTCCCCAGCAAAAACTTGTATTGCTTGGTGTAATAAGCTCATATGTATGCTAGATACTTGTAGGCATCACTGCAAATTAGACTTATCTAATTCTTGTTATCTGGATACTTAATTCAAATCTGGTAATATTGAGTCATAGTCAAAACCAGTAGTAATTTGTAGAGGCATGTGGTCTTGTTTGTAATGAGCATCTCCACCATTCAATAGAATAATGACCACTAACATTTGTTATCTTTCCTAGAAAATCATCAGTTGTTTTCATTATAAGTTCACCGGGAAGTCTTGCATTTTGTCAGGTCATTTTGCCTTTAGGCACACTGTCTGCACACATGTTCTTAGTCTCCATTTAGCATGATAGTTTGAGTTAGCACTCTAGTCTGACTGTATTGTTTTCCTCTGCTTAGCCTTTAAATCAGTTTGTAATTTCAATGTTCACCTGATTATTGCAACTTCATAAATTAAAGCATGGGTATTTCATCTGATATAAAAATTGTTTGAAATTGAAATGAGTAACACAAGCTAAACTAATAAGCATGAGTTAGGTTGAACACTTTTTACTTAATATAGAACAATAAGTATCATATTACAAAATCCCAGGATTAAATTGTATGGCTTATAGATTCAGGGATCGATTAATAGGTGAGATAGGATAAGAAAATAAGAGAACTAGTGGTATCTAATCCTAAGGTTAATCAGGCTTGAGTTCTAAAAAAAAAATAGTAATATAATATATAGGAATGGCTATGTGACACCAAATCTCTTAAATATGAGAAATAAGGTAGGAATGAGTTGCTTTGCTATTTTAATCACTCTGATAAGCAAAGAACCATTTATATATCTTCACATATATAAATGATAGGATTTATTTTAAATACTGATATATTTATATTAGTAAAATTCAGGATCTTGGGAAAAATTAAATTAAGGATAGTGATCCATTGACATGTATATATATGTATATACAGGGTGAAAAAAAAAACTCAACAGAAAATTCACATAAAAATAAATCATAAAGAAGTGGGTCACTTCAGGTCGCTCCTCAACAGCCTTATTCTCCGTGCTGGTTGACAACACTACACCGTAGTGTTCTGGGTTAGCGTGGGTATAGAGGTGGGGTGTCACAGCTTGGTATCAGAGCCAAACTTCGGAACAATGTAGAATAACTTAACAAGGATCATCGTCCTAAGTCCAACTTAGGAGTCGTGCCTTCGGATTTAATTCGAGTCTCCATACCGATTCATCCTATTTCCTTTTATGTATCCTTGTTTTATCTATCAAGATTTGCTTGATATTTATTTGGAGAATAACTTTTCTTCTTCTCTCTTTCTTAAAAAAGAGAATGTCTAGACCAGGCCGTCCCAGAGCCGGACCATCTACTGTTACTCCCCAGGATGGAGTTTTTATGACCGTTCTGCAGCTACTTGATTTAGTAAAGAATGCTCAAGCAGCTGGTCCTAATCAGGAACCTACTCATCCTAAGTCTGTATTTGCACGCTTGTACAACGATTATACCAACTTGGGTGGGAAACCGTTCAAAGGTTCCGAAACTATTATTGAGGTCCAGGCTTGGCTAAGAACATGCGATCGAATCTTTTCTCGCATGAATCTTATCGATCTTCACCGTGTTCAGGTGGCCTCCAGTATGCTCCAAGAATGAGCATTGGATTGGTACGAACTTCTTATTTCTGAAATTAATGAAGCGGATCTCACCTGGGAGCAATTCCGGGAACGCTTCGAATTAAAATTCGTACCAGAAGTAGAGAAAGTGACATTGGCTCGAGGTTTCATAGACCTTGTTCAAGGTGAATCCTCTGTGACAGATTATGTCGCATCCTTCGAGTCACTGTCTAAATATGGGGTTGAATACATCAACACTCCATTGAAGAAGAACCAAAGATTCGTCTATGGCTTAAACAGGAATCTCAAGAAGCCATTACTTCTAAAATTAGAAGTTTCTTTCGATCAACTCATTGATATCGCTCTTCGTCTTGAAGAGGCGGATAGGGAAAGTGATGTTGAAGTGGTGGGTGCCAAACCAAACTTCAACAACAAGAAAAGGCCTAACAAATTCAAAGGCCCTTATCCTAATAAAAAGGGGAAACAAGCAACTCCAGCTGCAAAGACTCCTTCCAATAGTAGCGGGCAATGCTTTAACTGTGGTTCTAAGGACCATTTTGCGAACAAGTGTTCGAAGCCCCGTTCTTGTCGCTATTGTAAGAGCCCGGATCATTATATACATGTATGCCCCAGACTTCAAGGTAAGAAGGAGGGAAAGCTTAATGTGGCTCAAGCCCCTGGCAACACATCTCGCGGTCAAGGTATGTCTCATTCTGTCCTTGATGGCATTATTATATTTCGTGATCAGCCTATTAGAGTTCTCTTTGATACGGGTGCATCCCATTCTTTTATATCAAAGGAACTTGTCGATACTTTTTCCTTAAGTGTTGTTGCTTTAATGACTTCTTTAAGAATTGCGAATCCGGTTGGTGGATCCGCAACTCTTAGTTTGCTTTGTAAAGATGTGGAGATTATTTTGTGTGATTTTCCTTTCCTAGTCGATTTGCATGTCATGCGTTATTTAGGCTTTGGAATGATTTTGGGTATGGATTGGCTTAACCATTATGAAGCTCATATCCTATGTCCTGAGCGGACTATTTATCTCCGACATCCGCAATCTGTAAAGTAGATTTTTATTATTTTAAAAGATTCGGATTCCACTTTGGCAGCATCTTTATATTCTTTAAATCCTCGTGATGATGATAATGATGATGAGGAAGATGTCATTTCTCGTATTCACATCGTTCGTGAATTTTCTGACATATTTGAGCCCGTTTTAGGATTACCACCTAAGCGAGCAATTGAGTTCAGAATTAATCTTATACCTGGAGCTCAACCTATTACTCGTCCTCCTTATCGCATGTCCAATAAGGAGAATGAAGAGATGCGCAAACAATTATCCGAATTGGAGACGAAGCAATTTATTCGCTCTAGTTCCTCGCCTTGGGGAGCTTCAGCAATTTTTGTGAAGAAATCCGATGGTACACTTAGGCTTTGCGTCGACTACCGCAAGCTTAATGATCTTACTATTTAGAATAAATATCCTTTACCTCGGATTGATGATCTATTTGATCAACTTAGTGGTGCTAGAGTCTTTTCACAATTGGACTTGGCTACCGGTTTTCATCAGCTTCGTATTACAGAGGATAGCATTCCTTTGACTTCGTTCCGTACCCGTTATGGATCTTATGAATGGCTAGTTATGCCATTTGGTTTAACGAATGCTCCGACTTATTTCGTTGACCTTATGAATCGAGTTTTCAAATATTTCCTCGATCGGTTTGTTCTCATCTTTATTGATGATATTCTTGTGTATTCTAAAACCGAGGAGGAACATGCAAAGCATCTTCGGATTGTATTGGAAACTCTTAGGAGTAATCAGTTAAGAGCAAAATTTTCTAAATGCCACTTTTGGCAATCTAGTGTGAAGTTTCTCGGTCATATTATTTCCGAATCCGGAATATCAGTGGATCCTTCAAAGATTGAAGCTATTCAAAATTGGAAGAGACCGGAGAGTGTAACGGAAATCCGTAGCTTCCTTGGATTAGCGGGTTATTACCGTCGTTTTATCAAGGACTTTTCTAAAATTGTCGTGCCTCTTACTGGCTTAACAAAGAAAGGTGTTAAATACATTTGGTCAGACAAATGTGAAACTTCTTTTCAGAAATTAAAAGAACTCCTTTCTGATGCTCCTATTCTTGTTATCCCCGAAGGGAATCAAGATTTTGTTGTTTATACCGATGCTAGTCGCGTTGGTTTGGGTGCCGTTCTTATGCAAAAAGAACGTGTTATTGCGTATGCTTCTAGGCAATTGAAGCCGGCTGAGACTAGATATGCCACACATGATTTAGAACTCGCGTCTATCATTTTTGCCCTTTGAATTTGGCGACATTATCTTTTGGGAGAGAAATTTATACTTTATACTGATCATAAGTCTATTGTTTTGGATTATATTTTATATATAAAAGAATTATCTTGAAAATTTATAATTTTGATTGTATTGGTTGTTAGGAGATGATAATATTAGATTATCATCGTTTATTGTTGATTAGTCAATATTTCTAACTATTGACTATTGGATGATTTTAAGAAATGAAACTTGTAAATATGATTGACAATGAATATAAATGGTAAATAAAATAAAATAAAAATGAATTTAAATTAAGATGGAGAATTTAAATTCCGGTGTTTTGAAAATTTATTAACAAAAATTGAAATGTATAATATAAGTATTATATGATAGTATATTCGATTAGAAATTATTTTCAAAGGATTTTCAAATGAAGTAAGTGTTATACTCCCTTCTTGACACTAGAGAATGATTTCGGTGATGAGTGCACGCATCATCGACGTTTATTTTTGAGAGTCCAAGTGGGGGAGATCACTTAATAGCTTTTTCTAAACCCTGTTGATTAAAATTGAATTTTATTTTGTATTCTCTATAGTATGACTTGATGTATATTAATATAAGTATATATTATTTCAAACTTGATTTGAAATGAAACCGGAGTTGAAATTCTTAAGTTCTTTAATATTTAATGACTTTAAACTATTGAAATAAACAAATACTTGAATCATTAAGGAACTTCAAAATTGAATAATAAGGGATGAACCTAAGTGTTAAGTGAAAATAGATTGAAGTAGGAAACCCTTAGAATAAAGGAGTATAAATTTGAAATAAACTAGAAACTGTAAATTTGGATAGTGTTCAGTTTGATTCAATAGCACATATATATATATAACTTACCAAAACATTTAAAAGTTCAAAATGTCTATATGAATAAGTGATTGGATAATATACAAGTATAGGTATGAAAAATGAAATATGAATTTAATTAGTGGTTTGCAAATATGAATAAAACTTAAACTGTGAAAATAAATGATATATAGTTATGTTATGTTATGAAATTGAATTCCAATAAGTTAAGTGAATATATTGGACCGATAGAATAAACTAGCAAATGGATTATTAGATTTATATAACTTATGGAAGTTAATGAAATGAACGAACAACATTTTGTTGAATGAATAAATTAATAAAATGAATCAAATGAGATAGGATGAAAATTTTCGAACACTTTTGTTAATTAAATAAATAAGGGAATTTTGTGTAAGTTAGAATGTGAACAAATGAATATAAGTTAGAATGAAATATTTGTGTAAATAAAAACGAATTAAAACAAATGAGATATGTACATTATACCAAATTAAATAAAATTTTGAATTCTTGGTTGTTGTTGTGGTTATTGTTCGTTTATGGAATGTTTGGGAAAGTAAATAAATTCAATATGAATTGAAATTGAATCAATTAGATGTAAATAGGTGTTACAAATTATGTGCAATTGAATTGAATGAAAATGCATGTAGAGATTAATGAATATATTATTAATAAAATGAACGTAGAAGAGTTTAATGTAAACCAATTGAATATCAATGTACTGAATTTGAATAAATCAAACGTTAATGAAATGAATATTAGCAATTGAATAAAAAAAATTTTGAAATACTCAAAGAGAGCTGAAATGAAAATAGCCATAACTTTTAAATGGTTGAACGGAATTCGACGATCTTGGACTTTTCTGAAAGCCTAAAAACTGTGCTACATCTTTTGTTTATAATGTTTTGATAAATACCTTCATCGACTAGGCTTAAAACACCAATATTAGTCGCTGGCCTGTGCGAAGTAGAAATCTGAAGCACCTTAGTATTCTCGCCATAAATTTTTACTGTTGTATCGGATTTTGATGATCTTGCACTTTCTGGAAAGCTAAGAACTTAAGTTAAAACTTTTGCTTTAAGTGTTTTGTGTTTTGCTGTCATTTAGATGGTCGAAATGGGGAGTGAACGTCGCTGACCTACGCTACTCATTGCCCAGGCTGAGACGTATTCTTTGAGTAAAACGGTCGTAACTTTTGAACTGATGGTCCGAATTCAATGATTTTGGACATTCTGGAAAGCCTGAAACAAATGCAACAACTTTTATTTAGATTCCCTTACAAAATTTCATCGTTTAGATGACTAAAAATTTGGATTTGTTCGCTGTCCTGAGACATAAATTTTGTTTTTGAAGATAAAATGAGTTATATATATGTTGTATATGTTAAGTATATCAACATACCTTTATATGCTTGGTTATCATTTGTTGTTGAGTATTTTAATAGGTGACAAAGGGTTGCGCTTCGCTTGTGGAGCTCGCTTCTGTGCTAAATGCAAAATGTAAGTTAAAATGCTAATAAACGCTTAATAAAAGGTACGTTCTTGGATTACGGTTATGTTGTGGTATATTATTGTGTTCCCCATGTTTTGGGATGCCTCATTCTTGTGATGAGATTTATATCATGCAATTATTACCACTGTGAAATTTTTCGGTCCTAGTCGCGCAAAGGAGGTGCTGCCGAAATTTTTCAAAAATTCGGGAGTTAGAAAATTTTGAGATTTTAAAAATCCTATAACTAAATTTTGCAAATAAGTCGAATATTTTGAATGAATTATATCTAAATGATGGTTTTCCCTTCTTCGTTCCTTTTCGAGGACGAAAAGTTTTAAGTGGAGGAGAATGTAACGACCCGTATTTTTAACACTTTAAAAATACGAAATAAAATAAAAAATTTGGATAAAAATCCGAAGGAAATAAAATTTTGTGTTGTTAAATGTGAATTACAAGTTAAAATACAAAACTGAATTCTGAAATAACTTATTTGTAAATTAAATATGGATGTTAACTTGTATTGAATGTAAATAATGAATTGAATTTGATTGTAAACAAAATTGGTTATGATTGTAAACAAAGAATAACTAAAATGTTACATTTAATATTGAAGTTATAATATTGAAATCAACGTAAATGAATGTAATTTAATATTACTGTGAATTTAAATAAGATGATAGCTGAAGAAAATGAAAGTAAATGAATTATAAACTATTGATAATAATGTATAAGTAAATGGTTGATTCAATAATGAAAGTGTAAATTGAAATAAAAGAATTCAATTAGAATTAAATAACTTGAATTTGAATTACAATATAATTGAACGCTGAATCTAATGTAATCTTTTTTACTGGATTTATAATGGAAAACTGCATTGTAAAAGATTGTTAATTACTGTGAAATTAA
The DNA here is from genome assembly GCA_030737815.1 of Allium fistulosum. Classification (NCBI taxonomy): domain Eukaryota; kingdom Viridiplantae; phylum Streptophyta; class Magnoliopsida; order Asparagales; family Amaryllidaceae; genus Allium; species Allium fistulosum. Next base: position 938,253 of record JASFAW010000025.1, read on the forward strand.
AAAATGAAATTTGTGAACAATTGAAATTTGATTTAAAAGTTAATAATTTAAAATTGGGAATTTTATATTGAAATTAAACAGTAGAAATAGCCATTTTACATCTGTCTCGGATTTCGACGAAACTAGTTTCATCGGATCCGTAACAGTGAATAATTGTAAGGTTTCAATTTTCGTAGCAATCGGACTTGTCGTTTGGCCGTGCGAGCTTGAAACGCGTAGAAATTTAATTTCGAATTTAATTAAAATAGCCGACTTTAAAGGCTATCTTCCACATACGATTGAATTAGGCCTTGGGACTAGTTCCATTGCGTTCGAAATATAGCTAAAACCTTATAAACGCTTGGCGGCACGTCTCGATTGGAGTTCGGACGATTTTGGACCTACCTTTATAAATACGCACGCAAAACCGAGACAGTTTTATCATTATTTCATTTCAGAAACCCTAATTTCAAACCATGGTCGCCACCTATTCCATTGCCAGAAATTGCCAATCTTCTTTCCTTAATATCTCTCAATCCGTTCAACGAAATTGAAAAATTCCAAAACCAAAAGTGTAGATCTCGATGAGCTCTTCAAATCCATATGGTTGATTTCTGGTAATACGTCAAGGATTCGTCAGGATCTGGCTTTGAATGTCGTGCGTATTTTCACGTTTTTCGAGAAAATGGCATGGCATGGGGCGGCGCAACTTCTGGCGTGGGTGGCTCTGCTGGGGACGCTCACGTAGAAATATCCTGATCATCGTTTGGTCGACGTTGTAGGCGTGCGTGTGTTTGAATTTGGCGTGCGTGATGGGTTCGGCTGTATTCTTTGGGGAAGAAGATGGTATATTGTTTATTTTATTAATTAATTACTTTATATTAAAATGCAAATGTTCTAACTCGAATAACTTTTGCATACGAGCTCGGATCGACGCGCGGTTTTCTCCGTTGCATTCGTATCGAAATTCTGGACAACATGGAGCTGGTTTGGTTGGATTCCGAGACGTTCAAATTTGGGCCTTTATTTGGATTTTAAATCATCGATAAATCAAAGTTGAGTGTTTATACGCTCACAATTGACTAAAATAATTTTTTATTAGTTAAATTTATATTCTGAAGTGATATGAAATTTATTGGTTGTTGTTTGGTAGGTTTAATTATCATTTATATTGATATATGAATAAATTGATAGAATTTAAATTGACCGTTAAAATAAATTTAAATTTAAATTGGCAGTATATTACTCGATATTGAAAATTATAAAATTGTTGTGAATGTTATTGGCTTTATGGTTGATTGGTTGCGATGGATGCTATTGGTCGATATTGGTTGTTTATTTATTTTGATATATCATGCTATCATCATGTATATTGTTTATTGCATATAAAACTGTAAACTGAATCATTTGGAATAAACTAAGGAATGGGTTGAAATGATATACCTATGACATCTATTTGGATTGAAATGATATATATCCATCCTTGAAATTAAAATTGAAATGATTATCCACTTGGCCATAGGTTAGAAAATTATATACGGACACCGGGTTGGTTAAATTAAATGATTTTAAAAGTTGTTTTGAAATTATTTAAATGAATTGATTTTAAGAATAAAATCCAATTTATGAAATTAAATTGAGATATGAATGGAATTATCAAATTTAGTTTTTAAAATGTGAATATTTAAAGCTTTGAGATATATTGAAATTGAAATGGCTTATTTTGTGGTTCAAATATGTATTTGAAATTGATAATTTGAAATGGTTTATTGAGAAGCTGAATCAAGTTGAAATTGATGATTTGAGATTTGATTAAATTTTAATTATGGAATTCAAGTTTATGTGAATCGTTTTGTGGGATTTGAGGAAGCTATTTTTATATAAAGTATTTTAAACTATATCTAAAACTATTTATATTTTACTTTATAAATTTTAATATAAATTATTTTAATATAAATCATTTTCAATATAAATTATTTTATTATAAACTATTTTAACTTATAACTATTTTATATAAACCATTTTATTGTATAAACTATTTTTCTATATATACAAATTTTAATATCTAAACTGTTTAAAAGGAAAGTGTTAGGATTCCAAAATGTTATGATTTCAAGCAATGATTTCAAAGTGTTATGAATTTCAAGGTTTTCGATTTCCAAAGTGTTTTGATTTTAAAAGACTTATGATTTCGAAAGCCGTATAACTTTGGAATGTGATATGATTTTGGAAATGGATTTATTTGAAGTGAAAGTGATATCGTATTGATATGATTTTGAAATGGCAATGATATGTCGGTTTTAAAATATAACTATTTTGAAAGTTTATTAAATGACCATCAGTGTAATAATACGTAGTTATTAAAGAGACCGGGATCAGATATGGACATACTCTCTGTCGATACCGAAAACCACTTTAATAACTAATATACGCGGAGTGTTGATCCAGAATGAAGTGGATGGTTTGATGAACGCGTTGACTGAAGAAAGAGAACGATTTTGGATGACCCCTGACATGACTAAAACAGGAGCCGCGCCGGGCCATTGAGGTTCGCCACTTCTAGGGGACACACTTCTTCGTTACCATGTCTATTACTTTTGTGATTCGATTTGGGTGAACCCCTCGATTATGGGAGTGTTGTTTCGCGGTGTTGGGGTAGTAGCTGCTATGCCCAACATCAGTCCGGATCACGCAACTACTAGTATCCTAGTTGGTATCGCCTCATGTACCTTGTCATACTGATTATCCTATTCGCGACCACTACGTTTTGGTTTGTACCTTTAGTATATGGATTGCCCTTTGGTGACTTCCGGTTTTGGGGAAACTACGATCTTGTATATGCTTATGGGAATAGAAATGTGTTAAGGGTGGAATAGACCATGGCTTAACGCTAGTTTGATATTTTACTTTATGATAGACATTATTGTATATAGCGTATTCTATTATATAGTAGATAGTTTAACGGATCCTTAGGAGATGGAAATCCCGAACATCTCTTAAGTTAATGCACGCACGTTAAACACTGGATAGGAGGTGTCTAAAACCCGTAAACATCTCCGACGTCGTCACACTCATATTTTCTTATTCGATTTAACTTACATGAGATATTTTAGTCCTGACTCGAGTGTTTTGTCTTTTCATTACGCTCGGGTCAGCCTGAGCATTTCAGATAAGGTTGAAGATCTATTCTGGAGGACGAAGACGGAGTTTGGTATTACATCATTTGTATTCTACTACTGTATTATTTTTCCGCTGTATTGTTGTATTATCTCTGATATGTATGTAACTCTGATTTATGATGTATAATAATAATCAAATTTATTTATTTAACAGCTTCATGAACTGTTATTTTATTATTATATCTTGTCCCTTCCGCTGCGAGATTCTGAGTTTGTTTCTGTTCTTTCTTTTCTTTTCTTATTTAACCCCAATAACTATCTGTATTTTGGATTGTTTGAGTCGGCATGTGTGTATGTTTTGTCGACTTGAACGGTCAAAAATGTAGGTCGTTTCAATGTTCCACTTGTTAAAGTTCAATGGTCCTCAAATCCTAAGGATTGCTCTTGGGAATCTAGAGAATTCATCGAGCGTACACATCTGGACTTACTTTCTCATGCTCTTTAAGGTGAACTTCATATTTCAAAATTTCTTTTGTGTTAATATGCTTTTATGGTTGTTACTTTTTATTTCCATCATATATATTGTGAGGACGCAATTTTTTTAAGGAGGGGAGTCTGTAACAACCTACATATTTATCAATTTTATATTTAAATATTTTATCGTCAATCGGATTTTAGTCCGAAAAGCTACTTTTTGCATACGTTCAAATTAGGACTCGAGACCACTTCCATTGAGTTCAAAATGACGTTTGCAACCTTTTTAAGTATAAACTTTGATATGTTTGGAGTTGGTGGAATTTCACTACTTTCTCACCTGAGACTTTGGTTTGGGCTTTTAGCCTATTAGACCCAACCTTCACCCCTTCTCTTCATAACATCATTATTTGCTTAAAAATTCAAGCTTCATCCAAAATGGAGGAGGGAATGGGAAATTAAAATTCCAAGCTCAAGTTCATTTGCAAATTCAACATCTAACTCCAAATTCAAAGTGAAGCATTGATTCAAGCTTGTGGTTGCTTCTCACTTTGCTTTCAAGCTTGATTTTCATCTAAATTGTGAAAAGGTGAGATTTTTATCTCACAATCTTTTCTATAACTATCTTGGATTGTTGGGAATGAATTCCTATCACTTTAGCATGTAAATTTGCATTTGGTTTGGATCGAATTGGTGAAAAACTCCAAATTTCGTGTGTTTTAACATTTTCTGGCCTTAGGTCGTTCTGTTGAAAAGTCATACTGAGCATAACTCGTTTCTGGCCTTAATTCGTTCGCATGAGTTAGGTCGTTCATACGAGATAGGTCGTTAGGTCGTAGGTCACTAGGCGTTAGGTCGCTCGGCCTTGTTTGAGACGTTAGGTCGTTCGAGCCACTAGGTCGCTCAGCCTTCACCTTAGGTTGCAACATATCAGGTCGCTTCGTACCTTAAGTTGCTCGGCCTATATAACTGCATATTCCTCGCATACCTTAGGTCGTTTGCACCATTAGGTCGTTAGGTCGCATGACCTCAATTCCATTAGGTCGCATGACCCCAATACCATTAGGTCGTTAGGCCTTATTTCCTTTAGGTCGTTAGACCTTATTTCCTTTAGGTCGCATGACTCCTAAAGCCTCTCGGCCCGTTCCACCTTAGGTCGTAAGTCCTTAGGCCGTTCCACGTTAGGTCGCTCGCCCTGATTAGGTCGTTCGCACCATTTAGCTCGTTCCAAATTAGGTCGTCCTCTGCTAGGTCGCGCCACTGTTAGGTCGTGCCACTTATAGGTCGTGCCAATTCCTGCCTCGAGTCGCTCGGCTTGCATATTCCTTAGGTCGCACCTCTATGCCATTGCTCCTTTGGTCGATGCACTTTAGCTCGGCCATGTTCGTTCTCACGGGCATTCCTATTTTGATTGTTTTGGAATTGATTTCTTTGGACTTTGTTCATGTCTTCGAATGTGAATTTTTGTGATTCGATTTGTTTCAATAATCGTTTTGTGGTTTGTCACTTTAAAAATATGAAGGTTTTAATACTAGTAGTAAATATCAAAACCCCTTTTCTTCGAAATGATTTCAACACTATTTTAATTATAAATTTCATTTTTCTCAAAACGTTTTCCAATCTACTAGTATATACAAACCTTTACTTCACTCGCACGAGAAATCTAATTAAACGACTTAGTAAAACGAGTGGTATGAAACGCTTGCGTTTACTTCATCGGTTAATTCTTGGACTTGTTCGATTGAACCTCTTGTGACAATTTTCTAGTGAAGATCTACAGTTTGTTTGTAAATATTTAAGTTAAGCAAGTGGTTATGGGACATGAAGCTAAACTCATATATTTACTAGCTTGGTGTGAATGACACTTCTTGATGATCGTGACGATCATTTTTGTGATTTAGACTAGCAATTGTGCGATGTCTCTTTGTCTACGAGGGAGACTAAACCCCGTTTGTGTGATGTTTCTACATCACATATGTGGGGGTGGCGCCCCACGGTCTTCGGGCCATTCTTGTGGAGCTTCGGCTCAAAACAAATGGTTAGCTAACATGAGATAGCGTCTCGTTTTGTGTTACACGTGTTGGTGAGTTTTCATACTCCCATTTTGTGATAGGCCTCCCCCTTCTTGTGACTTCTGGATTTCTTGTGATGATTTCTGGAATTTTGTGCTTCACCAATTTTTGTGATTTCCATTGATAAGTTTTATCAATTCTTGTGCATTGGTGAATTTGTGTGTCATTGACTTGTTATGAATACAAGTTTAGGGTATGATGCCCCATTTTATCTTTGAGAAGATTCTTGTGATATTGATTAATCTCATGTTGATTTTCAATTACATACTTGTAGTAGTATGCCATTATGGTTATTACATGTTCATGCCATGTCTTTTATTTTATACCATATCATCTTATATTTATAGCTAGACTGATCCGTTTATTATTTTCTTATAAATAATACTCGGGTCAGACCGAGATGTTACAGGTGCTTCTGCTTGACTTCTCTTCAGGGATTACTCTGACATTTGGCTGACTACTTAGATTAGTAGTTTTTGTTGTATACATTTAAGATATAGACTCCGTGATGTATACTTATCCTTTTGTGTAGCATTGTAGCTATTCTTTTGTATTATCGTGGATCTTTCGGACCACTACTATGATGCACACTTTCATGTGTTATATATTCATATCTTTTTCCGCCATTATGATATGGATGTCTGTGACTGATTTGTGTTATGTTTATTTTTATGTGTGTTTCCGAAGATTATATATAGCCACTGTGTGATAGCTTTGCGTTTGTATCGGTATGTCGGATTTCCTCCTTAAATGAAATGCATGTTATACTATCTGACATATCGGGGCTCGCACAAAGAAATTACATGGATGGTCACTCCTCAACAGCCTTATTCTCCATGCTAGTTGACAACACTACACCGTAGTGTTCTTGGTTAGCGTGGGTATAGAGGTGGGGCGTCACACTCTTATTAACATTTAATTTAAAACCATATGAGATTTCAAACCTAAATAATTCTTTTTTTTATATAATTGGATCTGAAACGTAAGTTTATATTTAGGTACAAACATATATGCAGTAAACCAACACTAAAATTAGAAACATAAACTGAATTAATTGAAAATAAATCACCCAATTTAATTTTATTTCAATATACGTCTACAATTAACATCTTCTCTCTTTTTAATTAAAAGGTTCCAATCACATTAATTGCCATTGATTTCTAAGTTTAATTTTAAAAGAGAAATGAGACAATTCAATTCCTTTTATAGTAATTTAACGTTTTTATGGAATTATTGTATACAAACCAAAAGCTATTAATTTCTTGTTAAATAATTGATTTCTTATTCCTGTAATTAATTTGTAAGCTAAAATACATTTCAAACAAATAAACATATGTTTACTCCTTTACTAAACTTATTCATTTTTATTCTTTTAGTTTTAATTTAAATGTTCTCATATTATATCAACTATTACCTTATGAATTTATTCAACATAAGTTTTCATTTTATTTTACTCAACTCTATAGTTAACATCTTTTCTTATATTAACTGCAATATTTAATTACATTTAATTTCATTTATTTCAACGGATTAAATAATAAGATGATAAGTAAAACAATATTTACATTTAAGTAATTTAAACACATTTAAAAAACACATTTATAAATCAATTCAGTGTTGAATATTACACTAATTACAGTGTTCAATTTCAACTGTAATTAAATCCAATTGATTATATTTTAATTCCAATTAAATTTGATTTTAATCTTTTATTCAATCATTTATTGTCAAATGGGTAAAACTAACACTAATTTACATTTTATTACCTCAATATTCTATAGTTCTTGCCTTAATTCACATTAACGTAACATTTAATTACATTTAATGCAATTTATTTCTAATTTGATTTCAATAAGTTAAACAAATAGGTAACAAATAACAATTGTCACCTTTAGCTTAATTTAATCACATTTATAAGTTGGTTGTCTACACAAATATTATAATTATTTGCACAACACTAATTTTTATTCAATTACAATTTATTACATACTATTTCATTAATTAATACAACATTTAAATTATCAATTACTCTTTTAATCCAATTATAAATTAATACACACATTGTTACAATTTAATTATAATCTATAACCAATCATAACTTTTTAATCATTCCCATTAATTGGAATTACATTTAAAGCAGTTATCAATTACCTTAATTTAATACTATTACATTTCATTCCAGTTATTATTCCCATTAATAAATCTTAAAATTTTAAATTTCTCACACTAATCAAGTCATAAATTTTTATTTCTTCCAAATTACATTATAAATCTTATTAAATTCAATAAATTAATTATTAGAAAATTATGGATCGTTACACTCTCCCCCACTCAAAACTTTTCGTCCTCAAAAAAGAAAAAGGGAAAAGAAGGAATTAATATATTTTATTCAAAATATTCAACTTATAAACACTAAATTTACATAATTAAGTAATTTAAATAAAAGGTATCAATTTATAAACAACTAAATCCTTTTACATTCAGTTAATAAAAGTTTGAAAACATTTAACAAAATTTTCTAAGTCCAAAATTCACAGGAAATTTTGACAGAGTCTCCTTTGTATGGAGAGGTCTGGGAGAAATAATAATATCAATAATAACAATATATATCACATATTTCAAAATAATATATCCCAAATAATGGGGAAAACAATGTAATATCGCTATAAAACCGTAATCCGAAAACTACCTATTTGTCGAGCAAACAACACTTAAATTATTAAACCAAAAGCAATAGCAATTGCTTCCATAACCTGTATTTCACTTATATAAGCCAAAGAAGTTAATGATTATATAAAAGAGAAATATTTAAGTTGTTTCAATTAATAACAAACAAAACATCACAACATAACAATAATTACTTATAAACAAATCATACAATCATCACATGTAGTCAAAAAAAAAAAATCAATTATTCATCTATAGCAATCAAAACAAAGGGTTTGTTCGGATTTAGAAACTTTTAATCGTATAAAATGACAAATAAACTACTAAGTGTACCATATACCCTACAGTCTTAGATAACTTAATAGATTATTTATACTTCTTAAACAATTTAAATGATCACATCCCAAACATCCCATAAGCCAAAACAAACAAAATTTCCAATTATTATTTAAGTTCATTCTTATAAATACTATTTCACCATTTACTATTCATCCTTTTTCATTCATACAATGCTTATTTTTTTATTAGTTTTCATTCATTACTTACAGAATTCATTTCCCATTTATTTATACGATTCCATTTTCCCTTTTCATTACTTTACATTCATTTCTTACATAAGTTATTTTCATTTCAATTATTTAAAGAAATCAATAAATCCATTATTTAAGATTACATACATTTTTTAGTTTCCTTCACATCTATGTTTACTTGATTTCCTTTTTAAACATCAATATTCATTTGTGAAGTAACCCATACTTAGATTCTTCTTTTCTTTTTTCCCACTTTTACTCCTCTCATATATAACATTCACTTTTACTATTTCAACTTTTACTTTATAAGTGACTTCAATAATTAACTTAAGTTTTAATCATATCTCTAATTATTAACTTAAGTTTATTACATTCTTATACATCTTAATTATTTTTATAGAAGTAATTCCATCAGAACACTTTCATTAATTAAGTTTTACTTGTATAATATTCTATTACATATCCTTATTAATATTTCAACTTTTAACATTTTGGTAAGTTATATATAGATGTCTTTTAGAATGCACTAAAATGTTACAAAAATTTATCTTATTTATCTTAATCAACAATTGCTCAATAGTTTCATCTTCAAATTTTCATTATTCTTAAATTTAGAAGTTACAAATTTCAATATCTTATATATCATTAATCACTTAACAATTGATTCTTATTTCCCTTTTAAAATTTCCAATTATTAAAATAGTTAAGATTTCATTCAATTACAGTAACTGAAGGCTACTAATTATCAGAAAGTTTATGAACCAAATTTTGGGTTACATTTCAAATTATTCAAAATAACATATATATATTCATAACTTATATATCAAATAATATTTAAAAATTAAAATTTAAGATTCGTTATCAAAACAAATGTGTAGTACAACTGCTACAATAGTCTTTCCACTTTGAAACTCGAAAATGATGGTCGATGATGTGCGCACTCATCACCGAAATTATTTTCCAATGACAGAGGGGAAAGTACATAACTTATTTCCTTAAAAATTTCCTTTAAAACGTTTCTTTTAAATCATATTGAAATATTAATATTATAAAATACTTCGAAATAATACTAATATTATATTCCAAAATCTTTCAAAAGAGATTTCCAAAATCCCGGAACTTAAGTTCTCAAATTTCAATTTATATTCATTTTACGTAAAATCTCAATTTGCAACCAATACTTATAAATTTCACTTCCTAACAAACAAATATATCACAACCAACTATATCATTTATAAAATTATTCTTTTATATACAAAATATAATACCAGGTAAAATTATTTCATTTACCTATATTTCAAAACAATATTGCGTCGGTCTGCCCAATTAAGTGTTTAGAAACCCCTATCGATGCCATAGCGTCCTATGAACCGACCAGAATTTATAAATACAAAACATAACAAATTAACACAATACAAAACCTTTTATACCAACAAATACGCTATCTCATATATATACACTAAGGGACTCATTCTAGGGTATAACTACCCTATTTTAAGCTAAGGTTATCACCAAACTAAAACTCTGATACCAAATGTAACGAACTGTCTTTTTGGACGGTTTAATCGACGATAAGACACACACATCAGACTCAAACCATTCAAAAGGGAAGATTGTTATGTGGTAAATAAGAAAAAGCAGAGAAAGAAAGAAAAAAACAAATACAGAATCTTGCAGCGGAATGACAAAATATAATAATCAAACAAAAAGTTCATGAGGTTGTTTTACAAATAACATATGATTACACTTTTACAATATAGAATCAGAGTACATATAGCAGTAATAAATAAGTAATGTTGCGGAACAACGTGATGCAGTGGAAATGATAGAATAAATAGTAATAGTACTAAATCTTCGTCTTCGTCCTCCAAGAGCAGTCTATGATATACTGAAAAGCTCAGACTGACCCGAGCGAATTGAAAAGACAAAACACTCGATTCGGAACTAATAGATCTTATGTAAGTTAAACCAACAGTAAATAAATATGAGTGTAACGGCGTCAGAGATGTTTACGGGTTTTGACATCTCCTATCCAGTATCAAACGTGAGTGCAATAACTTAAGAGATGTTCGGGATTCCCATCTCCTAAGGATCCGTTAAACTATCTACATACATAGTGCAATACACTATTATAATAGTGTCTACAGTAAAGTATTAAATTAGCGTTAAGGCGTTACCCATATCCCCCTTAACACATTTTTATATATTCCCATAGTCTATACAGAACCGTACGCTCCAACAAACCGGCGGTTTACCCAGAGGGCACTCCATAGGTATGGTACAAAACAAACTCGTAGAAGGCGCGATAGGGCATGTGAACACGGCACGCGAGGCAATGCCAGGTAGATATACCGTTTGTAGATCTGGACTGGTGGTAACACATAGCAGCTACTACCGCTCACCTCGGAATACACTCCCATAACAAATCAAGGGTGGCCACCAAATCATCACAAAGTCATAATATGGTATCGAAGAAGAATGTCTAATAGGAGGAATGACCTCACTTGGTCTGGCGTGGCTCTTGTTTTAGTCACATTGTCTCGACCCGGTTTTTCGACCCCCGAAAATCGACATCAATACGTTCACTGTATGACATGCCGACCAATCGAATGCCGGAAATACCAGATCGTTAGGGTTAAAGAAGAAAGAGGTAGAAGAAGGAAATAGAAAACACATCAGAATCTCACAATCGCAGCGGAACAATATATAATAGATAACAACTGACCTTTATACAAAAAGAACACTTACTATTTTATATAATACATCATCAGAGTACAACACAATCCATAGCACATAACTGGATAGTTATAGTAACTTTTCCTCACAGATCTGTCTATATACAGTTACCCTGCACAGCGGAATATACTTCAAGTATGCGTGATACATTTCGCCATCCAGCTCGTCTCCTAAGCTCCACAGCATCCTATCCTGTATCTGTAATACTCGGTCTGACCCGAGCAGTATAATAAAATAACACCCGAGTCAGTCTGGAAAACCAGCGTGAGAAAACACACTCAATTTAATTATTAAAGTTTCCAAAATCCTTTGAAATCAAAGGTATCTCGTAAGACCACGCCACAAATAAACATGACGGGTTTTTACCTTACGATAACCAAAACATTTTATATCAAATCCTCTGATATTATAATAGTGTCTAATTACAAATACTTATTCAAATAGCCGAAATTGTTACATTCATTAAATTCCAGCATAATAGGTATACAAACAAGTCCGAAGGCACTTATTGGAGATTGGGTATCCATACAATGGCAGGGCTACTGGGGTACCGCCCATCACAGTACCTGGTATAGATCAGAGTACCGAGGACCACTCCTGATCCCCTACAACACAAGACCGGAGCTACCCCTTACTGGATAGTCCAAATAAGATCACCCCGCGGTTGGGATCAGCAACCGCCTACTAAGACGAATAAAAAGGGACGTCTAGATAGGGATGACCTTACCCTAATTGGGTGCTACCCACTTAGCCTTGCTGCACCTCCCCTGTTTTAGCCATTCCCGGTTGATGAGGCTTGAGGCTATGCGTTACCTTTTTAGAACACATTTACTTAGAATGCTCATCGTCCTCCAATGACGATGGTCTGAAAACATTCATCCATACAAGTTGCCCTGGGTCTGGACAAACCGAATCACCGTCTTCATCATTTCACGGTATTCATTAGCTACGTTCAAACCGGATCGAAGTGGTTTTTAGATAACTAAATCTGATCCCGGTCTCTTCGAAACGATCAGCGCATTGGCCAATATTGATAGTCGGTAATTTAACTATCAAATTAAACAATCATTCACCAATTATTTTATTTCCCCTGAAAAGCACCAAGTCTTTTTAAGTTTAGATTTTAAACAAATTAAATCACTTTGTCCAAAATATACACTTTAAACATTTAAAATAAACTACTTAAACACTTTATTTAAAATACTAGTTACTAATTTTCCAAGTAAAACTTAAGCCAAAACTACTTTTGAAATAAAGCTATTTTATAAAATGTAAATATTTAATAATTTTCCTTTAATCATAATAACACTTTAATCTTTAAAACAATTATTTACTGTAATTAACTTAATAAATATTTACTTCAAAATTTTAAAACGATTTAAATAATAAATTCCTATAAAACAATAATCTTTTAAAAACATCTTTAAAATTTTTAATTTATACTTAAAAATCTTTTCTTGAAAATATACTTATCTTTTCGGGGAGATACACTTTCCATTCCCATATAACCCGTCTAATCATTTATAAATCCTTCTCGACTTGTCCCAATTTAATTTACGTCCCAATCCCATAAATTTTCTTTCCCATACTTTTAAATATAAAACTACTCTTTTATTTTTAAACCGATTTACTCATCCTCTTATAAATTCCCATCGTGAATTTATAATTTTCTAATTATCCACTGATAATATTTCACTTTATTTATAAACCCAGTTTATAAATTCCATAGTCTAATTTCCTTTTAAACCACAGTTTCAAACACTTAACCGATTTTCAAATCGATTTCCAGAGTTAACTCCATTTTTAAAATAAATTCCTTTACTTACCCAAATTTATTCCAAAACCCATTAATTCCAGATTCACTCCTTTATTATGATTTAAAAATATTATTTAAATCTGAAATACCAATTACATATTTTATTTCAAAACACTTCCTTTATTTTCCCCAACTCATCAAAATCTTGAATTTAAATATAAATTTTTTTATTCTTAAAAAATATCGCTTAAGTCCATAACTCCTTTATTTCCATTTATTTAAGAATCTCTATTCTTTTCCCCTATTCGAAATTTATTTAATAGGATTTTTTTAAAAAATCAAACTTTTTATCCTTTCTTAAATTCATTCTTTTAAATTTATCCAAATTCACTATATTTATTTTACTTAAAATTCTCCTTTTATTTTCTTTAAAAAAAATCCCATCTTTATATTTTTTATATCTTAAAATACCCAAAATATATTCAGCCAAAACATAGCATTCAATAATTTCAATTTCCAATATAATCAATATAATCTATCACAGACTATGAAAATAAAATTTCAATGTTTTCGAGGAATCCAGTTGGATCCCTCCAACCTGTTTCCCTGCATCATAGATGTTAGCACAATATAAAATACCAATCCCACTTCGAGGGGGATATCGCGGTATATAGGGTCATCCGCTATTATGCGGGGCGCATAGGGTCTCACCCGCTATATAATCCGGGAATATCAATCACTCCAATATATATATACTACTATATATATAATATCACATCCAAACCGATACACATCATCAATTCAAGCAATCAACCAATAATTTAAATTTTAACTATTTAAATTCACCAGCAATCCAATTTGAGTGAGATTAACTCACCTTTGACCATTAATTTGCAATCCGATCCAAACCGGCTTGCCTCTCCATGATTTTAGACCTTGTATAAACAGTAAATGGTTTATTAACATTTTTAAATAATTGAACAGTCAATTGCCATTTCTTAATTTAATTTGAACTAATTTTCCTTCACATAATTTTTTTAGTAACTAAAATTAATTGAATAAATTAATTAAACAAGTTAACCATCAAAATCCATTGTTTTAAAATAAACTAGTAAGTTTAAAATGTGTGTGTGTGTGTGTATATATATATATATATATTATCTTTGAAACTTCATATATACTTATAAAATAGTCTATATAGATTTAAAAACCTATTTTTATATAAACTCTATAGCATTTAAAATCCCTATGTTTTCTTTTCTTATTCACATATATTTTTCTATTTAAACCTTTTATATATATATATATATATATATATTGTAAAGACCCGCAAATCCGTCTTCCGAAAACTCGACACCGATACGTCCACTGTACCAAATTGTCGAATAATCGAATGGCGGAAACGCGAAACTTTAGGGTTAAAAGAAGAGGTAGAAGAAAAGATAGAAGAAAAAGAAAGAAGAACAACACAGAACAGAAACAATATCAGAATCTCACATTCGCAGCGGAACAATATAAAATAGATAAACAATAATCTTTAAAACAAAAGACTATATCAGTTTATACATACATCAATCAGAGTCAATATACAACACAATACAACAATGGACAGTTCTATAAACTTGTCCTCATACAGAATACACAGCGGAATAAATAACAAGTACGGTAGTACGCTTCGCCATCCAGCTCATCTCCAAAGCCCCAGAATATCCAGAATATCCTGATAAAATAACTCTAGGCTGCCCGTGTGGAAAATTATGGGCACCCAGAGTTTAGAAAGGGAACAATAAACTCCAGGTCAGTCATGGTGACTGGTGTGAGATCGTAAAACAGTTACTTTCGCAAAGAAAATAAAACAACTTCGCAATGCTTTTGGAAAATGAAACTACCATAAGGCCTCCCACCACACACACAATGCAAACGCAGAATTGGAGGAGATTTCTCCTTATGATAGTCAAAAATGCTTACTACGCAAATCAGTTGATATTATTATTAATGTCTAGTGTGGAAAACATTTCGAAAGTATAATATCAATCTTAGCCAACATACAACAATTGTCGTATGCCTACTATAGCTACTACGTTCAATAGCAGGTTACCGCCACATTCCACAGCAGGTAATACAATTAAAAACCGTACGGGGTTCGTATTGTTTCTTTGGATTTCCAACAATGGTCAGGCAAAGGAACTTCCTTATACCGAAATAGAATGCCTCTGGAAAGACGCCTCGGATCCTAACCAGATCTCCGCAAACAAAAGGCCGACGCTACCTCACGCTCTAACCGAGCTGTAACTAGGTAACTAACACACGAGCTATGCCATCCCCCGGTCGTTACCAACCTTTATCCGAGGATCCTCAATCGAAAGTGACAGTCACAAAGTATAATCAACATAGGTAAAATATCTGGGCTCCATACCATGATATCACCTTTTATCCAGAAGGAAATGGCATTCCCTAGGGGCGCTACCCCTACAAACCTTTGTCGCAACATTCCTGTTTCGACCATTACCGGGTTGTGAGGCTCGACGAAGTCTCATCCACATACACTACGCTTTTTCATAAAGCCACGCTTTTTCACAAAGCCACGCTTTGACCAACAACTGATCAACAGCACTTCGTATGCCACATTACCAAATTGGGAATGTATCACTAGTAACCATCAACTACCTAACCTTTGAGCTCGTACGTCTCAGAGATGGGTGTTAAGCTAAGAGAATAAATTCTCCGCCACCAACAGCAATGTATTTGATAGAAACCAGCTTTACATCTCAAAGTGTAACGTCAGACACACATCCATACAAGTCTGTTCCGGGATCGAACGGAACCGAAGGCACTTCCAAAGAAGCCCTTGCAATCCGGATATTCACTAATCACGTCCGGACTTCCCATCACAAAAAGAGTGATATAAATCTCTATACTGGAGCAACTCGGTGCAAAGACATTCAACAGGTTGTCCTTTCATTTTCACAAATATCCGGTCTTCACACCGGTCTTCAAATGCGATCCATTCACGACGTATCATTATTCGGAATGGGTTATATGACACAAAGGTCCTCTCCCGGCTTAACCGAATAATGAGCGTTTGTTTTAAAAACAAATCCAGTGTCATTTCAAAGGCAAATATTGATAGTCTGTTATTTAACTATCAACAACATTCATAACAAACATCCAATTCAAATAATTTTTCCCAAATTATTTATTTCAAAATATCTTCATAAGATATATATTTTCCACACTTCACATTTGAAAATCAATTTCAATTCATATTTCACACTTCATATTTGAAAAATCAATTTCAATTCATATTTCACACTTCACGTTTGAAAATCAATTTCAAATCATATTATGGTCCATTTAAACCAATTTGATAAATCCTTATCGATTTATTTCAAATTTACATTTCAAATTTGTAAATTTATTTCCACACTTCATCACTTTGAAAATCCGATTTCAAACCATATTTTCCACACTTTAAAAATAAATCAATATTTATTTTTTAAAACAAATTTCCCTTTCCTTTACAAATTCTATTCGGAATTTACATTCCTAAAAATCCACTTTTACACAATTTTCAAATCGTTTTCCAAATATTCATTTTCAACCCCGAATCAACTTAAAAAATTGATTTCTCCATTTTATTTCAAATCCCAAATCGAATTTCAAATTGATTTCTGAATTTACTTCAACACTGAATCACATTTCAAATTGATTTTAACTTTTAATCCCAATTACCAAATCATTTTACAAACCGATTCCCAAATTTATTTTCAACACAAAAATCAATTTTTCATTCAACATTAAATAAGTTTTCATATCGATTCCTCAAAGATTTATTTTAAATACCCAATCAATTATCAATTTGATTTCAAATAAATTTATCTCCTTTAAAATAAATTCTTTTATTTTCCCAAACCATCAAAAATTCAATTTTAATTTCAGAAATCCAATTTCATTTTTTTCTGGTATCCAACGATACCAAAGACACATTCGGCTAAATTATAGCTCTCAACAAATTCAATCACAGATATAATCATACACAGATTATAAATAATCAATTAAACAACATATGAAATCAATTCAAATGTTTTGAGGAATCCTGTTGGATCCCTCCAACCTGTTTCCCTGCATCCACAGATGTTAGCACAATACCAATTCCACTTCGAGGTGGAATATCGCGGTATATGGGTTTTATAAAAATATCATCCGCTTACTAACAGCGCAATAGGGTCTCATCCGCTATACGAGGCGGGAAATCAATCAATCCAATATATACATATGCCAATATGTATATATTGCTATATATATATATAGATATATCCTACTATATCTAATACACATCCAAACAGCAAACAAACAATAACTGAAAATTCCACTTTTCAATTTGAGTGAGAAGATCTCACCTTAGCTTTAATTTGCCATCCATTTTTTTGTTCCAGTTTGTTTTCTCCAAATTTTGACCTTGTATAAATAATTTTATACAATCGATTAATATTCGAAATAATCGAATAATTAAATTTCCATTTAATAGATTTGTTTGATTTATCTAAAAATCAAATTTTCCAACCCATTTCCCTTCAATAAATTTAATTAACTGACTGTTAAACAAACCCTTGTATATTTTTTTTTCCCAAAGATTTATATGTATATATAAAATTTCCGTTTACTGCATATATCTATCTTACTATTTCCATATATTATAAATTACATTACTGTCTACATAAATATATATATGTAAAAATTGAAAACTGCATAAAGAAAGATTTTTATAGATTTTTATAGAAATCAAATTTATAAATATAACTTCAACACCTTTGAAATCCTTATACGAAAAACAGAATTTCCTTTCTCACTTGAAACTATATATATATATATATATATATATATATATCAAAACAAAAATCTATATAAATTCAAAACTCTCTGCTACTTTTAAATTACAACTGAAATGATTTCTTTTTCATCTTCTATTTTATATACTTATTCATTAATTTCCAATCAACCAGAAATTTATACTTACAGTCAAGATGCTCCTTGAATGAAACCCTTATCATATTTTGCTCGAGACCTTCTCAGCCTCGCCGTACCAAGCATCGCGACCAAATCTCGACGTCGAACTTCTGCTTGCCAGCATCCACTCGCTGCTTCGTCGCGCCGCCATCATCGACGACTATCCAAAGCCCTCATGCAATCGAGTTCGCCAACGAACACCCTCGCACCTGCAGCCTCGAGTCCCACGGCCTCGCGACGAATATTCCAACTTTATCCAAAAATTAACGTCGCCTTCCACAATCACTGCTCCTCCAGATCGTCGTGATACACATCTTCCCGAGAGCCGCGCTCGTGCCCATGCGACATTGCACGCGAACAACATTCCCTCTCGATGAATGAATTCGAAAATGAGGAGGGGAGACTCGCGATATTCTAAAATCGCTCGGCTATGGATAGAAATCAATTTCGATTTCGAGTGAAAACAACTATCGTTCGTTTTGATTTTAGACGATGCGGCCCTGATTTTTGAACGAAGAATAGTTGTTTTCTTTTTATTTATTTTTTTCTCTCTTGCTTTTGTCGAGTTGAAGGTAGTAGCCATTAATTTTGCTTGAACGAAATCATTCGTTTAAATGAGATTTTCCTTTTCTTTAAAAGAATGGAAGGGGACAGGATACGACATTAACGTGTAGAGAAAGACTGCCGTGTTTCAAAGGTGCAGAGAAAAGTTTTGATGTGAGGGATTTTCAACTGAAGTCAACTAGGATAATTTATTAAATTTAAATTCAAATTCTAATCGACTCGAAAAACGAAGTCAAAATTTCGACTTCCTATCAAGGCGTGCCGCCAGGCGTTCGTAATGTTATACGCATATTCCGAACACAATGGAAAAGGTTTCGGGTCCAAATTCGATCGTATGGAGAAGATAGCTTTTTGGACCAGTTATTAAATTAAATTTTGATATAAATTTCAGTGCGTTTGCCTATCGTACGGCCAAACGATCACACCAAACATCACGAAAATTGAAATCCGATAATAACAAACTATTACGGATCCAATGGAACTGGTTTCGTCGAATTCCGAGACTGTGCCCCGGAACGCTATTTTTAAATATCGATTAAACGATAAAATTCCAAAACTGAACAAAACATTTCCAAATTCAATTCTGAAGCTTCCACTATTTTAAATATTATTAATATGAATTTTCCAAGACTTCATATTATTTTTAATCAGCTCAAAACTGAAGATTCAAATTTTTACCCAGTTTCAATAATTAAATTCAATAATTTAATCGCCAAATTCATTCTGATAATTGAATTTCAAATTAAATTATCATTCGAATTTTTAAACTCAATTAAATATTCACATTTTAAATGTCAAAAATTCAGGGTCGTTACATATATATTAGGTAAAACTTGACATTACTGTAAAATCTCCTTCCTAACATGTATATATTTATATATTAAAACAAAAATGTTTTACACTTCCTTGTAATATTTTTTTCTTCTCTGTTCTATTTAGTTTATAACAAATATATATTTTATTTCCATAAGTTTTATGTAACATATTCGTATATATATAAGTTATTAAATTTAAACTGAAACTTATACCTTGCTGTCCTATATATATATACATAGTTAATTCAATTTTTTTTTAAAAACAAAACTGTTTTGAAATCACAAATTTAGACTCACTGTTTTCAAAAACAACATTTTAAAATTGATGTTAATATACCTTAATACAAATTCGAACTAAGATAAACCTCATACCTCACTGCTTAGCACGACGTGCTGCTCGCGAGATTCCACCACTCAAATCGATGAACCACCCCCTCCAGGCTCCATCGCCATTCACCCCTAACAAGCCTTCGCGACCACGGTCACACATCACAATGCACCACCTCATCTCGAACTCGAACCACTACCATAACATCACCTCGACCCTCTGCTCGACAATCTATAGCCTTCACTATCACTCGCGTCACCCCTCCATCCTCCCACGCTATGAGGAAACCTTGCCTCCCTCACGTTCGCTCAACCCCAAAATCGAAAACATTTGAAGCTAGAAGGGAAAAAGAGTCCCGGGTTTGATTTCGATTTGACTTCTCTTGTTTTTAATTTGAGGGGACGAGATTTTCTTTTCAAGCTTTCATTTCCTTTTTTTTGAAGTAATTTTCGAAAATCCGATTTTGCGTTGAACTGGGGGCTTGATTTTGAAGAAGGAAAGTTGTTCGGCCCTGCTTCCATTTTATTTTATTTTCTTTTTGATTTGAAACAGTTTTGCGTGGGTTTTAAAATAGGGATAAGGGGGACAAGATGAGAACTTAACGTGCTGAAATCAATTTTCTACAGTGATGGAAGAGAAAGCAAAAGATCTTATGTGAAGGAAATACAGCTGAAACAGAACAGTATATAAATATATATATATATATTTAAATTTAAATAGTCTCGATAAATGCAACTCAAAATCTTGACCTCCTATCAAGGCGTGCTGCTAGGCGTTTATAATGTTATACCCCTATTCCGAATGCAATGGAAAAGGTTTTGAGTCCTAATTCGATCGTATGGAGAAGATAGCTTTTTCGACCCAATTATTATATTGAATTTTCGATATAAATTTCAGCGCGTTTATCTACAGTACGACTACAAGATAACTCCAACCGCTATGAAATTTGAAATTCGATAATAATACACTATTACGGATCCAATGGAATTGGTTTCATCGAAATCCGAGACTATGCCCCGGAAGGCTATTTTAAATATCAATTTAAACGATATATTTTCAAAAGTGAACAGAACATTTTCAAATTCAATTTTAAAGCTCCATTACCTTCAGTATTATTAATGTAAACTTTACTAGCCTTTAAATCATTTTATTGAGCTTAAAACTGAAGATTCAATATTTTACTCAACTTCCAATTATTAAATTCAATAGTTTAATTATCAAATAAATAGTGATATTTGAAATTCAAGTTAAAACTTACTTCTGAATATTTAAAATCAATTAAATATTCCAATTTCAAATATCTAAAATTCTGGGTTGTTACATTCCTTCCCCCTTAAAAGAATTTCGTCCTTGAAATTCCTAGTTAAGAAGAATGGTCTTATACCCATTAACTGTTTCCTAAAAACCACACAGTTTTCAAACAACTTCCCAAAACAATTTATTGAAACTCACTATCGCTTTTCTAATTCCCACATTCATCCATAGATTTCAACCAATATTATTTACACAACCACTTCAAACTATAATTTAAAACCAAATTTAAATCATCAAAATTTTCTTCAAATTTTTCCAACTCCTTAAATTTTCGAAAAATTTCGCCAGCGTCTCCTTTGTGCGGCTAGATCGGAACAACTACAAAATTGCCTCTACGGCCCCAAATTTTCAAAAGAAAACAAATGCCAAGTGGCTAGATCAGAAAACCATCAAATTTCATACGGTAATTTAAACACATACCTTGTAGTCGGGCAATTCAAATTTATCTTCTGAAATCAAAAACATCAATTTTTCCTTTTGTTTTTAATCACCTGCACCTCACTTAGCAATAAGTTCCAATCACATAATTCAAAATCATTTTATTCATTTCTTTTACAAAATATTCATTATCTATTTCATTCAAGCCCGTACGATGTACACATCATCCGTACGCAATATCAAATCCGATCGCTCACTCAATCACACAATTTCACTTCCGAACTAGTATCGTCCACTTTACTTCCTAGTGCGGACTTAGATATAGTTTCCTGATCAGAAACCATCATTCTCCTTGCATAGCTATGCGCATAAAATAACATACGTACATCTTGCGTAATTATCTCAATTGATTATTAGCTATAACAATTCTCTTTCTATTCAAATTTATCTTGATTTCCATTCCTTAGTTACAATTTCCTTTTTCACCACTTTTTATTAAACCTTTATTCAATTGCTTACTCGATACTTTTTCCCAATACCACTTTAATTTAAGAACTTCACTCAATTTTCTTAAGTTTCTTATAAATATTTTATACAACTTCCTGTATTTATTTTCCACTTCACCACTGAAGCTTATATCCATTTATTTATTCAATTTACATTTTACATTTTCAATTCTATTCGAATTCACTTTGTTTTTTCGAGTCCCTAAACATTCAGTTTATCAATTGTCTCTCGACTACTTTTAATTCACCAATAACCTTAATTAGTTTCATCTACCAATTTATTTCAAAATATGATGAACCTTATTCCCAATCAAATTTTATTTTCCAAAACTTTTACTCTGTTTAGTCCAGTTGAACACATTTTCCCTTTCACTTTATTTTAACATAACTCAAATTAAATGTCATTCGAATATTCGGTTCCAATCCCATTTTGTTATAAATAAATCAATTTGTTCATTTACAAATTAATTTTCAACTTTATGAATTTTATTTCAATGGCCATTCATTTAGCCCACCTAGGCTTATTTTCCACAAAGTTCACTTAATTCAAGTTAAATTCCATTTGTTACTCTCTTTACTTTACTTCATTGAATTGGCTTACCTTTCTAACTTATTTCAAGTTGAATTTTATTCTAACAAATTTCAGATTTTATAAGTTATCAATCCCATTTATATTTCTATAAACGTTTTTAATTAAATTCCCAGAGTTTTAAAAAAAATTCTTAAACATTCAAAAACATTTTTGAAAACATATATACCCAAATCAAGCTATTCTTTTGCATTCCAAAATCAAACCCAGTTTCGCAAACAAATCCCAATTCAAAACTTTCAGGTAGCAATTCCTCTCTTGGAAACACGAAAATGAACACCGATGATGTCGCGATCATCAACGGAATTATTTTCCAACGACCGAGAAGAGTTCAGTACTTTTACCTTTTTAAAAACATTTTCAAATACTTTTAATCCCAAACCTCACCAGATTTCATATCCAATTCAAAAATATTTTCCGAATAATATCATTATTACTACTCCAAAGCCTTTGAAAATCATTTCCAAACCCAAGGGAAATTTAATTTTCTAAATTTTTGAATTTCAAATCCTTTCAATCTATTTTCAAATATTACTCTCGAACTTTTATTTCAAATTATAAATCACATTTATAATTCACATTTATAAATTTCATTTTGTTATATGAATCCATTTCCTTAACTTTTGGTTTGAATTCATCTTTTATTTCAATTACCATAACAACAATGATAATAATTTAATATTATCACTTCCTAACAACCAAGCAACCATATATAACTATAATAATTTATGAAAATTATTTCCTTTATATACGAAAATAACTTTGGGCAAAATTATTTCATTTACCCCATTTAAAATAGTACTATGACGAATTATTCTATTCAAGTGTTTAGAGATCCCTATCAATAACGTCAATGTAACAACCCATAAATTTTAACATATATTTTTAATCGAATTTATTTGAAACTTTGATTTTTAAATCATTTAAAATTAAAATTTTGGAATTTTCCAATGTATTTTGGATTTTGGTTATAATTTATTTTCCAAATATAATAAAATAATGATTTTACTGAAAATTTTATATTTTGGTCAACTGATCAAACTTTGACTTTCAGTTGAAATTTTAAATTTTAAATTTAATTTCCAATCCTTTTCTTTTAAGTTGAATTTGATTCTGATATTCGTTCTGCTTTTCGTTTTGTTAAATTCTGTTTTATACTTTTTGAATCTGATAAAATTCAGCGTTTTACAAGCAATTATTTTCAGTATTTTATTGTCTATATTTTCTATTTTTATTTTGGTTTGGACTTTGATTTTTGTTTGAGTTTGAGCTTGTTTTGTTTTGGGCTTGACAAATGGGCTTGGAAATTCAAGAGACATAAGTTTCTTTTCTTTAATGTGAATTGGTGCCTCTTTACATCCCATAGCCGTACAAATCATATTGTCTCCCATCTTTCTTTCTCATTTTTCATTTCCTAACAAAACAATTTATAGTAAGTTTTCATGTCTTTCTCTTTTCCTTTCTCTTTTCTTTTTCTTTATCTTGCTATTTCGTCCATCACCATTCCTTTTAGCCGACCACACCATCTCCTCACCACCACCTATGACCGGCCATCATCACCATCTCCATCACTTCAACCTATTTCCGTGACCCATGGATCCAAATCCATCACCAAAACAAGATTGAAACCATAGCCGAACTCCTCTAGATCACCACTTCCTCTTTACTAGCCTCAGCCATCCCCTTGTACACCACCTTCCTTTGCCTTCGGCCATCACCAAACCTATCCATAGCTGTGCCATTTCATGTTCCTTAACGCATAGAACACAAGGCTGAACCCAAACTCCTAGGGGCCGAACCCAAAGTGATCATAGGCCGAACCACTTGAACCACATGACCCTTCATTTTCCTTTGACTCTTTTCCTTCCACTTGACTTTTGGCATGCCATCTCCTTCTATTCACCATAGCCGTGCCTTTTGCTTGACCATAGCCGAGCCTACCTAGCCTATTTCTTATGCGGCCGAGCCATTTATCATGATGATCAAGCCTATTTGTGTAGTGGCTGAGCCCACTTGTTTTGGTTAAGCCACTTTGTTCCATATTTGTTCATATTTTACATTGTTAAATTTATATTCTTTTGTTTTGAATATTTTCTTATGTGTGGTCGTATTTTATTTGTTTACAAGATTTGGATTTGGGTGCTACTTCTCCTCTAATCTAGTTCGTGCTTTGTCGTGCTTTTTCGGAGTTTGTTCTTGTGTCTTGAATTGTCATCTCTAGCTTTAGAAGGTGAGTTATCACTCTCGACTTCGTACTTATAAAATTGTGAAACAAAGTCATGTGAATGTGTAGTAGTGATATGCCATGTTGATAGTAATTTCATATATGCCTGTGATATGATATTATATGATGTTATAACCTGATTATATACCTGTTTAATCACGTGATATGACATGCTATGTTTTATTGTTTATTTATATTTCTGTTTCTCACACTACAAGTTCCCTCACTATGGGCTGAAATGATACATACCCTACGGACTTTAGAATAGGGAAAGGTCGTTATGAGCTGAAATGATAGGCTCGAGCGGTTTTTATTTGACTTGGGATTGCAGGTTTGAAATGATCAAACCCGGGATTTTATATTTCGGATTGAAATGATATATATCCGTATTCACTTGACCTAGGTTAGAAAATATTATACAGACCTGTGGTTAATTTTAAATATAAATATTTTCTGAAAATTTTAAGTATTTGGAATATAAAATATATAAGATTTTAACTTAAATTGGATTTAAATGATTTAAGTAAATTTTATAGTGAATTTCTATAAGTTAAAATTGTATGAGTTAATAAATGATTGAAATGTAAATATAAAATGTGATTTAACTTAATAATTGAAAATTTGATTTGAAATGGAATTTTAGGCTTAAATTAGTAATTAAAATAATTTATTTTTGAAATGGATATTTTAAAGTAAATAAAGTATCAAGTTATTTATTAAAAATAAAGTTAAGAAATTTAAATGTAATTTTGACTTAATGAATGAATTATGGTTTAATTTGGAAATTTTATTTATAAAATTTTATTTTATTTAATCATGAGTGAAATGATATCCAAATAAATATTTCTGAAAAGTGAGATATGTTTTATAAGTTAAAAATGGTGAAAACTGAAATTATAATGTTTCTGAAATGTTATAGTCACTACAAGGAAAAACACTTTTGACAGCAGCTATTCTCAGCGTTTCTCCCTTAAATGCGGTCGACCAAAATCTGGAGGGAAATTTTTTACGTGTGAACGCTGAGAAAACCTAAATAATATATCTTTGCCACCTCATTTTTCACTTCACCTATTTACTTTTCTCAGCCTTTCATCTTGTTAACACCTCCATCACCTAAAAAAGAATTAAACCACTCTTCCAGTCACGGAAATTCGTCTATTCGTCGATTTTATTTAGGTTTAAAACGGGTTCTTCAATTAGTTTAATCATTCATCAATTTCGATTTTGTTATTTCAGTACTGTTTCTTCGATTGCTAAATCAAAATTTGTTGGATCAATTTTGTTAGTAAATTGATGTTAATGGGTTTATTATGATTGTTGTATGTTAATAAGTATACTAAGATTGTTGCATGCTTCTACCTAATTTTCATTAAAGCTTCTTGTCATTACATAGGCTAGTAGAGAATTCACTGGTATATTTCTTCCTAAATAAAAGCAGTTTGATTGCAAGAACTGTGAACATTCACTAGTACTTTCATCCTGTTGCAAATGACATTGAAGTATTTCAAGCGACCACACGTACCATATCCTATCAATTTGTTAACTTGTGCTTTACTTCCAATGAGATATTATAGGCAAATTTTGACTATACTTGCTTTGCTGGTAACTAGATGTTGATATGCCAGGTTTAGCAAGAATCAATGGACTGAATGAGGTATTAACTATTAATAGATGAATAAGGTATGTAAACTTGCCTTTGTTGCACCGTTAGTGTTTTTGTAGAATGTTGGAAAAATAATGTCACAATTATCTCTTACATAGCAAAACATAACGTTTTCTTTTTATTACTAAACACATGTATTACTTAGAAACATTGGTTGATGATCCCAAGCATATGGTTTTCATAATATGCGATCAATCTGGATAAAATTTGTAATATTTGTAACGGAGAGACAATCCATCAGTAGTATTAAGTTGTGCACCCATAGCCCTTGGACAGTCATGCTCCAATGTATGTACCATTTCAACTGCAAGTTTACAACACATACTAAAACCCAGATGACATAGAAAGCAACCATAGACATTTGGATTATGTGCAGAAATTTTAAATGTATATGTCATTAGTTGATTCTTCTCATAATTTAAATTGCGATCATATGGGTCACCCTCTTCATACTGCATAGGGCTACACAGCTCAACTGCTATACTAAGGAAAGAGTATGTATGCATTGCGAACGTAGTTAGCAAAACTGTTGTAAGAAGTAGGACTGATATCTTAAAAGAAAACATTTTTATGAGTTTATGTTTCTCTTTGTGTTGAATGGTAGTAGTGAGATTTGTGAGTTTTTATTGGCAGTAGGGTGGTTGAATATGCTTTGATTTGTTTTCTAGTTCATAATTTTAATATGAGATTTATGTGGATCAAGTTAGCAGTCAATTTCTTGTTCATAGGTTTTTAACTTCTAAGAGCTGCTGGGTTATAATATTCCAATATTTTTTTGATTCTGATTACGTGTTATGTAATTTGGTTTACGCCACTGTATATATAAAGTTCAATAAAATACACAATGTCTCCGATGTATTCATTATTTTAATTGCATAGTCATATGGTTGCATACACTAAAAGTCATTGAAGTCTGATTTTCTACTAGAAGCTAGTCGCTTTCTTATATTACTAGGATACTTTATCTTTTATTTACTGAAAAGTTGAAAATCATTGGTTTCAAAGACCTGCTTATTTTGATTGCACTGTAGAACATTTTTAGGAAATCTTGCAGAAGCATACTCTTTTTAATTTTTAGTTTTATAAGATGCGTATGGTAGAAATGATATTGATTGTTCTGAACTAGTCATAAAGTAGAGTTCTAATCGCATGAATGTTTTGCCAAACATTTTTTGCCACAGGAAAAGCTGATGCCAATATTTGGTGTTTATATTACCAATTACTGTAATAAGTATTTTTTTGTAAAATATTCAGTATCTGTTATAAATTAAGAAAGAAATTGATAATAAAGTTTACTGAAAAAATTAATAACTAAGGGTTGTTTTTAGCTTTATCCAAACTGACTTGAAACCAAAGTATAATGATACTTCAAACTGATAATGAAATCCAAGGAGATCATGTACAGTAGTTAGGACCGAAGATGAATTGCATTAGCTTTTGGTATGGTGGAATTATTTTACATATAAAAAAGATTAGATAAGATAATTTCAACACAAAAAAGATCAAACCAGAAATAAAAGATGATGGTTTAAGCTGAAAATCAAGAAATTAAAACGGCAGTAACAATCTACAATGAATCCTAAAATTATTTCTCTAACCTGCAATATTATTCAATTCTAAGTTACTCAGCCAAAATTGGAAACCTACATTAGTGCCATTATTCTTTTCTGAACCAATATGAACTTTACGGATCCATTTTTCTTGAATTTTTGTATTAGTAGACAAGATAGTGTTTTCTAAAAAAAAAAGAGAGTCAAAATAGTTAAATTACTTATCTATATGCCATAAATTATACATGTACATGATACTGTTAAATGAGGGATGCAAGTATCCACATTATATTGCTTATAATATGCAACTATAACATCATAATTGAATCAACATGCAGTCTGATTTAATTGGTCCTGGAGTCGATATATTGGCAGCATGGTCACCTGCGGCACCTCTTTCAACATGGTCAAAATGCTCTCATTTACAGGTTGGTTTTATAAAATTCTGCAATACCACTAAAGTATTGGAATATTATGTTTTACTGTGTTTCTTTCGTGTTAATTAACTTCTGTCTTTTTCTTAATGAGATCGGTAACAAATTCTTATCTCCGATGAAATAATTCATGCAAGTCTAAATCATAACATTCATAGAAATATATTGATTGGGATTTTGTTAAAAGCCTATAGCCTTACCATGCGATCAGCTAATAGTGACATGTCAACACTATCAAAAATGTATCCTCCATTACACTTTATCACTTGCAAGCTAGTTTTGATTTATACGATATATGTTTTGGACTAGTCTAAATAGTTTTTTTAATCTAATTGTCTCCATCTCTTAAGATGGTAATATGCAAGCAACATTTGATTGCTAGTAGCTGGGTAGTAAATGGAATGAGAAATTAAATTAGAGGAGCAACACTAGCACTAGTAGGTTTTGATTTGACCAGTGGTCTGGATGGTTTTTGATTCGGACTTAGATCTCAGGTATGGTAAGTCGAACTGCTTTTTATATACACTTTTGTTAGGTTCTGTGTTGATGTTGAATGAAGCCTAGTTCCTCATAAAATCCATGCCTAGTTCCTCATAAAATTCATGTTTCTTGGAGTTTGGTTATTTATTCATTCAAAATGTAATAAACCAGCTAATTACTTGTAACGACCCCGGATTTCTTATGAATTTAAATTGATAATTAAATTAATTTTTGGATAAAAATAGTAAAATAAATCGATAGAATGGAGCGAGTTTCCCCGGATTCAAGTATATTCTGTATGAATCATTTCGAATTTCTTATAAACATATACATTCAAATAAGAAAACAAAACATATATGTAGACAAATTTAACAAGTCATAACAAAACAAAGTAAAAAGGAAATACAACATACCTTCTCAGCCGAAAAAACAAAATGAAATACAAGTATGTAGGCTGTAAACAAGGCAGGAAATCATATTAGTATATACGAATAAAATAAGGTAAATGGTACAAGATAATAAATGTTTTCATCTTTAGTACACAAGACAAATCATCTCAGCCACCTAAAGGAAAAATATCCCTGCCTATTTTTGTACAAACTCATTTTTATAAACCTGTAAAATTTCTTTCCCATATATTTTTATCAGTTCGTTCCTGGAAGCTGAGGAAAACTTGAAATAATATCATCTCATAACTCAGATAAGAATTCAACATAAACAAACAATACATATATCAATGCAAAACCAGAGATCAAAGTGAAAGATTTCAACTTTGCAACTTTTAAGCCTGTTCAAGGAAGGCTCTGTTCTTTCTTCAACAACACTGTGAGTAACAATTTTCTTTAAAAACTTAAATGTTTAAACTGTGCAAATATATCCGAGATATGTGTGTGTTTGTGCATATATAGTTATTTATATGTATATGGAAGCTGGGAACATGTTATTTATGCTGTTGTTTAAATTTTCTCTGTTCTTAGTTCATAGACTCAGGCCTGTTGATTTCAAAAATTAATCACTCTTTTTCTAGTGGATGGTTTAACTTCAAATTCAAACGAAAGATGTTCGTATCATCATAAACTAAGTTTATAAATTTAGTCAGGATTTAAACGACTTAGAAATTATCACTGGAACCCAAATTGCTGAACAAACTCAATTTTTGTCAAATTTCGAACTTTACGAAATGGTGATTCATATTTATAACTTGAATGCATATTGGAAATAATGATTTTTGAGATAGGTATCAGAATTTTTAGTGATCACAGGGAAGAGCAGTTTATGCTTCTTCGTTTTTGACAATTCGAGTCGCTGGGACAGGCCGAGTTGATCAGAGGGATCGGGGCTTGGTCTGGAGGTGGAGGAGGCTGCCGTGGGTGGAGGAAAAATGGACCGGAGATGGCCGGAGCACTGTGGAAGCGGCGGTGGGTGGTTTTTCTCGGGTGACCTAGTTTTGGGGGAACGTGCATTTTCGATTCGTGCATCGTCAGCAGTGGATCGAGCGCCACGTTGGTTTGAGAGAAGGAAGAGGAGGGGTGGACGAGTTCACGGCCGGAGTTGGGTAGCCGTTGGTGGCCGGAGACGTGGTTGCGAGGTGACTTTGTTGGATGTGTTTGGGTTACAGGGAGGAGCTCAGTAGCTCGTTTTCGATTCCGCTATCGAATGGATGAAACTGGAGGTCAGGTCGTCAGAGGAGATGGTTGTCGACATAAGGAGAGTTGCAGCGTTGATCGTTGGTGGCCGGAACCTCCGTACACGTGCACGCGTGTGCACCTGAATCTGGGCTGTTGAAGTGTTTGGGAAGAAGACGTGAATTCTCGGGGCGAATTCGAAGTTGCACTGGGTTTTTCTCGAAGTGGCAGCGTTTCGCGAGTGCCTCGGGGGTTTGAGAGTTTCGCTCGGGTCATTTTGTTTTCAAGTTTTAACGTGCTCAGTTTTAACAGTTTTAAAATTGTTAAGTTTTAAAATTGTAACCTATGTAAAGCTGAGTCTAAATTAAATGTTTAAAATTCCAGATTTTTGAAATAACAGAAAGTTATAAAAATTTAAATATTTTAAATAAATAGATATTTTGAAATTGTAGGGGATTTGATTTAAATCCCTTCATAACAAAGAATGGCTTTAATTTGTAAATTTAAAGGGTTTAAAAGTTAGTTTTATAAAGGGATTTAAAGTTAAATTAGCGTCCGTTTAAGCTTGAAATTTAAAACGAAATCTCAAAGGGAAGTGGAATATATAAATTAATAATTTAGATTAATTTATGATTAGGGATTAATTAAGGAAGGAATTAGGAAATGTTATTAGCTAATGAAGACAATTAACTAGGGATTATTAAGTAATTAAATTAATGTGATTAATTTTGATAGTTAATTAAATTAATAAATTAGATAATCAATTTTAAATTGATTTAAATGTAATTACTTAATGAAAGTAATTAAGGATAAATTACTTATTGTAATTGATTTTTGGTATTTTGATTAATTAGAGTTAATTAAATTAGTTTAATTAACTTAAGAAAATAATTGGATAAGTGAATTTACTTAGTGAAATTTATGGAGATAATTAATTATGGGATAATTAAATTAAAAATTAAGGTTAATTAATAAATGATTAAAAAATAATTAATCAAAATGATTTGTAATTTATTAATGTTAATTAACCAGAATTAGTAATTTATTCATAGAATTTAAATCTAATTTGAATAAATCAAACAATTAATTGACCTTACTTATGAATGTTTGGATTCTATTGAATGATTGAATCGTTTGATATCCCTGTTTGTGATATGTGATGCTTTGTGATACACCCTGATTTGTGTTGTGATCTGTAATTTATTATCTGTAACCTTTATATACCTGTGATCTGTGAATGGAAGATGAGCGTTATAGTTTATACCGCTTATCAATTATATTTCTGTAGATTAGTGATGATTGAATGATGTTGCACTACTGTGTGAAACCCCTGGACTACACTTTTACACACACAAATATGGATTTCACGTGAAAATCGGTTAAGTCACAGATAATTTAAATTTGATATTTTTGAAATTGAAATTTTAATTTCAATTGATTTTGAAATTGGAAATTTGGGTTTAAAGTGAAAAGCTTTGGAAATGGAATTTCAAAGATAAAAGTTATTTTGAATAACTTAATCGAGTTTTGGAAATTTAAATAATTTGATTTAAATTTGAATTCAAGTTTAAAGTTGAATCCTATGATTTGAAACTAGGGATTGAAAATGTTATAAATGTGTTTATCTGAATTTAAACCATTTAAAAGTATAATTTTGAGAATTTGGATTTAACCCAAAGACTTTAACTTGTATGAATGAATCAGACTTTCTGAAATGAAACTATTTGTTTTCAAAAGAATAAAAGCTTTCATATAAGAAATGAAATTCCAGTTTAATTAAAAGAATTTCAATATTGAAGTGAAGATGGTTTTCCAAGTTATGAATGAATTGTTTTGAAAAGCTATGATTTGAATCTGTTATCTTTAACAGATTTAAAATAATGATTGGTTTAAATCATTCGAAATGGGATTGTTTTGAAAGCTATAAGTTAAATCTTTGTTTTAAAGATTTAACGAGTTAATCAAATTGAAATGGAAATTAATTTGGAAAATCTGTGAATGAATCTTTTGTTTAAAAGATTAAAGTGTGGAAATTGTTTAAACCGTTGAGGGTTGTTGAAATGAATCTTTTTTGTTTAAAAAGATGTAAATGGTAATTTGTTTTAACCATTCAAATGGAAAGTTTTGGGTTTTAAGTTGTGACTTGATTGAAATCCCATATCCATATGTTTTTAAATATTACGCTCACTATTCGGTTTAGCCGGGAGAGGACCTTTGGGTCGTATAACCCATTCCGAATATGTGATACGTCGTATATGGATAGCATTTGAAGACCGGTGTTGAAGACCGGATATTTTTGAAAACGGAAGGATTACCGTCGAGTTACTCTGCATCGGCTGATCCCCGATATAGAGGTTTTATCATCCTTAGTGACGGGAAGTCCGGACGTGATTGGAAATTATCCGGATTTGCAAGGGCTTCGTGAGAAGTGCCTTCGGTTCTGTTCGATCCCGGAACAGACTTGTATGGATTGTGTGTCCGACATTACACTTTGAGATATAAAGCAGATTTCTTTCAAATACATTTCTGTTGGTGGCGGAGAATTTATTCTCTTAGTTAACACCCTTCTCTGAGACGTACGAGCTCAGAGGTTATGTAGTTGAAGTTATCAGCGATATATCCCAATTTGGTAATGTGGCATGCTGAGTGTTGCTGTGTGATGATCAGTGTTTGATCATTTGTGATATGATCATTTGTTTGATCATTTATCTTTGTGATCATAGGTTGATCATCTGTTGACCCAAAGCATGGCTTTGTGACAAAGCGTAGCTTTGTGGACGAGACTTCGTCAGGGCCTCACTACCCGGAAATGGTCGAAACAGGAATGTTGCGGCAAGGTTATGAGGGTCGCGCCCTTTAGGGTATGTCATTTCCTTCTGGAAAAGGGTGGTATCATGGTATGGAGCCCAGATACTTACTCATGTGGATACACTTTCTTTATGATGTGTGATGTTGGATACCGAGCTCGGATAAAGGTCCCAAAGGACCGGGAGGTGGCATATTCGTGAGTTACCTGTTACAGGGGTAACCCGGCCTTGTTGGCAGAGAGCAGTTTGTCTCTCGGGGCGTCCCGCCAGAGGCGTTCCCATGCGGCGGAAGGAAGTTCCTTAGCCTGACCATTTGTTGGAAATCCATTCTTCCAATACGAACTTTGTACGGTTTTAGTTGTAGAACCTACCATCTAATATGGTAGCTATAGTAGGCATAGTATAATGGTACCTATGCTGGCTAAGATTAATATTATACTTTCAAATTGTTTTCCACTATGCACTAATAATAATAATCCAATGATTTTGCGTAGTAAGCATCTTTGACTATCATAAGAAGAAATCTCCTCCAATTCTGCGTTTGCATTGTGTGTGTGGCGGGAGGTCTTATGGTAGTTTCATTTTCCAAAAGCATTGCGTATTTCAATGTTTAAAGTTCTGTTGTGTTTGTTTAAAGATAAACTGTTTTTGTTGCTCACACCAGTCCCATGACTGATCCGGAGTTTATTGTTCCCTTCCTAAACTCTGGGTGCTCATAATTTTCCATACGAGCAGTCTAGAGTTGGGTTTCTTTTCAGATATTCAGGTTTAGTAGATTATCTGGAGCTAGTTCATTCATCGGAGTTGCTTATCTTAGAGTTGTGGATTCATTCTTGTCTGAAGATCATTTTGGAGTTATCATTTCTATTGATATTGTTCCGCTGCTGTTGTTATCTTTTCTTTTCCGCTGCTATTTGTTGTATCACTCTGTTGTATCAGATATTGTATATCAATGTATTATTCTTTTATTTCCGCTGTGTTGTTTACTTAATGTTGTTATAGCTCCGGCGAATCGGATTTGAACGGTCGAATCTGCGGCATTCTAGTACAATGTGAAGTACGGATGTTGATTTTCGAGCGGGCAAAACCCGAGTCGTTACATGTGGTATCAGAGCTGAAGGTTGAACTTTAGCTCAGGAGTATAACACGTTAAGTAACTCATTAGAGATAGAGTGAAGTAATCTCTAGAATGAGTAATCCTCAGATATCCGTTCGAAAGCCTCAGTAAATTCTCTTGCTATCCACTGATAGTAAGTATGAGTGTAAGAAGAGGATGAGATAGAGGACAGGGAAATATGACTATAATCGGTCAATACTCTGTAACAATAGTGGAAACAAATTTTCTCTATCGATCTCTTCTGTTCAACATCTCTTTTCTCAATTCTTCGATAATTTCTGGTAGATCCAGGAAGAAATTTGATATATTAAAATGGGACATAAACTCCAACTGAGCCAAAAATTGTTTGTTTGGATGAATTGGTTGCTATGGTTGATAGATATGCTTTAAGTTCTGAACTAAAATTTTTGAAATTGTATCCTTATATCTATCTATTCTTTGGGTCCAGATATATTCTACGAATGGTTAGTTATCCCTTTGAACTAACCGATGCCACTGCATATTTCGTAGATCTAGATAACCCGAGTATCTTCTGAAGTGTTAAAACAGATTTGTTCTTGTATCTGTTATTGATATTCTGATTTGGTGAGCCAAATGCAGAATAAATGTTCAGTTTGATTAGATGAAACATTCTTCATCTGTCTGTGTTTCGTGCCTGCGAATTTCGAGGACGAAATTCTTTTAAGGGGGGAAGTTTGTAACGACCCCGGATTTCTTATGAATTTAAATTGATAATTAAATTAATTTTTGGATAAAAATAGTAAAATAAATCGATAGAATGGAGCGAGTTTCCCCGGATTCAAGTATATTCTGTATGAATCATTTCGAATTTCTTATAAACATATACATTCAAATAAGAAAACAAAACATATATGTAGACAAATTTAACAAGTCATAACAAAACAAAGTAAAAAGGAAATACAACATACCTTCTCAGCCGAAAAAACAAAATGAAATACAAGTATGTAGGCTGTAAACAAGGCAGGAAATCATATTAGTATATACGAATAAAATAAGGTAAATGGTACAAGATAATAAATGTTTTCATCTTTAGTACACAAGACAAATCATCTCAGCCACCTAAAGGAAAAATATCCCTGCCTATTTTTGTACAAACTCATTTTTATAAACCTGTAAAATTTCTTTCCCATATATTTTTATCAGTTCGTTCCTGGAAGCTGAGGAAAACTTGAAATAATATCATCTCATAACTCAGATAAGAATTCAACATAAGCAAACAATACATATATCAATGCAAAACCAGAGATCAAAGTGAAAGATTTCAACTTTGCAACTTTTAAGCCTGTTCAAGGAAGGCTCTGTTCTTTCTTCAACAACACTGTGAGTAACAATTTTCTTTAAAAATTAAATGTTTAAACTGTGCAAATATATCCGAGATATGTGTGTGTTTGTGCATATATAGTTATTTATATGTATATGGAAGCTGGGAACATGTTATTTATGCTGTTGTTTAAATTTTCTCTGTTCTTAGTTCATAGACTCAGGCCTGTTGATTTCAAAAATCAATCACTCTTTTTCTAGTGGATGGTTTAACTTCAAATTCAAACGAAAGATGTTCGTATCATCATAAACTAAGTTTATAAATTTAGTCAGGATTTAAACGACTTAGAAATTATCACTGGAACCCAAATTGCTGAACAAACACAATTTTTGTCAAATTTCGAACTTTACGAAATGGTGATTCATATTTATAACTTGAATGCGTATTGGAAATAATGATTTTTGAGATAGGTATCAGAATTTTTAGTGATCACAGGGAAGAGCAGTTTATGCTTCTTCGTTTTTGACAATTCGAGTCGCTGGGACAGGCCGAGTTGATCAGAGGGATCGGGGCTTGGTCTGGAGGTGGAGGAGGCTGCCGTGGGTGGAGGAAAAATGGACCGGAGATGGCCGGAGCACTGTGGAAGCGGCGGTGGGTGGTTTTTCTCGGGTGACCTAGTTTTGGGGGAACGTGCATTTTCGATTCGTGCATCGTCAGCAGTGGATCGAGCGCCACGTTGGTTTGAGAGAAGGAAGAGGAGGGGTGGACGAGTTCACGGCCGGAGTTGGGTAGCCGTTGGTGGCCGGAGACGTGGTTGCGAGGTGACTTTGTTGGATGTGTTTGGGTTACAGGGAGGAGCTCAGTAGCTCGTTTTCGATTCCGCTATCAAATGGATGAAACTGGAGGTCAGGTCGTCAGAGGAGATGGTCGTCGACATGAGGAGAGTTGCAGCGTTGATCGTTGGTGGCCGGAACCTCCGTACACGTGCACGCGTGTGCACCTGAATCTGGGCTGTTGAAGTGTTTGGGAAGAAGACGTGAATTCTCGGGGCGAATTCGAAGTTGCACTGGGTTTTTCTCGAAGTGGCAGCGTTTCGCGAGTGCCTCGGGGGTTTGAGAGTTTCGCTCGGGTCATTTTGTTTTCAAGTTTTAACGTGCTCAGTTTTAACAGTTTTAAAATTGTTAAGTTTTAAAATTGTAACCAATGTAAAGCTGAGTCTAAATTAAATGTTTAAAATTCCAGATTTTTGAAATAACAGAAAGTTATAAAAATTTAAATATTTTAAATAAATAGATTTTTTGAAATTGTAGGGGATTTGATTTAAATCCCTTCATAACAAAGAATGGCTTTAATTTGTAAATTTAAAGGGTTTAAAAGTTAGTTTTATAAAGGGATTTAAAGTTAAATTAGCGTCCGTTTAAGCTTGAAATTTAAAACGAAATCTCAAAGGGAAGTGGAATATATAAATTAATAATTTAGATTAATTTATGATTAGGGATTAATTAAGGAAGGAATTAGGAAATGTTATTAGCTAATGAAGACAATTAACTAGGGATTATTAAGTAATTAAATTAATGTGATTAATTTTGATAGTTAATTAAATTAATAAATTAGATAATCAATTTTAAATTGATTTAAATGTAATTACTTAATGAAAGTAATTAAGGATAAATTACTTATTGTAATTGATTTTTGGTATTTTGATTAATTAGAGTTAATTAAATTAGTTTAATTAACTTAAGAAAATAATTGGATAAGTGAATTTACTTAGTGAAATTTATGGAGATAATTAATTATGGGATAATTAAATTAAAAATTAAGGTTAATTAATAAATGATTAAAGAATAATTAATCAAAATGATTTGTAATTTATTAATGTTAATTAACCAGAATTAGTAATTTATTCATAGAATTTAAATCTAATTTGAATAAATCAAACAATTAATTGACCTTACTTATGAATGTTTGGATTCTATTGAATGATTGAATCGTTTGATATCCCTGTTTGTGATATGTGATGCTTTGTGATACACCCTGATTTGTGTTGTGATCTGTAATTTATTATCTGTAACCTTTATATACCTATGATCTGTGAATGGAAGATGAGCGTTATAGTTTATACCGCTTATCAATTATATTTCTGTAGATTTGTGATGATTGAATGATGTTGCACTACTGTGTGAAACCCCTGGACTACACTTTTACACACACAAATATGGATTTCACGTGGAAATCGGTTAAGTCACAGATAATTTAAATTTGATATTTTTGAAATTGAAATTTTAATTTCAATTGATTTTGAAATTGGAAATTTGGGTTTAAAGTGAAAAGCTTTGGAAATGGAATTTCAAAGATAAAAGTTATTTTGAATAACTTAATCGAGTTTTGGAAATTTAAATAATTTGATTTAAATTTGAATTCAAGTTTAAAGTTGAATCCTATGATTTGAAACTAGGGATTGAAAATGTTATAAATGTGTTTATCTGAATTTAAACCATTTAAAAGTATAATTTTGAGAATTTGGATTTAACCCAAAGACTTTAATTTGTATGAATGAATCAGACTTTCTGAAATGAAACTATTTGTTTTCAAAAGAATAAAAGCTTTCATATAAGAAATGAAATTCCAGTTTAATTAAAAGAATTTCAATATTGAAGTGAAGATGGTTTTCCAAGTTATGAATGAATTGTTTTGAAAAGCTATGATTTGAATCTGTTATCTTTAACAGATTTAAAATAATGATTGGTTTAAATCATTCGAAATGGGATTGTTTTGAAAGCTATAAGTTAAATCTTTGTTTTAAAGATTTAACGAGTTAATCAAATTGAAATGGAAATTAATTTGGAAAATCTGTGAATGAATCTTTTGTTTAAAAGATTAAAGTGTGGAAATTGTTTAAACCGTTGAGGGTTGTTGAAATGAATCTTTTTTGTTTAAAAAGATGTAAATGGTAATTTGTTTTAACCATTCAAATGGAAAGTTTTGGGTTTTAAGTTGTGACTTGATTGAAATCCCATATCCATATGTTTTTAAATATTACGCTCACTATTCGGTTTAGCCGGGAGAGGACCTTTGGGTCGTATAACCCATTCCGAATATGTGATACGTCGTATATGGATAGCATTTGAAGACCGGTGTTGAAGACCGGATATTTTTGAAAACGGAAGGATTACCGTCGAGTTAATCTGCATCGGCTGATCCCCGATATAGAGGTTTTATCATCCTTAGTGACGGGAAGTCCGGACGTGATTGGAAATTATCCGGATTTGCAAGGGCTTCGTGAGAAGTGCCTTCGGTTCTGTTCGATCCCGGAACAGACTTGTATGGATTGTGTGTCCGACATTACACTTTGAGATATAAAGCAGATTTCTTTCAAATACATTTCTGTTGGTGGCGGAGAATTTATTCTCTTAGCTTAACACCCTTCTCTGAGACGTACGAGCTCAGAGGTTATGTAGTTGAAGTTATCAGCGATATATCCCAATTTGGTAATGTGGCATGCTGAGTGTTGCTGTGTGATGATCAGTGTTTGATCATTTGTGATATGATCATTTGTTTGATCATTTATCTTTGTGATCATAGGTTGATCATCTGTTGACCCAAAGCATGGCTTTGTGACAAAGCGTAGCTTTGTGGACGAGACTTCGTCAGGGCCTCACTACCCGGAAATGGTCGAAACAGGAATGTTGCGGCAAGGTTATGAGGGTCGCGCCCTTTAGGGTATGTCATTTCCTTCTGGAAAAGGGTGGTATCATGGTATGGAGCCCAGATACTTACTCATGTGGATACACTTTCTTTATGATGTGTGATGTTGGATACCGAGCTCGGATAAAGGTCCCAAAGGACCGGGAGGTGGCATATTCGTGAGTTACCTGTTACAGGGGTAACCCGGCCTTGTTGGCAGAGAGCAGTTTGTCTCTCGGGGCGTCCCGCCAGAGGCGTTCCCATGCGGCGGAAGGAAGTTCCTTAGCCTGACCATTTGTTGGAAATCCATTCTTCCAATACGAACTTTGTACGGTTTTAGTTGTAGAACCTACCATCTAATATGGTAGCTATAGTAGGCATAGTATAATGGTACCTATGCTGGCTAAGATTAATATTATACTTTCAAATTGTTTTCCACTATGCACTAATAATAATAATCCAATGATTTTGCGTAGTAAGCATCTTTGACTATCATAAGAAGAAATCTCCTCCAATTCTGCGTTTGCATTGTGTGTGTGGCGGGAGGTCTTATGGTAGTTTCATTTTCCAAAAGCATTGCGGATTTCAATGTTTAAAGTTCTGTTGTGTTTGTTTAAAGATAAACTGTTTTTGTTGCTCACACCAGTCCCATGACTGATCCGGAGTTTATTGTTCCCTTCCTAAACTCTGGGTGCTCATAATTTTCCACACGAGCAGTCTAGAGTTGGGTTTCTTTTCAGATATTCAGGTTTAGTAGATTATCTGGAGCTAGTTCATTCGTCGGAGTTGCTTATCTTGGAGTTGTGGATTCATTCTTGTCTGAAGATCATTTTGGAGTTATCATTTCTATTGATATTGTTCCGCTGCTGTTGTTATCTTTTCTTTTCCGCTGCTATTTGTTGTATCACTCTGTTGTATCAGATATTGTATATCAATGTATTATTCTTTTATTTCCGCTGTGTTGTTTACTTAATGTTGTTATAGCTCCGGCGAATCGGATTTGAACGGTCGAATCTGCGGCATTCTAGTACAATGTGAAGTACGGATGTTGATTTTCGAGCGGGCAAAACCCGAGTCGTTACATTACTTATCAGGTAAACTTTGAGCTTTTATTTGTTCGTAAATATGAAAAAACGCACTTGATATAAGTTGCAGCTTTGTCCTAAACATATCATTTTTAGTTTAGAACTTGTAGTTTTGCACATAAGGTTAGTGAATGTGTATGCCCTAGTTTATAATTTTTAATCTAGCAACAAAATTTATTTCTAATTTTAGCATTTAGTGTCAAAATTTTAATTTGATTTTTGTAGACCCAAGTCGTACATTCTCGGGCATTCAGATAATTTGATCAAATTTCCTCTAGTAATATAATTATACATATGACCAGTTGCAGTCTCGTCAGCCTTAAAAGATTTTTATCATATAAGTTAATGGTTAATACTATTTATTTTTGCTATTGAAGGAAAGAACCTTTTATTACTATAGACAATCGTTGGTTAAAGCAAAATAGAAACATTTAATTTTGTATAACAGTCATATAGCCGGATGCAAGTAAATATGATAATAGATACAAACTTTGTGTATTCGGTTATATAGAGTATAGATGAAGAAAATAAAAAGACAAAACTGAGTTTTTCTTTAGTGAAGATTTAAGCTTTAATTGACATCAGATGTTTTGTACTTGGATGGTTGAAGCTGCTAGGTGATAACATCATTTGTTATCTTGTAACGATGGTAAATAAGAACTGATCTTAGCTTCGGAGTGGTTAGGAACTTAAAAATTATAGAAATGAAGAGCTCTTAAACCATTATTATTGAAATTACTACGAGGCTTAGAAGATTCACTGCTCACTAGGTTTGGTGCTGAATTTTGCATGTGTTGATTATAGCCTATGTGGTTTAATGAATACGACTCAGTCCAAGTCTATCTGAATGTTTGTTACTACTTTTTTCAGTTGAGTTGAGGAGTGATGAATGTTGATTCTTGTATTAGTGATATAGAGGAATCATTCCTCGATAAATATCACTAGTTTTTTTTTGCAACAGCGATGTATTTGAACCAGCATAGACAGTCTTGTATTTTATTGAACGTGAGTTGATAGTTAATATTTTGCATAGCTATCTTCCTGTGATTGGTTTCAAGTACTAGTAATCTTCTTTTAGAGTATAAATATTAGTATCTCTGAAACTTACTATCTTGTATTATGAAAACTGCTTTCTTTATTTTGTTCTAACTGTGAAACAAGGCAATATTTATTGCCACTAGAGAGGCTATTTTTTCCTTTTGCTTTTTCCATGCCACTTTGATTATCTTATGCCTCAAGATTGTATTTACTGGAGAAATGTAGCTATTAAAACTCAAAATAGTGCCTGCTCTACACAATTTGAAATTTTAGTAAATTTAATCTTATTGACTATATATGTTGCTAATTTTGTTTCTATCTCCATGTGATGCTTAGGTCCACGTGATTGTGTGAAAGATGTATAGTCTTAATAAGTGCATTGGAGATATAAGTACCATAAATGTCGACAGAGTCTTTCCAACAGCGATTTGGCAAAGTCCAGAAGGAATCATAGATATAATATAGTTTCCTGCTAATCAAGGTAAATTTGGCAAAGCTTCTATCCTTATATTCTCACCTGCAGGTCATTGTGTTTTCGTTTTCACTTGACATAAACCATATTTGATGAATCTGGACAGTAATGTTTAACGTTATAAAAATATCCTTAAGAATATTATATAATACTAATATTGTTGGTTATTTTTTAGATTGGACTAAGATGACAATGGTTTTGGTTCGGAGATTATTTTGAAGGTTGCCGAAGAGTAAAATGTTCAGGTATTTTCTATTCCTTTTTTTTCTCACTGACTTTGGGAAAAAATACCCATTTAAAAAAAAATTCTGACATTTTCTTTATTGATAGGGATATATAAATTCTGACATTTTCTTTATTGATAGAGATATATAAATTCTGACATTTTAAAAAAATTCTGACATTTTCTTTTCCGCCAAATAAACACATCAACCTAGCTATAAAAATTCTGATATGAACACTCACACACCTCCAATGGCCCAACACATACCAAACTTGCATGCAACTTCCTTTTATCCTCCCTCATGCATACTTCTTTATGTCACACCTATATCCTCTTTTTCCTTCTTTCATTTTGAAATGCCTGTACACCATGCTGTACTCACGGCTATGCATGCACTACCAATGCTGAGCTTTCTCTGTCCCTTGCATACAACTACCCCTTGTCTTTCTCCCCCTTGCAAGCTACTTTAACATTAGATAAAAAGCTCTTCACCTGGTTTTGCTATCAAGCAATGAAATGAGAATGCAACAATGAACTGAAAAAGTATGTAAACAATGTAACGTGATTTCTTCCTTTGGAGCAGTACTACTTAGTCAAGGCTTCGATAAAATTATAGCTATACAGATTTGCATATTGAAG
The DNA here is from genome assembly GCA_030737815.1 of Allium fistulosum. NCBI lineage: Eukaryota > Viridiplantae > Streptophyta > Magnoliopsida > Asparagales > Amaryllidaceae > Allium > Allium fistulosum. The sequence continues at coordinate 981,410 of JASFAW010000025.1, forward strand.
TGGTTTCTTCCTTTGGAGTTGTTGATGCATGTGTGTAGTTTAGTTTGTAAATATAGTGCAGTTCCTCCGTTTTGACTTGTCTTTTTGCATTTGGTTTGATCTTGGTCATGCGTAGATTTTATATTAAGAAGGAATGCTTCTTCACTTAGTATTTAGGTGATCAACTAGATCATGAAATATAACTATGTTACTGTAGAGCAGTTTAGCTTCGTTAATCGAGCTAACCTACTAATAAGTATATTGGCTAGGTTTCGGCTTAACATACCATATAGTGATTTTTGGCGCACTTAAGCATTTTAGCATATGAGACTTCAAATTTTTAGATGGCGTTTACTCACTGACTTCAAATTTCTTCATTGCAGGTAATTAAAGATGGCGATGACACAATTTTCTTCCATAGCAAGTAGTAAGCATATGAAACTTTTTAGATGCACGTTTTGTTGTTGGCATTTGGTGTGGACTTACTGTATTGATATTATATTTTCGTTTAACATATAACGTGTCTTTGTTTAACAGATTTGTGGCAACTTGGTTTACTTTGTTATTTTTTATGGATATTATTGAAACTTGGTTTATGGATGTCTTTTGTTTATTAATATCGTCTTAACTAGTTTATGTAACTAATTAATAGTTATTAGAACATGTTATATATATATACTAGTTGCTTCAATATACTCAAAATATAGTTTTGGAATATTCAAAAATAGAGTGGAATATTAATGCTGTCAATGAAGAAACAACAGCGTTCAATTCGTGCTGTAATTATCTTTAAATAGTCAATAACAGCGTTTAGTACATGCTGTCGAAATAGTTGATGATTCAATAACAACGTTTATAAAAAGCTGTTGTAAACAGTTAAAGTAGAATTAAAACATCTCCGACAACTAAATTATTAACGCTGTAGAAACATAATACAGCATGTTTGAAAATGCTGTAAAAACATTATTGACAGCTTGTACGAAACGCTGTCAAAGTGATGTTTCAACAGCGTTTATCAAAAAGCTGTTGTAAGTTCTGTATATACGACAGCATGTCGTTATACAGCGTTTGAACTAACGCTGTTGTATCGTATTACAGCGTTTATCAAACGCTGTTAAAAGCCTTTTGTGGTGTAGTGAGTAAATCTCAGATTTGTATTGGCAGCATTTCTGAAATGCTGTGGTTTTAAGGTAGCGTTTTACAAGTGCTACCATTTCTGTCAATGTACTGTATTTTCCAAACACCACTATATTTGCAGTAACATTTTCTGAGTGCTACTGTTTCTGAAAAGACAATATTTTGAAATACTATTATAACTACAGTAACGTTTTCTGAGTGATGTTGTTTCTAAAAAGACAATAATTTGAAATACTACTATATCTACAGTAACGTTTTCTGGGTGCTGCTGAATCTGAAAAGTTAATATTTTCGAAATACTACTATATGTAATATCACATTTTCAAAGTGCTACGAATGCTAAAATACAATGTTTTTGAAAATGTTATAATTGAATGAATGAACTTAGAAATGCTACAACTTGGTAAATTAATATTATTTTTGAATGATATTGACATTGAATTTTTTAGGGTTTAAAATGAATATGTTTTGATTTGAAATATAAACCATTTTAAAATTTATAACCACGGGTTATAATAACGATTGGTTGTTAAAGAGACCGGGATCAGATATGGGCATACTCTCTGTCGATACCGAAAACCACTTTAACAACTGTGTACGCGGTGGGGATTCCAGAATGAAGTAGGATGGTAGAGACGGTTCTATTTGAGGTATAACATGGACCCAACTCCCGTGAGTTGGCATAAGGTGGCTAAAACAGGAGCAATTGACGAGCTAATGAGGTAGCACCTCTGATCGGACACATTCCATCGTATACCATTCTATTACTTTGTGATTGATTGGGTGCACCCCTTGATTCGGGAGTGTCGCTCGAGGTGGGCTATTGCTGGGGCTCTACGTTACCACCGGCCCGGAAGTGTAATTGGTATATCTACCCTGGCATTGCCTAGTTGTGCCGTGTCACCTACCATAGCGTGCTTTACTGCGAGTTTGTTTTGTACCATACCTATGGAGTGCCCTATGACGACGCCCATTACGAGGGAGATTACGGTATTGTATAGACTATGGGAATATATAAAATGTGTTAAGGGGAATATGGGTAACGCCTTAACGCTATTTTGATAGTTTACTTTACTTTGGACATTATTATAATAGCGTATCTTACTATATAGTAGATAGTTTAACGGATCCTTAAAGGATGGGCGATCCCAAGCATCCTTTAAGTTATTGATACATTTCTATTACAGTTCACTTGAGTTGATTTACATTTTATAAGTATGTATGTCCCGACTCGAGTGTTTTGTGTTTTGCTTTAAGCTCGGGTCAGCCTGAATATCACAGCTTTGGATTCATCTTCTGGGATAGAGATTTGCTGGAGTTTATCTGTCTATCTAGTTGTCTATTTCTATTCTAGTTATTTCCTATTCAGCTTTGTTTATTTATTTGTGAACTTATGTATTCAGACTTCTGTTGTATCTGTTTTTTAGACTATGGTATTTTGTATCTGTTTTGAGACTATGTATTGTAGTAGCTTCATGAACTACTATGTATTTTTATTTCCGCTGCGAGTTATTCTGATATTCTGTTTCTGTGATTGGTTTTATTTGCTCCAAATTTATTTACACTCTATTCTTTTGAATTATTCAAGTCCAACATGTGTGGTTTTATTATCGACTTGAATGGTCCAAAATAGTGGGTCGATACAGTTAATTACTTGTATTGACCAGAATCCATAAGCCACTCAACAAACCAATCAACACAATATAAAACAATTTTATATTCACTAACAAATACGCGCTCATATCTATTAATACTCTCAAACTCATTCTAGAGTGCTACTGACTCTATCTCTAATAAGTAATTCCCACCAGAGCCAAGGTTCTCGCTTAACCTTCAACTCTGATACCAAAATGTCACGGTCGGTAGGCTTTTCAACCATCCCAACAGCGGCCACTTTCCGCCGTGGTTGATACTGGCACCTCGAATTTGCTTTTACGACCAACCTCTCGACTGCAACCAACCCATCAAGGCCATATACTACCTCTCAGGGACATGTAGGGGTAAGAGTCTCCTGCTCGCCACCAAACCTGAAGCGAGAAACCCCTATCATGCTGTAATGAAGCAGATCCAATCCCAGTCTCTTTGAAACGATCAACGCATTGGCCAATATTGATAGTCGGTTATTTAACTATCAAATTAAACAATCATTCACCAATTATTTTATTTTCACTGAAAAGAACTAAGTCTTTTTAAGTTTAGATTTTAAACAAATTAAATCACTTTGTCCAAAATATACACTTTAAACATTTAAAATAAACTACTTAAACACTTTATTTAAAATACTAGTTATGAAATTCTATAATAATTTTCCAAGTAAAACTTAAGCCAAAACTACTTTTTAAATAAAGTTATTTTATAAAATATAAATATTTAATAATTTTCCTTTAATCATAATACCACTTTAATCTTTAAAACAATTATCTACTGTAATTAACTTAATAAAAATTTAATTTAAAATTTTAAAAAATTTAAATAATAAATTACTCTAAAACAACAATCTTTTAAAAACATCTTTAAAACTTTTAATTTATACTTAAAATCTTTTCTTGAAAATATACATAGCATTTCGAGGAGATACACTTTCCATTCCCATATAACCCGTCTAATCATTTATAAATCCTTCCCGATTTATCCCAATTTAATTTACGTCCCAATCCCGTGAATTTTCTTTCCCATACTTTTAAAAATAAAACTACTCTTTTATTTTAAAACCGATTTACTCATCCCCTTATAAATCCCATTGTGAATTTATAATTTTCTAACTATCCACTGATAATATTCACTTTATTTATAAACCCAATTTATAAATTCCATAGTCTCATTTCCTTTTAAACCTTAGTTTCAAACACTTAACCGATTTCAAATCGATTTTCAGAATTAACTCCATTTTTAAAATAAATTCCTTTACTTACCCAAATTTATTCCAAAACCCATTAATTCCAGATTCACTCCTTTATTATGATTTAAAAATCTTATTTAAATCTGAAATACCAATTGCATACTTTATTTCAAAACTCTTCCTTTATTTTCCCCAACTCATCTAAATCTTGAATTTAAAAATAAATTCTTTTATTCTTAAACAATATCGCTTAAGTCCACAACTCCTTTATTTCCATTTATTTAATAATTTCTATTCTTTTCCCATATTCGAAATTTATTTAATAGGATTTAAAAAAAAAATCAAACTTTTTATTCTTTCCTAAATTCATTCTTTTAAATTTATCCAAATTCACTATATTTATTTTACTTAAAATTCTCTTTTTATTTTCCTTTAAAAAAATCATATCTTTATATTTTTTGATATCTTAAAATACCCAAAATATATTTAGCTAAAACATAGCATTCAATAATTAAAATATCCAATATAATCAATATAATCTATCACAGACTATGAAAATAAATTTTCAATGTTTTCAAGGAATCCAGTTGGATCCCTCCAACCTATTTCCCTGCATCACAGATGTTAGCACAATATAAAAATTTCAATCCCACTTCGAGGGGGATATCGCGGTATATAGGGTCATCCGCTATTATGCGGGGCGCATAGGGTCTCATCCGCTATATAATGCAGGAATATCAATCACTCCAATATGTATACTACTATATATATAATATCACATCCAGACTGATAAAAATCATCAATTCAAGCAATCAACCAATAATTTAAATTTTAACTATTTAAATTCACCAGCAATCTAATTTGAGTGAGATTAACTCACCTTTTGACCATTAATTTGCAATCCGATCCAAACCGGCTTGTCTCTCCATGATTTTAGACCTTGTATAAACAGTATATAGTTTATTAACATTTTTAAATAATCGAATAGTCCATTGCCATTTATTAATTTAATTTAAACTAATTTTCCTTCACATAATTTTTTTTAGTAACTAAAATTAATTGAATAAATTAATTAAACAAGTTAACCATCAAAATCCATTATTTTAAAATAAACTAGTAAGTTTAAAATGTGTGTATGTGTGTATATATTTTATCTTTGAAACTTAATATATACCTATAAAATAATCTATAAAGATTTAAAAACCTATTTTTATATAAATTCTATAGCATTTAAAATCCCTATGTTTTCTTTTCTTATTCATATATATTTTTCTGTTTAAACCTTATATATATATATATATATTAGGTAAAACTTGACATTACTGTAAAATCTCCTTCCTAACATATATATATTTATATACTAAAACAAAAATGCTTTACCCTTCCCTGTAATATTTTTTCTTCTCTGTTCTATTTAGTTTATAACAAATATATATTTTACTTCCTTCAATTTTCTGTAACATATTCGTATATATATAAGTTATTAAATTTAAACTGAAACTTATACCTTGTTGTCCTATATATATATATATATAACACATAGTTGATTCAAATTTTTTTGAAAAAAAACAAAACTGTTTTGAAATCACAAATTTAAACTTATTGTTTTCAAAAACAACATTTTAAAATTAATGTTAATATACCTTAATGCAATTATATTTTTTTTTTTGAATACAAATTCAAACTATGAAAAACCCCATACCTCACTGCTCAACACGACGTCCTGCTCGCGAGATTCCACCACCCAAATCGTCGAACGACCCCCCTCCAAGCTCCATTGCCGTTCACCCCTAACAAGCCATCGGGACCATGGTCACACATCACAATGCACCACCTCATCTCGAACTCGAACCACTACCATAACCTCTCCTCGACCCTCAGCTTGACAACCTACAGCCTTCACCGTCACTCGCGCCTATGACGACCCGCCCTTCTCAGCCCTCGAAAATCGACACAAAATACTCAACAGTATAATATGCCGACGATCGAATGCCGAAACAGACAGATTGTAGAAGAATAAGAAAGTAGATAGAAGAAGAAAGAACCAACCAAATCAGAATCTCACAATCGCAGCGGATAAAATATAATATATAGAACAGAACTTTACACAAATCAAAACTATATCTGTTTATATACAATACATCATCATCAGAGTATATCAATACAACCAACCATAATGAGATACATGACTAACAACAATCATAGCAGCGGAATATAAACAAGTACGAATAATACGCCTCGACTCTAGCTCCTCTTCTGCTCCATAGCAACCTATCCTGTAATATACTCGGTCTGACCCGAGCATTATAATAAAATAACACCCGAGTCAGTCTGGAATACCAGCGCATCATAAATACACTCAATTGATTATTAAAGTTTCAAAATTCTTTAAAAACAAAAGCATCTCGTAAGACCACGCCACAAATAAACATGTCGGGTTTTTACCTTACGATAGCTAAAACACTTTTATATTAAAATCCTCTGATATTATAGTAGTGTCTATAGAAAGTAAAATAGAATCTAGCTGAAATGCTTGCATCTCACATTTCAACAATAGTTGGGCACAATCAAAACCGTACAGGCTCGTAGGGAGAATGGATTTCCAACGAATGACTAGGCACTGGGGTACCACCTATCACAGTACGTGGCCTAGATCACAGTACCGAGGAGTACGCCCGCTCCCCTGCAACACAAGGCCGGAATCATCCCTTACTGGATAATTCCAAGTAAAATCACCCCACGGTTGGGATCAGCAACCGCACCACTAAGCCGAAATAAAAGGGACATCTAGACAGGGATGACCTTACTCTCAAGTGGGGGCTACCCACGAAGCCTTGCTGCATAACCCCTGATTTTCAGTCATTCCCGGTTGATGAGGCTTGAGGCTTAGCGTTACCTTTACAGAACATTTCACTTTGAATGCCCATCGTCCACCTGACGATGTCACGAAAGCATTCGTCCATACAAGTCCGTCCCGGGTCCGAACGGAACCGAAGGCACTACCCCTACTACATCCATTTTGGAAATATCCTCAGAATTAGTAGCGACTAGCCCTTGCACTTCACTGCTCCATCTTCGACTCCAAAATCGTTTTCGCGAAACGTACAAACCGGATCGAAGTGGTTTTCGAGTCTCCAGACCTAGAATCCCGGTATACGGAAACTCGATCCCGGTCTCTTCGAAACGATCGCGCATTTGGCCAATATTGATAGTCGGTGATTTAACTATCAATTAATGTTCACAAACATCCATACACATCCATCACACAATAAATAATCTCCATATTATTTATTTTCTTCTAATATCTTTCAAAGATATATTTTCACATTTTCAAAACTCATTTGAAAACAATTTTCCAAAACTCTTCCTTTACAAGGTAAATCCTTTACCCTTTATTCCCATCGGGAATAACCAAGTATAACACAATTTGCATTTAAAACAGTTAAAAATACTTTATACTGAAATATACTTTAAAATATGAAAATTACTTCTATTTATTTACTCAAAATATAAATTTAACATATGTGAAGAAAACTAGTTATTAACACATAAACTTTGATTTAAAAATAAGGGTTTTAGTTTCACTAAATTCAAAATAACGTTATAAGAAGAAAAATACTAATTTTAACAGCTTAAGCTAAAACCAACTTTTAAATAAATCCATTTGTAAAATAATTGCTAACATACTCCCAAATTATTACGGTATTAAAAATTATTAATTTATTTCTTTAAAAATAACGATTTCTTAAAAATACTTTTAAAACGATTTAAAACTTAACCTTAGTTAAATAAAATCTTTTTATAAACATTTACTTGGTTTTCCCAGGGAAACACTTTCCCGTTTCTAAACATTCCAAAGTACTCTTTCATATAAATCCACTGATTTATTTCAAGTCAATTATGTTTTACAACATAAATCCCAAATCCCATATTTAACTATGACTTCATCCGAAGTTCACACCCAATTTCCCATATCCGGAAATTCATTTTTAAATCATAGTTTAAACCATTTTAAATTAAACATTTTGGTGAATTTCCAATGGAAGCCAAATTTCCAATTCACTTAATTAAATTCCAATGAAATACGGCATTTCAAAACATTCTATTTTTCAGTTGAACTTGTTAATTTATAGTTGGAAACTCCATTTAACATATTTTTAATTTTCGGATAACATTAGCCATTATTAAAATAAACATCGTTATTTTAAACAATTTATAATTTCATAAATTTAGTCTCCAGAAAATTTATATTTCATATTTATCGATTGATAAATTTCCCACAATATTTAAAATCCCAATTTTACCAATTTACAGTTTCCATTCCAAAACAGAATCCAATTTTTATATTCCTATAAATTCCTTATTTAAAAATTTCTTTAATTTCTTTTAAATCCCCAATTTATTCATTTATAATTTAATTTTGGAATTAATATTTATACCACAATTTCACAGAACAATTTAAAATTCCAGATTTATCAATCACAACATATAAACAGGTATCACTATCTATTATAAAATAATTGCTACATTGTGAGGAATCCAGTTGGATCCCTCCAACCTGTTTCTCCCTGCATCACAGATATTAGCACATCGCAATATAAATATCAATCCAGACAGATAAACACAAATATAGACAATCAATCACACAGATATTTAAATATCAATTATTTATAATGTCTAGCATCCAGATGTGAGTGAGAATAACTCACCTTGAGTTTCGGCGAGCGTTCGAAATTTAAATTAAACCGGACGTTGTTCGATTTAACTCAAATTTTCTACTTGCCCGGAATGACTCCGGATCTGCGCCATCACGTAGCGCGTGTTCCTGCGATTTCAACGCATCCAAAATCGTCCGAATCTGAGATCGTATGAGTTCGTTATGATATTACGAAGTTTTGAAATAAATTTAAAACAAATGTCTCTCTTTTTTTTACCCTCAAAATCCTGGCCGTTCATCACTCAAAAGAGAACAGGCCCGCATCTCCTTCTTCCTGCCTTCACGCTCGTTCTCCAGACAACGAACCCATCTCAAAAAAACTAGGGTTAGATGCCGCACCCTCCCTCCTTGCCAAGAACCCGATCCAATACCACCACAGAGAAGCTCGACTCGGCCTCCACCCACACCCACGAACACACGCCGCTCGGTGGTCCCCTCAGCACATGACCCAACGACGAACGATGGCCATCTCGTCCAATTTCTGGCTTCAATCGACGACCATATGCAAGATCCTCCATTGGATTTCAAGAGCGCATCGAGCTCTTCGTTTCCTCAGATGAAAGATTTACAAATCGATGCGTGGATTGATGGGAAAACGAGGAAGAAGCGTGAGCGTTTACGGCCATTGGTGAAAGAGAACGGCGGCTACATATTAAACTAGGGTTTCGAAGATAAACGTGAATATATATAATAGTTTAATATTATTTAATTAATATAATCTCTCAATTTAACCGCTAATGCAAACGACCTTCAATTCTCACGTTCCGACAGGCAATCTTGGGGTTTTTCCACGTTCCGGACACAATGGAACAGGTTTCGTAAGCTAATTTGATCGTATGCGCGAGATACGGAATTAAACGATCAAATAAAAATTAAATCGGTTAAATCGATTTCGATGCGTTTCGAGCTGCCCCGGTCACACGACAACTCCGATTGCTACGAAAATTGAAATCCGATAATAACTAACTATTACGGATCCAATGGAACTGGTTTCGTCGCATTCCGAGACTGTGCCCCGGAAGGCTATTTTAACTCGTCTATTAAATCGGGCGATTTTCAAAATTTACGAAAACGCTTTAAAACTTCACTTTAAAATTTTCTTAACTTAATAATAAATCATATAAAATTCATAAACACATTAAAAATCATTCTGGCTCAAGCCAGACCAAAATCTGATTAAATTGCATTTTAATAATATTAAATTCATTATTAAATTAATATAAACCCCAAATATTAATTTATCAACTTAAAAATTCCTCTAAAAGTCCAACAACATTATTTATGTCCAAATAGACTTTAAAATAAATTTTAAAACCATTTTATAGCTATTTACACCCAGATTCACCTTTTTATCCTAATCCTGAATATTTAATTATTATTTTTCCATTAATCAAATTCAACCAGAATTGCTATAAATTAAAATTATAGCTCATTTTCATTGATTGAACCCAAATCCATTAATTTCAAAATCAATTAAGAATCCACATTAACATTTAAAACGAATTAAATGTTCAAATTTAATGGCTTAAAAATACGGGATGTTATATTCCTTCCCCCTTATAAAAATTTCGTCCCCGAAATTTGCTAAGGTAAAAATATAATTCAACTCAACTCACTTATCCCATTTGCTTAGTTAAAAGCTTATATTCACTTTCCCAAAAAGTTTCAGCTCCATTTCAAAACCCTATGCTTTCTTTACTCTAAAGCCTTCATTTTAACATTCGCTTCCAAAATAACTTTACTAGTTATTAAAAAATTTCCCAAAACCCCAAAAATTTTCTAACTTCCAAAATTTCTGAAAAATTTTGGCAGAGTCTCCTTTGTACGGAGGAGCTTCTGCGATATCGCAGGATACACAAATATATATACATCGGCTCACATGGCCGGAAACCAAAATATATCACAATATATTTATCATTTCCCAATTATATTTGCGTATGCGTACCTTTTAACCAATTTTTAAAAACAAGCAGCTAATATCTCGCATATACGCGCTCCAACTCTCTCGAACGCCTCCCGCACCTGTACTATACTCAAGAAACTCATCAGTTTCCCAATATGAGCATTTTAACAACATTTCCAATACAAATGCAAACCAAACATATTCATTGCATAACCAATCCAAGCATAGTTCATAATTTAACAATGTTAACCATAATTTATTAACAATTCAAAGATTTCAATCACCTTTCAAATTACTTGTTCAAGTCCAACTTCATTTTATTTCACTTAAATGATTTACATTCAAGTTCACTATATACAATCTATATTAATTATAATCAATCCATTTCTATTTCAATATGATTAACATATGCCTCTCTTACATTTTTAAATTTAACTTACATTCAAAATTTGATTTACAATCAAACTTCATTTTAAACTTGAAACATTTGCATTTCTTTTATAATCCATTTTCATTTATATGCAAACATTACTTATTAAAATGCAACCCATTCTGATTGATTCAAAACTAATTTCATTCTCTCTTTAAATCAATTCACTTGCATTTATATACAAACTTTTGAATTAGATTCCAATCCATATCAATTTATTCAAAGGTCAACTTCAATTGCTTTTTAAACAACTCAATTCTGAATACATGCAAATTTCCATGTCATTCAAGCAAAACAACTGCCTCTTAAGCTTATAACCATTTAAAATTATTTCCAACTTGGATTCATATAAATTTTATTCCATTACAAGGTTCATAAACCAAATATTTTCTCTTTCCAATGTAATTGTTAAATTACATTTTCCTTACATCTTTATTTCCATTAACCAAATTCAAGTTTATATTAATATCATTCGATCCTGGGTTATATTCAACTCATACATTCTTAATTTACCACAATAATTAATGAATATCATTTCACTTTCAATTCAATTTTATTATCCAACAAATTCCATTCAAATTTCTTAATAAAGCTCATCCACAATCATTTGTTTCTTTCAATTTACTTAAGTAGTTTCACAATATTACCATTATCTATTTAATTTTATTTCCATCTGATTCTCATTCAACCAATTTTCAATTCATTTACAATGTTTAATGCTCTTCGTTTATTTATCCAATCCATTTTAGATTTATTTTATCAACAAAGAGACCATTTAAATTATTTCTCCCATTTGAATTTTATTTACAATTCAAACCATCACTATTATAAGCTAATTACATTATTCATTCTCACTTCCAACATTTATTACCAAACTTAAATTTCATTCAACAACTGGATTATTCCCTTACTTTCTAAATTTTGACCAAACTATCAAAATTCTATTCATTCCATACACATCCCATTTAATTTAGCTAATTCCTTCCCAAACAATCATTTTAGATTTAATTTAGTAAGCATTTACTTCATTCAACATCATCTCAACTAAATTAAATTTCCTTTCAATTTGGTTCCTATCCAAATTTATTCCAAGTTCACTAAATTTTATTTAGCCAAAATTAAATTTATCCCACTTCTTTTACCACTTCAATAAGAATTGAATTCCATTCAATATTGTTTATAATACAATTGTATTTCGGATTTCATTTCAATTCAATTCATTTTCTCCATAAATAAGTTCAAAACTTATTTTCTATTTAAGTTCATTCACATCTTTTATATCTCACTTTACCTTATCTTACTTTACATTCCATTTTAGTCAAAGTTAAACCCAATTCAATTTAATCTTAATTCTCCATATCCAAGTTCAACTTATTTACTAACTTCAGTTCACTTACCTCTTTTATATTTTATAATTGTTTCACCTTACCTTGCATTCCATTTAAAATTAAGTTCGAATTCACCTTACCATTCAACCATTTTCATTTGTGATTATAATTCCATTTTACTTGAGTTAAAATCAAATCTTCCATTCTCAAGTTCTCCAACTTATTTACTTATAAGTTTATATTGCTCATTTCAAACCAATCCACATTTTTATAGTCACAATGTCAATTTTTAACACTTAATAACTTAAGAATATGAATTCATTTGCACAATCATAAGCATTTACATTTCACCGTTATCTCAACTTCCATTTAATTCCAATTCATTTAGATTTAATTCAATTTCAAATTCTTAATTTTATTTAACTTATCATAAGTTAAATCCAGATATATTCCATTCACCTTCATTTATTCAAAGTAAATTTACATTCCATATATACTCAATTCTTCTTTAAATCAACTTTCCTTTATAAGTTATATAGTTGAATCATTTCAACTTTCATATTTTTATTTTAAAATAGAATTCCCAGAATTCAATTTACCCGGATTTATTTCAAAACCAATTTGAAATAAAATCAACACATTTCTCTTTTGATATTCAAATCAAATACCAAATTCCAAAACAAACTGCTTTTACCAAACAATTTTCCTTTGAAAATTCCAAAATCACTTGTTTCCCAAACAAGTCCAAACAATGTCATAACCAACTATTTTGGTAGCAATCCATCACTTTAGAAACTCGAAAATGAATTCTAATGATGTGGCCAGCATCATCAGGATTATTTTCCAGCGACTGAAGTGAGTTCAGTGCTTTCCACTTCCAAAATTCACCTCAAAACAATTTGTAATGACCCGCCACTCATTCCACAGAATGACGCATCATTACTAAGAAAGAAAGGGGTAGAAAATAGAAAAGAAGAGAAGAAAGAAAGAAACAACAACAACGATCTCACAGCGGAACGAATAAATTATATTAATAACATAAACTATTACATAGTATACAACACTTATCAGAGTTTACACATCTATACAACACATACTAGACAGTTATAAACATCTGTCTAGATATTACAACTCAAATACAATACAAGACTCTAACACAGATATCAACACAGCGGAATACTATATCTACGAACGCCGAAGCCTCCTGCTCCATTGCTCCTCCACAATTCGTCAAAGCTAAACCTGAATCCCTTGGCAACTCGTAAAAATTTGAGTACCCAAGAGTTTATAAAACAGAAATAAACACTTGGGTCAGACATGGGTCTGGTGTGAGTAACAGGTTAAACTTGCTTAACTTCAAAACCTTTAGAAAGAAAAAGTATCACGTAAGACTCCCCACAAATAAACATGGGTAAGTTTTTACCTTACGCTAACTAAAACATTTGATAGGAAATCCAGTTATATTATAATAGGGTCTAGGGTTTCCAAGTAAAATACAGAAATAGCTGAAATGCTTACATCTCACATTCCAACATAGTTGGGCACAACTAATACGTACGGCACTTATTGGAGTTTGGATTCCATACAATGGCAGGGCTACTGGGGTACCGCCCGTCACAGTACGTGGCCTAGATCACCGTACCGAGGAGTACGCCCGCTCCCCTGCAACACAAAGCCGGAACCATCCCTTACTGGATAATTCCGAACAAGATAACCCCGTAGTTGGCGCGACCAACCACACACTAAGCCGAATAAAAAGAAAAGGGACCTCTAGACAGGGATCTATCTTGCTCTCAGTGGGTGCTACCCACGAAGCCTTGCTGCACCTCCCCTGTTTTAGCCATTCCCGGTTGATGAGGCTTGAGGTTACGATTACCTTTAATCAGAACATATCACTTAGAATGCTCATCGTCCGCCTGACGATGTGCTGAAAGCATTCAATCCATACAAGTTCGTTCCGGGTTCGAACGAAACCGAAGGCATTATCTCGTTACACTCGTTTTGGAATCACCCTCAGAGTTAACGACAATAACCCTTGCACTCTGAATCTTCATCTTCACTTGAGATTCACGACCTATCGTTAATTTGGATCGATGTGGTATTCGGGTCTCCAGACCTGGAATTTCGGTATACGGAAACCCGATCTCGGTCTCATCGAAATCCAAAGCGTATCTTTTAAGGCCAAGTTGTTTTAAGTTAAAACAATTCAATTCTTATCTATATACACAAAGATAGATAATTCAATAGATAATCTACATTATCATCCCAAACAGATAATTCACATTATCATTATAATTCAACCAAACATCCATATCATATATCAATCATATCTCATCAGAGATATCAAACAATGAAATACATTCAATCTCATTCATCCATCCTTAAGCAATGATTTATATCATCTAATTAATTTAAAGTGAATTAAACTAATTACTTCATTCTATAAATCCTGCTTACTTAATTATTAATTAAACCAATTAATTAATCATACTCTAAGTATCCATCTTAATTAATCATTCCTGATTAATTACCCTTTAATTACTTTAAGTAATTAATACTTAATTAATTTCACAAATTAATTATCTTAAACCATTAAGTAATTAATCTTTAATTACTTCATAATTAATTAACCATACTTAATTATATTAATCTTTAATTAATTAAAATTAATTAATTACTTTAATCACTTATTATTGATTAATTAATCTTAATTACTCAATCCTTAATTACATCATTAATCATATTAATTAATGATTCTAATCACTTCTTTAATTTATTACTCCATTTAAATTAATTATATTTCATAATTAACCTTTAATTATTAATTACCTTTGATTAATCACATTTAGTAATTAACTACCCTTAATTACTCTTCCCTTAATTAATTACTTCTTAATTAATTATCCTTTAATTAATCCCTTGATTTATTATCAAAGTAATTAAACTCAAATTACTTTTATTAAACCATCTTTAGTTAATTACATCCACTAATTAACTTTAATTACTTTCCTAAGTAATTTATACTTCCACTAATTACATTTAAGTAATTATCAAATCACGAAGTGATTCCTTAAATTAATTAAACAAATTAATTTAAACTTATCAAATTTATTTAATTAATTACCTTAAGCAATTAATTCATTTTAATTACTTTCATTAAGTAATTTATACTTAACCAATATTAATTAATCTAATCATTTATTAATAACTCATACTTAATAAAACAAATGATTCTAAATCCTAAATTAATTAATACTTAATTAATTAACTTATAATCCTAATTATTTAATTAATTATCACTAACCATTTATTAATTAAATTATTAAATTATTCTTAAATTACTTATTAATTTAATGACTCATATATCATTAAACCTTAATTACTTTCTAAATTAAAGTATTAACCTTTAACTACTTTAATTTATCATTTACAAAAGGCTTTGAAAACTTTTATTTTTAAATCTTCCTTTTTATTCATTTTAAATTTAAGATTTAAAACAAATTACACATTTAACTTTAACCAAGACTTAAATCAAATTTACAAAATCTTTTTAAATCCAAATGTTAAGAAACACTTAATATTTAAAGATTTTTAAACCACTTTATTTAAATTCAAACCCCTTTTAAAATTTTACTTTAAACATTTTAAAGTTGTCTAAACATTTTAAATTTAATAAAAACTTATTTATTTCAACTAGGATACAAATTTAAACTTGAATCCATATGAAAACTTGATTTAAACTTAGTTTAAATCCTGCTTTTAAAGTTTTAAACTCATTTTAAATTTTTAAAACACTGTCAGGTTTAAGACCTGTAACCCAAAATTACCCGAGCCCACTCAGTTTCCCCCTAGTCAAAACCTAAAACCCCCGAGAAAACTTGGAGTCACTCACGCGGTTTACTCGAGTACTTTTTCTCTGTTAAATCCCAAACCCAAACACTGACACGCTGATACTCGTTCACGTGCACACACGAGATGATCGCCTCCGACCATCGATGACTACGCCAGCATAACGTCCACGACCATCTCTTACGATCTCGATCACCAGGAACTCGAACAACATCATCAATCGAAAACGAGCTACCTGTTATAAAAACAGAAAAAAAAACCCAAAACCTGGCAACGTTCTTCCCTTGAAACTCCGACCACCATTTCCTTTAAAACTCCGGCGAAGACCTCGTCAACCCACCATCTTCCAGTACCCAAAGCCCCAGGCAACTCGATCACCAGAGGAAGTCGAACTCACGCAAAAGTTGTAACCCAGTAAAACTAGGTTTAGAAAATCAATCGACCAACCACCATCGCCACGATCATCTATATGGCCATCCACTATTTTTCCCATAATCTCCGATCTCCCAGAAAACTTCACTCACGAACCAGAGACAACAGATCTTCGCGATCGCCAGAAATTGGTAAAATTCCAATTTCCGTTCATCTCAATATATCTCGACCCAAACAAACTTAAAAAAATTTTTATAATATGATCAAAATTCATCATTTTAAATTTCGAAATAGATCATGTAATTAAAACTTAGAATTTGGAAACTTGATATCTGACTTATAATGATTTCTACTGTAAATTACCAATTTCCAGATAAATTGCCTAGTAGTTCTTCTTATTTTTATTTTTAGAATTTGTATTACATCAACACAAACAAATTCCTTTTTAACATCATGTGTTCAAAGAGATCAGGGGAGGAGGTTTTGAATTTTGAATTTAATCATGCCTATAAATTTTTGAACAGAGGCATAGATATACTAGAACACAGACATGCATCCAATTTCTTACATATAAATATATATATATATATACAGGCAATATCTACGTTCATACAACAATTTCACACATACTTTCAAATATTCATCCCATGCAAACAAATTATAATAGATTTAAAACTTTATGAAGGGGAGTTTACTCATCTGATTTGAAAGTGAAGAACAGGTGATATACCAATACATCAGCATAGCATATATATACATCTATATATACAGATAAGTCTACTTATCTAAAATCACACATGACATTTCCATAATTTCAACATGCAACCAGATTTAAAGAATACTTAAGCTTTTAGAAAAGTGTTACTCACCTTTTTAAAAGTGAACAGAGCTTCCCAGGCTTTAAAATTTAAAACTGAAGTGCCTTTGAAACTTTAAAACCTTTTAAACTTGAATACTGGAATGCTAGCATTAGAAATTTGCATGTAGAGATGCCTTTGAAACTTTAAAACTTCGATTTAAAAACTTGAATTGCCTTTGCTTTTAAAACTTGAATGCTGGCTTTAGTTAGAAAAGATCTCAGTTGCATGCAGACTGGAGTTTGATTCCAGGTTGTAGATGATGAGAATGAATTGCAGGCTAAAGACTTGATTTTGGAATGAATTACAGTTTATTTGAGGAAGATGTTTATTGAGTTTGATTTCAGATTGTTTTTTAAATGAATTGCAGATCTTTGTTTTTGGTTTTGAGGAAGATTATTGTCTTTGGGAATTTTTGTTTACAGGCTGAAAGTTTTCTTTAGTTTTGAAAAAGAAATAGAAAAGAGAAAAAAGAATGGAATGAAAGCATGTGTTTATATAAGTAGAAATGATTTATTTAATTAAAAGAAAAACAAAAATCTAAAACTTGACATTTGTCATTCTTATTGTTTTATTAGTGTACACTTGTATTTAGGTGTCTTTATAGATTTACACATGTAATTTAAGTAATCCTTATTTATTTTTAATGTAAATAAAATGCCTTTCTTTATTAATTAAATACTTATGTATATATATAAAGTATTTTAAAAAAAATAAAACCAATTATGTTTATAAGTAAAAGTTTATACATATATTTTAAAATCCAAATATTTAAAATATCTATCTTTGAATTTCAAAACTAATTTACATTCAAATTCAAATTATATTTAAAATCCAATTTAAAGTCAAGTTATATACATACATATATAACTACACATTCAATTTGAAATAACAATTCTATTTTACATTAAAATCTATTTATTTTCCATAAATAAAACAATACACTATTAATATTGTATTTTAAACTTATCTATATATATATACTCTTAAATCTTATTTATTAAGTAATATTTAAAAAGAAATAAAATAATCCTGATTATTAATCTCATTTCAAAACCATATAGATATTTTGTTTAAATAGCTTTGAAAAGCAAATATTAAATAAATCCAAATCTCCAAACTATCAATATATGTATTAGAAATTTAAAACAAGAATTTATTTATTTATTATGTTTCAACCCAAAGCTAATCTATTTAATATATATACTTATACACATACATTATAAATAGAAATCATCTTATTAATTTTTAAAGGATAAATTCACTAATTAAATATTCATTTAATTAGATTATTAAATAAATTCAAATATTTATTATCAAAAATTATCAAATCAATTTAATTATTTAAACAGATTATTAAATTGATATTGCCCCAAATTTCCGGGATATTACATTCCTTCCCCCTTAAAATAATTTCGTCCCCGAAATTTTAAAACAAAGGTAATTTAATAATCTATTTAAATCACAACCATATATTATCATCCATATGCTAACAATCATAGCAACCAATCATCCAAACAAACAATTCTAACTATCCAGCGAAAAATTCTGAATAGAATTTCCTCGAGTTTCCCCAAGTATATAAATACCGGGATACTCGCTCTACAAACAATCCAAACAACCAATACTACTAAGCTATAGAGCTCCTACTCATCTAGATCTACAAAACTAAACAGAATATCAGACTACAGACGAGTCTGACTCAACAACCAATTCCTCCAGAACTGCTGGTTCCAAAACCAGAGATAGATCAAACACGTATTCCCTCAGAGATACGTAAAATACATTGAATTCTAGTTATCCAAACTGACAATTCAACCTTGTAGATCAAAGTACTTATCCAAATTAGATCACAGAAAAGATCCAAAATAACTCGGAGCTAACTTCCCATACTTACCCAATCTTATAGCTTCCTTTAACCAGAGAAAAACTTCACAACAACGAAGTCTCCAACTTCAAATTTCAAATTCCTTCGTCTCTTATCCACAAAATCTTCAGACGATCTCGAGCTACCTACAAATTCCTTCCTGATCAACTCAACCTTCGCCGATGCTTCTAGAAACAAACAGGACCAAAAATAACTCAATCAATGATCCTCTCAAGATCTGTCCAATCCAAAACAAAACTCTACTCACAAACATCAGAAGATCGAACTAACTTCTCCTATCTGGAAAAGACAACAGGAACACTCGCCAAACTACTTCCGCTGCACCATTCTGATCTGGAGTAGAATGAAAATGCTGATGAAGAACACAAGCACAAACTGGACAACACATCCCAGAAAATCTCGGATAACTCAAAAGAATACTCAAACTATCGCAAGTCACTTTTGCGATCAACCCAGCCAAAACCAAATAAAACTGTTCTATCTTTACCAATCAGAACAGTCCATACTTATCTATCCTATCTATCGAAGAAATGGATCCACTCTGCTGCTTCTGAACTTCACCTTCAGAAAAACTGCTCAGCCAGAAAATTTCCTGCCAATGCATAGAATACTCCGAGCTGCACTGCTGCCGCAAATGCCAAAGATTCCCAAATCAAAGCTCTTCGAGAAACTCGAACCCAAACCAAATAGAAACACCATGCTGAACTCAACCACAACACCGAAGCAGACACACTTCATTAACTTGTTCCAAAGAAAACATCTTCGGGAACATCCATAGTCACTGCATCTCATCACACAGCTACTTCTTCCTGAAGTATCAAGATACCATCACTCGCTTCTGCCCAACCGACAGATCCAAACTTCAAAAATAAACTCCGAACCTTAACAGGTTTCCTTCAGAGATTGATGAAATCCTCATAATTGCAAAGTTCACTCGAGACGGTATTAGGTTTACAGTCTCGACAAATACACTTCCAACCTCAACACTCAGACTCCTAATCCTAGATGATAATTTATTATCATCTCAACCAATCATTACAAATACCATATACATTTAAAATGATACTTTTTTATATAGAAATTATATCTGGGTAAAATTATTTCATCTACCTTTTTAAAACAATATTGTGTCCGTTGGCCTGGTTCAAGTGTTTAGAGATCCCTATCAATAACGTTAGCTACTCGTATTGACCAGAATCCATATACCACTCAACCGATCAATTAACACAATATAAAACCATTTTATATAACTAACAAATACGCGCTCTCGAATATATATACACTCAGACTCAACAGGTTGCTACAGATCCTATCTCTAATGAACAATCCTTCCGAACCTAGGTATTCACTCAACCTAGTGTTCTGATATTCACTTAACCAAAAGCTTAGGCATTCGCTCAACCTATGCTCTGATACCAAGTGTAATGACCCGCCACTCATTCCACAGAATGACGCATCATTAATAAGAAAGAAAGGGGTAGAAAATAGAAAAGAAGAGAAGAAAGAAAGAAACAACAACAACGATCTCACAGCGGAACGAATAAATTATATTAATAACATAAACTATTACATAGTATACAACACTTATCAGAGTTTACACATCTATACAACACATACTAGACAGTTATAAACATCTGTCTAGATATTACAACTCAAATACAATACAAGACTCTAACACAGATATCAACACAGCGGAATACTATATCTACGAACGCCGAAGCCTCCTGCTCCATTGCTCCTCCACAATTCGTCAAAGCTAAACCTGAATCCCTTGGCTACTCGTAAAAATTTGAGTACCCAAGAGTTTATAAAACAGAAATAAACACTTGGGTCAGACATGGGTCTGGTGTGAGTAACAGGTTAAACTTGCTTAACTTCAAAACCTTTAGAAAGAAAAAGTATCACGTAAGACTCCCCACAAATAAACATGGGTAAGTTTTTACCTTACGCTAACTAAAACATTTGATAGGAAATCCAGTTATATTATAATAGGGTCTAGGGTTTCCAAGTAAAATACAGAAATAGCTGAAATGCTTACATCTCACATTCCAACATAGTTGGGCACAACTAATACGTACGGCACTTATTGGAGTTTGGATTCCATACAATGGCAGGGCTACTGGGGTACCGCCCGTCACAGTACGTGGCCTAGATCACCGTACCGAGGAGTACGCCCGCTCCCCTGCAACACAAAGCCGGAACCATCCCTTACTGGATAATTCCGAACAAGATAACCCCGTAGTTGGCGCGACCAACCACACACTAAGCCGAATAAAAAGAAAAGGGACCTCTAGACAGGGATCTATCTTGCTCTCAGTGGGTGCTACCCACGAAGCCTTGCTGCACCTCCCCTGTTTTAGCCATTCCCGGTTGATGAGGCTTGAGGTTACGATTACCTTTAATCAGAACATATCACTTAGAATGCTCATCGTCCGCCTGACGATGTGCTGAAAGCATTCAATCCATACAAGTTCGTTCCGGGTTCGAACGAAACCGAAGGCATTATCTCGTTACACTCGTTTTGGAATCACCCTCAGAGTTAACGACAATAACCCTTGCACTCTGAATCTTCATCTTCACTTGAGATTCACGACCTATCGTTAATTTGGATCGATGTGGTATTCGGGTCTCCAGACCTGGAATTTCGGTATACGGAAACCCGATCCCGGTCTCATCGAAATCCAAAGCGTATCTTTTAAGGCCAAGTTGTTTTAAGTTAAAACAATTCAATTCTTATCTATATACACAAAGATAGATAATTCAATAGATAATCTACATTATCATCCCAAACAGATAATTCACATTATCATTATAATTCAACCAAACATCCATATCATATATCAATCATATCTCATCAGAGATATCAAACAATGAAATACATTCAATCTCATTCATCCATCCTTAAGCAATGATTTATATCATCTAATTAATTTAAAGTGAATTAAACTAATTACTTCATTCTATAAATCCTGCTTACTTAATTATTAATTAAACCAATTAATTAATCATACTCTAAGTATCCATCTTAATTAATCATTCCTGATTAATTACCCTTTAATTACTTTAAGTAATTAATACTTAATTAATTTCACAAATTAATTATCTTAAACCATTAAGTAATTAATCTTTAATTACTTCATAATTAATTAACCATACTTAATTATATTAATCTTTAATTAATTAAAATTAATTAATTACTTTAATCACTTATTATTGATTAATTAATCTTAATTACTCAATCCTTAATTACATCATTAATCATATTAATTAATGATTCTAATCACTTCTTTAATTTATTACTCCATTTAAATTAATTATATTTCATAATTAACCTTTAATTATTAATTACCTTTGATTAATCACATTTAGTAATTTACTACCCTTAATTACTCTTCCCTTAATTAATTACTTCTTAATTAATTATCCTTTAATTAATCCCTTGATTTATTATCAAAGTAATTAAACTCAAATTACTTTTATTAAACCATCTTTAGTTAATTACATCCACTAATTAACTTTAATTAGTTTCCTAAGTAATTTATACTTCCACTAATTACATTTAAGTAATTATCAAATCACGAAGTGATTCCTTAAATTAATTAAACAAATTA
Source organism: Allium fistulosum (assembly GCA_030737815.1). NCBI lineage: Eukaryota > Viridiplantae > Streptophyta > Magnoliopsida > Asparagales > Amaryllidaceae > Allium > Allium fistulosum. The sequence continues at coordinate 1,004,320 of JASFAW010000025.1, forward strand.
ATTTAAACTTATCAAATTTATTTAATTAATTACCTTAAGCAATTAATTCATTTTAATTACTTTCATTAAGTAATTTATACTTAACCAATATTAATTAATCTAATCATTTATTAATAACTCATACTTAATAAAACAAATGATTCTAAATCCTAAATTAATTAATACTTAATTAATTAACTTATAATCCTAATTATTTAATTAATTATCACTAACCATTTATTAATTAAATTATTAAATTATTCTTAAATTACTTATTAATTTAATGACTCATATATCAATAAACCTTAATTACTTTCTAAATTAAAGTATTAACCTTTAACTACTTTAATTTATCATTTACAAAAGGCTTTGAAAACTTTTATTTTTAAATCTTCCTTTTTATTCATTTTAAATTTAAGATTTAAAACAAATTACACATTTAACTTTAACCAAGACTTAAATCAAATTTACAAAATCTTTTTAAATCCAAATGTTAAGAAACACTTAATATTTAAAGATTTTTAAACCACTTTATTTAAATTCAAACCCCTTTTAAAATTTTACTTTAAACATTATAAAGTTGTCTAAACATTTTAAATTTAATAAAAACTTATTTATTTCAACTAGGATACAAATTTAAACTTGAATCCATATGAAAACTTGATTTAAACTTAGTTTAAATCCTGCTTTTAAAGTTTTAAACTCATTTTAAATTTTTAAAACACTGTCAGGTTTAAGACCTGTAACCCAAAATTACCCGAGCCCACTCAGTTTCCCCCTAGTCAAAACCTAAAACCCCCGAGAAAACTTGGAGTCACTCACGCGGTTTACTCGAGTACTTTTTCTCTGTTAAATCCCAAACCCAAACACTGACACGCTGATACTCGTTCACGTGCACACACGAGATGATCGCCTCCGACCATCGATGACTACGCCAGCATAACGTCCACGACCATCTCTTACGATCTCGATCACCAGGAACTCGAACAACATCATCAATCGAAAACGAGCTACCTGTTATAAAAACAGAAAAAAAACCCAAAACATGGCAACGTTCTTCCCTTGAAACTCCGACCACCATTTCCTTTAAAACTCCGGCGAAGACCTCGTCAACCCACCATCTTCCAGTACCCAAAGCCCCAGGCAACTCGATCACCAGAGGAAGTCGAACTCACGCAAAATTTGTAACCCAGTAAAACTAGGTTTAGAAAATCAATCGACCAACCACCATCGCCACGATCATCTATATGGCCATCCACTATTTTTCCCATAATCTCCGATCTCCCAGCAAACTTCACTCACGAACTAGAGACAACAGATCTTCGCGATCGCCAGAAATTGGTAAAATTCCAATTTCCGTTCATCTCAATATATCTCGACCCAAACAAACTTAAATTTTTTTTTATAATATGATCAAAATTCATCATTTTAAATTTCGAAACAGATCATGTAATTAAAACTTAGAATTTGGAAACTTGATATCTGACTTATAATGATTTCTACTGTAAATTACCAATTTCCAGATAAATTGCCTAATAGTTCTTCTTATTTTTATTTTTAGAATTTGTATTACATCAACACAAACAAATTCCTTTTTAACATCATGTGTTCAAAGAGATCAGGGGAGGAGGTTTTGAATTTTGAATTTAATCATGCCTATAAATTTTTGAACAGAGGCATAGATATACTAGAACACAGACATGCATCCAATTTCTTACATATATATATATATATATATACAGGCAATATCTACGTTCATACAACAATTTCACACATACTTTCAAATATTCATCCCATGCAAACAAATTATAATAGATTTAAAACTTTATGAAGGGGAGTTTACTCATCTGATTTGAAAGTGAAGAACAGGTGATATACCAATACATCAGCATAGCATATATATACATCTATATATACAGATAAGTCTACTTATCTAAAATCACACATGACATTTCCATAATTTCAACATGCAACCAGATTTAAAGAATACTTAAGCTTTTAGAAAAGTGTTACTCACCTTTTTAAAAGTGAACAGAGCTTCCCAGGCTTTAAAATTTAAAACTGAAGTGCCTTTGAAACTTTAAAACCTTTTAAACTTGAATACTGGAATGCTAGCATTAGAAATTTGCATGTAGAGATGCCTTTGAAACTTTAAAACTTCGATTTAAAAACTTGAATTGCCTTTGCTTTTAAAACTTGAATGCTGGCTTTAGTTAGAAAAGATCTCAATTGCATGTAGACTGGAGTTTGATTCCAGGTTGTAGATGATGAGAATGAATTGCAGGCTAAAGACTTGATTTTGGAATGAATTACAGTTTATTTGAGGAAGATGTTTATTGAGTTTGATTTCAGATTGTTTTTGAAATGAATTGCAGATCTTTGTTTTTGGTTTTGAGGAAGATTATTGTCTTTGGGAATTTTTGTTTACAGGCTGAAAGTTTTCTTTAGTTTTGAAAAAGAAATAGAAAAGAGAAAAAAGAATGGAATGAAAGCATGTGTTTATATAAGTAGAAATGATTTATTTAATTAAAAGAAAAACAAAAATCTAAAACTTGACATTTGTCATTCTTAGTGTTTTATTAGTGTACACTTGTATTTAGGTGTCTTTATAGATTTACACATGTAATTTAAGTAATCCTTATTTATTTTTAATGTAAATAAAATGCCTTTCTTTATTAATTAAATACTTATGTATATATATAAAGTATTTTAAAGAAAATAAAACCAATTATGTTTATAAGTAAAAGTTTATACATATATTTTAAAATCCAAATATTTAAAATATCTATCTTTGAATTTCAAAACTAATTTACATTCAAATTCAAATTATATTTAAAATCCAATTTAAAGTCAAGTTATATACATACATATATAACTACACATTCAAATTGAAATAACAATTCTATTTTACATTAAAATCTATTTATTTTCCATAAATAAAACAATACACTATTAATATTGTATTTTAAACTTATCTATATATATATACTCTTAAATCTTATTTATTAAGTAATATTTAAAAAGAAATAAAATAATCCTGATTATTAATCTCATTTCAAAACCAGATAGATATTTTGTTTAAATAGCTTTGAAAAGCAAATATTAAATAAATCCAAATCTCCAAACTATCAATATATGTATTAGAAATTTAAAACAAGAATTTATTTATTTATTATGTTTCAACCCAAAACTAATCTATTTAATATATATACTTATACACATACATTATAAATAGAAATCATCTTATTAATTTTTAAAGGATAAATTCACTAATTAAATATTCATTTAATTAGATTATTAAATAAATTCAAATATTTATTATCAAAAATTATCAAATCAATTTAATTATTTAAACAGATTATTAAATTGATATTGCCCCAAATTTCCGGGATATTACACAATTTCTATTCAAAAATATTTCCCCAAAATATACTCCATTCTTACAAATGCTTTTGAAAACATTTCTAACATTTCCACCAAGTCAAATTCCCAAAACATTGTTTAATTCCATTTGAAATCCCTTTCAAAATTTCCGGGGTCAAAATTCTAGTTTAAATCAAATTTTAATTTTTACTTTTCTTATTTAAAACATATTCGGTCAATTCCATTTGGTTATAAACCATTTTAATATTTTAACTTCTTATTTTCTTATATATATCATTTCAAATTTTAGATCCTGTTTTAATTTTTTATTTGATTATAGAAGAAACAACCAAACAAATATCCAATATATATAATTTAGAAAACTATTTCTTTATATATCAAAATACAATTTTGGGTAAAATTATTTCATTTATCCACTTTAAAATAATACTATGTCGGTTTATCTGGTTTAAGAGTTTAGAAACCCCAATCGATACGGTTGTACTTCCCGCACCGACCAGAATTCATAAACACTCAACCGATAAGTCAACACAGTACAAAAACAATTTTATATCCACTAACAAGTACGCTCTCATAGCTATTATTACACTCAACTCATTATAGAGTACTATTGACTCTATTTAATGAGAAATTTCCCACCAAAGCCTAGGTTGTCGCCAATCTAAGCTCTGATACCAAGTGTGACGACCCGCCCTTCTCAGCCCTCGAAAATCGACACAAAATACTCAACAGTATAATATGCCGACGATCGAATGCCGAAACAGACAGATTGCAGAAGAATAAGAAAGTAGATAGAAGAAGAAAGAACCAACCAAATCAGAATCTCACAATCGCAGCGGATAAAATATAATATATAGAACAGAACTTTACACAAATCAAAACTATATCTGTTTATATACAATACATCATCATCAGAGTATATCAATACAACCAACCATAATGAGATACATGACTAACAACAATCATAGCAGCGGAATATAAACAAGTACGAATAATACGCCTCGACTCCAGCTCCTCTTCTGCTCCATAGCAACCTATCCTGTAATATACTCGGTCTGACCCGAGCATTATAATAAAATAACACCCGAGTCAGTCTGGAATACCAGCGCATCATAAATACACTCAATTGATTATTAAAGTTTCAAAATTCTTTAAAAACAAAAGCATCTCGTAAGACCACGCCACAAATAAACATGTCGGGTTTTTACCTTACGATAGCTAAAACACTTTTATATTAAAATCCTCTGATATTATAGTAGTGTCTATAGAAAGTAAAATAGAATCTAGCTGAAATGCTTGCATCTCACATTTCAACAATAGTTGGGCACAATCAAAACCGTACAGGCTCGTAGGGAGAATGGATTTCCAACGAATGACTAGGCACTGGGGTACCACCTATCACAGTACGTGGCCTAGATCACAGTACCGAGGAGTACGCCCGCTCCCCTGCAACACAAGGCCGGAATCATCCCTTACTGGATAATTCCAAGTAAAATCACCCCACGGTTGGGATCAGAAACCGCACCACTAAGCCGAAATAAAAGGGACATCTAGACAGGGATGACCTTACTCTCAAGTGGGGGCTACCCACGAAGCCTTGCTGCATAACCCCTGATTTTCAGTCATTCCCGGTTGATGAGGCTTGAGGCTTAGCGTTACCTTTACAGAACATTTCACTTTGAATGCCCATCGTCCACTTGACGATGTCACGAAAGCATTCGTCCATACAAGTCCGTCCCGGGTCCGAACGGAACCGAAGGCACTACCCCTACTACATCCATTTTGGAAATATCCTCAGGATTAGTAGCAACTAGCCCTTGCACTTCACTGCTCCATCTTCGACTCCGAAATCGTTTTCGCGAAACGTACAAACCGGATCGAAGTGGTTTTCGAGTCTCCAGACCTAGAATCCCGGTATACGGAAACTCGATCCCGGTCTCTTCGAAACGATCGCGCATTTGGCCAATATTGATAGTCGGTGATTTAACTATCAATTAATGTTCACAAACATCCATACACATCCATCACACAATAAATAATCTCCATATTATTTATTTTCTTCTAATATCTTTCAAAGATATATTTTCACATTTTCAAAACTCATTTGAAAACAATTTTCCAAAACTCTTCCTTTACAAGGTAAATCCTTTACCCTTTATTCCCATCGGGAATAACCAAGTATAACACAATTTGCATTTAAAACAGTTAAAAATACTTTATACTTAAATATACTTTAAAATATGAAAATTACTTCTATTTATTTACTCAAAATATAAATTTAACATATGTGAAGAAAACTAGTTATTAACACATAAACTTTGATTTAAAAATAAGGGTTTTAGTTTCACTAAATTCAAAATAACGTTATAAGAAGAAAAATACTAATTTTAACAGCTTAAGCTAAAACCAACTTTTAAATAAATCCATTTGTAAAATAATTGCTAACATACTCCCAAATTATTACGGTATTAAAAAGTATTAATTTATTTCTTTAAAAATAACGATTTCTTAAAAATACTTTTAAAACGATTTAAAACTTAACCTTAGTTAAATAAAATCTTTTTATAAACATTTACTTGGTTTTCCCAGGGAAACACTTTCCCGTTTCTAAACATTCCAAAGTACTCTTTCATATAAATCCACTTATTTATTTCAAGTCAATTATGTTTTACAACATAAATCCCAAATCCCATATTTAACTATGACTTCATCCGAAGTTCACACCCAATTTCCCATATCCGGAAATTCATTTTTAAATCATAGTTTAAACCATTTTAAATTAAACATTTTGGTGAATTTCCAATGGAAGCCAAATTTCCAATTCACTTAATTAAATTCCAATGAAATACGGCATTTCAAAACATTCTATTTTTCATTTGAACTTGTTAATTTATAGTTGGAAACTCCATTTAACATATTTTTAATTTTCGGATAACATTAGCCATTATTAAAATAAACATCGTTATTTTAAACAATTTATAATTTCATAAATTTAGTCTCCAGAAAATTTATATTTCATATTTATCGATTGATAAATTTCCCACAATATTTAAAATCCCAATTTTACCAATTTACATTTTCCATTCCAAAACAGAATCCAATTTTTATATTCCTTTAAATTCCTTATTTAAAAATTTCTTTAATTTCTTTTAAATCCCCAATTTATTCATTTATAATTTAATTTTGGAATTAATATTTATACCACAATTTCACAGAACAATTTAAAATTCCAGATTTATCAATCACAACATATAAACAGGTATCACTATCAATTATAAAATAATTGCTACATTGTGAGGAATCCAGTTGGATCCCTCCAACCTGTTTCTCCCTGCATCACAGATATTAGCACATCGCAATATAAATATCAATCCAGACAGATAAACACAAATATAGACAATCAATCACACAGATATTTAAATATCAATTATTTATAATGTCTAGCATCCAGATGTGAGTGAGAATAACTCACCTTGAGTTTCGGCCAGCGTTCGAAATTTAAATTAAACCGGACGTTGTTCGATTTAACTCAAATTTTCTACTTGCCCGGAATGACTCCGGATCTGCGCCATCACGTAGCGCGTGTTCCTGCGATTTCAACGCATCCAAAATCGTCCGAATCTGAGATCGTATGAGTTCGTTATGATATTACGAAGTTTTGAAATAAATTTAAAACAAATGTCTCTCTTTTTTTTTACCCTCAAAATCCTGGCCGTTCATCACTCAAAAGAGAACAGGCCCGCATCTCCTTCTTCCTGCCTTCACGCTCGTTCTCCAGACAACGAACCCATCTCAAAAAAACTAGGGTTAGATGCCGCACCCTCCCTCCTTGCCAAGAACCCGATCCAATACCACCATAGAGAAGCTCGACTCGGCCTCCACCCACACCCACGAACACACGCCGCTCGGTGGTCCCCTCAGCACATGACCCAATGACGAACGATGGCCATCTCGTCCAATTTCTGGCTTCAATCGACGACCATATGCAAGATCCTCCATTGGATTTCAAGAGCGCATCGAGCTCTTCGTTTCCTCAGATGAAAGATTTACAAATCGATGCGTGGATTGATGGGAAAACGAGGAAGAAGCGTGAGCGTTTCCGGCCATTGGTGAAAGAGAACGGCGGCTACATATTAAACTAGGGTTTCGAAGATAAACGTGAATATATATAATAGTTTAATATTATTTAATTAATATAATCTCTCAATTTAACCGCTAATGCAAACGACCTTCAATTCTCACGTTCCGACAGGCAATCTTGGGGTTTTTCCACGTTCCGGACACAATGGAACAGGTTTCGTAAGCTAATTTGATCGTATGCGCGAGATACGGAATTAAACGATCAAATAAAAATTAAATCGGTTAAATCGATTTCGATGCGTTTCGAGCTGCCCCGGTCACACGACAACTCCGATTGCTACGAAAATTGAAATCCGATAATAACTAACTATTACGGATCCAATGGAACTGGTTTCGTCGCATTCCGAGACTGTGCCCCGGAAGGCTATTTTAACTCGTCTATTAAATCGGGCGATTTTCAAAATTTACGAAAACGCTTTAAAACTTCACTTTAAAATTTTCTTAACTTAATAATAAATCATATAAAATTCATAAACACATTAAAAATCATTCTGGCTCAAGCCAGACCAAAATCTGATTAAATTGCATTTTAATAATATTAAATTCATTATTAAATTAATATAAACCCCAAATATTAATTTATCAACTTAAAAATTCCTCTAAAAGTCCAACAACATTATTTATGTCCAAATAGACTTTAAAATAAATTTTAAAACCATTTTATAGCTATTTACACCCAGATTCACCTTTTTATCCTAATCCTGAATATTTAATTATTATTTTTCCATTAATCAAATTCAACCAGAATTGCTATAAATTAAAATTATAGCTCATTTTCATTGATTGAACCCAAATCCATTAATTTCAAAATCAATTAAGAATCCACATTAACATTTAAAACGAATTAAATGTTCAAATTCAATGGCTTAAAAATACGGGATGTTACAGCGCCGCCCCTCCAACCTCCCACGCTATGAGGAAACCCTTCCTCCCTCACGTTTGCGCAACCCCAAAATCGAAAACATCTAAAGCTAGAAGGGAAAAAGAGTCTCGGCTTTGATTTCGATTCGACTTCGCTTGTTTTAATTTGAGGGGATGAGATTTTCTTTTCAAGCTTTCGTTTCCTTTTTTTTTAAGTGATTTTCGAAAATCTGATTTTGCGTTGAACTAGGGGCTTGATTTTGAAGAAGGAAAGTTGTTCAACCCTGCTTCCTTTTTATTTTATTTTCTTTTTGATTTGAAATTGTTTTGCGTGCGTTTTAAAATGGGGATAAGGGGGATAAGATGAGAACTTAACGTGCTGAAATCAATTTGCTACAGTGATGAAAGAGAAAGCAAAATGATCTGATGTGAAGGAAATACAGCTGAAACTGACCAGTATATAAATATATATATTTAAATTTAAATTGTCTCGATAAATGCAACTTAAAATCTTGACCTCCTATCGAGGCATGCCGCTAGGCGTTTATAATGTTATACCCCTATTTCGAATGCGATGGAAAAGGTTTCGATTCCTAATTCGATCGTATGTAGAAGATAGCTTTTTGGACCCAATTATTATATTGAATTTTTGATATAAATTTCAGCGTGTTTATCTACCGTACGACTGCACGATAACTCCAAACGCTATGAAATTTAAAATTCGATAATAATACACTATTACGGATCCAATGGAACAAGTTTCGTCAAAATCCGAGACTGTGCCCCGGAAGGCTATTTTAAATTTCAATTTAAACGATATATTTTCAAAACTGAACAGAACATTTTTAAATTCAATTTTAAAGCTCCATTACCTTTAGTATTATTAATATAAATTTTACAGGCCTTTAAATCATTTTTATCAAGCTTAAAACTGAAGATTCAATATTTTACTCAACTTCCAATTATTAAATTCAATAATTTAATTATCAAATAAATAGTGATATTTGATATTCAAGTTAAAACTAACTTCCAAATATTTAAAATCAATTAACTATTCCAATTTCAAATATCTAAAATTCCGGGTCGTTACACACATCTAAGCTGACTCACGGGAGTCAGGGTCACGTCAATACCTCATACAGATTCCTTCGCCAAACCATCCTACTTCATTTCTGGAATCTCCACCACGTACACAGTTGTTAATGTGGTTTTTGGTATTGGTAGAGAGTATGACAATATCCAATCCCGGTCTCTTTGACAACCAATGTAACGTTTTCAATATTTTCGACTTCCGAAAATCGACATTAATACGTCCACTGTATCAACTGCCGAGCAATCGAATGCCGGAAAACCGAATTGTTATGGAGAAAAAGAAGAGGTAGAAGAAGACAGAAGAAAAAGAAAGAAAAAGAAAACAGAAACAATATCAGAATCTCACATTCGCAGCGGAACAACATATAATAGATAAATGAATAATCTTTAAATCAAGAACTATATCATTTTATACATTACATCATCATCAGAGTTTACAACAATAATATACAACACAACTGGACAGTTATATAAACTTGTCCTCATACTGAATACACAGCGGAATAAATAATATCATATACAAGTGATACGTCTCGCCATCCAGCTCGCCACTGAGCTCCACAGCATCTCCTGAATCCAGAATGACCTGATAACCTAACTCTAGACTGTCCGTGTGGAAATTGGTGGGCACCCAGAGTTTAGGAAGGAAACAATAAACTCCAGGTCAGTCATGGTGACTGGTGTGAGAACTAAAACAGTTATTTATCTTTAAAACAACAACAACAACAACAAAGAAAGTAAAATACATCCGCAATGCTTTTGGAAAATGAAACTACCATAAGACCTCCCGCCACACACACAATGCAAACGAAGAATTGGAGGAGATTTCTTCTTATGATAGTCAAATATGCTTACTACGCAAAATCATTGGATTATTATTATTATTAGTGCATAGTGGAAAACATTTCAAAAGTATAATATTAATCTTAGCCAACATACAACCATTATTGTATGCCTATTATAGCTACTATGTTCAATAGCAAGTTACCGCCATATTCCATAGCAGGTTATACAACTAAAACCGTACAAGTTTCATATTGTTTCTTTGGATTTCCAACAAATGGTCAGGCTAAGGAACTTCCTATGCCACATGGGATCGCCTCTGGCGGGACGTCCCGAGAACTAACTAGCTCTCTGCCAACACAAGGTCGGGTTACCTCTGACACCAGGTAACTACTACACGAATATGCCACCCCCCGGTCCTTTGGGACCTTTATCCGAGGCGCCTCGATCAAAACAACAATCACACAGTAAATGAGATTGGAGTATCCACATAGGTTAAATACCAGGGCTCCATACTTGATACCACCCTTTTCCAAAAGGAAATGACATACCCTAAAGGGAGCGACCCTCATAACCTTGCCGCATCATTCCTGTTTCGACCATTTCTGGGTTGTGAGGTCCGAAGAGGTCTCGTCCACAAAGCTACGCTTTTTCACAAAGCCATGCTTTGATCACAAATGATCAATAAATGATCATCACACAACAACACTCTGCATGCCACACTACCAAATTGGGAGTATATCACTGATAAATTTCAACTACATAACCGCTTAGCTCGTACGTCTCAGAGAAGGCTGTTAGGCTAAGAGAATAAATTCTCCGCCACCAAACAGAAATGTATTTGAAAGAAATCAGCTTTATATCTCAAAATGTAATGTCAGACATGTAACCATACAAGTCTGTTCCGGGTTCGAACAGAACCGTAGGCACTTCCGAAGAAGCCCTTGCAATCCGGGTATTCACAATCCCCATAAAACTTCCCATCACAAAGGAAATCTCTATATCGTAGCTAACAGTGCAGAGACAATCGATATGTCATCCTATCATTTTCACAAATACCCAGTCTTCACCACCGGTCTTCAATACGATCCATATCGTCGTATCACTAATTCAGAATGGGTTATATGACACAAAGGTCTTTTCCCGGCTAACCCGAATAGTGAGCACAATATTTCAAAACATATGAATATTGGGATTTCAATTAAGTCACAACTTATTACCCAAATCCTTTCCTTTAAATGGTTTAAACAAATTACCATTTAAATCTTTAAACCAAAAGATTTACTTCACAAAGTTTATCTAGTTTCACAAAGATTCATTCACAGATTCCCAAATCAATTTCCATTTCAATTTGATTAACCCATTAAATCTTTAAATTAAGATTTAAAATATAGCTTTCAAAACTATTCACAATTCAAGTCTTTTATAATATAAAATATACACCTTTTAAAATCTTCTTTGATTTCAAAATAAAGTTTAATCATCTTCACAAAGGTTAATTCATAGTTTTTCCAAACTATTTACAATTTCATTTCAACTAGAAATGTTTCGATACAAATTGGAAACCTTTTCACTTTATGAAAGCTATTATTATTTGAAAACAGATAGTTTTCGTTTTGGGAAAAACTGGTTACAATTACACAATTTAAAGTCATTCAAGTATAAAACTTGAATTTAAATTTAATTCTCCAAAACCATATTTTTAAATAGTAAAAAACCCCATATAACACCTTTTACACTTATAAAATCTTTTAAACCAAAATCCCCAATTTATTGAATTCAATTTCAAAATATTGAGATCAAATTTTAAATCAAATGATTTAAATTCCAATCTTTATTAAGTTATTTAAAATAACTTTTATTTTTGAAACTCATTTTCAAAAACTTCCAATTCCAATTTCCCAAAACTAATTTGGATTCAAAAATTCAATTCTATTTATTTCTGGTACCCAACGATACCGAAAATATATTCGGCTAAATTATAGCCGTCAACAATTTTAATCACAATATAATCACATGGCTATTATAAATAAATCAACACACAACATTGAAATAAATTCAAATGTTTGAGGAATACAGTTGGATCCCTCCAACCTGTTTCCCTGCATCCACAGATGTTAGCATAATACCAATTCCACTTCAATGTGGAATATCGCGGTATATGGGATTTATAAAATACTATCCGCTATTATGCGGCGCAATAGGGTCTCATCCGCTATATAATGCGGAAAATCAACTCCAAATACATATATAATACCAATTCCACTTCATGGTGGAATTATCGTGGTATATGTTTTTAGTAAATAACCTCCGCTTAATATACGGCGTATAGGGTCTATTAAACACAATAGATAACAATCATCAATCCAATTCACACAATCAAGCAATTTTAAATCTAACTATTTAAAATTTAAATCGAAACAATTTCGATTGAGTGAGAAGTTCTCACCTTGCTTTCAATAACGGTTGCAGTATTTCATTTCGAATAAAATTGAACGCACGTTTAATTTTACCTAAAATTTTCACTATCTCCAATCAACTTCGAAGCAGCTTCATTGCGTAGAGCTCGTCAATACGGACCCAACGCAATTCGTTTCGTCAAAAACGGACCTCATATGACAAAGATATTGCATTTCAAAGTTTATACAAATTTATATATAATAAATTTCAACTTTATTTTCTTTTTTAAACCTTGCTTTCAATCATCTGCCGTTCGTTTCTATTTTATCAAATCTCGGCCGCACGTATGAAGCTTCTTCCCCAACGTGATCATTCCCAGGTCAATGAACGCGTGAAACCCATATTAGCTGCCACCATTCTACAAATTTTCGCCCCATCCTCGTTCATATGCTCGTCGATCAGGAACCCCCATTCCAAAGCCCCTCCTCACCTCTACCATCGCGGAGAAAGACGGCAAGCTCGGCCTCATATTTGGATTGAAATTTTTTTCAAACGCGCGGCGTTCAAATGGAATTTGCCGACGATCAGTGACGTTATTTTCAATCATAACCGTTGATCTGAGAGATCTCGATGCTCTCTACATTTTTGTATTTGATCGTTTCTTGAATTGATGCATGGATTAGAAGAAAAAGGAGGAGGAATGAAATGATTTTATGGCCATTGAATAGATAATGGCGGCTGCATTCTCCTTTGCCCTAGGGTTTAGTGAAAAATGATGAAAATGGGGGCCTTTTATAAAAAATTGCAAATCACTATTCACTCGAAAAATTTTCGAACTCGAAACGAAGTGTGCCGGCTGGCATTACTAAGGTTTTACCCACGTTCCGAACACAATGGAACGCGTTTCAAGAGCTAATTCGATCGTATGTGAGAGTTACGGAAATAAACGATCAAATTTAAATCAAATCGATTTAAAACAATTTCGATGCGTTTTGGCTTGCCCCGGACAAACGACAACTCTGATTGACACGAAATTTGAAACCTTACAATAATTTCACATTACGGATTCGATGAAACTAGTTTCGTCAATATCCGAGACTGTTTGAAAAATGACTATTTTTAGTCGTCAATTAAATATTAAAATATTCAATTATCACAATTTAACTTTTAATTCAATTTTAAAAGTTCTATAACATCATTCTAATTCCAATATGATTTAATATAACTTTATAAATCGTTTTTATACACATTAAACTCAATTATCAATTATTTCTAGAATTTCAAATATTAAATTATCGATTTAATTAAACAATTAAATCTCTATATTCGAATTTTAATATATTCAGCTTACAAATTTCACTTGTTAATATTTAAAAACAATTAAATATACGAATTTCAAATGATAGAAATTCTGGGTCATTACAATCTTCCCCCCTTAAAAGAATTTCGTCCTCGAAATTGCAAAGTAAGAGAAATGCCCAAATTCATTAATTTTTCAAAAATCCACTTAGTGAAAATTTTATATTCACTTTTTCCAAAACCTTTAACTTCAACCAAAACAATGGTTTCCATTTTCTAGTTCAATTCCTACGTTTTATTACAATTTGGAAATTGACTTTTAATTAACAAAAATTTTCCAAATTTTCAAAAATTTTCTAACGCCTTAAATTTTCAGAAAAATTCACCATAGCCTCCTTTGCGTGGTTCAATCGTAGTAGGATCACAATAGTCATAAATATATATACATCGACCCACACGGTCGGAAAAGCAGAAAAACAGTTCATATTTCCTATTTTTATTGTGTAGGCGTACCTTTTAGCATTTTTAAGCAAAGTAGTTATTTATTAAGCATTTTGCACAACCAAATCAGCCAAACGGCAGCCACGACACCTGTACTTACTCAATTTAAACACGTAAGTGACGTATATATAAAGTTACTAACAATTTACTCTTTTAAACAACTACAACATATGCATATTAAAAGAAATGCATATCAAACAAGATTTATAAGCAACTTATATAATTTCGACATCACTTGTAATTATTTACAACCAATTTATATACAATGTAACGACCCGATATTTTCAACCATTCGCATCCATTATAAGTGTATAGGTAGACACTCATGCCGGAGTTGAATTGCTCAAAATACCGCGTTGTAAATAAAATTGGGCAAATCTCAGAATATACAGTAAATAAATATAATCACAGATCACAGACACAGAGTAAAATAATGCAGCGGAAGTAAAAGAAATAGTAGTTCATGAAGCTGCTATATAAATATATCAGAGTTACATAAGATATAACAGAAGAAATAGAATACAACAAAAGTCTCAATATAATAACCAAGTGCAAGCTGAGTAGAACAACGGAATTGAAATAGATAGGACATGACAAGCAGATAATCTCCAGCGATTCAAATCTCCAAGAGAGTGGAAATCCAAATCTGTGAATAACTCAGGCTGACCCGAGCGTAAAGCAAAACACAAAACACTCGAGTCAGGACAATATATACTTATATAATGTAAACCAACTCAAGTGAACTGTAATAAAGGTACAAGTAACTTAGAAGATGCTTGGGACCGCCCATCCTCTAAGGATCCGTTAAACTATCTACTATGTAGTAATATTCGATATTATAATAGTGTCTAAATAAGTAAAGTATAATCATATAGAAAATAGCATTAAGGAGATGGAGAACCTTAACGCGGTCGGATCTTAAAATCATAATCGTAGTAAAGCTCGATATGGTAGGTGACACAGCACAACTAGGCAATGCCAGGGTAGATATACCAATTACGCACACGGACTGATGGATACGCATAGCAGCCACTACCGTTCCACCTCAAACAACACTCCCAAATCGGAGGATGGCCATCTAATCAATCACAAGTAAGAGTATAATATCGAAGAAATGTGTCCGAGAAGAGGTGCTACCTCACTGGTCCGAGATCGCTCCTGTTTTAGCCACCTTATGCCAACTCATGAGAGTTGGGTCCACGTAACATACCTTAAGAACGTCGCCACCATCCTACTTCATTCTGGAATCTCCACCGCGTACACGGTTGTCAAAGTGGTTTTCGGTATCGATAGAGAGTATGTCCATATCCGATCCCGGTCTCTTTGCCAACCAATCGTTATTATAACCCGTGGTTATAACTTTTAAAAACAATACTTTACTTCAAAATAAAATATCATTTCAAACCATATCTTTATCAAAATAAAGATTAAATCAGTTCCAAACCATTTCCATATATTTAAATTTTCATATCATTTCAAAACTTCATTTCAAATCATTTTAATATAATAAAATATCATATCCTTACGAAACTTCATTTCAAATCATTTTAATATAATAAAATATCATATCCTTACAAAACTTCATTTCAAATCATTTTAATAAAATAAAATATCCTATCAGTTCAAATCCAAATATTCAACTTTAAATACCTTTTAAATTCAAAGATATCGTTCATTTACTATCATTTCAAATCACCTTTAAATAGTTTATATTCCAATCAAAATAATTCATTTAAACCTTTTAAAAGTGTAATTATTATATTTTCAAATCAAGTATTCAATTTCCAAAGTTTCAAACCATTCTGAGTTCGTTTACTAAGTCAAAAACCCTAATTATTAAAATTTTAGCATTTCACAGCATTTAAAAACAACTTCTATAGGTTATATTTGAAAACATTTTTAATTCAGTAAAGACAGCACTTAAAACTGCTGTTAAAACTCAGTTTTAGTTGAATTATAGTTCAAAACAGAAAAGACAACATTTCAGAAGTGCTGCGGTAGTTCAGATTTCAAAACAAGGGTTAAATTTAGTTTCAGCCAAGACTGCAGACCATTATAGCATTTCCAGAGAATGCTATAATAGACCTGAGTTCAATATTAGCCTATAAGTTCAATTTCAGCAACTACAGTATTTCATAAATGCTGTAATAGCTCTTTTTACACAATTTTAGTTCAAAACAGAATCTATAGCATTTCTGAATGCTATTAA
Organism: Allium fistulosum; assembly: GCA_030737815.1. NCBI lineage: Eukaryota > Viridiplantae > Streptophyta > Magnoliopsida > Asparagales > Amaryllidaceae > Allium > Allium fistulosum. The sequence continues at coordinate 1,020,968 of JASFAW010000025.1, forward strand.
AAGTTAATTTCAGGTGTTAGTGTATTTCCAGCAATTAAATAACTTTAATTTAAAACACATAAACATTTTAAAAATCATATTTTAACATTTAAAATGTTCATTTACATATCATTTAACATATATCTTTTTCACAATAAATTTCTTATTATTAAATCCAATTTTCAACAATTTACTTAATAAGTTTAAGTGTAAAAGTTTCCAATTCTTCACATTTCAACAAATAAACTTAACATTTCAAATTTAAATTACCATTTCACAAATTTATCAAAATTTCCAATTTTATTTAATTAACTTAAACCTTTAATTAAAACCAAATTTCACATTTCCTAGTCAAGTTATAATTGATCACTTTTAAACATTCATTTATTTAACCACTTAAATTCATAGAAAAATCAATAATACTTTAATAAATCACTTAAATTCAAATTTAATCAAATTATCATATTTACCATTTCCAAATAAAATTTAATATCCATTTTATTTATATAACTTAAATATCATTTTTAACCAAAATTCCAAATTTCCAACTTAAGTTATATTTCAAAAATCTAGTTAAACCATTCATTAATTACATTTTTAACATATGAAAAAAAAATCATAATTTCTTTAATTTAAAACATTTCAAAATCTATTTAAATCAAATTTCATAAATTTATAATTTTTAAAATACTTAAAAATATCCAAAACACTTTATAAAATAACCACGGGCCTGTATATAATTTTCTAACCTAGGTCAAGTCATACGGATATGTATCATTTCAATCCGTAGTTAAAAAAAGAAAAATCCGGGTTCTATCATTTCAAACTCGCAATCCAAAGTTAATATAATTTAAATAAAAATCGTTCAGGCCTATCATTTCAGCCAATAACGATTTTTCCCTATTCTAAAGTACGTTCGGGTATGTATCATTTCAACCCATAGTGATTCTAATCTACAGGGAACTTGCAATGGTGATAACAGATATAAATAACAGAATAACATTAAATAATAGTAACATATGATATAACAGGTGTAATAATAGGTGTGAACATCATATGATAATAATATAAGCATATATAACATGATAATATATTTCTACAGATTCGCAGGGTGTCAATTTACTAGTTATATAGGTACATATTGTCTGGTGAGAATAACTCACCTGTTTGTGCTGGAGATATCAAAACCAATGACACAATGGAACAAAAGCACGATGACAAGACTACTGACTTGAGTGGAGAGCAAGATCCAAAGCTACAACTCTTGTATTACAACCCAAAACATACATCAAAACAAACACAATTTCAACGCACTTGAAATGGAATAACTTTTAAACGAAAAGAGACTTGAATGTCAAACCTTTTGCCTTGCTTCCTCTATTTTTTTTGGCATGGTCAAGGGTTGGTTTTGGCTCTGGTTTGAACAGGGAATGGCTTAGGTATGGGCATAAGAATGCATGGCCAAAGTGGTGAAGCATGGAGAAGAAGTTGCAAAGCATGAAGGTGAAGGGGCTTATGCAACATAGCATGGTTTTGGTTCACCAAAAGGGCTCGGCCATAGGAGTTTGGGCTTGACCATTCAAGTTCAGATCTGGACAGAGGTTGGAGTGGTGTGGGGAGGTCCGGAAAAGGTGGTGGTGGCGGCCTATAGTGGTGGCCAAGGTGGTGGATGAAGGTGGTGAAGTAATAGTGGTGACTAGTGCATTGTTTTGGAGTTTTTTTGACATTGTTTTGGGGTGTAGGCTCATCTAGATGGCCATGGCCTGATCTGGTCAGAGGGGATTGGAGGAGGAGCTGCTGCAGATGATGGTGGAAAAGGCGTTGGAGGTGGTGGCCGTGGCTATGGAGAAGAGTCCATGCAAATAGAAGAGATAAACAAGGCAAAATAGCATAGAAAAAGTAAGAAAAAGTAAGAAAAAGTAGAAAGAAGAGAGGGATTTAGCAAATTTTTTTGCAAGATGGAGGCCATGATTTTTTTTAGGGTTTAGGAGCTTTGAAAATTCGTGAATAACATGAGGAAGTCGGCTGAAAAATATTGGGGGAATAGAACAGCAAAAATAAAATAAAAGATGTATTGATTGAAAAAGAAACGGTAGAATTCAAAAGGATTAAGCACACAAAAGGTATCAAACTCTTCATATATCTTTAATTACTTTTTATAACTTTATATTTCTGGAAATGATAATAATCCCAGATAAAATTTCGAAATTTTATCAAAATATAATAATTTATATAAATATTTATCAATCATATAAAGTTAAATTAAGAAAATAGCTACAAATAGTAAACTAGTCTAGAAAATTTGAAATTGAATAGAATAAATTTTAGAAAAATTCATATGAGCTTGTAATATATTTCTAAACATAAATAATAACATAAAATAAAAATATATTCACAAAATAAATATTTAAAATTTAATTTATATATAATTTTTAATGAAGAAAATAGCAGAAAATAGGGAAACAGCCTTTAAAAAATAGGAAATCATCATAGTAAATTTTGGAAAAATTCTATTATTATTTTTGAAAATATTTAGAGATGAAACTATACATAAATTAACATATTGACACATATTAAAATAAAATATAACAAAGAAAAAGTAATTTATACAATTTAAAATAGACAAAATTGTTAAATAAACAGTTTATACAAAAAAAATTGAAATGTACATAACTTTTACATTTTAACTCCGTTTTCAACGAAACGAAAAGTAGTGTTCAAGTTATTAAATCTATTTTCATAATAAAAGATAAATTTTATAATTTCAAACTATTTAAAATTTAAATTTAAAAGTCAAAGTTTGACTATTTGACCAAAATTCACATTTTCTGGAAATATTAAATTTAGTCATATTTGGAATTCAAATCCACATCAAAATCAAAGTTTATACTTAAAATAAAAAAATTTATTCTTTTTCATAAATAAAGATTTTGAATCTGGAAAAATCAATTTAAAAATATTTGAAAAATACAGGGTTGTTACACTCTCCCCCACTCAAAGCTTTTCGTCCTCGAAAAGGAATGAGGTACGGGAAAGCATAGAAAAGATAGAGTGAAATAAGATTAAAATCAGATGACAAGGAGATTTAAATTACGCCTGATAACTATTGTTATAGGTAAATTTAACAAGATGGAGGTGATCAAATCATGAACACAAACACGAAAAAGAACCTCTAGAGTCTGAATCTCCCTTTTCACTTGACCGACGGTCTATAAATGGAAAAACAGTGTTCAGATCCAGTTGAGTAACAAAGATTATCAAAGATTACAGAAAGATTTCTAAACAGACTGGTATAAGCAATAGCCTTTCCATTCTGTAACAAGATAAGAGAAATAAGGACAACTAAAAGATAGTTTGAAAAACAAAATAAGATAATAGATTTGTAACCATAATGTTTTGAAATCATAACAATTTAGAGATGTTTATCATTTGGAAATCATACTACTAAAATCATAAATCTTTAGAAATGTTATTCTTTAAAAAAAACATAATACTTAGAAAATCATAACACCTTTTAAAAATAATCTTTATTTAAACCATTTTAATTCAAGGTCAAATAATATTCATTTTAACGTTGTAACATTTCTAAGTTCATTCAATTATAAAATTTCCAAAACATTGTATTTTCAAAATAGCAGCACTTATAAAATGCTAAGTAGATATATTAATATTTCAAATATGTTTTATTCTAGAATATTCATTTGGATATCATTTAACTTATGACTTATTAAAACAAACTTTTATGAAAGGAATATCCAAATTAAACTATACTTCATTTATTAATTCAAAAGTTCACTATTTTAGTTAGCTCTTAATTTAACACATAACCTAACACTTTATTTGAAATATCCATTTCATAAATAGATATTCCTTCAATAAGTTACACTTAAAATTCCATTTGAAAACCAAATTCTCAATTATCAATTTTTAGTGATGTTAAAATACATTTTAACTATTTAATTCATAATCATTCATTTTTCAAGACATATCTATTTCATAAATAAAATATTTATCATAGCAAATATAACAATCAAATTTCTTTACACATTTATTCATTTAGACATCAACTAAACTATGAATTCAAGTTAAATAAACTTTATTACCTGTAACGACCCGGAATTTTCGAACCCGAAAATTCCAGATAGTTAGAAGAAAAAGAAAGAGATAGAAGAAAGAAACAGAAAGAAGAAAGAAGAACAGAGAACACAACATCTCACATTCGCAGCGGATTAAATATAATAACAAATAATAATATCAGTTATACAAAAAAACTGTATTAGTTAATTTACATCAATACATCAGAGTTACAACCAATCACAGACAAACTGGACAGTAAAACAACATGTCCCAGATACAAATCAATAATACTCAGCGGATTACACTCCATACCTTCCTGCCATCCAGCTCACCTCCTGAGCTCCAGAACGTCCTTACCTGAAAATCTGTAATACTCGGTCTGACCCGAGCATTACATCAAAGTAACACCCGGGTCAGGCTGGAAACCAGCGTGAGTAAACTCATCTAACATGAAACTTCAATTCATAGAACTTATATAAACCCGGGGTAACTCGTACCTTACTATAAGTAAACAACTTATAAAATCATCACTTATTTTCACACAACCATATCTAAGTACCGTTACTCAGTTAAAATAGTCATGTTACTTAATTTATTCTATTCCAGCCTATTTGATTCCATAATCAAATTTATAAAGAATTATAGCAGATCACTAATCGAAGTGGTTTCGGATAATACTGATATCCGACCCCGGTCTCTTCGAATTCAATATCATCTTCCTAAGACAAGTTGTTTTAAATTTCAACAATTCGGTTTAACTTCAGAATGTCATATTCCCATAACAATTCCATTATAGATAAATAACTCATATTTATCATGGTTCAACCAAAAACATTTCATATCACAGAACATTACAAAGTACATGCCAGAGTCAATAACAATCAAAGGTATTCAATATAATTTAATCATTCATAAGCAAGATTAATTTAATTTAACTTACTAATTAATTAACTCTTAATTACTTACATTAATTAATTAACCTTTAATTAATCAATTTAATTAAATATCATTTAATTACTTACCTTAAGTAATTTTAATTACTTTCATTAATTAACTAATCCTTTAATTAATAAATTAATTAATCATTTCATTAAGTAATTAATTCTCTAATTAATTACATAAAATTATTATTCTTTAACCATTAATTAATTAACCTTTAATTACATTAATTAACGATCCTCTAATTACTTCCACTAATTAATTATTCCCTTAATTAATTATATTTAACAAGAAATCTTTAATTAAACACATTAATTAACCTTAATTAATCACATTACGTCATTATCATTCAATTAATCACTTAAATTAATTATCTTCTAATTAATCACAACCTTGATTAATTTAAGAAATTTCTTTATCTGAATTTATTACTTATCTAAATCTCATTAAATTAAATTCTTAATTACATCATTAAATCTTCTTTAGAAAACATTTAGGATTCAATTATAAAATCAAAATAATTTAAACATTAAATCTTTAATATTTAAATAAATAATAAAAAAAAAACTTGTTTTATCTTGTTAATACTTTACTTTAAAAAAAAAAACTTGGTAAAGTTTCCTCGACAACTTAGTTACTTTAATAACTTTAAAACTTGATAAAACTTTTGTTTTTAACCTTCAATCATCAGGTTAATTCAACTCCATACAAACCCGGGTTCAAAGCCAAAAAGACTCGAGTAAGGCCCGAGTCACTCACGCACTATACTTGCTTCGAGGAAAACCACCTTCTACTTCGAACACGACCCGTGCTACTTCCTTCTTCCCCAAATTAACAACATTCCCAGATATATAAAGATACACGTGCACGTGCACGGCATCTCCATCGCCTCTCCGACCATCTTTCCGGCCTCGCCAAGTCATCGACCTCACCACCTAACCCTTTTAACACCCAGATCGATGAGATTACCCAGAAATCAAAATCGAGTTACTAAGCACTCGCCTGGAATCCAACGCTGATCGACAATCCACCTCGTACCATCATCACGAGCCACTGGAAACCATGGCCCATCGCCAAAAGCTTCGTCTGACCATCATCTACCTTTCCCTCCACGACCGATCACGTTCGATCCAACAACGATGCCGCAAAAGCTTTGAGAACAACCACGACTCAAACCCATGTCTAAAACCCTAAAATCACCTCGCCCAGACGATCCACCATCTAGAAAAATCAAATACCATTTTTCCTGATATCATCAAACTTCCCTCTACCTTCTGCAGAGACCCCGTCCACCCAAATTTCACAAATCACCAGAAAATGCACAAAACCCACTCTCCGTTCAACATGCAATATCTCACACTTTACAAACTTAAAATTCATACTTTCATTCTTAAAATTCATAGTTTTGTAATGCGAATCTGATCCTATGATCCAAACTTAAAATCCCAACATTCGATTTTTGACTTATTTTAGATCATTTCTGTTGTTCTTCAATTTTGAAATAAATACACAACTTAAATTCTTGATATTATTTTTTTAAAAATAGTTTTGCCTTGTTTCAAACAATTTTTCTTCAAAAATCATAGTTTAATATTGATCGTATAAAAAGAAATCAAATTTGAACTCGATTTAAACCTGTAGATACCAAAACAGGGATGTCTATATATATATACAGACATGCATACTCAAATCTTCATATACGTACACTTGCAGATATATTCACACTCATACAACATACTTTATATCATGATTTCAATCACAAGCATCAGGTATGCAATCAAGTATAAATAGATTTGGGATTAAAGAGGGTAGTTTGCTCACCTCTTTTGTTTGAACAGAGCAGGTTTTGAAGTAGTTTAATCTTTGAAAACTTGAACTGCCATTGAACTCTGAAACTTATTTATCTGGAACTTTAATTTGCAATTGATCTAAGTTGCTTGAAACTGAGATGAATTTGAATAGCTTGCTTTTAAATCTACTGATTTGAGATGATCTTGTTTTTCTTTTCTAGTTTCAAGTATACGGGTCTTTTTTTTTTTTTTTCTTTTGAACAGAATTACTTTTGTTTTGATTTGTTTCCAGATTTTGTCCTTTGAGATGAATGAAAAATTTTAGCTTGGTTTTTACTTTTAAACCTATTTTACTTAAAATTCAAATTAAAGAAAATGCTAGTTTGCCACTTGTCTACTTGTGAGTCAAATTAAATTACACTTGTAGATTTGTTTATATCTAATATTTTACACATGTAATTTGCATGTCTTTGTATATTTACAAATGTCAAAATAATTTTACTTCTTTATGATTTATTTATTATTTCTATTTATTAATAAATTTCCTTTTTGCTTATATTTATATAACTTTAAAGAGAAATGATATAAACCTAATTACTCACTAATTAATAACCATATATATATATATACTAGTTGTAAATTTTATTTTTAAGATATTATTTTGAATTTCAACTCAAGTCCTATTTACAATCTACTTATATATATATTTTATTTGATTTTGAAAAGATAAATTTTGCCAATTTTTAAATAATTATATTAGTAGATTATAAAATATTTATCCAGATATTTATAATTTAATTTTTATTATATTTCCAAATTCATTTACATATCCGGATATCTTTTATTATCAGGATTTTATCTGTTTAATTGATTAAAACAGTTAGTTATCCAATTAACAGATGTTCAAAAATCTGGGTTATCACATTACCAAAAGTCCAATTCAAATGTATTTTATTTTATCTATTCAAAGATACATTATTTATTATACAACATATTCATTTCAGGAAATAACCTTTATTAAAATTCCTAGGTTAGACTTAAGGTTCCATATTAAATCAAATTTGATTATTAAGTTATTTAAATAAAATCTCTTTAAATTCCTTTTTCACTATTTACCTCTGTTAATCTTTTATAACTAAAATTTAAGTGTATAACATTTATTATAACCACTCAAATTTTATTTATAAAATCCTTTCTATATTGTATATTATCCAATTTCATATTCAACTTCTTTGTAATTTAGGTAAGTTATATTGGAATGAAATTGTGTTATACAAATAAAACTTTCCAATTCAATTATCTTAAGTTTGAATCATTTATTCAAAAAATTTAATTTTTTTTTTATAACTGAAATTATTCTTTAAGATAAAATGTAAGAATTAAATTTCCGATTCCCTTCAAACCATTAAGAGATAAATAAATATATGTATATAATATGTCAAATCAAATTTAAATCATATATATATTATAAATTCAATCATATTTTAGAGATTCAAATCAATTAAATTTCCCAAAACCAAGCTGTAGCAAGACAACAGAACGGTCTCTTCACTTCGAAACTCGAAAATGAACGTCGATGATGCTGCAGTCATCATCGAAATTATTTTCCAGCGACAAAGAGGAGCACTAAATTTTAAACCTTTTAAAATTCTTTGAAAACAAAATTTCTATTTGAAATACTTTAAATAATATATCCTTTTAAAACTTAAAAACACAAGGTTTGAAACCATCGGAAACTTGAATTCTCAAATTCTTGATTCAAATTCATTTCAGTTCCCAAATCAAATTATAAACAACTATTTATAAATTCATTTGTAGAACAATAAATGATAAATCAAGTATTATCATTTCAAATAATCAATTTAAATCAATTTATTAAGTTCCATAATGTTTACTTATATCAAAATTTATTTCATTAAACAAACTTTTTTAAAAAAATAATATTGTGTCAGTTTGTTCTATCAAAGTGTTTTAGAAATCCTATCGATAGCGTTGATCAGACGAATCGATCGGAAGCCCAAATCAACATCAACAACTCAAACGACACACTATATAAAACAAAACATAGATTTACAAGTACAATTCAAAATGTTTGGAGATATTTCGGAAACAAAACAAGATGATTAATTATCAACATATGAAGATGGATAAGCTTAGATAAATCGCGGGCAACCTTAACCGGGTCAACCGTGACTTAATTAATAAGATCGATGTGGATTTTTCTGGGATAAATCTACGTTCGATCTCAAGAGATAGAGTTTGTAATAATAAAAGATATTAGCATCTAAACCAAGGATAAATAAAAATCTCTGGTGAATCGATGCTGACTGTAAGGATTTTCACCCTTTTACAAGAAAATTAGAATATTGGCGAGACCGCCAATTCACTATAAAGATCATTCGAAGTGGAGTCATGGGATACTCTAGAATCAAAAGATGATGAATAGTGAGGGACACGAATGAATTTTGGAACCGTAGGAAACGTTCCAAAATTCAAAGGAAATCGAATCAAAAGGAAGAGATTCAAACTCGAACGAAAGTGATTCTGTAAATAAATTTACCACACATTCTAAGTTTTGCCTCAAAGCCAAAGCTCTGATACCAACTATAACGACCCGATATTTTCAACCATTCGCATCCATTATAAGTGTATAGGTAGACATTCATGCCGGAGTTGAATTGCTCAAAATACCACGTTATAAATAAAATTTGGCAAATCTCAGAATATACATTAAATAAATATAATCACAGATCACAGACACAGAGTAAAATAATGCAGCGGAAGTAAAAGAAATAGTAGTTCATGAAGCTGCTATATAAATATATCAGAGTTACATAAGATATAACAGAAGAAATAGAATACAACAAAAGTCTCAATATAATAACCAAGTTCAAGCTGAGTAGAACAACGGAATTGAAATAAATAGGACATGACAAGCAGATAATCTCCAGCGATTCAAATCTCCAAGAGAGTGGAAATCCAAATCTGTGAATAACTCAGGCTGACCCGAGCGTAAAGCAAAACACAAAACACTCGAGTCAGGACAATATATACTTATATAATGTAAACCAACTCAAGTGAACTGTAATAAAGGTACAAGTAACTTAGAAGATGCTTGGGACCGCCCATCCTCTAAGGATCCGTTAAACTATCTACTATGTAGTAATATTCGATATTATAATAGTGTCTAAATAAGTAAAGTATAATCATATAGAAAATAGCATTAAGGGGATGGAGAACATTAACGCGGTCGGATCTTAAAATCATAATCGCAGTAAAGCTCGATATGGTAGGTGACACGGCACAACTAGGCAATTCCAGGGTAGATATACCAATTACGCACACGGACTGATGGATACGCATAGCAGCCACTACAGTTCCACCTCGAACAACACTCCAAAATCAGAGGATGGCCATCTAATCAATCACAAGTAAGAGTATAATATCGAAGAAATATGTCCGAGAAGAGGTGCTACCTCACTGGTCCAAGATCGCTCCTGTTTTAGCCACCTTATGCCAACTCATGAGAGTTGGGTCCACGTAACATACCTTAAGAACGTCGCCACCATCCTACTTCATTCTGGAATCTCCACCGCGTACACGGTTGTCAAAGTGGTTTTCGGTATCAACAGAGAGTATGTCCATATCCGATCTCGGTCTCTTTGCCAACCAATCGTTATTATAACCCGTGGTTATAACTTTTAAAAACAATACTTTACTTCAAAATAAAATATCATTTCAAACCATATCTTTATCAAAATAAAGATTAAATCAATTCCAAACCATTTCCATATATTTAAATTTTCATATCATTTATAAACTTCATTTCAAACCATTTTAATATAATAAAATATCATATCCTTACGAAACTTCATTTCAAATCATTTTAATAAAATAAAATATCATATCCTTACAAAACTTCATTTCAAATCATTTTAATAAAATAAAATATCCCTTCAGTTCAAATCAAAATATTCAACTTTAAATACCTTTTAAATTCAAAGATATCGTTCATTTACTATCATTTCAAATCACCTTTAAATAGTTTATATTCCAATCAAAATAATTCATTTAAACCTTTTAAAAGTGTAATTATTATATTTTCAAATCAAGTATTCAATTTCCAAAGTTCAAACCATTCTGAGTTCGTTCACTAAGTCAAAAACCCTAATTATTAAAATTTCAGCATTTCACAGCATTTAAAAACAACTGCTATAGGTTATATTTGAAAACATTTTTAATTCAGTAAAGACAGTACTTAAAACTGCTGTTAAAACTCAGTTTTAGTTGAATTATAGTTCAAAACAGAAAAGACAGCATTTCAGAAGTGCTGCGGTAGTTCAGATTTCAAAACAAGGGTTAAATTTAGTTTCAGCCAAGACTGCAGACCATTAGAGCATTTCCAGAGAATGCTATAATAGACCTGAGTTCAATATTAGCCTATAAGTTTAATTACAGCAACTACAGCATTTCAGAAATGCTGTAATAGCTCTTTTTACACAATTTTAGTTCAAAACAGAATCTATAGCATTTATGAATGCTATTAAAAGTTAATTTCAGGTGTTAGTGTATTTCCAGCAATTAAATAACTTAATTTAAAACACATAAACATTTTAAAAATTATATTTTAACGTTTAAAATGTTCATTTACATATCATTTAACATATATCTTTTTCACAATAAATTTCTTATTATTAAATCCAATTTTCAACAATTTACTTAATAAGTTTATGTGTAAAAGTTTCCAATTCTTCACATTTCAACAAATAAACTTAACACTTCAAATTTAAATTACCATTTCACAAATTTAACAAAATTTCCAATTTTATTTAATTAACTTAAACCTTTAATTCAAACCAAATTTCACATTTCCTAGTCAAGTTATAATTGATCACTTTTAAACATTCATTTATTTAACCACTTAAATTCATAGAAAAATCAATAATACTTTAATAAATCACTTAAATTCAAATTTAATTAAATTATCATATTTACCATTTCCAAATAAAATTTAATATCCATTTTATTTATATAACTTAAATATCATTTTTAACCAAAATTCCAAATTTCCAACTTAAGTTATATTTCAAAAATCTAGTTAAACCATTCATTAATTACATTTTTAACATATGGAAAAAAAATCATAATTTCTTTAATTTAAAACATTTCAAAATCTATTTAAATCAAATTTCATAAATTTATAATTTTTAAAATACTTAAAATTATCCAAAACACTTTATAAAATAACCACGGGCCTGTATATAATTTTCTAACCTAGGTCAAGTGATACAGCTATGTATCATTTCAATCCGCAGTTAAAAAAAGAAAAATCCGGGTTCTATCATTTCAAACCCACAATCCCAAGTTAATATAATTTAAATAAAAATCGTTCAGGCCTATTGTTTCAGCCCATGATGATTTTTCCCTATTCTAAAGTCCGTTCGGGTATGTATCATTTCAACCCATAGTGATTCTAATCTACAGGGAACTTGCAATGGTGATAACAGATATAAATAACAGAATAACATTAAATAACAGTAACATATGATATACCATGTGTAATAACAGGTGTGAACATCATATGATAATAATATAAGCATATATAACATGATAATATATTTCTACAGATTAGCAGGGTGTCAATTTACTAGTTATATAGGTACATATTGTCTGGTGAGAATAACTCACCTGTTTGTGCTGGAGATATCAAAACCAATGACACAATGGAACAAAAGCACGATGACAAGACTACGGACTTGAGTGGAGAGCAAGATCCAAAGCTACAACTCTTGTATTACAACCCAAAACATACATCAAAACAAACACAATTTCAACGCACTTGAAATGGAATAACTTTTAAACGAAAAGAGATTTGAATGTCAAATCTTTTGCCTTGCTTCCTCTATTTTTTTTGGCATGGTCAAGGGTTGGTTTTGGCTCTGGTTTGAACAGGGAATGGCATAGGTATGGGCATAAGAATGCATGGCCAAAGTGGTGAAGCATGGAGAAGAAGTTGCAAAGCATGAAGGTGAAGGGGCTTATGCAACATAGCATGGTTTTGGTTCACCAAAAGGGCTCGGCCATAGGAGTTTGGGCTTGACCATTCAAGTTCAGATCTGAACAGAGGTTGGAGTGGTGTGGGGAGGTCCGGAAAAGGTGGTGGTGGCGGCCTATAGTGGTGGTGTAACGACCCCGAAATTTAAATTTATTTAAATTAATAATTAAATGAATTTTTGAATTAAATTGAGTAATTAAATAAATTTTTGGATAAAATTAGTAAAATAAATCGATAAAATGGAAGCGAGTTTCCCCGATCGTATATGAGTGAATTTGAAAATAATAAATATATAAGTAAGATAACATTGCAAAGTAATAAAACAAATAAACATATCTATGAACCAATACATAATTAAGTAAACAAAACTAATACAACATCACTTCTCAGCCAAGCCAAATAATGTAGGCAAGTACATAAACAAGCTAAGTAAAGGAAGCTTGTATGTAACCTGTAAGTGATTATGCAAAGCAAGATAAAGGAATAAACAAAGTGTAGATTGTACAAAGCAAACTTTATCACATATATAAAATAAGATACCAAAATCATTTCAGCCGAAAGCAAAGGACCATGGTGATAAATGCAACATACTTCTAGCATTTAATGCAAGTATCTCTTGCCATACCCATTGTATATACAAACAATATTTTATCACCTTGTATAAAGAAATGCATATCACCCTGTACAATGTTTTATCACCCAGTACTAAACAAGTAAACACACTGTAAATTTCATTCCTTTCCATCAACTCCATTTCAAATTCGTTCATTCTTAGCAAGTTCAAGTATTTTCAAGCATTCCAGTTGATAAGAAACGCAAGTTTTAAAATCAAAGACAAATGAAGGCAATTCCAAGTTTTAAAGTTTACAAGCTTTTTCATTTTCAATGGTGCTCTGTCCATTTAAAAACCCAGGTGAGCAACTTTAATCTTTTAAACCATTCTTTGAATCCAATGTTGAGAATCTGTGAGTAAACTCATTTTTTTTACTTGAGTTCAGTTTGAATCTCTAGTTGCCGGTGAGCATCTGATAGTTATGAATCAACTATGCTTGTATGGTAATGGAAATATGCATGTATATATGTAATTATGCCTTTGTGTATATTGTTTGCATTTCTGGAAAATACGCAGATAGCCTCTGTTTAACATTTAAAGTTTTAAAACTGTTTAGAAAATAAAAATCATAATCTCATCCTAGAATCCTTTATAGGCTATGATGTCTGAATAAATTTTTGTTGTAAGATCAGGATTCACTTTTAAAAGTTGTTTCAAATTAAATTATAAATGGATTTTCTAGAAAATCAAGAAACATAGTAATAACCGAATATATGTCAAAAATCAAAGTTCAAAATTCCAGACTTTAATCATCCTGTCTGATTCGTGATGGCGAAGAATGAATTTTAATGACAATAACTTGATTTTTAGTGTAATAATAAGTTGGAATTTTTAAGTTGAACTGAAATTGCATTTCTGTCATTTGCCGACCATCGGTGGTAGTGGGGTAGTCGTGATCGATACTGGAGGAAGATAGGGTGTTGTGGATCATCAGAAAATAAATAAAGATTTTTTTTATTTGTTGTGGTAGCCATTTGAGGTCGAAATAGGGTTTAAGCTTGTTTTTGGGTAGGCCTGGCTGTCGAGAGTATTGCGACGTGGGTGGTTAACCGGAATTGAACGCGAGGAGTGTTGGAGGTGCCAGGAGACGTGGCGGAGCTACGGTGAAGGTGGTGGAGTTTCTAGTGGCAGGGATCATCGGAGGTGGTCGAAATTCCGATGAGGTATGTTACAGGCTGTGTGAGTTTTGAGGTCGATTTCATTTCTCGATCGAATCGAGTGGAACTGGTGATTGCGTTTAGTTGCGAGGGTCATCGGTGGAGTGTGGAGATCGACAACGATGGTCAGAGCATCGCCGTTCGATCGTACACGTGCACGTGCACGCTGGGTTGTCTAGGCTATGTTATTTACTTAACTGTGTTATAAGCTCCGGCGAATCGGATTTGAACGGTCGAATCTATAGCATTCGAGTATGATGTAAAGTACGGATGCCGATTTTCGAACGCGAAAATCCGGATCGTTACATTTGGTATCAGAGCTAAGGTTGAACTTTAGCTCAGGAGTATAACACGTTAAGTAGCTCATTAGAGATAGAGTGAAGTAAACTCTAGAATGAGTATTCTCAGATATCCGTCTGAACGTCTCAGTAAATTCTCTTACTATCCACTGATAGTGAGTATGAGTGCAAGAAGAAGACGAGATTGGGGACAGTGGAGTACGACTATAAATGGTCAATACCCTGCGACAGTGGAAACAACTTTCTCTATCAATTTTTCTTTGATTCGATTCCAAATTCTTTTCATTGTTTCGTATCAGCTACAAGAAGTAGTTTCGGCGTGATGGTGGTTCTAGGAATCGTTGTAGAAGATCTTACTTCGTATCTTCATCGGTTTCTTATCAGTTTTTGATTTAAACCTTAATGAATTTGAAATTGGAAAAATTTAAATTTGAGATAAATTGATTTATAGAATATGAAACCAAATTTGAAATCGTATCCATATATCTATCTATTGTGATATTCTGATTTGGTGAGCCAAATGCAGAATTGATATCCAGTTCGATCTGGAAAAATGTTTCTCAGTCTTGTGTATATATCTCTGTGCTGTTTTCGCGCTTGCGAATTTCGAGGACGAAATTCTTTTAAGGGGGGAAGTTTGTAACGACCCCGAAATTTAAATTTATTTAAATTAATAATTAAATGAATTTTTGAATTAAATTGAGTAATTAAATAAATTTTTGGATAAAATTAGTAAAATAAATCGATAAAATGGAAGCGAGTTTCCCCGATCGTATATGAGTGAATTTGAAAATAATAAATATATAAGTAAGATAACATTGCAAAGTAATAAAACAAATAAACATATCTATGAACCAATACATAATTAAGTAAACAAAACTAATACAACATCACTTCTCAGCCAAGCCAAATAATGTAGGCAAGTACATAAACAAGCTAAGTAAAGGAAGCTTGTATGTAACCTGTAAGTGATTATGCAAAGCAAGATAAAGGAATAAACAAAGTGTAGATTGTACAAAGCAAACTTTATCACATATATAAAATAAGATACCAAAATCATTTCAGCCGAAAGCAAAGGACCATGGTGATAAATGCAACATACTTCTAGCATTTAATGCAAGTATCTCTTGCCATACCCATTGTATATACAAACAATATTTTATCACCTTGTATAAAGAAATGCATATCACCCTGTACAATGTTTTATCACCCAGTACTAAACAAGTAAACACACTGTAAATTTCATTCCTTTCCATCAACTCCATTTCAAATTCGTTCATTCTTAGCAAGTTCAAGTATTTTCAAGCATTCCAGTTGATAAGAAACGCAAGTTTTAAAATCAAAGACAAATGAAGGCAATTCCAAGTTTTAAAGTTTACAAGCCTTTTCATTTTCAATGGTGCTCTGTCCATTTAAAAACCCAGGTGAGCAACTTTAATCTTTTAAACCATTCTTTGAATCCAATGTTGAGAATCTGTGAGTAAACTCATTTTTTTTTACTTGAGTTCAGTTTGAATCTCTAGTTGCCGGTGAGCATCTGATAGTTATGAATCAACTATGCTTGTATGGTAATGGAAATATGCCTGTATATATGTAATTATGCCTATGTGTATATTGTTTGCATTTCTGGAAAATATGCAGATAGCCTATGTTTAACATTTACAGTTTTAAAACTGTTTAGAAAATAAAAATCATAATCTCATCCTAGAATCCTTTGTAGGCTATGATGTCTGAATAAATTTTTGTTGTAAGATCAGGATTCACTTTTAAAAGTTGTTTCAAATTAAATTATAAATGGATTTTCTAGAAAATCAAGAAACATAGTAATAACCGAATATATGTCAAAAATCAAAGTTCATAATTCCAGACTTTAATCATCCTGTCTGATTCGTGATGGCGAAGAATGAATTTTAATGACAATAACTTGATTTTTAGTGTAATAATAAGTTGGAATTTTTAAGTTGAACTGAAATTGCATTTCTGTCATTTGCCGACCATCGGTGGTAGTGGGGTAGTCGTGATCGATACTGGAGGAAGAAAGGTGTTGTGGATCATCAGAAAATAAATAAAGATTTTTTTTATTTGTTGTGGTAGCCATTTGAGGTCGAAATAGGGTTTAAGCTTGTTTTTGGGTAGGCCTGGCTGTCGAGAGTATTGCGACGTGGGTGGTTAACCGAAATTGAACGCGAGGAGTGTTGGAGGTGCCAGGAGACGTGGCGGAGCTACGGTGAAGGTGGTGGAGTTTCTAGTGGCAGGGATCATCGGAGGTGGTCGAAATTCCGATGAGGTATGTTACAGGCTGTGTGAGTTTTGAGGTCGATTTCATTTCTCGATCGAATCGAGTGGAACTGGTGATTGTGTTTAGTTGCGAGGGTCATCGGTGGAGTGTGGAGATCGACAACGATGGTCAGAGCATCGCCGTTCGATCGTACACGTGCACGTGCACGCTGGGTGGTCTGGGCTGTGTTATTTACTTAACTGTGTTATAAGCTCCGTCGAATCGGATTTGAACGGTCGAATCTACGGCATTCGAGTACGATGTAAAGTACGGATGCCGATTTTCGAACGCGAAAATCCGGATCGTTACAGGTGGCCAAGGTGGTGGATGAAGGTGGTGAAGTAATAGTGGTGACTAGTGCATTGTTTTGGAGTTTTTTTGACATTGTTTTGGGGTGTAGGCTCATCTAGATGGCCATGGCCTGATCTAGTCAGAGGGGATTGGAGGAGGAGCTGCTGCAGATGATGGTGGAAAAGGTGTTGGAGGTGGTGGCCGTGGCTATGGAGAAGAGGCCATGCAAATAGAAGAGAGAAACAAGGCAAAATAGCATAGAAAAAGTAAGAAAAAGTAGAAAGAAGAGAGGGATTTACCAAATTTTTTTACAAGATGGAGGCCATGATTTTTTTTAGGGTTTAGGAGCTTTGAAAATTCGTGAATAACATGAGGAAGTTGGCTGAAAAAGATTGGGGGAATAGAACAGCAAAAATAAAATAAAAGATGTATTGATTGAAAAAGAAACGGTAGAATTCAAAAGGACTAAGCACACAAAAGATATCAAACTCTTCATATATCTTTAATTCTTTTTTATAACTTTATATTTCTGGAAATGATAATAATCCCAGATAAAATTTCGAAATTTTATCAAAATATAATAATTTATATAAATATTTATCAATCATATAAAGTTAAATTAAGAAAATAGCTACAAATAGTAAACTAGTCTAGAAAATTTGAAATTGAATAGAATAAATTTTAGAAAAATTCATATGAGCTTGTAATATATTTATAAACATAAATAATAACATAAAATAAAAATATATTCACAAAATAAATATTTAAAATTTAATTTACATATAATTTTTAATGAAGAAAATAGCAGAAAATAGGGAAACAGTCTTTAAAAAATAGGAAATCATCATAGTAAATTTTGGAAAAATTCTATTATTATTTTTGAAAATATTTAGAGATGAAAATATACATAAATTAAAATATTGACACATATTAAAATAAAATATAACAAAGAAAAAGTAATTTATACAATTTAAAATAGACAAAATTGTTAAATAAACAGTTTATACTAAAAAAATTGAAATGTACATAACTTTTACATTTTAACTCCGTTTTCAACGAAACGAAAAGTAGTGTTCAAGTTATTAAATCTATTTTCATAATAAAAGATAAATTTTATAATTTCAAACTATTTCAAATTTAAATTTAAAAGTCAAAATTTGACTATTTGACCAAAATTCACATTTTCTGGAAATATTAAATTTAGTCATATTTGGAATTCAAATCCACATCAAAATCAAAGTTTATACTTAAAATAACAAAATTTATTCTTTTTCATAAATAAAGCTTTTGAATCTGGAAAAATCAATTAAAAAATATTTGAAAAATACAGGGTTGTTACATACAACGACATTCATTTCTTCATTTTCAATTAGTTTACATTCACTAATTTAAATTCAAATTGGTTCACTTTCAATTTGGATTCAATTACATAGCTTTCAATTTCACTAATTCAATTACATCAACACTTAATGAATTATACTATATACAATCAACCAACATCCATATAACAACCAATGTATATTCAACACAACCAAATTATTAAATTTACATTAAATTTGGTTTAACACTTTTAATTTCAATTAGTTTGATATTAAGTTGACTTCCATTCGATTCATTCAAATTCCAATTTTATTAACTTTTATGAATTAACACTTACATCCATTATTACATATCAATTTATTTACATTAGATTGATTAACATTCAATCCATTAGTTCAATTCAATTGCTAATTCATTTAACAAATAAGGTTGAATATTCCTTTATATAATCTCAAGTTCACATTCATTTAATTCACTTTGTTATTTTACTTCGATATCAAAATCAAATTCATTCATCATTACTTAAGTTATATTCCATTTCAAACATCATTTGTTTAACTTAACTTAAATTTCCACTTATAAATCCAAATCAGATTTCCATTCTAAAGTAAATTCTATTTCACTTTTACCAAAGCTAAATTTATTATCTCATATTATAAGTTCAAAACTCATTCCACTTATATTCATCAATTCCAATTCGGATTTTAATTTAAATTTTTGTTTATCACAACAAAACTTCAATTTTTCAATTTACTATGGTAGCAAACCAATCACATAGAAACTCGAAAATGACACTGATGATGCTGCAGTCATCACCCTTATTATTTCCCAGCAACAGTAGTGAATTCAATGCTTTAAATTCTTTCAAAATTTCACTTTTATTTATAAATCACATTTATAAATCTTTTTCTCATATAATTTCACTATTTAACTTTACTTATACAAGATTATTTCACAATTGCAAATCATTTTAATTATAATTCTATACTTATACAATTGTTGCTCTTATTTAGATTATTCAAACAACTTTATTGACTTATATATATCTTTACATTCTCAACAACCAAACAATCAATTTATATAAACACTTTAACAATTTCAAAAAAATTATTTCCTTTATATACAAAATATAATCGAGGTAAAATTATTTCATTTACCCAATTTAAAATGATACTATGTCGACTTGCCTCGTTTAAGTGTTTAGAAACCCCTATCGATAATATGGCGTCCCACATACTGACCAGAATTCATAAACAACTCAACGGATAAGCAAACACAATATAAAACAATTTCATATTCATCAACAAATACGCACTCGTATCTATTATTACACTCACACTCATTCTAGAGTACTACTGACTCTATCTCTAATGAGTAACACCCAACAGAGCCAAAGTTATCGCTTAACCATATGCTCTGATACCAAATGTAACGTTTTCGATATTTTCAACTTCCGAAAATTGACATTAATACGTCCACTATATCAACTGCCGAGCAATCGAATGCCGGAAAACCGAATTGTTATGGAGAAAAAGAAGAGGTAGAAGAAGACAGAAGAAAAAGAAAGAAAAAGAACACAGAAACAATATCAGAATCTCACATTCGCAGCGGAACAACATATAATAGATAAATGAATAATCTTTAAATCAAGAACTATATCATTTTATACATTACATAATCATCAGAGTTTACAACAACAATATACAACACAACTGGACAGTTATATAAACTTGTCCTCATACAGAATACACAGCGGAATAAATAATATCATATACAAGTGATACGTCTCGCCATCCAGCTCGCCACTGAGCTCCACAGCATCTCCTGAATCCAGAATGACCTGATAACCTGACTCTAGACTACCCATGTGGAAATTGGTGGGCACCCAGAGTTTAGGAAGGAAACAATAAACTCCAGGTCAGTCATGGTGACTGGTGTGAGAACTAAAACAGTTATTTATCTTTAAAACAACAACAACAACAAAGAAAGTAAAAGACATCCGCAGTGCTTTTGGAAAATGAAACTACCATAAGACCTCCCGCCACACACACAATGCAAACGCAGAATTGGAGGAGATTTCTTCTTATGATAGTCAAATATGCTTACTACGCAAAATCATTGGATTATTATTATTATTAGTGCATAGTGGAAAACATTTCAAAAGTATAATATTAATCTTAGTCAACATACAACCATTATTGTATGCCTACTATAGCTACTATGTTCAATAGCAGGTTACCGCCACATTCCATAGCAGGTCATACAACTAAAACCGTACAAGGTTCGTATTGTTTCTTTGGATTTCCAACAAATGGTCAGGCTAAGGAACTTCCTATGCCACATGGGATCGCCTCTGGCGGGACGTCCCGAGAACAAACTAGCTCTCTGCCAACACAAGGCCGGGTTACCTATGACACCAGGTAACTACTACACGAATATGCCACCCCCCGGTCCTTTGGGACCTTTATCCGAGGCGCCTCGATCAAAACAACAATCACACAGTAAATGAGATTGGAGTATCCACATAGGTTAAATACCAGGGCTCCATACCTGATACCACCCTTTTCCAGAAGGAAATGACATACCCTAAAGGGAGCGACCCTCATAACCTTGCCGCATCATTCCTGTTTCGACCATTTCTGGGTTGTGAGGTCCGAAGAGGTCTCGTTCACAAAGCTACGCTTTTTCACAAAGCCATGCTTTGATCACAAATGATCAATAAATGATCATCACACAACAACACTCAGCATGCCACACTACCAAATTGGGAGTATATCACTGATAAATTTCAACTACATAACCTCTGAGCTCGTACGTCTCAGAGAAAGGTGTTAAGCTAAGAGAATAAATTCTCCGCCACCAAACAGAAATGTATTTGAAAGAAATCAGCTTTATATCTCAAAATGTAATGTCAGACATGTAACCATACAAGTCTGTTCCGGGTTCGAACAGAACCGAAGGCACTTCCGAAGAAGCCCTTGCAATCCGGGTATTCACAATCCCGATAAAACTTCCCATCACAAAGGAAATCTCTATACCGTAGCTAACGGTGCAGAGACAAAAGGTAGGTCATCCTATAGTTTTCACAAATACCCGGTCTTCACCACCAGTCTTCAATACGATCCAAATCGTCGTATCACTAATTTGGAATGGGTTATATGACACAAAGGTATTTTCCCGGCTAACTCGAATAGTGAGCACAATATTTTAAAACATATGAATATTGGGATTTCAATTAAGTCACAACTTATTACCCAAATCCTTTCCTTTAAATGGTTTAAACAAATTACCATTTTAAATCTTTAAACAAAAAGATTTACTTCACAAAATTTATCCAGTTTCACAAAGATTCATTCATAGATTCCCAAATCAATTTCCATTTCAATTTGATTAACCCATTAAATCTTTAAATTAAGATTTAAAATATAGCTTTCAAAACTATTCACAATTCAAGTCTTTTATAATATAAAAGATACACCTTTTAAAATCTTCTTTGATTTCAAAATAAAGTTTAATCATCTTCACAAAGGTTAATTCATAGTTTTTCCAAACTATTTACAATTTCATTTCAACTAGAAATGTTTCGATACAAATTGGAAATCTTTTCACTTTATGAAAGCTATTATTATTTGAAAACAGATAGTTTTCGTTTTGGGAAAAACTGGTTACAGTTACACAGTTTAAAGTCATTCAAGTATAAAACTTGAATTTAAATTTAAATTTCCAAAACCATATTTTTAAATAGTAAAAAAACCCATATAACACCTTTTACACTTATAAAATCTTTTAAACCAAAATCCCCAATTTATTGAATTCAATTTAAAAATATTGAGATAAAATTTTAAATCAAATGATTTAAATTCCAATCTTTATTAAGTTATTTAAAATAACTTTTATTTTTGAAACTAATTTTCAAAAACTTTCAATTCCAATTTCCCAAAACTAATTTGGATTCAAAAATTCAATTCTATTTATTTCTGGTACCCAACGATACCGAAAATATATTCGGCTAAATTATAGCCGTCAATAATTTCAATCACAATATAATCACACGGTGATTATAAATAAATCAACACACAACATTGAAATAAATTCAAATGTTTGAGGAATCCAGTTGGATCCCGCCAACCTGTTTCCCCGCATCCACAGATGTTAGCACAATACCAATTCCACTTCAATGTGGAATATCGCGGTATATGGGATTTATAAAATACTATCCGCTATTATGCGGCACAATAGGGTCTCATCCGCTATATAATGCGGGAAATCAACTCCAAATACATATATAATACCAATTCCACTTCACGGTGGAATTATCGCGGTATATGTTTTTAGTAAATAACCTCCGCGTAATATACGGCGTATAGGGTCTATTAAACACAATAGATAACAATCATCAATCCAATTCACACAATCAAGCAATTTTAAATCTAACTATTTAAAATTTAAATCGAAACAATTTCGATTGAGTGAGAAGTTCTCACCTTGCTTTCAATAACGGTTGCAGTATTTCATTTCGAATAAAATTGAACGCACGTTTAATTTTACCCAAAATTTTCACTATCTCCAATCAACTCCGAAGCAGCTTCATTGCGTAGAGCTCGTCAATACGGACCAAATGCAATTCGTTTCGTCAAAAACGGACCTCGTATGACAAAGATATTGCATTTCAAAGTTTATACAAATTTATATATAATAAATTTCAACTTTATTTTCTTTTTTAAACCTTGCTTTCAATCATCTGCCGTTCGTTTCTTTTTTATCAAATCTCGGCCGCACGTATGAAGCTTCTTCCCCAACGTGATCATTCCCAGGTCAATGAATGCGTGAAACCCATATTAGCTGCCACCATTCTACAAATTTTCGCCCCATCCTCGTTCATATGCTCGTCGATCAGGAACCCCCATTCCAAAGCCCCTCCTCTCCTCTACCATCGCCGAGAAAGACGGAAAACTTGGCCTCGTATTTGCATTGAAATTTTTGTTCAAATGCGCGGCGTTCAAATGGAATTTGCCGACGATCCGTGACGTTATTTTCGATCATCACCGTTGATCTGAGAGAACTCGATGCTCTCTACATTTTTGTAGTTGATCGTTTCTTGAATTGATGCATGGATTAGAAGAAAAAGGAGGAGGAACGAAATGATTTTCTGGACATTGAATAGATAATGGCGGCTGCATTCTCCTTTGCTCTAGGGTTTAGTGAAAAATGATGAAAATGGGGGCCTTTTATAGAAAATTGCAAATCACTATTCACTCGAAACGAAGCATGCCGGCTGGCGTTTCTAAGGTTTTACCCGCGTTCCGAACACAATGGAACGTGTTTTGGGAGCTAATTCGATCGTATGTGAGAGTTACGGAAATAACAGATCAAATTTAAATCAAATCGATTTAAAACGATTTCGATGCGTTTTGGCTTGCCCCGGACAAACGACAACTCCGATTCACTCGAAATTTGAAACCTTAAATTAATTTCACATTACGGATCCGATGAAACTAGTTTCGTCGAAATCCGAGACCGTTTGAAAAATGACTATTTTTAGTCGTCAATTAAATATTAAAATATTCAATTATACAAATTTTACTTTTAATTCAATTTTAAAAGTTCTATAACATCATTCTAACTACAATATGATTTAATATAACTTTATAAATCATTTTTATACACATTAAACCCAATTATCAATTATTTCTGGAATTTCAAATATAATTAAACAATTAAATCTCTATATTCGAATTTTAATCTATTCAGCTTACAAATTTCACTTGTTAATATATAAATCAATTAAATATACGAATTTCAAATGACAGAAATTCTTGGTCGTTACAACCAAATGCTTATTTCACACCGGATGGTTCTTTTACATTTCCAAAACTTATTTATAATTTATATCAAAATATCATATTCTCAAAACAATATCATTTTCGAAATCATATGTACTTTTGAAATTATATCACATTTGAAATCATATCACATTTGAAATCATATCACTTTCGAATTCATGTTTCCAAAATAGATTAAATCCTCATTTAAAATCATCATATTCTTCAAATATGTCATTTAAATCCCTACTTATGTTATAACATTATTTTATCGTACTCTACTTAGAAATCAAGGATGTAAATATAAAACTTCCACTTTACAAAACCTGAAATTTAGAAAATAGTTTAAATAGTTTAAAATAGTTTAAAAATATAGTTTAAAGTAGATTAAAACGGATTAATATTGTTTAAAATAGATTAAAATGGATTAATATACTTCAAATAAATTAATATAGTTTAAAATAGATTAGAATAGTTTAATATAGTTTAAAATAGATTAAAATGGAATAATATAATTTAAAATAGATTAAAATAGTTTAATATGATTTAAAATAGATTAAAAAGATTTAAAATAGATTAAAATGGGTTAAAATACTTTAAATAGATTTAAAATAGATTAAAATACTTTAGAATTTCGATTTAAACCAATTTCCAATTCCAACCTTCAAACTTGGATTTTCAAAGTAATTCAATTTATATAAATCAGTTTCCTTTAAAATATCATTTAATCCAATTCAAGATTTAAGGGTTTTAAAATCGTTTAATTTAACCAATCCGGTGTCCGTTTATAATTTTCTACCTTATGGTCAAGTGATACGGATATTTAACATTTCAATCCGCAAAAAAATTAAATTGATGGGTATATATTATTTCAACCCGCAATCCCAAATTCCAAAACAATGAAAATCACTTGCGTTTATCATTTCAACCCATAACGATTTTCTCCTATTCTATATGATCGTTCAGGTATGTATCATTTCAACCCATAGGGACTTTCTAACAATAACTAAGGGAACTTGCAGTGTTATAACAATATAAATATAACATCAAATCATCCAATATCAACAATTAAACATACATCACAATCATCACCCAAATCAACCAATAAACATCAATAGATAACTGATTATCATTAACATGTTATAAATTGACAATTAAATTCAATATTAAATTAAACGATGATTAAATGCATTAAAAGTTAAATTTAACTAAAATGACAATTTAAATATAGCAAACATCAACCAATCAATTCCAAATCACATCATAACTTCAATTTAACTAACATAAGATAATTTAGTAGTTGTAAGTGGGTTAAAACACTCACGTTTTTCTCAAGATAGGCTTTAGGCAAAGATGGAAAAACTAACTAAGATGAGGGCAGGACATATAGGAAAAAATAGGAAGAAACTCATGTTTCATAAAATAAAGCTTTTGAATTTGCAAAATGATAGCTTTTGAATTTGCAAGTTCACATTAAAATGATTCAGGGAAAGGAAGATTTGAAATGGAGATCTGCACACAGGAAATGAAGCAGCGACAAGAAAAAAAATGAAGGAACAATTTTAAAAACATGAACAATTTGCTGATGAGATTATAGCTTCAGCAAAGAATAATTTGAACTAAATGAATATGAGGTGTCAGGAGAAACAAAACGTAAAAGAAGAAATAAAGTGGCAGGTTATTTAATAATAAAGAAATGTAGGTGGAGGGACAAAATGAATGTCACGTTTCTAAAATGAAGGCTTTAGGAAATATAGGCTACCAAAATAAATAAATAAATATGAGGTGGAAGAAGGCTACAAGAAAACAAAATGAAAAGAAATGAAGTGGCTATAGAAATATGAAATGAGATGGAGAAAACAACAAAATCACTTTTTTTACTTTAGGAATTGGAGTTAGGACATGGTGTAAAGAGCAGAAGAAAGGTTAAATAAATAAATAAAATGTATACATCTAAAACGAAACTCACGTTTGAGAAGATGTAGCTTCAGGAAAAAGAGGAAGGAAATAAACGAAAATGAAGAAACAACAAAAATGAGGAAAGAAATGTGGTATGTATTAAATAACGATGAAGGCATGCATGGACCAGATGTACACTACCAACTAACCTTTGGAATTCAAATTTCAAACTTATGTCTCCTCTTTATTACTTTCCTTAAAACCCATAAACCCATAGTTACACCTATTTAATTTTGCATTAACACACAATAAATAAAAATAAATTCTTTACACAAATTCGTGTAATTAATTATGGCAATATACAACATTAAGAACCTTTCATCTCTCTCTGTGATTAGATTAGGAATTTAAACAAACATGTTAACATTTCGATTAATCATTTTACTAAGAACGCATTAACATGCATTAAACAAATATGACAGCATAAGTGAGGTAATATAAATAGTTGTAATATATATATATATATATATATATATATTTGTGTGTGTGTGTACATCTTTATCTACATTTATGGTTTACATTCATAGATAAAAGGTATGCTACTAATCCACATAAGGAGGCAATGAATGTAAGATTAAATTAGAAGAGCGAAGATGGAAAGGTAAATTATGTTGCAATCAAAATCTAATCAAGTCTAAGTAAAAAAGAAATAGTCAAGTGTAAATTTGTTTTACCCGTTTACAATTTCCTATTAACATTTAATTTAAAACCATATGAGATTTCAAACAATGGAACGGGTGACTCATTATTTCGATGAATCATTTCTTCGGACAGAAGAAGATTCTGTAAACACTTATTCGAAATCTCACTTATCAGCAAATAATCCTTTTTTTAATTTAATTGGATCTGAAACGTAAGTTTATATTTAGGTACAAACATATATGCAGTAAACCAACACTAAAATTAGAAACATGAACTGAATTAATTGGTAATAATTCACCCAATTTAAATTTATTTCAATATACGTCTATAGTTAACATCTTCTCTCTTTTTAATTAAAAGTTTCCAATCACATTAATTTCCATTGATTTCTAAGTTAAATGTTAAAAGGGAAATGAGACAATTCAATTCCTTTTATAGTAATTTAACGTATTTATGGAATTATTGTATACAAACCAAAAGCTATTAATTTCTTGTTAAATAATTGATTTCTTATTCTTGTAATTAATCTGTAAGCTAAAATACATTTCAAACAAATAAACATATGTTTACTACTTTACTAAACTTATTCATTTTTATTCTTTTATTTTTCATTTAAATGTTCTCATATTAAATCAACTATTACCTTATGAATTTATTCAACATAAGTTTTCATTTTATTTCACTCAACTCTATAGTTAACATCTTTTCTTATATTAACGGCAATATTTAATTACATTTAATTTCATTGATTTCCAAATTGATTTCAACGGATTAAATAATAAGATGATAAGTAAAACAATATTTACATTTAAGTAATTTAAACACATTTAAAAAAACACATTTATAAATCAATTCAGTGTTGAGTATTACACTAATTTCAGTGTTCAATTTCAACTGTAATTAAATCCAATTGATTATATTTTAATTCCAATAAATTGGTTAAATTTGATTTCAATCTTTTATTCAATCATTTATTGTCAAATGGGTAAAACTAACACTAATTTACATTTTATTACCTCAATATTCTACAGTTATTGCCTTAATTCACATTATCGTAACATTTAATTACATTTATTGCAATTTATTTCTAATTTGATTTCAACAAGTTAAACAAATAGGTAACAAATAACAATTGTCACCTTTAGCTTAATTTAATCACATTTATAAGTTGATTGTCTACATAAATGTTATAATTATTTGCACAACACTAATTTTTATTCAATTACAATTTATTACATACTATTTCATTAATTAATACAGCATTTAAATTATAAATTACTCTTTTAATCCAATTATAAATTAATACACACATTGTTACAATTTATTAACAATCTATAACCAATCATAACTTTTCAATCATTTTCATTAATTGGAATTACATTTAAAGGAGTTATCAATTACCTTAATTTAATACTATTACATTTCATTCCAGTTATTATTCCAATTAATAAATCCTAAATTTTTAAATTTCTCACATTAGTTAAGTCACAAATTTTTATTTCTTCCAAATTACATTATAAATGTAACAACCCAGTATTTTGCATCAATTGATTATCGAAATTAGATGATTAAAATTGCTATTGAAATTTAAAATCAATTTGAAATTTTCTTTTGAAAAATGGTTAAGTCTTTTTGGTTGCCGTGATAATTAACCAAGACAAACCCGATCCACCTTCTTTCATTTGCATTGGTTCAAAAACCCGATCCCCTATTCAATATTATCTTCGGCCCGACTTCCTTTTGGCTTGTGAAAATGGTGGCTCGTCTGGAATTAGGGCTTCGGCCTCGTCGCTTCCAAAATTAGGGCTTTGTTCTTTTTCGTTCCACTGGCAAATTGAAGCTTCGGCTTCGTAGACTTTTGTGTAGCTCTGGCTTGCGATTATCTTTGTGGTGACTCTGGGATTCTCTGATACTTTGATGAACTGCGGCGTCGTTGTTGCGCCTTGCCTCGAGTCTGATTTTATCGATCTTTGACTTTGGTATGATTTCTGCTCAAATTCGTGGCCTTCGAAAATGGTGAGTGATCTGCTCACATCTAGTTCGAATTTGTATATTCTTGATTTCGTGATTTTCACGTCTTTTAATTTTTGAGATATTTGTTTACCACTGGCTTTTGATTTTGAATTGGTCACACACGGCTATGAATTCTTTGATTCTCTCGGTATTGAATATCCTGATTTTCTGTAGGCTTTGACTTCGACTAGATTAATACGTATATTTTGAACTTGGTCATTCACCATTTTTCTTGTTTCATGAATTTCATGGTTGGCATTTGCTTTGCTGATGCATTTGCATCACTGGACTTTGAAACATTTGTTTAACACTTTATTTCACGGTAAATTTTATTTTCGTGTGTTTTGACTTCACTGTGAATTAAGTTTTGATCTTCTGGCCCCTGTGAGCTTTGTCTCGGCCCACCTTCTCTGTCGGTCTTTGATCATTCGAGTTTGCTGTCACATTGGACTTGTAGTTGTATCTCGGCATTGTGTCTACATTGAACTCGAACTGGTTTACTTCCATGATTTATTGCCTTGATCCCTGACCCGACGTGAAGTATGAACTACTAGCTTGCCTTTGAGTTGTAGTCTTGGGTTTATTTGCCTGTAGAGTTTCATTCCTGTGAGTTATGTGTCCCTGCACTTGAACTACCCTCTGACTTTCGTCCAGTTTCATGCATTCTAGTTGTTGCTCTATGGTCTCACTGATATATGTGTGTTCGTGTGCTGTGGTGCCATACTTCTGGTGCCCTCAATCGCCTTCTATTTGTGTAGTCGGTATCTTTACTTGAGTTATCCATCTCAGTTGAACCTGTTGTTGGATCACTTTAACATGTAGTTGCATTTGTTATTGAGTTCCCTGTGCATTTTCACTGTTATCACTTGAGCTTGTTCATGTTGGCACTGGATTCACTTGTGTACTTTGACTCTGGCCTGTCTGCATTTGTGATATATGTTCATCTGATTACTGTTCTGGTCATTTGTGACTGTTTATTTGTTCATGTTTGATCTTGACCTCCTCACCTGACTTTTGATCTTTACTGAAACAGTTTGTACATGTTTATTCTCGAGTTGTCCATCTCAGTTGAACTGCACTTGGTTCTGCTTCATGATGTACTCGAATTCATCTTTAGTGCTGTATATGCTTGAACTGTTGATGACTTTTCTGCAGTTTAGTTGCAGCCTGCCCTTGTCTTTGTACCTGTTTGCCACTGTAGTTTCATTGTGGTGGTTGCTTTGTATTCGTTTTGTATATTTTGACCAGATCTTGCTATCCAGTTGAGTTTGACACTTGAGTTGTCATTGTTTGACTGTTTAGTTTCCTGGTTAATCGTTTGTTTCAACTGCAGTTTTATTGTGGCGAGGCAGTACACGCGTGCATGTACTGCAGCCACACAGAATTGATAGACTTTAGTTGGAATTTCATTTGTTCTTGATTCATTGATCTGTCGCGTATTTCGTATGCCGTATTGGCAATGCAGTACACGTTAGCGTGTACCGCAGCCAATCAGAATTGGTAATTTTGTGGTTTTCTAAATTATCTTCATCGATGATCTTTTTATTTATCTCTGTTGATGATTTAAATTTGCTGATTTTTTGTTTAACACTATTAAGTGTTATATCGACCGTCATCCAATTTCTTTGTTTAAAGAGCCGGATAGACGGGAATTATTGTGACTGTCGTCTATTCAATATTGATTATTATTGCTCCTGTGCATTAATAATTGAGTTTGAATTAGACTGACCCGTGTATTATTTTCTTTTGAATTTAATACTCGGGTCAGACCCGAGTTATTTCAGGTTGTAGATTTCCTTCTTGAGTTGCTGTTCGGACTATGAAGACTTTTCACATCTTCGGAAGTTGTCTTTGTCTTTAAGTAGTAATCAGTGTATTGATTAGGATGACATGTATTCATGTACATTAGTTGATAATGTATTTGTGTATATAACTTCCAGAGTCGACAGTTATAGTTGTATCATATGTATTGTGTCAAATGTATTGTAACTGATATCAGTTATTATATATATATGAGATTTTTTGTTCCATCTGTATTCCGCATTTATGTTATCTGTGTTATCTTTATATTTATTGTCCTAAACTATTATAGCCACTGTGTAGTAGCTTTGTGTTTGTATCGGTACGTCGGATTTCCTCTAAAAAATGAAATGCATGTTTTACTATCTGACATATCGGTGCTCGCACAAAGCAATTACATGGATGGTCGCTCCTCAACAGCCTTATTCTCCGTGCTAGTTGACAACATTACACCGTAGTGTTCTTGGCTAGCGCGGGTATAGAGGTGGGGCGTCACAATAAATCTTATTAAATTCAATAAATTAATTATCAAAAAATTACGAGTCGTTACATATTTTTATTTCTATTTCACAATTCTTGTTTAGTTTTTCTTAGCAGCTGCAGGTGTTGGTTTTGGAGTAGCGAGTGTTGCTGATATTGAAGATTTGTATTTTGTTTTCTTTTTTTTTATTTCATTTTGGACCTTAGTTGTACTGGGTTTTGGGTTTTTTTTTTATCTTTTCATTTTTATTTGTATGGGGGTATTATTATCTGCCAGGCTTATTTGCAGCTCCTCAACAGTGTGGAATAAAATAAATGAGTGCTCTCCTCCTGTTAACTCCCTTTTAGCAACGAGTTACGAGTTAAGAAATGAGCGACTCAGATTATGCCACGACTTATAAGAAGCCAACGAGTTAAAAAGCCTAACACCTAAGTGGACTCGACGACTTACGACTTAGCTGCTGAAAGAGGATCTACGGCTTGAACGACTTACGACCTACCGGGTTAGGGAGCTACGACC
This sequence comes from Allium fistulosum, assembly GCA_030737815.1. Taxonomy (NCBI): domain Eukaryota; kingdom Viridiplantae; phylum Streptophyta; class Magnoliopsida; order Asparagales; family Amaryllidaceae; genus Allium; species Allium fistulosum. Next base: position 1,053,002 of record JASFAW010000025.1, read on the forward strand.
TAAGGGAAGTTTGCGACCTAACTACAGGAACTTCACGACCTAACGAAACTAGCGACTTAATGAAGTGAGCGACCTACGAGTTAGTGAAGCAGCGACCTAACAGCAGGAAGCTACGCGACCTAAGGACATAGAGGTTTGCGACCTAACAGCAGGAAAAGGTTGCGACCTAAGGTAGTTAGCGAGTTAACAAGTTGCACAACCTAACTATTAAAACATGTTCAGCGACCTACGACCTAAGAACATAGCGACCTAAAGAATGTCGCTACCTAGCTGTTGAAGGAGGCTCTACGACCTAGGGGAGTCTACGACCTGATTATCTCAAGAACTTCGCGACCTAGCAGTGTTGAGACCTAAGGGAGTCTACGACCTAACTTGTCAAGACCCAAAAGTCGACCTTCGAAAATCGGCACCCGTACTTCACTTGTACTCAAAATGCCGTAGATTCAAATGCCGAATCTGGTTCTCGGGAGCTTATAACACAGTTAAGTAAATAACACAGCGGAAGAAAAGAATAATACATTGATATATAATATCTGATACAACAGAGTGATACAATGAATATCAATATACATCAGAGATATGATACAAGAAATAGCAGCGGAAAAGAAAAATAGATAACATCAGCAACAGATAGAATATCTCCAATAGAATGCTCCAATCCATAGCTAGCGAAAAGAAAGGTCAGTCGTCCAAGGACTGACTAGCTCCAGATAATCTACTCAACCTGAATATCTGAGAAACCCAACTCTAGACTGCCCGTGTGGAAAATAGTGGGCACCCAGAGTTTAGGAAGGGAACAATAAACTCTGGATCAGTCATGGGACTGGTGTGAGCAACAAAAACAGTTTATCTTTAAACAAACACAAAAGGGTTTAAACATTGAAATCCGCAATGCTTTTAGAAAATGAAACTACCATAAGGCCTCCCGCCACACACACAATGCAAATGCAGAATTGGAGGAGATTTCTCCTTATGATAGTCAAAGATGCTTACTACGCAAAATCAAATCATTTTGGATATTATTATTAGTGCATAGTGGAAAACATTTCGAAAGTAGAATATAAATCTTAGCCAGCATAGGTACCATTATATTATGCCTGCTATAGCTGCCTCCTGAGGAGACAGGTTATACAATTGAAATCGTAAAGGCTCGTATTGTTTCTTTGGATTTCCAACAAATGGTCAGGCTAAGGAACTTCCTTTTCCACGATGGGTACGTCCCTGGAATAGACGACCCGAGAACCTAACCGGATCTCTGCCAACACAAGGCCGGGTTACCTCTGCAAAAATAGGTAACTACTGACACGCGTATGCCATCCCCCGATCGTCACCAATCTTCCCGAGGATCCCCGATTCGCAACAACCACAAAGTAATAAATTTGCAGCAACCACAGAGGTTAAGTATCTGGGCTCCATACCATGATACCACCTTTATCCAGAAGGAATGACATACACTAAGGGGCGCTACTCCCTAGAACCTTGCCGCATCCTTCCTGTTTTGACCATTTCCGGGGTGTGAGGCTCGACGAAGTCTCGTCCACAAAGCTACGCTTTGTCACAAAGCCATGCTTCGGGTCAAACAAATGATCAAAGAGATGATCACAAAGATATAAGATCAAACAAATGATCATATCGCAAATGATCAATCAACGATCATTTCACAGCAACACTCAGCATGCCACATTACCAAATTGGGATATATCGCTGATAAATTTCAACTACATAACCTCTGAGCTCGTACGTCTCAGAGAAGGGTGTTAAGCTAAGAGAATAAATTCTCCGCCACCAACAGAGATGTATTTGAAAGAAATCGGCTTTATATCTCAAAGTGTAATGTCAGACATGTATCCATACAAGTCTGTTCCGGGTTCGAACAGAACCGAAGGCACTTCTCACGAAGCCCTTGCAAATCCGGATAATTTCCAATCACGTCCGGACTTCCCGTCACTAAGGGTGATAAAACCTCTATATCGGGGATCAGCCGATGCAGAGTAACTCGACGGTAATCCTTCCGTTCTCAAAAATATCCGGTCTTCAACACCGGTCTTCAAATGCGATCCATAACGACGTATCACATATTCGGAATGGGTTATACGACCCAAAGGTCCTTTCCCGGCTAACCCGAATAGTGAGCGCAATTTAAAATCATATGGATATGGGATTTCAGTTAAGTCACAACTTAAAACCCAAAATCTTTCTTCAAATGGTTTAACAACTTACCATTTTCAAATCTTTAAACAAAAAGATTCATTTTAAACAACCTTCAATGGTTTAAACAATTTCCACACTTTAATCTTTTAAACAAAAGATTCATTCACAGATTTTCCAAATTAATTTCCATTTCAATTTGATTAACTCGTTAAATCTTTAAAATTTAACTTATAGCTTTCAAAACAATCCCATTTCAAATGATTTAAACCAATCATTATTTTAAATCTGTTAAAAATAAATAGATTCAATTCATAGCTTTTCAAAACAATTTATTCATAACTTTTCAAAACAATTTATTCATAACTTGGAAAACCATTTTCAATTCAATATTGAAATTCCTTTAATTAAACTGGAATTTCATTTCTTATCTGAAAGCTTTTATTCTTTTAAAACAACAGTTTTTATTTCGGAAAATCTGATTCATCCATACGAGTTGAAATCCTTGGGTTAAGTTCAAATTCTCAAAATTACATTTTTTAAATGGTTTAAATTCAGATAAACACATTTATAACATTTTCAATCCCTAGTTTCAAATCATAGGATTCAATTTCAAACTTGAATTCAAATTTAAATCAAATTATTTAAATTTTCAAAACTCGATTAAGTTATTCAAAATAACTTTTATCTTTGAAATTCCATTTCAAAAGCTTTTCACTTTAAACCCAAATTTCCAATTTCAAAATCAATTGAAATTAAAATTTCAATTTCAAAAACATCAAATTTAAATTATCTGTGACTTAACCGATTTCCATGTGAAATCCATATTTGTGTGTGTAAAAGTGTAGTCCAGGGGTTTAACACAATAGTGCAACACAATGAATCATCACATATCAGAATACAGAAATATAGTTGATACGCGATATAACTATATCGCTTATCTTTTACTCACAGATCACAGATATATATAAATTTCAGATAAATAAACTACAGTAAAGATTACACACAAATCAGAATATATCACAAAGCATCACAGATCAGGAAATATCAAACAATTCAATCATCCAATCAAATCCAAATATTCATAAGTAAGGTCAGTTAATTATCTGATTTATTCAAATTTGATTAATTACTTATGAATTTCAAATCCGGGTTAATTAATTGTTAATTAATTACAAACCAATATAATTAATTATCCTTTAAATCATTTATTAACTAACCATTAATAATTAATAAATTATTCTTAAATTAATTATCCTTAATTAATCACATTGATTAATTAGCCCTTAATTTATTATCTTTCCTTAATCACCTTCATTAATTTATAATTCCTTAATTAATTAACTTAATTAATTAATCCTTAATGACCCATTAATTATTTAATTAATTCAAGTTTTTAAATGTAACTTATTAATTTAATGAATCCAAATCATTAAATTCAAACTTAAGGATTTTTAACTAAATTTCTTCTTAAATTTCAAATCATTAAAATATGCTTTACTCTTACTTATTTACATCATTTAAAGTTATAAACCTTGTTTAATTTCAAAACCTAAGATTCAAATCTCAAATTGAATTTAGATTTAAAATCTTAATTTAAACTGGGTTTTAAGTTTGTTTCAGATTTTACACTATAGTTTTGAAATCGAGAAGACTGCCAGGCTTAATTAAACTGGCAACACGAACCTGACCCGAGACCTCCCCTATTTCCCTTCGAGTCGAACATCAGAAAACTTCGGCCCACTCTTAAATTTACTCGAGAAAACTCGACTACTACTCCTGCTACACCCAGACTTCTCATCATCCACCAGAGAATCACCGTGCACGTGGACGTCACCGCGCCTCCGCTCCATTGACCATCGCGATCGCCAGCAAGTCGCGCTTCATCCCCCCATTCGATAGCGATAATTGACTCGATGCCAACGACCCTAGAACGAAATCGAGCTACTCCACACCCACCTGGAAATATGAACATCATCACCAATCGAACCTGTCAACGCCAAGTTCATGATTCTCCGACCATCTGAGTGCCTCCACCTTCGGCCCTAGCTTCGACTTCCTCTCCTCTACCATTTCCCAAACCCTGGCCTCACTCGATCACCTGTCGACGATGGACGAAGCAAAATTCGAAGCTTAACGCAAATTAGGTTTAAAAACCCAAATCACCTCACCGTAGTTGCCACGACGATCGTTCAGCACTTCCACCATTTTTCCCATACTTACTGATACCACCTCCACCTTCACCCAAGATCCCGACCACCAAAGACCTCGTGATCATCTGATATTGCCCAAAAATCCCTTTTCCAGTAAATTCCCAAATCCTCATTCATATCAATACTAAAATTTGAGATTTATAGTTTAAAAATCCTAACTTTTGAAGGTGATTCAAGATATAGAATTGAATTAACATTTTGTTACATTCGAATTTTAACATATGTTCTCCTTTTTACTGTAAAACTTAATTAAACTGAAGCCATGTTCCTCAGTCATGTTTTAAACCATTTTCAGATTTTGATTTTAGTGTAAACAAATTTATTTAGTTTAAAAAATCTTGAGTTTTAAGTTTAGCATCTTGTTTTGTTGAGAATCAAAGCTTAGAGATGATTTAAGTAAGAATAAATTGAGTTTGATGAAAATATGGGGCCTGTACCAAATTCAGAATCATAGAGCATCTCAAAACATATGCAACTGAAGCATAGACAAACAGTTTATAAATGAAGATCGAACTGTTTAATTAACTCTAAAACTCTTAAAAATTAAGTTTACTCACAGATTCACAGGCAATTAAAAATAAAAATAAAAACTGGTTTTAGAAAAATTTGAAGTTGCTAACCTGAACTTGATGTTTGAAAGCAGAGAACTGTTTTAAACTTTGATCTGGAATTTTTTTTATTTAGCCTCACTTGATTTAAGTTGAAGTTGTTTGCTTGATCTTCTTTACATTGCTTCAAGTTTGTAACTTCCAGATTTGATATTACTTCAGATTTCCTTTTCTTGAATCTGTCTTGTTGTATAAATTGGATCTTTGCTTTAATTTGAAATGGTATTTACTTCATTCATTTTTCTTTCTTTCCAGGCTTGCTTAACTTTGATGAGCGAAAATGAAATGAAGAAGTTTGATACAAATAAAAGAGGTGTGCAGGTGATATTATTATTGTTTGTACAGGTGATAATATTTTATACAAAGCAGGACAAGGATATCTTCTTAATAAGGTGGCTGAAATGTTTTATTATATCTCGAATTGACTATTGTTTATGCTAGCATTAAATGCAAAGTACTTTATGTACATTTTTTTTTCGGCTGAGAGATGATTCTTGTACATGCTGAGAAATGGCATTGCATGCTTATGTCCTTCATGTATCATACTTGTCCCCTTGTATATACTTTGCTTTGTTTATGATTTTCTAGCCTGCATACTTATTTTACAACTACAAATTTGCTTGCCTTTGAACTACTTACAGGTTTACTAATTATTTATACAAACCTGTTTTGATTTTGTACTTTATATATATATACTTGCCTTTGCTTATTTGTTTGTATACTTTAACTTGCTTGATTAAATTTATAGGCTCTTGTAGTTATTTTGTTACCTTTTCTTTTGTCTTTGTCTTTTTTTTCTTTTGTTGCTTATATGTGTATTTGTTTGTATGCATACATTTGTTTACTTTGTTGCATTTGCATTCATTCACTATTTTTACAAAACCCAATTTGAATTCAGTTTCAAATACATTTCTCAAGTAATTCAAAATTCAACTAACATTTTTTTTATATTTAATATTTAAACCATTTATTTAAGACTTAAATTCAAATCAAATATATACGTATATATTCAAATTTACTCATGCATGCCCGTATACATATATATACAATATTTTAAAGTTACAAAATGATTTATACCAAATTCGGGGAAACTCGCAATCAATATATCATTTAATTTAACAATTTTAATTCAAAATTAAATTAATTATCAGTTTAAATTTATATAAAATCCGGGGTCGTTACAGACTTCCCCCCTTAAAAGAATTTCGTCCTCGAAATTGCCAAGGAGACACAAAGATAGATGAAGAATATTTCATCAAATCAAACTGAATATTTATTCTGCATCTGGCTTATCAAATCAGAATATCAATAATAGATACAAGAACGAATCCGTTTTAACACTTCAGAAGATACTCGGGTTATCTAGATCTACGAAATATGCAATGGCATCGGTCAGTTCAAAGGAATAACTAACCATTCGTAGAATATACTGGGACCCAAAAGAATAGATAGATATATGGATACAATTTTAAAACTTTTAGTTTAGAACTAAATTATACCTATCAACCCTAATAACCAAAGCAAACAAGGCAACCAATACATCCAAACAAACAATTCTGGCCTATCTGGAGTTTATGTCCCATTTTAATATATCGAATCTCCTTTCTGGATTTACCAGAAACTATCGAAGAATTGAGAAAAGATGCTGAACAAAAGAGATTGATAGAGAAAAGATTACTTCCTTATTGTTACAGGGTATTGACCATTTATAATCGTATTCCCCTGTCCCCTATCTCGTCCTCTTCTCGCACTCATACTCACTATCAGTGGATAGTAAGAGAATTTACTGAGGCATTCGAACGGATATCTGAGAATTACTCATTCTAGGGTATACTTCACTCTATCTCTAATGAGCTACTTAACGTGTTATACTCCTGAGCTAAAGTTCAACCTTAGCTCTGATACCAAATGTCAAGACCCAAAAGTCGACCTTCGAAAATCGGCACCCGTACTTCACTTGTACTCAAAATGCCGTAGATTCAAATTCCGAATCTGGTTCTCGGGAGCTTATAACACAGTTAAGTAAATAACACAGCGGAAGAAAAGAATAATACATTGATATATAATATCTGATACAACAGAGTGATACAATGAATATCAATATACATCAGAGATATGATACAAGAAATAGCAGCGGAAAAGAAAAATAGATAACATCAGCAACAGATAGAATATCTCCAATAGAATGCTCCAATCCATAGCTAGCGAAAAGAAAGGTCAGTCGTCCAAGGACTGACTAGCTCCAGATAATCTACTCAACCTGAATATCTGAGAAACCCAACTCTAGACTGCCCGTGTGGAAAATAGTGGGCACCCAGAGTTTAGGAAGGGAACAATAAACTCCGGATCAGTCATGGGACTGGTGTGAGCAACAAAAACAGTTTATCTTTAAACAAACACAAAAGGGTTTAAACATTGAAATCCGCAATGCTTTTAGAAAATGAAACTACCATAAGGCCTCCCGCCACACACACAATGCAAACGCAGAATTGGAGGAGATTTCTCCTTATGATAGTCAAAGATGCTTACTACGCAAAATCAAATCATTTTGGATATTATTATTAGTGCATAGTGGAAAACATTTCGAAAGTAGAATATAAATCTTAGCCAGCATAGGTACCATTATATTATGCCTGCTATAGCTGCCTCCTGAGGAGACAGGTTATACAATTGAAATCGTAAAGGCTCGTATTGTTTCTTTGGATTTCCAACAAATGGTCAGGCTAAGGAACTTCCTTTTCCACGATGGGTACGTCCCTGGAATAGACGACCCGAGAACCTAACCGGATCTCTGCCAACACAAGGCCGGGTTACCTCTGCAAAAATAGGTAACTACTGACACGTGTATGCCATCCCCCGATCGTCACCGATCTTCCCGAGGATCCCCGATTCGCAACAACCACAAAGTAATAAATTTGCAGCAACCACAGAGGTTAAGTATCTGGGCTCCATACCATGATACCACCTTTATCCAGAAGGAATGACATACACTAAGGGGCGCTACTCCCTAGAACCTTGCCGCATCCTTCCTATTTTGACCATTTCCGGGGTGTGAGGCTCGACGAAGTCTCGTCCACAAAGCTACGCTTTGTCACAAAGCCATGCTTCGGGTCAAACAAATGATCAAAGAGATGATCACAAAGATATAAGATCAAACAAATGATCATATCGCAAATGATCAATCAACGATCATTTCACAGCAACACTCAGCATGCCACATTACCAAATTGGGATATATCGCTGATAAATTTCAACTACATAACCTCTGAGCTCGTACGTCTCAAAGAAGGGTGTTAAGCTAAGAGAATAAATTCTCCGCCACCAACAGAGATGTATTTGAAAGAAATCGGCTTTATATCTCAAAGTGTAATGTCAGACATGTATCCATACAAGTCTGTTCCGGGTTCGAACAGAACCGAAGGCACTTCTCACGAAGCCCTTGCAAATCTGGATAATTTCCAATCACGTCCGGACTTCCCGTCACTAAGGGTGATAAAACCTCTATATCGGGGATCAGCCGATGCAGAGTAACTCGACGGTAATCCTTCCGTTCTCAAAAATATCCGGTCTTCAACACCGGTCTTCAAATGCGATCCATAACGACGTATCACATATTCGGAATGGGTTATACGACCCAAAGGTCCTTTCCCGGCTAACCCGAATAGTGAGCGCAATTTAAAATCATTTGGATATGGGATTTCAATTAAGTCACAACTTAAAACCCAAAATCTTCCTTCAAATGGTTTAACAACTTACCATTTTCAAATCTTTAAACAAAAAGATTCATTTTAAACAACCTTCAATGGTTTAAACAATTTCCACACTTTAATCTTTTAAACAAAAGATTTATTCACAGATTTTCCAAATTAATTTCCATTTCAATTTGATTAACTCGTTAAATCTTTAAGATTTAACTTATAGCTTTCAAAACAATCCCATTTCAAATGATTTAAACCAATCATTATTTTAAATCTGTTAAAAATAAATAGATTCAATTCATAGCTTTTCAAAACAATTTATTCATAACTTTTCAAAACAATTTATTCATAACTTGGAAAACCATTTTCAATTCAATATTGAAATTCCTTTAATTAAACTGGAATTTCATTTCTTATCTGAAAGCTTTTATTCTTTTAAAACAACAGTTTTTATTTCGGAAAATCTGATTCATCCATACGAGTTGAAATCCTTGGGTTAAGTTCAAATTCTCAAAATTACATTTTTTAAATGGTTTAAATTCAGATAAACACATTTATAACATTTTCAATCCCTAGTTTCAAATCATAGGATTCAATTTCAAACTTGAATTCAAATTTAAATCAAATTATTTAAATTTTCAAAACTCGATTAAGTTATTCAAAATAACTTTTATCTTTGAAATTCCATTTCAAAAGCTTTTCACTTTAAACCCAAATTTCCAATTTCAAAATCAATTGAAATTAAAATTTCAATTTCAAAAACATCAAATTTAAATTATCTGTGACTTAACCGATTTCCATGTGAAATCCATATTTGTGTGTGTAAAAGTGTAGTCCAGGGGTTTAACACAATAGTGCAACACAATGAATCATCACATATCAGAATACAGAAATATAGTTGATACGCGATATAACTATATCGCTTATCTTTTACTCACAGATCACAGATATATATAAATTTCAGATAAATAAACTACAGTAAAGATTACACACAAATCAGAATATATCACAAAGCATCACAGATCAGGAAATATCAAACAATTCAATCATCCAATCAAATCCAAATATTCATAAGTAAGGTCAGTTAATTATCTGATTTATTCAAATTTGATTAATTACTTATGAATTTCAAATCCGGGTTAATTAATTGTTAATTAATTACAAACCAATATAATTAATTATCCTTTAAATCATTTATTAACTAACCATTAATAATTAATAAATTATTCTTAAATTAATTATCCTTAATTAATCACATTGATTAATTAGCCCTTAATTTATTATCTTTCCTTAATCACCTTCATTAATTTATAATTCCTTAATTAATTAACTTAATTAATTAATCCTTAATGACCCATTAATTATTTAATTAATTCAAGTTTTTAAATGTAACTTATTAATTTAATGAATCCAAATCATTAAATTCAAACTTAAGGATTTTTAACTAAATTTCTTCTTAAATTTCAAATCATTAAAATATGCTTTACTCTTACTTATTTACATCATTTAAAGTTATAAACCTTGTTTAATTTCAAAACCTAAGATTCAAATCTCAAATTGAATTTAGATTTAAAATCTTAATTTAAACTGGGTTTTAAGTTTGTTTCAGATTTTACACTATAGTTTTGAAATCGAGAAGACTGCCAGGCTTAATTAAACTGGCAACACGAACCTGACCCGAGACCTCCCCTATTTCCCTTCGAGTCGAACATCAGAAAACTTCGGCCCACTCTTAAATTTACTCGAGAAAACTCGACTACTACTCCTGCTACACCCAGACTTCTCATCATCCACCAGAGAATCACCGTGCACGTGGACGTCACCGCGCCTCCGCTCCATTGACCATCGCGATCGCCAGCAAGTCGCGCTTCATCCCCCCATTCGATAGCGATAATTGACTCGATGCCAACGACCCTAGAACGAAATCGAGCTACTCCACACCCACCTGGAAATATGAACATCATCACCAATCGAACCTGTCAACGCCAAGTTCATGATTCTCCGACCATCTGAGTGCCTCCACCTTCGGCCCTAGCTTCGACTTCCTCTCCTCTACCATTTCCCAAACCCTGGCCTCACTCGATCACCTGTCGACGATGGACGAAGCAAAATTCGAAGCTTAACGCAAATTAGGTTTAAAAACCCAAATCACCTCACCGTAGTTGCCACGACGATCGTTCAGCACTTCCACCATTTTTCCCATACTTACTGATACCACCTCCACCTTCACCCAAGATCCCGACCACCAAAGACCTCGTGATCATCTGATATTGCCCAAAAATCCCTTTTCCAGTAAATTCCCAAATCCTCATTCATATCAATACTAAAATTTGAGATTTATAGTTTAAAAATCCTAACTTTTGAAGGTGATTCAAGATATAGAATTGAATTAACATTTTGTTACATTCGAATTTTAACATATGTTCTCCTTTTTACTGTAAAACTTAATTAAACTGAAGCCATGTTCCTCAGTCATGTTTTAAACCATTTTCAGATTTTGATTTTAGTGTAAACAAATTTATTTAGTTTAAAAAATCTTGAGTTTTAAGTTTAGCATCTTGTTTTGTTGAGAATCAAAGCTTAGAGATGATTTAAGTAAGAATAAATTGAGTTTGATGAAAATATGGGGCCTGTACCAAATTCAGAATCATAGAGCATCTCAAAACATATGCAACTGAAGCATAGACAAACAGTTTATAAATGAAGATCGAACTGTTTAATTAACTCTAAAACTCTTAAAAATTAAGTTTACTCACAGATTCACAGGCAATTAAAAATAAAAATAAAAACTGGTTTTAGAAAAATTTGAAGTTGCTAACCTGAACTTGATGTTTGAAAGCAGAGAACTGTTTTAAACTTTGATCTGGAATTTTTTTTATTTAGCCTCACTTGATTTAAGTTGAAGTTGTTTGCTTGATCTTCTTTACATTGCTTCAAGTTTGTAACTTCCAGATTTGATATTACTTCAGATTTCCTTTTCTTGAATCTGTCTTGTTGTATAAATTGGATCTTTGCTTTAATTTGAAATGGTATTTACTTCATTCATTTTTCTTTCTTTCCAGGCTTGCTTAACTTTGATGAGCGAAAATGAAATGAAGAAGTTTGATACAAATAAAAGAGGTGTGCAGGTGATATTATTATTGTTTGTACAGGTGATAATATTTTATACAAAGCAGGACAAGGATATCTTCTTAATAAGGTGGCTGAAATGTTTTATTATATCTCGAATTGACTATTGTTTATGCTAGCATTAAATGCAAAGTACTTTATGTACATTTTTTTTTCGGCTGAGAGATGATTCTTGTACATGCTGAGAAATGGCATTGCATGCTTATGTCCTTCATGTATCATACTTGTCCCCTTGTATATACTTTGCTTTGTTTATGATTTTCTAGCCTGCATACTTATTTTACAACTACAAATTTGCTTGCCTTTGAACTACTTACAGGTTTACTAATTATTTATACAAACCTGTTTTGATTTTGTACTTTATATATATATACTTGCCTTTGCTTATTTGTTTGTATACTTTAACTTGCTTGATTAAATTTATAGGCTCTTGTAGTTATTTTGTTACCTTTTCTTTTGTCTTTGTCTTTTTTTTCTTTTGTTGCTTATATGTGTATTTGTTTGTATGCATACATTTGTTTACTTTGTTGCATTTGCATTCATTCACTATTTTTACAAAACCCAATTTGAATTCAGTTTCAAATACATTTCTCAAGTAATTCAAAATTCAACTAACATTTTTTTTATATTTAATATTTAAACCATTTATTTAAGACTTAAATTCAAATCAAATATATACGTATATATTCAAATTTACTCATGCATGCCCGTATACATATATATACAATATTTTAAAGTTACAAAATGATTTATACCAAATTCGGGGAAACTCGCAATCAATATATCATTTAATTTAACAATTTTAATTCAAAATTAAATTAATTATCAGTTTAAATTTATATAAAATCCGGGGTCGTTACAGACTTCCCCCCTTAAAAGAATTTCGTCCTCGAAATTGCCAAGGAGACACAAAGATAGATGAAGAATATTTCATCAAATCAAACTGAATATTTATTCTGCATCTGGCTTATCAAATCAGAATATCAATAATAGATACAAGAACGAATCCGTTTTAACACTTCAGAAGATACTCGGGTTATCTAGATCTACGAAATATGCAATGGCATCGGTCAGTTCAAAGGAATAACTAACCATTCGTAGAATATACTGGGACCCAAAAGAATAGATAGATATATGGATACAATTTTAAAACTTTTAGTTTAGAACTAAATTATACCTATCAACCCTAATAACCAAAGCAAACAAGGCAACCAATACATCCAAACAAACAATTCTGGCCTATCTGGAGTTTATGTCCCATTTTAATATATCGAATCTCCTTTCTGGATTTACCAGAAACTATCGAAGAATTGAGAAAAGATGCTGAACAAAAGAGATTGATAGAGAAAAGATTACTTCCTTATTGTTACAGGGTATTGACCATTTATAATCGTATTCCCCTGTCCCCTATCTCGTCCTCTTCTCGCACTCATACTCACTATCAGTGGATAGTAAGAGAATTTACTGAGGCATTCGAACGGATATCTGAGAATTACTCATTCTAGGGTATACTTCACTCTATCTCTAATGAGCTACTTAACGTGTTATACTCCTGAGCTAAAGTTCAACCTTAGCTCTGATACCAAATGTCAAGACCCAAAAGTCGACCTTCGAAAATCGGCACCCGTACTTCACTTGTACTCAAAATGCCGTAGATTCAAATTCCGAATCTGGTTCTCGGGAGCTTATAACACAGTTAAGTAAATAACACAGCGGAAGAAAAGAATAATACATTGATATATAATATCTGATACAACAGAGTGATACAATGAATATCAATATACATCAGAGATATGATACAAGAAATAGCAGCGGAAAAGAAAAATAGATAACATCAGCAACAGATAAAATATCTCCAATAGAATGCTCCAATCCATAGCTAGCGAAAAGAAAGGTCAGTCGTCCAAGGACTGACTAGCTCCAGATAATCTACTCAACCTGAATATCTGAGAAACCCAACTCTAGACTGCCCGTGTGGAAAATAGTGGGCACCCAGAGTTTAGGAAGGGAACAATAAACTCCGGATCAGTCATGGGACTGGTGTGAGCAACAAAAACAGTTTATCTTTAAACAAACACAAAAGGGTTTAAACATTGAAATCCGCAATGCTTTTAGAAAATGAAACTACCATAAGGCCTCCCGCCACACACACAATGCAAACGCAGAATTGGAGGAGATTTCTCCTTATGATAGTCAAAGATGCTTACTACGCAAAATCAAATCATTTTGGATATTATTATTAGTGCATAGTGGAAAACATTTCGAAAGTAGAATATAAATCTTAGCCAGCATAGGTACCATTATATTATGCCTGCTATAGCTGCCTCCTGAGGAGACAGGTTATACAATTGAAATCGTAAAGGCTCGTATTGTTTCTTTGGATTTCCAACAAATGGTCAGGCTAAGGAACTTCCTTTTCCACGATGGGTACGTCCCTGGAATAGACGACCCGAGAACCTAACCGGATCTCTGCCAACACAAGGCCGGGTTACCTCTGCAAAAATAGGTAACTACTGACACGTGTATGCCATCCCCCGATCGTCACCGATCTTCCCGAGGATCCCCGATTCGCAACAACCACAAAGTAATAAATTTGCAGCAACCACAGAGGTTAAGTATCTGGGCTCCATACCATGATACCACCTTTATCCAGAAGGAATGACATACACTAAGGGGCGCTACTCCCTAGAACCTTGCCGCATCCTTCCTATTTTGACCATTTCCGGGGTGTGAGGCTCGACGAAGTCTCGTCCACAAAGCTACGCTTTGTCACAAAGCCATGCTTCGGGTCAAACAAATGATCAAAGAGATGATCACAAAGATATAAGATCAAACAAATGATCATATCACAAATGATCAATCAACGATCATTTCACAGCAACACTCAGCATGCCACATTACCAAATTGGGATATATCGCTGATAAATTTCAACTACATAACCTCTGAGCTCGTACGTCTCAAAGAAGGGTGTTAAGCTAAGAGAATAAATTCTCCGCCACCAACAGAGATGTATTTGAAAGAAATCGGCTTTATATCTCAAAGTGTAATGTCAGACATGTATCCATACAAGTCTGTTCCGGGTTCGAACAGAACCGAAGGCACTTCTCACGAAGCCCTTGCAAATCTGGATAATTTCCAATCACGTCCGGACTTCCCGTCACTAAGGGTGATAAAACCTCTATATCGGGGATCAGCCGATGCAGAGTAACTCGACGGTAATCCTTCCGTTCTCAAAAATATCCGGTCTTCAACACCGGTCTTCAAATGCGATCCATAACGACGTATCACATATTCGGAATGGGTTATACGACCCAAAGGTCCTTTCCCGGCTAACCCGAATAGTGAGCGCAATTTAAAATCATTTGGATATGGGATTTCAATTAAGTCACAACTTAAAACCCAAAATCTTCCTTCAAATGGTTTAACAACTTACCATTTTCAAATCTTTAAACAAAAAGATTCATTTTAAACAACCTTCAATGGTTTAAACAATTTCCACACTTTAATCTTTTAAACAAAAGATTTATTCACAGATTTTCCAAATTAATTTCCATTTCAATTTGATTAACTCGTTAAATCTTTAAGATTTAACTTATAGCTTTCAAAACAATCCCATTTCAAATGATTTAAACCAATCATTATTTTAAATCTGTTAAAAATAAATAGATTCAATTCATAGCTTTTCAAAACAATTTATTCATAACTTTTCAAAACAATTTATTCATAACTTGGAAAACCATTTTCAATTCAATATTGAAATTCCTTTAATTAAACTGGAATTTCATTTCTTATCTGAAAGCTTTTATTCTTTTAAAACAACAGTTTTTATTTCGGAAAATCTGATTCATCCATACGAGTTGAAATCCTTGGGTTAAGTTCAAATTCTCAAAATTACATTTTTTAAATGGTTTAAATTCAGATAAACACATTTATAACATTTTCAATCCCTAGTTTCAAATCATAGGATTCAATTTCAAACTTGAATTCAAATTTAAATCAAATTATTTAAATTTTCAAAACTCGATTAAGTTATTCAAAATAACTTTTATCTTTGAAATTCCATTTCAAAAGCTTTTCACTTTAAACCCAAATTTCCAATTTCAAAATCAATTGAAATTAAAATTTCAATTTCAAAAACATCAAATTTAAATTATCTGTGACTTAACCGATTTCCACGTGAAATCCATATTTGTGTGTGTAAAAGTGTAGTTCAGGGGTTTAACACAATAGTGCAACACAATGAATCATCACATATCAGAATACAGAAATATAGTTGATACGCGATATAACTATATCGCTTATCTTTTACTCACAGATCACAGATATATATAAATTTTAGATAAATAAACTACAGTAAAGATTACACACAAATCAGAATATATCACAAAGCATCACAGATCAGGAAATATCAAACAATTCAATCATCCAATCAAATCCAAATATTCATAAGTAAGGTCAGTTAATTATCTGATTTATTCAAATTTGGTTAATTACTTATGAATTTCAAATCCGGGTTAATTAATCGTTAATTAATTACAAACCAATATAATTAATTATCCTTTAAATCATTTATTAACTAACCATTAATAATTAATAAATTATTCTTAAATTAATTATCCTTAATTAATCACATTGATTAATTAGCCCTTAATTTATTATCTTTCCTTAATCACCTTCATTAATTTATAATTCCTTAATTAATTAACTTAATTAATTAATCCTTAATGACCCATTAATTATTTAATTAATTCAAGTTTTTAAATGTAACTTATTAATTTAATGAATCCAAATCATTAAATTCAAACTTAAGGATTTTTAACTAAATTTCTTCTTAAATTTCAAATCATTAAAATATGCTTTACTCTTACTTATTTACATCATTTAAAGTTATAAACCTTGTTTAATTTCAAAACCTAAGATTCAAATCTCAAATTGAATTTAGATTTAAAATCTTAATTTAAACTGGGTTTTAAGTTTGTTTCAGATTTTACACTATACTTTTGAAATCGAGAAGACTGCCAGGCTTAATTAAACTGGCAACACGAACCTGACCCGAGACCTCCCCTATTTCCCTTCGAGTCGAACATCAGAAAACTTCGGCCCACTCTTAAATTTACTCGAGAAAACTCGACTACTACTCCTGCTACACCCAGACTTCTCATCATCCACCAGAGAATCACCGTGCACGTGCACGTCACCGCGCCTCCGCTCCATTGACCATCGCGATCGCCAGCAAGTCGCGCTTCATCCCCCCATTCGATAGTGATAATTGACTCGATGCCAACGACCCTAGAACGAAATCGAGCTACTCCACACCCACCTGGAAATATGAACATCATCACCAATCGAACCTGTCAACGCCAAGTTCATGATTCTCCGACCATCTGAGTGCCTCCACCTTCGGCCCTAGCTTCGACTTCCTCTCCTCTACCATTTCCCAAACCCTGGCCTCACTCGATCACCTGTCGACGATGGACGAAGCAAAATTCGAAGCTTAACGCAAATTAGGTTTAAAAACCCAAATCACCTCACCGTAGTTGCCACGACGATCGTTCAGCACTTCCACCATTTTTCCCAAACTTACTGATACCACCTCCACCTTCACCCAAGATCCCGACCACCAAAGACCTCGTGATCATCTGATATTGCCCAAAATCCCTTTTCCAGTAAATTCCCAAATCCTCATTCATATCAATACTAAAATTTGAGATTTATAGTTTAAAAATCCTAACTTTTGAAGGTGATTCAAGATATAGAATTGAATTAACATTTTGTTACATTCGAATTTTAACATATGTTCTCCTTTTTACTGTAAAACTTAATTAAACTGAAGCCATGTTCCTCAGTCATGTTTTAAACCATTTTCAGATTTTGATTTTAGTGTAAACAAATTTATTTAGTTTAAAAAATCTTGAGTTTTAAGTTTAGCATCTTGTTTTGTTGAGAATCAAAGCTTAGAGATGATTTAAGTAAGAATAAATTGAGTTTGATGAAAATATGGGGCCTGTACCAAATTCAGAATCATAGAGCATCTCAAAACATATGCAACTGAAGCATAGACAAACAGTTTATAAATGAAGATCGAACTATTTAATTAACTCTAAAACTCTTAAAAATTAAGTTTACTCACAGATTCACAGGCAATTAAAAATAAAAAGAAAAACTGGTTTTAGAAAAATTTGAAGTTGCTCACCTGAACTTGATGTTTGAAAGCAGAGAACTGTTTTAAACTTTGATCTGGAATTTTTTTTATTTAGCCTCACTTGATTTAAGTTGAAGTTGTTTGCTTGATCTTCTTTACATTGCTTCAAGTTTGTAACTTCCAGATTTGATATTACTTCAGATTTCCTTTTCTTGAATCTGTCTTGTTGTATAAATTGGATCTTTGCTTTAATTTGAAATGGTATTTACTTCATTCATTTTTCTTTCTTTCCAGGCTTGCTTAACTTTGATGAGCGAAAATGAAATGAAGAAGTTTGATACAAATAAAAGAGGTGTGCAGGTGATATTATTATTGTTTGTACAGGTGATAATATTTTATACAAAGCAGGACAAGGATATCTTCTTAATAAGGTGGCTGAAATGTTTTATAATATCTCGAATTGACTATTGTTTATGCTAGCATTAAATGCAAAGTACTTTATGTACATTTTTTTTTCGACTGAGAGATGATTCTTGTACATGCTGAGAAATGGCATTGCATGCTTATGTCCTTCATGTATCATACTTGTCCCCTTGTATATACTTTGCTTTGTTTATGATTTTCTAGCCTGCATACTTATTTTACAACTACAAATTTGCTTGCCTTTGAACTACTTACAGGTTTACTAATTATTTATACAAACCTGTTTTGATTTTGTACTTTATATATATATACTTGCCTTTGCTTATTTGTTTGTATACTTTAACTTGCTTGATTAAATTTACAGGCTCTTGTAGTTATTTTGTTACCTTTTCTTTTGTCTTTGTCTTTTTTTTCTTTTGTTGCTTATATGTGTATTTGTTTGTATGCATACATTTGTTTACTTTGTTGCATTTGCATTCATTCACTATTTTTACAAAACCCAATTTGAATTCAGTTTCAAATACATTTCTCAAGTAATTCAAAATTCAACTAACATTTTTTTTATATTTAATATTTAAACCATTTATTTAAGACTTAAATTCAAATCAAATATATACGTATATATTCAAATTTACTCATGCATGCCCGTATACATATATATACAATATTTTAAAGTTACAAAATGATTTATACCAAATTCGGGGAAACTCGCAATCAATATATCATTTAATTTAACAATTTTAATTCAAAAATTAAATTAATTATCAGTTTAAATTTATATAAAATCCGGGGTCGTTACATAACTATCTCAAGAACTTCACGACCTAGCAGTGTTGCGACCTAAAAGATGCTTGCGACCTAACTACTGAAGATGCTTGCGACCTAAAGCCTGAAGTGATCTAGCAACTTAACAGCCTAACGAGCTAAAAGCAGAGAAAGGAATGCGACCTACTATAGGTCGTTCACGACCTACTATAGGTCGTTCACGACCTACTACTTGCTCGGATGGAAACAAAAGCAACTCAATCAGGCTGCCTTCCCTAAGTCGCATATGGACTGCGACCTATCTTAGGTCGCTCGCGACCTACGACCTAACTTAGGTCGTACGCGACCTAAGACCTTAGGAAAATTTCCAGAATCCAAATCAGCTCCTATAAATACCCCACCACTTCCAACATAACGGGGACTTTTGGCCTTTCATTTCTTCAAGCGCCGTTACTCTGTCGAAGTCTCCATTCATCCAGCAATCAAAGATCCTCAAACATTCAAGACGCTACAACAATCTTCAATAGATAATTCCTTACATCCAACATGGATTCATCGAATTTCATCGACGAAGATTGAGCTAGTAGTCAAGATTGTTTCTTTTGATCAAATTGTATTGTTTTGATAAGAGATTTGTACCGATTTGTAACCGAATTCAGTAATAAAGAGATTCAAAGTGGACGTAGGCTTAATCTCAAGCCGAACCACTATAAATTGTTGTCTTTTACTGCTTTTCTACCAGTTTACTGCTTAAATTCTGTTCCCGTCACACGGGTGGTGCTTTCACGATTCTATTACACACACCGGGTGTTAGCATTCACTTTTTAGCATTAACATTTTGGTGCTTTCACTGAGAACCCAACTCAGGCGATCATCCACCGTTGCTTCGCAAAGATTCATAAAAAGAACCTCTCTTAAAAACCAGATCCGAAATAATGGCTCCTGGAAGAAGAGGTAGACCTATCAGATCTGGAAATGCTCATGAAGGGACTTCCTCCTCCCCAACCGCAGACCAAGCAACTCCTACCTTTGGAGTCACCAGGGCTGAATTGGATGACGTAGTTTCTGGATTATACCAACAAATTGAAACTCAAAACGCTTTGATGATGGATAGGATAACTGCCTTGCTCGGGGCAAATCGTCACCCAGAAAACCATCAAACCACCCTTCCTGAAATGCCACCTTTCCAAGCTGCTGGTTCTATGCCGCAACCAACTTGTCGTGAACATATGCCCGGACAAACTTCTGAGGGAAGAACTGATGCTTGCCCGAAGGTGTTTTTGAACAATAAAGAGTACCTGTCTGAAATGGTTGGCCGCATCATGAAAGAGAGCATGCAAAGGGAAGAGGATGAGGCTGACTGGGGATTCGCGCCAAGCAGAACTCCGTTTACTGAAAGGATCCTGAGAGCGGAGTTTCCAAGGAAATTTGCACCTCCTACTATCCAAGCCTATAGGGGAGCGGGTGACCCTAATCATTTCCTATACAAATACGATTGGCATATGACCGGTGCAAGAGCATCAGATGAGATCAAATGTCGATACTTTCCAGTATACCTGGAAGGTGTGGCTTTACTTTGGTTCACAAAGCTTCCAGTTCGGTCTGTAGATAAGTTCTCCGACTTAACGCAAAAGTTTAAAGAACAGTTCAGATTGTATGCTTCAAAAGCTAAGGATATAATGTCACTGTCTAACCTTGAACAAGCGCCCGGAGAATCAATCAAATCTTTCTTGAGCCGTTTCAATATAGCTTTAGCCGAAGTAGAAAATGCGGAACCACGCATGATCCTGACTTATTTGATGCGAGCCATTGATAAATCAAGTCAATTTGGAATATGGCTAAAGATGAAAGAACCGAACTCACTTGATAAATTTTATAAAAAGGCCGACGAGTTCATTCGCCTTGAAAGCCTTTCTACAACATCGAAAGTGGTTGCTGCCCAAACTAATAATAACAATGTCCCATCTAATAAAAGAGAATCTGAAAGTCAGAAAAGGGAGAATGAAGGAGGAAAGAGCCAGGGAAATGAAAAGAAACCTCACCGCTTTAATCCTTCGGATTATACTCCTTTAACTGATACACCAAGAAATATATTTTTTGCAACAAAGGACGTTGTCAGATATCCTAAGCCACCTGAGATGACGAGAGGTGCAAAGCGTAATGGAAAATTCTGCCAATTTCACAATCAACCTGGCCATGACACTGATCAATGTCGCCAATTAAAGAATGTGATTGAAGAATTGCTGGAGCAGGGTAAACTCCAACAATACGTTAAGAGAAGTGGAGTCGATCCAACTTCATCCACTCGGGATCAACAACGTCCTACCCACCAATCCGATTCTCTCAACAACACTGCAGTGCAAGAAACAGAAAAGCTTGTCATTAATGTTGTCACAGGAGTTCCACACCCAGCAGGCAGAAGTTGGGACGACTGCTAATTGTCCACAAAACTGCAACTGGGGCATCTTTCACTTTCTTTGGCATATAAATCCGAAGCTGCAAATCTAGTACAAATGGAAATCCAGCTTGGAGATTCTGAAACTACAATAACTAGCGTCCATTTTTTACATAGCAGCATTGCTTGAATTTGTAAAAATGATAATGGATGTGTAACTTCTGCATTGTAAACCGTTGAGAAATTAGCGTGACTGAATAATGAAAAACTATGCATTCTGTGTTTTCTATTATAAAATGCCTGTTATATTTCGATGTGTAAATACTCTAAATGTATTGCTAAAATGTCGATCTAATATTGCAGGTCATTAAAGCAGAGCTCACCCATCGCAAAGCTAAGCGAGCCTTACAAATCATTTATTAAAGCAAATACCAAGAAACAAAAAATTCCATATTCAAATCCTATACAAGAAGAACCTCACATAAAAAGTTGGCAACTTCACTGGGGCAAGCCTTCGTTAACCAGTTGTGATTGGCAATATGAACAAGCATCCAGCTAGGTAACTCGCGTCTGTCCCATGAAGTTATTCAACAGTGAAGTCCACTTCTTCGGATAAGGCAATTTACCTACAAAAGGAACAAAGATACGCTTGGAAATGATAATAAAAGATCGCTAATGGACAGATGATGGGAGAACATGGCCAAGAAAGCACGGAAGCAACCAAAAGGAATTTTGCTCCTCAATAAAAGGGCCGGTAGAACCACCGAAGGGACACCTTCCCAAGCAGAAGGAACAGGGCCCTCGCTAACTGATCGTGATGCATCCGATCAGGCAGCTTGCGTCCGTCCCGTGGATCTACTCGCCCCTGAGAAGAAACCTTCCTGGCACACCAACCAACCGATGCTCCTTCCCAAAGATCAACAAAGCCCTCTAACGAGGCACGCCAATAAATGAAAGTGCTTCTCTCAATAACAAGATTGGTGGAACCACCGGAGGGGCACCTTCCCAAGCTGAAGGAACAGGGCCCTTGTTAATTGATTGCGATCGTTTGTGCAAACGAACATCCAATCAAGCAACTTGCGTCCGCCCCGTGGATCCACTCAACCATGAGAAAGTAACTTCCAGGCAATTTCAAGACCTTTTCGGAGGCAAAAGCCCTTTTCGGAGGCACATTTCACCCGTGTAGAAGTGCAAAATGCTTCTCTTCGGAGACCCACTTCACCAGTGATGAAATGCTAAAAAGCCCTTTTCGGAGGCACATTTCACCCGTGTAGAAGTGCAAAATGCTTCTCTTTGGAGACCCACTTCACCAGTGATGAAATGCTAAAAAGCCCTTTTCGGAGGCACATTTCACCCGTGTAGAAGTGCAAAATGCTTCTCTTCGGAGACCCACTTCACCAGAGCTGAAATGCCAAAATTGCTTCTCTTCGGAGACCAAAATTGCTTCTCCTCGGAGACCAAAATTGCTTCTCTTCGGAGACCAAAATTGCTTCTCCTCGGAGACCAAAATTGCTTCTCTTCGGAGACCAAAATTGCTTCTCTTCGGAGACCAAAACTGCTTCTCTTCGGAGACCAAAATTGCTTCTCTTCGGAGACCAAAAAAACGCTTCTCTTCAGAGACCAAAAGACCTCTTCAGAGGCGTACTTCACCTTGCTTGAAGTACCAAAAATAAACCCTGTACTGGGGCACAAAATCAAAACCTTCTTCAGAAGCTCATTTCACTGTGCAGGAAAATTCACTTTTAAACAAATAAAAGTAATCATTCCCAAAAGTTGAAGTGTTCTTCAGGAAGAAAGAGAAAGTAAAAACTTCTCTAAAAACGAGATATACTCTATTAAAAGCAGAATGATTCTTCCCTTAAAAGTGGAGTAGTTATTCTCTGAAATAAGAGTATCAATCTTGAAGAAGCTAGAAATGTTGCAATGCACTTGCGGTATGGGGGCAACACTGTACGATTCGGTTACATGAATAAAGTAATATGCAAGCAACATACCGCGAGTTCATTACAATATCGTGAAAAATAGACGTGGAATAAATGCATTCTCAAAAAACAGATAAAGAATCATTTGTTCTACACTAAAAAAGAGAAACAGATGCATTCTCACATACACAAGAATTTGTACAAGTAAAATAGCTATTTTATTCAATATTATGGAAGCTTTTTACATTGTGCAGATTACAAAAAGGAGCGGAGACCGGTATCCGCACAATCTCCGGTCAATACAAAAAGCAGAAAAGACAAAATCAAACTCATTTCTCCTTCTTCCCACCCTTGGAGCTTTTACTTGGCCTGGTAATTAGTTTCGAAGGCCGTATCGGAGAAGAAGGAGAAAGAGACTCAGCCGGATCGACTTCTGCTTCATCTTCAGCAACAGAAGAACTCTTCTTTCCTTTCTTCGAAACCACACGTTTCCCCTTCTTCTTGGAAGAAGACACACTCCCCGGCGTAAGAAATGTGGAAAGTTTTGTGTCGTAGTCAAAAGACTGCTCCGGGGTCCTCTCGCTATCTTCCAGATCTTCTGCTTTCTGCTCCTCGGAAGCAGGTGGTTCGTCCAAACCTTGAAGGGCTGCTATCTGTTCTTCCTGTGATCCTGGTTGAGAAGCTGGAAGAGGAGTAACTTGAGAAGGAGGAGGAACGACAGCTGAAGAAGGAGAAATTGGTGCAGTTTCCGGCACGTCCGCTGCATAATAAAAGAAATCAAAATCAGCATTCTCCGAGGAAAAAGAAGACCGTGAATCGTCAAAGTTACCTGGAGAAGCCGGTTTAGCGAGATCAATCTCAAATTCCCGAGCTTGGAAGTCCTTCATTGCCTCTTCCTCTGTAGGAGTGGTCACAGTTTCTTTGTCAACCTTAGCGGGAGGCGTGGAATGAGAACTAGAGCCAGTAATATCCGCGTAAGCTAAAGCCGAAGTATAAGCAGGAGCTATAGGAGGTATTTCTCTCTCAGGAAGCTTCTCTCCAGTCGCCTCGGCCCGCACTCGGATAAGCTTCTCTTTTCCTTTGGCAAGGGCAGCGCAGTCGCTCTCACCTAAGTAGGTAGCTTGAAGATCTGCTTCAGCATAACCGGCACCGCCAAACAAGTTGATGATTGCCTCCCATACTTCCGCTAATGTGACTTCATATTCTGGTCCCAAAAATGAAAGGCTCCCACGCCCCAGGACGCAATGCATATAAAAGTCGAATAAAGACGCGTCAATGTTGGCTTTGGTTGCCTTTTGGGATTCTTCAGCCGCAGCCTTACCAGAGAGAGCTTCATCACGCTCTCTTTCAACTTTCAATAACTGGGATTGCAGCCTCGCAATTTCTAAGTCTCGAGAGCTGATTTTCTCCTGAAGTTGAGCAGCGTCATCACGATATTTTCTAGTAACATGCTGTTCTGCTTCAAGTTTTACTTCAGTATCTCGCTGAGCAGCATGGGCGTCTCGAACTTGTTTTTGAAGCATTTCTTCTTTCTGAGAATAAGAAGTGGAAGAAGTGGCGAGCTCATTTTTGAGTCTTTCAACTTCAGCTTCGAGCTTCCCATAATCATCGCTATTGCTTTTCATCTCCGCATCGTGCTGCTTACGCCATTTGTCCCATTCTGATTTATCGTTCTCCATGGTCATCATCGCCTCAAGGTTCATATGGTTGACCCTTTGAAGTTCATCAACCAGCTTCTGCCATCCAGACATTCTTTCAATGTCAAGCTTGACGACATCAACATTTCTCAGCATCGCCTGCTTATCAATGGGAACCAAGTCTAAGTCAAAACGGACTCCTTTTAAACACCAATTTGGAAATCAGCTCTGGAGTGCGGGAGGTCCGTCCCCGGCTTTATACTGAGGCCTATTAATAATTGCCTGGATGTCAGACTCCTTAAGGGTAGGAGAACCGGACGATGTATTAGGAGGAATAGAAGCGGTAGTCTTTTCCGAGATGTTAGATGTGTCTTTCTCACCAAGTCTGATCCGTTTGCTGGAATCATCAGAAGTATGACTCTTCCCCTTATCGTCGTAAGATTTCCTCTTGTAAGGATCGTCGCTTTTGCGGGAAGAGTCACGTCGCTCGTCTCTACTCCCATAGTGCTCTTCGTCTTCTCTCCGACGACGTTCTTCGTAAGCTCGTCTTTCGTGAGCCTTTCTAGCAGCCCTTTCCTCATCAGTTTCCTTCGGAGCGCCAATATAACTCCTAAAGTCATAAGCGTTGCGGCTTCCGTGACGCTGGAATTTGTCAAAGTAAGAGCCACTTCGCCCCATTGTAGAACCTGAAATTGAAGAAGAAAGGCAAGTCTTAGAAATTTTCAAATTTAAGGAGCTAAGTGCATATAAGTGCCAAAATCCTAAGTGTGTGTGGCGTGTGGGCTATGCGCGTCGAACTACAAACCACTTTTTTGTGTGGGAATGGTGACGGCTTGTATAAAAGGCGTTGTGGTTTGTTGCAAAGAAGAGGTTGCTTCGATGACAGAAGAGATTGCTTTAGAGGCATCATCTTTAAAGAGCTCCTGAGAGGTTATCATGATGTCGCTCAGACTGTCAAAAGTATCATCGCCATGGTGCATGGGAGAATTATCTTTTTCAACTTCCACCTCAGCCGTCTTTTCAAGAGTGTGAAGATTTTCCTCCTCTTCAATAACCGGGGCAAGTGCTAACTTACTGGACGACCCCGCAATGTCGATAAGAGTAGAACACTTTACCAATGAAGTCTCAACGGTAAGTTCTTTCGGTGAAGGTTCTTTAGCAGGAACGGGGGCATCTGACTCCTCAGCTGGAGAATCAGGGACTTCATGTGACTGAGTAGAGCGGGAAGGATGTAAGAGTCCAAATTCATGAAGGAACTCATCTTTCAATAGAAATTGAACACTCCTCTCCTCAACCGGCACGGCCATAAGCCCCTCGAAGGTAGTTTTGTGACGAGGTTCCCTAGAAGGGGGAGGGAGCGCTGAAACAGTAGAAAAAAGAAGTTAACACTTGACAATTTGGACTTCGAAGAATTTAGAAAACACAGGGAAAAGATAGATAATCGTACTTCCCACTCTCCAAATGGCGTAAAATCCCGGGGGACAACGAACAAAGAAAAATTGGCTCAGAATCCCAGGAACGCTTTCGGGAAGACCAATAATCAGTTTACGGTTCCTGGCACTCCTTACAACTGTGATAGAGGGATGGTCTTTGTTCTTTGCAAATGAGCACAGGAAGCAAATTTCTCCAAAACTGGGAAAACGGTCCAGCGTTCTCCTAAAAAGCACACACAATCCCAACAGGATGCCATAGCCATTAGGGTGTAGTTGAAAAGGGGAGATAGATAATCGAAGGAGAAGTTCTCGAAGACAATCATAAAACGGCGGAATCGCTCCACTCAAGCACATTTGGCGGTTCACTGCGACAAAACCGTGGGGCGGCCTATCAGCAGTGTCATTTACTCCAGGGAGCAAAGCGTCAGATTCAGCAATGCCAAACTGGGTGCATAGTTGACGGAAGACTTTATGACTCAGAGTGGTAGGAGTCCTTTCCGGGGGATCATTCAACGGGGTAGCAATTGGAAAAGCTTCTCCAGTTGGTTCCAAGTCTTCTTGATGAGATGCCATTCTACACAATCAGTTGAATGTTCAAAAGTGAAGGTGCACGTTTCCTAAAAGTGTGAAGTGCTGTGCAAAACTAATGAAAACAAGAAAAAGCAAGTATAACTGGAATTAAACTAACTGACAATCAGTCGATTACGAGATTTCAGAACTTGTTAATACTCAAGTGTAGTGTTAATGTAGACAAATCAGTTTTAGTTTACCATTACGATTTTGCTTTAATACTTCACTTGAGTTGGTTATTGTGTATCATTTCACTCATACAGTTCATTTAATTTAATTTTCTCTTTATCAACTAATCTGTCATTCGATGTGGGCAGTCAGTGGCAGTATATTCGTCCCAGTATTCTGTGAATGTTGTGTTAAGCAGGTATTAGCATTAAAGTCAAGACAGTGTGAGAGGTAACACAACACAGTTCAAATTCAAGAGGTCAGCCAACTTCTATGCAAAATCATCTAAGTCTTAAGTCGTTAAACGACCTATCGTAGGTCGGGGGTTTTAGGTCGTATTGTGCGAGTCAAGATGTTCAAGGCATATTCTCTTAAGTCAGATCATTCAAGTCCAAGAATTCGAAGTCATGGAGTTCCAGTTATTAAGTCGTTCAGATGGGTTCGCGAGTAACGAGTTAAGGGCTATCTCATCCACGACCTAGTCATTCAGATGTGCTCGCAAGTTAAATCCTTAAGTGCTAACTCGTCCACGACCTAAGGGCAAGCTACGAGTTAAGTTAAGCCATCAGTCTATTAAGGAGTGCTGCATAAGAAAGGTCTCAAGGCAATGAAAAATTGTCAAGTCTTAGGTCGTTACCAACCTACGACCTACTTTAGGTCGTATATGATTTAGGACAGGTCTCAAGATTTCTATTCAGAACGCGAAGGCCTTAAGTCGTTCGTCTTCTCCCCAATACATCAATTCGCTAACTCCTTAACCCATTAACCCATTAGCTTCTCCTCCAACCAAAACTCTCGTTCCCTCAGCGCATTTAATCATCCCGAAATCACCATAAACCCGGTCTAATATCATTCCATCACAAACCACGAATCAATCAAACTGAAATGCTGCTGTCCATCGTCTTGTTCTAACCGACTATCCAAAACCAGGACAAGCCGTCTCAAACCCATCAGTAATCAATTGAAACAAGGATTGCAGAGAAGTACGGCATGAGAAAAGGGGGTCGATTGTGAAAATGGGATTCGTAATTGGGTGATAATCGAGGAATGAATAGCAATCGAATCCACTTACGTGAGAAGGAAATAAGGATGACTGGCAACCGGTAGGTCTGAGTCGTCTTTGGAAAACTTGAATGCTTGCAAATGACGGAATGAAACAGGTGAAGGAGAAGAAGGAACGATCTAAGCTATTTGTACCCTAACACAGTGAAAGGTGAATCGACACATCTGACTTACGACTTATACTAAGTCGTTAGCGACCTACGACTCATCTTAAGTCGGTCGCAATTTAGCGCACTCATCAAGAAGCGAGCTAAGGAAATCGAAGCACACGACTTACGATTTAAGGCGTGTACTTCGAGGGGCAAATGTTAACTCCCTTTTAGCAACGAGTTACGAGTTAAGAAATGAGCGACTCAGATTATGCCACGACTTATAAGAAGCCAACGAGTTGAAAAGCCTAACACCTAAGTGGACTCGACGACTTACGACTTAGCTGCTGAAAGAGGATCTACGGCTTGAACGACTTACGACCTACCGGGTTAGGGAGCTACGACCTAAGGGAAGTTTGCGACCTAACTACAGGAACTTCACGACCTAACGAAACTAGCGACTTAATGAAGTGAGCGACCTACGAGTTAGTGAAGCAGCGACCTAACAGCAGGAAGCTACGCGACCTAAGGACATAGAGGTTTGCGACCTAACAGCAGGAAAAGGTTGCGACCTAAGGTAGCTAGCGAGTTAACAAGTTGCACAACCTAACTATTAAAACATGTTCAGCGACCTACGACCTAAGAACATAGCGACCTAAAGAATGTCGCGACCTAGCTGTTGAAGGAGGCTCTGCGACCTAGGGGAGTCTACGACCTAACTATCTCAAGAACTTCGCGACCTAGCAGTGTTGCGACCTAAGGGAGTCTACGACCTAACTATCTCAAGAACTTCGCGACCTAGCAGTGTTGCGACCTAAAAGAAGCTTGCGACCTAACTACTGAAGATGCTTGCGACCTAAAGCCTGAAGTGATCTAGCAACTTAACAGCCTAACGAGCTAAAAGCAGAGAAAGGAATGCGACCTACTATAGGTCGTTCACGACCTACTACTTGCTCGGATGGAAACAAAAGCAACTCAATCAGGCTGCCTTCCCTAAGTCGCATATGGACTGCGACCTATCTTAGGTCGCTCGCGACCTACGACCTAACTTAGGTCGTACGCGACCTAAGACCTTAGGAAAATTTCCAGAATCCAAATCAGCTCCTATAAATACCCCACCACTTCCAACATAACGGGGACTTTTGGCCGTTCATTTCTTCAAGCGCCGTTACTCTGTCGAAGTCTCCATTCATCCAGCAATCAAAGATCCTCAAACATTCAAGACGCTACAACAATCATCAAGAGATAATTCCTTACATCCAACATGGATTCATCGAATTTCATCGACGAAGATTGAGCTAGTAGTCAAGATTGTTTCTTTTGATCAAGTTGTATTGTTTTGATAAGAGATTTGTACCGATTTGTAACCGAATTCAGTAATAAAGAGATTCAAAGTGGACGTAGGCTTATTAATCTCAAGCCGAACCACTATAAATTGCTGTCTTTTACTGCTTTTCTGCCAGTTTACTGCTTAAATTCTGTTCCCGTCACACGGGTGGTGCTTTCACGATTCTATTACACACACCGGGTGTTAGCGTTCACTTTTTAGCGTTAACACCTCCTTGTGAGGATGACTCATTTTTTCGCAAAAAATAAGTTAATTAAATTATAAGAGTATATAATAACTTAAACTTATATAATATGAGTGTATAAATTAAAGGTGGAATAGTAAGAAACCTAATTAGACTTAAGGAATAACTATATACGTATAGTACATATATCGTGATTTATGATGTGTTTGACATTTGAATTACGAAGGTATTTCACAAAAAATACATTATCTGATAATTTGATATCACTCAATTAAATATATTAAAGATTTGAATTTTTAGTATAAATTTTGTCCTCTACCATTTATATATTAATAAATTACTTGCATACTCTCTGGTTGTTGAGCAAGCTCATGTTAGAGATGTTATGTATAGTATTATTAATATATTGAACAGACGATGTAAGATAACTATATGTATTTGTGAGCAAACTCAAGATACATATATTATACTTAGGCCGTCGCGAAATGGTAGGTATGAGTGAGTTGTAAGGACCCGATTCTTCGACTTCCGAAAATCGACATCAATACATCCACTGTATCGACTGCCGAGCCATCGAATGTCGAAAAACCGAATTCTTAGGGTTTTGAGAAAGAAGAGGTAGAAGAAAAGTTAGAAGAAAAAGAAAGAAGAACAACATCAGAAACAGAAACAATATCAGAATCTCACATTCGCAGCAGAACAACATGTAATAGATAAATGAATAATCTTTAAATCAAAGAACTATATGATTTTATACATTACGTCATCATCAGAGTTTACAACAACAATACATCAATGGACAGTTATACAAACTTGTCCATATATAGAATACACAGCGGAATAAATAATATCCTATACGAATGCTACGCCTCACCATCCAGCTCGCCACTAAGCTCCACAACATCCCGAATCCAGAATGACCTGACTCTAGACTGCCCGTGTGGAAATTGGTGGGCACCCAGAGTTTAGGAAGGAAACAATAAACTCCAGGTCAGTCATGGTGACTGGTATGAGAACTTAAAACAGTTTATCTTTAAAACAAACAACAAGATAATTTTTAAAGTCAATTCGCAATTCTTTTGGAAAATGAGACTACCATAAGACCTCCAGCCACACACACAATGCAAACGCAGAATTGGAGGAGATTTCTCCTTATGATAGTCAAAGATGCTTACTACGCAAAATCAAATCCTTTTTGATATTATTATTAGTGCATAGTGTAGAAAACATTTCGAAAGTATAATATATATCTTAGCCAGCATAGGCATTCTGCACTTATGCCTACTATAGCTACCATCTAAACAGTGGTCACCACCATAAGTAAATGGCAGGTTCTACAACTAATATCGTACAAAGTTCATATTGGAGTTTGGATTTCCAACAAATGGTCAGGCCAAGGAACTTCCCATTTCCACATAGGTACGCCTCTGGAAAGACGACCCGAGAAATAACCTAACATTACGGTTAGATCTCTGCCAACACAAGGCCAGGTTACCCCTAACTGGGTAACTACTGACACGAATATGTCATCCCCCGATCGTAACCGATCTTCCCGAGGATCCTCGATTCCAACAACCACATAAGAATAATAATGCAACAACAACATAGGTTAAGTATCTGGACTCCATACCATGATACAACCTCTATCCATAAGGAATGACATACACTAAAGGGGCGCTACCCCCTAATAACCTTGCTGCATCCTTCCTGTTTTTGACCATTTCCGAGGTGTGAGGTCCGACGAAGTCTCGTCCACAAAGCTACGCTTTGGTACAAAGCCACACTTTGGGTCAAACAAATGATCAAAGTAATGATAACAAAGATAAATGATCAAACAATGATCATTACACAGCAACACTCAGCATGCCACGTTACCAAATTGAGAATATATCGCTGATAACCTTCAACTACATAACCTCTGAGCTCGTACGTCTCAGAGAAGGGTGTTAAGCTAAGAGAATAAATTCTCTGCCACCAATAGATATGTATTTGAAAGAAACCAGCTTTATATCTCAATTTGTAACGTCAGACATACAACCATACAAGTATGTTCCGGGATCGAACGGAATCGAAGGCACTTCTTACGAAGCCCTTGCAAATCCGGATAATTTTCTAATCACGTCCGGACTTCCCGTCACTAAGGGTGATAAAACCTCTATATCGGAGATCAACCGATGCAGAGTAACTCGACGGTAATCCTTTCGTTTTCAAAAATATCCGGTCTTCAACACCGGTCATCAAATGCAATCCATTACGACGTATCACATATTCGGAATGGGTTATACCACCCAAAGGTCCTTTCCCGGCTAACCCGAATAGTGAGCGCTTATTCAAAAATAAGTATGGCATTCAAATTCAAACAAATCACAACATATACCCATTCAAGGTAATTATTGATAGTCGGTTATTTAACTATCAATAGGTCTGCACAGCATCATCAGATTCCAAATTATTTATTTTCCAAAAATATCTTTACTAGATATATTTTTCCACACTTCAACCTTTTGAAAACAAATTTCAATTATTCACTTTCAATTTATCTTTACAAAGATAAATTCTCAAAAACGTTTCATTTCATATTGGAAGAACATTTCCATACTTATTTAATAATAAGTAATTCACAAATCATTTATTTCAACACTTGGAAAATATTCGATATACTTAAATCATAATTAAGTATATATTACATTCTTTAAGGAAATCATTCTCTTTCACAAATTTTATTTGAGTCAAAACGAGTGTTACGTAAAACATCGTTATGACAACTCAAAATCACTAGTATAGAGATACAAAATTTAGATAGATATATAAATCCCAATACTATATAAAAGATTTCCTTTTGGAAATCATTTACTATAACAACAGTGTTATAGTCCACCATTTCCTTATTCCTCGAAACGTCTATTTCAACAATGAATGTTGAAATCTATGTTTTCGATACTTAACACGTTTTAAAACATCTTTTAAAACAATTACTTCATTTCGTAATATCACTTCTCCAAAACATATCTGTAACGACTCGATATTTTCAACCATTCGCATCCGGACATGTCGGACATGAATTGCTCAAAATACCACCTTGTAAATAAAATTTGGCAAATCTCAGAATATACAGTAAATAAATATAATCACAGATCACAGACACAGAGTAAAATAATGCAGCGGAAGTAAAGGAAATAGTAGTTCATGAAGCTACTATATAAATATATTAGAGTTACATAAGATATAACAAAAGAAATAGAGGACAACAGAAGTCTCAATAAAATAACCAAGTACAAGCTGAGTAGGACAACGGAACTGAAGTAGATAGGACAAGACAAGCAAATAATTTCCAGCGATTCAAATCTCCAAGAGAGTGGAAATCCAAATCTGTGAATAACTCAGGCTGACCCGAGCGTAAAGCAAAACACAAAACACTCGAGTCAGGACAATATATACTTATATAATGTAAACCAACTCAAGTGAACTGTAATAAAGGTACAAGTAACTTAAAGAATGCTTGGGATCGCCCATTCTTTAAGGATTCGTTAAACTATTTACTATGTAGTAATATACGCTATATACAGTAGTGTCTAATTAGTAAAGTATAATCATATAGAAAATAGCGTTAAGGGGATGGTGAACCTTAACGTGGTCGGATCTTTAAACCAAAATCGTAGTGGGCTCGATATGGTAGGTGACACGGCACACAAGGCAATGCCAGGGTAGATATACCAATTACGCACACGGACTGATGGAAACGCATAGCAGCCACTACCGCTCCACCTCGAACAACACTCTCAAATCAAGGGTGCGCACCAAATCAATCACAAGTAATAGAATGGAATCGAAGAAGTGTGTCCGATAAGAGGTGCTACCTCACTGGTCCGAGATCGCTCCTGTTTTAGCCACCTTATGCCAACTCACGGGAGTTGGGTCCACGTATATACCTTAGGATCGTCGCAACCATCCTACTTCATTCTGGAAACTCCACCGCGTACACAGTTGTCAAAGTGGTTTTCGGTATCGACAGAGAGTATGTCCATATCCGATCCCGGTCTCTTTAACAACCAATCGTTATTATTACCCGTGGTTATAATTTAAAACAGTTTATACTTCAAAATAGAATATCATTTCAAATCCAAATCTTTATCAAAATAAAGATTTAATCAATTCCAAACCATTTCAATATATTTAAAATATCATATCATTTCAAAACTTCATTTCAAATCATTTCAATATATCAAAATATCATATCTTTTCAAAACTTCATTTCAAATCATTTTAATATATCAAAATATCAAATCTTTCCAAAACTTCATTTCAAATCATTTTTATATACCAAAATATCATTTGAGTTCAAATCTAAATATTCAACTTTAAATACTTTTTAAATTCAAAGATATCATTCCTTTATTATCATTTCAAGTCACCTTTTAAATAGTTTATATTTCAATCAAAATAATTCATCTAAACCATTTAAAAGTTTAAGTATTATATTTCAAATCAAGTATTCAATTTCCAAAGTTCCAATTCAATTCAATCATTTATTTCAATTAAATTTCCATAGACCATTTCAAATCTTATAAATTTCAAATATAGATTTAATCCATAAAATAACTATTCAAATTATAAAATAAATTTCAAAGCTTTATTATCCTATATTTCATAAGTCCAATATCTTTTAAATAGATCCAAATTACAAGTAAACCAAATATTTTTCATACTAATTTAAACTTCAATTATTCATTCCAAGATTTAATATAATTTCAAATTCATTTCAAAATATCAAAATATCATTTCAAAACATCATTTATTTAATTTAAATTTAAATACCATTTAATCAGATTTCAAAATAGTTGTATTTCCCAAATCAACTATTCCATTTAAATCATTTAAAGTCAATTCATTATATTTAATAATTAAATATTTAATTTCCAAAATTTAATATTTTTCAAAGATCATTTATTCATTTGAATTTATTAAACAAAGAAAATTCAACTTTCGCAGCACTTAGAAAATGCTACGAAATGTTATGTTTAAAAACAGTTCATTAACAAAAGACGGCATTTAAAATGCTGTAATATCTTAATTTAGTTTCAATAAAAAATTTAGTTAAATTTAACAACTATAGCACTAACAAAGTGCTATAATAACCCTTAGTTCAAATTTGCTATTTGGTTCATTTTAAACAACTACAGCATTTTCCAATGCTGTAATATCTTTACATTACATTTCAAAAATGTTGTCAAATCAAATTCAGAGTTTTATTTACAATTCACACATAATTAACTTTTAAAATAAATCATTTTAACTTATAAAATCATATATTTTCACATTAAAAACAATCATTTAAATGCCTATATTTCTATGATTTTATAAAGTCAAATTTCCATACAAAAATCAAATTAAATAACAATTAAATTTTCATTTCTTTAATTAAATTCTTAACTTAACAACTAAGTTTAAATTTCCAAAATATAACTTATTTCAATTTATTTTACTTAATTAATATTTCACTTTTAAACAAATTTCACAAAAATTCAATTTAAGTTATTTTTCCAAATTCAGCTTAAATATTCATTTATTTCATATTTTAAGTTATACAAAATCATTAACACTTTATAAAATCATTATTTCTTAATAAAATCATTAAATTCATTTTTAAATCAAATTTGTCATATATTCTTACTTTACATAAATTCCATTTATAAACAAAATCATAAATTCCAAAATCAACTTATATTTCAAATTCTACTTCACCCTTTACTTAATTCACTTATTTAATTTGTAGAAAATCACAAATATTTTATAGAAATCATTTTAATAAATTTTAAATCAAAATATCATAATATTTACATTTTTAAAATATTTTAAAATTTTTAGAAAAATATATAAACCACGGGTCTATATATAATTTTTCTAGCCTAGGTCAAGTGATACGGATATGTATCATTTCAATCCCCAGTTTACAAAGAAAAACCCGGGTTCTATTATTTCAAACCCGCAATCCCAAGTTAAATGAAATAAATAAAAAAAGTCGCTCAGGCTTATCATTTCAGCCCATAACGATCTTTCCCTATTCTAAAGTCCGTTCGGGTATGTATCATTTCAACCCATAATGATTTTTATACTAACAGGGAACTTGCAGTGTGATAAACTGATATAAATAAACAGACTAACATGATATAACAGTAACATATGGTATAACATGGGTAATAACAGGGGTGAGCATCATATGATCATAATATAACAGTTATAACAGGATGATATAATTTTACAGATTCAAATGGTGTCAGTTTACTAGTTATATAAGTACATATTAGTCTGGTGAGATTTACTCACCTGTTTGTGCTGGAGATATCAAAACCAATGACACAATGGAAACAAAAGCACGATGAAAAGACTACGGACTTGAGTGGAGAGCGAATCCAATCTACAACTCTTGTGTACAACCCAAAACAAACAATCAAAATAGCAAAATTCAATACGACTTTAAAATGCAATAACATTGAAATAAAAGGAGATACGACTACGCAGTCTTTTTATTTGCCTTCTCTATTGTTTGGTATGGCTTTGGGGTCTGATGTGGTTCAGATGTGGTCAAGTTTTGGGTCAGGTTTGGGCTAACATAGCTCGGGTTCAAGGCAAGACAAGGTGGAGTTTGTACATGAGGAGGTGATGTGGTTTTGAAGGCAACTAGGTGGTTTTTGGTCAAATCAAGGGCTCGACCATGGGGATTGGGCTCAGCCTGTGGTGCACCATGACTGGACAGAGATGGGAGAGGGTGTGCCGTGGTCAGGTCAGAAAAGTGGTGGCGGTTATGGTGGTGGTTTGGGTGGTGGTTGAAGTGGATGAGCAAAAAGTGGTCAACAAAGCATGGATCTAGGCATCTAGGTTGTATTTGGAAGAGTTTGGCCATCAAGGGGGTTCGGCCTTGGTCATGGTTGGTGGAGTAGAGGCTGTGATAGTCTGGAAGAGATGGAAGGAGGTGGTGGCCGTGGAACAAGGGGGAGAGGCCGATCTAAACAAGGGAGAAAGAAAGGCAAATTTGCATAGAAAAAGTAAGAAAAAAGGTAGAAAGAAAAGAGGGAGTTTACCAAATTTTTTTTTTGCAAGATGGAGGCCATGATTTTTTTAGGGTTTTGGAGCTTTGAAAATTCGTGAATAACAGGAGGAAGTCGGGTGGAAAAAAAAAGAATGAGGAATAGTTAGGGTTAATTGGTGAAAGGTTAGGTTAAAAGTAAAAAGGTGGACTATAAAAGCCCATAGGAAGATAGAAAGTTTAAGGCCTTTCAAATTTATTTATTTTATTTTTTTATAACTTTATATTTCTGGAAAAAGATAATAATCCCAGGTAAAATTTCGAAATTTGAACAAAATATAATAATTTATATAAATATTTATCAATAATATAAAGTTAAATTAAGAAAATAGCTAAAATAGTAAACTAGTCTAGAAATTTGAAATTGAATAGAATGAATTTTAGAAAAATTCATATGAGCTTGTAATATATTTTTAAACATAAATAATAACATAAAATAAAAATATATTCACAAAATAAATATTTAAAATTAAATTTACATATAATTTTTAATGAAGAAAATACTAGAAAATAGGAAAACAGCCTTTAAAAATAGGAAATCATCATAGTAAATTTTGGAAAAATTCTATTATTATTTTTGAAATATTTAGAGATGAAAATATACATAAATTAACATATTGACACATATTAAAAAAAATATAAGAAAGAAAATATGATTTATAAAATTTAAAATAGGAAAAATTGCACAATAAAACAAATTATACTAAAAATTGAAATGTACATAACTTTTACATTTTAACTCCGTTTCCAACGAAACGAAAAGCAGTATTCAAGTTATTAAATATACTGTCATAATAAAAGATAAAATTTATAATTTCAAATATTTAAAATTTAAATTTAAAAGTCAAAGTTTGACTATTTGACCAAAATTCACATTTTCTGGAAATATTAAATTTAGTCATATTTGGAATTCTAATCCACATCAAAATCAAAGTTTATACTTAAAATAACAAAATTTATTATTTTTCATAAATAAAGCTTTTGAATCTGGAAAAATCAATTTAAAAATATTTGAAAAATATAGGGTTGTTACACTCTCCCCCACTCAAAGCTTTTCGTCCTCGAAAAGGAATGAGGTACGGGAAAGCATAGAAAAGATAGAGTGAAATAAGATTAAAATAAGATGACAAAAGATTGAAATTATACCTAATAACTATCGTTATAGGTAAGTTTAATGTAACGCCCCACTCTGAGACCCACTGTAACAAAGAGTATTACGGGAGTAATACTGTCTGTTAAAGCGGAGAATAGAGTATAGTGGAAGCGACCATTTGTAATCAAGCTATAACTATCTACTGAATATGTCGAAAGGATGGTATCTATATTTTTTTTTCAAGTGGTTCGACATATTCGGTAAATACTTATAACGAAATTACAAATGGCTAAAGATCTATCAGGATAAAGCATAATAATAAATGATAAATCATCACAGAACAGAATCACATAACAGATATAAAATCCCAGAACAATACATCGTCAATACAGATCCAAATACTATAAGTGGGTACAAAGCCACTGCCCACACATGTGGGTGAAAATATGTACATATCAAAGTCTGAATAATAACAGAGTAGCGGAATAGTGGACAAATAAAAGCGCTATCTATCCAAGCGGAAGCACAGAAGCTAAGTCCAGAGACCTAACCTGAAACAACTCGGTCTGACCCGAGCGAAAACACTCGGGTCAGGCTAGCTAAACAATCAGTAATAATTGAGATATATAATAATGCGGTACATAAATAAAACAATACTTATCCAAAGAGAAGTATATTATGAACCACATGAATATAATGACGATCCTTAATCATCAATAAACAATAAAAATCTCCAAAGAGAAATCAACACCAAAGTGTAGAATAAATAAAATCGCCTCATATCATCGACGTAGCCAAAGCTATAAAAAGATGCCCATAGGCAATAATCCCAAAAGTGACCAGAGTCTGTAATCAATGCCCAAGCAAAGATCGATGCTCCAAAGAGCAATGGGGATATACTGAAAAGTCAATGAAATCCAACACTGAATAGCAGTGTCCAGAGACACTGTGAATCCACAAGGCAATCGCACTTACATCGTATGGTTCCATAGAACCAACACCGAATGGCGATACTCGAATGGATATAAAAATCATCAAATATCACCAATATTGCACATGCACCGACCAGAGTCGTTGTTGCCAAGTACTGTAGAGTTGTGATCGATCACTCGCACAGATGCGGAACGCGCGAGACGGCAAGATCCTTCCCAAAAGGATAAAGTTCCAGAGGCGCATGCCGAAAAATAAACTGCTCCATAGAGCAGGTGTCCAGAGATGGTTGCCTAGAGGCGTGGTGACCCAGAGGTCCAGTACTGGCTCCCCAAAGGCTAATGTGTCACTAACTTCTTGGAGAGGAACCCGTAAAGTGTTAACAATGAGTCACATACCCCACGTTTGCACTAAACGGTTTACTAACCAATAGCAAGCTCACACTCAAAACAATAAAAAGTCTACCTCGTATCATCGGTAAACTAGACCCAAAGGTCAAAACGATCAATCGAATAGGTCGGGGATTAACCGGAAAGAAAATACACACGGTTCCATAAGCCGGAGATTTCCTAACCGTTTAAGCACCTTTCCACTTCGCTCGACGTGCTAAAAAGTGAGTGTGAGGTTTTTATTATAGAAAATAATGGTGTGAAACGGATTTATAATTGATTTTGAAATCACTTTAAAACGGCTTTTGAAAACTCTCCTATTAGGGAGTAATTAATTTGATAATTAAAAATATTATTATATAATAATTTCTAAAGCCATTTAGGAGCGAAAAATCTTTTGAAAATGATTCATAAAACCCGTGTACGAAATCTAGAGGCAAATCTCAAAGAAACCAATAAAACCAGAAAATCACTGAAAAATATTCTAAGTGTTTGTAAACATTCAAAAACAGCTGCGAACCCAAGTTCGGCAATTTATTTGGACCAGCAAACTGTGTCCAAATGTCATGAAAATTTGCATGCATGTAGTCCAACATCCCTACTTTAAGATGCAAAAATAATCGGTAAATTATGACTTGAAACGAAGAAACGGCGTCGTCTCAAAGTCGGATAAAAATCATAAAACTTTACTGTGTCAAAAC
Source organism: Allium fistulosum (assembly GCA_030737815.1). Taxonomy (NCBI): domain Eukaryota; kingdom Viridiplantae; phylum Streptophyta; class Magnoliopsida; order Asparagales; family Amaryllidaceae; genus Allium; species Allium fistulosum. The sequence goes on from JASFAW010000025.1 coordinate 1,093,134, forward strand.
AGTGTAAAGGTCCCACTTCGACGACATGGTCGAAGGGTCACATGAACTCAGATCTTGATGAAAATTTTCAGGAGCGTAGTAAAGTACTCCTACTTTGATATGCAACAAGAATCGTTCGGTTTTGACTTGAAACGAAGAAACGACAATGTTTCAAAGTTGGTCCGACGATAACTGAAAATGATCACTATTGTAAAACAGTTTCTGGGTGCTACTTCGGCAATAGAAACAAAGTATCTAATGCACCCAGATCTAAACCAAACTTTGCATGGTTAAAGATCTCGATCTCATCTTTTTAACGAGACCAAAAATGATGAAATCCGACAAAGGACGAGCCCAGGATGGCGTCGCAAAGTCGGGGTTCTACGCTGAAAATAACGGGAGAAAAGAGACTAAGGCCTATAGCTATGCACTAACTTGCCAGAGATGAAAAACCACAATTTTGACATAGTAAACTTCAAATTCTGGCAAAATGAATAAAATGAAAGTTGTAGCTTAGTTTCTAAGCTTTCCGGAATGACTAAGATCGTCAAATTCCGACAAGATATGAAAATTCTATGACTAAAACAATTCTCAGATCTAAATTTTATATCACTGTCGTTGTGTTCTCGGGACAGTGGTAAGAATGCACAGTTTTGACCAAACTAACTTCGAAATTTCATAAAACTCAAAACATGAAAGTTTTAGCTCTAAATCTACGCTTTCCAGAACATCCAAAATTATTAGATTTGGATAAGAAACGAGTAACTTATGGCCAAATCAATTTCAGGTTTTTATTTTATCAACCATGTAGTTTGTTGTCAGGTCAGCGACAAACAAGCATGATTTCGACCATTCAAACCTTAAAATTAGGCAAAGCACAAAACATAAAAGTTATAGGATACAGAATAAGCTTTCTAGAACTTCAAGAAAATCTTAATTCCGATTTAAGATGAATGAGATATGCCTAATTTACTAACAGCAATAAACTAATTATAATTTCAGCTAGCATATATTACAAGTACCTTATGTGCACACCCCAAAATGAAAGCAAAGATGATGAAAGAGCTATGATTCACATGTTACATAATAAAACATGTGTTACTAACTGATTACCAAAATCAAAAGATGATTAAACACATATTAGAAGAGGTTTTTAGCAATATACCTCTCTTGAAAGCAACAAAGACTATTATAGCATTAACCCAAGTTAGCAAAAGATGATTAGGAGGCTATAAGATCAAAAAAAACACATAAAACATGTGTTACCAAATACATTTCAGAAATGGGAAAGATATAAAAAATGGATTTGAGGTGGGTATTTGCATTACCTTTGCATATAATGACTTGCATAAGCTAAAACTAGAAGGAGATGAAGATAGAGGCCATTTTTGTTATGAAAGCTTTAGGAAATGATTAGGGTTTTGATTAGGGTTGAATGAATGAGGTTATGAGAGTATGAGATAATTTATAGAGGAGGTTTAGGGTGGGTTATTGGGTTAGGTTTTGTAACCCAATAAGAAGAGAGTTATTTAAATTTTTCCAAAAATTAGTCTAAGTGTTCATATATGTTTATAAAACTCAATTTTTTCTTATCCAAACCTATTTTAAAATCTCTCCTCAAATATTTAACTTTCCAAAAATAACATTTTATCCTCATTTTAAAATCCCATATTTCCCATTTAATTAAAATAGCCTTTTCAAATAATAAATTTTATTATTCCAAATCCTTTTATGCTTCCTTAAAATAAATAAAAAAAACCTAACTTTTATTTATTAATTGGTAAAGCAAATCTCGGGTTGTTACATTTAACAAGGTGGGGATGGTCTTCCCAAGATTCTCCAGAATCAGGAACACAAGCACGAAAAGATCCTCTAGAATCTGATTCACCCTTTTCGCTTGACCGACGGTTTGTGGATGGCAAGCAGTGCTCAGATTCAAAATGGGTACCAAAGATTATAAAGATTTATAGAAAGATTTCTAAACAGAAAGAGTATAGAAAGATGTCTTTACCAGTCTGTAGCAAAATAAGGAAAATAAAGACAACTAATAGACAGTTTGAAAACAAAATAAGATAATAAGTTTGAAACCATGGGAATTTCAACTTAAATAGATAATTAATTTTACACAAGTTAAATAAATCTTAACTATCTCAAATTTCATTACCTTATCATCCAATTTTCTTAAACTAACAATTTCAAAAATCATGGATTTGCAACTTCATTATTTATTATACTCATAATGTACTTAATAAATTTAATTCCTCTTTATTCCTAATTAAAGTTAAATTTATTCCTCTCAATATATTTTATCATCTATGTTAAATATACTTACACTTATTATAACTGTTTTAATTTATTTTTAGTTCCTTTAACATCATTTTGTATTGTAAGTTATTCAATTAACCTTTTACTCTATTTACCTCTGTTAATCATTTATAACTAAAATTTATGTGTATAACATTTATTATAACCACTCAAATTTTATTTATAAAACTTTTTATATTGTATATTATCTAATTACATTGTTAACTTCTAAAAATTTAGGTAAGTTATATTTGAATGCAATTGAGTATTATACAAATAAAACTTTCCAATTCAGTCATTTCAAGTTTGAATCATCTATTCAAAATTTTGATTTTCTTTTTATACTTGAAGTTATTATTAAAGATAGAATTTAAGAATAAAATTTCTGATTCCTCTCAAACCATTTAGAGATAAATAAATGTATGTACATAATTTGTCAAATCAAATTTAAATCATATATCTATATATTTTATAAATCAAATCATATTTTAGAAATTCATATCAATCAAGTTTCCCAAAACAAAGCTGTAGCAAGACTACAGAATGGTTTCTTCACTTCGAAACTCGAAAATGAACGTCGATGATGCTGCAGTCATCACCGAAATTATTTTCCAGCGACAAAGAGAAGAGCACTGATTTTTAAACTTTAAAATTCTTTGGAAACAAATTTCTATTCAAAAATACTTTAAATAATATATCCTTTTAAAGCTTTAAACACAAAGTTTGAAATCATCAGAAATTAAATTCTCAAATTTCTTGATTTAATTCATTTCAGTTCTCAAATCAATTTATAAACAACTATTTATAGATTCATTTATAGGACAATAAATGATAAATCAAGTATTATCATTTCAAATTATCAATTTAAATCATTTTATTGAGTTCCATAATATTTACTTATATCAAAATTTATTTTATTAACCAAATTTTAAAATAATATTGTGTCAGTTTGTTCTGTCAATGTGTTTTAGAAGTCCTATCGATAGCGTTGATCAGACGAATTGATCGGAAGCCCAAATCAACATCAACAACTCAAACAACACAATATATAAAACAAAACATAGATTTACAAGTACAATTCAAAATGTTTGGAGATATTTTGGAAACAAAAACAAGATGATTAATTAACAAAATATGAATATGGATAAGCATAGATTAATCGCGGGCAACCTTAACCGGGTCAACTGTGACTTAATAAATAAGATCAAATGTGGATTTTTCTAGGGTAAATCTACATTCGATCTCAAGAGATAGAGTTTGGAATAACAAAAGATATTAGTATCTAAACCAAGGATAGATATAAATCTCTAGTGAATCGATGCTAATTTGTAAAGGAGTTTACCCCTTTACAAGAAAATTAGAATATTGGCGAGACCGCCAATTCACTATAAAGATCATTCGAAGTGGATTTATGGAATACTCCAGAATTAAAAGAAGATGAATAGTGAGGGGCAAGGATGGATTTTGGAACCGCAGGGAACGTTCCAAAATTCAAAGGAAATTCGAATCAAAAGGAAGAGATTCAAGCTCGAATGAAAGTGATTCTGTAAATAAATTTACCATACATTTTAAGTTTTGCCTAGAGCTACCAAAGCTCTGATACCAACTGTAACGACCCGATATTTTCAACCATTCGCATCTGCACATGTCGGACTTGAATTGCTTAAAATACCGCGTTGTAAATAAAATTTGGAAAATCTCAGAATATATAGTAAATAAATATAATCACATATCACAGACACAGAGTAAAATAATGCAGCGGAAGTAAAGCAAATAGTAGTTCATGAAGCTACTATATAAATATATCAGAGTTACATAAGATATAACAAAAGAAATAGAGGACAACAGAAGTCTCAATAAAATAACCAAGTACAAGCTGAGTAGGACAACGGAACTGAAGTAGATAGGACAAGACAAGCAGATAATCTCCAGCGATTCAAATCTCCAAGAGAGTGGAAATCCAAATCTGTGAATAACTTAAGCTGACCCGAGCGTAAAGCAAAACACAAAACACTCGAGTCAGGACAATATATACTTATATAATGTAAACCAACTCAAGTGAACTGGAATAAAGGTACAAGTAACTTAAAGAATGCTTGGGATCGCCCATTCTTTAAGGATCCGTTAAACTATTTACTATGTAGTAATATACGCTATATACAGTAGTGTCTAATTAGTAAAGTATAATCATATAGAAAATAGCGTTAAGGGGATGGTGAACCTTAACGCGGTCGGATCTTTAAACCAAAATCGTAGTGGGCTCGATATGGTAGGTGACACGGCACACAAGGCAATGCCAGGGTAGATATACCAATTACGCACACGGACTGATGGAAACGCATAGCAGCCACTACCGCTCCACCTCGAACAACACTCCCAAATCAAGGGTGCGCACCAAATCAATCACAAGTAATAGAATGGAATTGAAGAAGTGTGTCCGATAAGAGGTGCTACCTCACTGGTCCGAGATCGCTCCTGTTTTAGACACCTTATGCCAACTCATGGGAGTTGGGTCCACGTATATACCTTAGGATCGTCGCCACCATCCTACTTCATTCTGGAAACTCCACCGCGTACACAGTTGTCAAAGTGGTTTTCGGTATCGACAGAGAGTATGTCCATATCCGATCCCGGTCTCTTTAACAACCAATCATTATTATAACCCGTGGTTATAATTTAAAATAGTTTATACTTCAAAATATAATATCATTTCAAATCCAAATCTTTATCAAAATAAAGATTTAATCAATTCCAAACCATTTCAATATATTTAAAATATCATATCTTTCCAAAACTTCATTTCAAATCATTTTAATATATCAAAATATCAAATCTTTCCAAAACTTCATTTCAAATCATTTTTATATACCAAAATATCATTTGAGTTCAAATCTAAATATTCAACTTTAAATACTTTTTAAATTCAAAGATATCATTCCTTTATTATCATTTCAAGTCACCTTTTAAATAGTTTATATTTCAATCAAAATAATTCATCTAAACCATTTAAAAGTGTAAGTATTATATTTCAAATCAAGTATTCAATTTCCAAAGTTTCAATTCAATTCAATAATTTATTTCAATTAAATTTCCATATACCATTTCAAATCTTATAAATTTCAAATATAGATTTAATCCATAAAATAACTATTCAAATTATAAAATAAATTTCAAAGCTTTATTATCCTATATTTCATAAGTCCAATATCTTTTAAATAGATCCAAATTACAAGTAAACCAAATATTTTTCATACTAATTTAAACTTCAATTATTCATTCCAAGATTTAATATAATTTCAAATTCATTTCAAAATATCAAAATATCATTTCAAAACATCATTTATTTAATTTAGATTTAAATACCATTTAATTAGATTTCAAAATAGTTGTATATCCCAAATCAACTATTCCATTTAAATCATTTAAAGTCAATTCATTATATTTAATAATAAATAATTAATTTCCAAATTTAATCTTTTTCAAAGATCATTTATTCATTTGAATTTATTAAACAAAGAAAATTCAACTTTCGCAGCACTTAGAAAATGCTACGAAATGTTATGTTTAAAAACAGTTCATTAACAAAAGACGGCATTTAAAATGCTGTAATATCTTAATATAGTTTCAATTAAAATTTTAGTTAAATTTAACAACTATAGCACTAACAAAGTGCTATAATAACCCTTAGTTCAAATTTGCTATTTGGTTCATTTTAAACAACTACAGCATTTTCCAATGTTGTAATATCTTTACATTACATTTCAAAAATGCTGTCAAATCAAATTCAGAGTTTTATTTACAATTTCACACATAATTAACTTTTAATATAAATCATTTTAACTTATAAAATCATATATTTTCACATTAAAAACAATCATTTAAATGCCTATATTTCTATGATTTTATAAATTCAAATTTCCATACAAAAATCAAATTAAATAACAATTAAATTTTCATTTCTTTAATTAAATTCTTAACTTAACAACCAAGTTTAAATTTCCAAAATATAACTTATTTCAATTTATTTTACTTAATTAATATTTCACTTTTAAACAAAATTCACAAAATTCAATTTAAGTTATATTTCCAAATTCAGCTTAAATATTCATTTATTTCATATTTTAAGTTATACAAAATCATTAACACTTTATAAAATCATTATTTCTTAATAAAATCATTAAATTCATTTTTAAATCAAATTTGTCATATATTCTTACTTTACATAAATTCCATTTATAAACAAAATCATAAATTCCAAAATTAACTTATATTTCAAATTCTACTTCACCCTTTACTTAATTCACTTATTTAATTTGTAGAAAACCACAAATATTTTATAGAAATCATTTTAATAAAGTTTAAATCAAAATATCATAGTATTTACATTTTTAAAATATTTTAAAAAATTTAGAAAAATATATAAACCACGGGTCTGTATATAATTTTTCTAGCCTAGGTCAAGTGATACAGATATGTATCATTTCAATCCACAGTTTACAAAGAAAAACCCGGGTTCTATCATTTCAAACCCGCAATCCCAAGTTAAATGAAATAAATAAAAAAAGTCGCTCAGGCTTATCATTTCATCCCATAACGATCTTTCCCTATTCTAAAGTTCGTTCGGGTATGTATCATTTCAACCCATAATGATTTTTATACTAACAGGGAACTTGCAGTGTGATAAAATGATATAAATAAACAGACTAACATGATATAACAGTAACATATGGTATAACATGGGTAATAACATGGGTGAGCATCATATGATCATAATATAACAGTTATAACAGGATGATATAATTTTACAGATTCAAATGGTGTCAGTTTACTAGTTATTTAAGTACATATTAGTCTGGTGAGATTTACTCATCTGTTTGTGCTGGAGATATCAAAACCAATGACACAATGGAAACAAAAGCACGATGACAAGACTACGGACTTGAGTGGAGAGCGAATCCAATCTACAACTCTTGTGTACAACCCAAAACAAACAATCAAAACAGCAAAATTCAATACGACTTTAAAATGCAATAACATTGAAATAAAAGGAGATACGACTACGCAGTCTTTTGCTTTGCCTTCTCTATTGTTTGGTATGGCTTTGGGGTCTGATGTAGTTCAGATGTGGTCAAGTTTTGGGTCAGGTTTGGGCTAACATAGCTCGGGTTCAAGGCAAGACAAGGTGGAGTTTGTACATGAGGAGGTGATGTGGTTTTGAAGGCAACTAGGTGGTTTTTGGTCAAAACAAGGGCTCGGCCATGGGGATAGGGCTCGGCCTGTGGTGCACCATGACTTGACAGAGGTGGGAGAGGGTGTGCTGTGGTCAGGTCAGAGGAGTGGTGGCGGTTATGGTGGTGGTTTGGGTGGTGGTTGAAGTGGATGAGCAAAAAGTGGTCAACAAAGCATGGATCTAGGCATCTAGGTTGTATTTGGAAGAGTTTGGCCATCAAGGGGGTTCGACCTTGGTCATGGTTGGTGAAGTAGAGGCTATGATGGTCTGGGAGAGATGGAAGGAGGTGGTGGCCGTGGAACAAGGGGGAGAGGCCGATCTAAACAAGGGAGAAAGCAAGGAAAATTTGCATAGAAAATATAAGAAAAAAGGTAGAAAGAAAAGAGGGAGTTTACCAAAATTTTTTTTCCAAGATGGAGGCCATGATTTTTTTTATGGTTTTGGAGCTTTGAAAATTCGTGAATAACAGGAGGAAGTCGGCTAAAAAAAAGAATGAGGAATAGTTAGGGTTAATTGGTGAAAGTTTAGGTTAAAAGTAAAAAGGTGGACTATAAAAGCCCATAGGAAGATAGAAAGTTTAAGGCCTTTCAAATTTCTTTATTTTATTTTTTTATAACTTTATATTACTGGAAAAAGATAATAATCCCAGGTAAAATTTCGAAATTTGAACAAAATATAATAATTTATATAAATATTTATCAATAATATAAAGTTAAATTAAGAAAATAGCTAAAATAGTAAACTAGTCTAGAAATTTGAAATTGAATAGAATAAATTTTAGAAAAATTCATATGAGCTTGTAATATATTTTTAAAAATAAATAATAACATAAAAAAAAATATTCACAAAATAAATATTTAAAATTAAATTTACATATATTTTTTAATGAAGAAAATAGCAGAAAATAGGAAAACAGCCTTTAAAAATAGGAAATCATCATAGTAAATTTTGGAAAAATTCTATTATTATTTTTGAAATATTTAGAGATGAAAAAATACATAAATTAAAATATTGACACATAATAAAAAAATATAAGAAAGAAAATATGATTTATAAAATTTAAAATAGGCAAAATTGCATAATAAAAAAAATTATACTATAAATTGAAATGTACATAACTTTTACATTTTAATTCTGTTTCCAACGAAACGAAAAGCAGTATTCAAGTTATTAAATCTATTGTCATAATAAAAGATAAAATTTATAATTTCAAATATTTAAAATTTAAATTTAAAAGTCAAAGTTTGACTATTTGACCAAAATTCACATTTTATGGAAATATTAAATTTAGTCATATTTGGAATTCTAATCCACATCAAAATCAAAGTTTATACTTAAAATAAAAAAATTTATTCTTTTTCATAAATAAAGCTTTTGAATCTGGAAAAATCAATTTAAAAATATTTGAAAAATACAGGGTTGTTACAATATCCATTTTATTTAATAATATATTCACTGTCCAAAATCGTGAATATACTTCGTTATCCAATTTCAACATTTCTACACATTTTATTTAAAGGATTATCCACTGTCCAAAATCGTGGATAAAATTCCCAACAAAACTCTTATTATTACAACATTTAACTTAAAGGATAATTCGCTGTCCAAAATCACGAATATATCTCCTTTATTAAACTTCTATGTTTAATTTATCAAATTCAATTGGTTTTGGATTTATAAAACAATGTTTATAAATCCCATTTCTATTTATAAAACTTCGATTTATAAATCTCATTTATTATCCAATTCAATTTATATAACTCAATTATATACCAGAAGTCTATATTATAAGTTAAGAACTTATAATCCATTTATTTACAACATCTATTCATTTTATAACTTCACAAATTATAAGTCTATAAATTTCGTTCACTTATGAAATCCATTTTTCCATTTTAACACTTATTAAAACTCGTTTTATAATTCCAGTATTCTTAATTTATAAAATATCAATTTTATACATCTTTTGTATAAATCGTTCATAATAATTCAAAAATCCCAATTTAAACCATTTTACAAATTAATTAACTATTTATTTCAAAAATCACTTTTCGCTTATATTTCACAAAATCTCGTAATTTTCATAACATAAAAATTATAACATTTATTTATTTAATATGAATCAATTCCAAAATTTTAATAAAACGTATATTTTCAAAAATCACTTTAAAAATCCTTTTAAAGTCAAAATCGTTATTTTTAAACTTCAAAAATGGATCCGATGATGCAACAGCACCAATCATCAATCACAACAATCAAAACATCATATATCATCATATGACAATAGAATATATAACAATATCTGTAAATAAATATATACGGTGAGGAATCTAGTCGGATCCCTCCAATCTGTTTCCCTGCATCCACAAATGTTAGCACAATACCAATTCCGCTCCAGTACGGAATATCGCAGTATATGGGATTTATAAAATATTATCTGCTATTATACGGCGCAATAGGGTCTCATCCGCTATATAATGCGGGAAATCAACTCCAAGTACATAAATAATACCAATTTCACTTACGGTGAAATATTCGCGGTATATGTTTTAATAAATAACCTCCGCTTAATAACGGCGTATAATGTCTATTTCAATCAACAACAGATAATAATTTATCATCCAGTCACACAATCAAACAATTTTAAATCTAACTATTTAAAATTAACATCGAACAATTTCGATTGAGTGAGAAGTTCTCACCTTGATTTCAATCCCGTTCCAGCGTTTTATTTCGAATAAAATTAAACGGACGTTTAATTTCACTCAAAATTATCACTAACTCTGATCGCTTCCAATCCAGTTTCATAGCGTAGTGCTTGACTATACGATTCCAACGCAACTGGTTTCGTTCGAAACGGACCTCGTATGAACAAGTTACAGAGTTTTAAATATTTGAACAATTTTTTATAATACAAATTATTTTATTTTAAAAACCCTAACTGAATCTAGGCCGTGTATTCTCCATTTCCAGATCTTGGCCGCACGTCTTTTTCCTCCATCTTCCCAGTTCATTCGCGTGAAAATCGAACCCAAGTGCCGCCACTTTCCCACAATTTTCGAGCCACCAACGTTGATCGATCAGACGATCAAACACCTCCACGTGATGCGCCGCGCCCCACGCTACCCTCCACTACAAGCACGTCGAGCTCGGTCCCCCTAGTAGCTCGAAAAACGTATTTGAACGACACACATTCATCTTCATTTTGCCGTTGATCCGCTACTCCATTCTCGATCACGACCGTTCCTCTTCAAGATCTCGCCACCCTCTTCATTTTTGTAGTTGAACTTGAAGTCTATCGGGGAGTGGATGAGGAGATAATCGAGGAGAAACGAGGGAAGATGCCGGCCATTCATTTCGTTAGTGGCGGCCTGAAACCCTAGGCTTGTTTATTTTGCAAAATGAAAGTAAGGGGGTGCTTTTATAGAAAATATTCCAAAACACTATTCATCCAAATTTTTCCGAACTCCAAACGAAGCGTGCCGGTTGACGTTTCTAAGGTATACCCCGCGTTCCAAACGCAATGGAACATGTTTCGGGAGCTAATTCGATCATCTGTGCGAGTTATGGAATTAAACGATCAAATTTAAATTAAACTGATTTAAACCGATTTCGATGCGTTTACGCTTGCCCCAGACAAACCGTACATCTGATTGACACGAAATTTGAAATCTTACAATAATATCACATTACGGATCCGATGAAACTAGTTTCGTCGAAATCCGAGACTGTTTGAAAAATGGCTAATTTCACTAGTCGATTAAATATTAAAATATTCAATTTTCACAATTTAACTTTAAATTCAATTTTAAAAGTTCTATAACATTACTATAACTTCAATATGATTTAATATAACTTTATAAATCATTTTTAATCACATTTAATCCAGATTTCAATTATTTCTGGAATTTCAACTATAAAATTATCGATTTAATTATCCAATTAAATCCAGTTATTCGAAAAATAAATTATTCGACTTATTAATTTCACCTATTAATATTTAAAATCAATTAAATATTCCAATTTCAAATGTCAGAAATTCTGGGTCGTTACATGAATAGTCTCTTTCGATTTATTGAGAAAACTCAAGGTCGAAATGATAATAGAACAAGGAATCACAAATCAGGAGTTTTATATGATACAACTGATAAGGAATTATCCATCATTCATAAGGCTATGACTTGTTGAGCAAACTCAAGGTCAGAATCCTAAGACAGACGAGTCCTAACATCCACTAGTGAAGTCAAAAGACTTCTATGTTTCCACTTAGGGTTTTAAGAAACATAAAAATCTAGTGGGAGCCTTATTAGAAAAATGAAACGGAATCATTTAACCATTCTAATATTGTAAGAACATCTGCTATATATAAAGTTAAAATAATCTACATCGAGAAATTTGTGTAACTAATAAAATTGATAAATGTCTACCAATTAAAATATATAAATGAACTAATGTAATGACCCGCAATTTCGAACAATTCAAATCGACAATAAACCACACATGTCTGACTTGAATTGTTCAAAACAACGGATTGTTATATAATTTTGGGGTAAATAAAAATCAATCACAGAATCACAGATATAAAATATTACAACATCATGCAGCGGAATAGATAAACATAGTAGTTCATGAAGCTATTACATAAACATCAAAGTCTAAAGCAATACAACAGAAATCAAAATACATAGAGGTTCGCTAATACATAAGCAAATGAAAAATGTCTGAACAGAAATAACTGAAATGACTAAAATAGCTAAATAGATAGATAGATCTCCAATCAGTCTCTAGCTCCAAAAGATGAATCTCGAATGCTGTGATACTCGGGCTGACCCGAGCATAAAGCAAAACAAAACACTCGCGTCAGGATTAACATTCTTATGTAAGTAAATCAACTCAAGTGAAATGTACAGTGAAATGCATCCATAACTCAAAGGATGCTTGGGATTCCCATCCTTTAAAGATCCGTTAAACTATCTACATATATAATAGAATACGCTACATAGATAGTGTCTATCATAAAGTAAAGTATTAAAGTAGCGTTAAGGCGTTAACCATATCCCGCTTAACACATTTTTATGTAAATATCATAGTCTATGCGGTACTATAAGCTCCACCATAAACTGGTGGGATACTCAGGGAGCACTCCATAGGTACGATACAAACCAAAGTCGTAGTGGGCTCGATCATGATAAATATGACAAGGCATGCGAGGCAATGCCCAGGGTAGGATTCTACCATTTTGCATTCCCGGACTAGTGGTAACGCATAGCAGCAACTACCACCCACCTCGAGACACACTCCCATAATCAAAGGTGCGCATCAATCAATTCACAAAGTAACATATATGGTTTCAAAGAAGCATGTTCGATAGGGGAGCGACCCCACTTGGCCCGGTATAGCTCCTATTTTAGTCATTTTAATTATGACCCGAAAGTCAAGGCTATCCATCATCGTTCTCTTACTTCATTCCAGCAGCGTTCGCCAAACAATCCTACTTCGTTCTGGATTTCTCCACTGGGTACACAATTGTTAAAGTGGTTTTGGGCATTGGAAGAGAGTATGACAATATCCGATCCCGATCTCTTTAACAACCAAACGCTTATTTCACACCATGGTCATTTTATAAAACATTTTCATAATTTATGTAAGGACCCGTAGATTTTAGATAATTTTATTTGTTTATTTATATATTTAATTAAAATTTTGTGAAACTTTAAACAATAAAATTTTGAAATTTAAATTTGATATTTGAAATGCGTATGTTTTAACATAGCAATTGGTAAATTTTTATCAGATAATTTGGAAGTTTATTTTCTAGTGTAATTTTATTCCAATTTATATCAGTTGAAACTGATGATAATAAAAGTGTTCGAAACCTAAATATGTCAATATGAGGAAATTTATTTAGAACACTCTGAATCAGACTACGAAATTCGTTTCACGAAATTTGGACGTTTCTAGCTCCGTTTGGATTTTTCCGTACGGAATAGCAACGTATATCAGTACCGATTATCGACTTTTGATCGAATGATCGTACCACTGATATCTGTATACCGTTTTGATCGTTTCGTCGTGCTGATCTCTGAGGTAAATTCAATTCTATGTTTTGAAGTCTGATACGTAGTGGAACCTATGCACGGTAAGCGTATCGGTACCGCATTTGTGCCATCTCCTTCCGTGTGCTTTTTCAAATCTCTAGCCGTGTAAAACAATCTGTTGCTTTATTAAATTCTGAAACTACTTTTGACCCTTCAAATTTCAAATATTTGTATTTATATTTGTGTGAGTTACATTGCCTTTCCATTTCTTATCTGATGTTTGCTTTTCAAAATTTATTTTAATATATGTATATTATATATGGTAGCCTATTCCACTCCACTACCCCTCCATATTACCTACCAAATCATGCTCTTCATCTTCTAGCTTTTCTTTTCCTTCCCACCTTATCTCCTCTATTTGTTTGCTTAAAATTATTATTAATAAGAAATTAAATAATAACCTCCTTCCCTCCTTTTTGCCATCTACCTGCAACCTTACCCATGCTCCACCCATCACCGATCTTCTGCCTCTGACCTTCCGACCACACCATGCCGTGTAACAACCCGTGATTGCGGTTACCAAATAATAAATTAAAATTGGGATTTTAATTTAATTGGAGCTATTAATGAATTTTTAATGTGGCTAATTTGTTCAAAATTTAGTCATTTTGAATAAATTATTATTTTGGGCTTAAGTGTAAAATGGAGCATTTCAAGGAAATTAATTAGGGAAATTTGTAATTTATATTATTGCAAAATTTTATATGTGTAAAATAGTGCAATATTTGATTTGGGAAATTAATTTGCAATTTATTTGCAAAATGGTGATTTTGGCTAATATTAACTATAAACGGTGTTTTGGAAAAATTAGGGGTTAAAATGTAAAATATTGTTGATATAGGATTTTATGAAATGGCTAAAAGTAATTGTTAACATATTTTCATAATTTTCTATGGTTTGAAATGTATTTAGTAATTTGTATGTAGAGTGTACTTAGAGAAAATTGCCTATATATGTATGCACATGAATAATACAAAGTCCTAATGGGTATTAGATCCAATAACCCTAACCATTAGCCTATAAAGTATCTTTTACTCTCCCATTTCAGCCAACACTTCATTTCATAACCACTAAAACCTAATTAGAAAGCTCCAAAACCTAGTCATGGCCTCTTAAGCAAGACTCCAATCTACACCAAATCAAAGAGAGTTAATCCAAACTACTAAAAGAGGTAATAGCAATCACAAAACCCACCTCTAATTCATTCTTTAATTTCTGAAATTATTTTGTAATCCTCTTTTTTTTTGTGCATTTAGATTGTGAAACCCTTTGATCTTCTTTTCATTGCTTGGAAAGAGGTAATATATGCTAGCTGAAATTATAGTTAGTTTATTGCTGTTAGTAAATTAGGCAAATCTCATTCATCTTAAATCGGAATTAAGATTTTCTTGAAATTCTGGAAAGCTTATTCTATAACCTATAACTTTCATGTTTGGAGCTTTGCCTAATTTTGTGGTTTCAATGGTCGAAATCACGTTTGTTTGTCGCTGACCTGACAACAAACTACAAGGTTGATAAAATAAAACCCTGAAATTGATTTGGCCATAAGTTACTCGTTTTTGATCCGAATTAGATAATTTTGGATGTTCCGGAAAGCTTAAAATATATGCTACAATTTTTGTTCAGTGAGTTTTCTGTAATATTGCCATTTAGATGACCTGAAATGCGTTCAAAGACAGAAGACCAATTCTGTCTTTAACAAGTTATCTTGAGTTTCAATCTGATATTGTTTTGCATGTATCTCTCTCGTTTCTTATCCAAATCTAATAATTTTGGATGTTCTGGAAAGCTTAGATTTAGAGCTAAAACTTTCATGTTTTGAGTTTCATGAAATTTCGAAGTTATTTTGGTCAAAATTGTACATTCTTACCACTGTCCCGAGAAAAAAAAGAAAAAAAGAATAATAAATAATTTTTTTTTAAACCCTGTTCCGGATTTTTTTTCTCCACTTCGCGATGCCGCCACGATCGCATCCGAAGTCGGAATTCGAGGTTTTTGGTCTCATTGGAAAGGTGGAGTTTCGAACTCCACCTCTGTAAAATTTAGGCATCATCGGCATTCTTTTGGTACTTCGAATTTCGTGTCGAAGTTGAACTCTTGTCGCTGTTTGTAAACAGTGTGAATCTTGTTCTGGGTCCAACTTTGAGACGTCGCTGCTACTTCGTCTCAACTCGGATTCCAGAAATTATTTTTGCATCTTATAGTAGGGATGTTGGACTATATTCCTACCAGTTTTCATGTCATTTGGATTCAGTTTTCTGGTCCAAATAAATTGCCGAACTTGGGTTCGCAGCAGTTTTTGAATGGTCAAACACTTAGAATGAAAATCAAATATCCCTTCTGTTTCCAGCTTTTGAGCGCCACTCCGCGATGCCTCCACGTTCGCATCGGAAGTCGGAATTCAACGTTTTTGGTCTCGTTAGAAAGGTGGAGTTTCAAACTCCATCTCAGGAAAATTTGGACAACATTGGAGTTCGTTTGATACTTCGAATTTCGTGTCGAAGTTGAACTCTAGTCGCTGTTTGTAAACAGTGTAAATCTTGTTCTGGGTCCAACTTTGAGACGTCGCTGCCACTTCGTCTCAACTCGGAATCCAGAAATTCTTTTTGCATATTAAAGTAGGGATGTTGGTCTACATGCCTGAAAATTTTCATGACATTTGAACACAGTTTGCTGGTCCAAATAAATTATCAAACTTGAGTTCACAGCTGTTTTTGAATGTTTACAAACACTTAGAATATTTTTGATGATTTTCTGGTTTTCATTGATTTCTTTGAGATTTGTCTCTAGATTTCGTACACGGGTTTTATGAATCATTTTCAAAAGATTTTTCACTCCTAAATGGCTTTTGAAAATTATTATATAATGTAACATCCCGAAAATTTTTGACTTTCGAAAATTCAACATCGATACTCACTTTATCGACTGCTGAGCCATCGAATGCCGGAAACCCGAAAAGTTATGGTTTTAAGAAAGAAGAAAAAAGGTAGAAGAAGAAGATAGAAGAAAAAGAGAAGAAGAAGAAAGAAGAACAACAGAACAACATCAGAACAGAAAACAATATCAGAATCTTACACATCGCAGCGGAACAATATATAATAGATAAATGAATAATCTTTAAAACAAAGAACTATATCATTTTATACATACATCAATCATCAGAGTCAATATACAACTCAATACAACAATGGACAGTTATATAAACTTGTCCTCATACAGAATACACAGCGGAATAAATATATCAGATACAAGTACTACGTCTCGCCATCCAGCTTGCTTCCAAAGCTACAGAATATCCAGAATATCCTGATAATATAACTCTAGGCTGCCCGTGTGGAAATTGGTGGGCACCCAGAGTTTAGAAGGGAAACAATAAACTCCGAGTCAGTCATGGTGACTGGTGTGAGATCGTAAAACAGTTATTTTTCACAAAGAAAATAAAACAAATTCACAATGCTTTTGGAAAATGAAACTACCATAAGACCTCCCACCACACACACAATGCAAACGCAGAATTGGAGGAGATTTCTTCTTATGATAGTCAAAGATGCTTACTACGCAAAAATCAAATTCATTTTGATATTATTATTAGTGCATAGTGTAGAAATCATTTCGAAAGTATAATATTAATCTTAGCCAGCATAGGCATTCCGCACTTATGCCTACTATAGCTACTATGTTCAATAGCAGGTTACCGCCACATTCCATAGCAGGTAATACAACTAAAACCGTACAAGTCACGTATTGTTTCTTTGGATTTCCAACAAATGGTCAGGCTAAGGAACTTCCTATCCACGATGGGTACGTCCCTGGAATAGACGACCCGAGAACCTAACCGGATCTCTGCCAACACAAGGCCGGGTTACCTCTGCAAAAATAGGTAACTACTGACACGCGTATGCCATCCCCCGATCGTCACCGATCTTCCCGAGGATCCCCGATTTCCAACAAACCACATAGATAATAATAATGCAGTAACCACAGAGGTTAAGTATCTGGGCTCCATACCATGATACCACCTTTATCCAGAAGGAATGACATACACTAAGGGGCGCTACTCCCTAGAACCTTGCCGCATCCTTCCTGTTTCGACCATTTCCGGGGTGTGAGGCTCGACGAAGTCTCGTCCACAAAGCTACGCTTTCTCAAAAAGCCCTGCTTTGGGTCAAACAAAAATGATCAACCTATGATCACAAAGATATAAGATCAAACAAATGATCATATCACAAATGATCAAACACTGATCATTTCACAGCAACACTTAGTATGCCACGTTACCAAATTGGGATATATCGCTGATAAATTTCAACTACATAACCTCTGAGCTCGTACGTCTCAGAGAAGGGTGTTAAGCTAAGAGAATAAATTCTACGCCACCAACAGAAATGTATTTGAAAGAAATCAGCTTTATATCTCAAATTGTAACGTCAGACACACAATCCATACAAGTCTGTTCCGGGATCGAACAGAACCGAAGGCACTTCTCACGAAGCCCTTGCACATCCGGATAATTTTCAATCACGTCAGGACTTCCCGTCACTAAGGGTGATAAAACCTCTAAACCGGAGATCAGCCGATGTAGAGTAACTCGACGGTAATCCTTCCGTTTTCAAAAATATCCGGTCTTCAACACCGGTCTTCAAATGCGATTCATAACGACGTATCACATATTCGGAATGGGTTATACGACCCCATGGTCCTTTCCCGGCTAACCCGAATAGTGAGCGATTATTCAAAAATAAGTGTGGCATTCAAATTCATCCAATTCACAACAAATACCTATCTAAAGGTAATTATTGATAGTCGGTTATTTAACTATCAATAAAGATGCGCAACATCATCAGATTCCAAATAATTTTCCAAATTATTTCATCTTCAAAAATATCTTTACTAGACATAAAATTTCCACACTTCAAAAATAAATCAATATTTATTTTTAAACAGATTCCCTTTCTTTTATAAATTCCATAGTGAATTTATATTTCAAAAATATCTACTGATAGACGATTTCCAAATCGATTTCGATATTCACTTTCGATTTATCTTTAAGAAGATAAAATCTCAAAACGTTTCATTCCATTTTGGAAAACATTCCATACTTATTTAATAATAAGTGTTTCACACATCCTTTATTTTCAACATTTGAAAATATTCGTTATACTTAAATCAATATTAAGTATATATTCATTCTTTAAGGAAATCTATTTCGATAACACATTTATCTGAGTCAAAACGAATGTTACGTAAAACATCGTTACGACGACTCAAAATCACTAGTATAGGGATTCGAAATTTAGATAGATATATAAATCCCAATACTAGACAAAAACATTTCCTTTCGGAAATCATTTACTATAACAACAGTGTTATAGTCCATCATTTCCTTATTGCTCGAAAACGTCTATTTCAACAATGAATGTTGAAATCTATGATTTCGATATTCAATACATTTTAAAACATCGTTTAAAACAATTAACTTCATTTTCAATATCACTTTCCCAAAACAATATCCATTTTACTTAACAATATATTCACTGTCCAAAATCGTGAATATACTTCACTAACCACATTTCAATATTTTCTACCCATTTTTATTTCAATAATTATCCACTATCCAAAATCGCGGATATATCTCCTTTATTAAACTTCTATGTTTAACCTATCAATTTCAATTGGTTTTGGATTTATAAAACAATGTTTATAAATTTCACCTTTTATATTTTATAACAACTTCGATTTGTACATCTCCTTTATTAACAAATTCGATCAATATTTCATTTGTAGGCAAAAATCCAATTTATAAGTTAATTTCTTATAAATCTTCTTTTCTACAATTTCATTCATTTTAACTTCACAATTTATACATCAATAAATTTCATATCTTCACAATTTAAAATTCTATAAGATTCATATCTTCACTTATAAAAACTCGTTTTAAAATTCCAAAAATTTTTAATTGATAAATATATCAATTTTTCTGTACATCTTTTATAATACTTTAAAAATCTCAATTTAACCCATTTTACAATTAAATCAACTTTCATTTCAAAAATCACACTTTGGTTATATTTCACCAAAAATCTTAACTCTTATAACTTTAAAATTCTAGACGTTTATTTTTCTGAAATAAATTAATTCAAAAATTCGATAAACGTCTACTTTTCAAAAATCACTTTAAAATCTTTTTAAAGTAAAAGTCGTTATTTTTAAACTTCAAAACTGAATCCGATGATGCAACAGCATCAATTAGTCCATCACAACAGTCAATATCATATATCAATATGACAACAGAATATATATCAATATCTGCAAATAAGTAAATACTGTTGAGGAATCCAGTTGGATCCCTCCACCCTGTTTCCCTGCATCCAAAGACGTTAGCACAATACCAATTCCGCTCCAGTACGGAATTATCGCGGTATATGGGTTTTATAAAAATCCGCTTACTAACGGCGCAATAGGGTCTCATCCGCTATACGAGGCGGGAATCAATCAATCCAATATATACATATGCCAATATGTATATATTGCTATATATAGATATATATCCTACTATATCTACTATCACATCCAATAGCAATCAAATAAATAACTGAAAATTCCACTTTTCAATTCTTGAGTGAGAAGATCTCACCTTGATTTTAATTCTGATTTCAGCGTTTATTTCGAATAAAATAAACAGACGTTTGATTTCATCCAAAATTCACACTAGCTCCAAATGGCTCCAATTCAGTTTCATAGCGTAGAGCTCGACAAAATGATTCCAATGCAACTGGTTTCGTGCGTTTTCGATCTCGTATGAAAAAGTTATCAACATTTAAAGATTGTACGAATTATTTATATAACAATTTACAAATTAATTTACATTTTAAACCTACATCTACATCTGGCCGCACGTTTTGCCAAAGGAAATCACAGCCGCCCCTTCTTTCTTCCTTCATCACGTTTCTCCCAAGTCACGTTCGTGAAAACCCACCTGCCACCCTCTAAGCCCTAAACCACTTGGCCACATCTTCCACTTCCCCGATGATCAGAGTGTTCCAAATGAAAGAGCATCACCACTCCTGCCTTCGACCCCAATATGGCCAAGCTCGGCCTCGTCTTTGCCTCAGAAAACGTGCCTAAAGTCGCTGCCATCTTCTCCATTTTGCCATCGAACCCCTTGATTAAAATCCATCATCACCGTTCATTTTATAGAGCTTACTACCCTCTACATCTTTCATGTAGAAAGTTTCGCGAATCATTGCTTGGATTTGAAGAAATTTGAGGGAGAAGAAGAGATAGTTTCGGCCATTGATAACAAGGGTGGCGGCTGAAGAAAGTGAATTAGGGTTTCTTAAATCGTGAAGAGGATGGGTTGCTTTTATAGAGAACCGACGAACACTATTCATTTCTAAATTTCCAAACTCCGATTTACGCGCGGTCACCATCGTTTCTAGGGTTTATCCCGTGTTCCGGACACAATGGAATAGGTTTCGAAAGCTAATTCGATCGTCTGTGTGAGATATGACAAGAAATGATCAATTTAAATTAAATCGATTTAAATCAATTTCGAGGCGTTTTGATTCGTACCGGACAAATGGTAAATCCAAAAATTATGAAATTTGAAATCTTACAATAATATCACATTACGGATCCGATGAAACTGGTTTCGTTCAATTCTGAGAATGTTCGAAAATTGGCTAGTTTTACAGTCGATAATTAAATATTAAATATTCAATTTTCACAGATTAATTCCAAATTCAATTTTAAAAGTTCTATAACCTTTCTATAACTCCAGTATGATTAAGTAAATTTTTCCAAATCACTTTCATTCTTATTTAATCCAGATTTCAAGTAAGTCTGGAATTTCAAACATTAAATTATCGATTTAATTGTCAAATTAAATCCAATTATTCGAATTTTAAATATCAAAAATTCTGGGTCGTTACAGACTTCCCCCCTTAAAAGAATTTCGTCCTCGAAATTACAAGTTAGGAAAAATGATCCTTAGCTCGACTACTGTTTTTTTTCACAATTCAATAGTTTTATCAATTTATCAAAACAAATCATTCTAATAAAGATTCATTATTAATTCAACTAAATTTCAACTTCAACTATAAGTTCAAACAACATTGTTTAACTTCTCAATTCAAATTCGAGTTTAAATTCAAATTTTAAACTTTCAAAAATTTATCAAAAATTTTCTAACACTCGAAATTTCCGAAAAATTTCGCCAGCGTCTCCTTTGCGCGGCTAATACGGCACGACTACAAAACGTCCCTACGGACTCTCAGATTTCAAAAAGAAAAGAAAAAGCCAAGCGGCTAGAGAAATAAGTCATCAAATCTCATATTCGAATTCAAATACTTACCTTTTGTCGAGCCATTCAAATTTATCTTCGAAATTAAATTCCAATTCCTTTATACCTGTATATTCTACTAGCCATAATATCTAGTTGCATATATTCAAACCATTTCGTACATTCAATTACAAAATTTTCAATATAACTGCTTATATATTTTTACTTCACTATTGAAGTTACATATCTATTTTCGTTTAATTTTTCATTTCAATTTCATTTGAATTCAATTCACAATTCCAATTTAATTTGAATTCTATTTAACTTCTGAATATTGAATTTTATCAATTATCTTTCATTCACAACTGCATCATTTTAAATTAGTTTCATTTACTAATTTATCACAAATTGTAATTCACTTTATTCAAATTTGTTTTCAACATTCAGTTTCAATTCCAGTTTTATTCTTTCATTCATTCCCAAAATTTATTTTCAACTTGCCATTTTGGTTTATAACCACTCATATTAAACTGGATTTTCAAATTCCATATGAATTTAATTCATTCCAAACCATATTAATTTGTCATTTCTTTAATTAGTTTCAGTTACTAATTTTATTTCAATACTTTACTCTACAAATTCGAAATGAATTTTTTCAACATTCAATTTACTTTCATTAAGTTGATTCACTTGTACTTGCATTAATTTAACTCCATCTTTTAAGTTAAATTTATTCTATCAAAAATCAAATTGTATAAGTTATCAACTTAATAATATTTCATAAATATTTTTATATAGCATTCCAGAGTTTACCAACATTTCAAAGCCATTTTGAAAACAATTCAAATTCCATTTGAATTTCCAAAACAAAACCCAAATTTTCAAACAACTTTCATTTAAAACAATTTGGCAGCAATTCCTCTTTTGGAAACCCAAAAATGAACACCAATGATGCCGCGGTCATCATCGAAGTTATTTTCCAGCGACCGAAAAGAGTTTAGAGCTCTCATCTCTTCCAAAATACTTTTCAAAACCTTTGGAATTCATTTTCAAATCAAAAATGATTTAAACTTTTCAAATCTCCAAAATTTTCAAATTCTCTTCAAAACCTTTCCAAAAACTCCTCTGGAATTCCGTTTTAAATTACATTTCACATTTATAATTTGCATTCTTAAATTTCATTTGTACATGGATTTA
The DNA here is from genome assembly GCA_030737815.1 of Allium fistulosum. Lineage (NCBI taxonomy): Eukaryota > Viridiplantae > Streptophyta > Magnoliopsida > Asparagales > Amaryllidaceae > Allium > Allium fistulosum. The sequence goes on from JASFAW010000025.1 coordinate 1,116,223, forward strand.
TCTCTTAACTTTGGAGTTATGATTTCAATTTCTTATTCAATTTTAGTGATGATAATTCACTATTATTACTTCCTAACATCCATGCAACCATATACTATAGTACTTTATAGAAAAACATTTCTTTTCTATACAAAAATAGTTTTGGGCAAAATTATTTCATTTACCCAATTTAAAACAATATTGTGCCGAATTGTTCTATATAAGTGTTTAGAGATTCCTATCGATAGAGTTGTACGGACAATACCGACCAGAATCCATATACCACTCAACAAACCAATCATCACAATATAAAACAATTTTATATTCACTAACAAATACGCGCTCGTATCTATTATTACACTCAACTCATTCTAGAGTACTACTGACTCTATCTCTAATGAGTAACACCCAACAGAGCAGGGTTGTCGCTTAACCATATGCTCTGATACCAAATGTAACATCCCGAAAATTTTCGACTTTCGAAAATTCAACATCGATACTCACTTTATCGACTGCTGAGCCATCGAATGCTGGAAACCCGAAAAGTTATGGTTTTAAGAAAGAAGAAAAAAGGTAGAAGAAGAAGATAGAAGAAAAAGAGAAGAAGAAGAAAGAAGAACAACAGAACAACATCAGAACAGAAAACAATATCAGAATCTTACACATCGCAGCGGAACAATATATAATAGATAAATGAATAATCTTTAAAACAAAGAACTATATCATTTTATACATACATCAATCATCAGAGTCAATATACAACTCAATACAACAATGGACAGTTATATAAACTTGTCCTCATACAGAATACACAGCGGAATAAATATATCAGATACAAGTACTACGTCTCGCCATCCAGCTTGCTTCCAAAGCTCCAGAATATCCAGAATATCCTGATAATATAACTCTAGGCTGCCCGTGTGGAAATTGGTGGGCACCCAGAGTTTAGAAGGGAAACAATAAACTCCGAGTCAGTCATGGTGACTGGTGTGAGATCGTAAAACAGTTATTTTTCACAAAGAAAATAAAACAAATTCGCAATGCTTTTGGAAAATGAAACTACCATAAGACCTCCCACCACACACACAATGCAAACGCAGAATTGGAGGAGATTTCTTCTTATGATAGTCAAAGATGCTTACTACGCAAAAATCAAATTCTTTTTGATATTATTATTAGTGCATAGTGTAGAAATCATTTCAAAAGTATAATATTAATCTTAGCCAGCATAGGCATTCCGCACTTATGCCTACTATAGCTACTATGTTCAATAGCAGGTTACCGCCACATTCCATAGCAGGTAATACAACTAAAACCGTACAAGTCACGTATTGTTTCTTTGGATTTCCAACAAATGGTCAGGCTAAGGAACTTCCTATCCACGATGGGTACGTCCCTGGAATAGACGACCCGAGAACCTAACCGGATCTCTGCCAACACAAGGCCGGGTTACCTCTGCAAAAATAGGTAACTACTGACACGCGTATGCCATCCCCCGATCGTCACCGATCTTCCCGAGGATCCCCGATTTCCAACAAACCACATAGATAATAATAATGCAGTAACCACAGAGGTTAAGTATCTGGGCTCCATACCATGATACCACCTTTATCCAGAAGGAATGACATACACTAAGGGGCGCTACTCCCTAGAACCTTGCCGCATCCTTCTTGTTTCGACCATTTCCGGGGTGTGAGGCTCGACGAAGTCTCGTCCACAAAGCTATGCTTTCTCAAAAAGCCCTGCTTTGGGTCAAACAAAAATGATCAACCTATGATCACAAAGATATAAGATCAAACAAATGATCATATCACAAATGATCAAACACTGATCATTTCACAGCAACACTTAGTATGCCACGTTACCAAATTGGGATATATCGCTGATAAATTTCAACTACATAACCTCTGAGCTCGTACGTCTCAGAGAAGGGTGTTAAGCTAAGAGAATAAATTCTCCGCCACCAACAGAAATGTATTTGAAAGAAATCAGCTTTATATCTCAAATTGTAACGTCAGACACACAATCCATACAAGTCTGTTCCAGGATCGAACAGAACCGAAGGCACTTCTCACGAAGCCCTTGCACATCCGGATAATTTTCAATCACGTCAGGACTTCCCGTCACTAAGGGTGATAAAACCTCTAAACCGGAGATCAGCCGATGTAGAGTAACTCGACGGTAATCCTTCCGTTTTCAAAAATATCCGGTCTTCAACACCGGTCTTCAAATGCGATTCATAACGACGTATCACATATTCGGAATGGGTTATACGACCCCATGGTCCTTTCCCGGCTAACCCGAATAGTGAGCGATTATTCAAAAATAAGTGTGGCATTCAAATTCATCCAATTCACAACAAATACCTATCTAAAGGTAATTATTGATAGTCGGTTATTTAACTATCAATAAAGATGCGCAACATCATCAGATTCCAAATAATTTTCCAAATTATTTCATCTTCAAAAATATCTTTACTAGACATAAAATTTCCACACTTCAAAAATAAATCAATATTTATTTTTAAACAGATTCCCTTTCTTTTATAAATTCCATAGTGAATTTATATTTCAAAAATATCTACTGATAGACGATTTCCAAATCGATTTCGATATTCACTTTCGATTTATCTTTAAGAAGATAAAATCTCAAAACGTTTCATTCCATTTTGGAAAACATTCCATACTTATTTAATAATAAGTGTTTCACACATCCTTTATTTTCAACATTTGAAAATATTCGTTATACTTAAATCAATATTAAGTATATATTCATTCTTTAAGGAAATCTATTTCGATAACACATTTATCTGAGTCAAAACGAATGTTACGTAAAACATCGTTACGACGACTCAAAATCACTAGTATAGGGATTCGAAATTTAGATAGATATATAAATCCCAATACTAGACAAAAACATTTCCTTTCGGAAATCATTTACTATAACAACAGTGTTATAGTCCATCATTTCCTTATTGCTCGAAAACGTCTATTTCAACAATGAATGTTGAAATCTATGATTTCGATATTCAATAGATTTTAAAACATCGTTTAAAACAATTAACTTCATTTTCAATATCACTTTCCCAAAACAATATCCATTTTACTTAACAATATATTCACTGTCCAAAATCGTGAATATACTTCACTAACCACATTTCAATATTTTCTACCCATTTTTATTTCAATAATTATCCACTATCCAAAATCGCGGATATATCTCCTTTATTAAACTTCTATGTTTAACCTATCAATTTCAATTGGTTTTGGATTTATAAAACAATGTTTATAAATTTCACCTTTTATATTTTATAACAACTTCGATTTGTACATCTCCTTTATTAACAAATTCGATCAATATTTCATTTGTAGGCAAAAATCCAATTTATAAGTTAATTTCTTATAAATCTTCTTTTCTAAAATTTCATTCATTTTAACTTCACAATTTATACATCAATAAATTTCATATCTTCACAATTTAAAATTCTATAAGATTCATATCTTCACTTATAAAAACTCGTTTTAAAATTCCAAAAATTTTTAATTGATAAATATATCAATTTTTCTGTACATCTTTTATAATACTTTAAAAATCTCAATTTAACCCATTTTACAATTAAATCAACTTTCATTTCAAAAATCACACTTTGGTTATATTTCACCAAAAATCTTAACTCTTATAACTTTAAAATTCTAGACGTTTATTTTTCTGAAATAAATTAATTCAAAAATTCGATAAACGTCTACTTTTCAAAAATCACTTTAAAATCTTTTTAAAGTAAAAGTCGTTATTTTTAAACTTCAAAACTGAATCCGATGATGCAACAGCATCAATTAGTCCATCACAACAGTCAATATCATATATCAATATGACAACAGAATATATATCAATATCTGTAAATAAGTAAATACTGTTGAGGAATCCAGTTGGATCCCTCCACCCTGTTTCCCTGCATCCAAAGACGTTAGCAAAATACCAATTCCGCTCCAGTACGGAATTATCGCGGTATATGGGTTTTATAAAAATCCGCTTACTAACGACGTAATAGGGTCTCATCCGCTATACGAGGCGGGAATCAATCAATCCAATATATACATATGCCAATATGTATATATTGCTATATATAGATATATATCCTACTATATCTACTATCACATCCAATAGCAATCAAATAAATAACTGAAAATTCCACTTTTCAATTCTTGAGTGAGAAGATCTCACCTTGATTTTAATTCTGATTTCAGCGTTTATTTCGAATAAAATAAACAGACGTTTGATTTCATCCAAAATTCACACTAGCTCCAAATGGCTCCAATTCAGTTTCATAGCGTAGAGCTCGACAAAATGATTCCAATGCAACTGGTTTCGTGCGTTTTCGATCTCGTATGAAAAAGTTATCAACATTTAAAGATTGTACGAATTATTTATATAACAATTTACAAATTAATTTACATTTTAAACCTACATCTACATCTGGCCGCACGTTTTGCCAAAGGAAATCACAGCCGCCCCTTCTTTCTTCCTTTATCACGTTTCTCCCAAGTCACGTTCGTGAAAACCCACCTGCCGCCCTCTAAGCCCTAAACCACTTGGCCACATCTTCCACTTCCCCGATGATCAGAGTGTTCCAAATGAAAGAGCATCACCACTCCTGCCTTCGACCCCAATATGGCCAAGCTCGGCCTCGTCTTTGCCTCAGAAAACGTGCCTAAAGTCGCTGCCATCTTCTCCATTTTGCCATCGAACCCCTTGATTAAAATCCATCATCACCGTTCATTTTATAGAGCTTACTACCCTCTACATCTTTCATGTAGAAAGTTTCGCGAATCATTGCTGTAACGACCCGAAATTTTCAAAGCCGAAAATTTCAGATAGTTATGAAAAAGAAGAAAGAGAAAGAAGAAGAAGAACAGAAAACATCAATAACTCACATTCGCAGCGGATAAAATATAATAATAAATAAATGCAGTTTACAAAAGAATACTATATCTGTCGATTACATTTATACATCAGAGTTTTACATATACACGGTCACTGAATATATACAGTAATCATGCCTCAAAAATAATATACTGCAGCGGAAATATTCTATACGTTCTTGCCATCCAGCTCGACTCCTGAGCTCCAGAACGTCCGTACCTGAAATCTGTAATACTCGGTCTGACCCGAGCATTACACCAAAGTAACACCCGGGTCAGGCTGGAAACCAGCGTGAGTAAACTCAACCAACATATAATACCAAGCAAAACATCTTATTTTAGCCCGGGTAACTTATATCAATTTAACAAATTCACAATTTGTTATAAACAACACTTATTCAACCCATCAATTTCTATGTACCCCAACTTAGATAAAATAATCCAATTTACTTAAATAATTTCCTTCCAGCCTATTGACTTCACAAAACAATCTAAAAATTTGAAGTGGTTTCGGGTATTCCGAATACCCGACCCCGGTCTCTTCGAAACTCAAGTTATCCTATCCCGAATTATTTAAATGAAATGCACAACATTTCATATCAGAGATATCAACACATTCAAAACATCCCATGTCATTCAATTATCCATCACATACCAATTAATTCAATGGTTCTAATTGAATTTCTAACCACATTCATTTAGATTCCTTCATTCAATATTAGTTAATTTCAACCTTAATTTATTAGTCAACCCTTCACTATCCATCTTAATTAATCAATCTTGATTAATTATTTTTCAATTACATTCAAGTAATTACCTTAAATTAACTTCACAATATTAATTAGTCTCAACTAAGATCATTGTGTAATCTTAATTACTTCATGAATTAATTAATTATTTAATTATATTCATCCTTGATTACTTATACTAATTAACTTCCCATAAGTCACTTATTACTGATTAATTCATCTTAATTAATCAATCTTCAATTACATCTTTAATTATATTAATTAATTATTTCCAATTATATTTTAAGTTTGTTCCAATCTAAATTAATTACTTAAATTCAATCACAACATTAATCAATTTCGATTACCCTCAACCTGTAATTAACTATCCTTCATCTTACTTCATTCATAAATTTATTACTCTTTACTTAACTGTCTTAATTAATCAAGTGATTATTTATCACATCATCAAATGCTTATTCTGAATTACTCATACTTAGTAAATTTATTTAACCTTAATTAATTCATTCAACCCTTAGTAACCTTTAAACGGAAGCATTTCCTTATTTATTTTGAAGTTTAAAATAACTTAAAATTCCCAATGCTACGAGTTAAGCAACAATTAACTCGAGAACCATTCAACAAACCAAAATTACCAAATCATCAATTCTCAGCACACATCAAATCAATTCAACCATTCAAACATTCATTTAAATTTTGACTAGCGAAATTTAATAATAACTCAGCTGAGTGAGATTTACTCACCTTTGCTTTTGCAATCCAAATCCGATCTCGATTTGTTTCCTTCAGATTTAACCTTGTATAACAGTTATATGATTTATTAATATTTTCCATGATTGAACAATCAACTATCTCTTATAACAAATTTTATTAAACTAAAAATTTACCCTAAATTAAGTACTTCATGTAATAATTTAAATCGACCAATGATTTAAATAAATTATTAATAAATTTTGTTTTAACCAATCCGTTCGAATTGAAGTTCACTTTAAAATTTTAAAGTGTTATTAAAATTCCCAGATTTACTTACTGTCCTATATATATATATAACTGATCCCAAAATAAAATTGTTTAAACCGTTTGTTTATTTCACTATTTGAGATCAGCAACTCTAAACTTATTTTTTTATAAAATCAAAGCTTTAAAATAATGTTACTATACCTATATATGCTGATACTTAGTAAGTGGACAAATCGAATTAACTTACTTAACTAAAATAAAATTTAATTAACTTACTGTATAAATATACATACGTATATAAAAGGAAATTAAAATAAAAGGAATACCTACTCCTTTCAGAACCCTTTTTCGCCTCAAGCTCGTGAATGAACAAAGAGTCACGATCCTCCCTTCACTGCTCGATCAACGCACCCTTCTCGGCATCCTAGCATCGAAGCCCTGGGTCAATGAACAAGACCAATCATTGTCGAACGTCGAGGTCATTCACCACTTCATTTTTGATCGAGGCCCTTCCTGAACGTGCCTCTCCATCGACCTAGCGACCTCCTTCCAACATCGCCGAGCCTTCCTTTACATCAAGTCGAACGCTACTTCATGCCCAAAAATTTACTCAGACAAGAGAATCTCAATCTGTTTTTTTTTCGACCCCACAAATTAAGCTTGAACGCCGCTATACCCACTCGCCATGCGCGCCTCGTCGCCACTACGAAGCCCTAGTTAAGCTCCAATCCATTGAAGAAAATGAAGGCTCGCGATTCGATTTCGTTTTTAAGTAAATAGGCTTTCGGTTTTGCTTTTTTTTTTTTTTTGAATTGATGTCGATTTGGGTTTTGGGGAATAAAGAAAGGGACACGATTTTAAGCAGAGAAAGAGGAGTGTTTGGGAAGGAAGGAACGGCTTCTAGAGTACGCTTGTAAATGAAAATATCTTTCACTATTTGACCTTAAATTATATATTATATTATAAAACTCTCAAAACGTCTCGTTAATTATTATTAAAATTTCGCACTCTTCTTAAGGAATGCCGCTAGGCAATTATAAGGTTTTACCCACGTTTCAATCAAGATGGAACGTGTTTCGAAGACAAATTCGATCATAAGCGCGATTCACGGAAGTAAACGATCAATTTTAAATTAAATCGATTAAAATAATTCTAAGCGTTTTGAGCCATCCGGGTAAAGCGACAACTCCGATTGCTACGAAATTTAAAATCCGATAATAACTAACTATCACGGATCCAATGGGACTGGTTTCGTCAACTTCCGAGACTATGCCTCGGAAGGCTATTTTTAAATATCGATTTAACCGCTAAAATTTCAAAACTGAACGAATCGCCTTTAAATTAAATTCCATCCATTCTATTATCTTCAGTATCAACAGTATAAATTTTAAAATTTTCCATATTATTTTTAACAGGCTTAGAAATCCCAGATTCAACCATCTACCCAATTTTAAATTATTAAATTCAATATTGAACAATAAAATTCACCGATTTAATTATCAATTAAACATTGATATCTCGAATTCACGTCGACATCAACCTTTGGATGTTTACAAATCAATTTATTATTCCAACTTAAATTGTTAAAAATTCAGGGTCGTCACATTCCTTCCCCCTTAACAGAATTTCGTCCCCGAAATTACTAGTTAGGAAGAATAGTCTAATACCCGTTTACCTTTCTCCCAAAACCAACAGTTCAACCACCTACCAATAGCCCTTTTTTTTAAAAAAAAAACCCACTATCACTTTAACCAACTTCCCAAAACCTTCTATAATTTTAAAACAATATTCCTTTGCTCGATCATTTAAATTTCAATTTAGAACCAATTTTGGATTATCAAAAATTTTTCAAAATTTATCTAACTCTTTATGTTTTCGAAAATTTTTGCCAGCGCCTCCTTTGCGCGGCTAGCTCGGTACAACTACAAAAGGCCTCTACGGGCTCCCAATTTCTCAAAAGAAACAAAAGCCAAGTGGCTATATCAAAAACCCAATCCAATTTCATACAGATATTTAAACACATACCTTTTTGTCGGGCATTTCAAATTTATCCTTTGGAATCAAATCCAATTTCCTTTTCTCTTTTAATACCTGTATATCTTACTTAGCAACCAAATCCAATCATAACCCTTCAAATCATTTTATATCTTTCCTTATACAGGTTTTCATATTTACTTCTATTCAATTTACTTCTAATTTTGAATATTAAATTTATCTTTCGTTTATAACTGGTTCGTAGCATTATTTAAATTTGTTTCATTTATTAATTTACTTCAATTCCCAATTTGAAATCATTCTGACATTAACAAAAAAAATTTCCAAAAAATTTCAAAAAATTTTCTCCCAAAATTTACGGAAAATTTTGGCAGAGTCTCCTTTGTACGGAGGGACTTCTGCGATATCGCAGGATGCACAAATATATATACATCGGCCTCAGGCCGGAAATCACAATATATATCAATATATGCAGTTCATATCTCCTATTTTGAATTCTTTTGCGTAGGCGTACCTTTATTTAGCATTTTTAAAGCAAGCCGCTTATTTATTTTAGCATTTATTGCATCCAAATCCAGTCAAACGGCCTTCTGGTACCTGTACTATCTCAATTTACAAATGTAAGTACAATATATAGGAAGTTCATAACATTCCCTTACTTTCAATAGCTAAACACATGTATTTCATAAGCAATAAGCATCAAACGCTTTCCATAAGTGATTTATATAACTTTAAAGCTCATTCAATTGCTTTCAACCAATTTTATATGTCATTTCATCCAATTTTAATGGTTTACCACTCTAGTGCTTACATTTAATTTATTTTTAAGCAAAACAACTCATAATCATATCAATTGGTTCCAAATCAATTATATTCGCCTCCACTAATTTATAGAATTTAATTAAATCTCATTTACGTCAAACGACAATCATTTCTACGCAATTCGATGATACCCATGTGAATAAATAATTACTTAAGTTTTATAACCAATTCAAATTGATTCCGACTCAATTTTATTTTATTCCATTCCATTTTAATTTATTCACAACCATTTTATTTAGGTTGACACATTAAATTTTCGTATACTACTAGCCATTTCCAAACTAATTTAATCCGAGCTTTTATTTAATGGCTTTTACCCTTATTCGAAGCCAAGCTGCCATAAATTATAAACTTAAGTTAATTTACTTTAATTTATTCCAACATCAAACTTAAGTTTACTTCTATTTGATTTCATTTAATCAAATCCCATTTATTTTAGCTAGCCCATCCAATTTAAATTTTAATTCTAATTCACCTTCTTAATTCATTTGCGAATTTATTTTATTTATACAACGCCATTCTCAATTTATTACTATTTACTTGGGTTTCGTTTGCGATTCAAACCCTTTCTACTATAACTCACTTTTATTTCATTTGTAATTCAAACCATCACATTTCCCCATCCAACTCTATTTCATATTCAAACTCCATTATTAACTTCAATTTATTATCAAATAATTATTTATTAGCCTACTTTTAGTTTTAAACCAATATTCGATTTATTACAAAGAATCACCTCATTAAATTTCTTGAGTTCAAATTTTATAAAGTCGGTTTGGATTTCCTTTCATTTTCCAAAATTCCAACACTTTTATTTTAAAATTTAGAAATGCTTTTAAATTCAAATAATATTATTAAAATAGCTTTTTATAAAAATACTTTTTATAACTCGATGTCTCAACCAGTCCATCCTTGTTCTCACATAAATTCAGTCATACGTTGATCAGGCGTAGGACTGAAAATCTATAAGTACTTAGCAGACTCATTTTCGACATCCAGTGAAAATACTTCGAAAGAAATTTTACTTGAAAATATCGAAAATAGTTTTTGAAAACAATTTACTGAAAATATCTTTTGTGAGAATGCTCTGGAAATCATCACACCCATCCATGGTCACAGTTACATCCTGGGTTACGTTGCCGTCGCAGCAAAATTCCATGTAACTGATTACACCATAGAACCCACGACAGATCGCAGTTACATCCAGGGTTACGTTGCCGTCGCAGCAAAAGTCCATGTAACTGCAGGCTCTCAGCGGCCTCACGATTACGCTGTCGAAATGAAACTCCTCCACTCCTACATAGGTCGTAGTCTACCGATGTAAAATCAAACATAGACTGTTGGCTCTCAGCGGCACACACGACTTTCGCTATGTTACCATAGTGTCACAGTCTACCGATATAAAATCAAACGCAGACTGCTGGCTCTCAGCGGCACACACGACATTCGCTATGGTACACTACTCATAATCCTCAGGAACTAGTTTTGTCCGGACTCCTCACAGGATCAACTTTAGAACCTCCCCCTTAGAGGCTCAAGGCAGTACCACCCAATGGCACTCCTGAGAAGCTCATTTCAAGGGAGCGCCTTTTTCCCCAGAGCCAATCTCAAAACACTTTATACTATACACATATAGTATTTTCAAATCATACACCTAGTATGAATTTCACATAGGTACCTTTACACAAAATCGATTCCCAAAAATCGATAATTCACAAATCAGGCTTTTCCAAATTCCAATATTGATTTTACCCAAAAATCAAAAGCCTTTCAAATTCACAGGTTCCCAAAACCTTTTCCAAAATTCTCATAAGATCCTTTATATATATATACAGATATATATAATTTTTAAAACTTTGGATCATTTTCAAGCTTGTATAAAACTCCTTTTATACTTCAAACACTTTCAAAAATCCTTTTCTATTTACATTCACTTGAATTTCCATTCACATACTCACAATTGCTTTAATTTCATGGGATTATCACTTCAATCCTTATCTCAATTGAGTATTTAACCAATAACAGTTTGAACTCCGACCGGTTTATATTTAGAAAATAGCTTGAAATTTTTAAAACAGATAAGTAGTTGAAAATAATTATTAGTTTGTAAAATAGCCATAAAATAATTAACTAGTTGCAAAATAATTAGAAAATAGTTAAATAGTTACATAAATTTTAGATAATTGCAAAATAGTCGTAAAATAGTAATTAATTTATAAACCAGTTGAAAAATAGTAATTAGTTTAGAAACAGTTGAAAAATGGTTAAATAGCTCCAAAAATAATTGTAAAACAAGTATAAAATAATTTGTCTTAAGGAAGGAAGGTTGTATATATTTAATAGCTTGGAAAAATGAATTTATATTAAACAATTTATACTGAAGATAGTCCCGAGTCAAAACTGTCCACTTTCCCATCAATTCAATTTAAGTTTCCACTTCCATTTAAATTGACCCAATTCCAATTTAAATACTCCAATTTCCATTGGACTTGATTCATTCCCAATTCAACTTTAATTAATTCTCAAATTTCTTCCAAATTTCAAATCAAATTCCATTTGATTTTTACTTACTCGACTTTATTTATAACTTCAATTTTACAACTTCTATTTATAATCAATTTCATTCACATTTTACTTTTAACTCGGAATTATACATTTTAATTAGCCAATATATTTTTATTATTCCATAAACAATTTAATCAAGATTCCAGAGTTTAAACAAATTTCCAAAATTTCAGTATCACCTTAAAATTCAACTATATCCAAGATTCTTTGGTAAATTCAATTATCCCTTGAATTTCAAAATCAAACCCAGTTCACAAACAATTCCAATTTAAAACAATTTGTTAGCAATTTCACTTTTGGAAACTCGAAAATGAACATCGACGATGCTGCAGTCATCACCGACGTTATTTTCCAGTGACCAAAAGAGTTCAATGCTTTTATCTCACTAAAAGCATTCCAAATATTTTTAATTTCAAATCTCCCGGATTGCAAATTCAACACAAAAATATTTTTGAAATAATACTATTATTTCTCCAAAACCTTTGGAAACCACTTTCAAATCCAAGGAATTTTAAATTTTCCCAAAAATCTTCAAATCCCCAATCCATCCAATTCATATTTAAACATTACTCCGGAATTTTCATCTTACTTTATTTTCAAATATTCTCTAGAATTCTATTTCAAATTATAATCCCATTTATTTCAATTTATAAATTACATTTACTATCTATATTTCAAATTCCAATCAATTTGGACTGATACCACCCACTTCAGTTCCAATCACTTCAATTTAATCCAATTTAAATTGTCCATTTGAATTTTTAAACTTATCCATCTTCAATCACAAATCCAATTAATTCCAACCTAATTCAATTTAAATGAATTCAATTCCAACTTCAAATTTTAATCATCTCGAATTATATAAATTCGAGTTAAATTCTCAAAGATTGGTTTAACTTTTTAAACCAAATTAACCTTGTTCATTCAAAGTTTTTAAACAATTTAATTTTTGAGTTCTAATTCTAGAATTCCATTTTAATCAATTTGAATCTTAATTTGGTTGTATTTTCTGTTACCGCTTAATTTAATTTCAATTTCAAGTTTTCAATTAGGTTGTATTTTATATTACTTCTTAATTTAATTTCAATTTAACAACCAATCACCTAAATATTTATTAGAAGGAAATATTGCTTTATATATCAAATTATATTTTTATATAAAATCATTTTAAAATCTTTATATAAGAAAATAACAAGTACGCGCTCATATATATATATATATATATATACACTCATTCTAGAGTACTTTGGACTCTATTCATGAGTAATCCCCACCAGAGCCAAGGTTCTCGCTTAACCTTTCAGCTCTGATACCAAATGTAACGACCCGAAATTTTCAAAGCCGAAAATTTCAGATAGTTATGAAAAAGAAGAAAGAGATAGAAGAAGAAGAACAGAAAACATCAATAACTCACATTCGCAGCGGATAAAATATAATAATAAATAAATGCAGTTTACAAAAGAATACTATATCTGTCGATTACATTTATACATCAGAGTTTTACATATACACGGTCACTGAATATATACAGTAATCATGCCTCAAAAATAATATACTGCAGCGGAAATATTCTATACGTTCTTGCCATCCAGCTCGACTCCTGAGCTCCAGAACGTCCGTACCTGAAATCTGTAATACTCGGTCTGACCCGAGCATTACACCAAAGTAACACCCGGGTCAGGCTGGAAACCAGCGTGAGTAAACTCAACCAACATATAATACCAAGCAAAACATCTTATTTTAGCCCGGGTAACTTATATCAATTTAACAAATTCACAATTTGTTATAAACAACACTTATTCAACCCATCAATTTCTATGTACCCCAACTTAGATAAAATAATCCAATTTACTTAAATAATTTCCTTCCAGCCTATTGACTTCACAAAACAATCTAAAAATTCGAAGTGGTTTCGGGTATTCCGAATACCCGACCCCGGTCTCTTCGAAACTCAAGTTATCCTATCCCGAATTATTTAAATGAAATGCACAACATTTCATATCAGAGATATCAACACATTCAAAACATCCCATGTCATTCAATTATCCATCACATACCAATTAATTCAATGGTTCTAATTGAATTTCTAACCACATTCATTTAGATTCCTTCATTCAATATTAGTTAATTTCAACCTTAATTTATTAGTCAACCCTTCACTATCCATCTTAATTAATCAATCTTGATTAATTATTTTTCAATTACATTCAAGTAATTACCTTAAATTAACTTCACAATATTAATTAGTCTCAACTAAGATCATTGTGTAATCTTAATTACTTCATGAATTAATTAATTATTTAATTATATTCATCCTTGATTACTTATACTAATTAACTTCCCATAAGTCACTTATTACTGATTAATTCATCTTAATTAATCAATCTTCAATTACATCTTTAATTATATTAATTAATTATTTCCAATTATATTTTAAGTTTGTTCCAATCTAAATTAATTACTTAAATTCAATCACAACATTAATCAATTTCGATTACCCTCAACCTGTAATTAACTATCCTTCATCTTACTTCATTCATAAATTTATTACTCTTTACTTAACTGTCTTAATTAATCAAGTGATTATTTATCACATCATCAAATGCTTATTCTGAATTACTCATACTTAGTAAATTTATTTAACCTTAATTAATTCATTCAACCCTTAGTAACCTTTAAACGGAAGCATTTCCTTATTTATTTTGAAGTTTAAAATAACTTAAAATTCCCAATGCTACGAGTTAAGCAACAATTAACTCGAGAACCATTCAACAAACCAAAATTACCAAATCATCAATTCTCAGCACACATCAAATCAATTCAACCATTCAAACATTCATTTAAATTTTGACTAGCGAAATTTAATAATAACTCAGCTGAGTGAGATTTACTCACCTTTGCTTTTGCAATCCAAATCCGATCTCGATTTGTTTCCTTCAGATTTAACCTTGTATAACAGTTATATGATTTATTAATATTTTCCATGATTGAACAATCAACTATCTCTTATAACAAATTTTATTAAACTAAAAATTTACCCTAAATTAAGTACTTCATGTAATAATTTAAATCGACCAATGATTTAAATAAATTATTAATAAATTTTGTTTTAACCAATCCGTTCGAATTGAAGTTCACTTTAAAATTTTAAAGTGTTATTAAAATTCCCAGATTTACTTACTGTCCTATATATATATATAACTGATCCCAAAATAAAATTGTTTAAACCGTTTGTTTATTTCACTATTTGAGATCAGCAACTCTAAACTTATTTTTTTATAAAATCAAAGCTTTAAAATAATGTTACTATACCTATATATGCTGATACTTAGTAAGTGGACAAATCGAATTAACTTACTTAACTAAAATAAAATTTAATTAACTTACTGTATAAATATACATACGTATATAAAAGGAAATTAAAATAAAAGGAATACCTACTCCTTTCAGAACCCTTTTTCGCCTCAAGCTCGTGAATGAACAAAGAGTCACGATCCTCCCTTCACTGCTCGATCAACGCACCCTTCTCGGCATCCTAGCATCGAAGCCCTGGGTCAATGAACAAGACCAATCATTGTCGAACGTCGAGGTCATTCACCACTTCATTTTCGATCGAGGCCCTTCCTGAACGTGCCTCTCCATCGACCTAGCGACCTCCTTCCAACATCGCTGAGCCTTCCCTTACATCAAGTCGAACGCTACTTCATGCCCAAAAATTTACTCAGACAAGAGAATCTCAATCTGTTTTTTTTTCGACCCCACAAATTAAGCTTGAACGCCGCTACACCCACTCGCCATGCGCGCCTCGTCGCCACTACGAAGCCCTAGTTAAGCTCCAATCCATTGAAGAAAATGAAGGCTCGCGATTCGATTTCGTTTTTAAGTAAATAGGCTTTCGGTTTTGCTTTTTTTTTTTTTTTGAATTGATGTCGATTTGGGTTTTGGGGAATAAAGAAAGGGACACGATTTTAAGCAGAGAAAGAGGAGTGTTTGGGAAGGAAGGAACGGCTTCTAGAGTACGCTTGTAAATGAAAATATCTTTCACTATTTGACCTTAAATTATATATTATATTATAAAACTCTCAAAACGTCTCGTTAATTATTATTAAAATTTCGCACTCTTCTTAAGGAATGCCGCTAGGCAATTATAAGGTTTTACCCACGTTTCAATCAAGATGGAACGTGTTTCGAAGACAAATTCGATCATAAGCGCGATTCACGGAAGTAAACGATCAATTTTAAATTAAATCGATTAAAATAATTCTAAGCGTTTTGAGCCATCCGGGTAAAGCGACAACTCCGATTGCTACGAAATTTAAAATCCGATAATAACTAACTATCACGGATCCAATGGGACTGGTTTCGTCAACTTCCGAGACTATGCCTCGGAAGGCTATTTTTAAATATCGATTTAACCGCTAAAATTTCAAAACTGAACGAATCGCCTTTAAATTAAATTCCATCCATTCTATTATCTTCAGTATCAACAGTATAAATTTTAAAATTTTCCATATTATTTTTAACAGGCTTAGAAATCCCAGATTCAACCATCTACCCAATTTTAAATTATTAAATTCAATATTGAACAATAAAATTCACCGATTTAATTATCAATTAAACATTGATATCTCGAATTCACGTCGACATCAACCTTTGGATGTTTACAAATCAATTTATTATTCCAACTTAAATTGTTAAAAATTCAGGGTCGTCACAATTGCTTGGATTTGAAGAAATTTGAGGGAGAAGAAGAGATAGTTTCGGCCATTGATAACAAGGGTGGCGGCTGAAGAAAGTGAATTAGGGTTTCTTAAATCGTGAAGAGGATGGGTTGCTTTTATAGAGAACCGACGAACACTATTCATTTCTAAATTTCCAAACTCCGATTTACGCGCGGTCACCATCGTTTCTAGGGTTTATCCCGTGTTCCGGACACAATGGAACAGGTTTCGAAAGCTAATTCGATCGTTTGTGTGAGATATGACAAGAAACGATCAATTTAAATTAAATCGATTTAAATCAATTTCGAGGCGTTTTGATTCGTACCGGACAAATGGTAAATCCAAAAATTATGAAATTTGAAATCTTACAATAATATCACATTACGGATCCGATGAAACTGGTTTCGTTCAATTCTGAGACTGTTCGAAAATTGGCTATTTTTATAGTCGATAATTAAATATTAAATATTCAATTTTCACAGATTAATTCCAAATTCAATTTTAAAAGTTCTATAACCTTTCTATAACTCCAGTATGATTAAATAAATTTTTCCAAATCACTTTCATTCTTATTTAATCCAGATTTCAAGTAAGTCTGGAATTTCAAACATTAAATTATCGATTTAATTGTCAAATTAAATCCAATTATTCGAATTTTAAATATCAAAAATTCTGGGTCGTTACATATAATATTATTTTAATTATTAAATTAATTACTCCATAATAGGAGACCTTTCAAAAGACCGTTTTAAAAGTGATTCCGAAAATCAATTATAAATCCGTTTTACACCATTATTTTCTATAATAAAAATCTCACACTCACTTTTAGCACGTCGAGCGAAGTGGAAAGGTGCTTAAACGGTTAGGAAATCTCCGGCCTATGGAAACCGTGTGTATTTTCTTTCCGGTTAATCCCCGACCTATTCGATTGATCGTTTTGACCTTTGGGTCTAGTTTACCGATGATATGAGGTAGACTTTTTATTGTTTGGAGTGTGAGCTTGCTATTGGTTAGGAAACCGTTTAGTGCGAACGTGGGGTATGGGACTCATTGTTAACACTTTGCGGGTTCCTCTCCAAGAAGTTAGTGACACATTAGCCTCTGGGCGGCCAGTACTGGACCTCTGGGTCACCACGCCTCTGGGCAACCGTCTCTGGACACCTGCTCTATTGTCACGACCCAAAATTCATCATTCGAAAATAGACATCAAATACTTAACTTGTATTCGACTGCCAAAATTCAAACGTTAAATTTCAGTTCGGATGGAGCTTATAACAACAATTAGATGAACATAAAACAGCGGAACAGAATCAATATCATAAATATCATCACAGATACAACATCGACATAATCCATACTTCATCAGAGTATTTAATACATATACTACAACTCCAAATACAACATCATGATAATACAACAGTAATCATATATCCAAAAGTCTCCAGATGAAAGAAGTGATAACGGACTCCCAAAAGCTAAGCACCTGATATCTCCAAAAAGCTCCTAAGAATATCTCCAAGATAAGAGCTCCAAAATACAGCTTAGTCCAAAATACGGAAAACCTGCTACTAGGCTGCCCGTGTAGAAATAATGGGCACCCAGAGTTTAGAAAAGAAAACAATAAACTCCGGGTCAGTCATGGGACTGGTGTGAGTAAACAAAACAGTTTATCTTTTAAAAACGGACAACAAAAGAATTTAAAGTAATTTCGCAATGCTTTTGGAAAATGAAACTACCATAAGACCTCCCACCACACACACAATGCAAACGCAGAATTGGAGGAGATTTCTTCTTATGATAGTTAAAGATGCTTGGTACGGAGAAAATTTCTTTGATATTATTACTAGTGCATAGTGTAGAAACATTTCGAAAGTAGAGTATTAATCTTAGCCGGCATAGGTACCATTATACTATGCCTACTATAGCTACCATATTAGATGGCAGGTTCTACAACTAAAACCATACAGGGTTTCGTATTGGTAATTGGATTTCCAACTAATGGTCAGGCCAAGGAACTTCCCATTGCCACATGGAAACGCCTCTGGAAGGACGTCCCGAGAACCTAACCGGATCTCTGCCAACACAAGGCCGGGTTACCTCTGCAAAAATAGGTAACTACTGACACGAGTATGCCATCTCCCGGTTGTAACCAACCTTTAACCGGGGCCCCGAGCAACAAATCACAAAGATAATAAATGTATATCTGCGATATCCACATAAGTAAAGTATCTGGGCTCCATACCATGATACCACTTCTATCCAGAAGGAAATGAACATACACTAAGGGGCGCTACTCCCTATAACCTTGCTGCATCTTTCCTGTTTTGACCATTCCGGGGTGTGAGGCTCGACGAAGTCTCGTCCACAAAGCTACGCTTTTTCAAAAAGCCATGCTTTGGGTCAACAGATGATCAACCTATGATCACAAAGATAAATGATCAAACAAATGATCATATCACAAATGGTCAAACACTGATCATCACACAGCAACACTCAGCATGTCACATTACCAAATTGGGATATATCGCTGATAAATTTCAACTACATAACCTCTGAGCTCGTACGTCTCAGAGAAGGGTGTTAAGCTAAGAGAATAAATTCTCCGCCACCAACAGAAATGTATTTGAAAGGAATCGGCTTTATATCTCAAAGTGTAATGTCGGACATGTATCCATACAAGTCTGTTCCGGGTTCGAACAGAACCGAAGGCACTTCCAAAGAAGTCCTTGCAATCCGGATAATTTTCTAATCACGTCCGGACTTCCCGTCACAAAAGAGTGATATAAATCTCTATACCGGAGCAACTCGGTGCAGAGACATTCGACAGGTTGTCCTTTCATTTTCGAAAATATCTGGTCTTCAACACCGGTCTTCAAATGCCATCCATATACGACGTATCACTATTCGAAATGGGAAACCCGAATAGTGAGCGTTAATTTCAAAACATGTGGATATGTTATTCACAACAATTCATAGATTCGATGTGGGCTTCGGATAACAAACTGAAATCCGATTCCCTGTCGCATCGAGGTTTAAATGTCGTTTTACGGCAAACAAGGTTTTTCACATCAATACAGAACAAACCACAATCACAGTGCAGTACTTCACAATTTACATCACATAGTATCATGAACAGAATAGAAATATCAATATATTGTACAGCAATAATTTATTGTTACCAATCAAAGTGAATGAGATTTAATAATTTAACCAGATAATTATTTTTTTTTATCGATTATTATTAAATTAATGATTTAATATTCTAAATGGTAAATTAATTAATCTTAATCATCTTGATACACCGATTTCCCTTATTTAACTGTTTATTTATAATTAATTAGAAATTTATTTAACTTCCTTTATGAAATAAATAAATCTTAGTATTTCAAAATAGATTAAGTAAATTGAATTTAAATAAGTTAAAATTTAATTACTTTAAATCGACTTACCTAAATACTGAATTTACTTTGAAACTTGATCAAATCGCCATTTGAAACCATAGTTTACAAGTGTTTTAAAATTTGAAAACTTCCACAGTAAAACTGTTTAATTCATTAGCCTGAGACTTACTTCGAGTCACGCGCGAGAAACACTGGCCTTTGCTTTGGGTTTCTCAGGAATTCCACTCGAGTGCTGTACGTTTCAAAATTTTTGTTAAGTTTAAAAACTTTACTCGATACAACGCTGAAAACCCCAGGTTCGACTTCGAGCTTTCCCTTCAAATTCTCGAGTATTTCTTCAAGCTTTCCCTTTCTCCCTCTCGTACTTCTTCTCTGTTTATTTTTTTCTTCATTTTGCTTAAGGTTTTGACTTAACAACATACCAGGTTCAAGCTTTCTGATACACGACCGACCTCGTGCACGTGCACGGAACAGCGACGCCGCTCTGGCGAACTACACCACCACCCTCAGGTCGCAAATCGACCCCTCACTCGAGATCACAACCCAAACCATCGCGAACTACTCGAGATCGAAAAAAGACTGGAAACTCGAACCCAAAAACTCGACCACCACGAGAAAAATACTTTGCCCCATCAACTCTAACCTCCTGACGTCATGAGACTCCGGCCATACGTCGACCATACCCTCCTCTATCTTCGTCTAAAATCGCGTGATACTCGATTGAGCAACGGCGACGTGATCACCCCTTTACAGAGCATAGGAAATTTTGAACTTAAACCCTAATTTTCTCTCTAACTCAAAATCCTTACATTCGAAAAATCCTTACGCATTTTTCTTGGGTTCATGGAATGTTAAACTTTCTACACAACAAGATTCAGCATTTTTAATTGATTCGATCATGAGATATTGATGGAAATGCCAATCTTGTTCATATACGAACTGCCCTCTTTATATAAATCTAAAAGTCTAGATTTTTATTTTAAAAATCATGGTTTTGAGCATAGATTCAGATTGTAATCTCGAAGTAATAATTTTCAACAATCAATTTTTCACAAAATTTTACTTTTAATACCTGTAAAACAAGGTTACAGTAAGAATAACTTACTGTATGTTTAAACTTGGAAGTTCTTGTTTGAGGATTTAAAACAACTTGATTATTTGAAAAACCAAGGCTTGTCAGAGATTAACAGTAAATAAACTTAAGTTTTGGAAACAAATATAAGCCCTGCATAAATGTTTACAGAGCCTACACAGAGCATCACTACAACATTACATACTGAAGCATGGACAAAGGAGTTCATAAATGAAGTTTTAACTGTTTTCAATATAAATCTTCAACCTTTTAAAGATAAGTTTACTCACTTGTAGATCTGGAAACAGAGAGTTGCTTGTTATTTCTTTTGAAAGCCTGCAGTTTGAAGTCTGTCTTTGTTTTGCTTAGGAGATGATAATACCTTGACCTCCTTGCTTGCTGATAATATTAGTGTATTTATTTTTTTCTTTTTCTTTGTTGAGTTGTTTTGAACGAAAATAAACCAAAACTTTATGAATGTGTATGTATATATGGGGAAGGTTGTGTACAGGGAGTACAAAAATTTCTTTTATTTGGTCAGAGGATTTTGAAATTTGGAGGCTGAAAATCTTGCTTGATGTACTAAAGGCAATGGCATTAAATGCCTTGGTCTCTTCTTATGTTTACATATAAAATTTTTTTCTTCTTGCAAGTACATTTCGTATATAATCTTTTCTTCCTTCCTTGCTATTTGCTGTTTTGTTCCTTCTTATATATATGTACTTACTTTTTATTTGGTTACTTTATCCCCTTAGTTTATTTTGTTTCAGCAAATTTCTTTAAGTTTGAACACTTTTGTTATCTTGTTGTTTTGCTAAATGAAAAGGTTTTGCCTTAGTTTCTTATTTATGTGATCATTTGTATAGGCCTGGTATGTATTTTTCTCTTACAACTTGTTTTAATTTCTTTGCTAAAAGAAAAGTGGTTTTAATTATAGTCCTTAACATTTTATAACTAGGTAAATTTTTATCACAAAATTTGTTTTAGTTCTATTTAAAAGTTTTAACTAAAGAGATTAAATTTATTCATATTTTATTTTATAACTCATATAATTTTTTTTATAATATAAATCTTAACAATATCTTCATTGCTTTCGGAATCCTCAAATTTAAATCCAAAAATTCAAACAATTTAACGAATTAAATTATTTCAAAATTCCGGGATGTTACAATATCCCCTCCTTAAGAAAATTTCGTCCTCGAAATTGAAAGAGAGAGAATGCAACAAAGAATACGCGAATTCAGAAACAAGGAAATGACTTACAGTTTAAGCCGAGATGTCAATTCTGCAGTTGGGATATGATTTCTTCATATTATCTTCAGTCTCCCAAGTACAGTCCTTTGGATTGCCACTCCATTGAACTTTGACTAGCTTCACAATTTTGTTTCGCAATCGCTTCTCCTCACGATCAACAATTTTTATCGGTTCCCTCCTTACTGCCAAATTAGGAGTGATTTCTAGATCCTGCTGAGCAGCTTCTTCAATAATATCATCTGGGTCGTGCACATACTTCCGAAGATTAGAAATGTGAAACACATTATGCACGCCAGACAACCAGTTGGGTAGCTGGACTCGATATGCTAGAGGACCAATCCTTTCTAGAATAGGAAAAGGACCAATATAACGCGGTGCTAGCTTTCCAGTTTTCCCGAATCTCAATACACCCCTCATCGGAGATACTTTCAGAAATACAGAATCTCCAACTTGAAATTCTAAAAATCTTCTTCGGCGGTCATAATAACTCTTATGACGACTTTGAGCAGTTATTAATTTCTTTCGAATAAAATCTACCTTCTCAGTGGCTTCTTTGATCATATCCGGTCCTAAGACGAGTCTGTCACCTGATTCTATCCAGCATATAGGTGATCGACATGGACGACCATATAAAGCTTCGAAAGGAGCCATTTCCAAACTGGCCTGATAGCTGTTATTATATGAGAATTCAACCAGATGCAAATGGTCCTCCCATGAACCACCAAAATCATGAACACAAGAACGTAATAGGTCTTCTAGAATTCGATTGACCCTTTCAGTCTGTCCATCAGATTGCGGGTGATAAGCAGTACTGAAATTTAATTTCGTTCCCAAAGCATCCTGAAATGCCTCCCAAAATCTACTAGTGAAGATCGGGTCACGATCACTCACTATGCTACTGGGAATACCATGGAGGCGAACAATTTCCTTTACGTATATATCTGCCAAGCTTGCTGCAGTTCGAGTGGATTTCACTGGAATAAAGTGAGCAGTTTTGGTTAGACGGTCCACTATAACCCAAATCGCCTCATTTCCCTTCTTGGTTCGTGGCAATCCGTCGATGAAATCCATCGATACCTGATCCCACTTCCATTTCGGTACTTCCAGAGGTTGAAGTAAACCGGCCACTTTCCTTTGATCGCTTTTGATTTGCTGACAAGTAGCACAGCGACTCACATATATCGATATGTCTCTCTTCATCGTCTTCCACCAGAATGTTCTTTTAATGTCTCGATACATTTTGTTGATTCCTGGATGGATACTAAATTTGGACTTATGACATTCGTCCAATACTTCTCGTTTCAATTCAGGGATATCTGGCACACAAAGCCTGCCTTTCAGCCTAATAACTCCACTATGATTGGTTTCAAAGCTAGTATCTTCTCCTCGAAGGATTTTCCCGTAAATATCTCGAAGAAATTTGTCTTCATTTTGCTTACTGGCGATTTTCTCAATGAGAGTAGGGGCAATGACAAGATGAGCAAGAAGAGCGTGCTTTCTACTTAAAGCATCGGCAACTACATTGGCTTTTCCCGGAGTGTAAAGAATATCCAAGTCATAGGATGCCAGAAATTCCAACCAACGTTGTTGTCGCAGATTCAGGTCCTTCTGGGTGAAAAGATATTTCAAAGATTTATGGTCGGTGAATAATTCGAATTTTTCACCTAAAACAAGAAGAGTTTATTAAGTATATTTATTTAGTTAATTTCGTAAATTGTTAAGAAGCTGAAAAGATTCTTACCCAGAAGATAGTGTCGCCAGATTTTTAAAGCGAAAACAATAGCCAAAAGCTCCAAATCATGTGTCGGGTAATTCTTCTCATGCGGACGTAATTGTCTACTCGCGTAGGCAACTACCTTTCCATTTTGCATTAATACTGCACCTACCCCGTCACCACACGCATCGGTATAGACAGATAAGCCTTGGTTCCCATTAATAATAACGAGAACAGGAGCAGTAGTCAATCTCTTTTTCAATTCCTGGAAAACTTCATCACATCTTGAAGTCCAATCAAATTTAGCATTCTTCATTGTCAGCTTAGTCAATGGGCTAGCCAACTTAGAAAAATCCTGTACAAACTTCCTATAATATCCCGCTAAACCGAGAAAACTTCGAACTTCTCTAGGAGTAGTGGGTTGCTTCCAGTCCATAATTGCAGAAATCTTGCTTGGATCCACAGAAATCCCTTCTTCATTAATAATATGACCGAGAAATTTGACCTCTTTGACCCAAAAGTGACACTTAGAAAATTTAGCGAATAAGACATTCGTCCTCAATATTTCCAAAACAATTCTGAGATGTTCAGAATGCTCCTCTTCAGTTTTTGAGAAAATTAAGATATCATCAATAAATACAAGGACAAATTTGTTCAACACTTCTCGAAATACTCGGGTCATTAAATCCACGAAGTACGCAGGAGCGTTGGTCAGTCCGAAAGGCATAACTAACCACTCGTAGAACATATCTGGACCCCTAAAAGCAGTAAAATGAACACAATCCTCAGCTATTCGCAGTTGATGGAATCCCTGAGCTAGATCCATCTTAGAAAAGAATCGAGCGCCATGAAGTTGATCAAATAGATCGTCAATTCTAGGTAAAGGGAATTTGTTCTTGAGAGTTTGTTTATTAAGATCACGGTAATCTACACACAATCTCAAAGATCCGTCTGATTTAGCTACAAATACGACGGCTGAACCCCATTCGGAAACACTAGGGCGAATCAATCCTTTCTTCAGCAAATCTCGAGTTTGATTGACTAATTCAATTTTCTCCTTAGGTGCCATCCTGCGACTTGCGTGAACAACAGGACGAGCATTGGGTATTAAGTCAATTCGGAATGCTATTTCTCTGTGCGGAGGTAAGGAATTTACTTCTTCAAATACGTCGGAAAATTCCCGAGCAATAGGTATAGACTGCAAAGTGGGTTCAGGATATCCCAAAGTATACATCAATCTATCTCTTCTTGGATTCGGATTCTCACAAGAGATTTCAATAAAATTTCCAAGGTTCGTTTTGACCAAAGCGGTCCGATCATTACACTCCAATATAGCTTTGTATTTCGATAACCAATTCATTCCGAGTATGATTTCAAATTCATTAAATTCGAGGATATAAAGATTGATAGGAAATCGATAACTATCATATGAAATGGGAACTTTCTTGCAATATAAACAAAGATTTGCGGGACCTCCAACCGGATTTTTCACGCAAATAGGATCGACAGAAAATCTAGCTTTAAGTCCTAATTCTTTTACGGTTTGTTGGGAGATAAAACTATGTGAAGCTCCCGAGTCAAATAAAACTCTAACAGTTCTACCATTAATAGTAAGGTTACCTTCCAGAACACCTTTTCCTTTATCAGCTTTCGAAGTTGAAGGATCTTTCTTTATCGCGTAAACATTTGCCACCTGTGCTTGCTTCATCATTGGACAGTTTTTGATAACATGTCCTTCTCCCTGACAGGCGTAACATTTTCTGGGCTTATATTGCTCATTCTTCACCGGTTGTTCCTTGTTAACTTGCTTCTTTGGTTTTGTGCAGCTGCTTGAATAATGGCCCTTCTCATTGCAATTGTAACAAGTTATGTTGCTAGCCGAATTTCCTTGATTGCTCTTTTTATCGTTGCCTTGCTGTGGCTTCTTGCCCCCAAACTTTCTTTTCTTCCAGTTCTGATTATTTGAATTTCCTCCTTCCTTTGGAATCTCCTGCATATCCAGTGTAGCATACCTGTATCCCATATCAATAAGATCTGAAAAAGATTCCTTGACGTGCGCAGTCATCCTTTCATGATATTTCTGGTTCATTCCCCGGATAAACCTTTCATTCTTCTTAAGAGGTGTGCTTAACAATTCTGGACCAAAACGGGATAGTTCGTTGAACTTGTTTAAGTATTCTTCAAAAGTCAGGCTTCCTTGCTTTAAATCCAAAAATTCTTGATACATTCTAGAAATTCCCGCCGACGGCATATAACGCTTTTCAAACACCTCCTTAAAACGATCCCAAGAAAACTCTTCCTCGGATTCATCAACAATGACTGTTTCCCACCAGGCTGAAGCTTCCTCTTGGAGTTGCCAAGAAGCTATAAGTCTCTTCTGCTCGTCTTGCAGCTTAAGTCCTTTAAAAATTTTCTCACATAATCTGACCCAAGCTTGAGCCTCAATAATTGACTCTTTGCCAGTGAATGGTTTGCCACCAAGCCTTTCGAATTTCTTATTCAAATCAGCCAGATCCGGCTGCTGCTGGATATCCATTGCTGCGACTACTGCTGGAGGACCTTGGTTTTGTGCTGGGGCATTTACTTGACCCCTTGGTCTTCCTCTGCGTCCGCTCATTCTTACTTATCTGAAATTAGTAAGAAAATTGATTTAGATATACGGACGAATATCTTAAGGAATATCAGCAGTAAAAGAAATAGACTAAGAAATTTTAAAGTTTTCAGTCTTGGTTATACTCATTCTAGGGTATACTTCACCCTATCTCTAATGAGCCATCTAATGTGTTATACTCCGTAGCTTAAGTTCTTACTCAACCAAAAGCTCTGATACCAATTTGTCACGACCCAAAATTCATCATTCGAAAATAGACATCAAATACTTAACTTGTATTCGACTGCCAAAATTCAAACGTTAAATTTCAGTTCGGATGGAGCTTATAACAACAATTAGATGAACATAAAACAGCGGAACAGAATCAATATCATAAATATCATCACAGATACAACATCGACATAATCCATACTTCATCAGAGTATTTAATACATATACTACAACTCCAAATACAACATCATGATAATACAACAGTAATCATATATCCAAAAGTCTCCAGATGAAAGAAGTGATAACGGACTCCCAAAAGCTAAGCACCTGATATCTCCAAAAAGCTCCTAAGAATATCTCCAAGATAAGAGCTCCAAAATACAGCTTAGTCCAAAATACGGAAAACCTGCTACTAGTCTGCCCGTGTAGAAATAATGGGCACCCAGAGTTTAGAAAAGAAAACAATAAACTCCGGGTCAGTCATGGGACTGGTGTGAGTAAACAAAACAGTTTATCTTTTAAAAACGGACAACAAAAGAATTTAAAGTAATTTCGCAATGCTTTTGGAAAATGAAACTACCATAAGACCTCCCACCACACACACAATGCAAACGCAGAATTGGAGGAGATTTCTTCTTATGATAGTTAAAGATGCTTGGTACGGAGAAAATTTCTTTGATATTATTACTAGTGCATAGTGTAGAAACATTTCGAAAGTAGAGTATTAATCTTAGCCGGCATAGGTACCATTATATTATGCCTACTATAGCTACCATATTAGATGGCAGGTTCTACAACTAAAACCATACAGGGTTTCGTATTGGTAATTGGATTTCCAACTAATGGTCAGGCCAAGGAACTTCCCATTGCCACATGGAAACGCCTCTGGAAGGACGTCCCGAGAACCTAACCGGATCTCTGCCAACACAAGGCCGGGTTACCTCTGCAAAAATAGGTAACTACTGACACGAGTATGCCATCTCCCGGTTGTAACCAACCTTTAACCGGGGCCCCGAGCAACAAATCACAAAGATAATAAATGTATATCTGCGATATCCACATAAGTAAAGTATCTGGGCTCCATACCATGATACCACTTCTATCCAGAAGGAAATGAACATACACTAAGGGGCGCTACTCCCTATAACCTTGCTGCATCTTTCCTGTTTTGACCATTCCGGGGTGTGAGGCTCGACGAAGTCTCGTCCACAAAGCTACGCTTTTTCAAAAAGCCATGCTTTGGGTCAACAGATGATCAACCTATGATCACAAAGATAAATGATCAAACAAATGATCATATCACAAATGGTCAAACACTGATCATCACACAGCAACACTCAGCATGTCACATTACCAAATTGGGATATATCGCTGATAAATTTCAACTACATAACCTCTGAGCTCGTACGTCTCAGAGAAGGGTGTTAAGCTAAGAGAATAAATTCTCCGCCACCAACAGAAATGTATTTGAAAGGAATCGGCTTTATATCTCAAAGTGTAATGTCGGACATGTATCCATACAAGTCTGTTCCGGGTTCGAACAGAACCGAAGGCACTTCCAAAGAAGTCCTTGCAATCCGGATAATTTTCTAATCACGTCCGGACTTCCCGTCACAAAAGAGTGATATAAATCTCTATACCGGAGCAACTCGGTGCAGAGACATTCGACAGGTTGTCCTTTCATTTTCGAAAATATCCGGTCTTCAACACCGGTCTTCAAATGCCATCCATATACGACGTATCACTATTCGAAATGGGAAACCCGAATAGTGAGCGTTAATTTCAAAACATGTGGATATGTTATTCACAACAATTCATAGATTCGATGTGGGCTTCGGATAACAAACTGAAATCCGATTCCCTGTCGCATCGAGGTTTAAATGTCGTTTTACGGCAAACAAGGTTTTTCACATCAATACAGAACAAACCACAATCACAGTGCAGTACTTCACAATTTACATCACATAGTATCATGAACAGAATAGAAATATCAATATATTGTACAGCAATAATTTATTGTTACCAATCAAAGTGAATGAGATTTAATAATTTAACCAGATAATTATTTTTTTTTATCGATTATTATTAAATTAATGATTTAATATTCTAAATGGTAAATTAATTAATCTTAATCATCTTGATACACCGATTTCCCTTATTTAACTGTTTATTTATAATTAATTAGAAATTTATTTAACTTCCTTTATGAAATAAATAAATCTTAGTATTTCAAAATAGATTAAGTAAATTGAATTTAAATAAGTTAAAATTTAATTACTTTAAATCGACTTACCTAAATACTGAATTTACTTTGAAACTTGATCAAATCGCCATTTGAAACCATAGTTTACAAGTGTTTTAAAATTTGAAAACTTCCACAGTAAAACTGTTTAATTCATTAGCCTGAGACTTACTTCGAGTCACGCGCGAGAAACACTGGCCTTTGCTTTGGGTTTCTCAGGAATTCCACTCGAGTGCTGTACGTTTCAAAATTTTTGTTAAGTTTAAAAACTTTACTCGATACAACGCTGAAAACCCCAGGTTCGACTTCGAGCTTTCCCTTCAAATTCTCGAGTATTTCTTCAAGCTTTCCCTTTCTCCCTCTCGTACTTCTTCTCTGTTTATTTTTTTCTTCATTTTGCTTAAGGTTTTGACTTAACAACATACCAGGTTCAAGCTTTCTGATACACGACCGACCTCGTGCACGTGCACGGAACAGCGACGCCGCTCTGGCGAACTACACCACCACCCTCAGGTCGCAAATCGACCCCTCACTCGAGATCACAACCCAAACCATCGCGAACTACTCGAGATCGAAAAAAGACTGGAAACTCGAACCCAAAAACTCGACCACCACGAGAAAAATACTTCGCCCCATCAACTCTAACCTCCTGACGTCATGAGACTCCGGCCATACGTCGACCATACCCTCCTCTATCTTCGTCTAAAATCGCGTGATACTCGATTGAGCAACGGCGACGTGATCACCCCTTTACAGAGCATAGGAAATTTTGAACTTAAACCCTAATTTTCTCTCTAACTCAAAATCCTTACATTCGAAAAATCCTTACGCATTTTTCTTGGGTTCATGGAATGTTAAACTTTCTACACAACAAGATTCAGCATTTTTAATTGATTCGATCATGAGATATTGATGGAAATGCCAATCTTGTTCATATACGAACTGCCCTCTTTATATAAATCTAAAAGTCTAGATTTTTATTTTAAAAATCATGGTTTTGAGCATAGATTCAGATTGTAATCTCGAAGTAATAATTTTCAACAATCAATTTTTCACAAAATTTTACTTTTAATACCTGTAAAACAAGGTTACAGTAAGAATAACTTACTGTATGTTTAAACTTGGAAGTTCTTGTTTGAGGATTTAAAACAACTTGATTATTTGAAAAACCAAGGCTTGTCAGAGATTAACAGTAAATAAACTTAAGTTTTGGAAACAAATATAAGCCCTGCATAAATGTTTACAGAGCCTACACAGAGCATCACTACAACATTACATACTGAAGCATGGACAAAGGAGTTCATAAATGAAGTTTTAACTGTTTTCAATATAAATCTTCAACCTTTTAAAGATAAGTTTACTCACTTGTAGATCTGGAAACAGAGAGTTGCTTGTTATTTCTTTTGAAAGCCTGCAGTTTGAAGTCTGTCTTTGTTTTGCTTAGGAGATGATAATACCTTGACCTCCTTGCTTGCTGATAATATTAGTGTATTTATTTTTTTCTTTTTCTTTGTTGAGTTGTTTTGAACGAAAATAAACCAAAACTTTATGAATGTGTATGTATATATGGGGAAGGTTGTGTACAGGGAGTACAAAAATTTCTTTTATTTGGTCAGAGGATTTTGAAATTTGGAGGCTGAAAATCTTGCTTGATGTACTAAAGGCAATGGCATTAAATGCCTTGGTCTCTTCTTATGTTTACATATAAAATTTTTTTCTTCTTGCAAGTACATTTCGTATATAATCTTTTCTTCCTTCCTTGCTATTTGCTGTTTTGTTCCTTCTTATATATATGTACTTACTTTTTATTTGGTTACTTTATCCCCTTAGTTTATTTTGTTTCAGCAAATTTCTTTAAGTTTGAACACTTTTGTTATCTTGTTGTTTTGCTAAATGAAAAGGTTTTGCCTTAGTTTCTTATTTATGTGATCATTTGTATAGGCCTGGTATGTATTTTTCTCTTACAACTTGTTTTAATTTCTTTGCTAAAAGAAAAGTGGTTTTAATTATAGTCCTTAACATTTTATAACTAGGTAAATTTTTATCACAAAATTTGTTTTAGTTCTATTTAAAAGTTTTAACTAAAGAGATTAAATTTATTCATATTTTATTTTATAACTCATATAATTTTTTTTATAATATAAATCTTAACAATATCTTCATTGCTTTCGGAATCCTCAAATTTAAATCCAAAAATTCAAACAATTTAACGAATTAAATTATTTCAAAATTCCGGGATGTTACATCTATGGAGCAGTTTATTTTTCGGCGTGTGCCTCTGGGCCTTTATCCTTCTGGGAAGGATCTCGCCGTCTCGCGCGTTTCGCATCGGTGCGAGTGATCGATCACAACTCTACAGTACTTGGCAACAACGACTCTGGTCGGTGCACGTGCAAAACTTGTATTATCTGATGATTTTTATATCCATTCGAGTACCGCCATTCGGCGTTGGTTCTATGGAACCATACGATGTAAGTGCGATTACCTTGTGGATTCACAGTGTCTCTGGACACTGCTTTTCAGTGTTTGATTTCTTTGATTTTTCAGTATATCCCCATTGCTCTTTGGAGCATCGATCTTTGCTTGGGCATTGATTACAGACTCTGGTCACTCTTGGGATTATTGCCTATGGGCATCTTTTTATAGCTTGGCTACGCCGATGATATGAGGCGATTTTATTTATTCTACACTTTGGTGTTGATTTCTCTTTGGAGATTTTTATTGTTTATTGATGATTAGGGATCGTCATTATATTCATGTGGTTCATAATATACTTCTCTTTGGATAAGTACTGTTTTACTTATGTACCGCATTATTATATATCTCAGTTATTACTGATTGTTTAGCTAGCCTGACCCGAGTGTTTTCGCTCGGGTCAGACCGAGTTGTTTCAGGTTAGGTCTCTGGACTTAGCTTCTGTGCTTCCGCTTGGACATTATCTGCTATGCTGATAGATAGCGCTTTTATTTGTCCACTATTCCGCTACTCTCTTATTATTCAGACTTTGATATGTACATATTTTTGACTCACATGTGTGATCAGTGGCTTTGTACCCACCTATGGTATTTGGATCTGTATTGATGATGTATTGTTCTGGGATTTTATATCTGTGATGTGATTCTGTTCTGTGATGTTTTATCATTTATTACTATGCTTATTCTGATAGATCTTTAGCCATTTGTAATTTCGTTATAAGTATTTATCGAATATGTCTAACCACCTGATTGAGAAAAATTTAAATAGATTCAACCTTTCGACGTATTCGGTAGATAGTTATAGCTTGATTACAAATGGTCGCTCCCACTATACTCTATTCTCCGCTTTAACAGACGGTATTACTCCCGTAATACTCTTTGTTACAGTGGGTCTCAGAGTGGGGCGTTACAGCTTGGTATCAGAGCCTGGTTTCAGGAATAAGCATAATAAACACAGAACAGATACACTAAGTACAATACATTTTAAATTAGATCCGAATTAAATCATATCCCTTCCTCATGTTATTGATAGATAAGTTAGGAATATGTATAGGAATCCGTTATATTCCGTAGTATTCCTTAATTAATTATCTATCATTGAATCATGTCTAACTCTAATTCCCGTTACGACATGTTTGACCAATTGAGCGGTGCGAAGGTCTTCTCTCAGCTTGACCTTGCCACCGGATTCTATCAGCTACGAGTCGTGGAAGACAGCATTCCTCTTACAGCATTTCGCACTCGTTATGGTTCTTTTGAGTGGTTGGTCATGCCGTTCGGCTTGACGAACGCTCCGGCTTTCTTCGTCGATCTCATGAATCGAGTATTCCGGGAATACATCAATAGATTCGTTCTTGTTTTCATCAACGATATTCTTGAGACTCTTTCTATGTGTGATATTCGAAATCGAGCTCCGTCTTCTGTATTCCTTTTGTGGATTAGATGTTATAGACGACTTCTATATTTAAGGAATTGCGGGGACGCAATTTTCTTAAGGGGGGAGTCTGTAACAACCCGTGATTGCGGTTACCAAATAATAAATTAAAATTGGGATTTTAATTTAATTGGAGCTATTAATGAATTTTTAATGTGGCTAATTTGTTCAAAATTTAGTCATTTTGAATAAATTAATATTTTGGGCTTAAGTGTAAAATGGAGCATTTCAAGGAAATTAATTAGGGAAATTTGTAATTTATATTATTGCAAAATTTTATATGTGTAAAATAGTGCAATATTTGATTTGGGAAATTAATTTGCAATTTATTTGCAAAATGGTGATTTTGGCTAATATTAACTATAAACGGTGTTTTGGAAAAATTAAGGGTTAAAATGTAAAATATTGTTGATATAGGATTTTATGAAATGGCTAAAAGTAATTGTTAACATATTTTCATAATTTTCTATGGTTTGAAATGTATTTAGTAATTTGTATGTAGAGTGTACTTAGAGAAAATTGCCTATATATGTATGCACATGAATAATACAAAGTCCTAATGGGTATTAGATCCAATAACCCTAACCATTAGCCTATAAAGTATCTTTTACTCTCCCATTTCAGCCAACACTTTATTTCATAACCACTAAAACCTAATTAGAATGCTCCAAAACCTAGTCATGGCCTCTTAAGCAAGACTCCAATCTACACCAAATCAAAGAGAGTTAATCCAAACTACTAAAAGAGGTAATAGCAATCACAAAACCCACCTCTAATTCATTCTTTAATTTCTGAAATTATTTTGTAATCCTCTTTTTTTTTGTGCATTTAGATTGTGAAACCCTTTGATCTTCTTTTCATTGCTTGGAAAGAGGTAATATATGCTAGCTGAAATTATAATTAGTTTATTGCTGTTAGTAAATTAGGCATATCTCATTCATCTTAAATCGGAATTAAGATTTCCTTGAAGTTCTGGAAAGCTTATTCTGTAACCTATAACTTTCATGTTTGGAGCTTTGCCTAATTTTGTGGTTTCAATGGTCGAAATCACGTTTGTTTGTCGCTGACCTGACAACAAACTACAAGGTTGATAAAATAAAACCCTGAAATTGATTTGGCCATAAGTTACTCGTTTTTGATCCGAATTAGATAATTTTGGATGTTCCGGAAAGCTTAAAATATATGCTACAATTTTTGTTCAGTGAGTTTTCTGTAATATTGCCATTTAGATGACCTGAAATGCGTTCAAAGACAGAAGACCAATTCTGTCTTTAACAAGTTATCTTGAGTTTCAATCTGATATTGTTTTGCATGTATCTCTCTCGTTTCTTATCCAAATCTAATAATTTTGGATGTTCTGGAAAGCTTAGATTTAGAGCTAAAACTTTTATGTTTTGAGTTTCATGAAATTTCGAAGTTATTTTGGTCAAAATTGTACATTCTTACCACTGTCCCGAGAAAAAAAAGAAAAAAAGAATAATAATTTTTTTTTAAACCCTGTTCCAGATTTTTTTTCTCCACTTCGCGATGCCGCCACGATCGCATCCGAAGTCGGAATTCGACGTTTTTGGTCTCGTTGGAAAGGTGGAGTTTCGAACTCCATCTCTGTAAAATTTAGGCATCATCGGCATTCTTTTGGTACTTCGAATTTCGTGTCGAAGTTGAACTCTTGTCGCTGTTTGTAAACAGTGTGAATCTTGTTCTGGGTCCAACTTTGAGACGTTGCTGCTACTTCGTCTCAACTCGGATTCCAGAAATTATTTTTGCATCTTATAGTAGGGATGTTGGACTATATTCCTACCAGTTTTCATGTCATTTGGATTCGGTTTGCTGGTCCAAATAAATTGCCGAACTTGGGTTCGCAGCAGTTTTTGAATGGTCAAACACAGAATGAAAATCAAATATCCCTTCTGTTTCCAGCTTTTGAGCGCCACTCCGCGATGCCTCCACGTTCGCATCGGAAGTCGGAATTCAACGTTTTTGGTCTCGTTAGAAAGGTGGAGTTCCGAACTCCATCTCAGGAAAATTTGGACAACATTGGAGTTCGTTTGATACTTCGAATTTCGTGTCGAAGTTGAACTCTAGTCGCTGTTTGTAAACAGTGTAAATCTTGTTCTGGGTCCAACTTTGAGACGTCTCTGCCACTTCGTCTCAACTCGGAATCCAGAAATTCTTTTTGCATATTAAAGTAGGGATGTTGGTCTACATGCCTGAAAATTTTCATGACATTTGGACACAGTTTGCTGGTCCAAATAAATTATCGAACTTGAGTTCACAGCTGTTTTTGAATGTTTACAAACACTTAGAATATTTTTGATGATTTTCTGGTTTTCATTGATTTCTTTGAGATTTGTCTCTAGATTTCGTACACGGGTTTTATGAATCATTTTCAAAAGATTTTTCACTCCTAAATGGCTTATGAAAATTATTATATAATATTATTTTAATTATTAAATTAATTACTCCATAATAGGAGACCTTTCAAAAGACCGTTTTAAAAGTGATTCCGAAAATCAATTATAAATCCGTTTTACACCATTATTTTCTATAATAAAAATCTCACACTCACTTTTAGCACGTCGAGCGAAGTGGAAAGGTGCTTAAACGGTTAGGAAATCTCCGGCCTATGGAAACCGTGTGTATTTTCTTTCCGGTTAATCCTCGACCTATTCGATTGATCGTTTTGACCTTTGGGTCTAGTTTACCGATGATATGAGGTAGACTTTTTATTGTTTGGAGTGTGAGCTTGCTATTGGTTAGGAAACCTTTTAGTGCGAACGTGGGGTATGGGACTCAATTTTAACACTTTGCGGGTTCCTCTCCAAGAAGTTAGTGACACATTAGCCTCTGGGCGGCCAGTACTGGACCTCTGGGTCACCACGCCTCTGGGCAACCGTCTCTGGACACCTGCTCTATGGAGCAGTTTATTTTTCGGCGTGTGCCTCTGGGCCTTTATCCTTCTGGGAAGGATCTCGCCGTCTCGCGCGTTTCGCATCGGTGCGAGTGATCGATCACAACTCTACAGTACTTGGCAACAACGACTCTGGTCGGTGCACGTGCAAAACTTGTATTATCTGATGATTTTTATATCCATTCGAGTACCGCCATTCGGCGTTGGTTCTATGGAACCATACGATGTAAGTGCGATTACCTTGTGGATTCACAGTGTCTCTGGACACTGCTTTTCAGTGTTTGATTTCATTGATTTTTCAGTATATCCCCATTGCTCTTTGGAGCATCGATCTTTGCTTGGGCATTGATTACAGACTCTGTTCACTCTTGGGATTATTGCCTATGGGCATCTTTTTATAGCTTGGCTACGCCGATGATATGAGGCGATTTTATTTATTCTACACTTTGGTGTTGATTTCTCTTTGGAGAATTTTATTGTTTATTGATGATTAGGGATCGTCATTATATTCATGTGGTTCATAATATACTTCTCTTTGGATAAGTACTGTTTTACTTATGTACCGCATTATTATATATCTCAGTTATTACTGATTGTTTAGCTAGCCTGACCCGAGTGTTTTCGCTCGGGTCAGACCGAGTTGTTTCAGGTTAGGTCTCTGGACTTAGCTTCTGTGCTTCCGCTTGGACATTATCTGCTATGCTGATAGATAGCGCTTTTATTTGTCCACTATTCCGCTACTCTCTTATTATTCAGACTTTGATATGTACATATTTTTGACTCACATGTGTGATCAGTGGCTTTGTACCCACTTATGGTATTTGGATCTGTACTGATGATGTATTGTTCTGGGATTTTATATCTGTGATGTGATTCTGTTCTGTGATGTTTTATCATTTATTACTATGCTTATTCTGATAGATCTTTAGCCATTTGTAATTTCGTTATAAGTATTTATCGAATATGTCTAACCACCTGATTGAGAAAAATTTAAATAGATTCCAACTTTCGACGTATTCGGTAGATAGTTATAGCTTGATTACAAATGGTCGCTCCCACTATACTCTATTCTCCGCTTTAACAGACGGTATTACTCCCGTAATACTCTTTGTTACAGTGGGTCTCAGAGTGGGGCGTTACATGCCGCCACGCCTAGTCACCCTCCTCTAGTATCCATTCCATAGCCTCAAGTGCCGCTCATCCCCTCCCTCTCAGCCAAGCATCCCGAACCCGAGCATGGCCAGCACCCAGACCTCGTCCCTGCCTTCCATCACCGAAACCCAGGCCGAGTGTAACGACCCGGAATTTTCGAACCCGAAAATTCCAGATAGTTAGGAGAAAAAGAAAAGAGATAGAAGAAAGAAACAGAAAGAAGAAAGAAGAACAGAAAACACAACATCTCACATTCGCAGCGGATTAAATATAATAACAAATAATAGCATTTATACAACAAAAAAAAAACCTGTATTTGTTAATTACATTTTTAAACATCAGAGTTACAACATTCACAAATATACTAGACAGTTAGAATTAACATGTCTCGGACAACTATAATATATCACAGCTGAATACACTCCATACGTTCCTGCCATTCAGCTCGCCTCTTGAGCTCCAAAACGTCCTTACCTGGAAATCTGTAATACTCGGTCTGACCCGAGCATTACATCAAAGTAACACCCGGGTCAGGCTGGAAACCAGCGTGAGTAAACCCATCTAACAAGAAATTCCAATTTATAGAACTTATTTAAAACCCGGGGTAACTCGTACTTTACTATAAGTAAACAACTTATATAGTCAATACTTATTTCACAAAACAATATCTAAGTATCCAACTTAGTTTAAATGGTCCATATTATCCCAAACCGGCTTATTGATTTCACATATCAATCTATAAAGAATTATGGAAGATTTCAAATCGAAGTGGTTTCGGGTATTTACTAATACCCGACCCCGGTCTCTTCGAATTCAAATGTCATCATTTTAAATGTCCAAGTTGTTTAAGGGTTTAAACATTTAAACTTATATTCAGGATGATATAAACAGATAGATAAATCACAATATCACAATAAATAATTCATATCAATCATTCATCTCACAAAACAGCATATATCATAGATATCATACCCAAATCATCCAGTATTAATATCAATCAATCATCCATAAGTAAGTTTGATAAACTCTTAATCAATTTAATTAACCTTTAATTAAATTAATTATTATCCTTTAATTACTTGAATTACCTTAATCCTAATTAATTACAAATATATAAATTATCTCTTAATGATCTTCCTTAATTAATTACTCTCTTTTAATTAATTACCTTAACTAGTAATTAATCACATTATTAATTAACCTTAATCCTTTAATTAATTAATCTTTAATTAATTAACTTCAATTCAATTATATTAATTATCCTTTAATTAATATCATCAAGTGATTAACCCTTAATCACTTCCATTTAATTACTTCCATAAGTAATTTCCTCTTTTTTTATTACCTTTAATTATTTATTAATTAATCTTATTTCTTAATTAATTAATTTTTAATTAATTAATCCTTAAGTAATTAACTAAACCCTTATAAATTAATAAACCTTATATTTATTAATTAAATTAGTTAATTATACTTAAATTAAATTAATCGTTAATCGTTAAAACCTTAATTATCCTTTCAAGATAAATCATTTACTTTAATTACCAAACTTTAATTAATTACATTGATCAACCTTCCACTACTAATTTATTAATTAATTAATTACTCTTTAATTATCTTCATTAATAAATCTTTAATTACCCAATACCCTATTAATTAAAATTTGATTATGTTTAACTTAAAAACTTGTTAATACCCTTCCTTTAACTCGAGACAAACTGGAGTTGCTCGTGCTTAACCCAAAAATCCCGATCAAACTCTCGAGCTACACTCCATTTTTTCCCCGACATTCTTCTTCTTTCTACCTCCTTTGAACCCACTAAACACTCGAGTATAATCTCGAGCCAAGCCTTTACTTTCCCCAAGTCCAACCCGAGACCTCATCTCCTACTTCTTCTCACAACAAAAACTGATACTCTGATACGCTGTGCACCTGCACCCATCCACGACGAAGTTCCGGCCTCCAAGACCACCATTGACAAGTCGACTTCACTTTACCATTCCGATCCCGACCACCCAAATCCTGGAACGAGCATGAATTCGAATTTCGAGCAACCTCGACCCTCCCCTGGAACAACCCAATCATCTAAAGCCTCCACGCTTCGCCACCTCCGATGATCTGGAGCTTCGCCACTTTGTCCAGACCCTCGCCAGAGTTCCTTGCTTCGATTCCCCTACCTCTGACCCAACTCGATACATCGATGATGACGCTGAAGTTCGAAGTTTGACCACGACTAAAACTTGAGCTAAACCCTAAATCGTCGCCACGCCACCGCCACGGTGATCGTAAAATCCAATGAGCATTTTTCCCCAGCTCGCCCACTCCCTTACTAACTCCAGTAGCGATCCCGAGATCCCAAGCCTCGCCGATCACCAGAAAAGCCTCAAAACACCAAACCCGTTCAACACTCGATTCCTCTTGATTTAGAAGCTTAAAAATCATGATTCTTTTTCTAAAAATCATAGATTTTGAAAACACAACTGATTATATTCATGAATCATCCAATTATTTATACTGAAATTTTGATATGATTTAAGTTTCACTGTTTTCTTCTTTTATTTTAAAACTGAATTTA
The DNA here is from genome assembly GCA_030737815.1 of Allium fistulosum. Taxonomy (NCBI): domain Eukaryota; kingdom Viridiplantae; phylum Streptophyta; class Magnoliopsida; order Asparagales; family Amaryllidaceae; genus Allium; species Allium fistulosum. The sequence continues at coordinate 1,155,985 of JASFAW010000025.1, forward strand.
AATTTGGACTTAAAAATATTTTTAAAATTGATATCTTGTTATAACAAACAATATTTGTTTATACATTGAAGTCTAAAGAATATCAGATGAAGAGCATTTAACTTTTGAATCCTACTTGCAATCTGGAAGTGAAGAACAGAGCTAACACTGACATGCATTCAAAAATATTCATAGTATATACACATGAAATCATATAAAACAATCAGACAACCACTTTTACAATTTATTTAAAGTTTTACTGCATGCAACAAGGTTTCAACAGATTTTAAAACTTTTAAATAAGAATTGTTTACTCACCTGCTTTGTAAAAGCAGAGAACAGGATCTCTTGATTTATTTATCTGATATTTAGTTTTGATGATGATCTGGAAATACTTTTGTTTCTAAAACTTGTATTTGATCCTAATCTTAGCTTGCTTGAATGTTGAGATGATCTTTGAGTTGTTTTTGAAGATGAAATCTTGCTTTAAACTGAGATTGGTAAAAGTGGATTGTTGTTTGAAATTTTATTTCTGGTTTTAAACCGTGTACAGGCTTTTTGAAAATGAAGATAGAAAAAGGAATGAGAAGAGAATGGATATGTGTTTATATAAGTTACATTAGGTTTTATTAAAAATAAAAGAAAATTAAAATAAAAGTGACACTTGTCTTCTTCCTACTTAATCATCTAACACTTGTTAATAAGGAGGTTTAAAATTTAACACATGTATTTTTCATGCATAAATAAATTTTTAAATGTTTATAAGGTTTTTTTTTTTTTAAATTAATTTCCTAATTAATAAATACATATCTTAATTTATAAGAATAAATCCTTTTAAAGAAAACAAATTATATTCTAAATAAAATCATATATAATATATTTTCAAATCCAAAATATATTTAAGATATTTATCCTTTGAATTCTAATTCAAATTCAATTTAATTAAAAATCCAATTTAAAATCAACTCATATAAATATATTTACTTACAAACCACAAATTCACTTTGTTTGAAAATAATAATATTTTTATTTAAAATCTTCTTATATCTATATCTATATATATATATATACACAACACAATTACAAATATAAATATTTATTTGATAAGATTCATTTGTTCAATCTATACTTCAGTATTTCTATTAATTTATCCAATTATTATATCAATTACAGATGTCCAGAAATCCGGGTTATCACATTCCTCCCCCCTTTAAATCTTTTCGTCCTCGAAAAGGAACGAAGCAAAAATTTTATTACAATGTTGATTATCAGTTTAATTATTCCTTAGACATCTTAACTCTTAACTCTCTTTATTTAAATTTTTCAAAACATTTTTTAAAAATTTACATAATATTATCAAAATACATTTTATAACTCGATGTCTCAACCAGTCCATCCTTGTTCTCACAGAATTCGGTCATACGTTGATCAGACGTAGGACTGAAAATCTATAAGTACTTAGCAGACCCGTTTCCAACACCCAGTGAAAATATTTTGGAAAATGATTTTATTGAAAATATAGAAAACATTTTTGAAATTGAGGAAATATCTTTGGTGAGAATGCTCTGAAAATCATCACCCCCATCCATGGTCACAGTTACATCACGGGTTACGTTGCCATCGCAGCAAAAGTCCATGTAACTGATTACACCATGGAACCTACAACAGATCGCAGTTACATCCAGGGTTACGTTGCCATCACAGCAAAAGTCCATGTAACTGTTGGCTCTCAGCGGCACACACGATTTCGCTGTCAAAATGAAACTTCTCCCACATAGGTCGCAGTCTACCGATATAAAATCAAACGTAGACAGTTGGCTCTCAGCGGCACAAACGACTTTCGCTATGTTACCATAGTGTCACAGTCTACCGATATAAAATCAAACGTAGACAGTTGGCTCTCAGCGGCACACATGACTTCCGCTATGGTCTGCAGTAGATCGCAGTGACATTGAGTTAAATTGTTGTCACAGCATAACTCAAATGCCTCTGTGGGCACCAGCCCCTCGACTTTCGCTACACAAATAATCCTCAGGAACTAGTTTTGTCCGGACTCCTCACAGGATCAACTTTAGAAACCCCCCTTGGGGCTCAAGGCAGTACCACCCAGTGGTACTCCTGAGAAGTTCATTTCAAGGAAGCGCCTTTTTCCCCAGAGCTATTCTCAAAATACTTTATACTATATACTTATAGTATCTTCAAATCATACCCTTTATGATTTATCAAAATCTCCTTTACACAAAATCGATTACCAAAATCGATAATTCTCAAACTAGGCTTTCCAAAATCCAAAATTGATTTTCCCAAAATCAAAAGCCTTTTCCAAATTATATAGATTCCCAAAACCTTTTCCCAAATCCTCATAAGATCCTTTATATATATATATAACTTTGAAAATCTTTGGATCATTTCAAACTTGTATAAAACCTCTTTTATACTTCAAATCTTTTCAAAACCCTTTTTCTTCTGACTATATATTCAACAAGGGAAGATTTATCTTATATACAAAGATATATAACTTTATTTAAATCAAATATTCAAATTTGGTAAATCCTTTATACAGTTATTAACCATATTTTTTTCTCTTCTATAAAATGAGTTCTAATCACAGAAATATTCAACTCCCATTTTATTTCATCATTTAGTTTTCAAAATATACCCTTTCATTTAAAAATCATTTTACAGTTTTTATCCATAAAATATATATTTCATTCAAACCCGTACGATGTACACATATCATCCGTACGCTATATAAATCTGATCTCTCAATCGATCATACAATTTCCCTTCCGAATTAGTATTGTCCACCCGACTTCCTAGTGCGGACTCAGATCTGGTTTCTTGATCAGAAACCGTCATTCTCCTTACATAGTCACAACTATGATAGAGAATATCCAGAACCAATCAAAAATCCATATCCAGGTTCGCCGTCGAAAATCGAGCAGAAAATCCCAACTCGGATCGATAATATTATCTCGAAATTCTGTGTTCGAATCTGGATCAAATCACTATGCGAACAGAATAATATACGTACATCCTACGTATTTAACTTTATTGATTATTAGCCAAATCAATTCTCTTTTCTATTCACATTTCCTTTAATTTCATTCACTTATTCTCAATTGCTTCCATTTCCAATTGAGTTGTTACTTCAATTACAAATAGTCTGAACTCTGACCTATTTAAATTTAAAAATAACTTGAAATGTTTTAAAATAGATAAGCAGTTGAAAAATAGTTATTAGTTTTGTAAAATAGCTATAAAATAGTTAAGTAGGTATAAAATAGTTAGATAATTGCAAAATAGTTTTTAAAATAGTGATTAGATATAAGTAACTGAAAAATAGTAATTAGTTTATAAGACAGTTTCAAAATAGTTAAATAGTTCCAAAATAATTGTAAAATAAGTATAAGAGAGTTTGGGGTTTAAGAAGAAGGATTTGTATAGTAAATAGTTTGGAAAAATAGGTTTATATTAAAACAAATTACTTTGAAAATAGTCCAGAGTCAAACCGTTCAATTCCCCATCAATTCAATTTAAATTTCTACTTCCATTTAAATTGACTCAATACTTCAATTTCCATTGAAATTGATTTAATCCCAATTCAAGTTGAATTAACCTTAATTCCTTTCCAAATTCAAATCAATTTTCATTTGATTTTTTTTTAACTTATTCAACTTTAATCAAATTCCAAATTAATTCAAATCAAATCCAATTTGAACTAATTAAATTTAAATCTCAACTTAAAACCATCTCGAATTATATAAATTTGAGTTATATATTTTAAATATTGATTTAATCACTTAAGTCAAATTAACCCTTACCTTTAAATCAAATCAACCTTTAAACCAATTAATTCTGGATCCAAAATCCAAAATTACATTTTAAATTATCATTACTTAACTTATTTTAAAGTTCAAATTAAAAGTTCAAAGAAATTTTATCTTCAAAATTCAATTTATTGCCCAATTTTATCTTCCAACTTTGAAACTGATTCTTAAACAAATTTTAAGTTACAAATTCAATTCTTAATATTCAAATCTTAAGTTTAAAAGGGATTCCATATCCTTAATTTCAAATTAAGGTTTAATTTTCATTTATCTCTATAATGGATATATTATCACAATCCATTTCTTCATTCATTTAAACTAATCAAATTCACCATTTTTAACTTTCCAAGTTAAATTTCAATTTCATCTTGAAATTCCCAATTCAAGTTGTTCATTCTAAACTCATTTAACTTCCCTTAAGTTAAATTCAATTTAATTTAGTCAACTAGACCCAATTTGAATTCCCATTCAAATTTTAAACCTTATAATAATAATCTTCCCATTTATAAATTCAAAAACTTATCACTTTGGGTTTTCATATCATATTCCAATTTAAAACTCAACACTAAGAGTTATTTCAAATCATCTTTGATATTATGTATATCCTCATTTATACATATTTACTTCCTTTACACACCAAGTTATACCTTAAATTTTTAAACCACCTTTGGTTTTAATTAAAAACAAATTTCTTTAAAACAATTTCAAGTTTCTGGATTTAGATTTAAAATTTGACGATTTTAAATTATCTTCAATTCTAATTTATAAGTCATAATTACCTAAAAGTTTAATTCCCTAAAACATTTCATTTTACTTAATCATTAACAAATTTCATTATTAAATACAACAATCATTTATGATAATAACCAAGATTATCATATCTGGAAACCAATTCATTATTTTCTTTATTCTGATAACACTTCTACAAATTCAAGATTTTAATTTCAGTTTGAATTCATTTCAAACTTATCTTTATTTAATTTAAATTTGGTTGTATTAATATTACTACTTATATTTAATTCAATAATTTAACAACCAATTATCTTAATAGAAATATTGCTTTATATATCAAATATAATTTTATATAAAATCATTTACCTTTAAAACCATTTAAAATCTTTATATAGAAAAATAACAAGTACGTTCTCTCATATATATATATACTCAACTCATTTTAGGGTACCATTGACCCTATCCTTAATGAGTAATCCCACCAGAGCAAAGGTTCTCGCTTAACCTTCAGCTCTGATACCAACTGTAACGACCCGGAATTTTCGAACCCGAAAATTCCAGATAGTTAGGAGAAAAAGAAAAGAGATAGAAGAAAGAAACAGAAAGAAGAAAGAAGAACAGAAAACACAACATCTCACATTCGCAGCGGATTAAATATAATAACAAATAATAGTATTTATACAAAAAAAAACCTGTATTTGTTAATTACATTTTTAAACATCAGAGTTACAACATTCACAAATATACTAGACAGTTAGAATTAACATGTCTCGGACAACTATAATATATCACAGCTGAATACACTCCATACGTTCCTGCCATTCAGCTCGCCTCCTGAGCTCCAAAACGTCCTTACCTGGAAATCTGTAATACTCGGTCTGACCCGAGCATTACATCAAAGTAACACCCGGGTCAGGCTGGAAACCAGCGTGAGTAAACCCATCTAACAAGAAATTCCAATTTATAGAACTTATTTAAAACCCGGGGTAACTCGTACTTTACTATAAGTAAACAACTTATATAGTCAATACTTATTTCACAAAACAATATCTAAGTATCCAACTTAGTTTAAATGGTCCATATTATCCCAAACCGGCTTATTGATTTCACATATCAATCTATAAAGAATTATGGAAGATTTCAAATCGAAGTGGTTTCGGGTATTTACTAATACCCGACCCCGGTCTCTTCGAATTCAAATGTCATCATTTTAAATGTCCAAGTTGTTTAAGGGTTTAAACATTTAAACTTATATTCAGGATGATATAAACAGATAGATAAATCACAATATCACAATAAATAATTCATATCAATCATTCATCTCACAAAACAGCATATATCATAGATATCATACCCAAATCATCCAGTATTAATATCAATCAATCATCCATAAGTAAGTTTGATAAACTCTTAATCAATTTAATTAACCTTTAATTAAATTAATTATTATCCTTTAATTACTTGAATTACCTTAATCCTAATTAATTACAAATATATAAATTATCTCTTAATGATCTTCCTTAATTAATTACTCTCTTTTAATTAATTACCTTAACTAGTAATTAATCACATTATTAATTAACCTTAATCCTTTAATTAATTAATCTTTAATTAATTAATCTTTAATTAATTAACTTCAATTCAATTATATTAATTATCCTTTAATTAATATCATCAAGTGATTAACCCTTATCACTTCCATTTAATTACTTCCATAAGTAATTTCCTCTTTTTTTATTACCTTTAATTATTTATTAATTAATCTTATTTCTTAATTAATTAATTTTTAATTAATTAATCCTTAAGTAATTAACTAAACCCTTATAAATTAATAAACCTTATATTTATTAATTAAATTAGTTAATTATATAAAATTAAATTAATCGTTAATCGTTAAAACCTTAATTATCCTTTCAAGATAAATCATTTACTTTAATTACCAAACTTTAATTAATTACATTGATCAACCTTCCACTACTAATTAATTAATTAATTAATTACTCTTTAATTATCTTCATTAATAAATCTTTAATTACCCAATACCCTATTAATTAAAATTTGATTATGTTTAACTTAAAAACTTGTTAATACCCTTCCTTTAACTCGAGACAAACTGGAGTTGCTCGTGCTTAACCCAAAAATCCCGATCAAACTCTCAAGCTACACTCCATTTTTTCCCCGACATTCTTCTTCTTTCTACCTCCTTTGAACCCACTAAACACTCGAGTATAATCTCGAGCCAAGCCTTTACTTTCCCCAAGTCCAACCCGAGACCTCATCTCCTACTTCTTCTCACAACAAAAACTGATACTCTGATACGCTGTGCACCTGCACCCATCCACGACGAAGTTCCGGCCTCCAAGACCACCATTGACAAGTCGACTTCACTTTACCATTCCGATCCCGACCACCCAAATCCTGGAACGAGCATGAATTCGAATTTCGAGCAACCTCGACCCTCCCCTGGAACAACCCAATCATCTAAAGCCTCCACGCTTCGCCACCTCCGATGATCTGGAGCTTCGCCACTTTGTCCAGACCCTCGCCAGAGTTCCTTGCTTCGATTCCCCTACCTCTGACCCAACTCGATACATCGATGATGACGCTGAAGTTCGAAGATTGACCACGACTAAAACTTGAGCTAAACCCTAAATCGTCGCCACGCCACCGCCACGGTGATCGTAAAATCCAATGAGCATTTTTCCCCAGCTCTCCCACTCCCTTACTAACTCCAGTAGCGATCCCGAGATCCCAAGCCTCGCCGATCACCAGAAAAGCCTCAAAACACCAAACCCGTTCAACACTCGATTCCTCTTGATTTAGAAGCTTAAAAATCATGATTCTTTTTCTAAAAATCATAGATTTTGAAAACACAACTGATTATATTCATGAATCATCCAATTATTTATACTGAAATTTTGATATGATTTAAGTTTCACTGTTTTCTTCTTTTATTTTAAAACTGAATTTAAATTTGGACTTAAAAATATTTTTAAAATTGATATCTTGTTATAACAAACAATATTTGTTTATACATTGAAGTCTAAAGAATATCAGATGAAGAGCATTTAACTTTTGAATCCTACTTGCAATCTGGAAGTGAAGAACAGAGCTAACACTGACATGCATTCAAAAATATTCATAGTATATACACATGAAATCATATAAAACAATCAGACAACCACTTTTACAATTTATTTAAAGTTTTACTACATGCAACAAGGTTTCAACAGATTTTAAAACTTTTAAATAAGAATTGTTTACTCACCTGCTTTGTAAAAGCAGAGAACAGGATCTCTTGATTTATTTATCTGATATTTAGTTTTGATGATGATCTGGAAATACTTTTGTTTCTAAAACTTGTATTTGATCCTAATCTTAGCTTGCTTGAATGTTGAGATGATCTTTGAGTTGTTTTTGAAGATGAAATCTTGCTTTAAACTGAGATTGGTAAAAGTGGATTGTTGTTTGAAATTTTATTTCTGGTTTTAAACCGTGTACAGGCTTTTTGAAAATGAAGATAGAAAAAGGAATGAGAAGAGAATGGATATGTGTTTATATAAGTTACATTAGGTTTTATTAAAAATAAAAGAAAATTAAAATAAAAGTGACACTTGTCTTCTTCCTACTTAATCATCTAACACTTGTTAATAAGGAGGTTTAAAATTTAACACATGTATTTTTCATGCATAAATAAATTTTTAAATGTTTATAAGGTTTTTTTTTTATTTAAATTAATTTCCTAATTAATAAATACATATCTTAATTTATAAGAATAAATCCTTTTAAAGAAAACAAATTATATTCTAAATAAAATCATATATAATATATTTTCAAATCCAAAATATATTTAAGATATTTATCCTTTGAATTCTAATTCAAATTCAATTTAATTAAAAATCCAATTTAAAATCAACTCATATAAATATATTTACTTACAAACCACAAATTCACTTTGTTTGAAAATAATAATATTTTTATTTAAAATCTTCTTATATCTATATCTATATATATATATACACAACACAATTACAAATATAAATATTTATTTGATAAGATTCATTTGTTCAATCTATACTTCAGTATTTCTATTAATTTATCCAATTATTATATCAATTACAGATGTCCAGAAATCCGGGTTATCACACCGAGCCTCCTCCTCCCTAAGCATCGGCCGAGCGTTTTCTTAAGAGGTACATCTTTATTTATGCTTTTTCTTTATATATATAAGGTTTATATATGTATAATTTACAGAATTTGTATATTGGCTCTGTTGTTATATGTACATGTAAGAATACTTTTATAAATCATTATCTGTTAATATATATTGATTTTTTTCGAATTCTGTAAAGTTAGTTATATATATATATTTTCTCCTGTTAGTATATGTATACGTATATATATTAGTGTATATATATATAATAGTTATATATAAGTTCATATAATCGGTCTGTATACTTTTATAAGTATTATATGTTTTGTTTTGTTTAAAGCGTTATATTATATAAGTTGTTTTAAAAATATAATAGTGAAATTTCTATATCTATATAAACTTATACAATGAAGATAGTACAATAATTTTTATATTGATTTTTATAATAATATAATTAGTTCGGTTTGTATATGTGTTTGTAAAATCTTATGGATTAGTTGTTATATATGTCTTTGTTTATATGCATATTTTGTTAGTTATATAAATTACATTACTGTATATAAGTTGTTGTATAGGTTAGTCCAAAATATTTATATATCTATTAGTATTTTACTTTTGTATATGTATATAATATGATGATTGATATATGTAAGAGCATGTTTTTGACAGTACTATATGTGTTTATTTATAAAGAAGAAGTACTGTATAAAATATACTACTTGGTTTAAAGAAAAAAAAGAGGAACAAGCTATATTTATATTTTTACAAGTATGAAGTGTCAATGTACGCATTTTTACTGCTATCGGCTTTGTCCTGTTTTCCTATATATTATTTGTATTAAATTTTGTAAACAAGGTGTGTGTGTGTGTGTATAGTATGTGGGACCGTATATATGTATTTACATTTTGTGGGTTACAGCATGTATAGTTTGGACTGTATATTTATTCTCTTACGAAAATATGGGCTTTAATGTATGTTTATATAAATTAGTTTATATATAAGTATACATTAGTTTGGTTTTAAATTTACATATAGTGACTTTAGTTTATGTGTTTTAATTTAAAACAATGAGTTTTGAAATACATGTATATATATTTTATTAATAAATGTTTGAAATTAGAATATGATTTTGTATATATTTACAATTTTATATGTTATATCTATATCAATTCACATATATCATTTATCTTTATCGATCTGGTTCTGATTTGTTCTCATCGATTTCTATTTGTCAGCCTTGTCCGTTGAATTCGTGCCGATTTTTGTTTTGCTTGGATTCATACTACAAATCCAGCGTCCATATCAGTGTGCGTATCGGCGTCATCTTCTTATTCATCTCTAGCCTCGAAAGGTGAGCAATCACTCACAATTAACATTCTTTTATCTATTAAATGTGATTTCAATTGAAACGTCAATTGAAATATGCTGCTGCTAGTTATTTACATTGTTATATATATGACATTATCTATATCTGTTCACCTGTGACATCTGACACCATTATCTGTTATTTATATTGATGATATATGCCCGTTACTATTTTTATATTATTATCATATTTGTTATCACTCTGCAAGTTCCCTGTTAGTATATAATTCACTATGGGTTGAAATGATATATACCTGAATGATATGTAGAATAGGAGAAAATCGTTAAGGGTTGAAATGATAAACCCAAGCGATTTTCATTGAATTGAATTTAGGACTGCGGGTGAAAAGATATATATCCGTATATATTTAAATTGCGGATTGAAATGATAAATATCCATATCACTTGACCATAGGGTAGAATATTTTATACAAACACCGGTGGTCTATATATAAATATTTTGAAAATGATTTCTATGGTTTTGAAAGGAAATATACGGTTTTGATAAATATTGATTTTAAAGATTTATTAAAGTTGATTTAATAAAGTTGATATATAATATGTAATGCCCCACCTTTTTGTATGCTTAAGCAGACACACGTGCCAACTTAAACCATACAGATGGGTGGATTGTTATGGGGTAAATAAGAAAAAGTGGAGAAATAAAAGAAACAAAATAGAATCTTGCAGCGGAACGATAAAATATAATAATCAAATAACAGTTCATGAAGCTGTTTTACAAAACATTTGATTATACTTATACAATACATATCAGAGTTACACATACTAGAGAATGATAATTATGCAGCGGAATACAATGGTGTAGTAGAATATATAACAAATAGTAATAATAAAATCTTCGTCTTCGTCCTTCAGAAATAGGGCCTTCAAATCCTGAAATGCTCAGGCTGACCCGAGCGAATTGAAAAGACAAAACACTCGAGTCAGAACTAAAAGATCTTATGTAAGTTAAATCAATGAAATAAATATGAGTGTAAACGACGTCAGAGATGTTTACGGGGTTTGACATCTCCTATCCAGTGTCTAACGTGAGTGTAGTAACTTAAGAAATGTTTGGGATTCACATCTCTTAAGGATCTGTTAAACTATCTACTATGTAGTAATATTCGCTATATACAGTAGTGTCTAATCAGTAAAGTATAATCATATAGAAAATAGCGTTAAGGGGATGGTGAACCTTAACGCGGTCGGATCTTTAAACCAAAATCGTAGTTGGTTCGATATGGTAGGTGACACGGCACACAAGGCAATGCCAGGGTAGATATACCAATTACGCATCCGGACTGGTGGTGACGCATAGCAGCCAGTACCGCCCTGTAACATTCCCCCTTTTGACCATCTCCAGTCGGTATTTAAACCAACTAGAAACGTTCAAAAAGACGAATTGTTATTTAGTTTATAAGGTTTAAACAGAATCAGCCACAGAAACACAGATAATAACAATCAATTAAAACAAATGAATCTTTATTTCATTACTATAAATCTTTTTATATACATCAGAGTTTATACAATTTTAAATACAGATACAGCGGAATATCTAAAAATACAATTTTCTCGAAATAGATGATTCTTTACTCTCTCTCTAACTTCGCTGCTCGAAAATCTTCAAGCTGTAAAAATACTCGGTCTGACCCGAGTATTATATTCAAAAGAAAATAATACACAGGTCAGTCTAATTCAAACCAGTTTATTAGTGCATATAGGCAGTAATAATCAAATAGACGACAGTCACAATAATTCTCGTCTATCCAACTCTTTTAACAAAGAAATCGGATAACGAAAATATAACACTTAACAGTGTTAAACAATAAATCAGCAGATTTAAATCATCAACAGAGATAAACAGTGTTATTGGCTGCCGTACACGCACGCGTGTACGGCCTCGCCAATACGGCATAGAAGAACAATGCATCACGACGCAAAGAAAAATATCAATTCGAAACTGTCGAGATTTGTGGTGGCTGCAGTGCAGACACCAGTTCAAAAATGCATCAGAAAAACTCAAGTGAAGCTACATGAAAATGCAACTCAGGTCTGCACATCAAACCACAAATGGTCAAGCTACAACATGAAGCACTGCAATTCAAATAGCAGTACAATTGGAAGTGAGCACATGAACATATGCAAATACAACAGTGAAGCCTAAAGACAAGTAAAGTACATTAGTGAATCATCTACAGGTTCAAGTCCAAATGGACCAGACTTGTGAACATGTACAAGATCAAGAAAGTACACAGGTGAAGGTAGGCAACAGACTCAAGAGTATACAAGTCAGAATGCACAGGGTACATGAGCAACATGTCATATATGAAGTATGTACAAGTCAGGAAGCCATATATCATCATCGAACTCAAAACAACAATGACCAGTGCAACTAAAACTGGCAATTAGGGAAGTAAAGCTAACATGATCAGAGACTAGAATGTACTCTGGATCCAAAAATAACTGAAACAAGATTCGTATACATGAACTACAAGTGATGCAGCATAGAACAAGTATAACAGAAACAGTCAGAAGGTCGAGAAAGTGTTCAGGAATAAAACAGAATCATGAACAAAGTCAAGGCCGATGATCAGAGGTCAGACAAATCAAGAGTTTACAAGAAGAAGAAAAAAAAGAGAAAACTGTCAAAGCCGTATATCTTCAAATCAAAGTTAAAAAAGTAAATCATAATTTAGGAAAGCTTCTGGAACGACAGTTTAAAATCACAAGATCGCACGTTCAAAATCGAAACCGTGGGCATAAAGGAATTTCCAGAAATATCAAAACTTAAAACAGGAAAGAATCGGCAACGTGTAGAACACGTTTATCAAGTCAGACTCCTATATAAAGAGACCCAAATCATCATCGACATTTGGTGGTGAAGAGCAGGAAAATTAACAGAACACAAATCAGAGAAACAACAATGCAATCACCTCATAAATATATACATATGTATATGCATATGTATACACCTATATAGGAAGCGCAATTTCAAGTTAACAGTTTTAACAAAGCCAAAGTCAGATGGTTAGAATGAACGAATACGAAGACCGGTGAACGATAAAATGGAACTGGACATTGTAATCTCAGGAGCGCAAAGTGCTGGACAGTGCAAACACATGGATGATAATGCCACTACGACAGACAGTGCCGAAGCAAAAATGTATTGCTTCTTCAAAACAAAATACTGGACTACATGAATGCAGGGCATCACTTAAAACTACATGTTTAGCCAAGCTGTCACCAAGTGAATCTTTATTGCAATGCAGGCTATCAAAGAATTAGACTACATCACAAGAACAAAACCCAGTCAAATGTAGTATCAAGGTATTTTCACGAAATTAAGTTGCAATTTCAAATTAAATCTTGTACGAACGAAAGTCAAGGGTTACGAACCCTATACAAACAAAATCATCAACATTCAACGAGATCAATTGACTGAAGCAAAACACTAAGGCTAGAATTAGAATGTGAGTGGAACAACTCACCTTTGTTTTTCGAAGAGAACGAATTCGACGTCGTAGCCGAAGGTATCTCGAGAATCAAGCGGAGGCAACCCTAGCGGCCATTCCAAAATCGAAGTGACGATCTTCTTAGCCTAAATTGAAGCAGCCACAGACGATCGCAAGAAGCCCAAAAATTTCCAGATCGAAGCCCTAGATTTTGGATCGAAGACGAGCGAACGAAAATTTGTAGGCCGCCATTTTTTCTTTCTTCGATTTAGGTTTTAGGTTTTACGAATGAATAAGAGGGAGGCGGGTTCTCTCGTGTTTTATCAGAGAAAAGGGTAGGGTGTGGGTATGGGCCGATATGGGTTTAGACGTGTGTTGGTATGGGTTGAGTATGGTGTTTGTTTTATTATTTTTTTTCTTTACTTTTTTTTTTCCTTTTTTCCAATTTGTTTTGTTTTTATTTATTAAAAATTTTACTTTGTTTTGTTTAATCATGTTGTTAAAAATTTAACTATGTGTATCTATTTATTTCGTACAAATAAAAATTTAATAAAAGAATTCCAATCGATTTACAAATTCCAATAAAATTAATAGAAATTAATATCGCCAATTTGACGAAGATTTAATTGTTACAAAAATTCCAATAACAAAAAGAAATTTAGCTGTCAACTTAAATCATTTACTGATGATTATAATTTTGGCGAAACCCCGGTTGTTACAGAAATTCAAATTGAATTCGATTTAATTTTATACGCGTTTATACGCCGTATATTCATAAAACAATTCTGATAAATACGAAAATTGAAATCCAGTAATAATTCAATATTACGGACCCAATGAAACTGGTTTCGTCAAATTCCGAGACTGTGCCTCGGAAGACTATTTTTATATTCAATTCAAACGATATAATCTCAAAACCGAACAGATTGTTTTCCAAATTCAATTCTGAAGCTTCTATTATCTTCAGTATTATCAATATGAATTTTCTAAGCCTTTAAATTATTTTTAACCGGCTTAAAATTGAAGATTCAAATTTTATTCAACTTTCAATAGATTAAATTCAAAATTTTAATCGCTAATTCATTCTGATAATTTGAAATTCAAGTCAAATCATCATTCAAATATTTAAAATTAATTAAATATTCTCAAATTAAATTGTTCAAAATTCAGGGTCGTTACAAACTCCCCTCCTTAAAAACTTTTCGTCCACGAAAAGGAAAGGTTGTTAAAATTTCATCGACATTTATACTCTAGTCAATTTTTACTAAACTTAAAACTTATTACAAATAAATGAATATAGGATTCATTCCATTTGTTTAATCTCGCTAGTTCTGTTTATCTTTTCTTTTATTCAATGATTTCTAAAATCAAAACGCAAAAGTCTTTTATCAACATTTTTGATTTACAACTCAGATTCAAACTTAAAATTCTTCACGTTAGAGATTTGCATAATATATTTCTTACAAAGCTGTGGACTTTCAAAATATTACAAAGATCCTCTTCCTTAGTTCATTAAGTTGGAATTTCGTAATTCTAATTTCAAATTATTGATTCACTATTTACAGTTTGAAAATACTTGCTAACTCGAAATTTAACAAGTCCATCTTCGTTCTCACAGACATTAGGCATACGCTGGCCAGGCGCAGGTCTAAAAATCTCCAAGTACTAAACATACTTGCTTCAATTCCCAGTGAAAATACTTTTAAAAATTCTTTTAAAAATGGATATGGAAAGCACGTTCCCCCATGGATTACAGTTCCACCCGGCGGTTACGCTACTTTCCCAGTAGAGTCGCTTGTGGCTGTAGATTTCTCATCTCTTAAATTTCGCCATGGTTGTCGCCATAGATTGCAGTACACACGGCGGTTACGCTACTATCCCAGTAGAATCGCTCGTGTCTGTAGGCATCACGCCCCTCAAATTTCGCCTGGCATTAGATTGCAGTTTACTCGGCGGTTACGCCACTATCCCAGTGGAGTCGCTCGTAACTGTGGGCATCTCGCCCCTCAAATTACGCTAACATCATCAATCAAATCTAATCTCATCGCGATGAACTATCGCGAAGGATTTCCGATTCAAATAGTCACTCTGACTAAAATTCTACGTAGCTACGAATTTCAAATGGATACTCTTCACGAGTTCCAATACCTTCTTTAATAATAAATGGAAGGTACTTTTCCACATCCTCAGTTTAGAAAACATAATATCATATATGTAGTACTTTCATTTCACATTTCGTACATATAACATCTATGTAAACATACATAAGATTTCCATAACAATGTCTTTCTAAACTAACGGTTTTCAAATTTACCGCATTCATATATATAAGTTCTAAAAACTTACATATTCCATATTCATAACAAAATAGAGGATTTCAAAATTTTCCTCTAAGTCGATTTGGAAATTTAAGGTTATCTCAAACCTAATTCATATTCATAATTCCAATTCATTATCGACTTTCACATTCGATTTGAATTTCACGCTTACATCGTCAATTCTCAACACAGAATTGATGTCTATCGATATATAACCTCTGAGCTCGTACGTCTCAGAGAAGGGTGTTAAGCTAAGAGAATAAATTCTCCGCCACCAACAGATATATATTTAATAGAGATCAATTGCTATGTCATCAATTCACAATGTTAGACATACAATCCAAATCATCATCTGAAATTCAAAGCTCAACTTATATTGTCTTTGATGTCGAAGTTAAACTCAATTTTAACTCAACGATTCAATCTTTTGAAAAATTTCAAATTGAACAAATTGTTCAAATTCTCATTTAACTTTTCAACTTCGACTTCAAAAAAAATGAATTTCAAATCATTTATTCCTTACGGAATATATTCACAACATTTCATATTTGGAAAAACATTTCCATACTTATTTAAAAATAAGTAATTCACAAATCTCATTCTATTTTCAACATTTGAAAATATTCGATATACTTAAATCAAAATTAAGTACATATTTCATCTTTAAGGAAATCATTCTCTTTCACAAATTTATTTGAGTTAAAACGAATGTTACGTAAAACATCGTTACGACAACTCAAAATTACTAGTATAGGGATTCGAAATTTAGATAGATGTATAAATCCCAATACTACACAAAACATTTCCTTTCGGAAATCATTTACTATAACAACAGTGCTATAGTCCACCATTTCCTTATATTCGAAAACGTCTATTTCAACAATGAATGTTGAAATCTATGGTTTCGATATTCAATGCCTTTGAAAACATCTTTTAAAACAATTAACTTCGTTTTAAAATATCACTTTCCCAAACATGTCCATTTTACTCAATAATATATTCACTGTCCAAAATTGTGAATATACATCTTTTTAACAAACTATAAGAATGTACTTATCAAAATAAGTCAGTTTCGAATTTATAAACAATGTTTATAAATTCTATTCCTATTCATAAAGACTTCAATTTATAAAAATTTACTTCATTAATCATTCCTTTATAGCTCAGTTTTATATCAGAATTTTAATTTATAAGTGAATTACTTATAAATTCTTTTATTTCGCAACTCCGATTCATTTTATAACTTCACATTATCAATTCTGTAATTTCCATTCACTTATGAAATCCATTAAATATTTCACTTTTAACACTTATACAAATCATTTTAAAATTCCAATATAATATCAATCTTTTCAAATCTTCAATTTAAGCCGCTTATAATAATTCAAAATTTTCAATTTATACTATTATATAAATTTGTCAGTTTCCCATTTCCAAGATAATCACTAGTCCTTTAGTAAATTCATCCATCGACTTGATTTTCAATTTAATCGCATTCGATTCATTCACATTGGATTTTACTAACATTCATTCATATTCAATTAGTTCACATTCACTAAT
Organism: Allium fistulosum; assembly: GCA_030737815.1. Lineage (NCBI taxonomy): Eukaryota > Viridiplantae > Streptophyta > Magnoliopsida > Asparagales > Amaryllidaceae > Allium > Allium fistulosum. The sequence continues at coordinate 1,173,377 of JASFAW010000025.1, forward strand.
TCATATTCAAGTCAGTTCACTTCAATTCAAATCAATTTTGATTCTGGTTAAATTTACTTATCTTTCAATTTGAATTCAATTTACATAGCTTCCAATTTCCATTAATTCGATTTCATTAACACTTAATGAATATCTATACAATCAACTAGCAACCAATGCACATTCAACTTAACCAAATTTATTTACTTTGCTTACATTCAATTTGGTTCAACACACTTAATTTCAATTGGTTTATATTCTAATTCAGATTGAATTCTTATACTCACCATATTCGCAAATTCACTTTTACAGTTAAAGTTGAATTTTCTTTCTATAATTCAAATTCATATTCATTACATCACTTTATCAATTCATTTTGATATCAAATTCAATTTGATTCAATATTACTTAAGCCATGTTTCATTTTATCTCTACTTGCATTTATTTTCACCATAAAACTTAAGTTCGCCTCAAATTTATTTGAAATTCTATTTTATTTAACTTAACTTAGATTTCATTTCAAAAATCATTTTATTTAACTTGTACTAAAGTCAAATTCATATCACATTCAAAATTCAGATTTTGTTTTACTTAACAAAACTGGTCAAACATTTGAAAACTGGTTTTACTTAAATTTTCTCATTTTATAAGTTAAACAACTTATTAATTTAAACTTTCTAATTCATATTATATAATCACTTATCTTTCAAGTTTAACTTTCGATCTCAATAATTTATCAAATCCAGTTCGATTTATTTAACTTCCTTTAGTTAAATTTCAAATCCATATATTTATTAATACTAATTCAATTCAATTTAACTTTTCTTAAGTTAAAAATCTTTATTTCAAAAACAATTTTATACTTCTTTAGATTTGAAAAACGTTCTCTTTTAAAGTGTTTCTAGTAACTATTCATATTAAACATCATAAACTAAGCTTTGTGTAAACCAAAGCTCTGATACCACTCTGTAACATTCCCCCTTTTGACCATCTCCAGTCGGTATTTAAACCAACTAGAAACGTTCAAAAAGACGAATTGTTATTTAGTTTATAAGGTTTAAACAGAATCAGCCACAGAAACACAGATAATAACAATCAATTAAAACAAATGAATCTTTATTTCATTACTATAAATCTTTTTATATACATCAGAGTTTATACAATTTTAAATACAGATACAGCGGAATATCTAAAAATACAATTTTCTCGAAATAGATGATTCTTTACTCTCTCTCTAACTTCGCTGCTCGAAAATCTTCAAGCTGTAAAAATACTCGGTCTGACCCGAGTATTATATTCAAAAGAAAATAATACACAGGTCAGTCTAATTCAAACCAGTTTATTAGTGCATATAGGCAGTAATAATCAAATAGACGACAGTCACAATAATTCTCGTCTATCCAACTCTTTTAACAAAGAAATCGGATAACGAAAATATAACACTTAACAGTGTTAAACAATAAATCAGCAGATTTAAATCATCAACAGAGATAAACAGTGTTATTGGCTGCCGTACACGCACGCGTGTACGGCCTCGCCAATACGGCATAGAAGAACAATGCATCACGACGCAAAGAAAAATATCAATTCGAAACTGTCGAGATTTGTGGTGGCTGCAGTGCAGACACCAGTTCAAAAATGCATCAGAAAAACTCAAGTGAAGCTACATGAAAATGCAACTCAGGTCTGCACATCAAACCACAAATGGTCAAGCTACAACATGAAGCACTGCAATTCAAATAGCAGTACAATTGGAAGTGAGCACATGAACATATGCAAATACAACAGTGAAGCCTAAAGACAAGTAAAGTACATTAGTGAATCATCTACAGGTTCAAGTCCAAATGGACCAGACTTGTGAACATGTACAAGATCAAGAAAGTACACAGGTGAAGGCAGGCAACAGACTCAAGAGTATACAAGTCAGAATGCACAGGGTACATGAGCAACATGTCATATATGAAGTATGTACAAGTCAGGAAGCCATATATCATCATCGAACTCAAAACAACAATGACCAGTGCAACTAAAACTGGCAATTAGGGAAGTAAAGCTAACATGATCAGAGACTAGAATGTACTCTGGATCCAAAAATAACTGAAACAAGATTCGTATACATGAACTACAAGTGATGCAGCATAGAACAAGTATAACAGAAACAGTCAGAAGGTCGAGAAAGTGTTCAGGAATAAAACAGAATCATGAACAAAGTCAAGGCCGATGATCAGAGGTCAGACAAATCAAGAGTTTACAAGAAGAAGAAAAAAAAGAGAAAACTGTCAAAGCCGTATATCTTCAAATCAAAGTTAAAAAAGTAAATCATAATTTAGGAAAGCTTCTGGAACGACAGTTTAAAATCACAAGATCGCACGTTCAAAATCGAAACCGTGGGCATAAAGGAATTTCCAGAAATATCAAAACTTAAAACAGGAAAGAATCGGCAACGTGTAGAACACGTTTATCAAGTCAGACTCCTATATAAAGAGACCCAAATCATCATCGACATTTGGTGGTGAAGAGCAGGAAAATTAACAGAACACAAATCAGAGAAACAACAATGCAATCACCTCATAAATATATACATATGTATATGCATATGTATACACCTATATAGGAAGCGCAATTTCAAGTTAACAGTTTTAACAAAGCCAAAGTCAGATGGTCAGAATGAACGAATACGAAGACCGGTGAACGATAAAATGGAACTGGACATTGTAATCTCAGGAGCGCAAAGTGCTGGACAGTGCAAACACATGGATGATAATGCCACTACGACAGACAGTGCCGAAGCAAAAATGTATTGCTTCTTCAAAACAAAATACTGGACTACATGAATGCAGGGCATCACTTAAAACTACATGTTTAGCCAAGCTGTCACCAAGTGAATCTTTATTGCAATGCAGGCTATCAAAGAATTAGACTACATCACAAGAACAAAACCCAGTCAAATGTAGTATCAAGGTATTTTCACGAAATTAAGTTGCAATTTCAAATTAAATCTTGTACGAACGAAAGTCAAGGGTTACGAACCCTATACAAACAAAATCATCAACATTCAACGAGATCAATTGACTGAAGCAAAACACTAAGGCTAGAATTAGAATGTGAGTGGAACCACTCACCTTTGTTTTTCGAAGAGAACGAATTCGACGTCGTAGCCGAAGGTATCTCGAGAATCAAGCGGAGGCAACCCTAGCGGCCATTCCAAAATCGAAGTGACGATCTTCTTAGCCTAAATTGAAGCAGCCACAGACGATCGCAAGAAGCCCAAAAATTTCCAGATCGAAGCCCTAGATTTTGGATCGAAGACGAGCGAACGAAAATTTGTAGGCCGCCATTTTTTCTTTCTTCGATTTAGGTTTTAGGTTTTACGAATGAATAAGAGGGAGGCGGGTTCTCTCGTGTTTTATCAGAGAAAAGGGTAGGGTGTGGGTATGGGCCGATATGGGTTTAGACGTGTGTTGGTATGGGTTGAGTATGGTGTTTGTTTTATTATTTTTTTTCTTTACTTTTTTTTTTTCCTTTTTTCCAATTTGTTTTGTTTTTATTTATTAAAAATTTTACTTTGTTTTGTTTAATCATGTTGTTAAAAATTTAACTATGTGTATCTATTTATTTCGTACAAATAAAAATTTAATAAAAGAATTCCAATCGATTTACAAATTCCAATAAAATTAATAGAAATTAATATCGCCAATTTGACGAAGATTTAATTGTTACAAAAATTCCAATAACAAAAAGAAATTTAGCTGTCAACTTAAATCATTTACTGATGATTATAATTTTGGCGAAACCCCGGTTGTTACAGAAATTCAAATTGAATTCGATTTAATTTTATACGCGTTTATACGCCGTATATTCATAAAACAATTCTGATAAATACGAAAATTGAAATCCAGTAATAATTCAATATTACGGACCCAATGAAACTGGTTTCGTCAAATTCCGAGACTGTGCCTCGGAAGACTATTTTTATATTCAATTCAAACGATATAATCTCAAAACCGAACAGATTGTTTTCCAAATTCAATTCTGAAGCTTCTATTATCTTCAATATTATCAATATGAATTTTCTAAGCCTTTAAATTATTTTTAACCGGCTTAAAATTGAAGATTCAAATTTTATTCAACTTTCAATAGATTAAATTCAAAATTTTAATCGCTAATTCATTCTGATAATTTGAAATTCAAGTCAAATCATCATTCAAATATTTAAAATTAATTAAATATTCTCAAATTAAATTGTTCAAAATTCAGGGTCGTTACACGCCCACCTCGAACAACACTCCCAAATCAAGGGTGGCCACCAAATCAATCACACGTAATAGAATGGTATCGAAGAAGTGTGTCCGATCAGAGGTGCTACCTCCTTGGCCCGTCGATCGCTCCTGTTTTAGCCACCTTATGCCAACTCACGGGAGTTGGGTCCACGTATATACCTTAGGATCGTCGCCACCATCCTACTTCATTCTGGAAGCTCCACCGCGTACACAGTTGTCAAAGTGGTTTTCGGTATCGACAGAGAGTATGTCCATATCCGATCCTGGTCTCTTTAACAACCAATCGTTATTATAACACCATGGTCATTTAAAAATATATATACTTTTAAAAACACAATCATTGCCCTTTCAAAACATATCCTTTACTTCAAAATAGTATATACTTTAAAACCAAAATATTTTTGCCATTTCAAAACATATCCTTTACTTCAAAATAGTATATACTTTAAACCAAAATATTATTACTATTTCAAACCCAAATTATCAATGTATTATTTCCATTTCAAAACCGAATTCAATAATATATCATTTCCATTTCCAAAACAATTCAATAATATCTCATTTAAATAAAACCAAATTTCCAATCACTATCTTTCTTAAATTTAGATAACTTGAAATATTCTTTTAAATCATCTTAAACCCAAACCACATTTTGAAGTCCTATTTCTAAATTTTCAATTTCAATAGGTTTCAAATCCATATATTCACAGATAATTCTTAAATAAATTCTATTTCAAATAAATTCATTTTTTTTCAAACCATATTACTTCAAAGTTATAACAATTTCGAAAACCAATACTTTGAAAACAATAATACCTTAATTTCAATAAAACATTTCAATTTTGATATATTTCAAGACTTTAAATATTCCAAAATTCCCAACCAAATCTGAAAATCTTATATATACCTTAATTCAATTTACTATTATTTAGTTTAGTAATATTTATTTAATAAATTCAATATCACTTAAATAAAGCTCAAACTTGAAATATTCGTAAATCAAACTTAAAACATCATCAAGTTATACTTAGCTTAAATTTTAGAATTTAACCATATATAAAATAATATTTATATAATATCAAAATTAGTATGTATATAAATCCTTATTTTCCAAAACCCATAGAAATTCACTTTAAAATATTTTATATATAGACCACGGTGCTTGTATATAATTTTCTATCCTATGGTCAAGTGATAGAGATATTTATCATTTCAATCCGTAATTTTAAAAATAAAAGTTTACGGTTATGTATCATTTCAAACCGCAATCCCGAATGGAATGAAAATGCATAATAACTTGTAGTTTATATAAAATATAGCATTCATTCATCCAAATATCAATAAACAACCATTGGTTACAATCATCATCCAATTTAAACAAAACATCAATATAAAGCATATAAAATATAACAGGCATCAACGAATAGTTTATATTCAATAAAATTAATAACTGTTTAACTGGCAGTTTATATGAAATAATAAATAATTTTAACTGTCAAATTATATGCAATAATAAATTTAAATAACAATTTAATTTAAATAAATGCTATCTAACTGAGATGACGATTAAATATATGCCCAAACAATCATAGATAAATTTTAAATCACATCAAAATTTAATTTAACAAACATAAGAAATCTTAGAAGTTGTGAGTGGGTTAAAACACTCACCTTTTGAATTTAAATTCAATTTAAACCCCAAAATTTGACCGTCTCAGAATTCGTCCAAACCAGCGTCATCAGGTCCGGAATTTTAATATGATCCCAGCAAAACAAACCGCGCATGAATCCGAGTCCGTATGCAAAAGTTATGAAAAATATGAAGATTGGAAAATTCTGGTGCTGGGTCGACTTCGGGTTTAACTCTGGTCCGGCGCCTAAGAATCCCGGTGCTTGCTTGGAGTTTTTGTGAAAACGAACCGAAGACCCGAGTATTTTTCTTCCTGACTCGTAGTAGATGCAGCGTTTTTGCCTCTGAAACTCGAAGCGCGACCCGAAGTTGCTGCAGATCCGCAAATTTTTTATTTTTTTTATAAAATTGAAATTTGATTGGGAAGATTAGGGTTTGCAGCCATTGGAAATGAGGAAGAGAAAATGAAATAGTACGTATAGAAATGAGGAATGGAGGCTGCTATGGTTTATAACTGGATATATATAGGCAAAGTCGAAATAGGATAGATGGACCCGATCTATAAACGCGCTGAACGATGAATGGCCCAAAAGCTCGTTTCGACTCCGGAACGAAATTGGGTCAACCCATATATAAAAATAGATGTTTTAAAATATTTAAAACGCAATGGAAAAGGTTTCAGGTTCAAATTGTTGTATGAAGAAGTTATGCAAAAATCAATAATTTCAAATTGATTTCAATTGCATAAATTTCAAGGCGTTTCGAGTCCGTACGATCAAACGACAAGTCCGATTGCTACGAAACTTGAAACATTATTATAATTCACCGTTACGGATCCAATGAAACTGGTTTCATCGAAATCCGAGTCAGTGGCCAAAATGGCTATTTTTATATTAATTAAATAAATTTAAAATAAATTAATTATATCAAATTTCCTATTTAAATTCTGAAATTGACAATCTTTATCGCTTTTACTTTCTTAATCCTTCACATTAATTTAAACCAAATCTATATGTAAATTTAGAGTTAACAATTTTATTCATTTCAGCGTTAAATTTCAATTTTCATTATATTCGCAAATTATAAATTAAATTTGCAAAAATTTCTTTTTATTTGATTTTCATTCAATTTCTCAATCTATTAGTATCCAATAGATGAGACTACCATTGGATTCATACTTTATTACGTAAGTATCTCTAAATTCCATCTAAATTTATATTTACATAATATCTAAATATTAAATTTCATCTATTTGAAATAAACCCAATTACTAAAATTTACATATTAATATATCTTGATTTACAAATGCTATATCAACCAATAGTTATATTATAAATGGAATTTACGTAAATTTCAAATATTACTTCAATTAACGTAAATGTAATAATTATTTTTATTTATTGCAATTGGTTATCAGTTATAATTTAATATACTAAATAGATGGTTAATTCTTAAAATACTTGTTATCATTAACGTTTTAATTTCACTTAAAAGCTATTAATAACCAGCCCAATGTTGCTATTTGATTGAGACCTAATTCAATGCATAAATGGATGGGTAAATGATTAAAGTTTTTGCACTATTGCCACAATTTCATTAATATACATTAAGGTTTATTAAGTTCTAGTTGACTCCCATTTAATTATTACAATAATTACTACCCTTGCTTCAAATTTCCAAAATTTAGAAATTACAAATTTTATTTTCAATATTTCCATTTAATAGACTTTCCATTCTATCATCAATCTAATTGCCTTATTATGGATAGTATTACATTATTGAGTCGATTATCAATTTATGGGAAGAATTATTATTGGCCTACTCTTATTACATTAACAATTATCCTCTTATTCTAATATTCAATTTATATAGAAATAAAATTTCATCCACTTACATTATTACATATTTCCTTTCAACATCGATACTCACTTTATCGACTGCTGAGCCATCGAATGCCGAAAACCCGAAAAGTTATGGTTTTAAGAAAGAAGAAAAAGGTAGAAGAAGAAGATAGAAGAAAAAGAAAGAAGAACAACAACACAACATCAGATACAGAAGCAGAAAACAATATCAGAATCTCACATATCGCAGCGGAACAATATATAATAGATAAATGAATAATCTCTAAAACAAAGGACTATATCATTTTATACATACATCAATCAGAGTCAATATACAACAATGGACAGTTATATAAACTTGTCCTCATACAGAATACATAGCGGAATAAATACTATCAGATACAAATACTACGTCTCGCCATCCAGCTTGCTTCCAAAGCTCCAGAATATCCAGAATATCCTGATAACATAACTCTAGGCTGCCCGTGTGGAAATTGGTGGGCACCCAGAGTTTAGAAGGGAACAATAAACTCCGAGTCAGTCATGGTGACTGGTGTGAGATCGTAAAACAGTTATTCTTTCAAAAAGAAATAAAATAAATTCGCAATGCTTTTGGAAAATGAAACTACCATAAGACCTCCCACCACACACACAATGCAAACGCAGAATTGGAGGAGATTTCTTCTTATGATAGTCAAAGATGCTTACTACGCAAAAATCAAATTATTTTTGATATTATTATTAGTGCATAGTGTAGAAAACATTTCGAAAGTATAATATTAATCTTAGCCAGCATAGACATTTCGAACTATGCCTACTATAGCTACCATCCAAACAGTGGGGCGCCACCATAAGTGAATGATAGGTTCTACAACTAAAACCGTACAAGGCTCGTATTGTTTCTTTGGATTTCCAACAAATGGTCAGGCTAAGGAACTTCCTATCCACGATGGGTACGTCCCTGGAATAGACGACCCGAGAACCTAACCGGATCTCTGCCAACACAAGGCCGAGTTACCTCTGCAAAAATAGGTAACTACTGACACGCGTATGCCATCCCCCGATCGTCACCGATCTTCCCGAGGATCCCTGATTCGCAACAAACCACATAGAAAATAATAATGCAGTAACCACAGAGGTTAAGTATCTGGGCTCCATACCATGATACCACCTTTATCCAGAAGGAATGACATACACTAAGGGGCGCTACTCCCTAGAACCTTGCCGCATTCTTCCTGTTTCGACCATTTCCGGGGTGTGAGGCTCGACGAAGTCTCGTCCACAAAGCTACGCTTTCTCAAAAAGCCCTGCTTCGGGTCAAACAAAATGATCAACCTATGATCACAAAGATATAAGATCAAACAAATGATCATATCACAAATGATCAAACACTGATCATTTCACAGCAACACTCAGTATGCCACGTTACCAAATTGGGATATATCGCTGATAAATTTCAACTACATAACCTCTGAGCTCGTACGTCTCAGAGAAGGGTGTTAAGCTAAGAGAATAAATTCTTCGCCACCAACAGAAATGTATTTGAAAGAAATCAGCTTTATATCTCAAATTGTAACGTCAGACACACAATCCATACAAGTCTGTTCCGGGATCGAACAGAACCGAAGGCACTTCTCACGAAGCCCTTGCATATCCGGATAAATTTCTAATCACGTCCGGACTTCCCGTCACTAAGGGTGATAAAAACCTCTAAATCGGAGATCAGCCGATGTAGAGTAACTCGACGGTAATCCTTCCGTTTTCAAAAATATCCGGTCTTCAACACCGGTCTTCAAATGCAATTCATAACGACGTATCACATATTCGGAATGGGTTATACGACCCCATGGTCCTTTCCCGGCTAACCCGAATAGTGAGCGTTTATTTAAAAACAAGTGTGGCATTCAATTTCATCCAATTCACAACAAATACCTATCTAAAGGTAAATATCGATAGTCGGTTATTTAACTATCAATAAAGATGCGCAACATCATCAGATTCCAAATAATTTTCCAAATTATTTCATCTTCAAAAATATCTTTACTAGATATAAAATTTCCACACTTCAAAAATAAATCAATATTTATTTTTAAACAAATTCCCATTTCTTTTATAAATTCCATAGTGAATTTATATCTTTCAAAATATCTACTGATATACGATTTTCAATCGATTTCACATATTCACTTTCGATTTATCTTTAAGAATATAAATTCTCAAAACCATTTCATTTCATAATGGAAAAGCATTTCCCTACTTATTTAATAATAAGTATTTCACAAATCATTTATTTTCAACATTTGAAAATATTCGATATACTTAAATCAAAATTTAAGTATAAATTCATTCTTTAAGGAAAACATTACTATAACAACATTTATTTGAGTCAAAACGAATGTTACGTAAAACATCGTTACGACGACTCAAAATCACTAGTATAGGGATTCGGAATTTAGATAGATATATGAATCCCAATACTACACAACAATATTTCCTTTCGAAAACCATTTACTATAACAACAGTGTTATAGTCCATCATTTCCTTAAATTCCTCGAAAACGTCTATTTCAACAATAAATGTTGAAATCTATGATTTCGATTCATAATACATTTTAAAACATCCTTAAAATGTTTAACTTCATTTTTAATATCACTTCTTCAAAAACGTATCCATTTTACTTAAAATTATATTCACTGTCCAAAATCGTGAATATAATTCACTTAACCCAATTTCAATCTTTTCTACACATTTTTATTTCAATAAAAATTCGCTATCCAAAATCGCGAATATATCTTCTTTAACATTTTAATTTATCAAATCCAATTGATTTCGAATTTATAAAACAACGTTTATAAATTCTATTTCTATTTCTATTTTCTAACGACTTAAATTTAATAAATCTTCTTTATTAATAATTCGATAAATATTCCATCTAAAGGTAAAAATCCAATTTATAAGTTTATTACTTATAAATCCTTTATTCTACACATCTATTCAATTTATACTTCACAATTTATAATTTCATTCACTTACGAATTTTTATCTCATCTTGTTCTAACACTTACAAAGCTCGTTTAAAATTCCAATATTTTAGATTTATAAATATCGACTTTTTAAATCCTTTAAATAGACCGTTTATAATAATGTGAAAAACTCAATTTAAACCCTTTTTTAAATAAATCAACTATTTATTCAAAAATGACACTTGGGTTATATTTCACAAAAATCTTAACTTTTATCACTTTAAAATTTTAAACGTTTATTTATTTAAAATAAATCAATTCAAAAATTCAATAAAATGTCTACTTTCCAAAATCACTTTAAAAATCCTTTTTTAAAGTAAAAGTCGTTATTCTTAAATTTCAAAACTGAATCCGATGATGCAACAGCATCAATTAGTCCATCACAACAGTCAATATCATATATCATCATATGATAACAGAATATATATCAACATCGGTAAATAAATAAATACAGTTGAGGAATCCAGTTGGATCCCTCCAACCTGTTTCCCTGCATCCACAGATGTTAGCACAATACCAATTCCGCTCCAGTACGGAATTATCGCGGTATATGGGTTTTATAAAAATCCGCTTACTAACGGCGCAATAGGGTCTCATCCGCTATACGAGGCGGGAAATCAATCAGTCCAATATATACATATGCCAATATGTATATATTGCTATATATAATAGATATATCCTACTATATCTAATATCACATCCAATAGCAATCAACACAATCAATAACTGCAAAAATTCCACATTCAAATTTGAGTGAGAAGATCTCACCGTGATTTTAATTCTGATTTCAACGTTTATTTCGAATAAAATTAAACGCGCGTTTAATTTTACCCGAAATTCAAACTAGCTCCAAACGATTCCAATCCAATTGCATCGCGTAGTATTCGCAAATACAATTCCAACGCACTTTGTTTCATCGAAATCTGATAACGTATGACCAAGATACAACATTTTAAACATTACACGATATAAATTATAATTTATTTACAAATTATTTTTAATTTCAAACCCACAGCTTCATCACATCCGTTCGTTCTGGAGATGAAATCAAAGCCGTGCGCTGCTCTTCCTTCCCGCTCATTACCAGGCACCACGCAAACAAAGAAACCCAACCCGCCGCCGTTTAACCCTAACACGCCACCCCTCTCCGACGATCTTCACCCCATCAAACTACCACCACAGGAACCGCCTCCGCGAATGCCACACACGGCCAGTGACCGGTCAGGTCCGTTCGCCTATGGGCTTCGAAAATCGTGCACAATTACCGGCCGTTCGAGCTCCTCTAGCTCCTCCTTCGATCGATCGTAACACATCATATCCGTATGGATGGATAGCCCTCGATGAGTTCTAGATGTTTCATGTTGGAAGTTTTTAACGATAGCGAATAGGTTGGTCGGAAATTGGGGAGGAAGGAGATGATTTCCTGGCCGTTGAGAAGGGGGTGGCGGCTGGCTTTGCAAATTAGGGTTTTTATTTTATTTATTTTTTTCTTTGAGAGCTATGGGCTATTTATAGAAAATTAACCGAAAACACTATTCATCCCGGGATTTCCGGAATCCGATTTACGCGCGGTAACTAGCATTTCTGGGGTTTATCCCGCGTTCCGAATGCAATGGAACAGGTTTCGAAAGCTAATTCGGACATCTGTGTGAGATATAGCAATAAACGATCAATTTAAATTAAACCGATTTAAATCGATTTCGAGGCATTTTGGCTTGCCCCGGACAAACGATAAATCCAAAAATTACGAAATTTGAAATCTTACAATAATATCACATTACGGATCCGATGAAACTGGTTTCGTCGAAATCCGAGACTTTTTGAAAAATGACTATTTTAACTCGACGATTTAAAATTAAAACGATATCGATGCGTTTCGAGCTGCCACGGTCAAACGATAACTCCGTTTGCTATGAAAATTGAAATCCGATAATAACTAACTATTACGGATCCAATGGAACTGGTTTCGTTCAATTCTGAGACTGTTCGAAAATTGACTATTTTTCAGTCGATAATTAAATATTAAAATGTTCGATTTTCACAGTTTCACTTGAAATTCAATTTTAAAAGTTCTATAACCTTTTTATAAAACTCCAGTATGATTAAATAAAATTTTACAAATCATTTTCAATCATTTTAAACTCGTTTTTCAATTATCTCTGGAATTTCACTATTTAATTTATCGATTTAATTATCCAATTAAACCCAATATTCGGAAAATAAATCATTCGACTTATTAAATTCATTTATTAATATTAAAAATCAATTAAACATTCGAATTTTAATTATCAAAAATTCTGGGTCGTTACAGACTTCCCCCCTTAAAAGAATTTCGTCCTTGAAATTACAAGTTAGGAAAAAGATACAAAATCCGTTAACTTTCCAAAACAAACCGTTCAAATTAGATTTTCAAATCTGTTAAGTGTTTAACTTCTCCAAAATTCATAGTTAACTTTTCACAAAATCTTTACTAAGTTTTCAAATCATAACTTAGTTTTCAAAATTTTCAAATTTCTCAAAAATATTCTAACGCCTTAAATTTTCAGAAAATTTCGCCAGCGTCTCCTTTGCGCGGCTCGATCCGAAAAAAAAAATGACAGTGTATATATATCACAAATATACATCCCATCAAGTGATGAGGCATCCCGTAGGGAAAAAGTGTAAAAGTACGATATTTAATCCGAGATATGTACCTTATTATTTATTTAGCGAGCGTATACGGCTAATATAGCGCGAAAGCGAGCTCCAAATGCGAAGCAACGCCATCCGCACCTACTAAACACTCAACAAACCATATGAGAACATGTAGATATGAAAATAAAATCAATATACATCGTATAGCAACATAACTACATATGCTAACATAACAATGCATTCAAAAGCAACAATGCAACCATCAAACAATCATCCAACTATCATCCAACAACTTCATAACCAAATCAATATAGATTCACTTCTCATTAACATTCATTGAATTGGTTTTCAATTTTAAATCATATTCGATTCATTTACATTGGATTTAATCAACATTCTCTTTCAATTCAATTAGTTTACATTCACTAATTCACATTCGTTCACTTCCAATTTGAATTTAATCACATAGCTTTCCAATTTGCTAATTCAATTTCATTAATACTTAATGAAATTTTTTATACACAATCAACTAACAATCAAATAACAACCAATGTATATTCAACACAACCAAATTATAAATTTTACATTCGATTTGGTTCAACATTTTTAAATTAAATTGACTTCCATTCAATTTATTTAATTTCTCAACTTCATTAGCTTTTAATGAATTAACACTTATATTCATTATTTCATATCAATACTTCACATTAGATTGATTAACATCCAATCCATTTATTCAATTCAATTGCTAATTCATTTAACAAATAAAGTTGAATTTCATTTATATAACTCAAGTTCACATTCATTTAATAAATTCCCTTTATTAATTTACTTTGATATCAAAATCAACTTCGTTCAACATTACTTAAGTTATATTCCAATTAAACATCATTTGTTTAACTTAACTTAAGTTTCCACTTATAAATCCAAATTCAAATCTTAATCCTATTTAACTTTTACCAAGGTCAAATTTCTTCACTTATTCAAAATTCATATTAAATCCAGATTTCATATTCCACAATCTCAACTTAGATTTAATTGATTCACTTATACTTGCTTTAATTTAACTTCATCCTTTAAGTTAAATTTATTCTATCAGAATTTAAATTATATAAGTTATCAATCCATTCAATTCCAGAGTCTTTTCAATCTTTCAAAACTATTTTGAAATCTGTTCAAATTTATCTTTTGAATTCCCAAAACAAAAATCCAAAATTTCCCAATCAACTTTTATTTAAAATATTCTGGCAGCAATTCCTCTTTTGGAAACCCGAAAATGAATTCTAATGATGTGGCCATCATCATCAGGATTATTTTCCAGCGACCTGAAAAGAGTTTAGAGCTTTCATCACTCTAAAACATTTTTCCAAAATATCAAATCCTTTCAAAACACTTCTCTGGAATTTTATTTCAGATTATAAATCACAATTACAAATCTTTTACTTATATAACTTCACTTTATATATATAAGATTATTCCACAATTGTAAATCATATTAATTATAACTTCATCTTTATAATTCATTGGTTTATACAATTTACTCTTTCACAATTGTTGTTTTATTTAACTTATTCAAACAGCTTTAATTAACTTGTATATATATACATTTTAACAACCAATTCATATATATACTTTAATAATTCTGAAAAAATATTTCTTTATATACAAATTATAATCAAGGTAAAATTATTTCATTTACCCAATTTTAAAACAATACTGTGCCGAATTGTTCTATATAAGTGTTTAGAAACCCCTTCGATCCAGTTTTGCAAGACTGTGTCGACGAAGGTTCATATACCACTCAATAAACCAATCATCACAATACAAAACAATTTTATATTCACTAACAAATACGCGCTCGTATCTATTATTACACTCAGCTCATTCTAGAGTACTGCTGACTCTATCTCTAATGAGTAACACCCAACAGAGCAGGGTTGTCGCTTAACCATATGCTCTGATACCAAATGTAACATCCCGAAAATTTTCGACTTTCGAAAATTCAACATCGATACTCACTTTATCGACTGCTGAGCCATCGAATGCCGGAAACGCGAAAAGTTATGGTTTTAAGAAAGAAGAAAAAGGTAGAAGAAGAAGATAGAAGAAAAAGAAAGAAGAACAACAACACAACATCAGATACAGAAGCAGAAAACAATATCAGAATCTCACATATCGCAGCGGAACAATATATAATAGATAAATGAATAATCTCTAAAACAAAGGACTATATCATTTTATACATACATCAATCAGAGTCAATATACAACAATGGACAGTTATATAAACTTGTCCTCATACAGAATACACAGCGGAATAAATACTATCAGATACAAATACTACGTCTCGCCATCCAGCTTGCTTCCAAAGCTCCAGAATATCCAGAATATCCTGATAACATAACTCTAGGCTGCCCGTGTGGAAATTGGTGGGCACCCAGAGTTTAGAAGGTAACAATAAACTCCGAGTCAGTCATGGTGACTGGTGTGAGATCGTAAAACAGTTATTCTTTCACAAAGAAATAAAATAAATTCGCAATGCTTTTGGAAAATGAAACTACCATAAGACCTCCCACCACACACACAATGCAAACGCAGAATTGGATGAGATTTCTTCTTATGATAGTCAAAGATGCTTACTACGCAAAAATCAAATTATTTTTGATATTATTATTAGTGCATAGTGTAGAAAACATTTCGAAAGTATAATATTAATCTTAGCCAGCATAGACATTTCGAACTATGCCTACTATAGCTACCATCCAAACAGTGGGGCGCCACCATAAGTGAATGATAGGTTCTACAACTAAAACCGTACAAGGCTCGTATTGTTTCTTTGGATTTCCAACAAATGGTCAGGCTAAGGAACTTCCTATCCACGATGGGTACGTCCCTGGAATAGACGACCCGAGAACCTAACCGGATCTCTGCCAACACAAGGCCGGGTTACCTCTGCAAAAATAGGTAACTACTGACACGCGTATGCCATCCCCCGATCGTCACCGATCTTCCCGAGGATCCCCGATTCGCAACAAACCACATAGAAAATAATAATGCAGTAACCACAGAGGTTAAGTATCTGGGCTCCATACCATGATACCACCTTTATCCAGAAGGAATGACATACACTAAGGGGCGCTACTCCCTAGAACCTTGCCGCATTCTTCCTGTTTCGACCATTTCCGGGGTGTGAGGCTCGACGAAGTCTCGTCCACAAAGCTACGCTTTCTCAAAAAGCCCTGCTTCGGGTCAAAAAAAATGATCAACCTATGATCACAAAGATATAAGATCAAACAAATGATCATATCACAAATGATCAAACATTGATCATTTCACAGCAACACTCAGTATGCCACGTTACCAAATTGGGATATATCGCTGATAAATTTCAACTACATAACCTCTGAGCTCGTACGTCTCAGAGAAGGGTGTTAAGCTAAGAGAATAAATTCTCCACCACCAACAGAAATGTATTTGAAAGAAATCAGCTTTATATCTCAAATTGTAACGTCAGACACACAATCCATACAAGTCTGTTCCGGGATCGAACAGAACCGAAGGCACTTCTCACGAAGCCCTTGCATATCCGGATAAATTTCTAATCACGTCTGGACTTCCCGTCACTAAGGGTGATAAAAACCTCTAAATCGGAGATCAGCCGATGTAGAGTAACTCGACGGTAATCCTTCCGTTTTCAAAAATATCCGGTCTTCAACACCGGTCTTCAAATGCAATTCATAACGACGTATCACATATTCGGAATGGGTTATACGACCCCATGGTCCATTCCCGGCTAACCCGAATAGTGAGCGTTTATTTAAAAACAAGTGTGGCATTCAATTTCATCCAATTCACAACAAATACCTATCTAAAGGTAAATATCGATAGTCGGTTATTTAACTATCAATAAAGATGCGCAACATCATCAGATTCCAAATAATTTTCCAAATTATTTCATCTTCAAAAATATCTTTACTAGATATAAAATTTCCACACTTCAAAAATAAATCAATATTTATTTTTAAACAAATTCCCATTTCTTTTATAAATTCCATAGTGAATTTATATCTTTCAAAATATCTACTGATATACGATTTTCAATCGATTTCACATATTCACTTTCGATTTATCTTTAAGAATATAAATTCTCAAAACCATTTCATTTCATAATGGAAAAGCATTTCCCTACTTATTTAATAATAAGTATTTCACAAATCATTTATTTTCAACATTTGAAAATATTCGATATACTTAAATCAAAATTTAAGTATAAATTCATTCTTTAAGGAAAACATTACTATAACAACATTTATTTGAGTCAAAACGAATGTTACGTAAAACATCGTTACGACGACTCAAAATCACTAGTATAGGGATTCGGAATTTAGATAGATATATGAATCCCAATACTACACAACAATATTTCCTTTCGGAAACCATTTACTATAACAACAGTGTTATAGTCCATCATTTCCTTAAATTCCTCGAAAACGTCTATTTCAACAATAAATGTTGAAATCTATGATTTCGATTCATAATACATTTTAAAACATCCTTAAAATGTTTAACTTCATTTTTAATATCACTTCTTCAAAAACGTATCCATTTTACTTAAAATTATATTCACTGTCCAAAATCGTGAATATAATTCACTTAACCCAATTTCAATCTTTTCTACACATTTTTATTTCAATAAAAATTCGCTATCCAAAATCACGAATATATCTTCTTTAACATTTTAATTTATCAAATCCAATTGATTTCGAATTTATAAAACAACGTTTATAAATTCTATTTCTATTTCTATTTTCTAACGACTTAAATTTAATAAATCTTCTTTATTAATAATTCGATAAATATTCCATCTAAAGGTAAAAATCCAATTTATAAGTTTATTACTTATAAATCCTTTATTCTACACATCTATTCAATTTATACTTCACAATTTATAATTTCATTCACTTACGAATTTTTATCTCATCTTGTTCTAACACTTACAAAGCTCGTTTAAAATTCCAATATTTTAGATTTATAAATATCGACTTTTTAAATCCTTTAAATAGACCGTTTATAATACTGTGAAAAACTCAATTTAAACCCTTTTTTAAATAAATCAACTATTTATTCAAAAATGACACTTGGGTTATATTTCACAAAAATCTTAACTTTTATAACTTTAAAATTTTAAACGTTTATTTATTTAAAATAAATCAATTCAAAAATTCAATAAAATGTCTACTTTCCAAAATCACTTTAAAAATCCTTTTTTAAAGTAAAAGTCGTTATTCTTACATTTCAAAACTGAATCCGATGATGCAACAGCATCAATTAGTCCATCACAACAGTCAATATCATATATCATCATATGATAACAGAATATATATCAACATCGGTAAATAAATAAATACAGTTGAGGAATCCAGTTGGATCCCTCCAACCTGTTTCCCTGCATCCACAGATGTTAGCACAATACCAATTCCGCTCCAGTACGGAATTATCGCGGTATATGGGTTTTATAAAAATCCGCTTACTAACGGCGCAATAGGGTCTCATCCGCTATACGAGGCGGGAAATCAATCAATCCAATATATACATATGCCAATATGTATATATTGCTATATATAATAGATATATCCTACTATATCTAATATCACATCCAATAGCAATCAACACAATCAATAACTGCAAAAATTCCACATTCAAATTTGAGTGAGAAGATCTCACCGTGATTTTAATTCTGATTTCAGCGTTTATTTCGAATAAAATTAAACGCGCGTTTAATTTTACCCGAAATTCAAACTAGCTCCAAACGACTCCAATCCAATTGCATCGCGTAGTATTCGCAAATACGATTCCAACGCACTTTGTTTCATCGAAATCTGATAACGTATGACCAAGATACAACATTTTAAACATTACACGATATAAATTATAATTTATTTACAAATTATTTTTAATTTCAAACCCACAGCTTCATCACATCCGTTCGTTCTGGAGATGAAATCAAAGCCGTGCGCTGCTCTTCCTTCCCGCTCATTACCAGGCACCACGCAAACAAAGAAACCCAACCCGCCGCCGTTTAACCCTAACACGCCACCCCTCTCCGACGATCTTCACCCCATCAAACTACCACCACAGGAACCGCCTCCGCGAATGCCACACACGGCCAGTGACCGGTCAGGTCCGTTCGCCTATGGGCTTCGAAAATCGTGCACAATTACCGGCCGTTCGAGCTCCTCTAGCTCCTCCTTCGATCGATCGTAACACATCATATCCGTATGGATGGATAGCCCTCGATGAGTTCTAGATGTTTCATGTTGGAAGTTTTTAACGATAGCGAATAGGTTGGTCGGAAATTGGGGAGGAAGGAGATGATTTCCTGGCCGTTGAGAAGGGGGTGGCGGCTGGCTTTGCAAATTAGGGTTTTTATTTTATTTATTTTTTTCTTTGAGAGCTATGGGCTATTTATAGAAAATTAACCGAAAACACTATTCATCCCGGGATTTCCGGAATCCGATTTACGCGCGGTAACTAGCATTTCTGGGGTTTATCCCGCATTCCGAACGCTATGGAACAGGTTTCGAAAGCTAATTCGGACATCTGTGTGAGATATAGCAATAAACGATCAATTTAAATTAAACCGATTTAAATCGATTTCGAGGCATTTTGGCTTGCCCCGGACAAACGATAAATCCAAAAATTACGAAATTTGAAATCTTACAATAATATCACATTACGGATCCGATGAAACTGGTTTCGTCGAAATCCGAGACTTTTTGAAAAATGACTATTTTAACTCGACGATTTAAAATTAAAACGATATCGATGCGTTTCGAGCTGCCACGGTCAAACGATAACTCCGTTTGCTATGAAAATTGAAATCCGATAATAACTAACTATTACGGATCCAATGGAACTGGTTTCGTTCAATTCTGAGACTGTTCGAAAATTGACTATTTTTCAGTCGATAATTAAATATTAAAATGTTCGATTTTCACAGTTTCACTTGAAATTCAATTTTAAAAGTTCTATAACCTTTTTATAAAACTCCAGTATGATTAAATAAAATTTTACAAATCATTTTCAATCATTTTAAACTCGTTTTTCAATTATCTCTGGAATTTCACTATTTAATTTATCGATTTAATTATCCAATTAAACCCAATATTCGAAAAATAAATCATTCGACTTATTAAATTCATTTATTAATATTAAAAATCAATTAAATATTCGAATTTTAATTATCAAAAATTTGGGTCGTTACAGACTTCCCCCCTTAAAAGAATTTCGTCCTCGAAATTACAAGTTAGGAAAAAGATACAAAATCCGTTAACTTTCCAAAACAAACCGTTCAAATTAGATTTTCAAATCTGTTAAGTGTTTAACTTCTCCAAAATTCATAGTTAACTTTTCACAAAATCTTTACTAAGTTTTCAAATCATAACTTAGTTTTCAAAATTTTCAAATTTCTCAAAAATATTCTAACGCCTTAAATTTTCAGAAAATTTCGCCAGCGTCTCCTTTGCGCGGCTCGATCCGAAAAAAAAAATGACAGTGTATATATATCACAAATATACATCCCATCAAGTGATGAGGCATCCCGTAGGGAAAAAGTGTAAAAGTACGATATTTAATCCGAGATATGTACCTTATTATTTATTTAGCGAGCGTATACGGCTAATATAGCGCGAAAGCGAGCTCCAAATGCGAAGCAACGCCATCCGCACCTACTAAACACTCAACAAACCATATGAGAACATGTAGATATGAAAATAAAATCAATATACATCGTATAGCAACATAACTACATATGCTAACATAACAATGCATTCAAAAGCAACAATGCAACCATCAAACAATCATCCAACTATCATCCAACAACTTCATAACCAAATCAATATAGATTCACTTCTCATTAACATTCATTGAATTGGTTTTCAATTTTAAATCATATTCGATTCATTTACATTGGATTTAATCAACATTCTCTTTCAATTCAATTAGTTTACATTCACTAATTCACATTCGTTCACTTCCAATTTGAATTTAATCACATAGCTTTCCAATTTGCTAATTCAATTTCATTAATACTTAATGAAATTTTTTATACACAATCAACTAACAATCAAATAACAACCAATGTATATTCAACACAACCAAATTATAAATTTTACATTCGATTTGGTTCAACATTTTTAAATTAAATTGACTTCCATTCAATTTATTTAATTTCTCAACTTCATTAGCTTTTAATGAATTAACACTTATATTCATTATTTCATATCAATACTTCACATTAGATTGATTAACATCCAATCCATTTATTCAATTCAATTGCTAATTCATTTAACAAATAAAGTTGAATTTCATTTATATAACTCAAGTTCACATTCATTTAATAAATTCCCTTTATTAATTTACTTTGATATCAAAATCAACTTCGTTCAACATTACTTAAGTTATATTCCAATTAAACATCATTTGTTTAACTTAACTTAAGTTTCCACTTATAAATCCAAATTCAAATCTTAATCCTATTTAACTTTTACCAAGGTCAAATTTCTTCACTTATTCAAAATTCATATTAAATCCAGATTTCATATTCCACAATCTCAACTTAGATTTAATTGATTCACTTATACTTGCTTTAATTTAACTTCATCCTTTAAGTTAAATTTATTCTATCAGAATTTAAATTATATAAGTTATCAATCCATTCAATTCCAGAGTCTTTTCAATCTTTCAAAACTATTTTGAAATCTGTTCAAATTTATCTTTTGAATTCCCAAAACAAAAATCCAAAATTTCCCAATCAACTTTTATTTAAAATATTCTGGCAGCAATTCCTCTTTTGGAAACCCGAAAATGAATTCTAATGATGTGGCCATCATCATCAGGATTATTTTCCAGCGACCTGAAAAGAGTTTAGAGCTTTCATCACTCTAAAACATTTTTCCAAAATATCAAATCCTTTCAAAACACTTCTCTAGAATTTTATTTCAGATTATAAATCACAATTACAAATCTTTTACTTATATAACTTCACTTTATATATATAAGATTATTCCACAATTGTAAATCATATTAATTATAACTTCATCTTTATAATTCATTGGTTTATACAATTTACTCTTTCACAATTGTTGTTTTATTTAACTTATTCAAACAGCTTTAATTAACTTGTATATATATACATTTTAACAACCAATTCATATATATACTTTAATAATTCTGAAAAAATATTTCTTTATATACAAATTATAATCAAGGTAAAATTATTTCATTTACCCAATTTTAAAACAATACTGTGCCGAATTGTTCTATATAAGTGTTTAGAAACCCCTTCGATCCAGTTTTGCAAGACTGTGTCGACGAAGGTTCATATACCACTCAATAAACCAATCATCACAATACAAAACAATTTTATATTCACTAACAAATACGCGCTCGTATCTATTATTACACTCAGCTCATTCTAGAGTACTGCTGACTCTATCTCTAATGAGTAACACCCAACAGAGCAGGGTTGTCGCTTAACCATATGCTCTGATACCAAATGTAACATCCCGAAAATTTTCGACTTTCGAAAATTCAACATCGATACTCACTTTATCGACTGCTGAGCCATCGAATGCCGGAAACGCGAAAAGTTATGGTTTTAAGAAAGAAGAAAAAGGTAGAAGAAGAAGATAGAAGAAAAAGAAAGAAGAACAACAACACAACATCAGATACAGAAGCAGAAAACAATATCAGAATCTCACATATCGCAGCGGAACAATATATAATAGATAAATGAATAATCTCTAAAACAAAGGACTATATCATTTTATACATACATCAATCAGAGTCAATATACAACAATGGACAGTTATATAAACTTGTCCTCATACAGAATACACAGCGGAATAAATACTATCAGATACAAATACTACGTCTCGCCATCCAGCTTGCTTCCAAAGCTCCAGAATATCCAGAATATCCTGATAACATAACTCTAGGCTGCCCGTGTGGAAGTTGGTGGGCACCCAGAGTTTAGAAGGGAACAATAAACTCCGAGTCAGTCATGGTGACTGGTGTGAGATCGTAAAACAGTTATTCTTTCACAAAGAAATAAAATAAATTCGCAATGCTTTTGGAAAATGAAACTACCATAAGACCTCCCACCACACACACAATGCAAACGCAGAATTGGAGGAGATTTCTTCTTATGATAGTCAAAGATGCTTACTACGCAAAAATCAAATTATTTTTGATATTATTATTAGTGCATAGTGTAGAAAACATTTCGAAAGTATAATATTAATCTTAGCCAGCATAGACATTTCGAACTATGCCTACTATAGCTACCATCCAAACAGTGGGGCGCCACCATAAGTGAATGATAGGTTCTACAACTAAAACCGTACAAGGCTCGTATTGTTTCTTTGGATTTCCAACAAATGGTCAGCCTAAGGAACTTCCTATCCACGATGGGTACGTCCCTGGAATAGACGACCCGAGAACCTAACCGGATCTCTGCCAACACAAGGCCGGGTTACCTCTGCAAAAATAGGTAACTACTGACACGCGTATGCCATCCCCCGATCGTCACCGATCTTCCCGAGGATCCCCGATTCGCAACAAACCACATAGAAAATAATAATGCAGTAACCACAGAGGTTAAGTATCTGGGCTCCATACCATGATACCACCTTTATCCAGAAGGAATGACATACACTAAGGGGCGCTACTCCCTAGAACCTTGCCGCATTCTTCCTGTTTCGACCATTTCCGGGGTGTGAGGCTCGACGAAGTCTCGTCCACAAAGCTACGCTTTCTCAAAAAGCCCTGCTTCGGGTCAAAAAAAATGATCAACCTATGATCACAAAGATATAAGATCAAACAAATGATCATATCACAAATGATCAAACATTGATCATTTCACAGCAACACTCAGTATGCCACGTTACCAAATTGGGATATATCGCTGATAAATTTCAACTACATAACCTCTGAGCTCGTACGTCTCAGAGAAGGGTGTTAAGCTAAGAGAATAAATTCTCCACCACCAACAGAAATGTATTTGAAAGAAATCAGCTTTATATCTCAAATTGTAACGTCAGACACACAATCCATACAAGTCTGTTCCGGGATCGAACAGAACCGAAGGCACTTCTCACGAAGCCCTTGCATATCCGGATAAATTTCTAATCACGTCTGGACTTCCCATCACTAAGGGTGATAAAAACCTCTAAATCGGAGATCAGCCGATGTAGAGTAACTCGACGGTAATCCTTCCGTTTTCAAAAATATCCGGTCTTCAACACCGGTCTTCAAATGCAATTCATAACGACGTATCACATATTCGGAATGGGTTATACGACCCCATGGTCCTTTCCCGGCTAACCCGAATAGTGAGCGTTTATTTAAAAACAAGTGTGGCATTCAATTTCATCCAATTCACAACAAATACCTATCTAAAGGTAAATATCGATAGTCGGTTATTTAACTATCAATAAAGATGCGCAGCATCATCAGATTCCAAATAATTTTCCAAATTATTTCATCTTCAAAAATATCTTTACTAGATATAAAATTTCCACACTTCAAAAATAAATCAATATTTATTTTTAAACAAATTCCCATTTCTTTTATAAATTCCATAGTGAATTTATATCTTTCAAAATATCTACTGATATACGATTTTCAATCGATTTCACATATTCACTTTCGATTTATCTTTAAGAATATAAATTCTCAAAACCATTTCATTTCATAATGGAAAAGCATTTCCCTACTTATTTAATAATAAGTATTTCACAAATCATTTATTTTCAACATTTGAAAATATTCGATATACTTAAATCAAAATTTAAGTATAAATTCATTCTTTAAGGAAAACATTACTATAACAACATTTATTTGAGTCAAAACGAATGTTACGTAAAACATCGTTACGACGACTCAAAATCACTAGTATAGGGATTCGGAATTTAGATAGATATATGAATCCCAATACTACACAACAATATTTCCTTTCGGAAACCATTTACTATAACAACAGTGTTATAGTCCATCATTTCCTTAAATTCCTCGAAAACGTCTATTTCAACAATAAATGTTGAAATCTATGATTTCGATTCATAATACATTTTAAAACATCCTTAAAATGTTTAACTTCATTTTTAATATCACTTCTTCAAAAACGTATCCATTTTACTTAAAATTATATTCACTGTCCAAAATCGTGAATATAATTCACTTAACCCAATTTCAATCTTTTCTACACATTTTTATTTCAATAAAAATTCGCTATCCAAAATCACGAATATATCTTCTTTAACATTTTAATTTATCAAATCCAATTGATTTCGAATTTATAAAACAACGTTTATAAATTCTATTTCTATTTCTATTTTCTAACGACTTAAATTTAATAAATCTTCTTTATTAATAATTCGATAAATATTCCATCTAAAGGTAAAAATCCAATTTATAAGTTTATTACTTATAAATCCTTTATTCTACACATCTATTCAATTTATACTTCACAATTTATAATTTCATTCACTTACGAATTTTTATCTCATCTTGTTCTAACACTTACAAAGCTCGTTTAAAATTCCAATATTTTAGATTTATAAATATCGACTTTTTAAATCCTTTAAATAGACCGTTTATAATACTGTGAAAAACTCAATTTAAACCCTTTTTTAAATAAATCAACTATTTATTCAAAAATGACACTTGGGTTATATTTCACAAAAATCTTAACTTTTATAACTTTAAAATTTTAAACGTTTATTTATTTAAAATAAATCAATTCAAAAATTCAATAAAATGTCTACTTTCCAAAATCACTTTAAAAATCCTTTTTTAAAGTAAAAGTCGTTATTCTTACATTTCAAAACTGAATCCGATGATGCAACAGCATCAATTAGTCCATCACAACAGTCAATATCATATATCATCATATGATAACATAATATATATCAACATCGGTAAATAAATAAATACAGTTGAGGAATCCAGTTGGATCCCTCCAACCTGTTTCCCTGCATCCACAGATGTTAGCACAATACCAATTCCGCTCCAGTACGGAATTATCGAGGTATATGGGTTTTATAAAAATCCGCTTACTAACGGCGCAATAGGGTCTCATCCGCTATACGAGGCGGGAAATCAATCAATCCAATATATAGATATGCCAATATGTATATATTGCTATATATAATAGATATATCCTACTATATCTAATATCACATCCAATAACAATCAACACAATCAATAACTGCAAAAATTCCACATTCAAATTTGAGTGAGAAGATCTCACCGTGATTTTAATTCTGATTTCAGCGTTTATTTCGAATAAAATTAAACGCGCGTTTAATTTTACCCGAAATTCAAACTAGCTCCAAATGATTCCAATCCAATTGCATCGCGTAGTATTCGCAAATACGATTCCAACGCACTTTGTTTCATCGAAATCTGATAACGTATGACCAAGATACAACATTTTAAACATTACACGATATAAATTATAATTTATTTACAAATTATTTTTAATTTCAAACCCACAGCTTCATCACATCCGTTCGTTCTGGAGATGAAATCAAAGCCGTGCGCTGCTCTTCCTTCCCGCTCATTACCAGGCACCACGCAAACAAAGAAACCCAACCCGCCGCCGTTTAACCCTAACACGCCACCCCTCTCCGACGATCTTCACCCCATCAAACTACCACCACAGGAACCGCCTCCGCGAATGCCACCCACGGCCAGTGACCGGTCAGGTCCGGTCGCCTATGGGCTTCGAAAATCGTGCACAATTACCGGCCGTTCGAGCTCCTCTAGCTCCTCCTTCGATCGATCGTAACACATCATATCCGTATGGATGGATAGCCCTCGATGAGTTCTAGATGTTTCATGTTGGAAGTTTTTAACGATAGCGAATAGGTTGGTCGGAAATTGGGGAGGAAGGAGATGATTTCCTGGCCGTTGAGAAGGGGGTGGCGGCTGGCTTTGCAAATTAGGGTTTTTATTTTATTTATTTTTTTCTTTGAGAGCTATGGGCTATTTATAGAAAATTAACCGAAAACACTATTCATCCCGGGATTTCCGGAATCCGATTTACGCGCGGTAACTAGCATTTCTAGGGTTTATCCCGCGTTCCGAACGCAATGGAACAGGTTTCGAAAGCTAATTCGGACATCTGTGTGAGATATAGCAATAAACGATCAATTTAAATTAAACCGATTTAAATCGATTTCGAGGCGTTTTGGCTTGCCCCGGACAAACGATAAATCCAAAAATTACGAAATTTGAAATCTTACAATAATATCACATTACGGATCCGATGAAACTGGTTTCGTCGAAATCCGAGACTTTTTGAAAAATGACTATTTTAACTCGACGATTTAAAATTAAAACGATATCGATGCGTTTCGAGCTGCCACGGTCAAACGATAACTCCGTTTGCTATGAAAATTGAAATCCGATAATAACTAACTATTACGGATCCAATGGAACTGGTTTCGTTCAATTCTGAGACTGTTCGAAAATTGACTATTTTTCAGTCGATAATTAAATATTAAAATGTTCGATTTTCACAGTTTCACTTGAAATTCAATTTTAAAAGTTCTATAACCTTTTTATAAAACTCCAGTATGATTAAATAAAATTTTACAAATCATTTTCAATCATTTTAAACTCGTTTTTCAATTATCTTTGGAATTTCACTATTTAATTTATCGATTTAATTATCCAATTAAACCCAATATTCGGAAAATAAATCATTCGACTTATTAAATTCATTTATTAATATTAAAAATCAATTAAATATTCGAATTTTAATTATCAAAAATTCTGGGTCGTTACAAATCCAATATATACATATGCCAATATGTATATATTGCTATATATATATATATATATATATATCCTACTATATCTAATATCACATCCAATAGCAATCATATCAATCAATAAATAACTGCAATATCAACTTTTCATTCGAGTGAGAAAAATCTCACCTTAGCTTTTCATTTTGCCATCCCATTTTCTATCTTGACTTGTTTTCTCGATTCCACAGTTTTAAACCTTGTATAGACATTATACAAATAAATTAACATTCGAACCCAATCGAAAAATTTAAATTTTTATTTTAAAATTTTGATTCATTGGTGATTTCATTTTTAAAAAATTAAATTTAATTTAGACTATTTCTCCTTTATACAGATTTTTCCATTTCCTTAACTATTTATATATAAATGTATATAACTCAATAAAATAATTTTACTTGTTTAAATTCTCTTCTTCTGCATACATTCTTTTAAAAAATTTACTAAATCAAACAATTTAAATTTTTAACTAACCAATTTCTCCTTCACTGTATATAAGTGATAACAGCATACTTTATCTTACTGCAATTATTATATACCTATTTTTTTCTAGTTTTAACATATTATCATACTAAAAAAATCAAAACTAAGGTCATATATTACTGCATATAGACTTTCTTCAGTTTACACTGAACTTTAACATATATTAAATCGAATAGAATTTATACCTTATTGCTCTCGATTCTTGAAATCACGACCTGCTCGCGAAGCCCTTGCTTCCCCTCATTGACAACGACAACACACCACCGCTCAGTCGCTGCTCGAATTCGCGACATCCTTTCCTGCCATCGCAAGTGCCTGACTTCCCATAATCGCATGCGAACCCAACTGCCCCGAGCTTCCAGTACCCACGAGATCGCGACTCCTCAGACCAAAATTGTCGAAATCGAACAACTACCTCCACTCAATCGAGTCGCGAGAACCCTACGCGACATCGCGACCTTCAGCTCGTACCCTAGCTCTCTCGCGAACTCTACGGCCTCCGACATCGCCTGCTCGACCATGCCTCGTGACCAACCTCGAAGTCGCTTCCAGGTGCTCGAGAACCCATACGCTCGCGTTCGAATACGTCACGCCACTCGACAAAGACGTCACCTCCGAGTTCGAGCTCCAGATTTCACTTATTCAAACTCCAAATTGACGAGTCCAAGGCGAAAAATCGACGAGCCCCAGCTGCCTCGCGATTGAACGAGTCGCTGCGCCTCCTCTTCGTTATGCTCGAAATCGATTTTGATTTTTTTTAAAGAGGCTTCGGCCAACTGATTTTTATTTCGTGAATGAATGTTTAAAGAGGGGATCTATGTTTGAAATGCTTTGAATGAGAACTCGGTCGCCATTGTTTTGATTTGAACGAACAGATCTCGAATGATTTGAACTGAGGAAGGACGAGATATTTGAAATTGAAGACGGCATGGTTATCACGATTTCTTTCGTGTATTTTATCAGAAGGAGGGAGGGTACGAACGAGACAAAAGGGAGGCGAATTGTACTTATGGTCGGATAAAAGAAAAGCAACCCTATTTTATTTAGATTCAATTCGTTTCAAAACAAAGTCCAACGCGTTTATATATCATACGCTCAAACCACAATTCCAATTATTACGAAATTTGAAATCCGACGATAATTCAACGTTACGGACCCAATGGAACTGGTTTCGTCGAATTCCGAGACTGTTTGAAAAATGACTATTTTTAAATATCGGTTCAAACAATTAATTTCAAAACTGATCAAATTGTTTCCAAACTCAATTCTGAAGCTTCTGTTATCTTCAGTATTATCAATACGAATTTTAAAAGCTTTCGAAATATTTTTCTTCGGCCTACAATTGAAGATACCAATTTTATTCAACTTATAATAGATTAAATTTTTATAATTTAATCACCAAATTCAAAGTTATATCGGGGATTCAAATTAAATCATCGTTCAAATATTTAAAATTAATTAAATATTCTCAATTTAATTTGTTCAAAATTCTGGGTCGTTACAGACTTCCCCCCTTAATAGAATTTCGTCCCAAAATTACAAGTTAGGAAAAAAAAAGGTCCTTAACTCGTCTACTATTTTTCACAATCCAATAGTTTTATCAAATTATCAAAACAAATCTTTCTACTAAAGATTCATTATCAATTCAACTAATTTTTCCAACTCAAATTATAAGTTTCCAAACAACATTGTTTACTTTCAATTCAAATTTAAATTCAAATTCAAATTCAAATTTTAAACTTTCAAAATTTCTCAAAAATTTTCTAACACTCGAAATTTTCAAAAAATTTCGCCAGCGTCTCCTTTGCGTGGCTAATACGGTACGACTACAAAACGTCCCTACGGACTCTCATATTTCAAAAAGAAAAAGAAAAAGCCAAGCGGCTAGAGAAGAAATCATCAAAAACTCATATTGAAATTCAAATACTTACCTTTCTGTCGAGCAATTCAAATTCTCTTCAAAATTAAAATCCCAATTCCTTTACACCTGTATATCCTACTAGCCATAATATCTAGTTACAATATTCCAACCATTTTGCAAATTCTATTACAAAAAAAAAAATTGATACTTACTTCTTATACATTTTTAGTTCACTATTGAAGTTACATATCTATTATCATTCAATTTTACATTTCAAATTTCATTTGAATTCAATTCACAATTCCAATCTAATTTGGATTCAGTTTACTTCTGAATATTGAATTTATCAATTATCTTTAGTTCACTTCAAACTAATCTTGAAACTTCATTTTATTTCACACAATTCACATTTGTTTTCAACATTCTGTTTCAATTTCCAGTTTTATCTTTATTCAATCATCACTTAGAATAATTTCAATATCACATTTACTTAAGAATTTCACTCTTCATTTCTTAGGTTCAATATAAATATTCCATATACACATTATATTTTCAATTCACTATTTTGGTTTATAACCACTTATATTAAACTGGATTTCCAATTTTGTATGAATTTTAATTCATCTTTCATTTATAACAATTCAATTCATTTCTATTGCTTACAACTTCAAAATGAATCTCAACTTTCAATTTCACTTTTATTACATTGATTCACTTATATTTTCTTTAATTTAACTCCAATCTTTAAATTGAATTTATTCTATCAATATTCAAATTGCATAAGTTATCAACTTAATAATATTTCATAAGATTCCAGAGTCTTACCAACATTTCAAAAATCAGTTTGTAAACAATTCAAATTCCATTCGAATTTCCAAAACAAAAACCCAAATTTTTCAAACAACTTCCATTTAAAACAATTTGGCAGCAATTCCTCTTTTGGAAACCCAAAAATGAACATCGATGATGTTGCAGTCATTACCGAAGTTATTTTTCAGCGACCGAAAAGAGTTTAGAGCTTTTATCTCTCCAAAATACTTTTCAAAACCTTCGAAATTCATTTTCAAATCAAAAAGGATTTAAACTTTCCAAATCTTCAAAATTTTCAAATTCTTTTCAAAACATTTCCAAATACTTCTCTGGAATTCCGTTTTAAATTACAATTCACATTTATAATTTACATTCTTTAATTTCATTTGTATATGAATTAATTTCTTAACTTTGGAGTTACAATTCCAATTTCTTATTTAATTTCAATGATAATAGATTAATATTATCACTTCTGACAATCATGCAACCATATACTATAATAATACATAGAAAACATTTCTTTTCTGTACAAAAATAGTTTTGGGCAAAATTATCTCATTTACCCTATTTAAAACAATATTGTGCCGAACTGTTCTATTCGAGCGTTTAGAAACCCCTTCGATACAGTTTTGCAGACTGTGCCGACGAAGGTTCATATGCCACTCAATAAACCAATCATCACAATACAAAACAAATTTTATATTCACTAACAAATACGCGCTCATATCTATTATTACACTCAACTCATTCTAGAGTACTGCTGACTCTATCTCTAATGAGTAACACCCAACAGAGCAGGGTTGTCGCTTAACCATATGCTCTGATACCACGCTGTCAAGACCCGCAAATCCATACCCTTGATTAAACACTAATCTCCATTGATTAACTCAAGAGGCATGGAAATACGAACCCTGAGGGGTTTTAAGAAAAAGAAATAGAAGAAAAGATAGAAGAAAAAGAGAAGAAGAAGAAAGAGAGAAAAGAGAAAGAAGAAAAACATCAAAACAGAAAACAATATCAGAATCTCACATATCACAGCGGAACAATATACAATAGATAATTACTAGTCTTTTAAAACAAAGAATTATATCAGTTTATACATACATCAATCAGAGTCGATATACAACAATGGACAGTTATATAACTTGTCCTCATACAGAATACACAGCGGAATAAATACTATCAGATACAAATACTACGTCTCGCCATCCAGCTTGCTTCCAAAGCTCCAGAATATCCAGAATATCCTTATAATCTAACTCTAGACTGCCCGTGTGGAAATTGGTGGGCACCCAGAGTTTAGAAGGGAACAATAAACTCCGAGTCAGTCATGGTGACTGGTGTGAGATCGTAAAACAGTTATTTTCACAAAGAAAATAAAACAAATTCGCAATGCTTTTTGGAAAATGAAACTACCATAAGACCTCCCGCCACACACACAACGCAAACGCAGAATTGGAGGAGATTTCTTCTTATGATAGTCAAAGATGCTTACTACGCAAAATCAAATTCTTTTTGATATTATTATTAGTGCATAGTGTAGAAAACATTTTGAAAGTATAATATTAATCTTAGCCAACATACGACCAGTATCGTATGCCTACTATAGCTACCATCTAAACAGTGGTGACCACCGTACGTAAATGGCAGGTTCTACAACTAATACCGTACAAGGTTCGTATTGGAGTTTGGATTTCCAACAAATGGTCAGGCTAAGGAACTTCCTATGCCACGATGGGTACGTCCCTGGAATAGACGACCCGAGAAATAACCTAACATTACGGTTAGATCTCTGCCAACACAAGGCCGGGTTACCTCTACAAAAATAGGTAACTACTGACACGCGTATGTCATCCCCCGATCGTAACCGATCTTCCCGAGGATCCCCGATTTCCAACAAACCACATCAAAATAGTAATGCAGCAACCACATAGGTTAAGTATCTGGGCTCCATACCATGATACCACCTCTATCCAGAAGGAATGACATACACTAAGGGGCGCTACTCCCTAGAACCTTGCCGCATCCTTCCTGTTTTGACCATTTCTGGGGTGTGAGGCTCGACGAAGTCTGTAACGACCCGTATTTTTACGGATCAAAACATTCTAAAATGATTGACCTTTGGTTGTATGGTTGTTAAGTCATTTCAGGTTTTGGCAGAATTTTTGCTCAAGTCCTAAGTCGTAGCCGACTTAGGAGTTTTGGACGAGTTAAGCAACAAGTCTGGGTCGAGTTGCCGACTCAAGGAATTCACCGAGTTAAGGGAGTATGGTTGACCGACTTAAGGTAGTGACCGACCTAGGAGATAAGTCGTGACCGACTTAAGAGGTTCAGACGACCTAAGAGAATGTTGTGAGCGACCTAAGTGTTTGGGTATTAAGTGTTAGGTCGGCAGTTCGAGTTAAGGTTTCGAGCGACCTATAGGATGTAGTGTATAGTTAGGTCGGCAACGACCTGGAGGAGCTGGGTTTTGCCTAAGTGCTAGGTCGCGTGAGTTGTTAGGTCGCGTGTTGGTATAAGTCGTTAGGTCGTATAGGCTGGTTAAGTCGGCATAGCAGTAAGTCGTAAGTCGTCTAACCAGTTAAGGCGCGTGCGCATTAAGTCGTAGACAGGGTTCGTATGTGCGCATGTGTTGAGTCGGAGGTTGCTTTAGGTCGACAAGGGTTAGGTCGGAGGCTCTGTTAAGTCGTGGGGGTTTTTAGGTCGTAGGTCGGCATAGTATTAAGTCGGCAGCGACTTAAGGAGATAGCCGAGTTACGACTTAGGCAGTTTTCAGCTATAAATAGGAGGGGTTGTTCTCACTTTTTGGGATCCGGATTTTGAAGCGACGAAGTGCTGCCATTTTGAGAGCTCGACTTCTACACTTCTTCACTTCTTTTCTCCCCTCTAATATAGTTCTTCCATCCATCCAAATCGAAGATCAAGATTGAAGATTCAAGAGCTTAGATTGAAGATCTTCATCTTTTCAAGAGCGATTTCTTCATTTGAAGCGGATTTGTGATAGATCTAGCTTAGTTCTTCGCTGTCCAGATCTGAAGCGTGTTGATTTGGGTTTGTTTAGGTGATTTGGTGAGTGGTGATTATCTCTCACACGGATCCAAAGGAGTATATCGGATTGTTGGCTCGATTTGGTGTTAAAATAGTGATTTCCATGCATTTTCTTCATACTATGTGTAGATCCATATAGATCCATTGTTCATGATGATGTTACATCCATTTTATCATATGTTAACCTATGCAAGTTCATTCATCAAGTTTGTAGAGATATAATCCATGTTTTCATGCTTATTGGACTTTCAACTCTTTAATTACGAAAATGCCATTATTGTTATAATTGTCTACTTAGATCATATTTGAATGCTTGATTGCTTGGATTGATGTTTGATTTGATTGATTGTTATGAACTAGATAATTGATGATTAGATTTAGATCGAAGATGATTCAAAAGCTAAGGGAAAGGCTCTTGAATTGGGAAAGCTGCTCGTGGCATATGTAGCGGGATGATGAAGCTCTTATGCATAGATTTGATGATGTGATGATGAGATGAGGCTTTGCGAGGATGTAATGAAGCGAGGCAATCATGTGATGAAGACTTGGTCTAGTCCAGACGGGATCATTCCAAGCATGTTGATAACTCGGTGATATGATTCGAGTTGAGGATAATGAATGGATATGAGAATAGTCGTCGAGGAGGATGACTAGGAGGCTTGGATAGCATCGTTGTTGAAGGTTCTAGCATGCTCTAAGCAAGAGTACGTTTGGGCAGATTCGATAGTCCCAACGGCCAACTGTTGATGGTCGAGTACTCTGGGCAGATTCGATAGTCCTAGGCACGGGCTGCGACGACGTGCGGGAGTTATGTCTAGAACCGGGGTTTCCATTAGCCCTTGACGGACGGCTGAAAGAATGTGCCGGTCATTCAATTAACGGTGATATCGAAGCAATGATAACAGTGATAGCCAGAGTCATGGATGTTTGGTTGTATCGTCATTCGGACTCAAGAGCGGTATTTTCTGGGTGCTTATCTGATTTAGGCCTTGTTACTTGGAAAACATCGCCCTTGACTCGAGTGATAGTAGATTTACCTTAAATTGTATGCTCTGCTATGTTTGCTTCTGCTTAGTGTGTGTCTGGGGGCTATCACTGTAGAATGAGGTTGGAGTGGGAGGGTTGTATTCCTATTCCTTTTCCTTTATGCTCTTTTGGTATGTTGTTAGTTAATCTACTGCTCACTAAGACTGTTGTCTGACTCAAGGCTTTATGTTTTAATTCTTATTGCCTTGGGCTGTTCGTCCATTTTTGGGACAGGCAGACTAGGTAGCAGGTGACAGGTGCTGATCTCTTCTCACGATGCTGATATCGAAGACGAGCTGGAGGGTCGCATATTATCTTCTTATTATATGTACTGGATATTCCGCTGTTTTGTATTCTCTGAGAGATATGTAGTGAGGCTGGATGTATTGACTATGTGATGCTTGTATTCAACTATTATGGAGTTTTATATGATGTCATTTTGTTCTGTAAAGCTTCACTATACATATGTTCTATTGTATTTTGTCCATGCGCTGTGAGTAATACGATAGATTCTGTTGTTTTTAAATCTTACCTTGACAATCGTCCATGGTCGCCTGGCACACTTTACAGCGCTCTATCTCTAGATTCGGTGCAGGGGTCATGGGCGGTCGTCACATTTGGTATCAGAGCATTGGTAAATCGATTTTACCCAACGCTCGCTGAAGTAACTACGTATGAGAGACGTAATTGTATTTTGATGGATGAATACTATATATAATATAGTAGCTTAGTAGAGTTTGAGTCCTTTATGCAGTTGTTTCTCTAGATTTTCTAATCATTCCTTTTTATAGATATTGAGAATGAGTCGAAGAGGGAGACCAGCTGCTAGGGAAGGCCGTGCTACTGAAGAGACTGCTGATTATGCAGCCATGTTCGAAGCCATGATGACTTCGATCATGAGAAGGATACCAGTTCCGGGGGCAGCGGTTGATGTTGGAGTTCAAGTCCAAACTCCGAAACCAGTGGATTTTGCTAAGTTGTGCAAGGATTATACTGCTCTTGGAGGGAAGGTTTTCTTGGGAACAGAATCAACTATTGAGGTCCAGAGGTGGATAGATGCTTGTAGAAGGATCTTTGGTGATTTGGGAATTGATGATGCAACTAAGAGGAAGTTGGCATCAAGGCAGCTTCAAGGGAGAGTTTCTGATTGGTGGAACTCTATTACCATCACTACTCCGGAAGAAGAGATTACTTGGGAGCAATTCCAAGTCAGATTTGAAGCTAAGTTCATTTCTACAGCTCAGAAGTCTGTTCTGTTCAAGAAGTTTGTAGAACTCAAGCAGGATGGAAGATCTGTTCTTGAGTATGTTTCTGAGTTTGAAGCTATGTCCAAGTATGCCCGGTCATATATTGAATCTGCTTATCAGAAGAACGAGAAGTTTGTGACCGGCTTGGATAGTTATCTTGGGAGACAGTTGGTGGATCATTTGGACGATTCATTTAAGAAGCTTGTGGAGAAAGCTCTTAGGCATGAGAGTCTGTTTCCTAAGGAAGGACCTGTTGTTGCTGTTACCAAGGGAGAATCTAAACCACAGCAGGGTGGAAACCAGAAGAGGAAGCAGCAGCAGCAGAAGGGTAGGGATGGCCAGAAGAAGCCGAAAGGCGAGGTGACTTGCTACAATTGTCAGCAGAATGGCCATTTCTCTAAGGATTGTAAGAATTCTAAGGTGCCGATGAAGTGTCACAACTGTGACAAGCCGGGGCATTTCAGGAAGAATTGTCCAGAACCAAGGAAGGACAGGCAAATTGTGCAAGCTTATGCTTTGGGAGCTGTTCCGTCGTCTTCAAAAGCTCCTACTGCTGAAGAGAAGGGAAAGAGTGTGGTTGTTCAAGGTACTCTTTTCCTATGTGGTATTCCAGTTAGAGTTTTGTTTGATACTGGAGCATCGCATTCGTTTGTTTGTAATGAACTAGTGGGCCGGTTAGATTTGAAGCCGGATATTGTTGATAGGCCATTGGTTGTGACTAATCCAGTTGGGGGTTCGTCTTGTTTGTGTATGTTATGCCGTGGTCTAGTTGTGTCGAGTCATGGTTGCTCTTTTGTTTGTGATTGCTTTGTTCTGAACTTTGCGGGGTTCGGAATTATCTTGGGTATGGACTGGCTTAGGAAGTATGCGGCAAAGGTTGATTGCGAAAGGTTGGAAGTGACAGTCGAGAATGTGGAGGGGCGAAAGATTGTGATACGATGTAAGCATGAAGAAGGCGTCTTCATGAGCTTCATGTATTCGCTAGTTGTTCCACAGGATGGACTGTCATCAGTGCCGATCGCTAATGGATTCGAGGATGTCTTTGACGAAGTCAAAGGGTTGCCGCCGCATAGAGAGATCGAGTTTCGTATAGATCTAGTTGAAGGAGCCAGACCTGTTGTGATGCCTCTTAGGCGGATGGCGCCTAGGGAACAGCAGGAGTTGAGGGTGCAAGTTGATGATCTTTTGCAGAAAGGATTCATTCGGCGTAGTGTGTCCGAGTGGGGTGCACCAGTTGTGTTTGCAACCAAGGCAGATGGATCGTTGAGATTGTGTGTCGATTATCGTGAGCTGAATAAGGTGACTAAGAAGAACAAGTATCCATTGCCGAGAATAGATGACTTGTTTGATCAGCTTCACGAGGCTAAGGTGTTTTCTCAGATGGATTTGGCAACGGGATTTCACCAGTTGAGAGTGGCTAAGGATAGTGTGCCGAAGACTGCTTTTAGGACACCATCCGGTTTCTTTGAGTGGCTGGTAATGCCGTTTGGATTGACTAACGCGCCAGCATATTTTGTGGATCTTATGAATAGAGTGTTCAGAGATCAGTTGAACAAGTTCGTACTTGTGTTCGTGGATGATATTCTGATTTATTCCAGAACGGATGAAGAGCACAAGACGCACTTGCGTATTGTTTTGGAAATCTTGCGGAAACATCAGCTGAAGGCTAAGTTTTCGAAGTGTCACTTCTGGAAGAGTGAAGTGAGGTTCTTAGGCCATGTGATTTCTGGAAGTGGAATAGCGGTTGATCCCGCTAAGGTGGCAGCAATCCAGGATTGGGTTAGACCTAAGAATGCATCTGATGTGAGAAGTTTTCTTGGATTAGCAGGATATTATCGACGGTTTATCAAAGACTTCTCCAAGATAGCTGCACCGTTAACAGGATTGACGAAGAAGAA
Organism: Allium fistulosum; assembly: GCA_030737815.1. NCBI lineage: Eukaryota > Viridiplantae > Streptophyta > Magnoliopsida > Asparagales > Amaryllidaceae > Allium > Allium fistulosum. The sequence goes on from JASFAW010000025.1 coordinate 1,212,013, forward strand.
CCAAGTGTTCAGTTGGAATGCTAAGTGTGAGCAAGCCTTCGGAATCCTGAAAGAGCGATTGACGAGTGCTCCTGTTTTGACTATTCCAAGTGGGAATGATGAGATGGTGGTTTACACCGACGCATGTGGTACTGGACTTGGAGCAGTGCTGATGCAGAAGGATAAAGTTGTTGCGTATGCCAGTCGACAACTGAAGCCGCATGAAAGGAATTACCCAACTCATGATTTGGAATTGGCGGCGATTGTATTTGCTCTGAAGATGTGGAGACATTATCTGTTGGGAGTTCGATTCGAGTTGTTTACGGATCACAAGTCGTTGAAGTATCTTTTCTCCCAAAAGGATTTGAATCTTCGGCAGCAACGTTGGCTAGAGTTTTTGGCATCGTATGACTTTGGTATAGCTTATACTCCGGGAAAAGGTAACGCAGTGGCTGATGCGTTAAGTCGAAGACATGCAGGATTGGGAGCCATGTTTTCTGAATGGAAGAATCTCGAGTATTTAGCTGGATTTGACTTCAGGCCTAGATGTGAATTGGAACCTGAGATGTTGGCAAACTTATCGATAAGACCCACTCTTGTGGAAAGGATTGGCGAGGGCCAAAAGCGAGATGATAAGCTTGTCAAGATTATCCGTGAATTGGAATCTGGATTGGATCCAGAAAAGGATAAAGGATTCGAGGTCGATCGAGAGGGTTGGCTTCGAAAGCAAGGACGACTAGTTGTTCCCGATATAGATGAATTGAGGAGTGAAGTTCTGAAGGAAAGTCATCACTCGAAGCTGACAATTCATCCAGGAGGAAATAAGATGTATCGGAATATGAAGAGAACCTACTACTGGGAAGGTATGAAGAAGGATGTTGGAAATTTTATTTCCAAATGTATGAACTGCCAGTTGGTAAAAGCCGAACAGAAGAAGCCAAGTGGATTGCTTCAGCCATTAGAAGTTCCTACATGGAAATGGGAACAAGTGTCGATGGATTTTATCGATGGATTGCCTAGGACCAGATCGGGAAATGAAGGAATTTGGGTCATTGTGGATCGTCTGACTAAGAGTGCACGATTCATTCCTGTTCGATCGACTAGGACTGCATCAAAGTTGGCTGAGTTGTATGTTAAGTGGATAGTTCGTTTCCATGGTATTCCGAAGAGTATAGTGAGTGATCGAGATCCATTATTCACTAGTGGATTTTGGAAGAGCTTCCAGGAAGTTTTGGGAACCGAGTTGTGTTTGAGTACAGCTTATCACCCTCAAACAGATGGTCAGACCGAGAGAGTCAACCGAGTTTTGGAAGATCTCCTCAGGGCTTGTGTTTTGGATTTCGGAGGATCATGTGAAGATCACCTTCATTTGGTAGAGTTTGCGTACAACAACAGTTACCAGTCAAGCATTGGTATGGCACCGTATGAGGCATTGTATGGAAGACCGTGTAACTCTCCGACATGTTGGTTGGAAACTGGAGAGAAGCTGATACTTGGGCCAAAGATGATTCGACAGACTTTAGACTGTATAGAGATCATTCGGCAACGAATGAAGGCAGCCCAAGACCGTCAGAAGAGTTATGCCGATAAGCGTCGAAAGGATTTGGAATTCGACGTAGGAGATATGGTTTTTGTGAAGATTTCTCCACTGAAGAATGTTATTCGATTCGGGAAGAAAGGAAAATTGACTCCGAGATTTGTTGGACCATTCCCGATCATCGAGCGAATTGGAAAGCTCGCTTACAGATTGGAGTTACCAGAGAAGATGTCGAGTGTGCACAATGTTTTTCATGTATCGTATCTACGGAAGTATGTGCACGACTCGAGTACCGTAGTTTCTGTTGATAGGTATGAAGATTTCGAAGTTGATCCAGTCGATAGAAGACCTCGTAAGCCGCTTCGTGTTGTTGGAACCGACACGAAACAGCTTAGGAGGAAGATAGTTAAGTTGCTCAAGATACAATGGAGTGATGATGATAACGACTGTACGTGGGAGGTGGAAGAGAGGATGAAAGCAGCTCATCCTGAACTCTTCAAGGTATGGCCCTAAGGTGTCGTGTCATCTAACGAAATTGTAACTTGTTCTAAGTCTTAGAATTCTGTACGCTAAGCTAGAATTGGATGCATGGTTTATTGATTGTTATGGATGATAGGCGTACAGAATAGCTTTGATTGCCTTGTTTGTTTGGAATTTCGGGGGCGAAATTCCTAAGGGGGAGAGAATGTAACGACCCGTATTTTTACGGATCAAAACATTCTAAAATGATTGACCTTTGGTTGTATGGTTGTTAAGTCATTTCAGGTTTTGGCAGAATTTTTGCTCAAGTCCTAAGTCGTAGCCGACTTAGCAGTTTTGGACGAGTTAAGCAACAAGTCTGGGTCGAGTTGCCGACTCAAGGAATTCACCGAGTTAAGGGAGTATGGTTGACCGACTTAAGGTAGTGACCGACCTAGGAGATAAGTCGTGACCGACTTAAGAGGTTCAGACGACCTAAGAGAATGTTGTGAGCGACCTAAGTGTTTGGGTATTAAGTGTTAGGTCGGCAGTTCGAGTTAAGGTTTCGAGCGACCTATAGGATGTAGTGTATAGTTAGGTCGGCAACGACCTGGAGGAGCTGGGTTTTGCCTAAGTGCTAGGTCGCGTGAGTTGTTAGGTCGCGTGTTGGTATAAGTCGTTAGGTCGTATAGGCTGGTTAAGTCGGCATAGCAGTAAGTCGTCTAACCAGTTAAGGCGCGTGCGCATTAAGTCGTAGACAGGGTTCGTATGTGCGCATGTGTTGAGTCGGAGGTTGCTTTAGGTCGACAAGGGTTAGGTCGGAGGCTCTGTTAAGTCGTGGGGGTTTTTAGGTCGTAGGTCGGCATAGTATTAAGTCGGCAGCGACTTAAGGAGATAGCCGAGTTACGACTTAGGCAGTTTTCAGCTATAAATAGGAGGGGTTGTTCTCACTTTTTGGGATCCGGATTTTGAAGCGACGAAGTGCTGCCATTTTGAGAGCTCGACTTCTACACTTCTTCACTTCTTTTCTCCCCTCTAATATAGTGCTTCCATCCATCCAAATCGAAGATCAAGATTGAAGATTCAAGAGCTTAGATTGAAGATCTTCATCTTTTCAAGAGGGATTTCTTCATTTGAAGCGGATTTGTGATAGATCTAGCTTAGTTCTTCGCTGTCCAGATCTGAAGCGTGTTGATTTGGGTTTGTTTAGGTGATTTGGTGAGTGGTGATTATCTCTCACACGGATCCAAAGGAGTATATCGGATTGTTGGCTCGATTTGGTGTTAAAATAGTGATTTCCATGCATTTTCTTCATACTATGTGTAGATCCATATAGATCCATTGTTCATGATGATGTTACATCCATTTTATCATATGTTAACCTATGCAAGTTCATTCATCAAGTTTGTAGAGATATAATCCATGTTTTCATGCTTATTGGACTTTCAACTCTTTAATTACGAAAATGCCATTATTGTTATAATTGTCTACTTAGATCATATTTGAATGCTTGATTGCTTGGATTGATGTTTGATTTGATTGATTGTTATGAACTAGATAATTGATGATTAGATTTAGATCGAAGATGATTCAAAAGCTAAGGGAAAGGCTCTTGAATTGGGAAAGCTGCTCGTGGCATATGTAGCGGGATGATGAAGCTCTTATGCATAGATTTGATGATGTGATGATGAGATGAGGCTTTGCGAGGATGTAATGAAGCGAGGCAATCATGTGATGAAGACTTGGTCTAGTCCAGACGGGATCATTCCAAGCATGTTGATAACTCGGTGATATGATTCGAGTTGAGGATAATGAATGGATATGAGAATAGTCGTCGAGGAGGATGACTAGGAGGCTTGGATAGCATCGTTGTTGAAGGTTCTAGCATGCTCTAAGCAAGAGTACGTTTGGGCAGATTCGATAGTCCCAACGGCCAACTGTTGATGGTCGAGTACTCTGGGCAGATTCGATAGTCCTAGGCACGGGTTGCGACGACGTGCGGGAGTTATGTCTAGAACCGGGGTTTCCATTAGCCCTTGACGGACGGCTGAAAGAATGTGCCGGTCATTCAATTAACGGTGATATCGAAGCAATGATAACAGTGATAGCCAGAGTCATGGATGTTTGGTTGTATCGTCATTCGGACTCAAGAGCGGTATTTTCTGGGTGCTTATCTGATTTAGGCCTTGTTACTTGGAAAACATCGCCCTTGACTCGAGTGATAGTAGATTTACCTTAAATTGTATGCTCTGCTATGTTTGCTTCTGCTTAGTGTGTGTCTGGGGGCTATCACTGTAGAATGAGGTTGGAGTGGGAGGGTTGTATTCCTATTCCTTTTCCTTTATGCTCTTTTGGTATGTTGTTAGTTAATCTACTGCTCACTAAGACTGTTGTCTGACTCAAGGCTTTATGTTTTAATTCTTATTGCCTTGGGCTGTTCGTCCATTTTTGGGACGGGCAGACTAGGTAGCAGGTGACAGGTGCTGATCTCTTCTCACGATGCTGATATCGAAGACGAGCTGGAGGGTCGCATATTATCTTCTTATTATATGTACTGGATATTCAGCTGTTTTGTATTCTCTGAGACATATGTAGTGAGGCTGGATGTATTGACTATGTGATGCTTGTATTCAACTATTATGGAGTTTTATATGATGTCATTTTGTTCTGTAAAGCTTCACTATACATATGTTCTATTGTATTTTGTCCATGCGCTGTGAGTAATACGATAGATTCTGTTGTTTTTAAATCTTACCTTGACAATCGTCCATGGTCGCCTGGCACACTTTACAGCGCTCTATCTCTAGATTCGGTGCAGGGGTCATGGGCGGTCGTCACAAAGTCTCGTCCACAAAGCTACGCTTTCTACAAAGCCATGCTTCGGGTCAACAAATGATCAACCTATGATCACAAAGATATAAGATCAAACAAATGATCATATCACAAATGATCAAACACTGATCATTTCACAGCAACACTCAGTATGCCACGTTACCAAATTGGGAGTATATCGCTGATAAATTTCAACTACATAACCTCTGAGCTCGTACGTCTCAGAGAAGGGTGTTAAGCTAAGAGAATAAATTCTCCGCCACAAACAGAAATGTATTTGAAAGAAATCAGCTTTATATCTCAAATTGTAACGTCAGAATACAATCCATACAAGTTTGTTCCGGGATCGAACAGAACCGAAGGCACTTCTCACGAAGCCCTTGCACATCCGGATAATTTTCTAATCACGTCCGGACTTCCCATCCCTAAGGGTGATAAAAACCTCTAAATCGGAGATCAGCCGATGTAGAGTAACTCGACGGTAATCCTTCCGTTTTCAAAAATATCCGATCTTCAACACCGGTCTTCAAATGCAATTCATAACGACGTATCACATATTCGGAATGGGTTATACGACCCCATGGTCCTTTCCCGGCTAACCCGAATAGTGAGCGCTTATTCAAAAATAAGTGTGGCATTCAAATTCATCCAATTCACAACAAATACCATTCAAGGTAATTATTGATAGTCGGTTATTTAACTATCAATAAAGATGCGCAACATCATCAGATTCCAAATAATTTTCCAAATTATTTATTTTCCAAAATATCTTTACTAGATATAAAATTTCCACACTTCAAAAATAAATCAATATTTATTTTTCTAAACAGTTTCCATTTCCTTTATAAATTCCATAGTGAATTTATATTTTCAAAATATCTACTGATATACGATTCTCAAATCGATTCCAATATTCATTTTCATTTTATCTTTACAAAGATAAATTCTTAACAAACATTTCATATCATATTGGAAAAGTAATTCCATACTTATTTAATAATAAGTAATTCACAAATCTATTTATTTTCAACATTTGAAAATATTCAATATACTTAAATCAGTATTAAGTATACATTTCATTCTTTAAGGAAATCTATTTGAGTCAAAACGAATGTTGCGTAAAACATCGTTACGACGACTCAAAATCACTAGTATAGGGATTCGGATTTTAAGATAGATATTTAAATCCCAATACTAGATAAAAACATTTCCTTTCGGAAATCATTTACCATAACAACAGTGTTATAGTCCATCATTTCCTTATTTCTCGAAAACGTCTATTTCAACAATGAACGTTGAAATCTATGCTTTCGATTCATAATACATTTTAAAACATCTTTAAAATGTTTAACTTCATTTTTAATATCACTTCTTCAAAAATAAATCCATTTTTATTTAATAATATATTCACTGTCCAAAATCGTGAATATACTTCACTAACCAAATTTCAGTCTTTTCTACACATTTACTTTAAGGATAATTCGCTATCCAAAATCGCGAATATATTTCCTTTAATAACCTTCTATATTTAATTTATCCAATTCAATTGATTTCGAATTTATAAAACAATATTTATAAATTTCACCTTTTATATTTTATAACAACTTCGATTTGTAAATCTCCTTTATTAACAAATTCGATAAATATTTCTTATAAATCTTCTATTCTATTCTACAATTTCATTCATTTTAACTTCACAATTTATACATCTATAAATTTCATTCATTTTAACTTCACAATTTATACATCTATAAATTTCATATCTTTACTTATAAAAACTCGTTTTAAAGTTCCAATAATTTTAATTGGTAAATATCAATTTTGTACATCTTTTATAATACTTTAAAAATCTCAATTTAACCCATTTTACAATTAAATCAACCTTCATTTCAAAAATCACACTTTGGTTATATTTCACAAAAATCTTAACTTTTTATAATTTTAAAATTTTAAACGTTTATTTATTTAAAATAAATCACTTCAAAAATTTCTTTTATTATCAACACCGTTATTGTTAAATTTTTCAAAGATGAATCCAATGATGCAACGCACCAATTAGTCAATCACAACATTCAATATCATATATCAATATGATAACATAATCTACATCAATATATCTGTAAATAAATAAATACAGTTGAGGAATCCAGTTGGATCCCTCCAACCTGTTTCCCTACATCTAAAGACGTTAGCACAATACCAATTCCACTTCGAGGTGGAATATCGCGGTATATGGGTTTTATAAAAATAATCCGCTTACTAACGGCGCAATAGGATCTCATCCGCTATACGAGGCGGGAAATCATCAATCCAATATATACATATGCCAATATGTATATATTGCTATATATATATAGATATATCCTACTATATCTAATATCACATCCAATAGCAATCATATCAATCAATAAATAACTGCAATATCAACTTTTCATTCGAGTGAGAAAAATCTCACCTTAGCTTTTCATTTTGCCATCCCATTTTCTATCTTGACTTGTTTTCTCGATTCCACAGTTTTAAACCTTGTATAGACATTATACAAATAAATTAACATTCGAACCCAATCGAAAAATTTAAATTTTTATTTTAAAATTTTGATTCATTGGTGATTTCATTTTTAAAAAATTAAATTTAATTTAGACTATTTCTCCTTTATACAGATTTTTCCATTTCCTTAACTATTTATATATAAATGTATATAACTCAATAAAATAATTTTACTTGTTTAAATTCTCTTCTTCTGCATACATTCTTTTAAAAAATTTACTAAATCAAACAATTTAAATTTTTAACTAACCAATTTCTCCTTCACTGTATATAAGTGATAACAGCATACTTTATCTTACTGCAATTATTATATACCTATTTTTTCTAGTTTTAACATATTATCATACTAAAAAAAATCAAAACTAAGGTCATATATTACTGCATATAGACTTTCTTCAGTTTACACTGAACTTTAACATATATTAAATCGAATAGAATTTATACCTTATTGCTCTCGATTCTTGAAATCACGACCTGCTCGCGAAGCCCTTGCTTCCCCTCACTGACAACGGCAACTCACCACCGCTCAGTCGCTGCTCGAATTCGCGACATCCTTTCCTGCCATCGTAAGTGCCTGACTTCCCATAATCGCATGCGAACCCAACTGCCCCGAGCTTCCAGTACCCACGAGATCGCGACTCCTCAGACCAAAATTGTCGAAATCGAACAACTGCCTCCACTCAATCGAGTCGCGAGAACCCTACGCGACATCGCGACCTTCAGCTCGTACCCTAGCTCTCTCGCGAACTCCACGGCCTCCGACATCGCCTGCTCGACCATGCCTCGTGACCAACCTCGAAGTCGCTTCCAGGTGCTCGAGAACCCACACGCTCGCGTTCGAATACATCACGCCACTCGACAAAGACGTTACCTCCGAGTTCGAGCTCCAGATTTCACTTATTCAAACTCCAAATTGACGAGTCCAAGGCGAAAAATCGACGAGCCCCAGCTGCCTCGCGATCGAACGAGTCGCTGCGCCTCCTCTTCGTTATGCTCGAAATCGATTTTGATTTTTTTTAAAGAGGCTTCGGCCAACTGATTTTTATTTCGTGAATGAATGTTTAAAGAGGGGATCTATGTTTGAAATGCTTTGAACGAGAACTCGGTCGCCATTGTTTTGATTTGAACAAACAGATCTCGAATGATTTGAACTGAGGAAGGACGAGATATTTGAAATTGAAGACGGCATGGTTATCACGATTTCTTTCGTGTATTTTATCAGAAGGAGGGAGGGTACGAACGAGACAAAAGGGAGGCGAATTGTACTTATGGTCGGATAAAAGAAAAGCAACCCTATTTTATTTAGATTCAATTCGTTTCAAAACAAAGTCCAACGCGTTTATATATCATACGCTCAAACCACAATTCCAATTATTACGAAATTTGAAATCCAACGATAATTCAACGTTACGGACCCAATGGAACTGGTTTCGTCGAATTCCGAGACTGTTTGAAAAATGACTATTTTTAAATATCAGTTCAAACAATTAATTTCAAAACTGATCAAATTGTTTCCAAACTCAATTCTGAAGCTTCTGTTATCTTCAGTATTATCAATACGAATTTTAAAAGCTTTCGAAATATTTTTCTTCGGCCTACAATTGAAGATACCAATTTTATTCAACTTACAATAGATTAAATTTTTATAATTTAATCACCAAATTCAAAGTTATATCGGGGATTCAAATTAAATCATCGTTCAAATTTTTAAAATTAATTAAATATTCTCAATTTAATTTGTTCAAAATTCTGGGTCGTTACAAACCATGTGCGTGGTGGAGATTCCAGAATGAAGTAGGATGGTGGCGACGATTCCAATTGATGTATATATGTGGACCTGACTCCCGTGAGTTGGCATAAGGTGGCTAAAACAAGAGCATTCGATGGGCCAATGAGGTAGCACCTCTGATCGGATGCATTTCTTCGATACCATTCTATTACTTTGTGATTGATTTGGTGGTCACCCTTCGATTCTGATTGGGAGTGTGTTCCGAGGTGGGCGGTAGTGGCTGCTATGCGTTTCCACCAGTCCGGATGCGTAATTGGTATATCTTGTAACGCCCCACTCTGAGACCCACTGTAACAAAGAGTATTACGGGAGTAATACTGTCTGTTAAAGCGGAGAATAGAGTATAGTGGAAGCTACCATCTATAATCAAGCTATAACTATCTACCGAATACGTCGAAAGGTGGAATCTATTTAAATTTTTCTCAATCAGGTGGTTCGACATATTCGGTAAATACTTATAACGAAATTACAAATGGCTAAAGATCTATCAGGACAAAGCATAATAACATAATGAAATAGCATCACAGAACAGAATCACATAACAGATATAAAATCCCAGAACAATACATCATCAATACAGATCCAAATACTATAAGTGGATACAAAGCCACCGCTCACACATGTGAGTCAAAAATATGTACATATCAAAGTCTGAATGATAATATAGTAGCAGAATAGTGGACAAATAAAGCGCTATCTATCAGCATAGCAGATAATGTCCAAGCGGAAGCACAGAAGCTAAGTCCAGAGACCTAACCTGAAACAACTCGGTCTGACCCGAGCGAAAACACTCGGGTCAGGCTAGCTAAACAATCAGTAATAACTGAGATATATAATAATGCGGTACATAAATAAAATAGTACTTATCCAAAGAGAAGTATATTATGAACCACATGAATATAATGACGATCCCTAATCATCAATAAACAATAAAAATCTCCAAAGAGAAATCAACACCAAAGTGTAGAATAAATAAAGTCGCCTCATATCATCGGCGTAGCCAAAGCCATAAAAAGATGCGCATAGGCAATAATCCCAATAGTGACCAGAGTCTGTGATCAATGCCCAAGCAAAGATCGATGCTCCAAAGAGGCATGGGGATATACTGAAAAGTCAATGAAATCAAACACTGAAAAGCAGTGTCCAGAGACACTATGGATCCATAAGGTAACCGCACTTACATCATATGGTTCCATAGAACCAACACCGAATGGCGGTACTCGAATGGATATAAAAATAATCAGATAATACAAGTTTTGCACGTGCACCGACCAGAGTCGTTGTTGCCAAGTACTGTAGAGTTGTGATCGATCACTCGCACCGATGCGAAACGCGCGAGACGGCGAGATCCTTCCCAGAAGGATAAAGGCCCAGAGGCACACGCCGAAAAATAAACTGCTCCATAGAGCAGGTGTCCAGAGACGGTTGCCCAGAGGCGTGGTGACCCAGAGGTCCAGTACTGGCCGCCCAGAGGCTAATGTGTCACTAACTTCTTGGAGAGGAACCTGCAAAGTGTTAACAATGAGTCCCATACCTCACGTTCGCACTAAACGGTTTCCTAACCAATAGCAAGCTCACACTTCAAACAATAAAAAGTCTACCTCATATCATCGGTAAACTAGATCCAAAGGTCAAAACGATCAATCGAATAGGCCGGGGATTAACCGGAAAGAAAATACACACGGTTTCCATAGGCCGGAGATTTCCTAACCGTTTAAGCACCTTTCCACTTCGCTCGACGTGCTAAAAGTGAGTGTGAGATTTTTATTATAGAAAATAATGGTGTAAAACGGATTTATAACTGATTTTCGGAATCACTTTTAAAACGGTCATTTGAAAGGTCTCCTATTATGGAGTAATTAATTTAATAATTAAAATAATATTATATAATAATTTTCAAAAGCCATTTAGGAGTGAAAAATCTTTTAAAAATGATTCATAAAACCCGTGTACGAAATCTAGAGACAAATCTCAAAGAAATCAATGAAAACCAGAAAATCATCAAAAATATTCCAAGTGTTTGTAAACATTCAAAAACAGCTGTGAACTCAAGTTCGATAATTTATTTGGACCAGCAAACTGTGTCCAAATGTCATGAAAATTTGCAGGCATGTAGTCCAACACCCCTACTTTAATATGCAAAAATAATTTCTGGATTCCGAGTTGAGACGAAGTGGCAGCGACGTCTCAAAGTTGGACCCAGAACAAGATTTACACTGTTTACAAACAGCGACTAGAGTTCAACTTCGACACGAAATTCGAAGTACCAAACGAACTCCAATGTTGTCCAAATTTTCCTGAGATGGAGTTCGAAACTCCACCTTTCTAACGAGACCAAAAACGTTGAATTCCGACTTCCGATGCGAACGTGGAGGCATCGCGGAGTGGCGCTCAAAAGCTGGAAACAGAAGGGATATTTGATTTTCATTCCAAGTGTTTGACCATTCAAAAACTGCTGCGAACCCAAGTTCGGCAATTTATTTGGACCAGCAAACTGAATCCAAATGACATGAAAACTGGTAGGAATATAGTCCAACATCCCTACTATAAGATGCAAAAAGAATTTCTGGAATCCGAGTTGAGACGAAGTAGCAGCGACGTCTCAAAGTTGGACCCAGAACAAGATTCACACTGTTTACAAACAGCGACAAGAGTTCAACTTCGACACGAAATTCGAAGTACCAAAAGAATGCCGATAATGCCTAAATTTTACAGAGATGGAGATCGAAACTCCACCTTTCCAACGAGACCAAAAATGTCGAATTCCGACTTCGGATGCGATCGTGGCGGCATCGCGAAGTGGAGAAAAAAAATCTGGAACAGGGTTTAAAAAAAATTTATTTATTATTTTTTTTTTTTCTCGGGACAGTGGTAAGAATGTACAATTTTGACCAAAATAACTTTGAAATTTCATGAAACTCAAAACATGAAAGTTTTAGCTCTAAATTTAAGCTTTCCAGAACATCCAAAATTATTAGATTTGGATAAGAAACGAGAGAGATACATGCAAAACAATATCAGATTGAAACTCAAGATAACTTGTTAAAGACAGAATTGGTCTTCTGTCTTTGAACGCATTTCAGGTCATCTAAATTGCAATATTACAGAAAACTCACTGAACAAAAATTGTAGCATATGTTTTAAGCTTTCCGGAACATTCAAAATTATCTAATTCGGATCAAAAACGAGTAACTTATGGTCAAATCAATTTCAGGGTTTTATTTTATCAACCTTGTAGTTTGTTGTCAGGTCAGCGACAAACAAACGTGATTTCGACCATTGAAACCACAAAATTAGGCAAAGCTCAAAACATGAAAGTTATAGGCTACAGAATAAGCTTTCCAGAACTTCAAGAAAATCTTAATTCTGATTTAAGATGAATGAGATATGCCTAATTTACTAACAGCAATAAACTAATTATAATTTCAGCTAGCATATATTACCTCTTTCCAAGCAATGAAAAAAAGATCAAAGAGTTTCACAATCTAAATGCACAAAAAAAAGAGGATTACAAAATAATTTCAGAAATTAAAGAATGAATTAGAGGTGGGTTTTGTGATTGCTATTACCTCTTTTAGTAGTTTGGATTAACTCTCTTTGATTTGGTGTAGATTGGAGTCTTGCTTAGGAGGCCATGACTAGGTTTTGGAGCTTTCTAATTAGGTTTTAGTGGTTATGAAATGAAGTGTTGGCTGAAATGGGAGAGTAAAAGATACTTTATAGGCTAATGGTTAGGGTTATTGGATCTAATACCCATTAGGACTTTGTATTATTCATGTGCATACATATATAGGCAATTTTCTCTAAGTACACTCTACATACAAATTACTAAATACATTTCAAACCATAGAAAATTATGAAAATATGTTAACAATTACTTTTAGCCATTTCATAAAATCCTATATCAACAATATTTTACATTTTAACCCCTAATTTTTCCAAAACACCGTTTATAGTTAATATTAGCCAAAATCACCATTTTGCAAATAAATTGCAAATTAATTTCCCAAATCAAATATTGCACTATTTTACACATATAAAATTTTGCAATAATATAAATTACAAATTTCCCTAATTAATTTCCTTGAAATGCTCCATTTTACACTTAAGCCCAAAATATTAATTTATTCAAAATGACTAAATTTTGAACAAATTAGCCACATTAAAAATTCATTAATAGCTCCAATTAAATTAAAATCCCAATTTTAATTTATTATTTGGTAACCGCAATCACGGGTTGTTACATATCTACCCTGGCATTGCCTAGTTGTGCCGTGTCACCTACAATATCGAGCTTTACTACGAGTTTGGATTTCTCCCGTAGCCTATGGAGTATTGAGGGTAGCCCCCGATCTGTGAGTATGCTAATACGGGATAGACTACTGGGACTATTATGTGTTAAGGTGGAAAATGTAAAGCCTTAATGCTATTTAAAAGTATGTTTATTTTATATTAGACGTTATTATAATAGCGTATATTACTACATAGTAGATAGTTTAACGGATCCTTACAGGATGGTTATCCCAAACATCCTTTGAGTTACTTTTATTTCAGTTGATATTTCACTTGAGTTGGATTTATTAATATAAGAATGTTAGTCCTAACTCGAGTGTTTTGTGTTTTGCTTTACGCTCGGGTCAGACTGAGTGTACCAGTGTTCGAGACTCACCTTTGAAGCTGGAGCTTCGCGTGGAGTTCCAACTATATCTATTCAGCTTGTAGTTATTCCGTTGATTCCAGTGATGTATTCTGATATTGTATTTGAATATTGTATTTGAGACTTCTGTTGTATCTTATTTAACTCTGTTTATATATGGTAGCTTCATGAACTACTATTCTTTTTTTCCGCTGCATTATTGTTATATTACTCTGTGTCTGTGGTCTGTGATTATTTTATTTACTATATATGCTGAGTTTTGCCAAATTTAAATTAACAGTCTGATATTTTGAGCAATTCAATTTCCGACATACGTGGATACGAATGGCTGAAAATTTCAGGATGTTACATGTGGTATCAGAGAGCTGGTTTTAGGCAAAACTCAACATATAGAGTAAAATTTAATTACAGAATCACTTTCGTTCGAGCTTGAATTCCTTCTTCTTTGACTTGGTTTCCTTTGAATTTTGGAACGTTCACTTCGGTTCCAAAGACCACTCTTGTCTCCCCTATTCGTGTCTTCTTGATTCTGGAGAATCCCATAACTCCACTTCAAATAATATCTATAATAAATCGGGGGTCTCGCCAATCTTTGAATGATTTGTAAAGGGGTGAAACTCCTTTACAACGACATTGATTCACCGGAGATTTAGGTATCCTCGGTTTAGATGCAGCTATCTCTTGATATGCCTGAATGCTATCTTTTGTGATCGAATGTCGATTACCTCAGAATTCTGTATCGATCTTATTTTGAAGTCACGGTTGACTCGGTTATGGTTGCCCATGATTTATATGATTTTATCCATTCTTTTCTCTCTTGAAATCTATTCTCTATCGAGCCTATCTTCTAGTTGAATTCTTTGGTTAGGATCCCTCTATATTTGGATCTCTAACTTTGTTTTGAAGTCCATTCTGGAACCATCGTGTGAAGGAGTGTATTTGTAATTTATATTAAAATGTTTTATAGTGTGTTGTTTGAGTTGTTATGCTGATTTGGGGTTTTGATCGATTCGTCTGATCAACGATATCGATAGAAATTTCAAAACACTTGAACAGAGCAAACTGACACAATATTATTTTCAAATTGGGTAAATGAAATAAATTTGTATGATTATATTATAAATATACAAGTAAATATTTTTGGAAGTAATAAGTTAATTAGGTTGGTTGTTTGAAATGATAATATTTGATTATCATTTATTGTTCTATAATGAATTTATAAACATGGTTTATAAATTGATTTGAAATTTAAATGAATTTAAACCAGGAATTTGAGAATTTAATTTCAGGTAATTTTGAACTTTGGCTTTAAAGTACGTATTATTTAAAGTATTTTTAAATAGAAATTTTGCATCCAAAAGAATTTTTAAATGCTTCAATCAGTGCTCTTCTCTTTTATCGCTGGAAAATAATTTCGTTGATGGCGGCCGCATCATCGACATTCATTTTCGAATTTCAGAGTGGAGAGACCATTCTTTAGCTTTGCTACGGCTTTGTTTTGGAAAATGAATTGATTTGAATTTCTAAAGTATGATTATATACATTTATCTTTAAACTGTTTAAAGTTAATCGGAAATTTAAAAATTCTTAAATTTATGATTTATAGATGATTTCAGTTATAAAATGAAACCAAAATTGGGAATATATATTTAAATTTGAAATAATTGAATTGGAAAATTTTATTTGTAATAAACTCAATTACATTCTAATACAACTTACCTAAATCATTCAAAATTTGAATATGAAATTGGATAAAATACAATATAAAATGACTTTTATAAATAGAATTTGAGTGGTTATAATAAAGGGTATACTATAAATATTAATTGAAATAAATAGAATAATAAGTTGATTGAATAATAGATGAGACAAATAAATTTGTTTTGAAGGAATTAATAAATTGAAATTAGATCAAGTTATGGAAATACCTTGAATTTAAAATCAGTTATTGAATATAAATTAATTTAAATTGAAATTTATATGGTTTAAATTAATTTATATGGTTTAAATATATGTAATAAGATATATTAAGTGAAATAAACTTAATAATAATTTGGAATAAAAGAATTAAATTTGTTGAATAAAATATGAGTATAATAAATGATTATACAAATTGATGATTTAGAAATTGTTAATTTAAGATGACTAGACAATAAGATAATGAATTTAGAAATAGATGGAATGATTTAACTTAAGTGAACTCAAATGGATTAAATCAAATTGTTGAAAGTTAATTAGTTTAATTTAAAATTTATATGGTTTTAAATTTATTGTTTATTTTGGATTCAAATCTATTCTTCCTTCTAGTAGTTTTATTCTCCTACCTTCTTCTTTTTCGGGGACGAAAAGTTTTGAGTGGGGGAGAGTGTAACGACCCGTAGATTTTAGATAATTTTATTTGTTTATTTATATATTTAATTGAAATTTTGTGAAACTTTAAACAATAAAATTTTGAAATTTAAATTTGATATTTGAAATGCGTCTGTTTTAACATAGCAACTGGTAAATTTTTATCAGATAATTTGGAAGTTTATTTTCTAGTGTAATTTTATTCCAATTTATATCAGTTGAAACTGATGATAATAAAAGTGCTCCAAAACCTAAATATGTCAACATGAGAAAATTTATTTAGAACACTCTGAATCAGACTGCGAAATTCATTTTGCAAAATTTGGACGTTTCTAGCTCCGTTTGGATTTTTCCGTACGGAATAGCAACGTATATCGGTACCGATTATCGACTTTTGATCGGATAATCGTACCACTGATATATGTATACCGTTTTGATCGTGTCATCATGCTGATCTCTACGGTATATTCAATTCTGTGTTTTGAAGTCCGATACATAGTGGAACCTACGCACGGTAAGCGTATCAGTACCGCATTTGTGCCATCTCCTTCCGTGTGCTTTTTCAAATCTCTAGCCGTGTAAAACAATCCGTTGCTTTATAAAATTCAGAAACTACTTTTGACCCTTCACATTTCAAATATTTGTATTTATATTCGTGTGTGTTTGCAAAAAAAATGGACAAACACCTCAAAGTTGTATGATTTAATAGATCTTATGTTGTTCTTAGTGATTTGCGTGATTTATGCAAATATATGAAAAGCAGGGACTAAACTGTAAAAAGACACACAAATTTATAGTGGTTCAGCCAGAATGTGCCTACGTCCACTTTATATGTTATTTCTCTTCTCTTCTTTTGATTACAAGTACAAAGCTTTGATACAAGTAAAAGAAAGTTGTTTGAAAGTTCTCTCCGTGCTTGAGCTCTCAAACTTGTCCCCCATTGTTGTACCCCTGCCCCTCTATTTATAGAGTGAGGCTGGGGGTAGGGGTCTTGGAGGTATATAGCAGCTGGTGGGCCTGGGCTGACGTAATCTGGCCTGGCGCGTCTTGGTTCGGCCTCCCTTGGTTCGGTGGTAGGAGTTGAGTGTTAGTATGGAGACGACTTGGTCCGGTTGTGGTGGGGAGAAAATTGGTCCGGCAGTGGAAAGGTTCGGCAGTGGATTGGTTCGGCAGTGGATTGGTTCGGTGGGACTTGGGTGGAGTGGCTGGTTCGGCATTGCTTGGACCGGGAGGACTTTGATTCATGGAGTTGGAATTGAGTTGGTTCGGCATTGGGTCGGAATTGAGTTGGTTCAGCATTGGTTTGGAGATGACTTGGTCCGGCTATTCTGATCCGGTGGTGAGGATTCTCCTAACACTTGCCCCCCAAAGTGGGGCGTATGCTAGCAGACGGCCTACTTTGTTTCTTGGTCATCTTCATTCGGCTCCTGAGTGCTGGTCCAGTTGGTCCGGTATCCTTCATTTGCCTATAAGTAGAGGCGTTAAGCCTTCGTCCTTCCTTTCTGAGTGAGATAGCCGAACCAACTAGGTGCAGAATTAAGGTTGACCGAATCAATTGAATACCAAGTCATACTTAACTGCCGATCCAGGTGAGTTTGTCTTCGCCGAATGAACTTATGGGGTTGGACTACCGAATGGGAGGGAGGGTTTTCATATTGGAATGCCGAATGAGCTTCCACTTGGAATGCCGAATGAGCTTCCACTTGGAATGCCGAATGAGCTTCCACTTTTGGAAATGCCGAATGAGCTTCCACTTGGAATTTACTGAATGAATTCGGAGATTCCGAGTGTTGAATGATCCCTCTACCGGATGGAATTTTATACCTGAATCACTAGTGAAACTCTAGATTATATAGTTCACGTGTCTTAACGATATACTTTCTTGCGTCTGCAGATAAATGTCTCAAAGAGTGAAAACCCGATCGGATAAGAAGAAGTCCCAGGGCGAAGGAGAGTCTTCCACAGTGCCCCCTGCTAAGCCAGGACCGGAACGTCACGGAACTGCCCCGAGATCACTGGTGGATGGGTACGGCCCTCGGGTGCTTCTTAATTCCCCGCCCGATTGCTTTCCTAGCTCCCTCAAGGAAGAGCAACTTGATGTCATCTCCCGTTCTTTCGGAATTGATAGGGCGCGCATGCTGTTGCCAGGGAGAGAAGTTATGCCATATGACCCTCCCGAAGTTTTAGGCGAATCCTCACCACCGGATCAGAACAGCCGGACCAAGTCATCTCCAAACCAATGCCGAACCAACTCAATTCCGACCCAATGCCGAACCAACTCAATTCCAACTCCATGAATCAAAGTCCTCCCGGTCCAAGCAATGCCGAACCAGCCACTCCACCCAAGTCCCACCGAACCAATCCATTGCCGAACCAATCCACTGCCGAACCTTTCCACTGCCGGACCAATCTACTGTCTGACCAATTTTCTCCCCACCACAACCGGACAAAGTCGTCTCCATACTAACACTCAACTCCTACCACCGAACCAAGGGAGGCCGAACCAAGACGTGCCAGGCCAGATTACGTCAGCCCAGGCCCGCCAGCTGCTATATACCTCCAAGCCCCTACCCCCAGCCTCAATCTATAAATAGAGGGGCAGGGGTACAACAATGGGGGACAAGTTTGAGAGCTCAAGCACGGAGAGAACTTTCAAACAACTTTCTTTTACTTGTATCAAAGCTTTGTACTTGTAATCAAAAGAAGAGAAGAGAAATAACATATAAAGTGGACGTAGGCACATTCTGGCTGAACCACTATAAATTTGTGTGTCTTTTTACAGTTTAGTCCATGCTTTTCATATATTTGCATAAATCACCCAAATCACTAAGAACAACATAAGATCTATTAAATCATACAACTTTGAGGTGTTTGTCCATTTTTTGTGCAAACATTTTTGGTGCTTTCACTGAGAACTAGAAGCTCGAAGCTTCAGCTTCATCCACTTAACAAGTTTTCCTAACAGCATCGTCCGCCACTTGGAAAACATGCCTCCCAAACAGAGAAAAGATGTTAACAAAGGAAAAAACCCGCATCCAGCAGTCTTCCAGATCCAGCTGTCACGAATCAAGTAAATCGTCCTCCTCCAGCAACAATAACAAATGAAGGACAGGCTAACCCAACCACTCCTGCCACAGAACAGCCTACAGCAATTACTAGGGTAGATTTGGACAGAGTTGTGGTTGAAGTAACTAACCGCTTCACGTCCCAGCAGGAAGCCTTGGTGGACCATCTCATGTCACGCTTAAGGGATGCTGAAGAATCCAACCACAACACTGAAACATAGGGTGAGTCCCAGTCTGGAGGATCTTAGAGACAACAAAGATCTTCCTTCTTCGAAGGAGCTAACGGCAGAAGTAGCCATGGTAGGAGCCGAGACCGAGCACAGCCCGAAGTTAGGCCTGAGGAAACGTTTGGTACCGAACCCAACGGGGGAGGTACCGGACGGAGGTCAACTGTAGCTGAGCCTGTCATACTGCCTAACCACGGAAACGCCGGTGAACGGGGCCGAGCTAGAGTCCAGCCCGAAGTTGGACCCGAGGAAGTGCTTAGATCAGAACCCAGCAGGGGAAGATCAAGGCAAGGGCCAACTGTAGCTGACCCTAGCATGCTCCCAGAAGATCAAAGGCAGCCGCTGGAAAATATGAGGAACGATAGACGATACCATCCCTACAGGTCATCTAGATGGAATCAATCCCATAGAACAGAACCAAACTCATTTCTATCTGCTCCAAATTCTGATGAAAGGATGGCACGCTTATTCAGAGAGTGTGTCCAACGGGAGGAAAGAGATCGAGGGATAGGCGCTAGGGTAACCAGCCCTTTCGCCCGCAATATCGAAATTGCTATCACCCCCCGAGAATGGAAGATGCCGACAATGGAACCTTACAAAGGAACCTCCGACCCCGTTGTACACTTACAGAGGTACACGCAACATATGCTCATGAGTGGAGCAACAGAGGGAGTACTATGCAAATGCTTTCCACTCTTCTTAGCAGATCTCGCTACTTCCTGGTTCTGTCATCTACCCCAGGGATCCATCAGCTCGTGGGAAATGTTGAAAGAAAAGTTTATCAGTCAGTTCCGCATCCATGTGGAACAACCTAAGGACGCTTATTCCTTATCCAGCGTCAAACAGAAACCTGGAGAAAAACTGCAGCAATACCTAACCCGATTCAATGCCGCAGCAGCCGCAGTCCAAGATGCCGATGAGAAGATTATCCTAATGGCCCTCTGTAGTGGTGTGCATCCGGACACTAAATTTGCTAGAAGGTTGACGAAAGAAAAACCAGCTAATTTACCCGATTTCTTCCATGAAGCCGGGAAATACATGAGGCTTGAGGATGCTGCCGTTGAGGGGCAGTCAGGACAGCAAAATAAGGCAACTCACAGCAACGCCCCCGCTGTGGCAAGGGACGTTCGAAGAAATGATTCCAGAGACAATGCTGGGGGCAAGAAGGGAGAAAAGCGCCTATATCGGCCTGGGCCGAGATTCGACACTTACACTCCTTTGAATGAGACCGTCGAAAATATCTTCCTTGCCACCCAAGGCGAAGTTAGATACAAATGCCCACCATACAAAAAAGAATCAGATAACGCGCAGAAATCTGGAAAGTTCTGCCGCTTCCACGAATCTCACGGGCATGATACCAATGAATGCCATCATCTCTGGGATCTGATTGAGGAACACATCAGAAGGAAGAAACTGGAACGTTATGTAAAAAGTCAGGACAGGACTCCAGCTCCTACCAATGAAAACCCAAGGCTACCCTCACCGGACACCGGCAGAGGAAACCGCAACGCTAGCAGCTCTAGTCAAGAGAAAATAGTGGTCCATACCATCTCAGGAGGACCGCACATCGCGGACAGAAGCTGGAAAGAGATGGAAAGGTATGGAAAGTCGCTTAGAGACAATAAAGACTGTGTCAATTCGGTTATAGAAGAGCGCCACCCGAAGCGGAAAGAAAGTAATGACATCACATTCGGTAAGCGTGACCTAGAAGAAAGGCAGTACCCTCACATGGATCCCATGGTCATCTCTGCCCGACTCGGTCCCGTCGAAGTTTACCGAATCCTGGTAGACACTAGAAGCTCAGTAAACATCATGTTCAAACACGCATTCGACAAAATGAAGCTATCAATGAAGGATGTATCTCCCTGCGATAAACCACTACACGGTTTCACTGGGGATGCTAAGATGCCCCTCGGGCAACTGGACCTCTTTGTTGAGATTGGAAGCCATCCCCGCCCCATTGTACGGAAGCAGACGTTCGTGCTAATAGAAAACCATTCGGCCTACAACGCCTTCTTAGGAAGACCAGCCTTGTCTGACTTCCAAATTGTCCTAGCCCCATGGTGTCTAAATGTGACGACCGCCCATGACCCCTGCACCGAATCTAGAGATAGAGCGCTGTAAAGTGTGCCAGGCGACCATGGACGATTGTCAAGGTAAGATTTAAAACAACAGAATCTATCGTATTACTCACAGCGCATGGACAAAATACAATAGAACATAAGTATAGTGAAGCTTTACAGAACAAAATGACATCATATAAAACTTCATAATAGTTGAATACAAGCATCACATAGTCAATACATCCAGCCTCACTACATATCTCTCAGGGAATACAAAACAGCGGAATATCCAGTACATATAAGAAGATAATATGCAACCCTCTAGCTCGTCTTCGATATCAGCATCGTGAGAAGAGAATAGCACCTGTCACCTGCTACCTAGTCTGCCCGTCCCAAAATGGACGAACAACCCAAGGCAATAAGAATTAAAACATAAAGCCTTGAGTCAGACAACAGTCTTAGTGAGTAGTAAATTAACTAACAACATACCAAAAGAGTATAAAGGAAAAGGAATAGGAATACAACCCTCCCACTCCAACCTCATTCTACAGTGATAGCCCCCAGACACACACTAAGCAGAAGCAAACATAGCAGAGCATACAATTTAAAGTAAAGCTACTATCACTCGAGTCAAGGGCGATGTTTTTCCAAGTACCAAGGCCTAAATCAGATAAGCACCCAGAAAATACCGCTCTTGAGTCTGAATGACGATACAACCAAACATCCATGACTCTGGCTATCACTGTTATCATTGCTTCGATATCACCGTTAATTGAATGACCGGCACATTCTTTCAGCCGTCCGTCAAGGGCTAATGGAAACCCCGGTTCTAGACATAACTCCCGCACGTCGTCGCAGCCCGTGCCTAGGACTATCGAATCTGCCCAGAGTACTCGACCATCAACAGTCGGCCGTTGGGACTATCGAATCTGCCCAAACGTACTCTTGCTTAGAGCATGCTAGAACCTTCAACAACGATGCTATCCAAGCCTCCTAGTCATCCTCCTTGACGACTATTCTCATATCCATTCATTATCCTCAACTCGAATCATATCACCGAGTTATCAACATGCTTGGAATGATCCCGTCTGGATTAGACCAAGTCTTCATCACATGATTGCCTCACTTCATCACATCCTCGCGAAGCCTCATCTCATCATCACATCATCGAATCTATGCATAAGAGCTTCATCATCCCGCTACATATGCCACGAGCAGCTTTTCCAATTCAAGAGCCTTTCCCTTAGCTTTTGAATCACCTTCGATCTAAATCTAATCATCAATCATCTAGTTCATAACAAGCAATCAAATCAAACATCAATCCAAACAATCAAGCATTCAAATATGATCTAAGTAAACAATTATAACAATAATGGCATTTTCGTAATTAAAGAGTTGAAAGTCCAATAAGCATGAAAACATGGATTATATCTCTACAAACTTGATGAATGAACTTGCATAGGTTAACATATGATAAAATGGATGTAACATCATCATGAACAATGGATCTATATGGATCTACACATAGGATGAAGAAAATGCATGGAAATCTCTATTTTAACACCAAAACGAGCCAACAATCCGATATACTCCTTTGGATCCGTGTGAGAGATAATCACCACTCACCAAATCACCTAAACAAACCCAAATCAACACGCTTCAGATCTGGACAGCAAGGGATGAAGCGTGATCTATCACAAATCCGCTTCAAATGAAGAAATCTCTCTTGAAAAGATGAAGATCTTCAATCTAAGCTCTTGAATCTTCAATCTTGATCTTCGATTTGGATGGATGGAAGTACTAGATTAGAGTGGAGAAAAGAAGTGAAGAAGTCGAGCTCTCAAAATGGCAGCACTTCGTCGCTTCAAAATCCGGATCCCAAAAAATGAAGCCAACCCCCTCCTATTTATAGCAGAAATCCTTAACTCGGCTGCCTTCTTAAGTCGCTGCCGACTTAATACTTAACTAAATCCTAGGTTGCATAATTCTATAGGTCGCTCCAACTAACCCACGACCTAACACTAACTCGCCGAAGTCTTTAACTCGGTCATGACTTAGCTCTTAGGTCGTTCACGACCTAGGACTTAGACAAATCTGCCTAAAAATCTGAAATGACTTAAAAATGCAAAAATTCCAGATTTTGACGAACTTGTCGATCCGTAAAAATACGGGTCGTTACATTCTCTCCCCCTTAGGAATTTCGCCCCCGAAATTCCAAGCAATCAAAAACTATTCTGTACGCCTACCATCCATAGCAATCAACAAACCATGCATCCAATTCTAACTTAGCGTACAGAATTCTAAAACTTAGAACAAGTTACAATTTCGCGAGATGACACGACAGCTTAGGGCCATACCTTGAAGAGTTCAGGATGAGCTGCTTTCATCCTCTCTTCCACCTCCCACGTACAGTCGTTATCATCATCACTCCATTGTATCTTGAGCAACTTAACTATCTTCCTCCTAAGCTGTTTCGTGTCAGTTTCAACAACACGAAGCGGCTTACGAGGTCTTCTATCAACTGGATCAACTTCGAAATCTTCACAGCTATCAGCAGAAACCACTGTACTCGAGTCGTGCACATACTTCCGTAGATACGATACATGAAAAACATTGTGCACACCCGACATCTTCTCCGGTAACTCCAATCTGTAGGCGAGCTTTCCAATTCGCTCGATGATCGGGAATGGTCCAACAAATCTCGGAGTCAATTTTCCTTTCTTCCCGAATCGAATAACATTCTTCAGTGGAGAAATCTTCACAAAAACCATATCTCCCACGTCGAATTCCAAATCCTTTCGACGCTTATCGGCATAACTCTTCTGACAGTCTTGGGCTGCCTTCATTCGTTGCCGAATGATCTCTATACAATATGAAGTCTGACGAATCATCTCTGGCCCAAGCATCAGCTTTTCTCCAGTTTCCAACCAACATGTCGGAGAGTTACACGGTCTTCCATATAATGCCTCATACGGTGCCATACCAATGCTTGACTGGTAACTGTTGTTGTACGCAAACTCCACCAAATGAAGGTGATCTTCCCATGATCCTCAGAAATCCAAAACACAAGCTCTGAGGAGATCTTCCAAAACTCGGTTAACTCTCTCGGTCTGACCATCTGTTTGGGGGTGATAAGCTGTACTCAAACACAACTCGGTTCCCAAAACTTCCTGGAAGCTTTTCCAAAATCCACTAGTGAACAATGGATCTCGATCACTCACTATACTCTTCGGAATACCATGGAATCGGACTATCCACTTAACATACAACTCAGCCAACTTTGATGCAGTCCTAGTCGATCGAACAGGAATGAATCGTGCACTCTTAGTCAGACGATCTACAATGACCCAAATCCCTTCATTTCCCGTTCTGGTTCTAGGCAATCCATCAATAAAATCCATCGACACTTGTTCCCACTTCCAGGTAGGAACTTCTAATGGCTGAAGCAATCCACTTGGCTTCTTCTGTTCGGCTTTTACCAACTGGCAGTTCATACATTTGGAAATAAAATTTCCAACATCCTTCTTCATACCTTCCCAGTAGTAGGTTCTCTTCATATCCCGATACATCTTATTTCCACCTGGATGAATTGTCAACTTCGAGTGATGACCTTCCTTCAGAACTTCACTCCTCAATTCATCTATATCGGGAACAACTAGTCGTCCTTGCTTTCGAAGCCAACCTTCTCTATCGACCTCGAATCCTTTATCCTTTTCTGGATCCAATCCAGATTCTAAATCACGGATAATATTGACAAGCTTATCATCTCGCTTTTGGCTCTTACCAATCCTTTCCACAAGAGTGGGTCTTATCGATAAGTTTGCCAACATCTCAGGTTCCAATTCGCATCTAGGCCTGAAGTCAAATCCAGCTAAATACTCGAGACTCTTCCATTCTGAAAACATGGCTCCCAATCCTGCATGTCTTCGACTTAACGCATCTGCCACTGCGTTACCTTTTCCCGGAGTATAAGCTATACCAAAATCATACGATGCCAAAAACTCTAGCCAACGTTGCTGCCGAAGATTCAAATCCTTTTGGGAGAAAAGATACTTCAACGACTTGTGATCCGTAAATAACTCGAATCGAACTCCCAACAGATAATGTCTCCACATCTTCAGAGCAAATACAATCGCCGCTAACTCCAAATCATGAGTCGGGTAATTCCTTTCATGCGGCTTTAGTTGTCGACTGGCATACGCAACAACTTTATCCTTCTGCATCAGCACTGCTCCAAGTCCAGTACCACATGCGTCGGTGTAAACCACCATCTCATCATTCCCACTTGGAATAGTCAAAACAGGAGCACTCGTCAATCTCTCTTTCAGTATTCCGAAAGCTTGCTCACTCTTAGCATTCCAACTGAACACTTGGTTCTTCTTCGTCAATCCTGTTAACGGTGCAGCTATCTTGGAGAAGTCTTTGATAAACCGTCGATAATATCCTGCTAATCCAAGAAAACTTCTCACATCTGATGCATTCTTAGGTCTAACCCAATCCTGGATTGCTGCCACCTTAGCGGGATCAACCGCTATTCCGCTTCCAGAAATCACATGGCCTAAGAACCTCACTTCACTCTTCCAGAAGTGACACTTCTAAAACTTAACCTTCAACTGATGTTTCCGCAAGATTTCCAAAACAATACGCAAGTGCTTCTTGTGCTCTTCTTCAGTTCTGGAATAAATCAGAATATCATCCACGAACACAAGTACGAACTTGTTCAACTGATCTCTGAACACTCTATTCATAAGATCCACAAAATATGCTGGCGCGTTAGTCAATCCAAACGGCATTACCAGCCACTCAAAGAAACCGGATGGTGTCCTAAAAGCAGTCTTCGGCACACTATCCTTAGCCACTCTCAACTGGTGAAATCCCGTTGCCAAATCCATCTGAGAAAACACCTTAGCTTCATGAAGCTGATCAAACAAGTCATCTATCCTCGGCAATGGATACTTGTTCTTCTTAGTCACCTTATTCAGCTCACGATAATCGACACACAATCTCAACGATCCATCTGCCTTGGTTGCAAACACAACTGGTGCACCCCACTCGGACACACTACGCCGAATGAATCCTTTCTGTAAAAGGTCATCAACTTGCACCCTCAACTCCTGCTGTTCCCTAGGCGCCATCCGCCTAAGAGGCATCACAACAGGTCTGGCTCCTTCAACCAGATCTATACGAAACTCGATCTCTCTATGCGGCGGCAACCCTTTGACTTCGTCAAAGACATCCTCGAATCCATTAGCGATCGACACTGATGACAGTCCATCCCGTGGAACAACTAGCGAATACATGAAGCTCATGAAGACGCCTTCCTCATGCTTACATCGTATCACAATCTTTCGCCCCTCCACATTCTCGACTGTCACTTCCAACCTTTCGCAATCAACCTTAGCCGCATACTTCCTAAGCCAGTCCATACCCAAAATAATTCCGAACCCCGCAAAGTTCAGAACAAAACAATCACAAACAAAAGAGCAACCATGACTCGACACAACTAGACCACGGCATAACATACACAAACAAGACGAACCCCCAACTAGATTAGTCACAACCAATGGCCTATCAACAATATCCGGCTTCAAATCTAACCGGCCCACTAGTTCATTACAAACAAACGAATGCGATGCTCCAGTATCAAACAAAACTCTAACTGGAATACCACATAGGAAAAGAGTACCTTGAACAACCACACTCTTTCCCTTCTCTTCAGCAGTGGGAGCTTTCGAAGACGACGGAACAGCCCCCAAAGCATAGGCTTGCACAATCTGCCTGTCCTTCCTTGGTTCTGGACAATCCTTCCTGAAATGCCCCGGCTTGTCACAGTTGTGACACTTCATCGGCGCCTTAGGATTCTTACAATCCTTCGAGAAATGGCCCTTCTGCTGACAGTTGTAGCAAGTCACCTCGCCTTTCGGCTTCTTCTGGCCATCCCTACCCTTCTGCTGCTGCTGCTTCCTCTTCTTGTTTCCACCCTGCTGGGGTTTAGACTCTTCCCTAGTCACAGCAACAACAGATCCTTCCTTAGGAAACAGACTCTCATGCCTAAGAGCTTTCTCCACAAGCTTCTCAAATGAATCGTCCAAGTGATCCACCAACTGTCTCCCAAGATAATTATCCAAGCCAGTCACGAACTTCTCATTCTTCTGGTAAGCAGACTCAATATATGACCGGGCATACTTGGACAAAGCTTCAAACTCAGAAACATACTCAAGAACAGATCTTCCACCCTGCTTGAGTTCTACAAACTTCTTGAACAGAACAGACTTCTGAGCTGTAGAAATGAACTTAGCTTCAAATCTGACTTGGAATTGCTCCCAAGTAATCTCTTCTTCTGGAGTAGTGATGGTAATAGAGTTCCACCAATCAGAAGCTCTCCCTTGAAGCTGCCTTGATGCCAACTTCCTCTTAGTTGCATCATCAATTCCCAAATCACCAAAGATCCTTCTACAAGCATCTATCCACCTCTGGACTTCAATGGTAGATTCTGTTCCCAAGAAAACCTTCCCTCCAAGAGCAGTATAATCCTTGCACAGCTTAGCAAAATCCACTGGTTTCGGAGTTTGGACTTGAACTCCAACATCTACTGCTGCCCCCGGAACCGGTATCCTTCTCATGATCGAAGTCATCATAGCTTCGAACATGGCTGCATAATCAGCAGTCTCTTCAGTAGCACGGCCTTCCCTAGCAGCTGGTCTCCCTCTTCGACTCATTCTCAATATCTATAAAAAGGAATGATTAGAACATCTAGAGAAACAACTGCACAAAGGACTCAAACTCTACTAAGCTACTATATTATATATAGTAATCATCCATCAAAATACAATTACGTCTCTCATACGTAGTTACGACAGCGAGCGTTGGGTAAAATCGATTAACCAATGCTCTGATACCAAATGTGACGACCGCCCATGACCCCTGCACCGAATCTAGAGATAGAGCGCTGTAAAGTGTGCCAGGCGACCATGGACGATTGTCAAGGTAAGATTTAAAACAACAGAATCTATCGTATTACTCACAGCGCATGGACAAAATACAATAGAACATAAGTATAGTGAAGCTTTACAGAACAAAATGACATCATATAAAACTTCATAATAGTTGAATACAAGCATCACATAGTCAATACATCCAGCCTCACTACATATCTCTCAGGGAATACAAAACAGCGGAATATCCAGTACATATAAGAAGATAATATGCAACCCTCTAGCTCGTCTTCGATATCAGCATCGTGAGAAGAGAACAGCACCTGTCACCTGCTACCTAGTCTGCCCATCCCAAAATGGACGAACAGCCCAAGGCAATAAGAATTAAAACATAAAGCCTTGAGTCAGACAACAGTCTTAGTGAGCAGTAAATTAACTAACAACATACCAAAAGAGTATAAAGGAAAAGGAATAGGAATACAACCATCCCACTCCAACCTCATTCTACAGTGATAGCCCCCAGACACACACTAAGCAGAAGCAAACATAGCAGAGCATACAATTTAAAGTAAAGCTACTATCACTCGAGTCAAGGGCGATGTTTTTCCAAGTACCAAGGCCTAAATCAGATAAGCACCCAGAAAATACCGCTCTTGAGTCCGAATGACGATACAACCAAACATCCATGACTCTGGCTATCACTGTTATCATTGCTTCGATATCACCGTTAATTGAATGACCGGCACATTCTTTCAGCCATCCGTCAAGGGCTAATGGAAACCCCGGTTCTAGACATAACTCCCGCACGTCGTCGCAGCCCGTGCCTAGGACTATCGAATCTGCCCAGAGTACTCGACCATCAACAGTCGGCCGTTGGGACTATCGAATCTGCCCAAACGTACTCTTGCTTAGAGCATGCTAGAACCTTCAACAACGATGCTATCCAAGCCTCCTAGTCATCCTCCTTGATGACTATTCTCATATCCATTCATTATCCTCAACTCGAATCATATCACCGAGTTATCAACATGCTTGGAATGATCCCGTCTGGATTAGACCAAGTCTTCATCACATGATTGCCTCGCTTCATCACATCCTCGCGAAGCCTCATCTCATCATCACATCGAATCTATGCATAAGAGCTTCATCATCCCGCTACATATGCCATGAGCAGCTTTTCCAATTCAAGAGTCTTTCCCTTAGCTTTTGAATCACCTTCGATCTAAATCTAATCATCAATCATCTAGTTCATAACAAGCAATCAAATCAAACATCAATCCAAACAATCAAGCATTCAAATATGATCTAAGTAAACAATTATAACAATAATGGCATTTTCGTAATTAAAGAGTTGAAAGTCCAATAAGCATGAAAACATGGATTATATCTCTACAAACTTGATGAATGAACTTGCATAGGTTAACATATGATAAAATGGATGTAACATCATCATGAACAATGGATCTATATGGATCTACACATAGGATGAAGAAAATGCATGGAAATCTCTATTTTAACACCAAAACGAGCCAACAATCCGATATACTCCTTTGGATCCGTGTGAGAGATAATCACCACTCACCAAATCACCTAAACAAACCCAAATCAACACGCTTCAGATCTGGACAGCAAGGGATGAAGCGTGATCTATCACAAATCCGCTTCAAATGAAGAAATCTCTCTTGAAAAGATGAAGATCTTCAATCTAAGCTCTTGAATCTTCAATCTTGATCTTCGATTTGGATGGATGGAAGTACTAGATTAGAGTGGAGAAAAGAAGTGAAGAAGTCGAGCTCTCAAAATGGCAGCACTTCGTCGCTTCAAAATCCGGATCCCAAAAAATGAAGCCAACCCCCTCCTATTTATAGCAGAAATCCTTAACTCGGCTGCCTTCTTAAGTCGCTGCCGACTTAATACTTAACTAAATCCTAGGTTGCATAATTCTATAGGTCGCTCCAACTAACCCACGACCTAACACTAACTCGCCGAAGTCTTTAACTCGGTCACGACTTAGCTCTTAGGTCGTTCACGACCTAGGACTTAGACAAATCTGCCTAAAAATCTGAAATGACTTAAAAATGCAAAAATTCCAGATTTTGACGAACTTGTCGATCCGTAAAAATACGGGTCGTTACACTAAAGATGAAGTTTCCAACGGACAATGGAATAGGGGAAGTAGAAGGAGACTAGGACATTGCTCGAGACTGCTATGTGACTGAACTTCGCAACAACCACAGGAAGGATAAAGGGAAGGGTGTAGAGATTGCCCTCTGCACGAAAAGTCTAGAAGCATAGCAACTAAAGAAAGCCCCTCCTCTTCGATATACCAGCGACCCTTTCAATGAATTAGACCCTAGGGACAAAGAGGAGGAGGCCACCGCCGAGCCTGCAGAGGCTATGGAGTTTATATCTGTAGACAAGCATGACTCAAGTAGACTATTGAAAATTGGGTCCCAACTAAAAGCCGAATTGAAGGAACAACTCATCGATTTTCTCCGCCATAACTTGGATGTATTCGCATGGTCACACGCTGACATGACCGGAATCTCCCCCGACATAGCATGCCACGTATTAAACATTGATCCTACCAAGGCGCCCGTAAAACAAAGAAAGAGAAGTATGGGGGCAGAACGATCAGCAGCCCTCGATGAAGAAGTAAAGAATCTACTCGCCAATGACTTCATACGAAAAGCTATCTACCCAGAATGGATCGCCAACCCGGTACTGGTAAAGAAGGCTAATGGGAAGTGGCGAACCTGCATTGACTTTTCCAACCTAAACGACGCCTGCCTAAAGGATTGCTTCCCACTTCCCCAAATCGACCAACTTGTAGACAGCACAGCCGGGCACGAGCTCCTATCTTTTATGGACGCATACTCAGGATATAACCAAATTCCTATGCATGCTCCCGACCAAGACCACACTAGTTTCGTCACCGACCGGGGTTTATACTGCTATAAGGTAATGCCTTTCGGACTTAAAAATGTAGGAGCCACCTACCAGCGCCTCGTCAACAAGATGTTTGCAGGGCTAATAGGACAAACTATGGAAGTATATGTGGATGTCATGCTGGTAAAGTCAAGGAAAGCCAAAGATCACGTAAGCCACCTAGGCAAGATGTTCCAGGTACTTCGATAGTATGGAATGAAGTTGAATCCACTAAAGTGCTCCTTCGGAGTGTCATCAGGAAAGTTCTTAGGATTCATCGTACATGCCAGAGGGATTGAAGCAAACCCTGAACAAGTCCGAGCGCTAAGGGATATCAAGATACCTTCCACTCGGAAGGAAATGCAAAGTTTGAATGGAAAAGTAGCCGCCCTAAGCCGATTCATCTCCAAGGCAACAGACAAGTGTGTTCCCTTTTTCGAAGTTCTAAAGAAAGACAAAGGAAAGTTCGAATGGACTGACGAATGCTTAACTGCTTTCCTTAACTTAATCGAACACCTCCAGAAACCACCGGTACTCTCGACTCCAAGCGAAGGCGAAGAATTATACCTATACCTTGCTGTGTCATCTCACGCCCTAAGCGCTGCCTTGGTAAGGGAAGACAACCGCATGCAGCGGCCAGTTTACTTCGTCAGCAAGAGGTTTACTGGGGCAGAAGTCAGATATCCTAAACTCGAGAAGCTAGCATACTGTTTACTAATCACATCACGAAAATTGCGTCACTACTTCCAGTCCCATTCCATCAAAGTTCTGACCGATCAACCATTGAGGCAGGTACTCCATCGTCCCGACACTTCTGGGCGACTACTTAAATGGTGCATTGAACTAAGTAAGTATGATATCACCTATCACCCTCGCACCGCCATCAAGGGACAAGCCATGGTTGATTTCATTGCAGAATTCACTACCAACGAAGATAAGGAGCAATTGGAAATAGCAAAAGACATCAAGTGGAATCTCTTTGTGGATGGAGCATCGAACGAACAAGGCTCGGGGGCAGGTGTGGTAATAATCACTCCCAGGGGGAATAAGCTGCACTATGCTATAAGGTTGGAGTTCGCTGCCACCAACAACGATGCAGAATATGAAGCGGTGATAGCTGGATTAGAACTTGCCATAGAAATCGGAGCCAATTCTTTGTGTCTTCATAGCGATTCTCAACTTATTGTTAACCAGATGCTAGGAGAATTCCAAGCTCGAGAAGAACGACTCATAGCATATCTAAAGAAGACCAAGTTACTTCTCAGCCGATTGGACCACTACCTAGTCAAACACATCCCTCGGGAAGATAACCAAGAGGCCGACGAATTGGCGAAGCAAGAAAGTGTGAGAGACATCGCCATCTTCAGGGCAGTAACCATCTCGAAGCAACCGGCCCCAAGTTTTGAGCAAGTGAATCTGATAGCTACAACCGAAGAAGCAACTTGGATGACTCCCATCCGAGACTACCTACAAAGCGGCACGCTACCCAACGGGCATAACGAAGTCAAGAAAATCTTGAGGAAAGCATCCCGCTACACAATACAAGAAGACGTCCTCTATCGGCGCGGATTCTCTAACCCGTTATTAAGGTGTGTCGCTGGGAGGGAAGCCAAGGAAATCTTATCTAACATCCATCAGGGAAGCTGCGGAGATCACACCGGAGGGCAAACTTTAGCAAAGAAGACACTCCGATATGGATATTTATGGCCTACCTTAAGCAAGGACGCCTTAGATTTCGTCAAAAAGTGTGACAGATGCCAGAAGTTTGCTAAGATTCCGCGGCTACCAACAACTGAAATTACTCAAATGACCAGCCCTTGGCCCTTCGCAATATGGGGAATCGACTTAATCGGCGAACTGCCAATGGGCCGAGGCGGGGCCAAATATGCTATAGTGGCAGTCAACTATTTCACCAAATGGGCGGAAGCGGAACCTTTAAATAAAGTATCTTCAACAAAAGTTATCAACTTCTTGATCAAAAATGTTCTGTGTAGGTACGGAGTCCCACTCAAAATCATATCAGACAATGGACTTCAATTTGACAGCGAGGAATTCGCCAACTGGTGCCAAGAACACGGAATTCACAAAAGCTTCTCATCCGTAGCGTATCCCCAGGCAAACGGACAAGTCGAAGCAGTCAACAAAATTCTGAAAACTCTAATAAAAAAGAAACTCGAAAAGTCAAAGGGCGCTTGGTTGGATGAACTCCCTACGGCACTATGGGCCTATCGCACATCTTTCTGAACATCGACGGGGCACACTCCTTTCTCTTTGGCATACGGATCGGAAGCTATGCTCCCAGTTGAAACCTTTGTGCCTTCCCACCGTAGGATCCACTATAACCCAGAAGAGAATGAAGAACTCCTTCACATGTCTTTGGATCTAGTTGAGGAGAGAAGAAATGATGCAATCCTTAAAGCAGCAGCCCACAAACAGAAAGTGGCGGCCCAATACAACTCCAAAGTCAAGCATCGTACCTTACAAGAAGGGGATCTTGTCCTCAAGCGAATCTTCCCTCGCCCCGGAGCACTAGACCCAATCTGGGATGGACCATATGTAATCCATAAAGATCTCCACAACGGAGCTTATATTTTGTCAACAGTGGACGGAGAGGTGTTCCAGAGGGCATGGAACATCCAACACCTCCGGCGATACTTTTCTTAACTTGTATTGCCCATATGAAGTGAATTAACAAAGAGAATCAGTGGACGTAGGCATTTTCGTGCCGAACCACTTTAAAAAACCTTGTCTCTTTTTTTTTAACTTGTTCCTTTATATCTTGGCTGCTTGTTAACTTTATCCTTTTCTGTTGGACAAAATCCTGTGCATACAGCATTTCAATTCGAGGCACTCCACAGCACAACTTCATCTGGACAAGACCTAACAGGTACTATGCGAATCTATGCCCTCGCCAATGAGACACTTTCACTCCAACATCCCTCTGCTGCGGGTTAACTCATTGCTCGCAACGGCCCTTAAAGCCAACTGTAATGAGCCGATTATAAGCCACCGAGAAGGCCGACTATAGCCGAGGCAGCTCATTACGGCGTTCGGCTCACCGGCAACTGTGAACCGATTATAAGCCCCAACATAAGGTGTGGCCAGCCAGGGGCAGTTCACGGTTGACGATCGGCACCCACACTAGCCGGCCAAAGTAAATCGAATAATACCCACGATTACGGGCCATAATGGCCCGGGTAGTTACTGTGTGCGATATCGACTCCGATGTGTTTTAAGTACGGCTGTGGTAAAAAAGAATTAACTCCCCGCGGAGGCATAAGATGGGTGACAAATGTCTCCAAGACCCACAGCTAGGGAAAGTGACTACAAAGCCCGTTTGCCACGAACTTAAGCACATCGAAGGACTTCCGTGATTGGAAGTTTTACTATTTCACATATTTCAATTTTACTTAAGAAACTTTTCCCCTATCCTCTGTAACAATCCCTGAAGTGCAGGACACAAAACAGGAGACACTCACTAATAGAAGCGGATACTCACAGCAAAATACTGGACTGCATCCCTTACTCGGTCACACAAGATATTCAAAGTTGCCATCTACAAGCAAAATATAAGGGGCGGTATTTCCTTCTTTCATATATGCCTATAATTTGTTCACACCTCACGCTAACACTGCAAGTCATGAAATTATGTTTTAAACAAGAACCTGACACCAAACACAATTTAATTACAAGAATATGCATAGCTATATTTCTTAGGCAACATGTCAAAATAGCAAAAACATTCAAAAGACGACAAGATCAGCTTAAGTTAAAGGATTGCACATCAAGAATAAAGCTATTTATTACAAGTAGCAAGAATTACAACCTAAAAGTTACTCTACTGTTTTAAGACTAACATATATTGCCATGTCAAATCCACAAAAAGAATTCCGCAGGTCTAATCAGGGAGCCGGCTGCGTTGGAGTCTTGTCCTTGTCCTGTTGCCCACCTGTCCGGTCAGAAAAAGAAATCATTAGTGATAAGCAACAGAGTTAACAAAAGAAGAAAATAATGAAGTAGAGATTACCAGCAACTTCCCCTTGATCGTCTTGGTCATCATCCCCTACTTCCACACATGCCTCCTCAACAACGAACAACCGCATCCCCTCTTTCACCGTTGTCTTCTCCTCCTTGGTAAACTGAGCGGTGACCACATCCATCCTAAAAGCCACTCCACCCTCCTTATCCGCCTCAGCCTTGGCCTCCTCTAGAGCCCTGAGGTAAATCCTAGCCATAACCCGGGGGTAGTCGTCCATCCAAGATAAGTTGCCCTGCTTCCAAGTGCGAAAGTACATGTCCTGCAGCATATCGTCCATCATCCTCTCATTTTCCTCAAACTCCCTCATACGGGCCTCAGAAACCGATAGCCTTGCAATGGCAGCATCCCTTTCCAGTCGGTATCGCGAGCAGTCAGCCTGAAGGGACCTCCTCATCACCTCCATCTCCTCCTTTAGCCTGACCTGAGTAAGCTCTACGGCTTCAAGCTTCCCTGACAGCTCCTCTACCTACTCAAGATCCGCCCTCCGAACCTCGTCCATTGTCGAGATGGCCATATTTATCTGCTCCTTGCAATCAGCCTCCATCTTCCGCAATTCCGCCTTACTAGCCTCCTCCATAGTCTTCCTCAACCGCCCGGAGGCAGCCTCATGCTGGGAAATCTGAATCGCCTGATCAGCAAGCTGTTTGGCCTGATCCGAAACCATCAATCGTAGTCGGATGTTGGCACTCCCAATCTCCTCTCCAGCCTTAACCAGCCGGGCATGATGCCCCATCAGCTTCCTAGTCTCCTCCGCCACCCGATCAATATTAGCCTTGGCCTCGTCTCCCATGGTAATTACCCGAGTGGTAAGTAAATCGAGATCTAAGGACTTAGCCTCATCAAGCACCCGTACCATGGGATTGCGGGGAAGAAGGTGCTCACCGGTAACCTCGTCAAAGGTAATATCATGAGAACCTAGATCCAGATCAGGGTGACCCGCAAATGGATTACGAGCCAAACCAGGACGATCAATCTGCGTAACGGTAGGATTTTCAGACAGGTGCGGAGAGAGTGCGAACTCAATATCCTCCTCTGTGATATCATGAAGGGGCTGAATTGGGGCAGGGGACCTAGTGAAGGTTCGGATAAGGGATGACTCCTCTTTCTCTTCTGAATACCCTCTTCAATAACCCCGAGAAGAGGACGGTAGTCGACTACATCCCCGGAATGGTGGGTCGGAGTCTTCGGCTTGGCGGAAGCTTTGGAGAGCTTGTATTGTTCAAGCCTGTGCCGAAGATCTGAGGCCTTGGCCGTTTTACCTGCTCCTGATATAAAGAACAAGTGTCACAAGCTTACATTGATCCATAATTCAAGAAACGCGATAAATTAAAAGTTAAAAGAAGAAAGGAAACACATCTTTTATACAAACCCTGGGGAGGAGTAGGATACTGCAATGAGTCCTGGATTTCATTCCAGGACGGGAGCGGATCATAAAATATTCCTAAGTCCCTATCATAAATGGAGCCTGCAGGAGTCAAAAGTTCACCTTGAGTCGTTAGAGCCACCTTGGCTGGAGTAGTCTGAGAAGATTCGCTTGCACCGGTCCCGGCCTTGTCGGCTTTCCCGGATTTCTCTACCAAAGTCGTTTCTCCGTCCAGCCCCTCAAAAGCCTGAAGAAATGCATCATCCGTCCACTCCTGAATCTCGCCTGCCTGCCCAGGGAGCAAGGCCCCGATGCCATCGCCACCATCATCACCTTCCCGACCATCTCCACCCTCACCTCTTTCCTTCTCTACGTCTTCCTCCCCATGGGTAAGTGGACAATTGCTGGGGGAAGGACCGTCCGACTTCTTAAGTTTCTTACCTCCGACAGCTGGAGGTTTCGTGAAAGGTTTCCTCTTGCCACTCTCTACCGTGACACCTCCCTTAGCCTGAACAGCCGCCCTCTCCTCCGCCATTTCCCTCAGCTTGACTACTGACTGCTGTGGAAGGATCAAGTTATACTCCAGAAGGGTCGCATTTCTGTTCAGGTAGGCAGCTGATCTATCTCTCCCGGGGATAGCTTCTATCTCAACCGCCGTCTGAACCAGGCGATCAGTCTCCACAACCGCAAAGCCACCTGTCGCTAGCAAAAATGAAAACGTATGAGAAAAAGCATCGCAACCAGAATGGAAATTACAAATAAAGCATCGACTTACATCCAGAGGTGAAACGCCGAATAGAAACAGAGTCGTCCCTGACGAAGAACCACTCCTTCTTGAACATGCTATACTTAGAATACAGATCCAAGACCGGCTTAAAGGTTACAGCTGACTCCAAGCTGATGTATGGGGACCCCTTCTTATGGCCCCTCAGATTATATAAGTACCGGATCTCCCGGTTGGAAGGAGCACGCCCATACTCCCTCTGGAAGATGACGAAGAGGCTCACCAGTATAGTATAAGAGTTGGGTTGAAGCTGGAATGGGGCCACCTTTAGATATGTGAGAAAGCTGAGTACCCAAGCATTAAGAGGCAGGATGGCACCACACATACAGTGGTATCTGCTGTAGGCAAAGTACCCTTCGGGAGGGTCATATGGCATAACTTCTCTCCCTGGCAACAGCATGCACGCCCTATCAATTCCGAAAGAACGGGAGATGACATCAAGTTTCTCTTCCTTGAGGGAGCTAGGAAAGCAATCGGGCGGGGAATTCAGAAGCTCCTGAGGGCCGTACCCATCCACCAGTGATCTCGGGGCAGTTCCGTGACGTTCCGGTCCTGGCTGAGCAGGGGGCACTACGGAAGACTCTCCTTCGCCCTGGGACTTCTTCTTATCTGATCGGGTTTCCACTCTTTGAGACATTTATCTGCAGACGCAAGAAAGTATATCGTTAAGACACGTGAACTATATAATCTAGAGTTTCACTAGTGATTCAGGTATAAAATTCCATCTGGTAGAGGGATCATTCAACACTCGGAATCTCCGAATTCATTCAGTAAATTCCAAGTGGAAGCTCATTCGGCATTTCCAAAAGTGGAAGCTCATTCGGCATTCCAAGTGGAAGCTCATTCGGCATTCCAAGTGGAAGCTCATTCGGCATTCCAATATGAAAACCCTTTCTCCCATTCGGTAGTCCAACCCCATAAGTTCATTCGGCGAAGACAAACTCACTTGGATCGGCAGTTAAGTATGACTTGGTATTCAGTTGATTCGGTCAACCTTAATTCTGCACCTAGTTGGTTCGGCTATCTCACTCAGTAAGGAAGGACGAAGGCTTAACGCCTCTACTTATAGGCAAATGAAGGATACCGGACCAACTGGACCGGCACTCAGGAGCCGAATGAAGATGACCAAGAAACAAAGTAGGCCGTCTGCCAGCATATGCCCCACTTTGGGGGGCAAGTGTTAGGCGAATCCTCACCACCGGATCAGAACAGCCGGACCAAGTCATCTCCAAACCAATGCTGAACCAACTCAATTCCGACCCAATGCCGAACCAACTCAATTCCAACTCCATGAATCAAAGTCCTCCCAGTCCAAGCAATGCCGAACCAGCCACTCCACCCAAGTCCCACCGAACCAATCCACTGCCGAACCAATCCACTGCTGAACCTTTCCACTGTCGGACCAATCTACTGCCGGACCAATTTTCTCCCCACCACAACTAGACCAAGTCGTCTCCATACTAACACTCAACTCCTACCACCGAACCAAGGGAGGCCGAACCAAGACGCGCCAGGCCAGATTACGTCAGCCCAGGCCCGCCAGTTGTTATATACCTCCAAGACCCCTACCCCCAGCCTCACTCTATAAATAGAGGGGCAGGGGTACAACAATGGGGGACAAGTTTGAGAGCTCATGCACGGAGAGAACTTTCAAACAACTTTCTTTTACTTGTATCAAAGCTTTGTACTTGTAATCAAAAGAAGAGAAGAGAAATAACATATAAAGTGGATGTAGGCACATTCTGGCTGAACCACTATAAATTTGTGTGTCTTTTTACAGTTTAGTCCCTGCTTTTCATATATTTGCATAAATCACCCAAATCACTAAGAACAACATAAGATCTATTAAATCATACAACTTTGAGGTGTTTGTCCATTTTTTGTGCAAACAGTGTGAGTTACATTGTGTAACAACCCTGTATTTTGTAATTATTTTAAATTGAATTGCCTGATTTAAAAACATTATTTTATTTATTATAATGGATAAATTTTGTTATTTTAAATATAATTTTGATTTTTATGTGAATTATAATTTCAAACATGAATAAATAAGATATTTTCCAGAAATGTGAATTTTGGTCAATATAGTCAAACTTTGACTTTTAATATAAATATTTAAAATGATGAAATTTTGAATTCTATCTTTTATTATGAAAGTAAATAAAATTTCAAGAATACTGCTTTTTGTTTCATTGAAATCTGATTTATAATGTGAAAGTTATGCCTTTTTAAATATTGTGTATAATTTGTTGTATTTAACAAAATTGTTAATTTTAAATTATACAAATAATATTTTATTTGGTCAGGTAATGTTCTAATTTATAGTTATATGGGTAAAATAACATGTTATGTATATATTTTGGTTTTAAAACATTTTTAAAAGAACAATTGGAATTTTCCAAGTCCGCTGCAATTTATTTACAATTTTTAATTTCTAGTTTCAATTAATTAAAGTAATTCTTATTTATCTTTTTATTTTCTTAAGGATTTATTTTATTTTTCATATACACTTTATTTTGTTCAGCATTCATTTTATTTTACTTGAACTTTTATTGGATTAGAAGTAAGGTTATAATTTTCCAAAGTTAAGTGTATCTTGTTTATATTTTTAAATGCTTGTTTCAATATATTAGCTATTTTCTCACTTTATTTTCTATTTTACTTAAATTATTTATTTATTTTCTTTTTCACTTTATTTTGTTCAGCTTTTTATTTTTATTTACTGAAATTTATTTAGTTTATTTTGTTTAAAAGAATTTGGAAATTCAAAGAGACTTTGTGCTTGTAACTTGTGACTCTTCCTTTTCCTGCCTCTTCATTGCCTTGGCCTTTCATTTTCTCTTTGTAGTCGTACATTCCTTATTGCTTTTCATGTGAAAATAAATTCTTTTCCTCATCATTTTCAGCCATAGCAATTTCTGAAATCATTTTGTAAGTCACGGCTTCCATTCTCCTCTTTTCTTCTTCCTTTTTCCATTTGTTTGCCTTGATTTTACCATGCTTTGCTCAGCCTAACCCCTCCACCATCTCCTCCACCGACCACCACCACTTCTTCCCCACATCAACCACGACCTATAATCCATCTCCTCTGACCACCACCTCTGGCCTTGACATTAGATGAAGCAACCACCTTAAATTTGCACAAGAACCCCTTAAAAACAACACTAGCCGACCTATATTGCTTCACCACCTTCATTCACCACCTTAGCCACCACCATAGCCGCCACCACCACCTTGCCATGACCCCTACACACTCCTCCATCTCTGTCCAGATATGAAGACCCCATGGCCGAACCTATATGTGGTCATAACCGAGCCAAAAATGCACCAAAACCCTTCTATTTTGTCTTGTCCCTTTGCATTCTTGATGTTGTAACTCCTACCTCTTCACATCCCATTGTTTGACCTTCTTTTTGCTGACCATTGGATGAGCATTTCAGGTCCAGACCTGATCATGGATGAGCCAAATGATGTCATGGCCAAGCACTTGGATGGTTAAAGCAAGGTCTAGTCATTCTATTCCTTGTTTCCTTTAAATTTCCAATTGTTTCAATGTATTTTGTATTGAATACATATGTTTATATTGTCTTTTTATTTGTTGTCTACAAGATAAATATCAAGGCTCTTTATTCATTTGAATCAAATCGTGCTATCGTGCTTTCGGGAATTCATTTGTGTGTTTTGATTTGCAAACTCCAGCGTAAAAAAGGTGAGTAAATCTCACACGACATTTTATACTTATACAAATGTGAAGCGACAACAATTGAATGTGTAGAATATTATGATATGTTATAACTTCCTGTGATGATTTAATTATATGATGTTAAACCTGTTAATTTATTTGTCATCTCATCTGTTACTGTTATATATTGTATACTGTTCATTTTATATTTGTTTATCACACTGCAAGTTCCCTGTAGATTAGATTCACTATGGGTTGAAATGATACATACCCGAACGGACTTTAGAACAAGGAAAAATCGTTATGGACTGAAATGATAGGCCTGAACGGTTTTTATTTATTTTATTTAACTTGGGATTGCGGGTTTGAAATGACAGAACCCGGATTTTTGCTTTTTAAACTCTGGGTTGAAATGATACATATCCGTATCACTTGACCTAGGTTAGAAAACTATATACAGGCCCGTGGTTATTTTATAAAGTATTTTGAATATTTTAAATATTTTTAAAAGTGTAAAATTGTGAAAATTTGATTTAAATTGGATTTTAAATTGTTTAAATAAAGAAATTTAGATTTTTCTAGAAGTTAAAAATGTAATTTAAATGAATGGTAAAAGTGAATTTTTGAAATATAACTTAA
Source organism: Allium fistulosum (assembly GCA_030737815.1). NCBI lineage: Eukaryota > Viridiplantae > Streptophyta > Magnoliopsida > Asparagales > Amaryllidaceae > Allium > Allium fistulosum. Next base: position 1,253,887 of record JASFAW010000025.1, read on the forward strand.
GTTTGGAAATTTGGAAATTTGGTTTTAAAATGATATTTAAGTTATATAAATAAAATGGAAATTTAATTATATTTGGAAAATGGTAAATATGATAATTTGATTTGAATTTGAATTTAAATGATTTAATAAAGTGTTATTGAGTTTTCTATGTATTAAAATGTTTAAATAAATGAATGCTTAAAAGTTTAATTTTAAAATATAACTTGACCTGGAAATGTGAATTTGGTTTTTATTAAAGGTTTAAGTTAATTAAATAAAATTGAAATTTTAGTTTAATTTGTGAAATGGAAATAAAATATAAGTGTTAAGTTTATTTGTTAAAAATGTGAAGAAAGGGAAATTGTACATTTGGATTTGTTAAGTAAATTTATTGGAAATTTGGATTTTACTATAAATGTTTCTTATAAAAAATCATAAATTAAAAGAGTAAATTTAATGAACATTTTTTAATGTCAAAATATGATTTTTATAATGTTTAAAAGGTTTAATATTGAATTTTATTATTTTCTGGATATACACTAAAATCTGGAAATTACTTTAATAGCATTCAGAAATGCTATGATTTCTGATTTGAACTAAAATTGAATAAAAGAGCTATTACAGCATTTCTGAAATGCTGTAGTTGCTGTAGTTGAACTAAATAAACTAAAACTTGACTCACTTTTATTACAGTAGTTCTGTAATTGCTGTAGTGGTCTTCTGTCTTTGCTGAATTTAATTAAAACCTTTAATTTGAAACCTAAGCTATTACAGCATTTCGGGAAATGCTGTCTTTGCTGTTTTAAACTAAATTTCAAATAAAACTGAAATTTAACAGCTTTTTTAAATGTTGTCTTTGCTGAATTAAAATGTTTTCAAGTATAACTTATAACAGCTTTTTCTGAATGTTGTGAAAGGCTGAAATTTTCAATGTGTATGGTTTTTAACTTAGTAAATGAACTCAGAATAGTTTAAAACTTTGGAAATTAAATACTTTATTTGAAAGTATAATAATTACACTTTTAAATGGTTTAGATGAATTATTTTGATTGAAATATAAACCATTTAAAAGATGACTTGAAATGATAATAAATGAATGATATCTTTGAATTTAAAAGGTATTTAAAGTTGAATATTTGGATTTGAACTCAAATGATGATTTGATAATGATGTTTTGAAAAGATATGATATTTTGATATATTAAAATGATTTGAAATGATATGATGTTTTGATATATTAAAATGATTTGAAATGAAGTTTTTGAAAGGATATGATGTTTTGATATATTGAAATGATTTGAAATGAAATTTTGAAATGATATGATATTTTAAATATACTGAAATGGTTTGGAATTAATTTAATCTTTATTTTGATAAAGATTTGGATTTGAAATGATATTCTATTTTGAAGTATAAAATACTATTTTAAAATTATAACCACGGGTTATAATAACGATTGGTTGTTAAAGAGACCGGGATCGGATATGGACATACTCTTTATCGATACCGAAAACCACTTTGACAACTGTGTACGCGGTGGAGTTTCCAGAATGAAGTAGGATGGTGGCGACGATCCTAAGGTATATGCGTGGACCCAACTCCCGTGAGTTGGCATAAGGTGACTAAAACAGGAGCGATCTCAGGCCAATGAGGTAGCACCTCTTATCGGACGCACTTCTTCGATACCATTCTATTACTTTGTGATTGTTTGGGTGCACCCCTTGATTTGGGAGTGTTGTTCGAGGTGCAGCGGTAGTGGCTGCTATGCGTTTCCATCAGTCCGTGTGCGTAATTGGTATATCTACCCTGGCATTGCCTTGTGTGCCGTGTCACCTACCATATCGAGCTTTACTACGAGTTTCAATTTGTGTCGTACCTATGGAGTATCTTCGCATAGCCTTTCGAGGTATGCAGGTACTGTGTAGACTATTGGCATATTATGTGTTAGGGTGAGTTCAGATTAAATGTAAAGCCCTAATGCTATTTTAAAGTATGTTTATTTTATGATTAGACATTATTATAATAGCGAAATATTACTCCTACATAGTAAATAGTTTAATGGATCCTAAGAGGATGGGCGGTCCCAAGCATCCTTTAAGTTACTTGTATCTTTATTACAGTTCACTTGAGTTGGTTTACATTGTATAAGTATGTATGTCATGACTCGAGTGTTTTGTGTTTTGCTTTACGCTCGGGTCAGACTGAGTGATACAGCATTAGAGACTCACCTTTGGAGCTGGAGTTTTGCTTTGAAGAACCAGATATCTATTCATTTTGTTATCCAGTTGATTCCAGTTGTTTTCTGAGTTGTACCTGATTATCATACTGCTACTCCTGTTGTATCTTGGTATTCCAATTGTATCTTAATTAACTCTGATGTATTTATATAGTAGCTTCATGAACTACTATTTCTTTGTTTCTGGTGCATTATATTACTCTGTGTCTGTGATCTGTGATTATCTATTTACAGTATATGATGAGTTTGCCAAATTTTTATTTACAACGCGGTATTTTGAGCAATTCAAGTCCGACATGTGCGGATGCGAGTGGTTGAAAATATCGGGTCGTTACATGTGGTATCAGAGCTCTAGTTTTAGGCAAACTCAGCATATAGAGTAAATTTAATTACAGAATCACTTTCGTTCGAACTTTAATTCCTTCTTCTTCGATTCGGTTTCCTTTGAATTTTGGAACATTCCTTTCGGTTCCAAGTCCATTCTTGTCCTCCCCTATTCGTGTCTTCTTTTTTATGGAGTGTCCCATAACTCCACTCCGAATAATCTTTCTAATGAATTGGCGGTCCCGCCAATATTCTAATGATTTGTAAAGGGGTGAAACTTCTTTATAAAAAGCTTTGATTCACCGAAGACTTATGTATCCTTGGTTTACGATGCTACTATCTCTTACTATGCCTGAATTCTATCTCTTGAGATCGAATGTAGATTTACCCCAGAAAATCCACATCGATCTTAGTCATTAAGTCACGGTTGACCTGGTTAAGGTTGCCCGCGATATATATAGGCTTATCCATACTCCTTATTCTATTGTTTAATCATCTTATCTTTTCTCTCCAACTCATATTCAAATCAGAAGTTCACTTTGATTTGAGTCCATCAAAATCTGAATCTCTATCCTTATTTTGACAATTTATCTTGTATTTGAAATTTTTTATATTTAAAGATGTTTTATATATTGTGTTTTTTGAGTTGTTGATGTTGATTTGGGTTTCCGATCGATTCGCCTGATCAACGCTATCGATAGGACCCCCAAAATACTTGAACAAAACAAACTGACAAATGGATAAATTTTGTATAATTATAATATGTATAAGGTTAATTTTCTGAATTTTGGTAATTAATGGAATTGGGTGTTAAGAAATAATATTTAACTTTGTATGTATTTTATAATCATTGGCTTTAGTTTCATATCTAAATAATTAAACATGGTTATAAATTAATTTGGAAATTTAAATGGATTTAAATCAAGAATGTGAGAATTTAATTTCCGATGATTTCGAACTTTATTTTGAAATTTTTAAAAGGGACATATTATTTAAAAGTATTTCTAGTAGAAATTGTTTCAAAGTATTTTTAATTTGTAAATCAGTGCTCTTTTCTTTGTCGCTGGAAAATAATTTCAGTGATGACTACAGCATCATCGACATTCATTTTCGAGTTTCGAAGTGAAGAAACCATTCTGTAGTTTTGCTACAGTTTTGTTTTGAAGATAAATTTATTTGGATTTCTAAAATATGACTTGATGTATAATATATATTGGTTTATGATTTCAAATTTGATTTGATATATATTAAGTATATAATTATTTTCTCTAAATAGTTTGAAGTTAATCGGAAGTTTAATTCCTAAATTTTATCTTAAAGGATAAGGTCAATTATAAGATGAAATTACAATTTTGGATAAATAATTAAGCTTGAGATAATTGAATTAGAAATTTTTATTTGTATAATACTCAATTACATTCCAATATAACTTACCTAAATTATTCAGAAGTTGAATATGTAATTGGAAAATATACAAAATAAAGAGAATTTTATAATAAAACTTAAGTGGTTATAATAAATGTTATACACATAAATTTTATTTATAAAGGATCAACAGAGGTAAATAGAGAAAAAGGGTTAATTGAATAATTTACAATATAATGATATAAAAAAATAAATTATAAATAAATTGAAATAGTTATAATAAGTGAAATAAACTTAATATATATAGGATTTGATATATTAAGTGGAATAAATTTAAGAATAAATTGGAATAAAGAAGAATGAAATTTAATGAATAAAGATGAAATATAATAAATGATTGTTCAAATTCATGACTTTATAAATTGTTGATTTGATGATGAGATAATGAGATTTAAAAATAATTAAGATTTATTTAACTCAAGTGAAATCAAATGGATGAAATTTATTATTAATGTAAGTTGAAATTTTCATGGTTTTAAATTTATTATCTTATTCTGTTTTCCAATCTAATTTCATTCTGGTTGTTTCCATTCTCATACCTTCTAAGTAGGAAATCAAATTCGAATTGGTTAGCCTTGGAGCTACTGTTCTCTTTCAGCTTGATCTTGCCTCTGATTTTCACCAACTCAGGGTTGCTGAGGAAAGTATTCCCGAGACTGCTTTCTGTACTGAGAATGGTTTCTTCTATGAATAGTTAGTCATGCCTTTTGGTTTGACTAATGCTCCTGCTCTCTTTGTTGATTTGATGAATCGTGTTTTCGTATTGTGCTTAATAAGTTTGTTCTAGTCTTTCTTTCTTTCTCCTTTTCCTTCATCATTTAACTTTTCTATTTCTTCTATGGTTCTTACTTCTCCCTATTCTGAATCTAAGCATTGCTTACCATCCACAGACCGACGGTCAAACGGAAAGGGTGAATCAGATTCTCGATGATCTTTTTGGTGCTTGTGTACTTGATTCTGGAGGATCTTGGGAATATCATCTCCACCTTGTTAAACTTACCTATAACAACAGTTATCAGGTATAATTTCAATCTTCTTGTCATCTTATCTTAATCCTATTTCATACTATATTTTTCTATGTTTTCCCGTACCTCATTCCTTTTCGGGGACGAAAAGTTTTGAGTAGGGGAGAGTGTAACAACCCTGTATTTTGTAATTATTTTAAATTTAATTGTCTTATTTAAAAACTTTATTTTATTTATTAAAATGGATAAAAAAAATTATTTTAAATATAATTTTGATTTTTATGTGAATTATAATTACAAACATGAATAAATAAGATATTTTCCAGAAATGTGAATTTTGGTCATATAGTCAAACTTTGACTTTTAATATAAAAATTTAAAATGATGAAATTTTGAATTTTATCTTATATTATGAAAGTAAATAAAATTTCAAGAATACTGCTTTTTGTTTCATTGAAATCTGATTTATAATGTGAACGTTATGCCTTTTTAAATATAGTGTGTAATTTGCTATATTTAACAAAATTGTTTATTTTAAATTATATAAATAATATTTTATTTGGTCAGGTAATGTTCTAATTTACAGGTATATGGGTAAAATAACATGTTATGTATATATTTTGGTTTTAAAACATTTTTAAAAGAACAATTGGAATTTTCCAAGTCCGCTGCAATTTATTTATAATTTTTAATTTCTAGTTTCAATTAATTAAAGTAATTCTTATTTATCATTTTATTGTCTTAAGGATTTATTTTATTTTCAATTTACACTTTATTTTGTTCAGCATTCATTTTATTTTACTTGACTTTTTATTGGATTAGAAGTAAGGTTATAATTTTCCAAAGTTAAGTGTATCTTATTTATATTTTTAAATGCTTGTTTCAATATATTAGCTATTTTCTCACTTTATTTTCTATTTGTAACGACCCGACTTTCCAGACCCGGAAAATCGAACCATTTTAGTTAAGAAGAAGAGGTAGAAGAAGAAAAATAGAAAACAACATCAGAATCTAACCATCGCAGCGGAATAAAATATAATATATATTAACAGATCTTTACACAAATCAAAACTATATCAGTTTTATATAATATAGCATCAAAGTATACACCAGAGAACATATAACATACAACTGGACAATAACCATATCATGTCCTCAATACAACAGAATACAACCATCAACACAGCGGAATATATATATATATATAAACAAGTACGGGAGATACGTCTCGCCATCCAGCTCATCTCCTGAGATCCACAGCATCATATCCTGTAACCTATAATACTCGGTCTGACCCGAGCATCATGTAAAACAATACCCGAGTCAGTCTGGAAAACCAGCGTGAGAAAATCACACTCAAATTGATTATTAAAGTTTCAAAAATCCTTTTGAAAACAAAAGCATCTCGTAAGACCACGCCACAAATAAACATGTCGGGTTTTTACCTTACGATAGCTAAAACACTTTTTATCAAAATCCTCTGATATTATAATAGTGTCTATTCACAAATACTTATTAAAATAGCTGAAATTGTTACATGATTAAATTCCAGCATACTAGCCACAACGTGGGTAATACAAACCAAACTCGTACAAGGCACGTAGGGAGAATGGATTTCCAACGAATGACTAGGCACTGGGGTACCACCTGTCACAGTACGTGGCCTAGATCACAGTACCGAGGAGTACGCCCGCTCCCCTGCAACACAAGGCCGGAATCATCCCTTACTGGATAATTCCAAATAAAATCACCCCACGGTTGGGATCAGCAACCGCACCACTAAGCCGAAATAAAAGGGACATCTAGACAGGGATGACTTTACTCTCAAGTGGGGGCTACCCACGAAGCCTTGCTGCATAACCCCTGATTTTCAGTCATTCCCGGTTGATGAGGTTCGAGGCTAAACGATACCTTTATAGCACATATCCCTTAGAATGCCCATCGTCCACCTGACGATGTCACGAAAGCATTCGTCCATACAAGTCCGTCCCGGGTCCGAACGGAACCGAAGGCACTATTCCTACTACATCCATTTTGGAAATATCCTCAGGATTAGTAGCGACTAGCCCTTGCACTTCACTGCTCCATCTTCGACTCCGAACACGTTACACGAAACGTACAAACCGGATCGAAGTGCTATTCGAGTCTCCAGACCTAGAATCCCGGTATACGGAAACTCGATCCCGGTCTCTTCGAAACGATCAGCGCATTTGGCCAATATTGATAGTCGGTTATTTAACTATCAATTAACATCCACAAGCAACCATCACACAATAAATAATTTCCCACATTATTTATTTGCCCAAATATCTTTCCAAGATATATTTCTATTTCCAAACTCCTTGTGAAAACAATTTCAAACAGTTTCCGCTTACGGAATACATTTCCCAAATAATTATTTCTCTGAAACACCAAGCACAAAATACTTTAGATTTAAAAATAATTTAAAAGCACTTTACTATAAATATACTTTATAATATTGAAATTTAAAAACTACTTTAATACCTTAACAAAATATATACTTAAGGAATATTTAAAATGAAACCACTTTACAAATATAAACTAAATTTCTCTTTTTAAAACATAATACCAAATCACTTTTATATAATTACTACAATAATAGATTTTTGAAAATACTACTTTAGACCTTAACATTTAGAAATAAATCAATTTTCTAAAACATGCTTTTAAAAACACAATTAGAACTTTTAACTTATATTTAAAATTTCTTTGAAAAATGTACTTGGCTATCCAGAGAAATACACTTCTCATTCCCATCTTTTAAAAATAAATCAACATTTATTTTTAAACCAATTCATATCCCTTTATAAATTCCCACCTTGAATTTATATTTTCAAATATCCACTGATATTTCATTTTACTTTATAAACCCAGTTTATATCTCCAAAATCTCATTTCTCTTTAAATTCCAAATCCCAAAGTATTTAAATCAATTTATAATTGATTTGCCAATCTACTTTGAAATAAATTTCCTTACTTAATCCATTTATTTCCAAGTTCATTAACTTTCAGATTTTATTTCTCATTATGATTTAAAATCTTTAAACTGAAACACAAGTTTCAAATTTCCCACATTCTTTCTTTCTTTTTAATTACATTTAAACATTGAATTAAAAATAAATTATTTATTCCTTTAAATAATATCACATAAGTTCTCTTTAAATTCAATATTTCTTTATTTATTCAAAATTCCTCTTTTCCATATTTATTAGAATTTTGGGAATCACTTTTATTCTTAATCAGATTCATTCTCAAATTTATTCCAAACTCTTATAATTATTTTACTTAAAAATTTACTCTTTTATTTCTTTCCAAAAATTCAATTCTATAGAATTTAATAACTCATTATACTTAGATATTCAATCCAACAATATCTTCCAATATTTCAATCATCAATAAAATCATCACAGGATATCAACAATCATATCACAGAATATTTAAACAAAATTAAATATTTTGAGGAATCCAGTTGGATCCCTCCAACCTGTTTCCCTGCATCCACAGATGTTAGCACAATACCAATTCCAATTCAAAGTGGAATATCGCGGTATATGGGATTTATATAAAATCATCCGCTATTATGCGGCGCATAGGGTCTCATCCGCTATATAATGCGGGAATATCAACTCCAATATATACATATGCCAATATGTATATATTGCTATATACTACTATATATAGTATAGCATATCAATCAATGCAATCATCCAATCAATTATTTAAATTTAACCATTTAAATTTAAATTCAACTGAGTGAGATTAACTCACCTTTGCTTTTATTTGCACTCCACTTCCTTTCCGACTTGCTTCCTTCACAATTTACGACCTTGAATAAATATTATTCAGTTTATTAACAGTTGAATTAATCGAATGATCAATTACCGCTTAGTAAATTTGATTAACTAATTATTCCCTTTATACTAAATCTTTCCTGGAAAAATAAATTTTAAGTTTACAAAAATAATTAAAATCGGTTAATTTAAACCGGACTATTAAATCTAGAATGTATGTTTATTTTCTTGAGACTACATACATATATCCTAAAAAAAAATTCTAAATAGGTTTAAAAATCCTATTTATTTATTTTTGTTTTTATATAACTTTACAACATTTTAAAATTCAAACTTTATAAATACAAAATAATTCTCTATTTCCATATATACATCCTAAAAATCTAGTTTCTATAAACTCTATAACAATTTAAAATTCCTATATTCATAAAAAAAAATCGTATATATGTATATAATTTTCCCGTACATATATATTGAAAATACTTTGTTAAAATGTATATTTCACTGTAAATAATTACTTCCTTCAGTATATAAATCTGCACTTATGTATATATATATTTAAGAAAAATAATACCTCACTGCGAACAGGAAATCAAACCGTATATATCTATATTTTATAGAACTCGACCTTTGCTGCTTATAAAATTAACAAAACCAAAATTACAGAAATTAAGTTAGACAATGCAGCAAAGTACCTCACTGCCTATCCTCCCTCGCGAGCACGCGTACTAACACACGATTCTCCGACCAAATCCCAAGTCGAGTCACCACAGTACTCCACGCCCAAATTCCCATTCCTAAGATGCATATACTTCGAACTCGAACCTCCCCTGAAGTCACGACTGCTACCAACCTGGTCACCACCGAACAAAGGTCGGACCTAGCTAGGAGGCGTCATACCCTGCTCGAATGCCCTCTACGTACGCACGCGATCCCCTCTCTTACCCCAGTCGAGTCGCGATCAACTCGATCGCGAGATCTAAATAATCCTCCCATTTTCTCTTCTTTTTTTTTTCTCTGCCATTCGATTTCGAACAAACAAGGGAAGAGGGAATTTGATTCCACTTTGATTTTTCGAACGAAAGTGGTTTGCGTTGGTAAATAAATTCGATTCATTGAAATAGGAATTGGAGGAGGAGGGAAAGGATAACGTCGAGTGCCATTTTTTTCTTTCTCTTTTTATTAAGCTGAGTGTTTTGCTTTTGTTGGATGAAGAGAGTATGTCGGCTATCCCAAAGAGACGTTCGCGTGTTACAGAAGCTAAAGAAACGTACGATTGAAAAGGGACTCAACTGTACCTGATTTAGCCAATATATATATTTTATTATAGTGAATTCTCGATATGTATATCAGCGCGTTATTATACCGTACGATCACAAAACAACTCCACTCACCATGAAATTTGAAACCCGATAATAAAACACTATTACGGCTTCAATGGAACTGGTTTCGTCGAAATCCGAGACTGTCCCTCGAAAGGCTATCTTTAAATTAAATTTAAACAGTATATTTTTAAAACCGAACAAATCATCTTCAAATTCGATTTCAACACTTCTATTATTTCCAGTATCATTTATATGAATTTTACGAGCTTTCAAAATATTTTTAATTAGCTTAGAATACCAGATTTACTATTTTATCCAACTTCAAATAATTTAATTTAATAATTAAATTACTCAATAAACAGCGATATTTGAAATTTAAGTAAATAATTAACCTCTGAATATTTAAAATTAATTAAATATTCTAATTTCAAATATACAAAAATTCCGGGTCGTCACATTCCTCCCCCCTTAAGAGAATTTCGTCCCCGAAATTACCCGTTAAGAAGAATGTTCCAACTCCCGTTTATCATTTCCCTTAAACAAAACAGTTTTATCAATTTATCATCTCAAATCTTTTATTTAAAGGTTATCATTTCAACTAACTGTCCACATTTTTAACCGTAGTTTCCAAACAACCTAATTTTACTTCACAATTCAAATTCAAATTTGAATTCAAATTTAAATTATTAAATTTCTCAAAAATTTTCTAACTCTCTAATTTTCCGAAAAATTTTGCCAGCGTCTCCTTTGCGCGGCTAGCTCGGTACTACTACAAAATGGCTCTACGGCCTCCGAATCTCAAAAGAAAACAAAAGGCCAAGTGGCTGGATCAAAAACCCAATCAAATTTCATATAGAAATTCAAATACATACCTTTTTGTCGGGCCATTAAATTTATCTTCTAAAATCAAAAATCCCAATTTATCCATTGCTTTTATACACCTGTATATCCTACTAAGCAATAATATTCAATCACAATTCCAAAGTCATTTTATACCTTTCCTTTACAAATTTTCAATATTTGTTTTACTTAAGCCCGTACGATACACATATATCATCCGTACGCAATATCACATTTGATCGCTCACTCGATCACACAATTTCACTTCCGAACTAGTATCGTCCACCCGACTTCCTAGTGCGGACTCAGATCTGGTTCCTTGATCAGAAACCGTCATTCTCCTTGCATAGCCACCAACTATGATAGAGAATATCCAGAATCAATCAACAATCCATATCCAGGCTCGCCGTTGAAAATCGAGTGAAAAATCCTGATACGGATCGATAAAACTATCTCGAAATTCTGTGTTCGACATCTGGACCAAATAGCTATGCGAATAAAATAATATACGTACATCTTACGTATAAATTCCAATTGATTATCAGTTATATCAATTCTCCTTTATTCACATTCCTTTTGATTGTTATCCCCTTATTCACAACTATCCCATTTCACAACTTCAGTTTTAGTCTTCATTCAACTATTCACTTAGTATATATTTTTATTTTTCCATTCCAAAATTTACTAAGTATATTTCCAATACCAATTTTCTTAAGAATTTCATTCTTCAATTCTTAAGTTCAATATAAATTTTCTTATATTTATTTACTACTTCACCACTGAAGTGTATATATTCAAATTGAACTCCCATTTCATATGAATTTCAACATACTTCAATTTACTACTTCACTTCAAATATAAATACTTATTCCACATTTCATTCAGATTTTCATTTCCAATTGTTCTTTCTTAAATTCAATTCATCTCCAACTTCCAAAAATTGAATTTTATTTAGCTCGAAAACAATCCAAGTTAATTCATTCAATAACTATTTCTCAACTTATTTAAACCACTCCTCTGTTTGAGTTCAGTTTCCATTCAACATTTACTTAAGTCAATAACTTAAGTTTATTTTTCATTTAACCAACCCTTTAAAGTTTTATTTCCATCTTTCATTTGATTCTTATTTAATCAAATTCCATCCATTTATTTATTTAATATAATTGGTTCATTCACTCAATCATTATGAATTTTATTTTCAATACTCAATCCATCTGGAATTATTTTATTAATAACCAGGTCATTTCCAATTTATTTTCACTTATTTGGATTTTATTCGCAATTCAAACCATCACTATTTTAATCCAATTTCATTAACTCACAATTCAATTTCATTAACTAATTTATTATCTAATTAGTTCCTCCGCTGGTTAAAATTAAATACTTGCTTTTTAATTCCAAATATCACTTCACTTAATTATCTTAAGTTCAATTTATTTTATAACTCAAGTTTGGATTTATTTAAAAATTAAGATTGCTCATCTTAGTCGTTTCCATTTGATAATTACAATTTCAAATTATAACTCTTAATGGTTCAAAGAAATGAATTCTCATTTATGACTTACAATTTCATTTCTATTCATAAGTTTTAACTTACTTGCTGAAGACCTGGGACTATTCATTTAAGTCCATTTCCATCTTTATAATCAAATTTCAAATTATTACACTTAAGAATATGAATTTCTTTACACAATTATAAGCATTTTACATTACCTTTATACCCAATTCAATTCGACTTCAACTTATTCACATTTAACTCAATTCCAATTCTCAATTTTATTTAACTTATCTTAAGTTAAATTCAAATATATTTTATTCACCTTCATATACTCGAATTAAATTTTAATTCAAGTATACAATTTTATACAAGTTTTACAATTCATTCACCTTCAAGTTCTCTAACTCTTTTATCTACCAACTTATATTACTCATTGAGTTACTTTCATCTCATAATTATAATCCCAGAATTAAACTTTCATTCCCTTCTTATTACAATCAACTTCATTCTATACTTTATAGTGTTGATTCATTTAAATTTCCACATTTCTATTTTAAATAGAATTCCCATAATTCAATTGCCCGGTTTTATTTCAAAAACCATTTTGAATTCATAAATAGCTCATACACATCTGGTATATCACATCAAATCCCAATTTCCAAAACAATCTGCTTTTACCAAACAAATTTTCCCTTTGAATTTCAAAACCAACCCAGTTCACAATCACTTCCAATTTAAAACAGTTTGGTAGCAATTTCTCTTTGGAAACTCGAAAATGAACACCGATGATGTCGCGATCATCATCGGAATTATTTTCCAGCGACCGAAAGAGAATTTAATGCTTTTATCACTTTAAAACTTTTCAAACATTTTTAAATCCCAAATCCCACCAGATTTCAATTCATTTTCAAAAATATTCATGGAATAATATCACCATTATTTTCCCAAAACCTTAAAACTATTTTTTTAAATCCAAAGGAATTTAAAATCCTTCCCAAAACTTAAAATTCAAAATCCATTCAATTTTATATCCAAACATTACTCTGGAATTCTACATTTACAAATTTCATTTGTTTATGAATTTATCTCATTTGATTATAAATCACATTTGTAATCCACATTTGTATATAAAGTTTATCTAAATTTATAAATTTCATTTAGTCTATATTTCAAATTCCATTTTGTTATATAAATTTATTCTTCAACTTAGGTTATAAGTTTTCAGTTTCTACTTAATAATGAGACTAACTCATTATGGTCATTTTCTAACAACCCAGCATCCAAATATATAACCATAATAATTTTCGAATAATTATTTCTTTTATATACAAAATAATTTGGGCAAAATTATTTCATTCACCCTATTTAAAACAATACTGTGTCGAACTGTTCTATTCAAGTGTTTAGAAACCCCTTCGATACAGTTGTCCAGACTGTGCCGACGAAGGTTCATATGCCACTCAATAAATCAACCAACACAATATAAAACCATTTTATATTCACTAACAAATACGCGCATATCTATTAATACTCTCAAAATTCCCACCAGAGCCAAGGTTATCGCTAGCCTATGCTCTGATACCAACTGTAACGACCCGACTTTCCAGACCCGGAAAATCGAACCATTTTAGTTAAGAAGAAGAGGTAGAAGAAGAAAAATAGAAAACAACAACAGAATCTAACCATCGTAGCGGAATAAAATATAATATATATTAACAGATCTTTACACAAATCAAAACTATATCAGTTTTATATAATATAGCATCAGAGTATACACCAGAGAACATATAACATACAACTGGACAATAACCATATCATGTCCTCAATACAACAGAATACAACCATCAACACAGCGGAATATATATATATAAACAAGTACGGGAGATACGTCTCGCCATCCAGCTCATCTCCTGAGATCCACAGCATCATATCCTGTAACCTATAATACTCGGTCTGACCCGAGCATCATGTAAAACAATACCCGAGTCAGTCTGGAAAACCAGCGTGAGAAAATCACACTCAAATTGATTATTAAAGTTTCAAAAATCCTTTTGAAAACAAAAGCATCTCGTAAGACCACGCCACAAATAAACATGTCGGGTTTTTACCTTACGATAGCTAAAACACTTTTTATCAAAATCCTCTGATATTATAATAGTGTCTATTCACAAATACTTATTAAAATAGCTGAAATTGTTACATGATTAAATTCCAGCATACTAGCCACAACGTGGGTAATACAAACCAAACTCGTACAAGGCACATAGGGAGAATGGATTTCCAACGAATGACTAGGCACTGGGGTACCACCTGTCACAGTACGTGGCCTAGATCACAGTACCGAGGAGTACGCCCGCTCCCCTGCAACACAAGGCCGGAATCATCCCTTACTGGATAATTCCAAATAAAATCACCCCACGGTTGGGATCAGCAACCGCACCACTAAGCCGAAATAAAAGGGACATCTAGACAGGGATGACTTTACTCTCAAGTAGGGGCTACCCACGAAGCCTTGCTGCATAACCCCTGATTTTCAGTCATTCCCGGTTGATGAGGTTCGAGGCTAAACGATACCTTTATAGCACATATCCCTTAGAATGCCCATCGTCCACCTGACGATGTCACGAAAGCATTCGTCCATACAAGTCCGTCCCGGGTCCGAACGGAACCGAAGGCACTATTCCTACTACATCCATTTTGGAAATATCCTCAGGATTAGTAGCGACTAGCCCTTGCACTTCACTGCTCCATCTTCGACTCCGAACACGTTACACGAAACGTACAAACCAGATCGAAGTGGTATTCGAGTCTCCAGACCTAGAATCCCGGTATACGGAAACTCGATCCCGGTCTCTTCGAAACGATCAGCGCATTTGGCCAATATTGATAGTCGGTTATTTAACTATCAATTAACATCCACAAGCAACCATCACACAATAAATAATTTCCCACATTATTTATTTGCCCAAATATCTTTCCAAGATATATTTCTATTTCCAAACTCCTTGTGAAAACAATTTCAAACAGTTTCCGCTTACGGAATACATTTCCCAAATAATTATTTCTCTGAAACACCAAGCACAAAATACTTTAGATTTAAAAATAATTTAAAAGCACTTTACTATAAATATACTTTATAATATTGAAATTTAAAAACTACTTTAATACCTTAACAAAATATATACTTAAGGAATATTTAAAATGAAACCACTTTACAAATATAAACTAAATTTCTCTTTTTAAAACATAATACCAAATCACTTTTATATAATTACTACAATAATAGATTTTTGAAAATACTACTTTAGACCTTAACATTTAGAAGTAAATCAATTTTCTAAAACATGCTTTTAAAAACACAATTAGAACTTTTAACTTATATTTAAAATTGCTTTGAAAAATGTACTTGGCTATCCAGAGAAATACACTTCTCATTCCCATCTTTTAAAAATAAATCAACATTTATTTTTAAACCAATTCATATCCCTTTATAAATTCCCACCTTGAATTTATATTTTCAAATATCCACTGATATTTCATTTTACTTTATAAACCCAGTTTATATCTCCAAAATCTCATTTCTCTTTAAATTCCAAATCCCAAAGTATTTAAATCAATTTATAATTGATTTGCCAATCTACTTTGAAATAAATTTCCTTACTTAATCCATTTATTTCCAAATTCATTAACTTTCAGATTTTATTTCTCATTATGATTTAAAATCTTTAAACTGAAACACAAGTTTCAAATTTCCCACATTCTTTCTTTCTTTTTAATTAAATTTAAACATTGAATTAAAAATAAATTATTTATTCCTTTAAATAATATCACATAAGTTCTCTTTAAATTCAATATTTCTCTATTTATTCAAAATTCCTCTTTTCCATATTTATTAGAATTTTGGGAATCACTTTTATTCTTAATCAGATTCATTCTCAAATTTATTCCAAACTCTTATAATTATTTTACTTAAAAATTTACTCTTTTATTTCTTTCCAAAAATTCAATTCTATAGAATTTAATAACTCATTATACTTAGATATTCAATCCAACAATATCTTCCAATATTTCAATCATCAATAAAATCATCACAGGATATCAACAATCATATCACAGAATATTTAAACAAAATTAAATATTTTGAGGAATCCAGTTGGATCCCTCCAACCTGTTTCCCTGCATCCACAGATGTTAGCACAATACCAATTCCAATTCAAAGTGGAATATCGCGGTATATGGGATTTATATAAAATCATCCGCTATTATGCGGCGCATAGGGTCTCATCCGCTATATAATGCGGGAATATCAACTCCAATATATACATATGCTGATACCACTGTGACGACCCGCCATCCTACGACAAGGAAGACGCATCGTTTTGAAGAAAAGAAAGAGGTGAGAAAGTAGAAAAGAAGAGAAGAAAGAAAGAACAACAACAGAATCTCAACAGCGGAACGAATAATTTATATTAATAACAAAAGTATTACATCATATACAATGATTATCAGAGTTACACAGATTATACAACACATACTAGACAGTTATAAACATCTGTCTAGTTATTACAACTCAACACAAAACTCTATTCAGAGATTAACACAGCGGAACTACTATCTATATCTACAACGCCGAAGCCTCCTGCTCCATTGCTCCTCCAGATAACTTGTCAAAGCTAACCTGAATCCCTTGGCTACTCGTAAAAATTTGAGTACCCAAGAGTTTATAAAACAGAAATAAACAACTTGGGTCAGACATGGGTCTGGTGTGAGTAACAGGTTAAACTTGCTTAACTTCAAAACCTTTTTGAAACAAAGGTATCACGTAAGACTCCCCACAAATAAACATGGGTAAGTTTTTACCTTACGCTAACCAAAACATTTGATAGGAAATCCAGTTATATTATTATAGGGTCTAGGGTTTTCAAGTAAAATACAGAAATAGCTGGAATGCTTACATCTCACGTTCCAACATAGTTGGGCACAACTAAATCGTACGTCACTTATTGGATTTTGGATTCCATACAATGGCAGGGCTACCGGGGTACCGCCCGTCACAGTACGTGGCCTAGATCACCGTACCGAGGATCACTCCCAATCCCCTGCAACACAAGGCCGGAACATCCCTTACTGGATAATTCCCGCACAAGATATCCCAGCAGTTGTTGCAATCAACTGCCCACACAACCGAATAATAAGAAGGGACCTCTAGACAGGGATAATCTTGTCCTACTTGGGTGCTACCCACTAACCTTGCTGCACCTCCCCTGTTTTAGCCATTCCCGGTTTGATGAGGCTTGAGGCTACGATTACCTTTAATCAGGACACACCACTTAGAATGCTCATCGTCCACCTGACGATGTTCTGAAAGCATTCAATCCATACAAGTTCGTTCCGGGTTCGAACGAAACCGAAGGCATTATCTCGTTACACTCGTATTGGAATCACCCTCAGAGTTAACGACCATAACCCTTGCACTTTGAATCTTCATCTCGAATCTGAAAGTACTATCTCCGTCAACTCATTACGGAATCACCCTCAGAGTTATATTGACAAAGAATAGTTCTTACACCTCGAGTCTTCACTTACTCCATTTTGATTTCACGACCTAACGTAAATTTGGATCGATGTGGTATTCGGGTCTCCAGACCTGGAATTCCGGTATACGGAAACCCGATCCCGGTCTCATCGAAATCCAAAACGTATCTTTTAAGGCCAAGTTGTTTTAAAGGTTAAAACAATTTAATTCTACTATCTATTAACACATAGATAGATAATTCACAGATTCATAATAGATAATCAACATTATCATTATAAGCAGATAATTCTTATCATCTTTACTATGCAACCAATGCATCCAAATCATACAGTATCAATTATCTCATATCTGAGATTTCAAACCATTCAAGGTACACAATATCATCCATTCATAAGCAATGATTTATTTATCACCATCTATAATTAATTTAAAATGAATTAAATTAATTATTTCATCTTTAATTAATTTAAAGTAAATTAAATTAATTACTACATCTATAAATCCTGCTTAAATCATTATTAATTAATTATCAATCAATTAATCAATCATCATCCAATTATTCAATTTAATTAATCATCCTTGATTAATTATTTAATTACATTCAAGTAATTAGTATTAAATTAATTATACAAATTAATTATTCTTAACCACTTATAGTAATTAACCTTTAATTACTTCTTTTATTAATTAATTACATTACTCCTTAATCCTTAATTAATTACATTAATTAATCACTTAGTTATAAATTATTCCTTAATTAATTAATTCTTAATTACATCATAATTATATAAATTAATGATCCTTAATTACATTTTATCATTAATTACTTTATTTAAATTAATTACATTGAGTAATTAATCTTTAATTAAACCATAATTTATTAATCACTATTGATTAATCACATTCAGTAATTAACTAACCTTAATTACTTCTTAAAATAAATTAATTATTCCTTAATTAATTTCTTAATTAATCCCTTGATTAATTTCCATTAAGTAATTAACTACCCTTAATTACTTTATTAATTATATCAGTAATTATCCATTAATTACTTTCCAAAGTAATTATACCTTCTTAAATTACATTAAGTAATTATACAAATCATTAAATGATTATCTTAAATTAATTAAACTTAATTAATTAACTTAACTAATCAATTTAAACTCAATTAATTACAATAAGTAATTAATTTCTTAATTACTTCCATTAAGTAATTTTATTAAACAATTTCACAAATGATTATCTTTTAAATTAATTAATCTAATTAATTATCTAAATTAATCACATTAACTAATTATCCTTAGTTAATGATCTACATTAACTATTAACTATTTTAATTATCTTTCTAAAATAATTAAACATTAATTAACCATTATTAATTACAACTTAATTAATTTTAATTATTAATAAATTAATCTCTAATTACTTAATTAATTAAGTTCTTAACAATAACTTAATTAAACTTTAATTACCTTAATAATTTATTTTATCCTACATTACTAAATCTTAATTAACTTTAAGATAAACTTCATTCTTATTAATGATTAAATTATCATTAATATTACTTTTAAACAATTTACTTTTAAATTTACTTTTAACTTTCATTTTAACCTTAAGATTTAAAATGAATTCAAATTTAACTTTAACAAAGTTTTAAAACCATTTAAATCCTTTTAAACACATGTTAAAGAAATACTTACTTAATTAAAGAAATTTAAAACCAAATTCATTTTAAATTCAAATCAATTTAAAATACACTTTAACCTTCAAATTGTTTAAAACATTCAAATTTTAAAAACTTTATTTTATTTGAAACTGAGATTTAAACTTAACTCTAGATTTAAAACTAGATTTAAACTTATTTAAACTTACCTTCAATTTAAACTTAGCTTTTAAATTTTATTTTAAAAATTAAACTGAGTACCAGGTTTCTGTTGAAACCTGTTAGATTAACTAACCCGAGACACTCCCCTATATGCTTCGAGTCCACAACCCATTTTCCCCGAACAAATCAATAGGCTACTTCGAGTAAGCTCTAGCAACCCAAACTCTGACATGTATACTGCCGTGCACATGTACAACCCAACGCGGCGACTCCGATCATCACTGCTGACGCCTACAAGTCGGCGACGATCTCCTTACTGGATTGCGACCACCCAAAGTCACGATCATGCTTGAATTCGAAATCGAGCAATTCGATCTTGCCTGGAACAAAAGCCTCGAACCACCCAAAGCCTGGAAAACTTCTCGTGCTCATCCCTCTGATCATCGGAGTTGCTGAAACTCCATCTACACCATCGCCAGCATCTCCCCTACGATTTCCCTTAATCTCGTTGAACTCGATTCACCATAGGAGTCGTGACGATCAAATATACCAAAGCTGCCCAAACTAGGGCTACAGGCTAAATTCCCCAATCACCATCTCCACGGTGAACTACACCACCATCTGAAATTTTTCTCGTCATTACTGACCATTCCTCCAGCTCCAGAAGGAAATTCAATCACTCCGATCATCTAGATCATGCTTGAATTATACTGAATATTGGTGGCGAGGTGTCTCGAAGCGTTGATTGCCGTGGAGGGTGATTTTACCGGTGATGGTGTTTTTTTCGAGCTGATGGGTTCATCGCTCGAATTCGATTCTCGTTCGTATCGAGGATGTTGGGGTGATCGATCGTGAAGATGTGGTCGAAGTCGAGTTGCCGGAGGCCAGAACGTAGTTCGTCGTCGATCAGAAGAAACGTGCACGTGCACGGCTACGTTAGCGTGCATCTGAGAATTTGGTTTGGGGAAGAAGTGGATACCAGGTTTTTCTTCGGGAATTTTCGAGTTTTACTCGAAGCAGAAAGATTAGAGGAGTGACTCGAGAGCTACTTCGGGTTTCTGAGGGTTTTGCTCGAGTTTTGGTAGGAGCGGGTTTTAAAAATGGTACATGAAGTTTTAAAAAGTTTTAAAACAAAAGAATTTGTTTTGAAATGTTTCTAAGTTTTTAAAACCAGTTAAACAAGTTTTGTTTATAAAATTAATTCGTTTTAAGTTAATGTTTTAAACAAAGTTTTTATATTTTGAAATGTAAAAAGTTTTAAATAAGTTTAATGATTTAAAATCAATTATAATAAAGATTTACATATGTAAATTTGAATTTGAAGGAAATTTAGATAATTAAATTATTTTAATTATCAAGTGTTATTGGTAAATAATTGGTTTAATTAAGATAATAGTTTCTTAATTAAGAACCTTTCCAATATGTATATATTGCTATATACTATTATATATAGTATAGCATATCAATCAATGCAATCATCCAATCAATTATTTAAATTTAACCATTTAAATTTAAATTCAACTGAGTGAGATTAACTCACCTTTGCTTTTATTTGCACTCCACTTCCTTTCCGACTTGCTTCCTTCCCAATTTACGACCTTGAATAAATATTATTCAGTTTATTAACAGTTGAATTAATCAAATGATCAATTACCGCTTAGTAAATTTGATTAACTAATTATTCCCTTTATACTAAATCTTTCCTGGAAAAATAAATTTTAAGTTTACAAAAATAATTAAAATCGGTTAATTTAAACCGGACTATTAAATCTAGAATGTATGTTTATTTTCTTGAGACTACATACATATATCCTAAAAAAATTCTAAATAGGTTTAAAAATCCTATTTATTTATTTTTGTTTTTATATAACTTTACAACATTTTAAAATTCAAACTTTATAAATACAAAATAATTCTCTATTTCCATATATACATCCTAAAAATCTAGTTTCTATAAACTCTATAACAATTTAAAATTCCTATATTCATAAAAAAAATCGTATATATGTATATAATTTTCCCGTACATATATATTGAAAATACTTTGTTAAAATGTATATTTCACTGTAAATAATTACTTCCTTCAGTATATAAATCTGCACTTATGTAAATATATATTTAAGAAAAATAATACCTCACTGCGAACAGGAAATCAAACCGTATATATCTATATTTTATAGAACTCGACCTTGCTGCTTATAAAATTAACAAAACCAAAATTACAGAAATTAAGTTAGACAATGCAGCAAAGTACCTCACTGCCTATCCTCCCTCGCGAGCACGCGTACTAACACACGATTCTCCGACCAAATCCCAAGTCGAGTCACCACAGTACTCCACGCCCAAATTCCCATTCCTAAGATGCATATACTTCGAACTCGAACCTCCCCTGAAGTCACGACTGCTACCAACCTGGTCACCACCGAACAAAGGTCGGACCTAGCTAGGAGGCGTCATACCCTGCTCGAATGCCCTCTACGTACGCACGCGATCCCCTCTCTTACCCCAGTCGAGTCGCGATCAACTCGATCGCGAGATCTAAATAATCCTCCCATTTTCTCTTCTTTTTTTTTCTTTTTTTTTTCTCTGCCATTCGATTTCGAACAAACAAGGGAAGAGGGAATTTGATTCCACTTTGATTTTTCGAACGAAAGTGGTTTGCGTTGGTAAATAAATTCGATTCATTGAAATAGGAATTGGAGGAGGAGGGAAAGGATAACGTCGAGTGCCATTTTTTTCTTTCTCTTTTTATTAAGCTGAGTGTTTTGCTTTTGTTGGATGAAGAGAGTATGTCGGCTATCCCAAAGAGACGTTCGCGTGTTACAGAAGCTAAAGAAACGTACGATTGAAAAGGGACTCAACTGTACCTGATTTAGCCAATATATATATTTTATTATAGTGAATTCTCGATATGTATATCAGCGCGTTATTATACCGTACGATCACAAAACAACTCCACTCACCATGAAATTTGAAACCCGATAATAAAACACTATTACGGCTTCAATGGAACTGGTTTTGTCGAAATCCGAGACTGTCCCTCGAAAGGCTATCTTTAAATTAAATTTAAACAGTATATTTTTAAAACCGAACAAATCATCTTCAAATTCGATTTCAACACTTCTATTATTTCCATTATCATTTATATGAATTTTACGAGCTTTCAAAATATTTTTAATTAGCTTAGAATACCAGATTTACTATTTTATCCAACTTCAAATAATTTAATTTAATAATTAAATTACTCAATAAACAGCGATATTTGAAATTTAAGTAAATAATTAACCTCTGAATATTTAAAATTAATTAAATATTCTAATTTCAAATATACAAAAATTCCGGGTCGTCACACTATTTTACTTAAATTATTTATTTTCTTTTTCACTTTATTTTGTTCAGCTTTTTATTTTTATTTACTGAAATTTATTTAGTTTATTTTGTTTAAAAGAATTTGGAAATTCAAAGAGACTTTGTGCTTGTAACTTGTGACTCTTCCTTTTCCTGCCTCTTCATTGCCTTGGCCTTTCATTTTCTCTTTGTAGCCGTACATTCCTTATTGCTTTTCACGTGAAAATAACTTCTTTTCCTCATCATTTTCAGCCATAGCAATTTCTGAAATCATTTTGTAAGTCACGGCTTCCATTCTCCTCTTTTCTTTTTCCTTTTTCCATTTGTTTGCCTTGATTTTGCCCTGCTTCTTCATGCTTTGCTCAGCCTAACCCCTCCACCATCTCCTCCACCGACCACCACCACTTCTTACCCACATCAACCACGACCTATAATCCATCTCCTCTGACCACCACCTTTGGCCGTGACCATTAGATGAAGCCACCACCTCAAATTTGCACAAGAACCCCTTAAAAACACCACTAGCCGACCTATATTGCTTCACCACCTTCATTCACCACCTTAGCCACCACCATGGCAGCCACTACCACCTTGCCATGACCCATACACACTCCTCCATCTTTGTCCAGATCTGAAGACCCCATGGCCGAACCTATATGTGGTCATAACCGAGCCAAAAATGCACCAAAACCCTTCTCTTTTGCCTTGTCCCTTTGCATTCTTGATGTTGTAACTCCTACCTCTTCACATCCCATTGTTTTACCTTCTTTTTGCTGACCATTGGATGAGCGTTTCAGGTCTAGACCTGATCATGGCTGAGTCAAATGATGTCATGGCCAAGCACTTGGATGGTTAAAGCAAGGTTTAGTCATTCTATTCCTTGTTGCCTTTAAATTTCCAATTGTTTCAATGTATTTTGTATTGAATACATATGTTTATATTGTCTTGTTATTTGTTGTCTACAAGATCAATATCAAGGCTCTTTATTCATTTGAATCAAATCGTGCTATCGTGCTTTCGGGAATTCATTTGTGTGTTTTGATTTGCAAACTCCAGCGTAAAAAAGGTGAGTAAATCTCACACGACATTTTATACTTATACAAATGTGAAGCGACAACAATTGAATGTGTAGAATATTATGATATGTTATAACTGGCTATGATGATTTAATTATATGATGTTAAACCTGTTAATTTATTTGTCATCTCATCTGTTACTGTTATATATTGTATACTGTTCATTTTATATTTGTTTATCACACTACAAGTTCCCTGTAGATTAGATTCACTATGGGTTGAAATGATACATACCCGAACGGACTTTAGAATAAGGAAAAATCGTTATGGGCTGAAATGATAGGCCTGAACGGTTTTTATTTATTTTATTTTAACTTGGGATTGCGGGTTTGAAATGATAGAACTTGGATTTTTGCTTTTTAAACTACGGATTGAAATGATACATATCTGTATCACTTGACCTAGGTTAGAAAACTATATATAAGCCCGTGGTTATTTTATAAAGTATTTGGATATTTTAAATATTTTTAAAAGTGTAAAATTGTGAAAATTTGATTTAAATTGGATTTTAAATTGTTTAAATAAAGAAATTTGGATTTTTCTAGAAGTTAAAAATGCAATTTAATTGAATGGTAAAAGTGAATTTTTGAAATATAACTTAAGTTTGGAAATTTGGAATTTTGGTTTTAAAATGATATTTAAGTTATATAAATAAAATGGAAATTTAATTATATTTGGAAAATGGTAAATTTGATAATTTGATTTGAATTTGAATTTAAATGATTTAATAAAGTGTTATTGGGTTTTCTATATATTAAAATGGTTAAATATATGAATGCTTAAAAGTGTAATTTTAAAATATAACTTGACCTGGAAATGTGAATTTGGTTTTCATTGAAGGTTTAAGTTAATTAAATAAAATTGAAAATTTAGTTTAATTTGTGATATGGAAATAAAATATAAGTGTTAAGTTTATTTGTTAAAAATGTGAAGAAAGGGAAATTGTACATTTGGGTTTGTTAAGTAAATTTATTGGAAATTTGGATTTTATTGTAAATGTTTCTTATAAAAAATCATAAATTAAAAGAGTAAATTTAATGAACATTTTTGAATGTCAAAATATGATTTTTATAATGTTTAAAAGGTTTAATATTGAAGTTTATTATTTGCTGGAAATACACTAAAATCTGGAAATTACTTTAATAGCATTCAGAAATGCTATGATTTCTGATTTGAACTAAAATTGAATAAAAGAGCTATTACAGCATTTCTGAAATGCTGTAGTTGCTGTAGTTGAACGAAATAGACTAAAACTTGACTCAGGTCTATTACAGCAGTTCTGTCATTGCTGTAGTGGTCTGCTGTGTTTGCAGAATTTAATTAAAACCTTTAATTTCAAACCTGAACTATTACAGCATTTCGGGAAATGCTGTCTTTGCTGTTTTAAACTAAATTTCAACTAAAACTGAAATTTAACGGCATTTTTAAATGCTGTCTTTGCTGAATAAAAATGTTTTCAAGTATAACTTATAACAGCTTTTTCTGAATGCTGTGAAAGGCTGAAATTTTCAATGTGTATGGTTTTTAACTTAGTAAATGAACTCAGAATAGTTTAAAACTTTGGAAATTGAATACTTGATTTGAAAGTATAATAATTACACTTTTAAATAGTTTAGATGAATAATTTTGATTGAAATATAAACTATTTAAAAGGTGACATGAAATGATAATAAATGAATGATATCTTTGAATTTAAAAGGTATTTAAAGTTGAATATTTGGATTTGAACTCAAATGATGATTTGATGATGAAGTTTTGAAAAGATATGATATTTTGATATATTAAAATGATTTGAAATGAAGTTTTGAAATGATATGATGTTTTGATATATTAAAATGATTTGAAATGAAGTTTTTGAAAGGATATGATGTTTTGATATATTGAAATGATTTGAAATGAAGTTTTGAAATGATATGATATTTTAAATATATTGAAATGGTTTGGAATTGATTTAATCTTTATTTCGATAAAGATTTGGATTTGAAATGATATTCTATTTTGAAGTATAAAATATTATTTTAAAATGATAACCACGGGTTATAATAATGATTGGTTGTTAAAGAGACCGGGATCGGATATGGACATACTCTCTGTCGATACCGAAAACCACTTTGACAACTGTGTACGCGGTGGAGTTTCCAGAATGAAGTATGATGGTGGCGACGATCCTAAAGTATATGCGTGGACCCAACTCCCGTGAGTTGGCATAAGGTGGCTAAAACAGGAGCGATCTCGAGCCAATGAGGTAGCACCTCTTATCGGACGCACTTCTTCGGTACCATTCTATTACTTTGTGGTTTGGGTACACCCCTTGATTTGGGAGTGTTGTTCGAGGTGGAGCGGTAGTGGCTGCTATGCGTTTCCATCAGGCCGTGTGCGTAATTGGTATATCTACCCTGGCATTGCCTTGTGTGCCGTGTCACCTACCATATCGAGCTTTACTACGAGTTTCTATTTGTGTCGTACCTATGGAGTATCTTCTCATAGCCTATCGAGGTATGCAGGTACTGTGTAGACTATTGGCATATTACATGTTAGGGTGAGTTCAGATTAAATGTAAAGACCTAATGCTATTTTAAAGTATGTTTATTTTATGATTAGACATTATTATAATAGCGAAATATTACTACATAGTAAATAGTTTAATGGATCCTTAGAGGATGGGCGGTCCCAAGCATCCTTTTAGTTACTTGTATCTTTATTACAATTCACTTGATTTGGTTTACATTGTATAAGTATGTATGTCCTAACTCGAGTGTTTTGTGTTTTGCTTTACGCTCGGGTCAGAATGAGTGATACAGCATTAGAGACTCACCTTTGGAGCTGGAGTTTTGCTTTGAAGAACCAGATATCTATTCATTTTGTTATCCAGTTGATTCCAGTTGTTTTCTGAGTTGTACCTAATTATCATACTGCTACTCCTGTTGTATCTTGGTATTCCTATTGTATCTTAATTAATTCTGATGTATTTATATAGTAGCTTCATGAACTACTATTTATTTGTTTCCGCTGCATTATATTACTCTGTGTCTGTGATTATCTATTTACTGTATATGATGAGTTTGCCAAATTTTTATTTACAACGCGGTATTTTGAGCAATTCAAGTCCAACATGTGCGGATGCGAATGGTTGAAAATATCGGGTTGTTACACATTGCCTTTCGACATTTTCTTTTCAAAATTTATTATAATATATATGTATATTATATATGGTAGCCTGTTCCACTCCATTACCCCTCCATATTACCTGCCGAAATCATGCTCTTCATCTTCTAGCTTTTCTTTTCCTTCCCACCTTATCTCCTCTATTCGTTTGCTTAAAATTATTATTAATAAGAAATTATATAATAACCTCCTTCTCTCCTTTTTGCCATCTACCTGCAACCTTACCCATGCTTCACCCATTACCGCTCTTCCGCCTCTGACCTTCCGACCACACCATGCCGCCACGCCTAGTCACCCTCCACTAGTTTCCATTCCATAGCATCAAGTGACGCTCATCCCCTCCCTCTCGGCCAAGCATCCCGAACCCGAGCATGGCCAGCACCCAAACCTCGTCCCTGCCTTCCATCGCCGAAACCCAGGCCGAGCCTCCTCCTCCCTAAGCTTCGGCCGTGTGATAACCTGGATTTTCAGATATCTGTTAATTGGAAATTAACAGGATTGAATCTATTAAATACATTGATTTATTTTTTGAATGTGATAATCTATTTATAAATATATTTATATTTTAAACTTGAGTTTGAAATAAGTTTTAAATTAAAAAGTTCATTTTTTTAAAATATTCTTTCATTTTAAAATTCTAACATAAGATAAATTTTGTTTGGAAATTTGATTTAATTTAATATTGAATAAATAATCATATGACTTTAAAATACTCAAAATAAAAATTTAATTTGTTTAAAATGATTTTGGTATAAGTTTAAATTTAAACAAAAGGTTTTTTCTGTATATATATAGCTTGATAAGGTAAGTAATTTTGTGATATCCCGGATTTTCGGGCATCAGATAATTGGATAATTATCTGATTTAACTTTTTAAAATACTGATTTATAAATCGAACAAATTCAAATGTGATAATCTCCATTTAAAAATTTATTTAAAATTTGGTAAGATTGTTAATTTCAAATCAATAATGATAATATGTTGTATATATTCATGTATAGAGAATTTTTATATACAAATTGAATTTGCGTTCGTTTAAATATATATGATATATATATCAAATTGATTTTTAAATTGAATTTGAAGTTGAATCTAGATTTAAAATTTGGAAAGTCAAAACATAGATATTTTAAATATTTTAAAATAATATATAAGCTTTTATTTATAAATATAATTGGTTTTTATTTTCTTTAAAGAAATTTTTATATATAGATAAGTATTTGTAAATTAATAAATTAAGTATAAAGCTTTTATTAATACTTAAATATAAGTAAAGATTACTTAAATTACAAGTGTTAAATTATGAGATCATGTAAATAACATGTGTAGGTTAATTAACAAATGTGATGGACAAATGTTAGGAAATGATACAAGTGTCTTTTATTTATTTTATTTTCTTTAAAATTTAACAAACCACAAATTAACTCTATATAAACATTCATCTTCTATCTTCATTTCTTTTTCCTTATTTTCAACTTCGAAACCAGGAAACTCAAGAAAAATCTGTAATAAACTCATAATCAAAACCTGTAAACATTCTCAATTAATCAAACCAAAATCTTCGACCAGATCTGTAAAACATTTTGCAATCCACCAGAAAATCAAACAAATCAAAAGCCTGTGACCAAATTTGCAAACCTGAAATCAGAAGAAAATACAACATCAGTTTCCAAGTTTTTATACATGAGATCAAGCTAGCAATTCAATCAAACATCAAAAACAAGTTGCAAGCTTCAGTTTTAAGGGATTCTCAGATCTTGAGTAATCAAGTTTTCAATTTTCAAAAGAGCAGTAGCTTCCAGTTTTCAGGCTTCTGTTTCAAAGCTCTGTCCTTCAAACTGTGAGTAAACAAAACAACATCTTGTTTAACTCAATGCCTGTGAAGATTTTATGATATAATGATGTGGAAATTGCTGCATAAATGAAATTAGACCTGCATGTTATTAATATGAAGTGTTATATGTTTGCATGTCAGAATATATCTATGTATCCCTGTTTCTAAGTTACAGGATTTAAAGATCTAATCAAAAGAAGAAGAAAAAAATTCAAGAATTCCTTATCTAATTTCTTATAGGGTTTGGTATTCGAATAAGTTATGTTTGTTTAAACAGAAACTAAGTTTAAAATTTTATTTAAGTATAATAAGTATGAAATTTTCTGGAAATTAAGAAATTCAGTGAAATAGAAATTCGAGTCAAAATTTAAGTTGTTAAATCCTCGAGTTCTGATTGTATATTTGGATCTGTGACTCAAAAACATGATTTTAGTATAGAATTCAGGATTTTTAATGTTAGGGATGTTGAGAATTTCTTAGTTGATCGGGAATTACATTTTGACTAATTTCTGATGATGGGAGGTTGTGGAAAGATCAGGATTATTGCTGGAGGAAGGTCGTAGGTCGGTGGTTAAGAGAAAATTGGTAGCTCGATTTTTAGATCGTTGTGGTGGCTGAACGAAGGCGAAGAAGGGTTTAGGGCTGCGTTCGAGTCGAGATGGTTGTCGTGGCGAATACGATATCGTGGCGATGTCGAGTTAGACTAGAGGAGGGGAAATAGGGAGGTAGTCGTGTGGCGAAGGTTCAGACGTGACGTCGTGGCTTCTGGTGGCCTGAGGCGGTGGGTCGAGACGACTCTTGAATGATCGATACGTTCCAGTGGAATTTAGTTTGCTCGAAATCGATTTTCGGGTTCGATTCCAAGATAGGGTGGTCGAAATCGAAGGGGGAGGTCGAAGTCGACTTGTCGGCAATGGCAGTGGTGGCCGGAACTACGACGATGGATTGTACAGGTGCACGCGTATCTGTGTATCTGGTTATTTGTTGTGGGCTTTGAGTTCGGGGAAGAAGAAGTTGACACGGGGTCGATCTCGATGATGAAGAGCGTTTGACTCGAAGCAGGGAAAGAGAGCGAGTGGCACGGGTTAAGGCTCGGGTAAATTGGAGTTTGTCTCGGAGTGATCTCGAGTGTGTTGGCATGAGCGATTTTAACTTAACAATTTTTAAATTTAAACAAGTTTTAAAAAGATTTTGAGGAAGGTGAAGAAGAACTCGAAGGTGGACTCGAGTAAGGGATCGGATTTGACCCGAAGCAGAAATAGAAAGATTTTAAACATGTTTTGGAAAGTTTTGTAAAGCAAAAAAAAAAAGAAAGCAAAGACTTTGATAACTTATTTCATAAAGTAAAGGATGTGATAACAAGTTCCAAGTAAGTTATTTAACAGGTTTAAATAAGTTTCCAGATTTAATTAGTGCTAAAATTTGTTGGTGAAGAGTAGTTATATATTAGATTAAATATGAAATTGATTAAGAGGAATTAATGGAAGTAATTAATATTGTATAATTACTTAGTGATAGTGATAAATGGATAATTACTAAATGTTATTAATAAAAGGAAAATTACTTAATGGAAGTAATTAGGGATTAAATACTTAGTATAATTTATTAAGGGATTGATTAATTAAGGAAATTAATTAAGGGTTAATAAATTAATGAGTGTGATTTATTAAAGAATAATTAATTAGGTAAGTGATTAAATAATAATTAATTTGAGTAATTAATTAAGGATCAATGCGATTAATGTGAATGGGTGAAGGTTAATTAATTTGTGTAATTAATAAAAGGGAAATTACTTAATGTAATTAAAGAATGATTAATCAAGGATGACTAATCAAGATGAATAATTAAGGGATGATTAATTAATTGAATATAATTAATTAATCTTAAATAAGCAAGATTTAAAAATAATAAAGTAATTAATTTAATTCATTGGTAGTTAATTAGATAAATTGGAAATGGTATGACTAAATTATCTTGCTTATGGATGATCGAAGGATTTTTGAATGCCTTGGATTATTTATTATCCCTGATATGTGATTGTGATATTTTGTGTTATAAAATGTTTTTGTAATATGATATGTTGGGTTGAACAGTGATAATGTGGTTATCTATGATGAAATGCTGTGTAAGAGTGACATCCAGTATTTAAAATTTAATTATATTCACTTGAATAATTTGGGTTAAGATAATATTGGATTCGAAGAGACCGGAGTCGGGTATTAGTAAATAACCGAAACCACTTCGATTCTTTATAAATTGATATATGAAATCAATAAGTTGGAATGGAATGATTTAAGTGAATTGGACCATTGAATTTAAGTTTTGGTACTTAGAAATTGGTGAGTGAAATAAATGATGTCTATAACAAATTGTTAACTTGTAATTGATACAAGTTACACCGGGTTATATATATAAGTTGTACGCTTTTGTAATTCATGTTAGATGAGTTTACTCACGCTGGTTTCCAGCCTGACCCGGGTGTTACTTTGATGTAATGCTCGGGTCAGACCGAGTATTACAGCTTTTCAGGTTAGGACGTTCTGGAGCTCAGGAGGCGAGCTGGATAACAAGAACGTATGGGATATTCCGCTGTGATATATTATAGTTGCCGGAGACATGTTAATTCTAACTGTCTAGTACATTTGTGAATGTTGTAACTCTGATGTATTAAAATGTAATTAACAAATACAGTTTTCTTTATATAACTGATATTATTATTTGTTATTATATTTAATCCGCTGCGAATGTGAGATGTTGTGTTCTCTGTTCTTCTTTCTGTTTCTTTCTTCTATCTCTTTCTTTTTCTTCTAACTATCTGGAATTTTCGGGTTCGAAATTTCCGGGTCGTTACACTTGGTATCAGAGCTGAAGGTTAAACCTTGGCTCTGTTGGGATTACTCATTAAGGATAGGGTCAATAGTACCCTAAGATGAGTTGAGTGTATATATATATGAGAGCGTATTTGTTATTTTCTTATATAAAGGTTTTAAAAAGGTTTTAAAAAGGTTTTAAAATGATTTTAAAAATAAATGATTTTTATATAAGTTTATCTTTTGATATATATAGAAATAATTTTCTAATTATTAAATATATTAAAGAAATTGGTTGTTGAATCATTGGAATTAAATAAAATAATAAGAATTAAGTGGTAATAGTAATACAACCAAATTAAAATTTAATGAAGATAAGTTTGAAATGGATCCAAACTGAAATTAAAAATCCAATTGGAATTAAAGATAATTTAAAATTGGGAAGTTTTAAATCTAAGTCCAGAAAACTTGAGATTGTTTTAAAGAAATTTGTTTTGAAATTAAAAACCAAGAATGGTTTAAAATTTAAAGTATGACTTGAAGTGCAAATGAAATAAATATGTATATAAGTTAGATATACATAAGGTCAAAGTTGACTGGAAGTAAACACTAAGTGTTGAGTTTTGAATTTTCTGGAAATATGATAAGTTTTAAAAACTTAAGTGGGAAAGTTTATTAATTTAAAGTTTAAAATTTGAAATGGGAAATTCAAATTGGGTAAAGATGACTAGATTAAATTGAATTTAACTTAAGGAAAGTTAAGTGAGTTTGGAATGAACAACTTGAATTGGAAATTTCAAGATGAAATTGAAATTTAACTTGGAAAGTTAAAATGGTGAATTTGATTAGTTTGAATGAATGAAGAAATGGATTGTGATAATATATCCATTATAAAGATAAATGAAAATTAAACCTTATTTTGAAATTAAGGATATGGAATCCCTTTTAACTTAAGATTTGAATATTAAGAATTGAATTTGTAACTTAAAATTGTTTAAGAATCAGTTTCAAAGTTGGAAGATAAAATTGGGCAATAAATTGAATTTTGAAGATACAAATTTCTTTGAACTTTTAAATTTGAAATTTAAAATAAGTTAAGTAATGATAGTTTAAAATGGAATTTTGGATTTAGGATTGATTTGATTTAAAAGTAAGGGTTAATTTGACTTAAGTGATTAAATCAATATTTAAAATATTTAACTCGAATTTATATAATTCGAGATGGTTTTAAGTTGAGATTTAAATAAAATTTGATAATCCAAATTGATTTGAAATAATTTGGAATTGTGATTAAAGTTGAATAAGTTTAAAAATCAAATGAAAATTGATTTGAATTTGGAAAGGAATTAAGGTTAATTCAACTTGAATTGGGATTAAATCAATTTCAATAGAAATTGAAGTATTGAGTCAATTTAAATGGAAGTAGAAATTTAAATTGAATTGATAGGGAATTGAACGGTTTGACTCTGGACTATTTTCAAAGTAATTTGTTTTAATATAAACCTATTTTTTTCAAACTATTTACTATACAATCTTTCTTCTTAAACCCCAAACTATCTTATACTTATTTTACAATTATTTTGGAACTATTTAACTATTTTGAAACTGTCTTATAAACTAATTACTATTTTTCAGTTACCTACATCTAATCACTATTTTAAATCTATTTTGCAATTATCTAACTATTTTATACCTATTTAATTATTTTACAGCTATTTTATAAACTAATAACTATTTTTCAACTACTTATCTATTTTAAACTTTTTCAAGCTATTTTTAAATTTAAAAAGGTCAGAGTTCAAACTGTTTGTAATTGAAGTAATAACTCAATTGGAAATGGAAGCAATTGAGAATAAGTGAATGGAATTAAAGGAAATGTGAATAGAAAGGAAAGTGATTTGGCTAATAACCAATAAAGATTAATACGTAGGATATACATATATTATTCTATTCGCATAGTAATTTGATCCAGATTTGGGCACAGAATTTCGAGATAGTATTATCGATCCGAGTTGGGATTTTTCGCTCGATTTTCGACGACGAACCTGGATATGGGTTTTTGATTGGTTCTGGATATTCTCTATCATAGTTGTGACTATGCAAGGAGAATGACGGTTTCTAATCAAGAAACCAGATCTGAGTCCGCACTAGGAAGTCGGGTGGACGATACTAGTTTGGAAGTGAAATTGTGTGATCGATTGAGTGATCAGATTGATATTGTGTACGGATGATGTGTACATCGTACGGATTTGAATGAAATTGATATTGAAGATTGTGGATAAGAACTGTAAAATGGTTTTTGAAAAGAAATATGGTTAATAACTTTATAAAAGATTTATCAAATGTGAATATTTGATTTAGAATAAAATAAAGTTATATTTTGTAATATGATAAACTTCCCTTATTGAATCTAGCCAGAATAAAAAGGGTTTTGAAATATTTGAAGTATAAAGAGGTTTTATACAAGTTTGAAATGATCCAAAGATTTTTCAAAGTTATATATATCTATATCTATATATATATAAAGGATCTTATGAGAATGATTTTGGAAAAGGTTTTGGGAACCTATGGATTTTGGAAAGGGCTTTTGATTTTTGAGAAATCAATTTTGGATTTTGGAAAGCCTAGTTTGAGAATTATCGATTTTTGGTAATCGATTTTGTGTAAAGGAGATTTTGATAAATCATAAAGGGTATGATTTGAAGATACTATAAGTATATAGTATAAAATGTTTTGAGTATAGCTCTGGGGAAAAAGGCGCTCCCTTGAAATGAACTTCTCAGGAGTGCCACTGGGTGGTACTGCCTTGAACCCCAAGGGGGGATTCTAAAGTTGATCCTGTGAGGAGTCCGGACAAAACTAGTTCCTGAGGATTATTTGTGTAGCGAAAGTCGAGGGGCTGGTGCCCACAGAGGCATTTGGGTTATGCTGTGACGACAGTTTAACTCGATGTCACTGCGATCTACTGCAGACCATAGCGAAAGTCATGTGTGCCGCTGAGAGCCAACTGTCTACGTTTGATTTTATATCGGTAGACTGTGACACTATGGTAACATAGCGAAAGTCGTTTGTGCCGCTGAGAGCCAACAGTCTGCGTTTGATTTTATATCGGTAGACTGCGACCTATGTGGGAGAAGTTTCATTATTTGGCAGCGAAATTCGGTGGCGCTGATGCCTACAGTTATATGGGTTTGTGCTGTGATAGTAACGTAAGGCCCGGGTATAACTGCGATCTGTAGCGGGTTCCATGGCGTAATCGAGGAGCGCGGAGACCTACAGTTATCTGTGGATTTTGCCGGGACAGCAACGTAACCATCGGGTTAACTGCGACCATGGATGGGGGTGATGATTTCCAGAGCATTCTCACCAAAGATATTTTCTCTATTTTCAAAACTGTTTTCTATATTTTCAATAAATTATTTTCCAAATATTTTCACTGGGTGTTGAAACCTGGTCTGCTAAGTACTTATAGATTTTCAGTCTTACGCCTGATCAACGTATGACCGAATTTCTATGAGAATGAGGATGGACTGGTTGAGATATCGAGTTATAAAAAGTATTTTTATAAAACTATTTTGGTGATATTATATTGATTTTTGAAGTATTTTAAAATTTCTTAATTAAAGAGTTTATAGATGAAAATACTCAAAGAATAATTTAACTGTAATAAAATTCTTGCTTCATTCCTTTTCGAGGACGAAAAGATTTAAAGGGGGGAGGAATGTGATATCCCGGATTTTCGGGCATCAGATAATTGGATAATTATCTGATTTAACTTTTTAAAATACTGATTTATAAATCGAACAAATTCAAATGTGATAATCTCCATTTAAAAATTTATTTAAAATTTGGTAAGATTGTTAATTTCAAATCAATAATGATAATATGTTGTATATATTCATGTATAGAGAATTTTTATATACAAATTGAATTTGCGTTCGTTTAAATATATATGATATATATATCAAATTGATTTTTAAATTGAATTTGAAGTTGAATCTAGATTTAAAATTTGGAAAGTCAAAAGTTAGATATTTTAAATATTTTAAAATAATATATAAGCTTTTATTTATAAATATAATTGGTTTTTATTTTCTTTAAAGAAATTTTTATATATAGATAAGTATTTGTAAATTAATAAATTAAGTATAAAGCTTTTATTAATACTTAAATATAAGTAAAGATTACTTAAATTACAAGTGTTAAATTATGAGATCATGTAAATAACATGTGTAGGTTAATTAACAAATGTGATGGACAAATGTTAGGAAATGATACAAGTGTCTTTTATTTATTTTATTTTCTTTAAAATTTAACAAACCACAAATTAACTCTATATAAACATTCATCTTCTATCTTCATTTCTTTTTCCTTATTTTCAACTTCGAAACCAGGAAACTCAAGAAAAATCTGTAATAAACTCATAATCAAAACCTGTAAACATTCTCAATTAATCAAACCAAAATCTTCGACCAGATCTGTAAAACATTTTGCAATCCACCAGAAAATCAAACAAATCAAAAGCCTGTGACCAAATTTGCAAACCTGAAATCAGAAGAAAATACAACATCAGTTTCCAAGTTTTTATACATGAGATCAAGCTAGCAATTCAATCAAACATCAAAAACAAGTTGCAAGCTTCAGTTTTAAGGGATTCTCAGATCTTGAGTAATCAAGTTTTCAATTTTCAAAAGAGCAGTAGCTTCCAGTTTTCAGGCTTCTGTTTCAAAGCTCTGTCCTTCAAACTGTGAGTAAACAAAACAACATCTTGTTTAACTCAATGCATGTGAAGATTTTATGATATAATGATGTGGAAATTGCTGCATAAATGAAATTAGACCTGCGTGTTATTAATATGAAGTGTTATATGTTTGCATGTCAGAATATATCTATGTATCCCTGTTTCTAAGTTACAGGATTTAAAGATCTAATCAAAAGAAGAAGAAAAAAATTCAAGAATTCCTTATCTAATCTCTTATAGGGTTTGGTATTCGAATAAGTTATGTTTGTTTAAACAGAAACTAAGTTTAAAATTTTATTTAAGTATAATAAGTATGAAATTTTCTGGAAATTAAGAAATTCAGTGAAATAGAAATTCGAGTCAAAATTTAAGTTGTTAAATCCTCGAGTTCTGATTGTATATTTGGATCTGTGACTCAAAAACATGATTTTAGTATAGAATTCAGGATTTTTAATGTTAGGGATGTTGAGAATTTCTTAGTTGATCGGGAATTACATTTTGACTAATTTCTGATGATGGGAGGTTGTGGAAAGATCAGGATTATTGCTGGAGGAAGGTCGTAGGTCGGTGGTTAAGAGAAAATTGGTAGCTCGATTTTTAGATCGTTGTGGTGGCTGAACGAAGGCGAAGAAGGGTTTAGGGCTGCGTTCGAGTCGAGATGGTTGTCGTGGCGAATACGACATCGTGGCGATGTCGAGTTAGACTAGAGGAGGGGAAATAGGGAGGTAGTCGTGTGGCGAAGGTTCAGACGTGACGTCGTGGCTTCTGGTGGCCTGAGGCGGTGGGTCGAGACGACTCTTGGATGATCGATACGTTCCAGTGGAATTTAGTTTGCTCGAAATCGATTTTCGGGTTCGATTCCAAGATAGGGTGGTCGAAATCGAAGGGGGAGGTCGAAGTCGACTTGTCGGCAATGGCAGTGGTGGCCGGAACTACGGCGATGGATTGTACAGGTGCACGCGTATCTGTGTATCTGGTTATTTGTTGTGGGCTTTGAGTTCGGGGAAGAAGAAGTTGACACGGGGTCGATCTCGATGATGAAGAGCGTTTGACTCGAAGCAGGGAAAGAGAGCGAGTGGCACGGGTTAAGGCTCGGGTAAATTGGAGTTTGTCTCGGAGTGATCTCGAGTGTGTTGGCATGAGCGATTTTAACTTAACAGTTTTTAAATTTAAACAAGTTTTAAAAAGATTTTGAGGAAGGTGAAGAAGAACTCGAAGGTGGACTCGAGTAAGGGATCGGATTTGACCCGAAGCAGAAATAGAAAGATTTTAAACATGTTTTGGAAAGTTTTGTAAAGCAAAAAAAAAAGAAAGCAAAGACTTTGATAACTTATTTCATAAAGTAAAGGATGTGATAACAAGTTCCAAGTAAGTTATTTAACAGGTTTAAATAAGTTTCCAGATTTAATTAGTGCTAAAATTTGTTGGTTAAGAGTAGTTATGTGATATCCCGGGATTTATGGACAATATCAATTTAATAATCTGTTTAAATAATTAAATTGATTTGTTAATCTTTGATAATAAAATTTTGAATTGGTTAATAATCTAATTAAATAATATTTAATTGGTGAATTTTATCTTTTATAAGTTAATAAAATGATTTCTATCTATAATATATATATGAGTATATATTGTAAATAGATTGCCTTTGATTTGAAAGTTAATAAATAAATAAATTCTTGCTTTTCTAATATATATATATTGATAGTTTGGAGATTTGGATTTATTTAATATTAGCTTTTCAAAGTTATTTAAACAAAATATCTATATGGTTTTAAATAAAGATTAATAGTAAGGTTAATTTATTTTCTTTTTAAATATTGTTAATAAATATGATTTAAGAATATATATATATATAAGTTTAAAATATAATTTGTATATGATATGCTAATTCATTTAGTAATAGTAGTAATCTATAATCTCTTTTATGAATTATTTTAAAATAGATAAATTATTATGTTAAACAATATTTTTAATATATTGTTATATATAGAAATAAATAGATTTTAATAGAATGGTTATTTCAAATTGAATGTGTAGTTATATATGTATGTATATAACTTGACTTTAAATTGGATTTTAAATATAATTTGAATTTGAATGTAAATTAGTTTTGAAATTCAAAGGTAGATATTTTAAAATATTTGGATTCAAAATACATGTATAAGCTTTTATTTATACATATACAATTGATTTTATTTCTTTGAAAAAAGTAATTTATAAATAGAAAAGTATTTAAGTAAATAAAGAAAAGCTTTTATCTACATTTAAAATAAATATAAATTTATCAAAAGGACATGTGTAAATCTATAAAAGCTTGTTATAACAAATGTAAACAAATTAACACATATAAAGACAAGTGTCCATCTTTTAAATTTCTATTTTCTTTTATTTTTAAGAAATTATTTCAGCCTATACAAACATTGTTCCTTATCCTTGTTTCTTTTCTGTTCTTCATTCCAAAAGCTAAGAAAACTGAATAAAATTCTCCTCTCAAAACAATCAGTAAATTTACTTTCCTCTCAACCAAAATCCTCTCAAATACAATCTAGAATCATTTCTTCAACCTGCACTTGTAAATCTGAAAACAAAAGGCCTGTTTCCTTATTCAAATCTGGAACATGCAAAACAATTTCAAAAATAAGATCAAAGCCTGCAAATTTTCTTCTGTCTGAAATCAACAGCAAGTAATCAAATAAATCAAACTCAACAACCTGTCTCCAGTTTTTAGCCTGAGCATGGTTTCAAACTTAAACATCCAATGGCAAGTCAACAATCTTAATATCAGCAACTTCGGTTACTTTCAAATCTTCAACATATATCAACCTGAGATCAAACTGGCAACCAAATCAATTCAACGAATTCAGATTTAATTCAATAGTAAGAAGATCAAGTGCAAGTTCCAGATTTAAGAAAAAAACTGTCCTCTGTTTCTTATTTCAGGTGAGTAACATCTGTTTTAAAAATCTTAATTTTATAAAAATCTGGTTGCATGTTAAATTCTGGAATAAAAAAAAATGTTCTGTGTGATTTTATATAAGTAGAATATATATATAAATGGATGTATAGATGTGTGTTTGTCTGTGCATGTTTGGATTTGTCTGTGTTCCTCAGTTCTAGTTTTCCAGAGAGTAAACTTAACCTCTGAAACTTAGTTTAAACCTGATGTTATAAATTGCCTTATGGAAATTGTATATTATCTGTTCTAATCTATGTATTTATGCTCTGAAATCATGTTGATATGAAAGTATATAAACATGCATGCCTGTAAACCTGTATATGTCTCTGTAACTATCTCTGTTATAAACTCAGAGACAAGATTTTGAAGAAAAACCTTATTCTCTTTATCCATTTTTCTTTTAGTTTCAGTTTTCTAACAATATATGTTTGTTTAAAGATAAACTATGATTTAAAGTTATTTCTAAGCATAATAAGTTTGTATATTTCTGGAAAAAGAAATAAGACAGTAGAAAATCTAAAACATGTTAAATTCAAACATCACGATTTTCTGAATTTCCTATTTAATTTAAATCACCTTTGGAAAGCATGAATCTTAAAAGTAAAATGATGATTTTTAGTGTTGTATAAATTGAGTTTTCGCGAGTTGAACGGAAATTGTATTTTCGTCAATTTCTGGCGATTGGGGAAGCGATGGACATCGTGATCGTTGCTGGAGGAGGATGGTGAGATGGGGATCACGGGAAAAATGGGCTGAGATTTTATAGTTCACCGTGGTGGTGAATCAACGGTGATTTAGGGTTTTATAGCCTGTTCTTGCCGATGTTGTTTTCGAGAACAATTCATCGTCGTGGAAAGACCGGACATGATCGGAGGTGGGGGAAATGGTAGAGGGTTGTCAGTCGAAGCCTTTGGCGATAGGACGTGGTTTCTGATGGCCTGTGGTGGTAGAACAAGGAGTGAGAAGGCAGTGGTTTTGGTTCCTGTGGTGTTCGTTTTTGCTCGAAA
Organism: Allium fistulosum; assembly: GCA_030737815.1. NCBI lineage: Eukaryota > Viridiplantae > Streptophyta > Magnoliopsida > Asparagales > Amaryllidaceae > Allium > Allium fistulosum. Next base: position 1,294,591 of record JASFAW010000025.1, read on the forward strand.
TTCGATTGTGGGGTTGGTTTAAGTTACTGGTGATCGAGATCGTGAAGGGTAGTCGTAGATGATATCCCGGCGTTGGCGTCGATGATCGAAGGCGAGCGAGTCGCCTGTGCACGTGCACACATGGTATCTGTCTGGGTTGAGATTGGGGAAAAAGTAGACGTTCTCGAGTAAGTTGATGGTTGGCTCGAAGCCATTCTCGTAAAATCAGGGTGCTGGCTCGGGAATTCGAAGGGAAGTCTCGCGTGGGTTTAAACAGTTTGTAAAATCTTTAATATATCAAAGTTTAAAACAAAAGGAAAGAAACTCGAAGTTGGTCTCGGGAAAATTGGGTTTTTTCTTGGGTAATATGATGTTTGGCTCGGGTAATCTGTGATGTTGCAGTTTTAAATCTGACAGGAGTTTTAAAATTTAAACTGAGTTTAAAAAAGTTTGAAACAAGATTTAAACAAAGTTTTAAAGCAAATTTAAAGTATGGTTTCAAATCTAATTTGAATTATAATTTGAAATAAATTACTTAAGGTAATTAATTAAATAAGTTTGATAAGTAAATTGATTTATTTAATTAATTTAAGAAAATCACTGGGTGATTTAATAATTACTTAAAGGTAATTAGTGGAAGTATAAATTACTTAGAAAAGTAATTAAAGATAATTAGTGGATGTAATTAACTAAAGATGGTTAATAAAAGTAATTTGAGTTAATTATTTTAAATAATTAATTAAGGGATTAATTAAAGAATAATTAATTAAGGAGTAATTAATTTATGTTATGAAGTGATTAAGGGAAGTTAATTACTAGATGAGATTAATCAAAGGTGATTAATAAATGTGGTTTAATTTAAGATTAATTATTAAATGTAATTAAATTTAAATAGGATAATTAATTAAGGTTTAATTAATTAAAGGAAAGTGATTAATAGTTAATTGATTTCTATAATTAACTAAAGAATAATTACTTAATGTAATTAATTTAAATGAAGTAATTAATTAAAAGAAGTAATTAAGGATCATTAATTAATATAATTAATGATGTAATTAAAGTTTGATTAATTAAGATTAATTAATCAATAATAAGTAATTAAAGAGTAATTAATTAATTGTAATTAATTAAGGATTAATGTAATTAATATAGTTAATAAACTAATGAAGTAATTAAAGATTAATTACTGTAATGGTTTAAGATAATTAATTTGTAAAATTAATTAAGGATTAATTACTTAAAGTAATTAAAGTATAATTAATCAGGAATGATTAATTAAGTTTGATATTTAGAGTATGATTAATTAATTGGTTTAATTAATGATTAAGTAAGAAGGATTTATAGAATGAAGTAATTAATTTAATTCACTTTAAATTAATTAGAGATGATATAAATCATTACTTATGATTCTATGAATGAGTGATAGTATTGAATACTTGGCATTGATTGATATCTCTAATGAGATATATGCTGTATGATATGGATGTTAGTTGAATTGTATGGATTATCTGATAATGTTGATTATCTGTTGTGAATTATCTTTCTTTGTGTATAAAGATAATGAATTAAATTCTTTTAACCTTAAAACAACTTGGCCCTTAAAAGATACGTTTTGGATTTCGATGAGACCGGGATCGGGTTTCCGTATACCGGATTTCCAGGTCTGGAGACCCGAATACCACATCGATCCAAATTAACGATAGGTCGTGAATCTCAAGTGAAGATGAAGATTCAGAGTGCAAGGGTTATTGTCGTTAACTCTGAGGGTGATTCCAAAACGAGTGTAACGAGATAATGCCTTCGGTTTCGTTCGAACCCGGAACGAACTTGTATGGATTGAATGCTTTCAGCACATCGTCAGGCGGACGATGAGCATTCTAAGTGATATGTTCTGATTAAAGGTAAATCGTAACCTCAAGCCTCATCAACCGGGAATGGCTAAAACAGGGGAGGTGCAGCAAGGCTTCGTGGGTAGCACCCACTGAGAGCAAGATAGATCCCTGTCTAGAGGTCCCTTTTCTTTTATTCGGCTTAGTGTGTGGTTGGTCGCGCCAACTACGGGATTATCTTGTTCGGGATTATCCAGTAAGGGATAGTTCCGGCTTTGTGTTGCAGGGGAGCGGGCGTACTCCTCGGTACGGTGATCTAGGCCACGTACTGTGACGGGCGGTACCCCAGTAGCCCTGCCATTGTATGGAATCCAAACTCCAATAAGTGCCGTACGTATTAGTTGTGCCCAACTATGTTGGAATGTGAGATGTAAGCATTTCAGCTATTTCTATATTTTACTTGAAAACCTTAGACCCTATTATAATAAAATCAGATTTCCTATCAAATGTTTTGGTTAGCGTAAGGTAAAAACTTACCCATGTTTATTTGTGGGGAGTCTTACGTGATACCTTTTCTTTCTAAAGGTTTTGAAGTTAAGCAAGTTTAACCTGTTACTCACACCAGACCCATGTCTGACCCAAGTTGTTTATTTCTGTTTTATAAACTCTTGGGTACTCAAATTTTTACGAGTAGCCAAGGGATTCAGGTTTAGCTTTGACGAATTGTGGAGGAGCAATGGAGCAGGAGGCTTCAGCGTTGTAGATATATATAGTAGTTCCGCTGTGTCTGTATCTCTGTAGTGTATTGAGTTGTAATGTCTAGACAGATGTTTATAACTGTCTAGTAAGTGATGTATATGCTGTGTAACTCTGTAAAGTGTTGTATACTATGTAATAGTTTATGTTATTAATATAATTTATTCGTTCCGCTGTGAGATCGTTGTTGTTGTTTCTTTCTTTCTTCTCTTCTTTTCTATTTTCTACCCCTTTCTTTCTTCATAATGATCCGACTTTCTGTGGAGAAAAAGTCGGGTTATTACAGTTGGTATCAGAGCATAGGTTGAGCGAATGCCTAAGCTTTTGGTTAAGTGAATATCAGAACACTAGGTTGAGTGAATACCTAGGTTCGGAAGGATTGTTCATTAGAGATAGGATCTGTAGCAACCTGTTTGAGTCTGAGTATATATATACGAGAGCGCGTATTTGTTAGTTATATAAAATGGTTTTATATTGTGTTAATTGATCGGTTGGGTGGTATATGGATTCTGGTCAATACGAGTAGCTAACGTTATTGATAGGGATCTCTAAACACTTGGACCAGGCCAATGGACACAATATTGTTTTAAAGAGGTAGATGAAATAATTCTACCCAGATATAATTTCTATATAAACAGTATCATTTTAAATGTATATGGTATTAGTAATGATTGGTTGAGATGATAATAATTTATCATCTAGGATTAGGAGTCTGAGTGTTGAGGTTGGAAGTGTATCTGTCGAGACCGTAGACCTAATACCGTCTCGAGTGAACTTTGCAATTGTGAGGATTTCATCGATCTTTGAAGAAAACCTGTTAAGGTTCGGAGTTCATCTTTGAAGTTTGGATGGGTAGAGTTGGATCTGTCGGAGAACAGAAGCGAGTGATGGTATCTCAGGTAATAGTAGCTGTGTGATAAGATGCAGTGACCATGGATGTTCCCGAAGATGTTTTCTTTGGAACAAGTTAATGAAGTGTGTCTGCTTCGGTATTGTGGCTGAGTTCAGCATGGTGATTCTGTTTGGTTTGAAGTTCGAGTTTCTCGAAAAGCTTTGGATTAGAAGTCTTTGGCATCTGTGGCAGCAGTGCAGCTCGGGAGTATTCTTTGTGTTGGCAGGAAATTTTCTGACTGAGCATTTTTTTCTGAAGTGGAGTTCAGAAGCAGCAAAGTGGATCCATTTCTTCAATGAATTGGATAAATAAGCGTAAGCTGTTCTAATTGGTAAAGAGAGAACAGTTTCTTTTCATTTGGCTGAGTGGATCGCAAAAGTGACTTGCGATTGTTGAGTGTTCTCTTGAGTTACCTGAAATTTTCTGGGATGTGTTGTCCAGTTTGTGCTTGTGTTCTTCATCAGCATTCTACTCCAGATCAGAGTTGAGAAGTAGAAGCAGTTTGGGATTGAATCTCTGGATAGGAGAAGTAAGTTTGGAATCTACGGATATTTGGTAGTAGAGTTGTGTTTTGGATTATGGGTAGATAATGAGAGGATCATTCTGTTGAGTTGTTTTTGGTTCTATCTGTTTCTAGAAGCATCAACGAAGGTTGAGCTGATCAGGAAGGATGTAGTTAGCCCAGGATTGTCTGAAGGATTTTGTGGATAAGAGATGAAGAGGAATTTTGAATTCAAAGTCGGAGACTTCGTTGTTGTTAAAGTTTTCTTTGGTAAAGGGAGCTATAAGATTGGGTAAGTCTCGGAAGTTAGTTCCGAGTTATATTGGATCTTTTCGGTGTTCTAATTTGGATAAGTGCTTTGATCTACTGAATTTAATTGTCAGTTTGGATGACTAGAATTCAATGCATTTTAAGTATCTCTGAGGGAGTACGTGTTTGATCTATCTCTGGTTTTGGAACCAGCAGTTCTGGAGGAATTGGTTGTTGAGTCAGACTCGTCTGTAGTCTGATATTCTGTTTAGTTTTGTAGATCTAGATAAGTAGGAGCTCTATAGCTTAGTAGTATTGGTTGTTTGGATTGTTTGTAGAGCGAGTATCCCGATATATATATACTTGGGGAAACTCGAGGAAATTCTATTCAGAATTTTTCGCTGGATAGTTAGAATTATTTGTTTGGATGATTGGTTGCTATGATTGTTAGCATATGGATGATAATATATGCTTGTGATTTAAATAGATTATTAAATTACCTTTGTTTTAAATTTCAGGGACAAAATTATTTTAAGGGGGGAGGAATGTGATATCCCGGGATTTATGGACAATATCAATTTAATAATCTGTTTAAATAATTAAATTGATTTGTTAATCTTTGATAATAAAATTTTGAATTGGTTAATAATCTAATTAAATAATATTTAATTGGTGAATTTTATCTTTTATAAGTTAATAAAATGATTTCTATCTATAATATATATATGAGTATATATTGTAAATAGATTGCCTTTGATTTGAAAGTTAATAAATAAATAAATTCTTGCTTTTCTAATATATATATATTGATAGTTTGGAGATTTGGATTTATTTAATATTAGCTTTTCAAAGTTATTTAAACAAAATATCTATATGGTTTTAAATAAAGATTAATAGTAAGGTTAATTTATTTTCTTTTTAAATATTGTTAATAAATATGATTTAAGAATATATATATATATAAGTTTAAAATATAATTTGTATATGATATGCTAATTCATTTAGTAATAGTAGTAATCTATAATCTCTTTTATGAATTATTTTAAAATAGATAAATTATTATGTTAAACAATATTTTTAATATATTGTTATATATAGAAATAAATAGATTTTAATAGAATGGTTATTTCAAATTGAATGTGTAGTTATATATGTATGTATATAACTTGACTTTAAATTGGATTTTAAATATAATTTGAATTTGAATGTAAATTAGTTTTGAAATTCAAAGGTAGATATTTTAAAATATTTGGATTCAAAATACATGTATAAGCTTTTATTTATACATATACAATTGATTTTATTTCTTTTAAAAAAGTAATTTATAAATAGAAAAGTATTTAAGTAAATAAAGAAAAGCTTTTATCTACATTTAAAATAAATATAAATTTATCAAAAGGACATGTGTAAATCTATAAAAGCTTGTTATAACAAATGTAAACAAATTAACACATATAAAGACAAGTGTCCATCTTTTAAATTTCTATTTTCTTTTATTTTTAAGAAATTATTTCAGCCTATACAAACATTGTTCCTTATCCTTGTTTCTTTTCTGATCTTCATTCCAAAAGCTAAGAAAACTAAATAAAATTCTCCTCTCAAAACAATCAGTAAATTTACTTTCCTCTCAACCAAAATCCTCTCAAATACAATCTAGAATCATTTCTTCAACCTGCACTTGTAAATCTGAAAACAAAAGGCCTGTTTCCTTATTCAAATCTGGAACATGCAAAACAATTTCAAAAATAAGATCAAAGCCTGCAAATTTTCTTCTGTCTGAAATCAACAGCAAGTAATCAAATAAATCAAACTCAACAACCTGTCTCCAGTTTTTAGCCTGAGCATGGTTTCAAACTTAAACATCCAATGGCAAGTCAACAATCTTAATATCAGCAACTTCGGTTACTTTCAAATCTTCAACATATATCAACCTGAGATCAAACTGGCAACCAAATCAATTCAACGAATTCAGATTTAATTCAATAGTAAGAAGATCAAGTGCAAGTTCCAGATTTAAAAAAAAACTGTCCTCTGTTTCTTATTTCAGGTGAGTAACATCTGTTTTAAAAATCTTAATTTTGTAAAAATCTGGTTGCATGTTAAATTCTGGAATATAAAAAAAATGTTCTGTGTGATTTTATATAAGTAGAATATATATATAAATGGATGTATAGATGTGTGTTTGTCTGTGCATGTTTGGATTTGTCTGTGTTCCTCAGTTCTAGTTTTCCAAAGAGTAAACTTAACCTCTGAAACTTAGTTTCAACCTGATGTTATAAATTGCCTTATGGAAATTGTATATTATCTGTTCTAATCTATGTATTTATGCTCTGAAATCATGTTGATATGAAAGTATATAAACATGCATGCCTGTAAACCTGTATATGTCTCTGTAACTATCTCTGTTATAAACTCAGAGACAAGATTTTGAAGAAAAACCTTATTCTCTTTATCCATTTTTCTTTTAGTTTCAGTTTTCTAACAATATATGTTTGTTTAAAGATAAACTATGATTTAAAGTTATTTCTAAGCATAATAAGTTTGTATATTTCTGGAAAAAGAAATAAGACAGTAGAAAATCTAAAACATGTTAAATTCAAACATCACGATTTTCTGAATTTCCTATTTAATTTAAATCACCTTTGGAAAGCATGAATCTTAAAAGTAAAATGATGATTTTTAGTGTTGTATAAATTGAGTTTTCGCGAGTTGAACGGAAATTGTATTTTCGTCAATTTCTGGCGATTGGGGAAGCGATGGACATCGTGATCGTTGCTGGAGGAGGATGGTGAGATGGGGATCACGGGAAAAATGGGCTGAGATTTTATAGTTCACCGTGGTGGTGAATCAACGGTGATTTAGGGTTTTATAGCCTGTTCTTGCCGATGTTGTTTTCGAGAACAATTCGTCGTCGTGGAAAGACCGGACATGATCGGAGGTGGGGGAAATGGTAGAGGGTTGTCAGTCGAAGCCTTTGGCGATAGGACGTGGTTTCTGATGGCCTGTGGTGGTAGAACAAGGAGTGAGAAGGCAGTGGTTTTGGTTCCTGTGGTGTTCGTTTTTGCTCGAAATTCGATTGTGGGGTTGGTTCAAGTTACTGGTGATCGAGATCGTGAAGGGTAGTCGTAGATGATATCCCGGCGTTGGCGTCGATGATCGAAGGCGAGCGAGTCGCCTGTGCACGTGCACACATGGTATCTGTCTGGGTTGAGATTGGGGAAAAAGTAGACGTTCTCGAGTAAGTTGATGGTTGGCTCGAAGCCATTCTCGTAAAATCAGGGTGCTGGCTCGGGAATTCGAAGGGAAGTCTCGCGTGGGTTTAAACAGTTTGTAAAATCTTTAATATATCAAAGTTTAAAACAAAAGGAAAGAAACTCGAAGTTGGTCTCGGGAAAATTGGGTTTTTTCTTGGGTAATATGATGTTTGGCTCGGGTAATCTGTGATGTTGCAGTTTTAAATCTGACAGGAGTTTTAAAATTTAAACTGAGTTTAAAAAAGTTTGAAACAAGATTTAAACAAAGTTTTAAAGCAAATTTAAAGTATGGTTTCAAATCTAATTTGAATTATAATTTGAAATAAATTACTTAAGGTAATTAATTAAATAAGTTTGATAAGTAAATTGATTTATTTAATTAATTTAAGAAAATCACTGGGTGATTTAATAATTACTTAAAGGTAATTAGTGGAAGTATAAATTACTTAGAAAAGTAATTAAAGATAATTAGTGGATGTAATTAACTAAAGATGGTTAATAAAAGTAATTTGAGTTAATTATTTTAAATAATTAATTAAGGGATTAATTAAAGAATAATTAATTAAGGAGTAATTAATTTATGTTATGAAGTGATTAAGGGAAGTTAATTACTAGATGAGATTAATCAAAGGTGATTAATAAATGTGGTTTAATTTAAGATTAATTATTAAATGTAATTAAATTTAAATAGGATAATTAATTAAGGTTTAATTAATTAAAGGAAAGTGATTAATAGTTAATTGATTTCTATAATTAACTAAAGAATAATTACTTAATGTAATTAATTTAAATGAAGTAATTAATTAAAAGAAGTAATTAAGGATCATTAATTAATATAATTAATGATGTAATTAAAGTTTGATTAATTAAGATTAATTAATCAATAATAAGTAATTAAAGAGTAATTAATTAATTGTAATTAATTAAGGATTAATGTAATTAATATAGTTAATAAACTAATGAAGTAATTAAAGATTAATTACTGTAATGGTTTAAGATAATTAATTTGTAAAATTAATTAAGGATTAATTACTTAAAGTAATTAAAGTATAATTAATCAGGAATGATTAATTAAGTTTGATATTTAGAGTATGATTAATTAATTGGTTTAATTAATGATTAAGTAAGAAGGATTTATAGAATGAAGTAATTAATTTAATTCACTTTAAATTAATTAGAGATGATATAAATCATTACTTATGATTCTATGAATGAGTGATAGTATTGAATACTTGGCATTGATTGATATCTCTAATGAGATATATGCTGTATGATATGGATGTTAGTTGAATTGTATGGATTATCTGATAATGTTGATTATCTGTTGTGAATTATCTTTCTTTGTGTATAAAGATAATGAATTAAATTGTTTTAACCTTAAAACAACTTGGCCCTTAAAAGATACGTTTTGGATTTCGATGAGACCGGGATCGGGTTTCCGTATACCGGATTTCCAGGTCTGGAGACCCGAATACCACATCGATCCAAATTAACGATAGGTCGTGAATCTCAAGTGAAGATGAAGATTCAGAGTGCAAGGGTTATTGTCGTTAACTCTGAGGGTGATTCCAAAACGAGTGTAACGAGATAATGCCTTCGGTTTCGTTCGAACCCGGAACGAACTTGTATGGATTGAATGCTTTCAGCACATCGTCAGGCGGACGATGAGCATTCTAAGTGATATGTTCTGATTAAAGGTAAATCGTAACCTCAAGCCTCATCAACCGGGAATGGCTAAAACAGGGGAGGTGCAGCAAGGCTTCGTGGGTAGCACCCACTGAGAGCAAGATAGATCCCTGTCTAGAGGTCCCTTTTCTTTTATTCGGCTTAGTGTGTGGTTGGTCGCGCCAACTACGGGATTATCTTGTTCGGGATTATCCAGTAAGGGATAGTTCCGGCTTTGTGTTGCAGGGGAGCGGGCGTACTCCTCGGTACGGTGATCTAGGCCACGTACTGTGACGGGCGGTACCCCAGTAGCCCTGCCATTGTATGGAATCCAAACTCCAATAAGTGCCGTACGTATTAGTTGTGCCCAACTATGTTGGAATGTGAGATGTAAGCATTTCAGCTATTTCTATATTTTACTTGAAAACCTTAGACCCTATTATAATAAAATCAGATTTCCTATCAAATGTTTTGGTTAGCGTAAGGTAAAAACTTACCCATGTTTATTTGTGGGGAGTCTTACGTGATACCTTTTCTTTCTAAAGGTTTTGAAGTTAAGCAAGTTTAACCTGTTACTCACACCAGACCCATGTCTGACCCAAGTTGTTTATTTCTGTTTTATAAACTCTTGGGTACTCAAATTTTTACGAGTAGCCAAGGGATTCAGGTTTAGCTTTGACGAATTGTGGAGGAGCAATGGAGCAGGAGGCTTCAGCGTTGTAGATATATATAGTAGTTCCGCTGTGTCTGTATCTCTGTAGTGTATTGAGTTGTAATGTCTAGACAGATGTTTATAACTGTCTAGTAAGTGATGTATATGCTGTGTAACTCTGTAAAGTGTTGTATACTATGTAATAGTTTATGTTATTAATATAATTTATTCGTTCCGCTGTGAGATCGTTGTTGTTGTTTCTTTCTTTCTTCTCTTCTTTTCTATTTTCTACCCCTTTCTTTCTTCATAATGATCCGACTTTCTGTGGAGAAAAAGTCGGGTTATTACAGTTGGTATCAGAGCATAGGTTGAGCGAATGCCTAAGCTTTTGGTTAAGTGAATATCAGAACACTAGGTTGAGTGAATACCTAGGTTCGGAAGGATTGTTCATTAGAGATAGGATCTGTAGCAACCTGTTTGAGTCTGAGTATATATATACGAGAGCGCGTATTTGTTAGTTATATAAAATGGTTTTATATTGTGTTAATTGATCGGTTGGGTGGTATATGGATTCTGGTCAATACGAGTAGCTAACGTTATTGATAGGGATCTCTAAACACTTGGACCAGGCCAATGGACACAATATTGTTTTAAAGAGGTAGATGAAATAATTCTACCCAGATATAATTTCTATATAAACAATATCATTTTAAATGTATATGGTATTAGTAATGATTGGTTGAGATGATAATAATTTATCATCTAGGATTAGGAGTCTGAGTGTTGAGGTTGGAAGTGTATCTGTCGAGACTGTAGACCTAATACCGTCTCGAGTGAACTTTGCAATTGTGAGGATTTCATCGATCTTTGAAGAAAACCTGTTAAGGTTCGGAGTTCATCTTTGAAGTTTGGATGGGTAGAGTTGGATCTGTCGGAGAACAGAAGCGAGTGATGGTATCTCAGGTAATAGTAGCTGTGTGATAAGATGCAGTGACCATGGATGTTCCCGAAGATGTTTTCTTTGGAACAAGTTAATGAAGTGTGTCTGCTTCGGTATTGTGGCTGAGTTCAGCATGGTGATTCTGTTTGGTTTGAAGTTCGAGTTTCTCGAAAAGCTTTGGATTAGAAGTCTTTGGCATCTGTGGCAGCAGTGCAGCTCGGGAGTATTCTTTGTGTTGGCAGGAAATTTTCTGACTGAGCATTTTTTTCTGAAGTGGAGTTCAGAAGCAGCAAAGTGGATCCATTTCTTCAATGAATTGGATAAATAAGCGTAAGCTGTTCTAATTGGTAAAGAGAGAACAGTTTCTTTTCATTTGGCTGAGTGGATCGCAAAAGTGACTTGCGATTGTTGAGTGTTCTCTTGAGTTACCTGAGATTTTCTGGGATGTGTTGTCCAGTTTGTGCTTGTGTTCTTCATCAGCATTCTACTCCAGATCAGAGTTGAGAAGTAGAAGCAGTTTGGGATTGAATCTCTGGATAGGAGAAGTAAGTTTGGAATCTACGGATATTTGGTAGTAGAGTTGTGTTTTGGATTATGGGTAGATAATGAGAGGATCATTCTGTTGAGTTGTTTTTGGTTCTATCTGTTTCTAGAAGCATCAGCGAAGGTTGAGCTGATCAGGAAGGATGTAGTTAGCCCAGGATTGTCTGAAGGATTTTGTGGATAAGAGATGAAGAGGAATTTTGAATTCAAAGTCGGAGACTTCGTTGTTGTTAAAGTTTTCTTTGGTAAAGGGAGCTATAAGATTGGGTAAGTCTCGGAAGTTAGTTCCGAGTTATATTGGATCTTTTCGGTGTTCTAATTTGGATAAGTGCTTTGATCTACTGAATTTAATTGTCAGTTTGGATGACTAGAATTCAATGCATTTTAAGTATCTCTGAGGGAGTACGTGTTTGATCTATCTCTGGTTTTGGAACCAGCAGTTCTGGAGGAATTGGTTGTTGAGTCAGACTCGTCTGTAGTCTGATATTCTGTTTAGTTTTGTAGATCTAGATAAGTAGGAGCTCTATAGCTTAGTAGTATTGGTTGTTTGGATTGTTTGTAGAGCGAGTATCCCGATATATATATACTTGGGGAAACTCGAGGAAATTCTATTCAGAATTTTTCGCTGGATAGTTAGAATTATTTGTTTGGATGATTGGTTGCTATGATTGTTAGCATATGGATGATAATATATGCTTGTGATTTAAATAGATTATTAAATTACCTTTGTTTTAAATTTCGGGGACAAAATTATTTTAAGGGGGGAGGAATGTGATATCCCGGGATTTATGGACAATATCAATTTAATAATCTGTTTAAATAATTAAATTGATTTGTTAATCTTTGATAATAAAATTTTGAATTGGTTAATAATCTAATTAAATAATATTTAATTGGTGAATTTTATCTTTTATAAGTTAATAAAATGATTTCTATCTATAATATATATATGAGTATATATTGTAAATAGATTGCCTTTGATTTGAAAGTTAATAAATAAATAAATTCTTGCTTTTCTAATATATATATATTGATAGTTTGGAGATTTGGATTTATTTAATATTAGCTTTTCAAAGTTATTTAAACAAAATATCTATATGGTTTTAAATAAAGATTAATAGTAAGGTTAATTTATTTTCTTTTTAAATATTGTTAATAAATATGATTTAAGAATATATATATATATAAGTTTAAAATATAATTTGTATATGATATGCTAATTCATTTAGTAATAGTAGTAATCTATAATCTCTTTTATGAATTATTTTAAAATAGATAAATTATTATGTTAAACAATATTTTTAATATATTGTTATATATAGAAATAAATAGATTTTAATAGAATGGTTATTTCAAATTGAATGTGTAGTTATATATGTATGTATATAACTTGACTTTAAATTGGATTTTAAATATAATTTGAATTTGAATGTAAATTAGTTTTGAAATTCAAAGGTAGATATTTTAAAATATTTGGATTCAAAATACATGTATAAGCTTTTATTTATACATATACAATTGATTTTATTTCTTTTAAAAAAGTAATTTATAAATAGAAAAGTATTTAAGTAAATAAAGAAAAGCTTTTATCTACATTTAAAATAAATATAAATTTATCAAAAGGACATGTGTAAATCTATAAAAGCTTGTTATAACAAATGTAAACAAATTAACACATATAAAGACAAGTGTCCATCTTTTAAATTTCTATTTTCTTTTATTTTTAAGAAATTATTTCAGCCTATACAAACATTGTTCCTTATCCTTGTTTCTTTTCTGATCTTCATTCCAAAAGCTAAGAAAACTGAATAAAATTCTCCTCTCAAAACAATCAGTAAATTTACTTTCCTCTCAACCAAAATCCTCTCAAATACAATCTAGAATCATTTCTTCAACCTGCACTTGTAAATCTGAAAACAAAAGGCCTGTTTCCTTATTCAAATCTGGAACATGCAAAACAATTTCAAAAATAAGATCAAAGCCTGCAAATTTTCTTCTGTCTGAAATCAACAGGAAGTAATCAAATAAATCAAACTCAACAACCTGTCTCCAGTTTTTAGCCTGAGCATGGTTTCAAACTTAAACATCCAATGGCAAGTCAACAATCTTAATATCAGCAACTTCGGTTACTTTCAAATCTTCAACATATATCAACCTGAGATCAAACTGGCAACCAAATCAATTCAACGAATTCAGATTTAATTCAATAGTAAGAAGATCAAGTGCAAGTTCCAGATTTAAGAAAAAAACTGTCCTCTGTTTCTTATTTCAGGTGAGTAACATCTGTTTTAAAAATCTTAATTTTATAAAAATCTGGTTGCATGTTAAATTCTGGAATAAAAAAAAATGTTCTGTGTGATTTTATATAAGTAGAATATATATATAAATGGATGTATAGATGTGTGTTTGTCTGTGCAAGTTTGGATTTGTCTGTGTTCCTCAGTTCTAGTTTTCCAGAGAGTAAACTTAACCTCTGAAACTTAGTTTAAACCTGATGTTATAAATTGCCTTATGGAAATTGTATATTATCTGTTCTAATCTATGTATTTATGCTCTGAAATCATGTTGATATGAAAGTATATAAACATGCATGCCTGTAAACCTGTATATGTCTCTATAACTATCTCTGTTATAAACTCAGAGACAAGATTTTGAAGAAAAACCTTATTCTCTTTATCCATTTTTCTTTTAGTTTCAGTTTTCTAACAATATATGTTTGTTTAAAGATAAACTATGATTTAAAGTTATTTCTAAGCATAATAAGTTTGTATATTTCTGGAAAAAGAAATAAGACAGTAGAAAATCTAAAACATGTTAAATTCAAACATCACGATTTTCTGAATTTCCTATTTAATTTAAATCACCTTTGGAAAGCATGAATCTTAAAAGTAAAATGATGATTTTTAGTGTTGTATAAATTGAGTTTTCGCGAGTTGAACGGAAATTGTATTTTCGTCAATTTCTGGCGATTGGGGAAGCGATGGACATCGTGATCGTTGCTGGAGGAGGATGGTGAGATGGGGATCACGGGAAAAATGGGCTGAGATTTTATAGTTCACCGTGGTGGTGAATCAACGGTGATTTAGGGTTTTATAGCCTGTTCTTGCCGATGTTGTTTTCGAGAACAATTCATCGTCGTGGAAAGACCGGACATGATCGGAGGTGGGGGAAATGGTAGAGGGTTGTCAGTCGAAGCCTTTGGCGATAGGACGTGGTTTCTGATGGCCTGTGGTGGTAGAACAAGGAGTGAGAAGGCAGTGGTTTTGGTTCCTATGGTGTTCGTTTTTGCTCGAAATTCGATTGTGGGGTTGGTTCAAGTTACTGGTGATCGAGATCGTGAAGGGTAGTCGTAGATGATATCCCGGCGTTGGCGTCGATGATCGAAGGCGAGCGAGTCGCCTGTGCACGTGCACACATGGTATCTGTCTGGGTTGAGATTGGGGAAAAAGTAGACGTTCTCGAGTAAGTTGATGGTTGGCTCGAAGCCATTCTCGTAAAATCAGGGTGCTGGCTCGGGAATTCGAAGGGAAGTCTCGCGTGGGTTTAAACAGTTTGTAAAATCTTTAATATATCAAAGTTTAAAACAAAAGGAAAGAAACTCGAAGTTGGTCTCGGGAAAATTGGGTTTTTTCTTGGGTAATATGATGTTTGGCTCGGGTAATCTGTGATGTTGCAGTTTTAAATCTGACAGGAGTTTTAAAATTTAAACTGAGTTTAAAAAAGTTTGAAACAAGATTTAAACAAAGTTTTAAAGCAAATTTAAAGTATGGTTTCAAATCTAATTTGAATTATAATTTGAAATAAATTACTTAAGGTAATTAATTAAATAAGTTTGATAAGTAAATTGATTTATTTAATTAATTTAAGAAAATCACTGGGTGATTTAATAATTACTTAAAGGTAATTAGTGGAAGTATAAATTACTTAGAAAAGTAATTAAAGATAATTAGTGGATGTAATTAACTAAAGATGGTTAATAAAAGTAATTTGAGTTAATTATTTTAAATAATTAATTAAGGGATTAATTAAAGAATAATTAATTAAGGAGTAATTAATTTATGTTATGAAGTGATTAAGGGAAGTTAATTACTAGATGAGATTAATCAAAGGTGATTAATAAATGTGGTTTAATTTAAGATTAATTATTAAATGTAATTAAATTTAAATAGGATAATTAATTAAGGTTTAATTAATTAAAGGAAAGTGATTAATAGTTAATTGATTTCTATAATTAACTAAAGAATAATTACTTAATGTAATTAATTTAAATGAAGTAATTAATTAAAAGAAGTAATTAAGGATCATTAATTAATATAATTAATGATGTAATTAAAGTTTGATTAATTAAGATTAATTAATCAATAATAAGTAATTAAAGAGTAATTAATTAATTGTAATTAATTAAGGATTAATGTAATTAATATAGTTAATAAACTAATGAAGTAATTAAAGATTAATTACTGTAATGGTTTAAGATAATTAATTTGTAAAATTAATTAAGGATTAATTACTTAAAGTAATTAAAGTATAATTAATCAGGAATGATTAATTAAGTTTGATATTTAGAGTATGATTAATTAATTGGTTTAATTAATGATTAAGTAAGAAGGATTTATAGAATGAAGTAATTAATTTAATTCACTTTAAATTAATTAGAGATGATATAAATCATTACTTATGATTCTATGAATGAGTGATAGTATTGAATACTTGGCATTGATTGATATCTCTAATGAGATATATGCTGTATGATATGGATGTTAGTTGAATTGTATGGATTATCTGATAATGTTGATTATCTGTTGTGAATTATCTTTCTTTGTGTATAAAGATAATGAATTAAATTCTTTTAACCTTAAAACAACTTGGCCCTTAAAAGATACGTTTTGGATTTCGATGAGACCGGGATCGGGTTTCCGTATACCGGATTTCCAGGTCTGGAGACCCGAATACCACATCGATCCAAATTAACGATAGGTCGTGAATCTCAAGTGAAGATGAAGATTCAGAGTGCAAGGGTTATTGTCGTTAACTCTGAGGGTGATTCCAAAACGAGTGTAACGAGATAATGCCTTCGGTTTCGTTCGAACCCGGAACGAACTTGTATGGATTGAATGCTTTCAGCACATCGTCAGGCGGACGATGAGCATTCTAAGTGATATGTTCTGATTAAAGGTAAATCGTAACCTCAAGCCTCATCAACCGGGAATGGCTAAAACAGGGGAGGTGCAGCAAGGCTTCGTGGGTAGCACCCACTGAGAGCAAGATAGATCCCTGTCTAGAGGTCCCTTTTCTTTTATTCGGCTTAGTGTGTGGTTGGTCGCGCCAACTACGGGATTATCTTGTTCGGGATTATCCAGTAAGGGATAGTTCCGGCTTTGTGTTGCAGGGGAGCGGGCGTACTCCTCGGTACGGTGATCTAGGCCACGTACTGTGACGGGCGGTACCCAGTAGCCCTGCCATTGTATGGAATCCAAACTCCAATAAGTGCCGTACGTATTAGTTGTGCCCAACTATGTTGGAATGTGAGATGTAAGCATTTCAGCTATTTCTATATTTTACTTGAAAACCTTAGACCCTATTATAATAAAATCAGATTTCCTATCAAATGTTTTGGTTAGCGTAAGGTAAAAACTTACCCATGTTTATTTGTGGGGAGTCTTACGTGATACCTTTTCTTTCTAAAGGTTTTAAAGTTAAGCAAGTTTAACCTGTTACTCACACCAGACCCATGTCTGACCCAAGTTGTTTATTTCTGTTTTATAAACTCTTGGGTACTCAAATTTTTACGAGTAGCCAAGGGATTCAGGTTTAGCTTTGACGAATTGTGGAGGAGCAATGGAGCAGGAGGCTTCAGCGTTGTAGATATATATAGTAGTTCCGCTGTGTCTGTATCTCTGTAGTGTATTGAGTTGTAATGTCTAGACTGATGTTTATAACTGTCTAGTAAGTGATGTATATGCTGTGTAACTCTGTAAAGTGTTGTATACTATGTAATAGTTTATGTTATTAATATAATTTATTCGTTCCGCTGTGAGATCGTTGTTGTTGTTTCTTTCTTTCTTCTCTTCTTTTCTATTTTCTACCCCTTTCTTTCTTCATAATGATCCGACTTTCTGTGGAGAAAAAGTCGGGTTATTACAAGTTATATATTAGATTAAATATGAAATTGATTAAGAGGAATTAATGGAAGTAATTAATATTGTATAATTACTTAGTGATAGTGATAAATGGATAATTACTAAATGTTATTAATAAAAGGAAAATTACTTAATGGAAGTAATTAGGGATTAAATACTTAGTATAATTTATTAAGGGATTGATTAATTAAGGAAATTAATTAAGGGTTAATAAATTAATGAGTGTGATTTATTAAAGAATAATTAATTAGGTAAGTGATTAAATAGTAATTAATTTGAGTAATTAATTAAGGATCAATGCGATTAATGTGAATGGGTGAAGGTTAATTAATTTGTGTAATTAATAAAAGGGAAATTACTTAATGTAATTAAAGAATGATTAATCAAGGATGACTAATCAAGATGAATAATTAAGGGATGATTAATTAATTGAATATAATTAATTAATCTTAAATAAGCAAGATTTATAAATAATAAAGTAATTAATTTAATTCATTGGTAGTTAATTAGATAAATTGGAAATGGTATGACTAAATTATCTTGCTTATGGATGATCGAAGGATTTTTGAATGCCTTGGATTATTTATTATCCCTGATATGTGATTGTGATATTTTGTGTTATAAAATGTTTTTGTAATATGATATGTTGGGTTGAACAGTGATAATGTGGTTATCTATGATGAAATGCTGTGTAAGAGTGACATCCAGTATTTAAAATTTAATTATATTCACTTGAATAATTTGGGTTAAGATAATATTGGATTCGAAGAGACCGGAGTCGGGTATTAGTAAATAACCGAAACCACTTCGATTCTTTATAAATTGATATATGAAATCAATAAGTTGGAATGGAATGATTTAAGTGAATTGGACCATTGAATTTAAGTTTTGGTACTTAGAAATTGGTGAGTGAAATAAATGATGTCTATAACAAATTGTTAACTTGTAATTGATACAAGTTACCCCGGGTTATATATATAAGTTGTACGCTTTTGTAATTCATGTTAGATGAGTTTACTCACGCTGGTTTCCAGCCTGACCCGGGTGTTACTTTGATGTAATGCTCGGGTCAGACCGAGTATTACAGCTTTTCAGGTTAGGACGTTCTGGAGCTCAGGAGGCGAGCTGGATAACAAGAACGTATGGGATATTCCGTTGTGATATATTATAGTTGCCAGAGACATGTTAATTCTAACTGTCTAGTACATTTGTGAATGTTGTAACTCTGATGTATTAAAATGTAATTAACAAATACAGTTTTCTTTATATAACTGATATTATTATTTGTTATTATATTTAATCCGCTGCGAATGTGAGATGTTGTGTTCTCTGTTCTTCTTTCTTCTTTCTGTTTCTTTCTTCTATCTCTTTCTTTTTCTTCTAACTATCTGGAATTTTCTGGTTCGAAATTTCCGGGTCGTTACAAATTTAATAATAAAGAGATAATTTCTTTTATAAATTATTTTAATTTAATAATGAGTTATTTTTAAACAATATTAATAATGTAATATTCTTACAAATAGATTTTTAATAGATATTGTTATATATATATATATTGGAAGAAACTATGATTTGTAAATTTGAAATAAAGTCTTTCAAAATGTTTAGATTAAAATAAACCTTATTAATATTAACATAAGTATATAAATAATAAGTAAATTTAGTATTGATAGTTTAAATTTAAAAATTAAGGGAAATAAAAATAAGCATTTGTGTTAAGATTGGAACTAAATACTTAGGCTAAAAATTCATAGCATTGACTAAACCAACTTTATATATGTACATGAGGTATAAATACAAACCAGGGCTTTGTATATATGTTGCCTGTAAAATAGTGATGCAAGGTAAGTAAAATATGTTTGTAAATAGGCAAGGCAAGAATAATAATAATAATAATAATATAATAATAGGCCTGTAAATAAATATGTAGGGCAAGCAAAAGAAGGTAAGTTGGATACATAAAGTACTTAAGCATTTAATGCTAACCAAAGCAACATCATTTCTAGTACATAAATATACATCTATCAGCCTCCAAAATAAAATCCGCATAGTAAAATAACAAGAAGGAAATATCTGTGAAGGCTTGTTAAGGAAGACAATATTATGTATTCTTGAACAAACAAAGTGTAGATAAGTAAGTAGACTTGTAAAACAAGACAAAAGAAATTAATGTTAATATCCTAAGCACACAATGCATATCATTTCAGCCACCATGAGAACTAGAATACCAGGCTAGCAAATTAAAGAATACAAATATCTCTGAAGGGTTGTACAAGATTGTATAACCTATGTTGTACAAAAATGATAGTATATATAAACCTGCTTCTTATACATCAATTCCATCTCAGTTTTGAGCATCCTCATTGAGCAAACCTGAGATACATAGTATCAAAAATTTAAAACAACTGCAACTTAAAAAAAAATCAAGATTAATACAACTCTGAGAATCAGGAAATCAAAGAAGAAGATTCCCAGCTTGCAAATTCAAAGCCTGATTTATAGATGAAAGACTCTGTTCATTTTGAATCAAGTGAGTAACTTATTTTCTTAAATTTAAAAGTAGGAATTTGTGTTTATATCTTTATGCATAAATGTCTGTGAATGATGAATAACAGTGGAGTGCAGTCTGTTAATCAAATACATGCTCTGTTAGGAGTTTCTCAATACAATGTTTTGATTTAAAAATCATTCTCACTTGATACACATATTGTTGAGCTGGGTGTTAAGACAAAATTTCTTGTTTTATCATAAACCAAAGTTTAAACATATATTCAAGTTGTAACAGTTTGGAAATAGCTCTGAAAACTCAAAGAACTGGGAATATCATATATAAAAAAAATTCGAATGTCTTAATTCTCGAATTCAAATATAAAATCTGAAATCTTATACCTTGACTTGATTTTTAAAGTAAGAATGGAAATTTTTAGATCATGATTTCAATAGAGATTTGGGTTTGTTCGAATTTCCTTGTTTGGAAAATTCTGGCGAACACATCGATGATGAGGGTGGGGTTTTCGTCTGGTGATAGAGGAGTGATGTGATAGTGTGACAAAATTGTCAGAGGTAGTGGATGATCACTTTAGCGGCGGCGGTGATCATTTTAAATCGGTAGACCTAGTTTAGTGGGTAACCGAGAATTAGTGCAGCATAACATCTCTGGTGAATCGAGTTCGTCAGAACTCTGGGGATAGGAAGAGGGGATGTTGGTGAAGTCGGGATCGGAACCTCTGACATTCTGGTGATCTGGGTTGGGAGGACGAAGGAATTTTCCAGGTCTGGGTTGTTCAGGTTAGAGCTTGAAAGCTCGATTTTGATTTCGAGTTGATTGTGAGGTTTTGATGGTCGTTGTCTGATTCGGGAATGATAGTCGACATGTGGGAAGAGTAGGCGATGGTCGGAGCCTCGCCGTGGATGGTGCAGGGTGCACGGTGCATATTTGGTGATGGTGATGATGGGTTTGTGTAGGAGTTTTGTACTCGGGTTTTTACTCGAGTTGTTTAGGGTTTTGTTCGAGATTTGTAGGACTTGGCTCGGGGGTTTTAAGTCTGTGTTGGGTCTTTTGTTGGTTTCAGGTATTAACACCTGATAAGTTTTACAATATAAACTAGATTTAAATCTGGAAGCAAAGACTTAAACAAAGTTTTAATAAATTTTATGTTATGAATTCAAATTTAATTTGTATCCTAGTTTAAATAAATAAAGTTTGTGGAAATTTACATTGTTTGACAACTTTAAAATGTTTAAAGTACTTTTATTTAAAAGATTTGAATTTAAAATGAAATTGGTTTAAAATTCTTATAACTTCCTTTTATAAGATAAATATTCTTTAACAATTGTTTAAAAGTCATTTTGAATTATGTTAAATTTTGTTAAAGATAAATGTGTAATTATTTAAAATCTTAAGTCTGAAATGGAATTTAAAGGTAAATCTAAAAGTAAACATTTTCAAAGTTTTTTAAAATATGATAATTAAAAGATTGTTAATAGTTAATGTGGACCATTAACTTAGAATTATTTAGTAATTAATTAATGTGATTAGTTTTTAATAATTAATTAGATTAATTAATTAATGATAATCAATTGTGGAAATTGTTTAAGTATAAGTACTTACTAAAGAAATTAATTACTCATTGTAATTAATTAAGTTTAATGTGATTAGTTTAAATTAATTAATTTAGTTTAATTAATTTAAGAAATCCCTAGATGATTTGTTAAGTATAATTACTTGATGAAAGTAATTAAGGAAAGAATTAATTAATATGAATGGTTAAGGCTAATTAATCTAAGTGATTAATTAAAAGACAATTACTAAATATAATTATAAGATAATTAATTAAGGATGGTAAATTAAGATGGATGATTATAAATGATTAATTAATTGGATTGTAAGTAATTAATGTAAGGTAAGTAGGATTAAGGTAATCCAAGTAATTTAAGAAGTAATTAATCTAATTGGAGATTAATTAAAATAATTATGAATTAATCAATTTTACTTATGGACGATTGGGTGACTTGGATTATGGGATAACCTTGATTTGGGGTGTGATGTATTGGGAAATGCTGGGATAAGTTGAAGTGTGATTTTGTGAATATTCTATCGATAATTGTTTTGCTGGTGATTATTATACCTTGTATTATGATTGATTAGTATCCATTTAAACTATAATTAAAGGTGTAGTGAAATCGAGGAGACCGGGGTCGGGTATCAGTAATACCCGAAGCCACTTCGATTTGAACTATTTATGATTCTATACGGATTTTACATGTGAAATCAATAGATTGAATGGAATAAAATGGACCTTTGAACCAAGTTAGAATACTTAGAATTTGATTTCTGAAAATAGCGTTAAGCATATCAAACAATGAACTCGAAGTAAGTACGAGTTACCCGGGTTTTCCCTTTAAGTTTGAATTTAGTATTTAAAATTATATGGGTTTACTCACGTTGGTTTCCAGCCTGACCCGGGTGTTACTTTGATGTAATGCTCGGGTCAGACCGAGTATTACAGATTTTCAGGTAAGGACGTTCTGGAGCTCAGGAGGAGTACTGGATGGCAGGACATATGGAGTGTTTCCGCTGTGACTATTATTTCTGATTATCTGAGACATATTTGATTTATATATGACCATTGTTGTGTATTGAAATATAAATCTGATGTAAATAAATGTAAATTGACAGATACAGTATTCTTTTGTAAACTGTTATTATTTGATATTATATTTTGATCCGCTGCGAATGTGAGCATCTATGTTATGATTTCTTTTTCTTTTCTTCTATCTCTTTCTTATTTTTCATAACTATCTGGAATTTTTGGGATCGAAAATTCTGGGTCGTTACAGTTGGTATCAGAGCGAAGGTTGAGCGAGAACCTTGGCTCTGGTGGGTATACTCATAAGGATAGGGTCAATAGAACCCTAGAATGAGTTGAGTGTTTATATATATATATATATATGAGAGAACGTACTTGTTATTTTCCTATATAAAGATTTTAAATGATTTTATGAAAGAATAAATTTCGGTAAATATATAGCAATATTTCTTACTAATAAATGTTAAAGTAATTGGTTGTTAAAAATTATTGGAATTAAATAAAATAATGAGAATTAAGTGTTAATAGTGGTACAACCAAATTGTAATTGAATGAAGATAAATTTGAAATGGATCCAAACTGAAATTAAAATCCTGAATTTGTAGAAATGTTTTCAGGATAAAGATGATAATGAATTGGTTTCCAGATATGACAATCTTGGTTATTATCATAAATGGTTGTTGTATTTAATAGTGGAATGTGTGTTAATGAGTAAGCAAAATAAAATGTGTTAAGGATATAAACTTAGATGAGTATAACTTGTAAATTAGAACGGATTTAAATTGTGAAGTTTAAACCTAAGTTTAGAAACATTTGAATTGTTTCAAAGTGTTAAAAGAAAAGAATAAATAATATTGTTCAGAATATACTTGAATGTGATCTTATTTTAAATAAGAAGTTGTTTGAAAACTTAAAAAGAGATCTGTCTTAAATTAAAACCAAAGGTGGTTTAAATTTTAAACTATAGCCTGGTGGGCTAAGAAATAAATATGTATATATGGATACAAAGATGGTTTGAAATAAACTATAAATGTTGAGTTTTAAATTTGGGAAATGAGATGTGATATCCAAGGTGATAAGTTTTTGAACTTATAAGATTATTAATGTGAAGTTTAAAATTTGAAGTGGGAATTCAAATTTGAGTAAGTTTGACGAGATTAAATTGAATTTAACTTAAAGGAAGTTAAATAAGTTTGGAACAAGCAACCTGAATTGGAAATTTCAAGATGAAATTTAGATTTAACTTGGGAAGTTAAATGGTTGATTTGAATTGGGAGTTTGTGTGATCTCAAAATGGGTTTGAGGTCTGGAAATTGGAAATGGATGGATGTTTTGGAATAAATTGGATGATGTCAGCCTATTGTTATTAATAATCCTTACATTGTGAATTGGATTTGTGATATCCCGGAAATTTGAGCAATATCAATTTAATAATCTGTTAAATAATTAAATTGATATTGATGATCTTTGATAATAAAATTTGAATTTAATTTAATAATCTAATTAAATAAGTACCAAATATGTTATTTCCCAATAATAAGTATAATGTATTATTTTTATAAATATGAATGGATTTTAAAGACTATGGAATTGTTATTTTAAATTGATAAGTAGTTGTATATGAATATATATATAACTTAATTTTTAAATTGAATCTTAGGATTTAATTTGATTTGAATTTAATTTAAGTTTTGAAATTCAAAAGAATAGATATTTAAATTGATTTGGATTTAGAATATTTGTATAACTTTTATTTATAAATGTAATTAGTTTGTTTCTTTAAAAAGTGATTTATATATATAGATAAGTATTTAAATAATAAGAAAAGGCATTTTATTTACATTTAAAAATAAATATAAATATGTAAAAATTACTTAAAGGACAAGTGTCATTTTTCTAAAGCCTTGTCTTAACATGTGTAAATAAAAGATAAACTCAAAATGACAAGTGTCTTCATTTATTTTTATTTTCTTTTATTTTTATAAATTACAAATTCACTTACATATATACATATGCATTCATTTATTTCATTTATTTCTATTTCTTTCTTTTAAAAACAAGATAAACTTAGATTTATCTCTAATTCAAATCTGAATCAAGTCAGTAATCTAATGCCTCAAACTAGAAATTAAACACCTCAAACCAAATCAAAGATCTGTAACCATTCCTCAAACCAGAGATTATCAAAATCAAATCTCTGTAAACCATTTTCCAAAATCTAAATCAAAGTTCAGCCTGCATTTCTTTTGGCCTGCAATTCTTTTCAACATCAAAGCCTGCATTTTCTTTAGTCTGGAAGCAATCCTGGAAAACAAGTATGCATGTAGATTTAAAGCAATTTAAAGCCCAACAATTCAAGTTTTAAATCAAATAAGCAAAGCAAAAGCAAAAGCATTCAAGTTCTCAGTTCAAAAGCTATTGCAAAGATAAATCTGCCTTTGTTTCATCTTTGTTTAAGGTGAGTAACATTTTTAAAAATAAACTTAAGTTGATTCTGAAATTCATGTTAAGTATTGAATGAAATATGGTTGCATGTGAATCTTTATAAGTAGTTCTGCATATATATGTATTGATGTATGAATATACAAGTGCATTTTCCTGTTTGTATATATGGATGTATTGTATGCATGTATGAATATGAACTCTGTTCTGTTTTGTTTGCCCAGACTCAAGAATTCCCTTTAAAATCTCTTACTACTTGATCTAGTTCTTGTTAGGACTAAACTTATAAACAAAAGGTGTTGATTTATCATAGAGGAATGTTTTAAAATTTAGTTAAGTCAAACTTTAAAACCAAGTATCTCTGTAAAACAAAAACAACAAGTGCATGTATATATAAGTGGAAACCCAAACATTTTAATTCGTAAATCCAGGATTATAAATGGAATGCATAAGCTATAACATGATTTTTAGTATTAAAATTATAATTTTTAGTTCAATAATAAAGGAGCAGTTCTGGTTTAAACTAAATATGAATTTTGGGTAACTCTGTTGATCTTGGAGAATTTGGGATGTTGTAGTTTTCAGTGATGATAGAGGAATGATCGGTGATGGTAGGAAAATTGTCAGGAAGGTGTTTAATTCACTGAGGAGGTAGCAGTAGTTGATTATTTGCTAGAACCCTAGTTTAGCTAGATTAGAAAAAAATCGATCATCGCGGCATCTAGAATCGATCGAGTGCTTCAGGCTTTTGAGAGAGGGAAGTTTGGTCGATGACGATGACATGGCCGGAGTTTCAGGATGTCTGGTGGTCGGAGGGTCGTGGTCGAGACGTTGCCTGTAACGTCCCGAAAATTTTCGACTTTCGAAAATTCAACATCGATACTCACTTTATCGACTGCCGAGCAATCGAATGCCGGAAATCCGAAAAGTTATGATTTTAAGAAAGAAGAAAAAGGTAGAAGAAGAAGATAGAAGAAAAAGAAAGAAGAACAACAACAGAACAAGAGCAGAAACAGAAAACAATATCAGAATCTCACATATCGCAGCGGAACAATATATAATAGATAAATGAATATCATTTAAAAACAAAGAACTATATCAGTTTTATATATACATCAATCAGAGTCAATATACAACTCAATACAATACATCACATCAATGGACAGTTATATAAACTTGTCCTCATACAGAATACACAGCGGAATAAATACTATCAGATACAAATACTACGTCTCGCCATCCAGCTCGCTTCCAAGCTCTAGAATATCCAGAATATCCTGATAACATAACTCTAGGCTGCCCGTGTGGAAATTGGTGGGCACCCAGAGTTTAGAAGGGAAACAATAAACTCCGAGTCAGTCATGGTGACTGGTGTGAGATCGTAAAACAGTTATTCTTTAAAATGAACAACAGTAAATCTTAAAGTCAATTCGCAATGCTTTTGGAAAATGAAACTACCATAAGACCTCCCACCACACACACAATGCAAACGCAGAATTGGAGGAGATTTCTTCTTATGATAGTCAAAGATGCTTACTACGCAAAATCAAATCATTTTTGATATTATTATTAGTGCATAGTGTAGAAAACAGTTCGAAAGTATAATATAAATCTTAGCCAGCATAGACATTCCGAACTATGCCTACTATAGCTACCATCCAAACAGTGGGGCGCCACCATAAGTGAATGGCAGGTTCTACAACTAATACCGTACAAGTGTCGTATTGTTTCTTTGGATTTCCAACAAATGGTCAGGCTAAGGAACTTCCTATCCACGATGGGTACGTCCCTGGAATAGACGACCCGAGAACCTAACCGGATCTCTGCCAACACAAGGCCGGGTTACCTCTGCAAAAATAGGTAACTACTGACACGCGTATGCCATCCCCCGATCGTCACCGATCTTCCCGAGGATCCCCGATTTCCAACAAACCACAAAGTAATAATAACTGTGCAGCAACCACAGAGGTTAAGTATCTGGGCTCCATACCATGATACCACCTTTATCCAGAAGGAATGACATACACTAAGGGGCGCTACTCCCTAGAACCTTGCCGCATTCGTCCTGTTTCGACCATTTCCGGGGTGTGAGGCTCGACGAAGTCTCGTCCACAAAGCTACGCTTTCTCAACAAAAGCCCTGCTTCGGGTCAAACAAAATGATCAACCTATGATCACAAAGATATAAGATCAAACAAATGATCATATCACAAATGATCAAACACTGATCATTTCACAGCAACACTCAGTATGCCACGTTACCAAATTGGGATATATCGCTGATAAATTTCAACTACATAACCTCTGAGCTCGTACGTCTCAGAGAAGGGTGTTAAGCTAAGAGAATAAATTCTCCGCCACCAACAGAAATGTATTTGAAAGAAATCAGCTTTATATCTCAAATTGTAACGTCAGACACACAATCCATACAAGTCTGTTTCGGGATCGAACAGAACCGAAGGCACTTCTCACGAAGCCCTTGCATTTCCGGATAATTTTCTAATCACGTCAGGACTTCCCGTCACTAAGGGTGATAAAACCTCTAAATCGAAGATCAGTCGATGTAGAGTAACTCGACGGTAATCCTTCCGTTTTCAAAAATATCCGGTCTTCAACACCGGTCTTCAAATGCGATTCATAACGACGTATCACATATTCGGAATGGGTTATACGACCCCATGGTCCTTTCCCGGTTAACCCGAATAGTGAGCGTTTATTTAAAAATAAGTGTGGCATTCAAATTCATCCAATTCACAACAAATACCTATCTAAAGGTAATTATTGATAGTCGGTTATTTAACTATCAATAAAGATGCGCAACATCATCAGATTCCAAATAATTTCCCAAATTATTTCATCTTCAAAAATATCTTTACTAGATATAAAATTTCCACACTTTAAAAATAAATCAACGTTTATTTTTCTAAACAGTTTCCCTTTCCTTTATAAATTCCATAGTGAATTTATATCTTTCAAAATATCTACTGATATACGATTTTCAAATCGTTTTCAATGTTCGATTTCGATTTATCTTTAAGAAGATAAATCTCAAAAACGTTCATTTCATATTGGAAAACATTCCATACTTATTTAATAATAAGTATTTCACAAATCATTTATTTTCAACACTTAGAAAATATTCGATATACTTAAATCAAATTAAGTATATATTCATTCTTTAAGAAAATCATAAATTTTACATCTATTTGAGTCAAAACGAATGTTGCGTAAAACATCGTTACGACGACTCAAAATCACTAGTATAGGGATTCGGATTAAGATAGATATATAAATCCCAATACTACTTCAAAACATTTCCTTTCGGAAATCATTTACTATAACAACAGTGTTATAGTCCACCATTTCCTTAAATTTCTTGAAAACGTCTATTTCAACAAGAACTGCGGAAATCTCTGCTTTCGATTTATAATACATTTTAAAACATCTTTAAAATGTTTAACTTCATTTTTCAATATCACTTTCCCAAAACAGTATCCATTTTACTTAACAATATATTCACTGTCCAAAATCGTGAATATACTTCACTAACCTCATTTCAATATTTTCTACCCATTTTTATTTCAATAAATATCCACTATCCAAAATCGCGGACATATCTCCTTTATTAAACTTCTATGTTTAACCTATCAATTTCAATTGGTTTTGGATTTATAAACAATGTTTATAAATTTCACATTTTATATTTTATAACAACTTCGATTTGTACATCTCCTTTATTAACAAATTCGATCAATATTTCTTTTGTAGGCAAAAATCCAATTTATAAGTTAATTCCTTATAAATCTTCTATTCTACAATTTTATTCATTTTAACTTCACAATTTACACATCTATAAATTTCATATCTTCACAATTTTAAAATTCTATAAGATTCATATCTTCACTTATTAAAAACTCGTTTTAAAATTCCAAAAATTTTAATTGATAAATATATCAATTTTTCTGTACATCTTTTATAATACTTAAAAAATCTCAATTTAACCCATTTTACAATTAAATCAACTTTCATTTCAAAAAATCACACTTTGGTTATATTTCACCAAAAATCTTAACTCTTATAACTTTAAAATTCTAGACGTTTATTTTTCAAAAATCACTTTAAAATCTTTTTAAAATAAAAGTCGTTATTTTTACTTTTCAAAACTGAATCCGGTGATGCAACAACACCAATCAGTCCATCACAACAGTCAATATCATATATCAATATGATAACAGAATATATCAAAATATCTGTAAATAAATAACTACTGGTGAGGAATCCAGTCGGATCCCTCCAACCTGTTTCCCTGCATCCACAGATGTTAGCACAATACCAATTCCGCTCCAGTACGGAATTATCGCGGTATATAGGTTTTTATAAATCCGCTTACTAACGGCGCAATAGGGTCTCATCCGCTATACGAGGCGGGAAATCAATCAATCCAATATATACATATGCCAATATGTATATACTGCTATATATAGATATATATCCTACTATATCTAATATCACATCGAATAGCAATCATCAAATCAATAACTGTAAAAATTCCACATTCAATTTTGAGTGAGAAGATCTCACCGTGATTTTAACTGATTCCAGCGTTTTTATTTCGAATAAAATTAAACGCACGTTTAATTTCATCCAAAATTTTCACTGACTCCGATCGTACCCAAATCAGTTGCATCGCGCAGTATTCGCAAATACGATTCCAACGCACTTTGTTTCATCGAAATCTGGTAACGTATGAGAGAGTTATAACACTTTGAAGTTAATACAAATTTAAATATCACTTAATCAACATTTTAATTAAAAATTTAAACCCTAACATCATCTACCGTTCAATTCCTTTGTAGCAAATCTGGGCCGCACGCGTTGTCTTCCCTCCATCGCGTTCGTTCGCGTACGCAAAGAAACCCATGAAGCCGCCTTAAAACCCTAAATGACTCGACTCATTCGACCATCTAGAGAGCGATCAAGTGCTGGCATCTCGAAGCCACTTCCCCCACCTACCATCACCGGCGATCCCATGAAGCTCGGTTGAGCATCCCCCTCCAGAAACGCGTGCGAACGCATGAACTTTGAACCTTAATCGCGATCGATTCGCTTGACCATAGAACATCTCAGCCGTTAGATACGTAGTACTCGACGAGTTCTTCAATCTTCCAGTTGGAAGTCTCTCGAATAGATGCAAGGATTTAGAGAAACTTGAGGGGAAACGACGTGAGATGCTGGCCATGGAAATAGCAAGAGGCGGCTGAAGTTTGTAAAACCCTAGGGTTGAATTGCTTTGCAAAAGAAAAAGTGGAGGGGTTTATATAGAAAAATTCACAAATCACTATTCATCCGGAATTTTCGAACTCGAAATCGAACGTGCCGGCTGACGTTCCTAAGGTTTACCCCGCGTTCCGAACGCAATGGAACGTGTTTCGGAAGCTAATTCGGACATCTGTGCGAGATACGGAGAAAAAACGATCAATTTAAATTAAACCGATTTAAATCGATTTCGAGGCGTTTTAAATTGTACCGGACAAATGGTAAATCCAAAAATTACGAAATTTGAAACCATGCAATAATTTCACATTACGGATCCGATGAAACTGGTTTCGTCGAAATCCGACACTGTTTGAAAAATGACTATTTTAACTCGACGATTTAAAATTAAAAAGATATCGATGCGTTTCGAGTTGCCACGGTCAAACGACAACTCCGATGGATACGAAAATTGAAATCCGGTAATAACTAACTATTACGGATCCAATGGAACTGGTCTCGTTCAATTCTGAGACTGTTCGAAAATTGGCTATTTTTACAGTCGATAATTAAATATTAAAATATTCAATTTTCACAATTTAACTCAAATTCCAATTTTAAAAGTTCTATAACCTTTCAATAACTCCAGTATGATTAAATAAAATTGTACAAATCATTTTCAATCATTTTAACTCGATTTTTAATTATCTCTGGAATTTCAATCATTAAATTATCGATTAAATTGACCAAATTAAATCCAATATTCGAATAATAAATCATTCGACTTCTTAAATTCATTTATTAATATTTAAAATCAATTAAATATTCAAATTTTAATTATCAAAAATCCTGGGTCGTTACAGACTTCCCCCCTTAAAAGAATTTCGTCCTCGAAATTACAAGTCAGGAAGAAAGGTCCTTAACTCGTCTACTGTTTTTCACAATCTAAGAGTTTTATCTAATCATCAAAACAAATCTTTCTACTACAGATTTGTTATTAATTCAACTAAATTTTCCAACTTCAATTCTAAGTTTCAAACAACATTGTTTTCCTTAACAATTCAAATTTAAATTCAAATTCAAATTTAAACTTTCAAAAATTTCTCAAAAATTTTCTAACGTCCTAAATTTTCGAAAAATTTCGCCAGCGTCTCCTTTGCGCGGCTAATACGGCACGACTACAAAACGTCCCTACGGACTCTCAGATTTCAAAAAGAAAAAGAAAAAGCCAAGCGGCTAGACAAGAAATCATCAAAAACTCATATTAAAACTCAAATACGTACCTTTTGTCGAGCAATTCAAATTATCTGTGAAATCAAATTCAATTTCTTTATACCTGTATATCCTACTAGCCATAATATCTAGTTACACATTCAAACCATTTTGCAAATTCTATTACAAAATTTTCAATATAAACTGCTTATATCATTTTTTTACTTCACTGTTGAAGTTACATATCTATTTCATTCAATTTTACATTTCCCATTCATTTGTATCTAGTTTACCATTTCAACTAAATTTGGATTCAATCTACTTTCAATTCTGAAATATTGAATTTTATCAATTATCTGTCATTTACAACTGCACTATCTTAAATTAGTTCCAATTACTAATTCAAATTGATATCAATTCAATTTATTTTAATTCTACTTCGATTAAATCTACTTACATTTGAACTGGATTTCCAATTCCCATACGAATTTTAATTCATCTTTCATTTACAATTATTCAATTCAATTCATTTGCTTACGAATTCGAAATGAGTTTCAACATTTAATTTGACTTTCATTAAATTGATTCGCTTGTATTTACATTCATTTAACTTCATTCTTTAAGTTAAAAATATTCTATCAAAAAGCAAATTGTATACGTTATCAACTTGATAATATTTCATAAATATGGTATTCCAGAGTCTTACCATCATTTCAAAGCCATTTTGAAAACAATTCAAATTCCATTTGAATTTCCAAAACAAAACCCAAATTTCCAAAACAACTTCCATTTAAAACGATTTGGCAGCAATTCCTCTTTTGGAAACCCGAAAATGAACACCGGTGATGCCGCGGTCATCATCGAAGTTATTTTCCAGCGACCGAAAAGAGTTTAGAGCTTTCATCTCTCTAAAATACTTTCCAAAACCTTCGAAATCCATTTTCAAATCAAAAATGATTTAAACTTTCCAAATCTCCAAAATTTTCAAATTCTTTTCAAAACATTTCCAAATACTTCTCTGGAATCCCGTTTTAAATTACAATTCACATTTATAATTTACATTCTCAAATTTCATTTGCATGTGAATTTATTTCTTAACTTTGGAGTTATGATTTGAATTTCTTATTCAATTTCAATAGTAATGATAACATTTCAATATCATCACTTTCCTAACATCCATGCAACCATATACTGTAATAATTTACAGAAAATCATTTCTTTTCTATACAAAAATAGATTTGGGTAAAATTATTTCATTTACCCCATTTAAAACAATACTGTGCCGAATTGTTCTATACAAGTGTTTAGAGATCCCTATCGATAGAGTTGTACGGACAATACCGACCAGAATCCATATACCACTCAACAAACCAATCATCACAATATAAAACAATTTTATATTCAAATAACAAATACGCGTTCATATCTATTATTACACTCAACTCATTCTAGAGTACTACTGATTCTATCTCTAATGAGTAACACCCAACAGAGCAGGGTTGTCGCTTAACCATATGCTCTGATACCAAATGTAACGTCCCGAAAATTTTCGACTTTCGAAAATTCAACATCGATACTCACTTTATCGACTGCCGAGCAATCGAATGCCGGAAATCCGAAAAGTTATGATTTTAAGAAAGAAGAAAAAGGTAGAAGAAGAAGATAGAAGAAAAAGAAAGAAGAACAACAACAGAACAAGAGCAGAAACAGAAAACAATATCAGAATCTCACATATCGCAGCGGAACAATATATAATAGATAAATGAATATCATTTAAAAACAAAGAACTATATCAGTTTTATATATACATCAATCAGAGTCAATATACAACTCAATACAATACATCACATCAATGGACAGTTATATAAACTTGTCCTCATACAGAATACACAGCGGAATAAATACTATCAGATACAAATACTACGTCTCGCCATCCAGCTCGCTTCCAAGCTCCAGAATATCCAGAATATCCTGATAACATAACTCTAGGCTGCCCGTGTGGAAATTGGTGGGCACCCAGAGTTTAGAAGGGAAACAATAAACTCCGAGTCAGTCATGGTGACTGGTGTGAGATCGTAAAACAGTTATTCTTTAAAATGAACAACAGTAAATCTTAAAGTCAATTCGCAATGCTTTTGGAAAATGAAACTACCATAAGACCTCCCACCACACACACAATGCAAACGCAGAATTGGAGGAGATTTCTTCTTATGATAGTCAAAGATGCTTACTACGCAAAATCAAATCATTTTTGATATTATTATTAGTGCATAGTGTAGAAAACAGTTCGAAAGTATAATATAAATCTTAGCCAGCATAGACATTCCGAACTATGCCTACTATAGCTACCATCCAAACAGTGGGGCGCCACCATAAGTGAATGGCAGGTTCTACAACTAATACCGTACAAGTGTCGTATTGTTTCTTTGGATTTCCAACAAATGGTCAGGCTAAGGAACTTCCTATCCACGATGGGTACGTCCCTGGAATAGACGACCCGAGAACCTAACCGGATCTCTGCCAACACAAGGCCGGGTTACCTCTGCAAAAATAGGTAACTACTGACACGCGTATGCCATCCCCCGATCGTCACCGATCTTCCCGAGGATCCCCGATTTCCAACAAACCACAAAGTAATAATAACTGTGCAGCAACCACAGAGGTTAAGTATCTGGGCTCCATACCATGATACCACCTTTATCCAGAAGGAATGACATACACTAAGGGGCGCTACTCCCTAGAACCTTGCCGCATTCGTCCTGTTTCGACCATTTCCGGGGTGTGAGGCTCGACGAAGTCTCGTCCACAAAGCTACGCTTTCTCAACAAAAGCCCTGCTTCGGGTCAAACAAAATGATCAACCTATGATCACAAAGATATAAGATCAAACAAATGATCATATCACAAATGATCAAACACTGATCATTTCACAGCAACACTCAGTATGCCACATTACCAAATTGGGATATATCGCTGATAAATTTCAACTACATAACCTCTGAGCTCGTACGTCTCAGAGAAGGGTGTTAAGCTAAGAGAATAAATTCTCCGCCACCAACAGAAATGTATTTGAAAGAAATCAGCTTTATATCTCAAATTGTAACGTCAGACACACAATCCATACAAGTTTGTTTCGGGATCGAACAGAACCGAAGGCACTTCTCACGAAGCCCTTGCATTTCCGGATAATTTTCTAATCACGTCAGGACTTCCCGTCACTAAGGGTGATAAAACCTCTAAATCGAAGATCAGTCGATGTAGAGTAACTCGACGGTAATCCTTCCGTTTTCAAAAATATCCGGTCTTCAACACCGGTCTTCAAATGCGATTCATAACGACGTATCACATATTCGGAATGGGTTATACGACCCCATGGTCCTTTCCCGGTTAACCCGAATAGTGAGCGTTTATTTAAAAATAAGTGTGGCATTCAAATTCATCCAATTCACAACAAATACCTATCTAAAGGTAATTATTGATAGTCGGTTATTTAACTATCAATAAAGATGCGCAACATCATCAGATTCCAAATAATTTCCCAAATTATTTCATCTTCAAAAATATCTTTACTAGATATAAAATTTCCACACTTTAAAAATAAATCAACGTTTATTTTTCTAAACAGTTTCCCTTTCCTTTATAAATTCCATAGTGAATTTATATCTTTCAAAATATCTACTGATATACGATTTTCAAATCGTTTTCAATGTTCGATTTCGATTTATCTTTAAGAAGATAAATCTCAAAAACGTTCATTTCATATTGGAAAACATTCCATACTTATTTAATAATAAGTATTTCACAAATCATTTATTTTCAACACTTAGAAAATATTCGATATACTTAAATCAAATTAAGTATATATTCATTCTTTAAGGAAATCATAAATTTTACATCTATTTGAGTCAAAACGAATGTTGCGTAAAACATCGTTACGACGACTCAAAATCACTAGTATAGGGATTCGGATTAAGATAGATATATAAATCCCAATACTACTTCAAAACATTTCCTTTCGGAAATCATTTACTATAACAACAGTGTTATAGTCCACCATTTCCTTAAATTTCTTGAAAACGTCTATTTCAACAAGAACTGCGGAAATCTCTGCTTTCGATTTATAATACATTTTAAAACATCTTTAAAATGTTTAACTTCATTTTTCAATATCACTTTCCCAAAACAGTATCCATTTTACTTAACAATATATTCACTGTCCAAAATCGTGAATATACTTCACTAACCTCATTTCAATATTTTCTACCCATTTTTATTTCAATAAATATCCACTATCCAAAATCGCGGACATATCTCCTTTATTAAACTTCTATGTTTAACCTATCAATTTCAATTGGTTTTGGATTTATAAACAATGTTTATAAATTTCACATTTTATATTTTATAACAACTTCGATTTGTACATCTCCTTTATTAACAAATTCGATCAATATTTCTTTTGTAGGCAAAAATCCAATTTATAAGTTAATTCCTTATAAATCTTCTATTCTACAATTTTATTCATTTTAACTTCACAATTTACACATCTATAAATTTCATATCTTCACAATTTTAAAATTCTATAAGATTCATATCTTCACTTATTAAAAACTCGTTTTAAAATTCCAAAAATTTTAATTGATAAATATATCAATTTTTCTGTACATCTTTTATAATACTTAAAAAATCTCAATTTAACCCATTTTACAATTAAATCAACTTTCATTTCAAAAAATCACACTTTGGTTATATTTCACCAAAAATCTTAACTCTTATAACTTTAAAATTCTAGACGTTTATTTTTCAAAAATCACTTTAAAATCTTTTTAAAATAAAAGTCGTTATTTTTACTTTTCAAAACTGAATCCGGTGATGCAACAACACCAATCAGTCCATCACAACAGTCAATATCATATATCAATATGATAACAGAATATATCAAAATATCTGTAAATAAATAACTACTGGTGAGGAATCCAGTCGGATCCCTCCAACCTGTTTCCCTGCATCCACAGATGTTAGCACAATACCAATTCCGCTCCAGTACGGAATTATCGCGGTATATAGGTTTTTATAAATCCGCTTACTAACGGCGCAATAGGGTCTCATCCGCTATACGAGGCGGGAAATCAATCAATCCAATATATACATATGCCAATATGTATATACTGCTATATATAGATATATATCCTACTATATCTAATATCACATCGAATAGCAATCATCAAATCAATAACTGTAAAAATTCCACATTCAATTTTGAGTGAGAAGATCTCACCGTGATTTTAACTGATTCCAGCGTTTTTATTTCGAATAAAATTAAACGCACGTTTAATTTCATCCAAAATTTTCACTGACTCCGATCGTACCCAAATCAGTTGCATCGCGCAGTATTCGCAAATACGATTCCAACGCACTTTGTTTCATCGAAATCTGATAACGTATGAGAGAGTTATAACACTTTGAAGTTAATACAAATTTAAATATCACTTAATCAACATTTTAATTAAAAATTTAAACCCTAACATCATCTACCGTTCAATTCCTTTGTAGCAAATCTGGGCCGCACGCGTTGTCTTCCCTCCATCGCGTTCGTTCGCGTACGCAAAGAAACCCATGAAGCCGCCTTAAAACCCTAAATGACTCGACTCATTCGACCATCTAGAGAGCGATCAAGTGCTGGCATCTCGAAGCCACTTCCCCCACCTACCATCACCGGCGATCCCATGAAGCTCGGTTGAGCATCCCCCTCCAGAAACGCGTGCGAACGCATGAACTTTGAACCTTAATCGCGATCGATTCGCTTGACCATAGAACATCTCAGCCGTTAGATACGTAGTACTCGACGAGTTCTTCAATCTTCCAGTTGGAAGTCTCTCGAATAGATGCAAGGATTTAGAGAAACTTGAGGGGAAACGACGTGAGATGCTGGCCATGGAAATAGCAAGAGGCGGCTGAAGTTTGTAAAACCCTAGGGTTGAATTGCTTTGCAAAAGAAAAAGTGGAGGGGTTTATATAGAAAAATTCACAAATCACTATTCATCCGGAATTTTCGAACTCGAAATCGAACGTGCCGGCTGACGTTCCTAAGGTTTACCCCGCGTTCCGAACGCAATGGAACGTGTTTCGGAAGCTAATTCGGACATCTGTGCGAGATACGGAGAAAAAACGATCAATTTAAATTAAACCGATTTAAATCGATTTCGAGGCGTTTTAAATTGTACCGGACAAATGGTAAATCCAAAAATTACGAAATTTGAAACCATGCAATAATTTCACATTACGGATCCGATGAAACTGGTTTCGTCGAAATCCGACACTGTTTGAAAAATGACTATTTTAACTCGACGATTTAAAATTAAAAAGATATCGATGCGTTTCGAGTTGCCACGGTCAAACGACAACTCCGATGGATACGAAAATTGAAATCCGGTAATAACTAACTATTACGGATCCAATGGAACTGGTCTCGTTCAATTCTGAGACTGTTCGAAAATTGGCTATTTTTACAGTCGATAATTAAATATTAAAATATTCAATTTTCACAATTTAACTCAAATTCCAATTTTAAAAGTTCTATAACCTTTCAATAACTCCAGTATGATTAAATAAAATTGTACAAATCATTTTCAATCATTTTAACTCGATTTTTAATTATCTCTGGAATTTCAATCATTAAATTATCGATTAAATTGACCAAATTAAATCCAATATTCGAATAATAAATCATTCGACTTCTTAAATTCATTTATTAATATTTAAAATCAATTAAATATTCAAATTTTAATTATCAAAAATCCTGGGTCGTTACATTGCCAGATTTGGTCTGTGTTCCAGTTTTTGGTGCTCTCATACTCAATTTTGATTTCGCGAATTGATCGAAGAATTGATGATCGTGAGATGGTGTAGGGAGGAACGTCGACTTGTGGGGATACTCGGCGATGGTCGGAGTTGACGCTGGTGGTCGTACACGTGCACGCGATCGTGATGTGTCTGGGTGAAGTCTGTTTTTACAAAGTAAGGTCTCGCGTTTTGTTCGAGTTATTTCGAGGGAGACTCGGGTTTTTAGGGGATGCGACTCGAAGTATTTTGGTGGAGTCTCGAGTACATCAGTGTTGCCAGGTTTTCTAAAACCTGTCAGTTTAAATTTAAAACTGAATTTAAATTGTGAAGTAATATTTAAACAGGGATTTAAATCAAAGTTTTAATATATAGATTCAAGTTTGGTTTTAAAACTTAGATTGGAAATAAAATAATTTTTATAAATTTAAATGTTTTAAATGTTAGTTATATTTAAATGGTTTGAAATTTAAAAGGAAGTTGATTTAAACTCTTTTAAAAATTCTTTTATAAGATATAAGAAATTCTCTAACATATAAAACTTTTAATTTGGTTTTAAACTTGGTTAAAGACAAATTGGTATTCATTTTAAATCTAGAATTTAAAATGAAATTTAAAAGTAAATTTGAAATGGATGTTTTCAAATGTATTTGTGAATGATAAATTTAACCGTGAATAAGAAAATGTTTTTATCTTAAAGTTAAAATCATTAAAACTTTAGGGTAATTAAAATGGTTTAAATAATCTAATTAATTAATGATTTGGATTAATTAATTGGTAATTAAGGATTATAAATTAAAATATTAATTAATAATTAATGATTAATTAATAAAGTAATTAAAGATTAATTAAGTTATGGTTAACACTTAATTAATTAAATAATTAGAGATTAATTACTTGGTTATTAAGATTATTAATTTGAAATTAATAATGGTTAATCTAAGTTAATTACTTAAGAAAAGTAATTAAATAATTGTTAATGAAAGTCATTAACTATGGATTATTAAATAATTAATTAATGTGATTAATTTTAATAATTAATTAGATTAATTAATTTAAAGATAATCAATTATAGAATTTGTTTTAAATGAATTACTTAATGGAAGTAATTAAGAATTAATTACTTATTGTAATTTAATTGAAGTTAATTTGATTAGTTAAGTTAATTAATTAAGTTTAATTAATTAGAATAATCAAGAGATGATTTGATAAATAATTACTTAATGAAATTATTAAGGTAAGATTATTTAGGGAAGTTAATAATAGATAATTACTGGAAGTAATTAATTGAATGGTTATGTATTAATGAAAGTAATTTAAGTTTAATTACTTGTGAATTAATCAAGGGATTAATTAAGAAATTAATTAAGGAATAATTAATTTAGTTAATGAAAGTAATTAAGGGTAGTTAATTACTGATTGAAGATTAATCAAGGTGATTAATAAATGTGTTTTAATTAAAGGTTAATTACTTAATGTAATTAATTTAATTTTAGTAATTAATAATCAATTTGTAATTAAGGATCATTAATTAATATAATTAATGATGTAATTAAGATTGATTAATTAAGTAATAATTAATAAATGAAGTGATTAATTAATGTAATTAATTAAGGATTAATGTAATTAATTATAGTTGATTAATTTAATTAATTATAGTTAATTAATTAATGAAGTAATTAAAGGTTAATTATTATAAGTGGTTAAGGTTAATTAATTTAAGTAATTAATTAAAGGATAAATTACTTGGATATAATTAATAGGTAATTAATCAAAGATGATTAATTGAAATGAATTATTAGAGGATAATTAATTAATTGATTGTAATTAATTAATGGTTAAGTAAGCAGGATTTATAGAATGAAGTAATTAATTTAATTTACTTTAAATTAATTAGAGACGTTATAAATCATTACTTATGAATGGGTGATAGTATTGAATACTTTGCATTGATTGATATCTCTGATGAGATATATGCTGTTTGATATGGATGTTAGTTGAATTGTGATGATAATATGGATTATCTGTTATATTGATAATGTTGATTATCTATTGTAATGTTGTGAATTATCTTTCTATGTGTATAAAGATAATGAATTGAATTGTTTTAACCTTTAAAACAACTTGGCTTAAAAGATACGTTTTGGATTTCGATGAGACCGGGATCGGGTTTCCGTATACCGGATTTCCAGGTCTGGAGACCCGAATACCACATCGATCCAAATTAATGATAGGTCGTGAATCAAGTGAAGGTGAAGATTCAGAGTGCAAGGGTTATTGTCGTTAACTCTAAGGGTGATTCCAAAACGAGTGTAACGAGATAATGCCTTCGGTTTCGTTCGAACCCGGAACGAACTTGTATGGATTGAATGCTTTCAGCACATCGTCAGGTGGACGATGAGCATTCTAAGATAGATGTGTTCTATTTAAAGGTAATCGTGACCTCAAGCCTCACAAACCGGGAATGGCTAAAACAGGGGAGGTGCAGCAAGGTTAGTGGGTAGCACCCAAGTAGGACAAGATTACCTCTGTCTAGATGTCCCTTTCTATTTTCGACTTAGTGTGTGCGGTTGAATCATGACAACCGTGGGGTATCTTGTGCTGGAATTATCCAGTAAGGGATGTTCCGACCTTGTGTTGCAGGGGATTGGGCGTGATCCTCGGTACGTTGATCTAGGCCACGTACTGTGACGGGCGGTACCCCGGTAGCCCTGCCATTGTATGGAATCCAAAATCCAATAAGTGCTATCGGACTTGATTGTATACCTATGTATGCTGGAATTTAATGAATGTAACAATTTCGGCTATGTGAATACTTATTTGAAAACCCTAGACCTATTATAATACAATCGGATTTCCTATCAAATGTTTTGGTTAGCGTAAGGTAAAAATTTACCCATGTTTATTTGTGGGGAGTCTTACGTGATACTTTTTCTTTCAAAAGGTTTTGAAGTTAAGCAAGTTAAACCTGTTACTCACACCAGACCCATGTCTGACCCAAGTTGTTTATTTCTGTTTTATAAACTCTTGGGTACTCAAATTTTTACGAGTAGCCAAGGGATTCAGGTTAGCTTTGACGAGTTATCTGGAGGAGCAATGGAGCAGGAGGCTTCAGCGTTATAGATATAAATAGCAGTTCCGCTGTGTTGATCTTTGTATTGATCTATGTTTTGTATTGAGTTGTAATAACTAGACAGATGTTTATAACTGTCTAGTATGAGTGTGTAATCTGTGTAACTCTGATAGATGATGTATATGATACTATGTAATAGTTATGTGATATATTATATTTTGTTCCGTTTCCGCTGTGAGTATCTGTTGTTGTTTCTTTCTCTTTCTTTTCTTTTCTACTTCTCACCCCTTTCTTTCTTACTGTCGATGCGACTTTCTGGGGAGAGAAGGTCGGGTCGTCACAGGATTTGTTTAAATGAATGAAGAAATGGATTGTGGTGAGATATCCATTATTGAAAAAAAAAATTAATTTGAAATTAAGGATATGGAACTACTTTGAACTGAAAATTTGAATAATTGAATTGGTAAATTAAAATTTGTTTAAAAACTGGTTTTAAACTGGGAAATAAAATTGGGTAATAAATTGAATTTTTAAGATAAAATTGTTTTGAACTCTTATTTGAACCTAGAAATAAGTTTATGTAGAAGTAAAGATAAATTAAAATGGAATTTTGAAATTTGAACTCAGAATTAAATGGTTAGGCTGTTAAATTAAAAGTAAAGGTTAATTTGATTTATGGGATTAAATCAATATTTGGAATAATAACTCGAATTGGTATAATTCGAGATGGGTTAAAGTGAAATGAAATAGAAAGTTAATTGGAAATTGGCAATTGATTGGAAATGGAAATTGGGAAGTTGAACAGTTTGGCTCTGAACTATTTTCAAAATAAATTGTTTTAATATAAATCTATTTTTCCAAACTATTTACTATACAACCTTTCTTTTTAAACCTAAAACTATCTTAAGCTTGTTTTCAAATTACTTTTGGAACTATTTAACAATTTTGCAACTGATTTATAAACTAATTACTATTTTTCTACAACTTTATAACTGATTACTGTTTTACAGCTATTTTACAAACTAATAATTATTTTTCAACTACTTATCTATTTTTAAAATTTTCAAGCTATTTTCTAAATTTAAACTGATTTGAGTTCAAACTATTATTGATTAAATACCCAACTGAGATAAGAACTGAAGTGATAATCCAAATGGGGATTAAGGTAATTGTGGATAAGTGAATAAGATCAAAGTGAGGATGAATAGAAAGGAAATTGATTTAATTGATAATCAATGAAGATAAGACGTAGGATGTACGTGTATTATTCTACTCGCATAGTGATTTGATCCA
This sequence comes from Allium fistulosum, assembly GCA_030737815.1. NCBI lineage: Eukaryota > Viridiplantae > Streptophyta > Magnoliopsida > Asparagales > Amaryllidaceae > Allium > Allium fistulosum. The sequence goes on from JASFAW010000025.1 coordinate 1,337,190, forward strand.
GATTCGAGCACAGGATTTCGAGATAGTATTATCGATCCGAGTTGGGATTTTTCGCTCAATTTTCGGCGGCGAACCTAGATATGGATTTTTGATTGGTTCTGGATATTCTCTATCATAGTTGTGACTATGCAAGGAGAATGACGGTTTCTGATCAAGAAACCAGATCTGAGTCCGCACTAGGAAGTCGGGTGGACAATACTAGTCCGGAAGTGAAATTGTGTGATCGAGTGAGCGATCGAATTGATATTGCATACGAATGATATGTGGACATCGTACAGGTTTGAATGAAATTGATATTGAAAATTTATGAATAAGAATTGTAAAATGGCTTTTGGAATTGAAAGTATATTTTGTGAAATATATGATGAAGTAAAGTGGAAATTGGATATTTCTATGGTAAAAATTTACTTTATGGAAATATAAGTAATGTGGTTAATAACTTTATAAAGAGTAATCAAATTTGAATATTTGATAAACAAAGTTATATATCTGGTTATATATGGTTATATATGGTAGACTCCCCTTATTGAATCTATTGCCAGAAGAAAAAGATTTTCGAAAGTATTTGAAGTATAAAAAGGGAATTTATACAAGTATGAATTGAATCAAAGATTTTCCAAGATTATTATATATGTATATATAAAAAGGATTTGTGAAAATGATTTTGAGGAAATATTTTGGGAACCTATGGATTTTTGAAAAGGCTTTTGATTTTTGAGGAAAATCAAATTTGGAATTTGGAAAAGCCTAATTTGAGAATCATCGATTTTGGGAATCGATTTTGAGAAAGGAGCTTTATATGAGATTCATACTTGGTGTATGATTTGGAAAATACTATATGTGTATAGTATAAAGTGTTTTGAAAGTGGCTCTGGGGAAAAAGGCGCTCCCTTGAATGAACTTCTCAGGAGTGCCACTGAGTGGTACTGCCTTGAGCCTCTAAAGGGGAGGTTCTAAAGTTGATCCTGTGAGGAGTCCGGACAAACTAGTTCCTGAGGATTATTTGGTAGCGAAAGTCGATGGCGCTGATGCCTACAGGGGAATTTGGATTATGCAGTGACGACAGTGTAACTCGATGTCGCTGCGATCTACTATGGGGACCAAAGCGAAAATCGTGTGGAGGATGAGTGCCAACAGTCTGCACTTGATTTTGCCGGGATGGCAACGCAACATCGGTAGACTGCGGTCTATGGTCAAGTGGAGGAGTTTCATTCTTTTGGCAGCGAAATTCGGTGGCGCTGATGCCTACAGTTATATGGGTTTGTGCTGTGATAGCAACGTAAGGCCCAGGTATAACTGCGATCTATAGCGGGTTCCATGGCATAATCGAGGAGCGCGGAGACCTACAGTTATCTATGGATTTTGCCGGGACGGCAACGTAACCATCGGGTTAACTGCGACCATGGATGGGTGTGATGATTTCCAGAGCATTCTCACTAAAGCTATTTTCTCTATTTCAAAATTGTTTCTATGTTTTTAATAAATCTATTTCCCAAGTATTTTCACTGGGTGTTGAAACGGGTTTACCAAGTACTTATAGATTTTCAGTCATATGCCTTGTGACGACCGCCCATGACCCCTGCACCGAATCTAGAGATAGTGCGCTGTAAAGTGTGCCAGGCGACCATGGACGATTGTCAAGGTAAGATTTAAAACGAAAGAATCTATCGTATTACTCACAGCGCATGGACAAAATACAATAGAACATATGCATAGTGAAGCTTTACAGAACAAAATGACATCATATAAAACTCCATAATAGTTGAATACAAGCATCCACATAGTCAATACATCCAGCCTCACTACATATCTCTCAGAGAATACAAAACAGCGGAATATCGAGTACATATAATAAGAAGATAATATGCAACCCTCTAGCTCGTCTTCGATATCAGCATCGTGAGAAGAGAACAGCACCTGTCACCTGCTACCTAGTCTGCCCGTCCCAAAATGGACGAACAGCCCAAGGCAATAAGAATTAAAACATAAAGCCTTGAGTCAGACAACAGTCTTAGTGAGCAGTAAATTAACTAACAACATACCAAAAGAGCATAAAGGAAAAGGAATAGGAATACAACCCTCCCACTCCAACCTCATTCTACAGTGATAGCCCCCAGACACACACTAAGCAGAAGCAAACATAGCAGAGCATACAATTTAAAGTAAAGCAATTTTCACTCGAGTCAAGAGCGATGTTTTCCAAGTACAAATCCCAAGGTCTAAAACCAAGGTCAGATAAGCACCCAGGAAATACCGCTCTTGAGACCGAATGACGATACAACCAAACATCCATGACTCGGCTATCACTGTTATCATTGTTGCGATATCACCGTTAATTGAATGACCGGCACATTCTTTCAGCCGTCCGTCAAGGGCTAATGGTAACCCCGGTTCTAGACATAACTCCCGCACGTCATCGTGACCCGTGCCTAGGATTATCGAATCTACCCAGAGTACTCGACCATCAACTTAGTCTTTTGGGCGTCCCCATGTACTCTTGCTTAGAGCATGCTAGAACCTTCAACAACGATGAGATCTCAACCTCCTAGTCATCCTCCTCGACGACTATTGCCATACTAGCTCAAGCGCCTCTCGAGCATCCATTATCCTCAACTCGAATCATATCACCGAGTTATCAACGTGCTTGGAATGATCCCGCCTGGATTAGACCAAGTCTTCATCATATGATGCCTCGCTTCATTACATCCTCGCAAAGCTTCATCTCAACTTCACATCATCAAATCTATGCATAGGAGCTTCATCATCCCGCTACATATGCCACGAGCAGCTTTTCCAATTCAAGAGCCTTTCCCTTAGCTTTTGAATCACCTTCGATCTAAATCTAATCATCAATCATCTAGTTCATAACAATCAATCAAATCAAACATCAATCTAAGCAATCAAGCATTCAAAAATGATCTAAGTAGACAATTATAACAATAATGGCATTTTCGTAATTAAAGAGTTGAAAGTCCAATAAGCATGAAAACATGGATTATATCTCTACAAACTTGATGAATGAACTTGCATAGGTTAACATATGATAAAATGGATGTAACATCATCATGAACAATGGATCTATATGGATCTACACATAGGATGAAGAAAATGCATGGAAATCACTATTTTAACACCATAACGAGCCAACAATCCGATATACTCCTTTGGATCCGTGTGAGAGATAATCACCACTCACCAAATCTCCTAAACAATCCAAAAGATAACAACTTCAGATCTGGACAGCGAAGAACTAAGCTAGATCCGACAAGATCTCACTTCAAACGAAGAAATCTCTCTTGAAAAGATGAAGATCTTCAATCTAAGCTCTTGAATCTTCAACCTTGATCTTCGATTTGGATGGATGGAAGCACTAGATTAGAGTGGAGAAAAGAAGTGAAGAAGTGTAGAAGTCGAGCTCTCAAAATGGCAGCACTTCGTCGCTTCAAAAATCCGGATCCCAAAAAGTGAGAACAACCCCTCCTATTTATAGCTGAAATCTGTCCTTAAGTCGAAATCTGGCTATCTCCCTAAGTCGCTTCCGACTTACGACTTACGACTCTTGCCGACCTAACACTCACCGACCTAAGCCTCTCCGACCTAACAGATGAACGACTTAACTCCTCAGCGACCTAACAGTTGACGACCTAAGACAATGCGCTTCCTTCGACCTACGACTTAGTTGGGTTGCGACCTAACCACTTAGGCTTCTACGCGACCTAACACTTGGCAAAACCCAGCGACCTAACCCTAAAGCCAACACGCGACCTAACTAAAAGCAGAACTCACGACCTAACCCTTAGGTCGCTAACCTATAGGTCGCTCCACTATACTAGGTCGCTAACTACTGTCTCCAAACCCCTTAGGTCGCTACCGACCTAACCATGCTAACTAGGAACCACTAGGTCGCTAACACGGCAACTCCTTAGGTCGCTAACAAGCTAACTCCTTAGGTCGTCCCAACCGACCTAACAACTTAATTACTAAGTCGCTAACCCGGAACCACTAGGTCGCTAGCTTTCCCAGTCGACCTAACACTTAACAAAAACTTAGGTTGCTCACAACATTTCCTTAGGTCGTTGCCGACCTAACTCTACCCCACAACCTAACCCCAGAATGCTTAGGTCGCCTACTACTCTTGAGTCGGTCGCGACTTATCACCTAGGTCGGTCACTACCTTAAGTCGGTTAACCCCACTTTCTTAACTCGGCAACGACTTAACAAACACTGGTCAGACGACTCAACTAGGCTTACGACTTAAGACTTAGTAGGTATACGACTCATCCCTCAACTCGTCCAGAACTCTTAAGTCTTCCCTCCTAAGTCGTCTACGACCTAAACACTTGGTCATTCACTCGCCCAGACGTGATTCCTATACGACTTAAGCCTCCACACGCTCTTAAGTCGTTCAACCTATAAGTCGGTTGCGACTTATCTCTTAGGTCGTTCGCGACCTAGGACTTAGAAAAATCTCTACCAAAATCTGAAACAACCTAAAAAGTTGAAAATTCCAGATTCGAACGAACTTTCCGATCCGTGAAAATACGGGTCGTTACATTCTCTCCCCCTTAGGAATTTCGCCCCCGAAATTCCAAACAAACAAAGCAATCAAAAGCTATTCTGCACGTCTACCATCCATAGCAATCAACAAACCAAGCATCCAATTCTAGCTTAGCATGCAGAATTCTAAAACTAGAACAAGTTACAATATCGCGAGATGTCACGACGCCTTTGGGTCATACCTCGAAGAGTTCAGGATGAGCTGCTTTCATCCTCTCTTCCACCTCCCACGTACAGTCGTTATCATCATCACTCCATTGTACCTTGAGCAACTTGACCACTTCCCTCCTAAGCTGTTTCGTGTCGGTTTCAACAACACGAAGCGGCTTACGAGGTCTTCTATCAACAGGATCAACTTCGAAATCCTCATAGCTATCAACAGAAACCACCGTATTCGAGTCGTGCACATACTTCCGTAGATACGATACGTGAAAAACATTGTGCACACTCGACATTTTCTCTGGTAATTCCAATCTGTAAGCGAGCTTTCCAATTCGCTCGATAATCGGGAATGGTCCAACAAATCTCGGAGTCAATTTTCCTTTCTTCCCGAATCGAATAACATTCTTCAGTGGAGAAATCTTCACAAAAACCATATCTCCAACGTCGAATTCCAAATCTTTACGACGCTTATCGGTATAACTCTTCTGACGGTCTTGGGCTGCCTTCATTCGTTGCCGAATGATCTCTATACAATCTGAAGTCTGACGAATCATCTCTGGCCCAAGCATCAGCTTTTCTCCAGTTTCCAACCAACATGTCGGAGAGTTACACGGTCTTCCATACAATGCCTCATACGGTGCCATACCAATGCTTGACTGGTAACTGTTGTTGTACGCAAACTCCACCAAATGAAGGTGATCTTCCCATGATCCTCCGAAGTCCAAAACACAAGCTCTGAGGAGATCTTCCAAAACTCGGTTGACTCTCTCAGTCTGACCATCTGTTTGAGGGTGATAAGCTGTACTCAAACACAACTCGGTTCCCAAAACTTCCTGGAAGCTCTTCCAAAATCCACTAGTGAACAATGGGTCTCGATCGCTCACTATACTCTTCGGAATACCATGGAATCGAACTATCCACTTAACATACAATTCAGCCAACTTTGATGCAGTCCTAGTCGATCGAACAGGAATAAATCGTGCACTCTTGGTCAAACGATCTACAATGACCCCAAATCCCTTCATTCCCTGTTCTGGTTCTAGGCAATCCATCGATAAAATCCATCGATATCTGCTCCCACTTCCATGTAGGAACTTTTAATGGCTGAAGCAATCCACTTGGCTTCTTCTGTTCGGCTTTTACCAACTGGCAGTTCATGCATTTGGAAATAAAATTTCCAACATCTTTCTTCATACCTTCCCAGTAGTAGGTTCTCTTCATATCCCGATACATCTTATTTCCACCTGGATGAATTGTCAACTTCGAGTGATGACTTTCCCTCAAAACTTCACTCCTCAATTCATCTATATCGGGAACAACTAGTCGTCCTTGCTTCCGAAGCCAACCCTCTCGATCGACCTCGAATCCTTTATCCTTTTCTGGATCCAATCCAGATTCCAATTCACGGATAATCTTGACAAGCTTATCATCTCGCTTTTGGCTCTCACCAATCCTTTCCACAAGAGTGGGTCTTATTGATAAGTTTGCCAAAATCTCAGGTTCCAATTCGCATCTAGGCCTGAAGTCAAATCCAGCTAAATACTCAAGACTCTTCCATTCTGAAAACATGGCTCCCAATCCCGCATGTCTTCGACTTAACGCATCTGCCACTGCGTTACCTTTTCCCGGAGTATAAGCTATACCAAAATCATATGATGCCAAAAACTCTAGCCAACGTTGCTGCCGAAGATTCAAATCCTTTTGGGAGAAAAGATACTTCAACGACTTGTGATCCGTAAACAACTCGAATCGAACTCCCAACAGATAATGCCTCCACATCTTCAGAGCAAATACAATCGCCGCTAACTCCAAATCATGAGTTGGGTAATTCCTTTCATGCGGCTTCAGTTGTCGACTGGCATACGCAACAACTTTATCCTTCTGCATCAGCACTGCTCCAAGTCCAGTACCACATGCGTCGGTGTAAACCACCATCTCATCATTCCCACTAGGAATAGTCAAAACAGGAGCACTCGTCAATCTTGTTAACGGTGCAACTATCTTGGAGAAGTCTTTGATAAACCGTCGATAATATCCTGCTAATCCAAGAAAACTTCTCACATCAGATGCATTCTTAGGTTTAACCCAATCCTGGATTGCTGCCACTTTAGCGGGATCAACCGCTATTCCATTTCCAGAAATCACATGGCCTAAGAACCTCACTTCACTCTTCCAGAAGTGACACTTCGAAAACTTAGCCTTTAGCTGATGTTTCCGTAAGATATCCAAAACAATACGCAAGTGCGTCTTGTGCTCTTCTTCCGTTCTGGAATAAATCAGAATATCATCCACGAACACAAGTACGAACTTGTTCAATTGATCTCTGAACACTCTATTCATAAGATCCACAAAATATGCTGGCGCGTTAGTCAATCCAAACGGCATTACCAGCCACTCAAAGAAACCGGATGGTGTCCTAAAAGCAGTCTTCGGCACACTATCCTTAGCTACTCTCAATTGGTGAAATCCCGTTGCCAAATCCATCTGAGAAAACACCTTAGCTTCGTGAAGCTGATCAAACAAGTCATCTATTCTCGGCAATGGATACTTGTTTTTCTTAGTCACCTTATTCAGCTCACGATAATCCACACACAATCTCAACGACCCATCTGCCTTGGTTGCAAACACAACTGGTGCACCCCACTCGGACACACTACGCCGAATGAATCCTTTCTGCAAAAGGTCATCAACTTGCACCCTCAACTCTTGCTGTTCCCTAGGCGCCATCCGCCTAAGAGGCATCACAACAGGTCTGGCTCCTTCAACTAGATCTATACGAAACTCGATCTCTCTATGCGGCGGCAACCCTTTGACTTCGTCAAAGACATCCTCGAATCCATTTGCGATTGGCACTAAAGACAGTCCATCCCGTGGAACAACTAGCGAATACATGAAGCTCATGAAGACGCCTTCCTCATGCTTACATCGTATCACAATCTTTCGCCCTTCCACATTCTCGACTGTCACCTCCAGCCTCTCACAATCAACCTTAGCCGCATACTTCCTAAGCCAGTCCATACCCAAGATAATTCTGAATCCCGCAAAGTTCAGAACAAAGCAATCACAAACAAAAGAGCAACCATGACTCGATACAACTAGACCACGTCATAACATACACAAACAAGACGAACCCCCAACTGGATTAGTCACAACCAATGGCCTATCAACAATATCCGACTTCAAATCTAACCGGCCTACTAGATCACTACAAACAAACGAGTGCGACGCTCCGGTATCAAACAAGACTCTATCAGGAACACCTCATAGGAAAAGAGTACCTTGAACCACCACACTCTTTCCCTTCTCTTCTGCGGTAGGAGCTTTTGAAGATGACGGAACAGCTCCCAAAGCATAGGCCTGCACAATCTGCTTGTTCCTACTCGGTTCTGGACAATTCTTCCTGAAATGCCCTGGCTTGTCACAGTTGTGGCACTTCGCCGGCGCCTTCGGATCCTTGCAATCCTTGGAGAGATGGCCTTTCTGCTGACAGTTGTAGCAAGTCACTTCGCCTTTCGGCTTCTTCTGACCATCCTTACCCTTCTGCTGCTGCTGCTTCCTCTTCTTGTTCCTACCCTGCTGGGGTTTAGACTCTTCCCTGGTCACAGCAACAACAGATCCTTCCTTAGGAAACAGATTCTCATGTCTGAGAGCTTCCTCCACAAGCTTCCTAAATGAATCGTCCAAGTGATCCATCAATCTTGGAGCCTGTACTCGATCTCCAACATCTACTGATGGCCCCGGGGCTGTCATCCTTCTCCTGATCGAAGTCATCATGGTTTCGAACATAGCAACATAATCAGCAGCCCCTTCAGTAGCACGGCCTTCCCTAACAGCTGGTCTCCCTCCTTGACTCATTCTCAATATCTACAAAAAGGAATGATCAACATACCGAGAGAAACAACTGCATAAAGGACTCAAACTCTACTAAGCTACTATATTATATATAGTAATCATCCATCAAAATACAATTACGTCTCTCATACGTAGTTACTTCAGCGAGCGTTGGGTAAAATCGATTAACCAAGGCTCTGATACCAAATGTGACGACCGCCCATGACCCCTGCACCGAATCTAGAGATAGTGCGCTGTAAAGTGTGCCAGGCGACCATGGACGATTGTCAAGGTAAGATTTAAAACGAAAGAATCTATCGTATTACTCACAGCGCATGGACAAAATACAATAGAACATATGCATAGTGAAGCTTTACAGAACAAAATGACATCATATAAAACTCCATAATAGTTGAATACAAGCATCCACATAGTCAATACATCCAGCCTCACTACATATCTCTCAGAGAATACAAAACAGCGGAATATCGAGTACATATAATAAGAAGATAATATGCAACCCTCTAGCTCGTCTTCGATATCAGCATCGTGAGAAGAGAACAGCACCTGTCACCTGCTACCTAGTCTGCCCGTCCCAAAATGGACGAACAGCCCAAGGCAATAAGAATTAAAACATAAAGCCTTGAGTCAGACAACAGTCTTAGTGAGCAGTAAATTAACTAACAACATACCAAAAGAGCATAAAGGAAAAGGAATAGGAATACAACCCTCCCACTCCAACCTCATTCTACAGTGATAGCCCCCAGACACACACTAAGCAGAAGCAAACATAGCAGAGCATACAATTTAAAGTAAAGCAATTTTCACTCGAGTCAAGAGCGATGTTTTCCAAGTACAAATCCCAAGGTCTAAAACCAAGGTCAGATAAGCACCCAGGAAATACCGCTCTTGAGACCGAATGACGATACAACCAAACATCCATGACTCGGCTATCACTGTTATCATTGTTGCGATATCACCGTTAATTGAATGACCGGCACATTCTTTCAGCCGTCCGTCAAGGGCTAATGGTAACCCCGGTTCTAGACATAACTCCCGCACGTCATCGTGACCCGTGCCTAGGATTATCGAATCTACCCAGAGTACTCGACCATCAACTTAGTCTTTTGGGCGTCCCCATGTACTCTTGCTTAGAGCATGCTAGAACCTTCAACAACGATGAGATCTCAACCTCCTAGTCATCCTCCTCGACGACTATTGCCATACTAGCTCAAGCGCCTCTCGAGCATCCATTATCCTCAACTCGAATCATATCACCGAGTTATCAACGTGCTTGGAATGATCCCGCCTGGATTAGACCAAGTCTTCATCATATGATGCCTCGCTTCATTACATCCTCGCAAAGCTTCATCTCAACTTCACATCATCAAATCTATGCATAGGAGCTTCATCATCCCGCTACATATGCCACGAGCAGCTTTTCCAATTCAAGAGCCTTTCCCTTAGCTTTTGAATCACCTTCGATCTAAATCTAATCATCAATCATCTAGTTCATAACAATCAATCAAATCAAACATCAATCTAAGCAATCAAGCATTCAAAAATGATCTAAGTAGACAATTATAACAATAATGGCATTTTCGTAATTAAAGAGTTGAAAGTCCAATAAGCATGAAAACATGGATTATATCTCTACAAACTTGATGAATGAACTTGCATAGGTTAACATATGATAAAATGGATGTAACATCATCATGAACAATGGATCTATATGGATCTACACATAGGATGAAGAAAATGCATGGAAATCACTATTTTAACACCATAACGAGCCAACAATCCGATATACTCCTTTGGATCCGTGTGAGAGATAATCACCACTCACCAAATCTCCTAAACAATCCAAAAGATAACAACTTCAGATCTGGACAGCGAAGAACTAAGCTAGATCCGACAAGATCTCACTTCAAACGAAGAAATCTCTCTTGAAAAGATGAAGATCTTCAATCTAAGCTCTTGAATCTTCAACCTTGATCTTCGATTTGGATGGATGGAAGCACTAGATTAGAGTGGAGAAAAGAAGTGAAGAAGTGTAGAAGTCGAGCTCTCAAAATGGCAGCACTTCGTCGCTTCAAAAATCCGGATCCCAAAAAGTGAGAACAACCCCTCCTATTTATAGCTGAAATCTGTCCTTAAGTCGAAATCTGGCTATCTCCCTAAGTCGCTTCCGACTTACGACTTACGACTCTTGCCGACCTAACACTCACCGACCTAAGCCTCTCCGACCTAACAGATGAACGACTTAACTCCTCAGCGACCTAACAGTTGACGACCTAAGACAATGCGCTTCCTTCGACCTACGACTTAGTTGGGTTGCGACCTAACCACTTAGGCTTCTACGCGACCTAACACTTGGCAAAACCCAGCGACCTAACCCTAAAGCCAACACGCGACCTAACTAAAAGCAGAACTCACGACCTAACCCTTAGGTCGCTAACCTATAGGTCGCTCCACTATACTAGGTCGCTAACTACTGTCTCCAAACCCCTTAGGTCGCTACCGACCTAACCATGCTAACTAGGAACCACTAGGTCGCTAACACGGCAACTCCTTAGGTCGCTAACAAGCTAACTCCTTAGGTCGTCCCAACCGACCTAACAACTTAATTACTAAGTCGCTAACCCGGAACCACTAGGTCGCTAGCTTTCCCAGTCGACCTAACACTTAACAAAAACTTAGGTTGCTCACAACATTTCCTTAGGTCGTTGCCGACCTAACTCTACCCCACAACCTAACCCCAGAATGCTTAGGTCGCCTACTACTCTTGAGTCGGTCGCGACTTATCACCTAGGTCGGTCACTACCTTAAGTCGGTTAACCCCACTTTCTTAACTCGGCAACGACTTAACAAACACTGGTCAGACGACTCAACTAGGCTTACGACTTAAGACTTAGTAGGTATACGACTCATCCCTCAACTCGTCCAGAACTCTTAAGTCTTCCCTCCTAAGTCGTCTACGACCTAAACACTTGGTCATTCACTCGCCCAGACGTGATTCCTATACGACTTAAGCCTCCACACGCTCTTAAGTCGTTCAACCTATAAGTCGGTTGCGACTTATCTCTTAGGTCGTTCGCGACCTAGGACTTAGAAAAATCTCTACCAAAATCTGAAACAACCTAAAAAGTTGAAAATTCCAGATTCGAACGAACTTTCCGATCCGTGAAAATACGGGTCGTTACATGCCTGATCACCATATGACCGACTCTCTATGAGAACGAGGATGGGCTTGTTGAAACATCTAGTTATAAAAGTATTTTTTATATATATAAAAATGACTTTAGAATAATATTATATAGACATTAAAAGGTGTTTTAAAAATGATCAAAGAAAATTTATCTGATATTAAGCATTTTGATATTCTAGCTTTGTTCCTTTTCGAGGACGAAAAGATTCAAAGGGGGAGGAATGTGATAACCTGGATTTTCAAATAGCTGTTAATTGGAAATTAACAGGATTGAATCTCTTAAATACATTGATTTATTTTTTGAATGTGATAATCTCTTTATAAATATATTTATATTTTAAACTTGAGTTTGAAATAAGTTTTAAATTAAAAAGTTCATTTATTTAAAATATTCTTTCATTTTAAAATTCTAACATAAGATAAATTTTGTTTGGAAATTTGATTTAATTTAATATTGAATAAATAATCATATGACTTTAAAATACTCAAAATTAAAATTTAATTTGTTTAAAATGATTTTGGCTTAAGTTTAAATTTAAACAAAAGGTTTATATATATATAGCTTGATAAGGTAAGTAATTTAATAATAAAGAGATAATTTCTTTTATAAATTATTTTAATTTAATAATGAGTTATTTTTAAACAATATTAATAATGTAATATTCTTACAAATAGATTTTTAATAGATATTGTTATATACATATTTTGGAAGAAACTATGATTTGTAAATTTGAAATAAAGTCTTTCAAAATGTTTTGATTAAAATAAACCTTATTAATATTAACATAAGTATATAAATAATAAGTAAATTTAGCATTGATAGTTTAAATTTAAAAATTAAGGGAAATAAAAATAAGCATTTGTGTTAAGATTGGAACTAAATACTTAGGCTAAAAATTCATAGCATTGATTAAACCAACTTTATATATGTACATGAGGTATAAATACAAACCAGGCTTTGTATATATGTTTCCTGTAAAATAGTGATGCAAGGCAAGTAAAATATGTTTGTAAATAGGCAAGGCAAGAATAATAATATTAATAATAGTAATAATAATAATAATAGGCCTGTAAATAAATATGCAGGGCAAGCAAAAGAAGGTAAGTTGGATACTGTAACGACCCGTATTTTTACGGATCGACAAGTTCATCAAAATCTGGAATTTTTGCCTTTTTACGTCATTTCAGATTTTTAGGCAGATTTGTCTAAGTCCTAGGTCGTGAACGACCTAAGAGCTAAGTCGTGACCGAGTTAAGGAATTCGGCGAGTTAGTGTTAGGTCGTGGGTTAGTTGGAGCGACCTACAGCATTATGCAACCTAGGATTTGATTAAGTATTAGGTCGGCAGGGCGAGTTAACGACCTAAAGAACTGACCGACTTAAGGATATGGCGACTCAAGGGTAGGCAGACCTAGTGGAGTAAGCGACCTAGTGGTTACTGGGTGTGTGGTTAGGTCGGCAACGACTTAGAGTGTATAGGAGTTAGGTCGGTTGGACGAGTTAGTGGGTTGACCGACTTATGAGTGTAGACGACTTAAGGTTAGAGTTAGGTCGTAGTAACCGAGTTAAGGGATAGGTCGCTATGTGTTAGGTCGTCTGGTAGCTTGGTTGGTTAGGTCGTAAGCGACCTAAGGGTTAAGTTGTACCAAGTTAAGTCGACTGGGTGGGTTAGCGACCTAAGGAGTTAACAAGTTGGCGACCTTAAGAGTTAGGCTATGTGTTAGGTCGTAACACTGTTAGGTCGCGTAGGTTGCTAAGTTGTTAGGTCGCAAGGTTTTATAAGTCGTAGGTCGTAGAGGCAGTCTGTGTTAGGTCGCTGGGTTTCGTATAAGTGTTAAGTCGAATGGTGCTAAGTTGTTAAGTCGTCCAGGCGACTTAGGAGGGAGCGCGCGTGTATTAGGTCGTGTAGCTCGAATAAGTTAGGTCGCGCGCATGTTAAGTCGTAGGCTTGTCTGTTAGGTCGGAGTTGTTGGCTAAGGCTTAGGTCGGTGGGAATCTTAGGTCGTAAGTCGGAGACGACCTATGGAGTTAGCCGAGTTACGACTTAGGCAGTTTTCAGCTATAAATAGGAGGGGTTGTTCTCACTTTTTGGGATCCGGATTTTGAAGCGACGAAGTGCTGCCATTTTGAGAGCTTGACTTCTACACTTCTTCACTTCTTTTCTCCACTCTAATATAGTGCTTCCATCCATCCAAATCGAAGATCAAGATTGAAGATTCAAGAGCTTAGATTGAAGATCTTCATCTTTTCAAGAGAGATTTCTTCTTTTGAAGCGGATTTGTGATAGATCTAGCTTAGTTCTTCGCTGTCCAGATCTGAAGCGTGTTGATTTGGGTTTGTTTAGGTGATTTGGTGAGTGGTGATTATCTCTCACACGGATCCAAAGGAGTATATCGGATTGTTGGCTCGATTTGGTGTTAAAATAGAGATTTCCATGCATTTTCTTCATCCTATGTGTAGATCCATATAGATCCATTGTTCATGATGATGTTACATCTATTTTATCATATGTTAACCTATGCAAGTTCATTCATCAAGTTTGTAGAGATATAATCCATGTTTTCATGCTTATTGGACTTTCAACTCTTTAATTACGAAAATGCCATTATTGTTATAATTGTCTACTTAGATCATATTTGAATGCTTGATTGCTTGGATTGATGTTTGATTTGATTGATTGTTATGAACTAGATAATTGATGATTAGATTTAGATCGAAGACGATTCAAAAGCTAAGGGAAAGGCTCTTGAATTGGGAAAGCTGCTCGTGGCATATGTAGCGGGATGATGAAGCTCTTATGCATAGATTTGATGATGTGATGATGAGATGAGGCTTTGCGAGGATGTAATGAAGCGAGGCAATCATGTGATGAAGACTTGGTCTAATCCAGACGGGATCATTCCAAGCATGTTGATAACTCGGTGATATGATTCGAGTTGAAGATAATGAATGGATATGAAAATAGTCGTCGAGGAGGATGACTAGGAGGCTTGGATAGCATCGTTGTTGAAGGTTCTAGCATGCTCTAAGCAAGGGTACGTTGGGCAGATTCGATAGTCCCAACGGCCAACTGTTGATGGTCGAGTACTCTGGGCAGATTCGATAGTCCTAGGCACGGGCTGCGACGACGTGCGGGAGTTATGTCTAGAACCGGGGTTTTCATTAGCCCTTGACGGACGGCTGAAAGAATGTGCCGGTCATTCAATTAACGGTGATATCGAAGCAATGATAACAGTGATAGCCAGAGTCATGGATGTTTGGTTGTATCGTCATTCGGACTCAAGGGCGGTATTTTCTGGGTGCTTATCTGATTTAGGCCTTGGTACTTGGAAAACATCGCCCTTGACTCGAGTGATAGTAGTTTTACTTTAAATTGTATGCTCTGCTATGTTTGCTTCTGCTTAGTGTGTGTCTGGGGGCTATCACTGTAGAATGAGGTTGGAGTGGGAGGGTTGTATTCCTATTCCTTTTCCTTTATGCTCTTTTGGTATGTTGTTAGTTAATTTACTGCTCACTAAGACTGTTGTCTGACTCAAGGCTTTATGTTTTAATTCTTATTGCCTTGGGCTGTTCGTCCATTTTGGGACGGGCAGACTAGGTAGCAGGTGACAGGTGCTGTTCTCTTCTCACGATGCTGATATCGAAGACGAGCTGGAGGGTGGCATATTATCTTCTTATTATATGTACTGAATATTCCGCTGTTTTGTATTCTCTGAGAGATATGTAGTGAGGCTGGATGTATTGACTATGTGGATGCTTGTATTCAACTATTATGGAGTTTTATATGATGTCATTTTGTTCTGTAAAGCTTCACTATACATATGTTCTATTGTATTTTGTCCATGCGCTGTGAGTAATACGATAGATTCTGTTGTTTTAAATCTTACCTTGACAATCGTCCATGGTCGCCTGGCACACTTTACAGCGCTCTATCTCTAGATTCGGTGCAGGGGTCATGGGCGGTCGTCACATTTGGTATCAGAGCATTGGTTAATCGATTTTACCCAACGCTCGCTGACGTAACTACGTATGAGAGACGTAATTGTATTTTGATGGATGATTACTATATATAATATAGTAGCTTAGTAGAGTTTGAGTCCTTTATGCAGTTGTTTCTCTAGATGTTCTAATCATTCCTTTTTATAGATATTGAGAATGAGTCGAAGAGGGAGACCAGCTGCTAGGGAAGGCCGTGCTACTGAAGGGACTGCTGATTATGCAGCCATGTTCGAAGCTATGATGACTTCGATCATGAGAAGGATACCAGTTCCGGGGGCAGCAGTTGATGTTGGAGTTCAAGTCCAAACTCCGAAACCAGTGGATTTTGCTAAGCTGTGCAAGGATTATACTGCTCTTGGAGGGAAGGTTTTCTTGGGAACAGAATCTACCATTGAGGTCCAGAGGTGGATAGATGCTTGTAGAAGGATCTTTGGTGATTTGGGAATTGATGATGCAACTAAGAGGAAGTTGGCATCAAGGCAGCTTCAAGGGAGAGCTTCTGATTGGTGGAACTCTATTACCATCACTACTCCGGAAGAAGAGGTTACTTGGGAGCAATTCCAAGTCAGATTTGAAGCTAAGTTCATTTCTACAGCTCAGAAGTCTGTTCTGTTCAAGAAGTTTGTGGAGCTCAAGCAAGGTGGAAGATCAGTTCTTGAGTATGTTTCTGAGTTTGAAGCTTTGTCCAAATATGCCCGGTCATATATTGAGTCTGCTTATCAGAAGAATGAGAAGTTTGTGACCGGCTTGGATAGTTATCTTGGGAGACAGTTAATGGATCATTTGGACGATTCATTTGAGAAGCTTGTGGAGAAAGCTCTTAGGCATGAGAGTCTGTTTCCTAAGGAAGGATCTGTTGTTGCTGTGACTAGGGAAGAGTCTAAACCCCAGCAGGGTGGAAATAAGAAGAGGAAGCCGCAGCAGTAGAAAGGTAAGGATGGCCAGAAGAAGCCGAAAGGCGAGGTGACTTGCTACAACTGTCAGCAGAAGGGCCATTTCTCGAAGGATTGTAAGAATCCTAAGGTGCCGATGAAGTGTCATAACTGTGACAAGCCGGGGCATTTCAGGAAGAATTGTCCAGAACCGAGGAAGGACAGGCAGATTGTGCAAGCCTATGCTTTAGGAGCTGTTCCGTCGTCTTCGAAAGCTCCTACTGCTGAAGATAAGGGAAAGAGTGTGGTTGTTCAAGGTACTCTTTTCCTATGTGGTATTCCAGTTAGAGTTTTGTTTGATACTGGAGCATCGCATTCGTTTGTTTGTAATGAACTAGTAGGCCGGTTAGATTTGAAGCCGGATATTGTTGATAGGTCATTGGTTGTGACTAATCCAGTTGGGGGTTCGTCTTGTTTGTGTATGTTATGCCGTGGTCTAGTTGTATCAAGTCATGGTTGCTCTTTTGTTTGTGATTGCTTTGTTCTGAACTTTGAGGGGTTCGGAATTATTTTGGGTATGGACTGGCTTAGGAAGTATGCGGCTAAGGTTGATTGCGAAAGGTTGGAAGTGACAGTCGAGAATGTGGAGGGGCGAAAGGTTGTGATACGATGTAAGCATGAAGAAGGCGTCTTCATGAGCTTCATGTATTCGCTAGTTGTTCCACAGGATGGACTGTCATCAGTGCCGATCGCTAACAGATTCGAGGATGTCTTTGACGAAGTCAAAGGGTTGCCGCCGCATAGAGAGATCGAGTTTCGTATAGATCTAGTTGAAGGAGCCAGATCTGTTGTGATGCCTCTTAGGCGGATGGCGCCTAAGGAACAGCAGGAGTTGAGGGTGCAAGTTGATGACCTTTTACAGAAGGGATTCATTCGGCGTAGTGTGTCCGAGTGGGGTGCACCAGTTGTGTTTGCAACCAAGGCAGATGGATCGTTGAGATTGTGCGTCGATTATCGTGAGCTGAATAAGGTGACTAAGAAGAACAAGTATCCATTGCCGAGAATAGATGACTTGTTTGATCAGCTTCACGAAGCTAAGGTGTTTTCTCAGATGGATTTGGCAACGGGATTTCACCAGTTGAGAGTGGCTAAGGATAGTGTACCGAAGATGGCTTTTAGGACACCATCCGGTTTCTTTGAGTGGCTGGTAATGCCGTTTGGATTGACTAACGCGCCAGCATATTTTGTGGATCTTATGAATAGAGTGTTCAGAGATCAGTTGAACAAGTTCGTACTTGTGTTCGTGGATGATATTCTGATTTATTCCAGAACGGAAGAAGAGCACAAGACGCACTTGCGTATTGTTTTGGAAATCTTGCGGAAACATCAGCTGAAGGCTAAGTTTTCAAAGTGTCACTTCTGGAAGGGTGAAGTGAGGTTCTTAGGCCATGTGATTTCTGGAAATGGAATAGCGGTTGATCCCGCTAAGGTGGCAGCAATCCAGGATTGGGTTAGACCTAAGAATGCATCAGACGTGAGGAGTTTTCTTGGATTAGCAGGATATTATCGACGGTTTATCAAAGACTTCTCCAAGATAGCTGCACCGTTAACAGGATTGACGAAGAAGAATCAAGTGTTCAGTTGGGATGCTAAGTGTGAGCAAGCTTTCGGAATCCTGAAAGAGAGATTGACGAGTGCTCCTGTTTTGACTATTCCAAGTGGGAATGATGAGATGGTGGTTTACACCGACGCATGTGGTACTGGACTTGGAGCAGTGCTGATGCAGAAGGATAAAGTTGTTGCGTATGCCAGTCGACAACTGAAGCCGCATGAAAGGAATTACCCAACTCATGATTTGGAGTTAGCGGCGATTGTTTTTGCTCTGAAGATGTGGAGACACTATCTATTGGGAGTTCGAGTCGAGTTGTTTACGGATCATAAGTCGTTGAAGTATCTTTTCTCCCAAAAGGATTTGAATCTTCGGCAGCAACGTTGGCTAGAGTTTTTAGCATCATATGATTTTGGTATAGCTTATACTCCGGGAAAAGGTAACGCAGTGGCAGATGCGTTAAGTCGAAGACATGCAGGATTGGGAGCCATGTTTTCTGAATGGAAGAATCTCGAGTATTTAGCTGGATTTGACTTCAGGCCTAGATGCGAATTGGAACCTGAGATGTTGGCAAACTTATCGATAAGGCCCACTCTTGTGGAAAGGATTGGCGAGGGCCAAAAGCGAGATGATAAGCTTGTCAAGATTATCTGTGATTTGGAATCTGGGGTGGATCCAGAAAAGGATAAAGGATTCGAGGTCGATCGAGAGGGTTGGCTTCGGAAGCAAGGACGACTAGTTGTTCCCGATATAGATGAATTGAGGAGTGAAGTCCTGAAGGAAAGTCATCACTCGAAGCTGACAATTCATCCAGGAGGAAATAAGATGTATCGGGATATGAAGAGAACCTACTACTGGGAAGGTATGAAGAAGGATGTTGGAAATTTTATTTCCAAGTGTATGAACTGCCAGTTGGTTAAAGCCGAACAAAAGAAGCCAAGTGGATTGCTTCAGCCATTAGAAGTTCCTACATGGAAGTGGGAACAAGTGTCGATGGATTTTATTGATGGACTGCCTAGAACCAGAACGGGAAATGAAGGGATTTGGGTCATTGTGGATCGTCTGACTAAGAGTGCACGATTCATTCCTGTTCGATCGACTAGGACTGCATCAAAGTTGGCTGAGTTGTATGTTAAGTGGATAGTTCGTTTCCATGGTATTCCGAAGAGTATAGTGAGTGATCGAGACCCATTGTTCACTAGTGGATTTTGGAAGAGCTTCCAGGAAGTCTTGGGAACCGAGTTGTGTTTGAGTACAGCTTATCATCCTCAAACAGATGGTCAGACTGAGAGAGTCAACCGAGTTTTGGAAGATCTCCTCAGAGCTTGTGTTTTGGATTTCGGAGGATCATGGGAAGATCACCTACATTTGGTAGAGTTTGCGTACAACAACAGTTACCAGTCAAGCATTGGTATGGCACCGTATGAGGCGTTGTATGGAAGACCGTGTAACTCTCCGACATGTTGGATAGAGACAGGAGAAAAGCTGATGCTTGGGCCAGAGATGATTCGATAGACTTCGGATTGCATAGAGATCATTCGGCAACGAATGAAGGCAGCCCAAGACCGTCAGAAGAGTTATGCCGATAAGCGTCGAAAGGATTTGGAATTCGACGTTGGTGATATGGTTTTTGTGAAGATTTCTCCACTAAAGAATGTTATTCGATTCGGGAAGAAAGGAAAATTGACTCCGAGATTTGTTGGACCATTCCCGATCATCGAGCGAATTGGAAAGCTCGCCTACAGATTGAAGTTACCGGAGAAGATGTCGGGTGTGCACAATGTTTTTCACGTATCGTATCTACGGAAGTATGTGCATGACTCGAATGCGGTGGTTTCTGCTGATAGCTGTGAAGATTTCGAAGTTGATCCAGCTGATAGAAGACCTCGTAAGCCACTTCGTGTTGTTGAAACCGACACGAAACAGCTTAGGAGGAAGGTAGTTAAGTTGCTCAAGATACAATGGAGTGATGATGATAACGACTGTACGTGGGAGGTGGAAGAGAGGATGAAAGCAGCTCATCCTGAACTCTTCAAGGTATGGCCCTAAGGTGTCGTGTCATCTCGCGATATTGTAACTTGTTCTAGTTTTAGAATTCTGTACGCTAAGTTAGAATTGGATGCATGGTTTGTTGATTGCTATGGATGGTAGGCGTACAGAATAGTTTTGATTGCTTGGAATTTCGGGGGCGAAATTCCTAAGGGGGAGAGAATGTAACGACCCGTATTTTTACGGATCGACAAGTTCGTCAAAATCTGGAATTTTTGCATTTTTACGTCATTTCAGATTTTTAGGCAGATTTGTCTAAGTCCTAGGTCATGAACGACCTAAGAGCTAAGTCGTGACTGAGTTAAGGAATTCAGCGAGTTAGTGTTAGGTCGTGGGTTAGTTGGAGCGACCTACAGCATTATGCAACCTAGGATTTGATTAAGTATTAGGTCGGCAGGGCGAGTTAACGACCTAAAGAACTGACCGACTTAAGGATATGGCGACTCAAGGGTAGGCAGACCTAGTGGAGTAAGCGACCTAGTGGTTACTGGGTGTGTGGTTAGGTCGGCAACGACTTAGAGTGTATAGGAGTTAGGTCGGTTGGACGAGTTAGTGGGTTGACCGACTTATGAGTGTAGACGACTTAAGGTTAGAGTTAGGTCATAGTAACCGAGTTAAGGGATAGGTCGCTATGTGTTAGGTCGTCTGGTAGCTTGGTTGGTTAGGTCGTAAGCGACCTAAGGGTTAAGTTGTACCAAGTTAAGTCGACTGGGTGGGTTAGCGACCTAAGGAGTTAACAAGTTGGCGACCTTAAGAGTTAGGCTATGTGTTAGGTCGTAACACTGTTAGGTCGCGTAGGTTGCTAAGTTGTTAGGTCGCAAGGTTTTATAAGTCGTAGGTCGTAGAGGCAGTCTATGTTAGGTCGCTGGGTTTCGTATAAGTGTTAAGTCGAATGGTGCTAAGTTGTTAAGTCGTCCAGGCGACTTAGGAGGGAGCGCGCGTGTATTAGGTCGTGTAGCTCGAATAAGTTAGGTCGCGCGCATGTTAAGTCGTAGGCTTGTCTGTTAGGTCGGAGTTGTTGGCTAAGGCTTAGGTCGGTGGGAATCTTAGGTCGTAAGTCGGAGACGACCTATGGAGTTAGCCGAGTTACGACTTAGGCAGTTTTCAGCTATAAATAGGAGGGGTTGTTCTCACTTTTTGGGATCCGGATTTTGAAGCGACGAAGTGCTGCCATTTTGAGAGCTCGACTTCTACACTTCTTCACTTCTTTTCTCCACTCTAATATAGTGCTTCCATCCATCCAAATCGAAGATCAAGATTGAAGATTCAAGAGCTTAGATTGAAGATCTTCATCTTTTCAAGAGAGATTTCTTCTTTTGAAGCGGATTTGTGATAGATCTAGCTTAGTTCTTCGCTGTCCAGATCTGAAGCGTGTTGATTTGGGTTTGTTTAGGTGATTTGGTGAGTGGTGATTATCTCTCACACGGATCCAAAGGAGTATATCGGATTGTTGGCTCGATTTGGTGTTAAAATAGAGATTTCCATGCATTTTCTTCATCCTATGTGTAGATCCATATAGATCCATTGTTCATGATGATGTTACATCTATTTTATCATATGTTAACCTATGCAAGTTCATTCATCAAGTTTGTAGAGATATAATCCATGTTTTCATGCTTATTGGACTTTCAACTCTTTAATTACGAAAATGCCATTATTGTTATAATTGTCTACTTAGATCATATTTGAATGCTTGATTGCTTGGATTGATGTTTGATTTGATTGATTGTTATGAACTAGATAATTGATGATTAGATTTAGATCGAAGACGATTCAAAAGCTAAGGGAAAGGCTCTTGAATTGGGAAAGCTGCTCGTGGCATATGTAGCGGGATGATGAAGCTCTTATGCATAGATTTGATGATGTGATGATGAGATGAGGCTTTGCGAGGATGTAATGAAGCGAGGCAATCATGTGATGAAGACTTGGTCTAATCCAGACGGGATCATTCCAAGCATGTTGATAACTCGGTGATATGATTCGAGTTGAAGATAATGAATGGATATGAAAATAGTCGTCGAGGAGGATGACTAGGAGGCTTGGATAGCATCGTTGTTGAAGGTTCTAGCATGCTCTAAGCAAGGGTACGTTTGGGCAGATTCGATAGTCCCAACGGCCAACTGTTGATGGTCGAGTACTCTGGGCAGATTCGATAGTCCTAGGCACGGGCTGCGACGACGTGCGGGAGTTATGTCTAGAACCGGGGTTTTCATTAGCCCTTGACGGACGGCTGAAAGAATGTGCCGGTCATTCAATTAACGGTGATATCGAAGCAATGATAACAGTGATAGCCAGAGTCATGGATGTTTGGTTGTATCGTCATTCGGACTCAAGAGCGGTATTTTCTGGGTGCTTATTTGATTTAGGCCTTGGTACTTGGAAAACATCGCCCTTGACTCGAGTGATAGTAGTTTTACTTTAAATTGTATGCTCTGCTATGTTTGCTTCTGCTTAGTGTGTGTCTGGGGGCTATCACTGTAGAATGAGGTTGGAGTGGGAGGGTTGTATTCCTATTCCTTTTCCTTTATGCTCTTTTGGTATGTTGTTAGTTAATTTACTGCTCACTAAGACTGTTGTCTGACTCAAGGCTTTATGTTTTAATTCTTATTGCCTTGGGCTGTTCGTCCATTTTGGGACGGGCAGACTAGGTAGCAGGTGACAGGTGCTGTTCTCTTCTCACGATGCTGATATCGAAGACGAGCTGGAGGGTGGCATATTATCTTCTTATTATATGTACTGGATATTCCGCTGTTTTGTATTCTCTGAGAGATATGTAGTGAGGCTGGATGTATTGACTATGTGGATGCTTGTATTCAACTATTATGGAGTTTTATATGATGTCATTTTGTTCTGTAAAGCTTCACTATACATATGTTCTATTGTATTTTGTCCATGCGCTGTGAGTAATACGATAGATTCTGTTGTTTTAAATCTTACCTTGACAATCGTCCATGGTCGCCTGGCACACTTTACAGCGCTCTATCTCTAGATTCGGTGCAGGGGTCATGGGCGGTCGTCACAGATACATAAAGTACTTAAGCATTTAATGCTAGCAAAAGCAGCATCATTTCTAGTACATAAATATACATCTATCAGCCTCCAAAATAAAATCTCCATAGTAAAATAACAAGAAGGAAATATCTGTGAAGGCTTGTTAAGGAAGGCTTGTTAAGTAAGTAGACTTGTAAAACAAGACAAAAGCAATTAATGTTAATATCCTAATCACACAATGCATATCATTTCAGCTACCATGAGAACTAGAATACCAGGCTAGCAAATTAAAGAATACAAATATCTCTGAAGGGTTGTACAAGATTGTATAACCTGTGTTGTACAAAAATGATAGTATATATAAACCTGCTTCTTATACATCAATTCCATCTCAGTTTCGAGCATCCTCATTGAGCAAACCCGAGATACATAGTATCAAAATTTTAAAACAATTACAACTTAAAAACAAAAATCAAGATTAATACAACTTTGAGAATCAGGAAATCAAAGAAGAAGATTCCCAGCTTGCAAATTCAAAGCCTGATTTATAGATGAAAGACTCTGTTCATTTTGAATCAAGTGAGTAACTTATTTTCTTAAATTTAAAAGTAGGAATTTGTGTTTATATCTTTATGTATAAATGTCCATGAATGATGAATAACAGTGGAGTGCAGTCTGTTAATCAAATACATCCTCTATTAGGAGTTTCTCAATACAATGTTTTGATTTAAAAATCATTCTCACTTGATACACATATTGTTGAGCTGGGTGTTAAGACAAAATTTCTTGTTTTATCATAAACCAAAGTTTAAACATATATTCAAGTTGTAACAGTTTGGAAATAGCTCTAAAAACTCAAAGAACTCGGAATATCATATATATATAAAAAAATTCGAATGTCTTAATTCTCGAATTCAAATATAAAATCTGAAATCTTATACCTTGACTTGATTTTTAAAGTAAGAATGGAAATTTTTAGATCATGATTTCAATTGAGATTTGGGTTTGTTCGAATTTCCTTGTTTTGGGAAATTCTGGCGAACACGGCGATGATGAGGGTCGGGTTTTCGTCTGGTGATAGAGGAGTGATATGATAGTGTGACAAAATTGTCAGAGGTAGTGGATGATCACTTTAGCGGCGGCGGTGATCATTTTAAATCGGTAGACCTAGTTAGTGGGTAACCGGGAATTAGTGCAGCATAACATCTCTGGTGAATCGAGTTCGTCAGAACTCTGGGGATAGGAAGAGGGGATGTTGGTGAAGTCGGGATCGGAACCTCTGGCGTTCTGGTGATCTGGGTTGGGAGGACGAAGGAATTTTCCAGGTCTGGGTTGTTCAGGTTAGAGCTTGAAAGCTCGATTTTGATTTCGAGTTGATTGTGAGGTTTTGATGGTCGTTGTCTGATTCGGGAATGATAGTCGACATGTGGGAAGAGTAGGCGATGGTCGGAGCCTCGCCGTGGATGGTGCAGGGTGCACGGTGCATATTTGGTGATGGTGATGATGGGTTTGTGTAGGAGTTTTGTACTCGGGTTTTTACTCGAGTTGTTTAGGGTTTTGTTCGAGATTTGTAGGACTTGGCTCGGGGGTTTTAAGTCTGTGTTGGGTCTTTTGTTGGTTTCAGGTATTAACACCTGACAAGTTTTACAATATAAACTAGATTTAAATCTGGAAGCAAAGACTTAAACAAAGTTTTAATAAATTTTATGTTATGAATTCAAATTTAATTTGTATCCTAGTTTAAATAAATAAAGTTTGTGGAAATTTACATTGTTTGACAACTTTAAAATGTTTAAAGTACTTTTATTTAAAAGATTTGAATTTAAAATGAAATTGGTTTCAAATTCTTATAACTTCCTTTTATAAGATAAGTATTCTTTAACAATTGTTTAAAAGGCAGTTTGAATTATGTTAAATTTTGTTAAAGATAAATGTGTAATTATTTAAAATCTTAAGTCTGAAATGGAATTTAAAGGTAAATCTAAAAGTAAACATTTTCAAAGTTTTTTTGAAAATGATAATTAAAAGACTGTTAATAGTTAATGTGGATCATTAACTTAAAATTATTTAATAATTAATTAATGTGATTAATTTTTAATAATTAATTAATGATAATCAATTGTGGAAATTGTTTAAGTTTAAGTACTTACTGAAGAAATTAATTACTCATTGTAATTAAATAAGTTTAATGTGATTAGTTTAAATTAATTAATTTAGTTTAATTAATTTAAGAAATCCCTGGATGATTTGTTAAGTATAATTACTTAATGAAAGTAATTAAGGAAAGAATTAATTAATATGAATGGTTAAGGCTAATTAATCTAAGTGATTAATTAAAAGACAATTACTAAATATAATTATAAGATAATTAATTAAGGATGGTAAATTAAGATGGATGATTATAAATGATTAATTAATTGGATTGTAAGTAATTAATGTAAGGTAAGTAGGATTAAGGTAATCCAAGTAATTTAAGAAGTAATTAATCTAATTGGAGATTAATTAAATTAATTATGAATTAATCAATTTTACTTATGGACGATTGGGTAACTTGGATTATGGGATAACCTTGATTTGGGGTGTGATGTATTGGGAAATGCTGGGATAAGTTGAAGTGTGATTTTGTGAATATTCTATCGACAATTGTTTTGCTGGTGATTATTATACCTTGTATTGTGATTGATTAGTATCCATTTAAACTATAATTAAAGGTGTAGTGAAATCGAGGAGACCGGGTGTGATGACCCGGAATTTTGAGCAATATCAATTTAATAATCTGTTAAAAAATTAAATTGATATTGATAATCTTTGATAATAAAATTTGAATTTAATTTAATTATCTAATTAAATAAGTATTTAATTGGTGAATTTTATCTTTTAAAAGCTAATAAGATATTTTCTATTTGTAATATATATATATATTTATTTGTATATATTGTAAATAGAAAAGCTTTGGTAAATTGGAAATTTAGATTTAATTTAATATGAACTTTTCAAAGTTATTTAAATAAATAACCTTATAGCTTTAAAATACTTTAGGTAAATGTTTAAATTGTTTAAGATATATTTTAACTTAAGCTTAAATATAAATAAGATTTAACAAAAAGGTTTGTTTTATTTTTTAAAAAAATATTACTTGATAATATAATCTCTTATATAAATTATTTAAATTATCAAATATGTTATTTTCAAATAATAAGTATAATGTATTATTTTTATAAATATGAATGGATTTTAAAGACTATGGAATTGTTATTTTTAAAATGAATAAATAGTTATATATGTATATATATATAACTTAATTTTTAAATTGAATCTTAGGATTTAATTTGATTTGAATTTGAATTTAAAGTTTTGAAATTCTAGATATTTTAAATTGTTTTGGATTTTAGAATATTTGTATAAACTTTTATTTATAAATATAAATAGTTTTGTTTCTTTAAAAAGTAATTTATATATAGATAAGTATTTAATAAATTAAGAAAAAGGCTTTTTATTTACTTTTAAAATATATAAAAATAAGTAAAATTACTTAAAAGACAAGTGTTAATATCTAAAGCCTTTGTATTAACATGTGTAAATAAATGATCAATTCTAATGACAAGTGTCCTTATTTATTTTCATTTTCTTTTATTTTTATAAATCACAAATTTACTTATATATAAACATATGCATTTCTTCACTTCATTTCTTTCTATTTTCTTTTCAAAAGAAGAGAAACTCAAACCAAAATAACTCAAACAAATCTGAAATCGATACTCCTCTAACTAGTAATCAATTCAAAAACTTGCAAACTATTTTCAAGTTTCAAATCAATAACCTGTGAACATCTTCTTCAAACCTGAGATGGAAATCAGAAACCTGCAAACATTTTCATCTCTGTTTTGAATCTGAGTCATCTTCAACAAGGCTTCAAGTCATCTCTGCATGTTTCAATAACAAGCAACTCAAGCATTCCAGTTTACAAAACAAAGAAGCAAAGACATTTATGTTTACAAAAGCATCTTTCCAGCAACTCAAAGTTTTAAAGTTCAAAAGCTTTTTCAAAGTAAAATAGGCTCTGTTCTTCATTTGAACAGGTGAGTAACATTTTTAAAAATAAACTTAAGTTGATTCTGGATTTCATGTTAAGTTCTGAATGAAAGATGGTTGCATGTGAATATTTATAAGTAGTTCTGCATATATGTATTGAATGTATGAATATGTGTGCAAGTCTGTTTCTCTTAAGATATATATGTTCAAGTTTAAGCAAGTTTTGGTCAAATCCTTTTCCTCTTTATCCAATCTATATTTGGATTTAAGTATTAAATAGAACATGTTTGTTAGATCAT
This sequence comes from Allium fistulosum, assembly GCA_030737815.1. Taxonomy (NCBI): domain Eukaryota; kingdom Viridiplantae; phylum Streptophyta; class Magnoliopsida; order Asparagales; family Amaryllidaceae; genus Allium; species Allium fistulosum. The sequence continues at coordinate 1,364,799 of JASFAW010000025.1, forward strand.
AGAATAGGCTTAAAATTTGTAATCAAGTTAAAATAAACTTGCATGTCTTTGGAAAACTCAGTATAACAGTGCAAGCATATTTATGTTAAATTTCAAACATATTGATTCATTGATCTAAATATATAATCTGAAAGCTTATTCAAAATCATGATTTTTAAAACAAAAATCATAAATTTTAGATTAAGGTTGAATGTGCAGTTCAAGTTGATCAGTATAGGGTGTTTTGGGTTACCTCTGGCAATATAGTAGCTCGAGATGGTTGTGATTCTCACTGGAGATGTAGGGATGATCGGAGATGGTGGGAAAAATGTTTGGAAGGTGGTTAAACCACCGTGGTGTTGGGAATTGATCGATTTTGTTTTAAACCCTAAATTGGGTTGTGGTCGGAAATTAGAGGACAGCGTCAACTAGGGTGCATCGAGTTCCACCGAACTCAGGGGATGGGAAGCTTGGATGATGGCGAATGTGTGACCGGAGGTGTAGGCACTCCGGTGGTTGGAGAAGCGAGTATGATGTTGTTCCAGGTTTGTATTTTTGTTCCAGGTTTGGGATAGCAGGCTCGATTTTGTTTTCGAATTCGTTTTGACGATCTGATGATCGAGGGATGGTGTGAAGATGGTTGCTGTGACGCCCCACCTCTATGCTCATAATAACAAAGAGTATTAAGAGAAATACTGTCTATTATTACGAAGAATAAGGCTGGATAGGAGCGACCATCCGTAGTTGGCCTTACACTAATATTGGTTATCTCGATAGGAGTGGTATATGCTTTTTATTTTTCATCTATTATTTATTTACTCCCATCGACATATCCAATTATCAGTATAAAACAAACTACGATAGTTCATAATAGTTTAGGACATTAGATATAACAATAACACAGATAATATAATTGCGGAACACAGATTAACAAAAATCTCATATATATATAACCGATGTCAGTTACAATATAGTTGACACGATACATATGATACAACTACAACTGCTGACTCTAGAAGTTATATATACAAGTACATTATCGACTAATATACATGAATACATATCGTTCTATACAATGACACGACTACTACTAAATGACACTGACAACTTCAGAAGATGTGAAAAGTCTTCATATCCTGAACAACAACTCAAAGAAGAAAATCTACAACCTGAAATAACTCGGGTCTGACCCGAGTATTACATTCAAAAGAAAATAATACCCAGGTCAGTCTAATTCAAACCAGTTTATTAGTGCATATACGCAGTAATAATTTAAATAGACGACAATCACAATAATTCCCGTCTATCCGATTCTTTAAACAAAGAAACCAGATAACGGTCAATATAACACATAAAAGTGTTTAACAAAAATCAGCAGATTTGAATCATCAACAGAGATAAATAAACAATTTATCAAATCGACTAAATCAATTTAAAGCCATTGAAATTGTCACTTTAAAAACCATCAAAGTTCGATTGTCTGCCGTACACGCACGCGTGTACGGCCTCGCCAATACGGCATAGAAGATCAATGCATCACGACGCAAAGGAAATATCAATTCAAAATTGTCAATTCTGGGTGGCTGCAGTGCACACGCACATACATGTGCACTGCCTCGCCACACAATAATGGTAGTGAAATACAAACCAAAAGAGTGGCATAAACAAGGATAAAACAGGTATGCACTGTAAACTGGATAGTGCAGCTATCTTACTCACGACCCAGGGCCGTAGTACATCTTAACTCGACTGCAGGTGAGTTAGTGAAACAACAAAGCCCAAAAGAAACTGGACTAGTAACAAAACCCAAATCAGGTGGATAACCAATGCAACACTCAGGTCAGTGAGTACTTCATAAATGCAGACCAGATCCGAGTGGCGACAGAGACAACACAACAAGATCAAGTGGATATCCAGCATACACAATGACAACCAAGTAGTATATACATGAAGTGAAGTTGAAACAGAGTCAACTAAATGGAACTGGACATGCAACAACATATTTGATCACAGTGCATACATGAATATCAATATACTGCAGGAGTAATAGGTAAAATTAAACAGTGTAGTAAAACATGCACACTTATATAATTGTATGCAAGAAAATGAACAAACCAGTTTTTGAACAAATCTTCACAACCAAACTGATCAGATTTCACTAAGAAATGAATCAACAACATAGTAACTTCAGTATAACATGATCAGAGACTAGAGGGAAATTCAAAGCTAAATGCAACTGATACATGACAGAGATGAACAACTTGCAACTGCAGACTACAACCATGACCAAAACAAGAAGCTCAACAACAACAATGCCCAAAATAACTTGAACGAAGCTACTAAAGGAATGCAGACAATGGCCGAGAACCCAGACCAATACTACAAATCAAATGCTAGGTCGAACAACTACATGATGAACAAGACTAAAATGAAGACAATATGAAACAATGCAGCCTCATAAGTTTTCATCAAATATATCTTGATATAATTTCATGCTTCTTTTAAAAAAATGATGACCCAGGCATGCATAAGAACACACGTAATTAGTGGAAAAGATTGTAACCTGGCCTTACTACTATATGAATGTATTATGGATTTAAATAAAGGTCAACAACATCACTTTTCCAAAATGAATCAAATGCCAACATATGAGAGAGAATTATGCAGGGCATAGCAACAACATAATAAACATAGGAAAATATCATGAGAATGAGAAATTCCGTAATGGCAATTATACACGTCTAGTTGTAGTAAAGATTGCAGAAACAATTGCCCAACACCAAAGAACAGGTTATGTAACATAAAGAAAATCCAAAGCATCAGTGAAAACAAAGGCAAGGCTCATGTCGCACTAGATTCATAAGGATCAAACACGCGGCTGATTCAAATATTGTAAACAAATTGCTAGTGTAGCTGCACATGTCATGGAACCAGTCAGTTCCGAAGCCACAGGATAAAATTCGAACCAAATAAGGTCGTAGGGATTATAAACAAAAACCAAATACTGTCAATAACAGTTTCAAAAGCAGTAGTTGTCAAGAATTCAAGCAACCAAATACACAAATAACCGAGATTAAATTAGATGTGAGTGAGGAAGTCACTCACTTTGTTTGCTAAATCGAAGCAGCCGCGATAGAAGCCACACGAAGTCGAAAGCCCCAATTTTTTTTCTGAAGCCATACGTTTCCAGATCGAAGAACGAAAGTTGGAGCCCTAAATTTCCAAAGCTCCGAGTAGCAGCGAACGAGACGAAGGAAGTCGAACGATGCCCTAATTCGCGAACGCCATTTTTTTTTCTTCGATTTATTTTTAGGGCACGAATGAATGAGAGGGAGGCGGGTTCGTGGTTTTAACAGAGATAACATCGTGATTCCAGGCGTGAGTTATGGCGTGATTTAAGGAGTAGCTGAAAATGGAGGAAACGAAGCCGCCATTAATTTTCGTTCGATTTTTGTTTTGGGTTGTCGAATGAAAAATGAATCAGGGGGAAACGGCATACGCTTGAGAAAACACGGCACCAAGGATAAACGTGGGCCGAGAATAAATTTAAAGCCCGCTTAACCAAATGAATTATTAAAAAGAATTTCAACTGATAATAATCCCAACAGCAACTAGCTACCAACATTAACCACTTAATGACGATAAATAAATTGATGTGAAAACTCGGGTTGTTACAGTTGCCGATGTGGGGAAGCCATCGTGGATGGTCGGAGGTGACTACATCTCCGATGCATGTGCACGGTGCACAAATTTTTGGGATCTGGTGAATCTGGTTTGAACAGAGGAAGGTTACTCGATTTCTCGAGTTTTCTTGCGTGAGAGACTCGAAGTACTTAGGGTTTCGACTCGAAGTAATTTAGGGTGGGGCTCGAGTACATTAGTGTTGCTAGGTTTTAAAACCTATCTGTTTTAAATTTAAACTAAATTTAAATTTGTGAAGCAATATCTAAACAGAATTTTAAATCAAATATTTAATATAGATTCAAGTTTAGTTTGAATTTTAGATTGGAGATAAATAAGTTTTATAAATTTAAATGTTTTAATAAGTTTAAATGTTAGTTATATTTTAAATGGTTTGAATTTTAAAAGGAATTTGATTTAAACTCTTTTAAAAATTCTTTTATAAGATATAAGAAATTCTTTAACATGTAAAGGTTTTTAATTTGGTTATAAACTTGGTTAAAGATAAATTGGTATTCATTTTAAACCCCGAATTTAAAATGAAATTTAAAAGTAAATTTGAAAATGGATGTTTTCAAATGTATTTGTGAATAATAATTTAACCATGAATAAGAAAATGTTTTTATCTTAAAGTTAAAATCATTAAATCTTTAAGGTAATTAAAATGGTTTAAATAATCTAATTAATTAATGATTTGGATTAATTAATTAAGTAATTAATGGTTTAAATTTATTAATTAAGGTTTAAGTTAATTAATTAAGCAATAATTAATTTGTAATTAAGAATCATAGAGTTGATTTTTAAATTAATGATTAGAAATTAATTAATCAAGTAATTAAGTTACAGTTAATACTTAATTAATTAAATAATTAGGATTAATTAATGGGTTATTAATTGTTAATTAATTTATAATTAATAATAAGAAATGTAAGTTTTAATTACTTTAGAAAAGTAATTAATGAATCTTAAATAGTTAATGAAGATCATTAACTAAGGATTATTTAATTATTAAATTATGTGATTAATTTTAATAATTAATTAGAAATTAATCATTTATGAAAATTGTTTAAATGAATTACTTAATGGAAGTAATTGAGGAATTAATTACTCATTGTAATTAATTAAGTTAATTTGATTAGTTAAGTTAATTAATTAAGTTTAATTAATTTAGAATAATCAATGGATGATTTGATAAATAAATTACTTAATGTAATTAATAAGGTATGATTATTTAGGGAAGTAAATAATAGATAATTCTTGAAGTAATTAATTGAATGGTGATGTATTAATGGAAGTAATTTGAGTTTAATTACTTGTGAATTAATTAAGGGATTAATTAAGAAATTAATTAAGGAGTGATTAATTTGGTTAATAAAAGTAATTAAGGGTAGTTAATTACTGAATGAGATTAATCAAGAGTGATTAATAAATGTGGTTTAATTAAAAGTTAATTACTTAATGTAATTAATTTAATTAAAGTATTTAATAATAAAATGTAATTAAGGATCATTAATTAATATAATTAATGATGTAATTAAGAATTGATTAATTAAGGAATAATTAATAAATGAAGTGATTAATTAATGTAATTAATTAAGGATTAATGTAATTAATTATAGTTGATTAATTTAAATTAATTATAGTTAATTAATTAATGAAGTAATTAAAGGTTAATTACTATAAATGATTAAGGATAATTAATTTGAGTAATTAATTAAAGGATAAAATTACCTGAATGCAATTAAAAGGGTAATTAGGGGATAATTAATTAATTTGTAATTAATTAATGGTTAAGTAAGCAGGATTTATAGAATGAAGTAATTAATTTAATTCACTTTAAATTAATTAGAGAGGGTATAAATCATTACTTATGAATGGATGAATAATATTGAATGCTTTGCATTGTTTGATATCTCTGATGAGATATATGCTGTGTGATATGGATGTTCTAGTTGAATTGTGATGGTAATATGGATTATCTGCTTATATTGATAATGTTGATTATCTATTGTGATATTGTAAATTATCTATCTATATGAATATAGATAATGAATTGAATTGTTTTAACTTTAAAACAACTTGGCCTTAAAAGATACGTTTTGGATTTCGATGAGACCGGGATTGGGTTTCCAGATTTGGATATCCGAATACCACATCGATCCAAATTAACGATAGGTCGTGAATCTCAAGTGAAGATGAAGATTCAGAGTGCAAGGGTTATTGTCGTTAACTCTGAGGGTGATTCCAAAATGAGTGTAACGAGATAATGCCTCCGGTTTCGTTCGAACCCGGAACGAACTTGTATGGATTGAACGCTTTCAGCACATCGTCAGGTGGACGATGAGCATTCTAAGATAGATGTGTTCTATTTAAAGGTAATCGTAGCCTCAAGCCTCATCAACCGGGAATGGCTAAAACAGGGGAGGTGCAGCAAGGTTAGTGGGTAGCACCCAAGTAGGACAAGATTACCTCTGTCTAGATGTCCCTTATTATTTCGGTTTAGTGTACGGTTGGTCATGACAACCGTGGAGTATCTTGTGCGGGAATTATCCAGTAAGGGATGTTCCGGCCTTGTGTTGCAGGGGATTGGGAGTAATCCTCGGTACAGTGATCTAGGCCACGTACTGTGACGGGCGGTACCCCCAGTAGCCCTGCCATTGTATGGAAACCCAATTTCCAATAAGTGATAACGGACTTGATTGTATAACCCACTTTGTGGCTAGTATGCTGGAATTTAATAATGTAACAATTTCAGCTATTTCATATTTATTTGAAAACCCTAGACCTATTTTAATATAACTAGATTTCCTATAAATGTTTTAGTTATCGTAAGGTAAAAACTTTTCCGTGTTTATGTGCGGGAAGTCTTACGAGATACTTTTTCTTTCCAAATGGTTTTCGAAGTTAAGCAACTTTAACCTGTTACTCACACCAGACCCATGTCTGACCCAAGTGTTTATTTCTGTTTTATAAACTCTTGGGTACTCAAATTTTTATGAGTAGCCAAGGGATTCAGGTTAGCTTTGACGAATTGTGGAGGAGCAATGGAGCAGGAGGCTTCAGCGTTGTAGATATAGATAGTAGTTCCGCTGTGTTGATCTTTGTATTGAACTCTGTATTGTATTGAGTTGTAATAACTAAACGGGTGTTTATAACTGTCTAGTATGTGATGTATAATCTGTGTAACTCTGATAGATGTTGTATACTATGTAATAGCTTATGTTATTAATATAATTTATTCGTTCCGCTGTTGAGATTTTGATGTTGTTTCTTTCTCTCTTCTCTTCTTTTCTCTTTTCTATCCCTTTCTTTCTTATTAATGATGCGTCATTCTGTGGAATGAGTGGCGGGTCATTACACCGGGGTCGGGTATCAGTAATACCCGAAGCCACTTCGATTTGAAATCTTTATGATTCTATACAGATTTGACATGTGAAATCAATAGATTGAATGGAATAAAATGGACCTTTGAACCAAGTCAGAATACTTAGAATTTGATTTGTGAAAATAGCGTTAAGCATATCAAACAATGAACTCGAAGTAAGTACGAGTTACCCGGGTTTTCCCTTTAAGTTTGAATTTAGTATTTCAAATTATATGGGTTTACTCATGCTGGTTTCCAGCCTGACCCGGGTGTTACTTTGATGTAATGCTCGGGTAAGACCGAGTATTACAGATTTTTAGGTAAGGACGTTCTGGAGCTCAGGAGGAGTACTGGATGGCAGGACGTATGGAGTGTTTCCACTGTGACTATTATTTCTGATTATCCGAGACATATTTGATTTATATATGACCATTGTTGTGTATTGAAATATAACTCTGATGTAAATAAATGTAAATTGACAGATACAATATTCTTTTGTAAACTGTTATTATTTGATATTATATTTTGATCCGCTGCGAATGTGAGCATCTGTGTTATGTTTTCTGTTTCTTTTCTTCTATCTCTTTCTTCTTTTTCATAACTATCTGGAATTTTCGGGATCGAAAATTCCGGGTCGTTACAGGCCGAGCGTTTTCTTGGGAGGTACAGCTTTATTTGTGCGTGTTCTTTATATATATAAGGTTTATATATATATATATATATATAATTTACAGAATTTGTATATTGGCTCTGTTGTTATATGTACATGTAAGAATACTTTTATAAATCATTATCTGTTAATATATATTGATTTTTTTTAATTCTGTAAAGTTAGTCATATATATATATATATATATATATATATATATTCTCCTATTAGTATATGTATACGTATATATATTAGTGTATATATGTATAATAGTTATATATAAGTTCATATAATCGATCTGTATTTTTTTATAAGTATTATATGTTATGTTTTGTTTAAAGCGTTATATTATATAAGTTGTTTTAAAAATATAATAGCGAAATTTCTATAACTATATAAACTTATACAATGAAGATAGTACAATAATTTTTATATTGATTTTTATAATAATATAATTAGTTCGGTTTGGATATGTGTTTGTAAAATCTTATGGATTAGTTGTTATATATGTCTTTGTTTATATGCATATTTTGTTAGTTATATAAATTACATTACTGTATATAAGTTGTTGTATAGGTTAGTCCAAAATATTTATATATCTATTAGTATTTTACTTTTGTATATGTATATAGTATGATGATTGATATATGTAAGAGCATGTTTTTGACAGTACTATATGTGTTTAGTTATAATGAAGAAGTACTGTATAAAATATACTACTTGGTTTAAAGAAAAAAAAGAAGAGGAACAAGCTATATTTATATTTTTACAAGTATGAAGTGTCAATGTACGCATTTTTACTACTATCGGCTTTGTCCTGTTTTCCTGTATATTATTTGTATTAAATTTTGTAAACAAGATGTGTGTGTGTGTGTGTGTATAGTATGTGGGACCGTATATATGTATTTACATTTTGTGGGTTACATCATGTATAGTTTGGACTGTATATTTATTCTCTTACGAAAATATGGGCTTTAATGTATGTTTATATAAATTAGTTTATATATAAGTATACATTAGTTCGGTTTTAAATTTACATATAGTGACTTTGGTTTATGTGTTTTAATTTAAAACAATGAGTTTTGAAATACATGTATATATATTTTATTAATAAATGTTTGAAATTAGAATATGATTTTGTATATATATACAATTTTATAGGTTATATCTATATCAATTCACATATATCATTTATCTTTATCGATCTAGTTCTGATTTGTTCTCATAGATTTCTATTTGTCAGCCTTGTCCGTTGAATTCGTGCCGATTTTTGTTTTGCTTGGATTCATACTACAAATCCAACGTCCATATCAGTGTGCGTATCCGCGTCATCTTCTCATTCATCTCTAGCCTCGAAAGGTGAGCAATCACTCACGATTAACGTTATTTTATTTATTAAATGAGATTTCAATTGAAACGCCAATTGAAATATGCTGCTACTAGTTATTTACATTGTTATATATATGCCATTATCTGTATCTGTTCCACTGTGACATCTGACACCATTATCTGTTATTTATATTGATGATATATGCCCGTTACTGTTTTTATATTATTATCATATCTGTTATCACTCTACAAGTTCCCTATTAGTATAGAATTCACTATGGGTTGAAATGATACATACCCGAACGATCTGTAGAATAGGAGAAAATCATTATGGGTTGAAATGATAAACCCAAGCGATTTTCATTGAATTGAATTTGGGATTGCGGGTTGAAATGATATATACCCGTATATATTTAAATTGCGGATTGAAATGATAAATATCCATATCATTTGACCATATGGTAGAAAATTTTATATAGACACCGGTGGTCTATATATAAATATTTTGAAAATGATTTCTGTGGTTTTGAAAGGAAATATATGGTTTTGATAAATATTGATTTTAAAGATTTATTAAAGTTGATTTAATAAAGTTGATATATAATATGTTTAAGTATTTAATTAATATATATTTTTTCAAATATAGAGTTTATAATGATTCAGGTTGGAAAGAAAAATTTGAAATTTGATTTGAAATTATATTTATTTAAGAATTATACTTAAATAAGTTTGATTTGAAATTTATTGAACTGGAAATTTTAAAGAAGTGTTTTACAACTTGAAATTTGATTATGGTGACTTAAATGGATATTTCAAACTAATATAAATTTAAATGGGATATTTTGTAAATTGAAGTCGTATTCAAATGATATTGAAATAATTAAGTAAATATTTCAAAACTAAATATTAGAAAAGTGAATTGATATATATATAAGTTTTGAAATGTGGAATATTTGAAGCTTTGAATATATTGAAATTGAAATGGGTTATTTGTGGTTCAAATTGGTATTTGAAATCGATATAACTTGAAAATGTTTAATTGAATTGGAATTGAAATTGATGGTTTAGATTTGGTTAAATTTGAATTTGGAATTCGAATTGATCTGAATCGATTTGTGAAAGTCGAGGAAACTATTTTATTTTATAAATTATTTTAATATAAACTATTTTAAGATAAATCATTTCTAATATAAATTATTTTATTATAAACTATTTTAACTTATAACTATTTATATAAACTATTTTTATTTATAAACTATTTTAACTTATAACTATTTATATAAACTATTTTATTTAAAAACTATTTTATTATATATACAAATTTTAATATCTAAACTGTTAAGAGGAAAGTGTTATGATTTCCAAAATGCTATGATTTCAAAGTGTTATGATTTCCAAAATGCTATGATTTCAATGCCGTGATTTCCGAAGTGTTTGATTTTAAAAGACTATGATTTCGAAAGCGTTATAACTTTGGAAAGTGATATGATTTTTGGAAATGGATATATTTGAAATGGAAATGATATTTTGGTTTTGAAGTATAAACTATTTTGAAATGACCGTGGTGTTTTGTGTTTTGCTGACTCGAGTGTTTTGTGTTTTGCTTTACGCTCGGGTCAGACTGAGTGTACCAGTGTTCGAGACTCACCTTTGAAGTTGGAGCTTCGTCTGGAGATCCAGCTATATCTATTCATCTTGCAGTTATTCAGTTGATTCCGGTGATGTATTCTGATCTTGTATTTGAATATTGTATTTGAGACTTCTATTGTATCTTATTTAACTCTGTTTATATATAGGTGCTTCATGAACTACTATTCTTTTGTTTCCACTGCATTATTGTTATATTACTCTGTGTCTGTGATCTGTGATTATTTTATTTATTGTATATGATGAGTTTTTCCAAATTTAAATTAACAATATGATATTTTGAGCAATTCAATTTCTGACATACGTGGAAACAAATGGCTGAAAATTTTAGTATTTTACAATTTAAATCCCAAGTTACAATTTAAATCAATAATTAAATATTTAACTTCAATTATATTTAATTTTGAAACAATTTACTTAACACTTTTAATCAAATCAAGTTATTACAATTTAAAATTCTATCCTTTGAAAATCTCATAAACAAATAAATTTAAATAACATTTATTTGAAACATATCTTTAAATTACAATTTAATCTTAATTATCTTTCCAAATCCTTATTTATTTAAGTTGTTACAAAAATCTATTTTATTTATATTAATTTAAATAATTTTAAAACATATTTTATATTTTTTTTAAATTATATCTTATTTTATTAAATTCTATTAAATTAAATTTTTTATTAAATTGATTTTTTTTATTTTGTTAAATTTTATTAAATTATATTTTAAAATAATAAAATTATAAGCTAAAAATCTTATAACTTACCTTTTTAAGACTTATTATTAACTTATAAATAAAAAACTCCAAAACATATAATTTTTTTAAAATTAAAGTTTATATATATTTAAAATAAATCTTTAAATTAAATTTAAAAATCAATTTTTATTAAATCAAACATATTTCCAAGTTTCAAAAATTACTTTAAAAATCAACCAACGCTGTCCGTATATGGTTTCTATCCAAGGGTCATGTGATTTGGGTATTTATCATTTCAACCCAAAATTATTAAATTTTCCAAGTATATATCATTTCAACCCGCATCCCAAGCCAACAGTTTCCTAATCTATATAATTGTTCGGGTATGTATCATTTCAACCCATAGTGATTTTCCTAACATCTAAGGGATCTTGCAATGTGATTGAAATAATAATAACATGACATATATAAAAAGGGAACTTAAAATGTGATTTAACAAATAAAATAACATAACAATAACCATACATGTTTCATAGCATATCACATAGCAACAAATAACATATCTTGTAAATCAGCATATCATATATGTGCCAAACTAACATATTATCTATGTGTCAAATTATATGTCAAAGGGGAACATCATATCAATTCATATGAGAAAAAAATTACTGACAAAATTCCTAGCTAAAACTAACATTTCAATTGCCATCAATTCACTTATCATAACCATGTTATTCATGAGTGATTTCTCACCTTTTGTGGCTACGAAAAGTATAACAACATAAATGAATACGGAGTAGAGATCACAAGCTAAACAAGTCCAAATCCAATGTAATAACAAGATCCAAAGCAATCCAAGATCTAAACAAAGCAATGATATGAACAAGCTTACAACAAATATGTTTCTTCTTTTCCTTTTTTTTAAGAGAGGGGAAAGAGAAGAGGGAGCATAGGGTTCGGTCAGTGCTTTCAAAGAGGTGTAGTGCTCGGCCAAAGTGGATAGGTGGTGGTAGTCGACATCGAATGATCGTCGATTTCACCAAAACCATACTTGAAAATAGGTCGTCTTTAAGAAAGATATGGACCAGAATATTACTGAATCTGTAAAAGTGACTAACTAGAAAGTTTTTGCAAATTCTTTTCTCTCCACTTTCAAAAAGGAATCACTCAAAAAGCTTTTGTCTTGAGGAAGTTACGGTCAAAACAAACAGAGGTGTTTTCTGAGTTGAAAATATGAGTACAAAAACACTTTGAAAAGATTCGAGTTTTTGGCATAGCAACTTAAGGAATTTGAAAAACTGATCTAAAAGAAAGTTGAAGCCACCAAAAAAAAAATGGATTATAAAAAAGAATGACATTTTTAGGCCAGAATTGAAGAAGTTCTGTTGTAATGAAAATGGGGAAGAAAGAGAGAGGAAGGAGAGGAGAGAAGAGGGAAAGGAGAGGAGATTGGAGTTTTAGTTTAGGAATTCAGGGATAAAGGAATTTAGGCAAGGGGAGAGGAGAAAGGAAGGAGAAGAATACAGAGAAGTTTTTCAGAGAGAAGAATTGAGGAAGAGATAAAGATTGTATGTACTTTATTTCATCAGAAGTGTCTATAAGTGAATGGGTGAGGCCCTTTAGTTTCCAAGTGTCCATAGTATCCCTAGGAAGCCTAATAGTCATTGGGAAGCCCAATAACCAAAGTGGAAAACCCAAGAGTAATTGTAAAGAGAATTATAGTAGAATTACAATAGGAGATGCAATATATACATGTACAGGGAATACACTGTACATTTATGCGAGTTTTTTTACTGTAAATTGCATATTTACATTTTTAGAAGTTCGATTTTGATGAAACGAAAAGTGGAATCCTTCTTAGAATTAAGTCTAGATTTTTTTCCAACGATAAAATTTAAATTTTAAAACTTTTAAATTTTTAACAAAAATTCAAAATTTAACTAAGTTTGACCAAAAGTTGACTTTTCACGAAATTTTCCATTTGAATGTTGGTTACACACTTGAATTAGATTTGAATAATTACATTTTCAAAACCGACATTTTTCGTTTGAATATAAATGAATGTAAATTAAATGTGAAACTGAAATAAATTTCAAATTCCCCAATAACAAATTTAGTTTGCATTATTCATAAAAAAATGTTAAATCATTCAACTTTAGTTTAATGGTATTCAACGTTTACTGTTACAATCACTTTATACTAACTATTTCCGCTATTTAACAAATGTAACTCTTGTTCGAATTCAAGTCTCTTATTCTTATAAAATTACGCAAAAAAATGTTCATTTATTATTTTTCACAACTTTGTTTTGTTTTCGTTACGATGTTTAAATCTAATTTAACACAAATTGTAACGACCCAAAATTTTCGACACCGAAAATTCGACATTAATACGTTCACTGTAGAAATGTCGAGCAATCGAACGTCGGAAATTCCAGATTGTTAGGGTAAAGAAGAAAAGAGGTAGAAGAAGAAACAGAAAACCATAGCATAGAATCTCACAATCGCAGCGGTCAAAATATAATATACAAATAGCAGCATTTACACAAGAAAAGTTGTAACTATCTATTTACAGACAATATATCAGAGTACAACCATTCACAAATAAACTGGACAGTTATAACAACTTGTCCCTGACTACTTTCAATACAATCTCAAATACACAGCGGAATAAACTCCATACGTTTCTGCCATCCAGCTCGCCACCTGAGCTCCAGAACGTCCTAACTTGAAAATCTGTAATACTCGGTCTGACACGAGCATTACAACAAAGTAACACCCGGGTCAGGCTGGAAACCAGTGTGAGTAAACCCATATATATGAAATACCAAGCTATATAACTTAAGTGAATTACCAGGGTAACTCGTACTTTCCTACGAGTTCTAATCTTATTTAAGTCAATCATTCATCTCAAAACAATATCCAAAAATCATTATCCAGTTTAAATATCCATGATACTTAACTTATTTCATTCTTGCCTGTTTGCTTCTAACCAAACTATAAACAATTACTGTAAATTACTAATCGAAGTGGTTTTGGTTATTTGCTGATACCCGACCCAGTCTCTTCGAATTCAATATCATTTATCTTTAATCACAGTTGTTTAAGTGGATACAAATCAATTTATATTCAGAATATTATACCACACAAAAATTCATCATCGATAGATGACCCACAATATTACTGTTCAACCCATCATATCACAGCACAACTCAATCGCCCATCAGAGACAACAACAATCCAAGCCATCCGATATCACTCAATCAACCATAAGCAAGATTTATCAGATATATAATTCCTAATTAATTTAATTAATCTCCAATTAAATTAATTACCAACTTTAATCACTTGGATTACCTTAACCCTACTTACTTAACATTATTTAATTAATTACAACCCAATTAATTAATCATTTTTTAATCATCCATCTTAATTAATCATCCTTGATTAATTATCCTTTAATTACATTAGGTAATTAACCTTTAATTACCACATAGATTAATTAGCCTTAACCATTACATTAATTAATGATCCTCTAATCACTTTCACCAATCTCATTCAGTAACTATCCATTAAAATTACTCCAATAAGTAATTATTCCTTTAATCATTTCCATTAATTATTCTCTAATTACTTCATAAATAATCTTTTACTTAATCACATTAACAGATTTCCCATCAATTAATTACTTTGATTAATAAACCTTAATTAATTACCTTAATTAATTACATTTATTAATTAACCTTAATTAATTAATCATTAATTAATTATCCCTTAGCTATTAATTAATTACTCATTAATTATTAATTAATTTATAAATAATTAATCTTTAACTACTATTAATTAATCCTTAATTATTAATTAATTTATTAAATGATAAATCATTTACCTTAATTATCTTCTTAATTATCATTTAAAATCTCACTTAATAACCTTGGAATCAAATTATCATTAACTATTGATTAACCTAAAAACTTAAATTAAATTAATAATTAAAACACTTTATCTTAATTAATTAACTATTTAATTACATAATTAATTAAGTTTAAAGACAAATGAGGATTAACTTAATTAATAATTTCTCAACTTAAATTATCAAACATTAATTAATCAATTATTATTTAAAATAGTTTTAAGACAATAAGTTTTAAACTTGACTTGGTTAAACTTAAAAAAATTTAGTATATAAAACATTTTACCCGAGGAAATTCTGGGTTTACTCGAACATGTACCCGAGTTTCTCAACTTTTTCCCCGAGCTTCCTCTTCTCTTTCTTTTTAAAACTTAGTTTAAATTTTTAAAAACTGTTATACTTTAAAACACTCGCTCACGTACTCGAAACAACCCCAAGCCCATCTTCCTTTTTCCCCAAGCTTCAACCCGAGAAACTTCTCAAAGCAAAAACTGACACATAGATATGCCGCGTGCACCTGCACTCATCGTCGACGACGATCGGACCTCCAAATCCATCTCCGTCGAGTCGCCTACGGCCTCCACCATCGATCCAAAACACCCAAATTCAAAAATATGCTCGAAAACGAAATCGAGCCTACCAGTACAAACTGGAACAGGCATCTCCGACCTAAACTCGCCTCGTCCAAGCGACGCCGACCACCAGAGAACACCATTCTCCGTCTGAAGCCTCGCCACGAACCTAAGCCTTGATTCCAGCACGACCGGCCTCCTCCGGTGCTCCGACGACGGAGCAGTAAGCAACATTCCCACATCGACCGTGAACCCTCCTAAAACCCTACTTCGACCATTCCCCATCGCCATGATGAACAAACATCACTCCAGCTATTTTTGCCGACATCGCCGATCACCCATCTTGCTTCGGCAAAAACCATGACCACCAAAGACTCAACGATCACTAGAAAATGCCCAGAACACAAACCACGTTCAACTCGTAATATCACACGATTTACAAACTTAAATTTCATGATCTTTCTTTTAAAAATCATAGTTTTCAAAAACAAAAATTGATTATATACCTGAAACAAACAATTATTATGATCGAGACTTTGACATGTATTAGAATTATACTGTTCTTCTTCTTATTGTTAAAACTAGCTTCAATTCTTTTATATAAATATTTTTAGATCAGATATCTTGTAATTTCAAACAAGATTTGTTTATATACCTAAGTCCTAAAAGAATTGAGGGAAGAGATATGAATTTTTAACAAAGTTTTATAACTTGAAGCATAAGAACAGAGCAACAACAGACATGCACGCCAATATATTCTTATATATATATACATATGATCATATAAAACAATCATGAAATCACTTTTCACTAATTTACTTTAAGATCACTGCATGCAACAAGACTTAAAATAGATTAAAAACTTGTTTACTCACTGTTGAATGAAGAATAGGGAAAGCTTGGGATGATGGACTTGAAACTGGAATTGATCTTTAATTATGTTGAACTGCTACTAGATTTTGATTCTAATCTGAGACTGAGTTGAACTGATCCTAGCTTAGCTTGCTTCAAGTTGTATTTGTGAAGATATTACTTTAAATTCTTTGTATTTTTGAAGTAGTTTAGATAAAATTTTCTCTGGTTTATATTATAGATATTCTTTCTCTTTGTTTTGAGATTGAAGATAGAAAAAGAAATGAGAGTAGAAAGTAGGGAGGTTTATATAACTCAGTTTTATCATTTTATTTAAAAGAAATAAAAATTATGTAATGACCCGATATTTTCAACCATTCGCATCCGCACATGTCGGACTTGAAATGCTCAAAATACCGCGTTGTAAATAAAATTTGGCAAATCTCAGAATATACAGTAAATAAATATAATCACAGATCACAGACACAGAGTAAAATAATACAGCGGAAGTAAAAGAAATAGTAGTTCATGAAGCTACTATATAAATATATCAGAGTTACATAAGATATAACAGAAGAAATAAAGTACAACAGAAGTCTCAATACAATAACCAAGTACAAGCTGAGTAGAACAACGGAACATAAATAGATAGGACAAGACAAGCAGACAATCTCCATCGATTCAAATCTCCGAGACAGTGGAAATCCAAATATGTGAATAACTCAGGATGACCCGAGCGTAATTAAAAATACAAACACTCGAGTCAGGAGGATATATACTTATATAATGTAAACCAATTCAAGTGAACTGTAAAAAAGTACAAGTAACTTAATGAATGCTTGGGATCGCCCATTCTTTAAGGATCCATTAAACTATCTACTATGTAGTAATATTCGCTATTATAATAATGTCTAATATAAAATAAACATACTTTTAAATAGCATTAAGGCTTTACATTTTCCACCTTAACACGTAATAGTCCCAGTAGTCTATCCAGTATTAGCATACTCCCAAAATGGGGGCTACCCTCGATACACCACAGGCTACGGGAGAAATCACAAATCGTAGTAAAGCTCGATATGGTAGGTGACACAGCACACAAGGCAATGCCAGAGTAGATATACCAATTACGCATCCGGACTGGTGGTGACGCATAGCAGCCACTACCACCCACCTCGAATAACACTCCCAAATCAAGGATGCGCACCAAATCAATCACATGTAATAGAATGGTATCGAAGAAGTGTGTCCGATCAGAGGTGCTACCTCCTTGGCCCGTCGATCGCTCCTGTTTTAGCCACCTTATGCCAACTCACGGAAGTTGGGTCAACATATATACCTTAGGATCGTCGCCACCATCCTACTTCATTCTGGAAACTCCACCGCGTACACAGTTGTCAAAGTGGTTTTCGGTATCGACAGAGAGTATGTCCATATCCGATCCCGGTCTCTTTAACAACCAATCGTTATTATAACCCGTGGTTATAATTTAAAAACAGTTTATACTTCAAAGTAGAATATCATTTCAAATCCAAATCTTTATCAAAAATAAAGATTAAATCAATTCCAAACCATTTCAATATATTTAAAATATCATATCATTTCAAAACTTCATTTCAAATCATTTCAATATATCAAAATATCATATCTTTCCAAAACTTCATTTCAAATCATTTAATATATCAAAATATCATATCTTTCAAAACTTCATTTCAAATCATTTAATATATCAAAATATTATATCTTTTCAAAACTTCATTATCAAATCATCATTTGAGTTCAAATCCAAATATTCAACTTTAAATACCTTTTAAATTCAAAGATATCATTCATTCATTATCATTTCAAGTCACCTTTAAATAGTTTATATTTCAATCAAAATAATTCATCTAAACCATTTAAAAGTGTAGTTATTATACTTCTAAATCAAGTATTAAAATTTTCAAAGTTTCAATTCAATTCAATTATTTATTTCAATTAAATTTCCATAGACCATTTCAAATCTTATAAATTTCAAATATAGATTTAATCCACAAAATAACTATTCAAATTATAAAATAAATTCCAAAGCTTTAATATCCTATATTTCATAAGTCCAATATCTTTTAAATAGATTCAAATTACAAGTAAACCAAATATTTTTCATACTAATATAAACTTCAATTATTCTTTCCAAGATTTAATATCATTTCAAATTCATTTCAAAATATCAAAATGTCATTTCAAAACATCATTTATTTAATTTAAATTTAAATACCATTTAATCACATTTCAAAATAGTTGTATTTCCCAAATCAACTATTACATTTAAATCATTTAAAGTCAATTCATTATATTTAATAATTAAATATTTAATTCCCAAAAT
Organism: Allium fistulosum; assembly: GCA_030737815.1. Lineage (NCBI taxonomy): Eukaryota > Viridiplantae > Streptophyta > Magnoliopsida > Asparagales > Amaryllidaceae > Allium > Allium fistulosum. The sequence continues at coordinate 1,383,847 of JASFAW010000025.1, forward strand.
TTAATCTTTTTCAAAGATCATTTATTCATTTGAATTTATTAAACAAAGAAAATTCAACTTTCGCAGCACTTTGAAAATGCTACGAAATGTTATGCTATAAAATAGTTCATTAACAAAAGACAGCATTTAAATGCTGTAATAGGTTTCTTTTAATTTCAAGTAAACTTTGGTTAAATTAAACAACTATAGCACTTACAAAGTGCTATAATAACCTTTAGTTCAAATTAGCCTTTTAGTTCATTTAAAACAACTACAGCATTTTTTTAAAATGTTGTAATATCTTTTACATTACATTTCAAAAATGCTGTCAAATCAAATTCAGATTTTTATTTACAATTTGACACATAATTAACTTTTAATATAAATCATTTTAACTTATAAAATCATATATTTTCACATTTTAAAAACAATCATTTAAATACATTTATTTCTATGATTTTATAAAGTCAAATTTCCATACAAAAATCAAATTAAATAACAGTTAAATTTTCATCTCTTTAATTAAATTCTTAACTTAACAACTAAGTTTAAATTTCCAAAATATAACTTATTTCCATTTATTTTACTTAATTAAAATTTCACTTTTAACAAAATTCACAATTTCCCAATTTAAGCAACACAATTCACTTAAACACTCATTTATTTCATATTTTAATTTATACAAAATCATTAACACTTTTAAAATTTATTATTACTTAACAAAAATCATTAAATTCATCTTTAAATCAAATTTGTCATATTTCCTTACCTTACATAAACTCCATTTATAACCAAAATCATAAATTCCAAAATTAACTTATATTTCAAATTCTACTTCACCATTTACTTAATTCACTTATATAATTTGTAGAAAATCACTAATATTTTATAGAAATCATTTTAATAAAATTTAAATCAAAATATCATAATATTTACATTTTAAAAATATTTTAAAAATTTCAAAAAAATATATAAACCACGGGTCTGTATAAAATTTTCTAGCCTAGGTCAAGTGATACGGATATATATCATTTCAACCCGTAATTTACAAAGAAAACCGGGTTCTATCATTTCAAACCCGCAATCCCAAGTTAAATAAAATAAATAAAAAGTCGCTCAGGCTTATCATTTCAGCCCATAACGATCTTTCTCTATTCTAAAGTCCGTTCGGGTATGTATCAATTCAACCCATAGTGAACCTAATCTACAGGGAACTTGCAGTGTTATAAACCGATAAAAATGAACAGATTAACATCATATAACTGTGATAGATGATACAACATATGTAATAATAGGGGTAAACATTATATGATCATAATATAACAGTTATAACAGGATGATATAATTCTACAGATTCAAATGGTGTCAGTTTACTAGTTATATAAGTACACATCGTCTGGTGAGAATTACTCACTTGTTTAATGGCAAACAACTACACCCAACAGAGATCCACAAAAGCACAAGAGTACGAAAATGATTTGAGTGTGAGAGAGGCAAGGTTAAATTGCTTGAATACATGAAACAAACCAATCCAAATATATATTAATAAACACTACACAACAATTTAAACAACTTGCACATGCATGCGCAAAACGCTTTCAAACAAATTGCACTTGCTTCCATCTAGCATAGGCTCAGCCATGGTTGGAAAATACACGACTAAAGCTTGCTTTTGGGTCTGGTTGTGGACATATAGGTGTCGGCCAAGCCTAGAGAAAATGGTGCACTAGTTTGTGAAGCAAGAGGCTAACATTACAAGGCAATATCATGGATTCAAGGCAACTAATGGGCTCGGCCAAAGCCAAGGAAAGCATGGCTATTTCAGGTGGGGTCAGGTAGTGGTGTGCAGAGATGTGTCAGGTCAGAATTTGGCTGGTGGAGGTGGTGTTTGGTTGGCCTAGGTGGAAGAGAGAGGTGGTGATAGGTGAATGGTCTCGGCTAGGCATGTAGGTGATGTTTTCAATAGTTTTTTGTGGGATTTGCTAAAGGGGAAAGTACGGCTTGGTCATGGCAGAGGGGAAGGAGGCTGAAGAGGCTGAGGATGGTGGTGGAACAGGTCGGAGAGGGTGGTGGAGGGGTGTGGCCGATCCAATGCAAGGAGAAGGCAATGCAAAATCACTTTAAAAATCAATAAAAGAGGTGGAAAAAGAAATGGAAAAGAAGACATTACCCAAAGTTTTTGTTCAGATCTGAAAGTATGTGTGAGAAGTGATGAGAAAGAAGTGTTTTCACATGAATGATGAGAAGGAATACATGGCTGAAGTTGAGAATTGGATAGCCAAAAGTCAAGCAAGTGAAAGGTCAAGAAATGAAGAGCTTTGAAGGTTAAAAGTCACAAAACAAAAGCTATTTGCCTCTTGATATTTCTATTCTTTTTATATACAGAATAGATGAATAAAATTTCAAAAATAAGGATAAAAACTCAGAAATGAAAATAAAATGCAAAAATAAATAAATAAATTTTAATTAAATATAATTTAAATTAAGAAAATGGCTTAAAATGCAAACTAGGCTTTAAAAATTTTAAATAAATTCAATAAGCTTTAGAAAAATTTTATAATCACTTTAAAAATATTTAAAATTCAAAATATATATGATAAAAGCTAAATATACAAATTAGTGTAAGATATATCAAATAAAATGTCATTTATATAAATTAAAAATAAAGAAAATTGTTAAATAACTCAATATACACACAATATTGAAAACAGTATAACTTTCACAATTTAAATCAATTTTCAACGAAACAAAAAGCAGTATTCATGTTATTAAATCTATTTTCATAATAAAAGATAAAATTTAAGAATTTAAATATTTAAATTTAAAGTTCAAAAGTCAAAGTTTGACCAGTTTGACCACAAATATACTTTTTAGGAAAATATTCAATTTATACAAGTTTGGAATTATATTTCATATGATAATCAAAATTTATATTGAAAATGAAATGTTTGAAATAAAACAAGTTTAAAAATAGTTTCAAAATAAAATAAAGTTTTTAAATAAAAAATTCAAATTAAAATAATTAAAATATACAATAAAAATAGTTTCAAAATGCAGGGTTGTTACACTCTCCCCCACTCAAAACTTTTCGTCCTCGAAAAGGAATAAGGTACGGGAAAGCACAGAAAAAGGTAGAGTGAAATAGGATTAAGACAAGATGACTAGGAGATTGAAATTATACCTGATAACTATTGTTATAGGTAAGTTTAACAAGATGAGATGATCTTCCCAAGATCCCCCAAAAATCAAGGACACAAGCACGAAAAAGATCCTTTAAAATCTGATTCACCTTTTCGGCTTGACCGATGGTCTGTGGATGTCAAGTAGTGCTCAGATTCAAAATGAGTACCAAAGATTATAGAAAGATTTCTAAACAGAAAGATCATAGAAAGATACCTATACCAGTCTGTAGCAAGATAAGGAAATTAAGGACAACTAAAAGATAGTTTGAAAACAAAAGAAGATAATAAGTTAGAAACCATGGAAATTTCAACTTAACTTGATGATTAATTTTACATAAGTTAAATAAATCTTAACTATCTCTAATTTCATTACCTTATCATCCAATTTTCTTAAACTACCAATTTCAAAAATCATGGATTTGCAAAATCATTATTTATACTCATAATGTACTTAATAAATTTAATTCCTCTTTATTCCTAATTAAAATTAAATTTATCCCTCTCAATATATTTTATCACCTATGTTAAATATACTTACACCTATTAAAACTACTTTAATTTATTCTTAGCTCCTTTAACATCATTTTATTGTGTAAATTATTCCATTACTCTTTTACTCTATTTACCTCTGTTAATCTTTTTATAACTAAAATTTAAGTGTATAACATTTATTATAACCACTCAAATTTTATTTATAAAACTTTTATATTGTATATTATCCAGTTACATTGTTAACTTCTAAAATTAAGGTAATTTATATTGGAAAGCAATTGAGAATTATACAAATAAAACTTTCTAAAATTAATATACAACATAAACATTCTAATTCAATCATTTCAAGCTTGAATATTTATTTAAAAATTTTGATTTTCTTTTGATACTTGAAGTTATTATTTAAGATAGAATTTAAGAATAAAATTTTCGATTCCTTTCAAACCATTTAAAGATAAATAAATGTATGTACATAATTTGTCAAATCAAATTTAAATCATATATCTATATATATTATAAATCAAATCATATTTTAGAAATTCAAATCAATTAAATTTCCCAAAACAAAGCTGTAGCAAGACTACAGAATGGTCTCTTTACTTCGAAACTCGAAAATGAAAGTCGATGATGTCGCGGTCATCACCGAATTTATTTTCCAGTGACAAAGAGAAGAGCACTAAAATTTCAAAACTTTAAAATTCTTTGGAAACAAATTTCTATTCAAAAATACTTTAAATAATATATCCTTTTAAAACTTTAAACACAAGGTTTGAAACCATCGGAAATTAAATTTTGAAATTCTTGATTTAAATTCATTTCAGTTCCCAAATCAAATTTATAAACAGCTATTTATAAATTCATTTATAGAATGATAAATCAAGTATTATCATTTCAAATAATCAATTCAAATCAATTTATTAAGTTCCATAATATTTACTTATATCCAAATTTATTTCATTAACCAAATTTTAAAATAATATTGTGTCAGTTTGTTCTGTCAAAGTGTTTTAGAAATCCTATCGATAGCATTGATCAGACGAATCGATCGGAAGCCCAAATCAACATCAACAACTCAAACAACACAATATATAAAACAAACATAGATTTACAAGTATAATTCAAAATGTTTGGAGATATTTTGGAAACAAAGACAAGATGATTAATTAACAAAATATGAAGATGGATAAGCTTAGATAAATCGCGGGCAACCTTCCGGGTCAACCGTGACTTAATGAATAAGATCAATTGTGTATTTTTTTCAGGGGTAAATCTACATCCGATCTCAAGAGATAGAGTTTGTAATAACAAAAGATATTAGCATCTAAACCAAGGATAGATATAAATCTTTGGTGAATCGATGCTAATTGTAAAGGAGTTTCCGTTTTTACAAGTCATTAGAGTATTGGCGAGACCGCCAATTCACTATAAAGCTCATTCGAAGCGGAGTTATGGGATGCTCTAGAATCACAAGAAGACGAATAGTGAGGGACAAGAATGGATTTTGGAACCGCGAGGAACGTACCAAAATTCAAAGAAAATCAAATAAAAATGAAGAGATTCAAGCTCGAATGAAAGTGATTCTGTAACTAAATTTACCATACATTCTAAGTTTTGCCTCAAAGCCAAAGCTCTGATACCACATGTAATGACCGCGTCAGTGGGGTAACGCCCACCGTAGCATACAGCTGTACCTGTGTTCTACCTTTACAGCCAGCCTCTCGACTGCACCAACCCCGCAGGGACATGTTGGAGTAAGAGTCATCCGCTCACTACCAAACCAAATGCGAGAACCCCCTATCATGCTGCACCTGCCAAGTGCATAGGCAGACACACATGTCGGACTTGAATTGCTCAAAATACCGCGTTGTAAATAAAATTTGGCAAATCTCAGAATATACAGTAAATAAATATAATCACAGACACAGAGTAAAATAATACAGGGGAAGTAAAAGAAATAGTAGTTCATGAAGCTACTATATAAATATATCAGAGTTACATAAGATATAACAGAAGAAATAGAGTACAACAGAAGTCTCAATACAATAACCAAGTACAAGCTGAGTAGAACAACGGAATAGAAATAGATAGGACAAGACTAGCAGACAATCTCCAGCAATTCAAATCTCCGAGAGAGTGGAAATCCAAATTTGTGAATAACTCAGGCTGACCCGAGCGTAAATAAAAATACAAACACTCGAGTCAGGACGATATATACTTATATAATGTAAACCAACCCAAGTGAACTGTAAAAAAGTACAAGTAACTTAAAGAATGCTTGGGATCGCCCATTCTTTAAGGATCCATTAAACTATCTACTATGTAGTAATATTCTCTATTATAATAATGTCTAATATAAAATAAACATACTTTTAAATAGCATTAAGGCTTTACATTTTCCACCTTAACACGTAATAGTCCCAGAAGTCTATCCAGTATTAGCATACTCCTAAAATGGGGGCTACCCTCGATACTCCACAGGCTATGGGAGAAATCACAAATCGTAGTAAAGCTCGATATGGTAGGTGACACGGCACACAAGGCAATGCCAGGGTAGATATACCAATTACGCATCCGGACTGGTGGTGACGCATAGCAGCCACTACCGCCCACCTCGAACAACACTCCCAAATCAAGGGTGCGCACCAAATCAATCACAAGTAATAGAATGGTATCGAAGAAGTGTGTCCGATCAGAGCTGCTACCTCCTTGGCTCATCGATCGCTCCTGTTTTAGCCACCTTATGCCAACTCACGGGAGTTGGGTCCACGTATATACCTTAGGATCGTCGCCACCATCCTACTTCATTCTGGAAACTCCACCGTGTACATAGTTGTCAAAGTGGTTTTCAGTATCGACAGAGAGTATGTCCATATCCGATCCCAGTCTCTTTAACAACCAATCGTTATTATAAACTGTGGTTATAATTTAAAAATAGTTTATAATTCAAAATAGAATATAATTTCAAATCCAAATCTTTATCAAAAATAAAGATTAAATTAATTCCAAACCATTTCAATATATTTAAAATATCATATCATTTCAAAACTTCATTTCAAATCATTTCAATATATCAAAATATCATATCTTTCCAAAACTTCATTTCAAATCATTTAATATATCAAAATATCATATCTTTCAAAACTTCATTTCAAATCATTTAATATATCAAAATATTATATCTTTTCAAAACTTCATTATCAAATCATCATTTGAGTTCAAATCCAAATATTCAACTTTAAATACCTTTTAAATTCAAAAATATCATTCATTCGTTATCATTTCAAGTCACCTTTTAAATAGTTTATATTTCAATCAAAATAATTCATCTAAACCATTTGAAAGTGTAATTATTATACTTCCAAATCAAGTATTAAAATTTTCAAAGTTTCAATTCAATTCAATCATTTATTTCAATTAAATTTCCATAGACCATTTCAAATCTAATAAATTTCAAATATAGATTTAATCCACAAAATAACTATTCAAATTATAAAATAAATTGCAAAGCTTTAATATCCTATATTTCATAAGTCTAATATCTTTTCAATAGATTCAAATTACAAGTAAACCAAATATTTTTCATACTAATATAAACTTCAATTATTCTTTCCAAGATTTAATATCATTTCAAATTCATTTCAAAATATCAAAATGTCATTTCAAAACATCATTTATTTAATTTAAATTTAAATACCATTTAATCACATTTCAATATAGTTGTATTTCCCAAATCAACTATTCCATTTAAATCATTTAAAGTCAATTCATTATATTTAATAATTAATATTTAATTTCCAAAATTTAATCTTTTTCAAAGATCATTTATTCATTTGAATTTATTAAACAAAGAAAATTCAACTTTCGCAGCACTTTGAAAATGCTACGAAATGTTATGCTATAAAATAGTTCATTAACAAAAGACAGCATTTAAATGCTGTAATAGGTTTCTTTTAATTTCAAGTAAACTTTGGTTAAATTAAACAACTATAGCACTTACGAAGTGCTATAATAACCTTTAGTTCAAATTAGCCTTTTAGTTCATTTAAAACAACTACAACAATTTTTTAAAATGTTGTAATATCTTTTACATTACATTTCAAAAATGCTGTCAAATCAAATTCAGAGTTTTATTTACAATTTTACACATAATTAACTTTTAATATAAATCATTTTAACTTATAAAATCATATATTTTCACATTTTAAAAACAATCATTTAAATACATTTATTTCTATGATTTTATAAAGTCAAATTTTCATACAAAAATCAAATTAAATAACAATTAATTTTTCATCTCTTCAATTAAATTCTTACCTTAACAACTAAGTTTAAATTTCCAAAATATAACTTATTTCCATTTATTTTACTTAATTAAAATTTCACTTTTAACAAAATTCACAATTTCCCAATTTAAGCAACACAATTCACTTAAACACTCATTTATTTCATATTTTAATTTATACAAAATCATTAACACTTTTAAAAATTATTATTACTTAACAAAAATCATTAAATTCATCTTTAAATCAAATTTGTCATATTTCCTTACCTTACATAAACTCCATTTATAACCAAAATCATAAATTCCAAAATTAACTTATATTTCAAATTCTACTTCACCATTTACTTAATTCACTTATATAATTTGTAGAAAATCACTAATATTTTATAGAAATCATTTTAATAAAATTTAAATCAAAATATCATAATATTTACATTTCTAAAATATTTAAAAAATTTCAGAAAAATATATAAACCACGGGTCTGTATAAAAATTTCTAGCCTAGGTCAAGTGATATGGATATATATCATTTCAACTCGTAATTTACAAAGAAAACCAGGTTCTATCATTTCAAACCCGCAATCCCAAGTTAAATAAAATAAATAAAAAGTCGCTCAGGCTTATCATTTCAGCACATAACGATCTTTCCCTATTTTAAAGTCCGTTCGGGTATGTATCATTTCAACCCATAGTGAACCTAATCTACAGGGAACTTGCTGTGTTATAAACTGGTAAAAATGAACAAAATAACATCATATAACTGTAATAGACGATACAACATATGTTGTAACGACCCGTATTTCTACGGATCGAAAAGTTTGTCAAAATCTGGAATTTTCAGCATTTTTAAGTTGTTTCAGATTTTGGATGGAATTTGCCTAAGTTCTAGGTCGTACGCGACCTAAGAGTTGAGTCATGGGTTGTTGGCGACTTAGGTGATAAGTCGTGAGCGACTTAAAGAAAGTCTGCGACCTAAGGGGATAGGCGAGTTAAGAGTTAGGTCGTAGCCAGGTTAAGTGGTAGGTCGCACTGACTTGAGTCGTACCTAAGTATTAGGTCATTCAGATAATAAGTTGCATGGTGGTTTAGGTCGTGGACAGTTTGGAGCGACCTATAGGGGTAGCGAGTTAAACCCAGTAGTTAACGACCTAGGGGTGAGCGACCTAGTGGTTCCGAGTTAGCATAGTTAGGTCGGCAACGACCTAAGGAGTTTGGAGATAGCAGTGTAGCGACCTAGTATTTTGGGGTGACCTATAAGATGTTAGCGACCTAAGAGTTAGCGAGTTAACAACCCAGTATTTAGCGACCTAGTAGTTAGCGTGTTAGGGAAGGTTAGGTCGAGTGAGCGACCTAAGAGAGTTAGCGTCTTATAGGATTTGGCAACCTAAGATTAGTAAGCGACCTAAGGGGATAGGTCGGCAGCGACCTAAGGAACTAGTGATAGTAGTTAGCGACCTAGTATGGTGGAGCGACCTATAGGTTAGCGACCTAAGAGTTAGGTCGTGAGCTCTGTTTTAGTTAGGTCGCGTGTTGGCATAAGTTGTTAGGTCTCATAGGTTGGTAGGTCGCGTAAGAGTTAGGTCGCGTGTTGTATAGGCGCGCGCATGTGTTAGGTCGCTGAGAAGTTAAGTCGCGTCTAAGTGTTAGGTCGCATGAAGACTTAAGGTGGTAGGTCGTGAGCGACCTAAGGGGTTCTTAAGCCGCGAGCGCTGCTAAGTCTTAACTCATAGATAGGTTGGCCTGGTAGGTCGTAAGTGCGCTTGGACTTAGGTCGTTAGGTCACATGCCTGCGGTATGTTAGGTCATAGGGCGTTAAGCAGCTAAGTCCTAGGTCGTAACTTTGGTAGGTCGAAGTCTTTAGGTCGGTTGGTTTTAGGTCGTAGGTCGTGAACGACCTAACTCCGAGGTTACGACTTAAGGGAATTTCAGCTATAAATAGGAAGGGTTTTTCTCACTTTTTGGGATCCGGATTTCGAAGCGACGAAGTGCTGCCATTTTAAGAGCTCGACTTCTACACTTTTTCACTTCTTCTCTCCACTCTAATCTAGTGCTTCCATCCATCCAAGTTGAAGATCAAATTGAAGATTCAAGAGCTTAGATTGAAGGTCTTCATCCTTGGAAGTGAGATTTCTTCAGTTGAAACGGATTCGTGATAGATCAAGCTTGATCCTTCGCTGTCCAGATCTGAAGCGTGTTGATTTGGGGTTGTTTAGGTGATTTGGTGAGTGGTGATTATCTCTCACACGGATCCAAAGGAGTATATCGGATTGTTGGCTCGATTTGGTGTTAAAATAGTGATTTTCATGCATTTTCTTCATCCTAAGTGTAGATCCATGTAGACCCATTGTTCATGATGATTTGATAACCATTTTACTAAGTGTTAACCTATGCAAGTTCATTCATCTAGATTGTAGAGATATTTCTCATGATTTCATGCTTGTTAGACTTTCAACTCTTTAATTACGAAATTGCCATTATTATGATAATTGTCTACTTAGATCATATTTGAATGCTTGATTGTTTGGATTACTGTTTGACTTGGTTGATTGCTATGAATTAGATGATTGATGATTTGATTAAGATCGAGGATGATTCAAAAGCTGAGGGAAAGGCTCTTGAATTGGGAAAGCTGCTTGTGGCATATGTAGCGGATGATGAAGCTCTTATGCATAGATTTGATGATGATGTTGAGATGAAGCTTTGGGAGGATGTGATGAAGCGAAGCATGATATGAGATAGTCTTGGTCTAATCCAGACGGGATCATTCCAAGCAGATTGATAACTCGGTGATATGGTTCGAGTTTGAGGATAATGGATGCTCGAGAGGCGCTTGAGCTAGTATGGAAATAGTCGTCGAGGAGGATGACTAGGAGGCTTGGATAGCATCGTTGTTGAAGGTTCTAGCAGACTCAAAGCAAGGGTACGTTTGGGCAGTTGCGAAAATCCCAACGACAATGAATTGATGGTCGAGTACCCTGGGTAGTTGCGAAAATCCTTGGCACGGGCTGCGACGACGTGCAGAGTACTGTCTAGAACCGGGGTTTCCATTAGCCCTTGACGGACGGCTGAAAGAATGTGCCGGTCATTCAATTAACGGTGATATCGAAGCAATGATAACAGTGATAGCCAGAGTCATGGATGTTTGGTTGCATCGTCATTCGGTCTCAAGAGCAGTGTTTTCCGGGTGCTTATCTGATCTTGGTTTAGGCCTTGGGGGTTTGTGCTTGGAAAACATCGCCCTTGACTCGAGTGATAATTACTTTACTTTAAATTGTATGCTATGCTATGTTTTCTTCTGCTTAGTGTATGTCTGGGGCTATCACTGTAGAATGAGGTTGGAGTGGGAGGGTTGTTTCCTATTCCTTTTCCTTTATGCTCTTTTGGTATGTTGTTAGTTAATTTACTGCTCACTAAGACTGTTGTCTGACTCAAGGCTTTATGTTTTAATTCTTATTGCCTTGGGCTGTTCGTCCATTTTTGGGATGGGCAGACTAGGTAGCAGGTGACAGGTGCTGTTCTTGCTTCTCACGATGCTGATATCGAAGACGAGCTAGAGGGTTGCATATTATCTTCTTACTATATGTACTGGGTGTTCCGCTGTTTGTATATTCTCTGAGTGTTGTGTAGTGAGGCTTGATGTATTGACTATTTGGATGCTTGTATTCAACTATTATGAAGTTTTATATGATGGCATTTTATTCTGTAAAGCTTCACTATACATGTGTTCTATTGTATTTTGTCCATGCGTTGTGAGTAATACGATAGATTCTGTTGTTTTTAATTTACCCTGACAATCGTCCATGGTCGCCTGGCACACCTTACAGCGCACTTTCTCTAGATTCGGTGCAGGGGTCATAGGCGGTCGTCACATATGTAATAACAGGGGTAAAAATTATATGATCATAATATAACAGTTATAACAGGATGATATAATTCTACAGATTCAAATGGTGTCAGTTTACTAGTTATATAAGTACACATCGTCTGGTGAGAATTACTCACTTGTTTAAGCTGGAGATTGCAAACAACTACACCCAACAGAGATCCACAAAAGCAAGAGAGTACGACAATGATTTGAGTGTGAGAGAGGCAAGGTTAAATTCCTTGAATACATGAAACAAACCAATCCAATTATATATTAATAAACACTACACAACAATTTAAACAACTTGCACATACATGCACAAAACGCTTTCAAACCAATTGCACTTGCTTCCATCTAGCATAGGCTCAGCCATGGCTGGAAAATACATGACTAAAGCTTGCTTTTGAGTTTGGTTGTGGACCTATAGGTGTAACGCCCCAAGATTTTCGCGCTCGAAAATCGACATCCATACTTCATATCGTATTCGAATGTCATAGATTCGTTCGTTCAAATCCGGTTCGGCGGAGCTTATAACAACATTAAGTAAATAACATAGTAGAATAAATGAATAATACATTGATATACAATATCTGATACAACAGAGTGATACAAATGAATATCAATATACATCAGAGATATGATACAACAAATAGCAGCGAAAAGAAAATGATAACATCGGCAGCGGATAATCTTCAACTTCAAAGCACCAATCTAGAAATAGCTTGAACTCCCAATAACAAGGCACAAAGATGAGCAAGTGCAATCCGATCCAAAGACTGAACTAGCTCCAGATAAATCTACTAATCCTGACTATCTGAAAAACCCAACCCTAGACTACTCGTGTAGAAAAATTTTGAGCATCCAGAGTTTAGCAAAGAAACAATAAACTCCGGATCAGTCATGGGACTGGTGTGAGCAACAAAAACAGTTTATCTTTAAAAACAAATAGTAGAGAATTTTAAAGTCAATTCGCAATGCTTTTGGAAAATGAAACTACCATAAGACCTCCCACCACACACACAATGCAAACGCAGAATTGGAGGAGATTTCTTCTTATGATAGTCAAAGATGCTTACTACGCAAAATCAAATCATTTTGATATTATTACTAGTGCATAGTGCAGAAAACATTTCGAAAGTAGAATATAAATCTTAGCCAGCATAGGTACCATTATAGTATGCCTACTATAGGTACCATATTAAATGGCAGGTTCTACAACTAAAACCGTACAAAGTTCGTATTTTGAAGATGGATTTCCAACAAATGGTCAGGCTAAGGAACTTCCTATTCCACGAAAGAAACGCCTCTGGCGGGACGCTCCGAGAACCAAACCGTTCTCTGCCAAACAAGGCCGGCTACCCCTTTTCCCAAGGGAATATACAAAACCTCAGATATGCCACCCCCGGTCCTTTGGGACCTTTAATGAGGTACCTCTAATCCAACATCACACATAATAAATAAAGTGTGTCCACATGAGTAAGTATCTGGGCTCCATACCATGATACTACCCTTTTCCAGAAGGAATGGTCATACCCTAGGGGAGCTACCCCTAAAACCTTGCCGCACAATTCCTGTTTCGACCATTACCGGATTGTGAGGCTCGACGAAGTCTCGTCCACAAAGATACGCTTTGTCACAAAGCCATGCTTTGGGTCAACAGATGATCAACCTATGATCAAAAAGATAAATGATCAAACAAATGATCATATCACAAATGATCAAACACTGATCATCACACAGCAACACTCAGCATGCCACATTACCAAATTGGGAATATATCGCTGATAAATTTCAACTACATAACCTCTGAGCTCGTACGTCTCAGAGAAGGGTGTTAAGCTAAGAGAATAAATTCTCCGCCACCAATAGAAATGTATTTGAAAGAAATCGGCTTTATATCTCAAAGTGTAATGTCAGACACGTAACCATACAAGTCTGTTCCGAGTTCGAACAGAACCGAAGGCACTTCTCACGAAGCCCTTGCAAATCCGGATAATTTCCAATCACGTCCGGACTTCCCATCACAAAAAGAGTGATATAAATCTCTATACCGGAGCAACTCGGTGCAGAGACATTCGACAGGTTGTCCTTTCATTTTTGAAAATATCCGGTCTTCAACACCGGTCTTCAAATGCGATCCATATACGACGTATCACTATTCGGAATGAGTTATATGACCCAAAGGTCTTTTCCCGGCTAACTCGAATAGTGAGCGCAATATTTAAAAATAAATGGATATGGGGTTTCAATTAAGTCACAACTTATTACCCAAAATCTTTCTTTTCAAATGGTTTAACAAATTACCATTTTAATCTTTAAACAAAAGATTTATTTTAAAACAACCTTCAACGGTTTAAACCATTTCCAGATTTTTATCCTTTAAACAAAAGATTCATTCACAGATTTTCCAAATCAATTTCCATTTCAATTTAACTCGTTAAATCTTTAAATCAAAGATTTAACTTATAGCTTTCAAAACAATTTCATTTCGAATGGGTTAAACAAATGATCATTTTAAATCTGTTAAAAATAACAGATTCAATTCATAGCTTTCAAAAAGAATTCATTTCGAACTTGGAAAACCATTTTTCAATTCAAACTTGAAATTCCTTTAATTAAACTGGAATTTTATTTCTTATCTGAAAGCTTTAATTATTTGAAAACAAACAGTTTCATTTCAGAAAGTCTGATTCATTCATACGAGTTGAAATCCTTGGGTTAAATTCAAATTCCCAACATTATACTTTTAAATGGTTTAGATTCATACAAACACATTTATATCATTTTTAATCGTAATTTCAAATCATAGGATTCAATTTCAAACTTGAATTCAAATTTAAATCAAATTATTTAAATTTTCAAAACTCGATTAAGTTATTCAAAATAACTTTTATCTTTGAAACTCCATTTCAAAAGCTTTTCATTTAAAACCCCAAATTTCAATTTCAAAATCAATTGAAATTAAAATTTCAATTTCAAAAATATCAAATTTAAATTATCTGCGACTTAACCGATTTCCACGTGAAATCCATATTTGTGTGTGTAAGGGTGTAGTCCAGGGGTTTAACACAATAGTGCAACACAATGAATCATCACAGATCAAAATACAGGATATAGTTGATAAGCGATATAAACTATAACGCTCATCTTCATTCACAGATCACAGATATATATCACAGGTAAGTAAACTACAGATCACAACATAAATCAGGATGTATCACAAAGCATCACAAATCAGGGATGTCAACAATCAAATCATCCGATAGAATCCAAATATCCATAGGTAAGGTCAGTAAATTTTCTGATTTAATTAAATTAGATTTAATTTCTATGAACAATTTACTAATCCTGGTTAATTAATCATTAATTACAAACCATTTTAATTAATTATCCTTTAATTAATTATCTTTAATTAATAAATTAATCCTTAATTTGTAATTAATAAATTAATTAAATCTTAATCACCTCCATTTATCAATTAGTCTTTAATTAATAAATCATTCTTTAATTTGTAATTAATAAATCCTTATTACTGATTTAAATAAACCTTTCATTTATTACCTAATTAGATTTAATCCCCTTGTTTTATTCATTTTTAATTGCATAATCAATCCTTAGATGAATTCCATTAATCGGTCATTAATCACCTTTTAACAAATAAACCGGCTTAAACTTTGAAGTAGTTCGACAGTTTTAAATTTAAAACTTAGATTTAAACTTATTTCAAATGTCTATTTTACCATTTTAATCTTTTAGTTTAAATTCAAAACTCAAAATACCTTTACACTTAAAAGTTGTTAAAACCAAATTTAAATTTCAAAATTTAAATCATTTCAAATCTAAGGTTCAAACTACTTGAATTCAGATTCAAATTTAGGTTTCAAACTTAGTTAAAACTCTGTTTTCAGTTTTTTAAACTCCAGTTTAAATTTTTAAAACAAACACTGCAGATTTTTATTTTACCCGAGGCAAACATCAATTATCCCGAGACCAACCTCGAGTTTTACCTTGCCTCACTCGTCCTCGAGTTCCCTCACGAATTTCTTCGAGTACGACTCGAACTCGTCCCCAACCCAGACTGCTTCTCCCCCCAAAACATCACAAACCCAGACGAACAAACGTGCACGTGCACGTGCACGGAGCCACGGCGGCGCTTCGGCGATCCGCTCCACCTCCGGCAAGTCGATGATCCTTCTCATACCAAAATTCGATCAACCGAACTTTGTCTACAACTCGAAATTGAAATCGAGCTTCGAACTCCAACCTGGAACAAACTGGAACCATCCCATCCCAAACCTGTCATCGCTTCGATCTCCCATCTCCGGCCACCAGAGTGACAGCAACCCCGACCACAACTTCGACAACTACCACACTTTCATTACCCAAAACATGGTTGAACTCGATCAACCACAGACGAAAAATAAATCAGAAAGTTCGACCCCATCAAAATTAGGTTTCCAGGTTTCAAACGCTTTCCATCGCCGCCGTGATGAACTTCCAACCACCTCACTATTTTTCCCACAACCTCCGTACACTCCTCCATCATCTCAGAAAAGCCCGACCTCGCCAGTGCCTCCGACCGCCTAAAATTTGTCGAAAACCATTTTCTGTTCAACCCAAAACTGCTCTCAATCCACTTGACTAGAACTCGTGATTTTTATATTAAAAATCCTAACTTCTAGAGATGATTCAAGATATATACTTGAATCATTAAAATTCAACATTTTATTTTACATGCTTTGAAAGATTCTACTGTATTTTCCAGACTTCTTTCGTATTTCCAAACCATTCTGCTAGGATTATATTTTAAACTTTAATTCATACTTTAAC
This sequence comes from Allium fistulosum, assembly GCA_030737815.1. Lineage (NCBI taxonomy): Eukaryota > Viridiplantae > Streptophyta > Magnoliopsida > Asparagales > Amaryllidaceae > Allium > Allium fistulosum. The sequence continues at coordinate 1,400,477 of JASFAW010000025.1, forward strand.
AAACATATTTTATTTGAATCTCAACATTTAACAATAACCAGATAAGGAGATTTGAATTTCTTGGTTTCTTTTTTTATCTTTGAAGTTTAAAAACAGAGAAAAACAACACAAATTTTACATGTACAGTTATTCACATTCATATACACAGATCATTCACTTATATATGCACCTATCATTCCAATAATCTATCAAGCAATAGAACAATTGTAACATAGGGTAGATGTTTACTCACCTGTTATTATTTTCTATAATTTGAAATTGACCATCACAAACAAATTTTGTTTAGAGATCAAAATCCAACATAATCTTTTATTTAGAAATCAAAGTCTAGAATTTATTATATATATATATATAAAGAATTGGATTTAATTTGGATTTGGTTGGGTCTGAGAATTACAACAGAGTACTGACATTTTTAACATGCAGGTTGAAATTCACTTTATGCAAACATACTTCATTTAAAGGTCATTACAAATCTATTTGTATATTTAAGATAGGAATTCTTGTTAGGAATTTTGTGGTTTGAATTACCAGAGAGATGTATACAGACCTATTTGCATTCATTCAGATATTCCATCATCACCCAAAATCAAACATTCATCTTAGCATCAAAATTAGGCTTTAAAGAGAAGGTTGCTCACCGTGTCTAAGAAATGAACAGATCCTCCTTTTGAGTTTTCAACTGAAAATTCCAGTTCCATTTTGATTTTCCATTTTGAAAGCTTGAACACTTGCTTGAGATGGTCTGATCTAGATTTTATTTTGGTTACTTGTATTGAATTTCCATTGAATCTGAAGCCTGTTGTTGAGATTATAGGCCTAAAAATTCTCTCTGTTTCGATTTCCAGTTTTCTTCTTTGTTTTGATGTTTTAAACTTTGAAACAATGTTTGCTCAGATCTATTTTTTTCTTCAGCTTGGATGAACGAATGAATGGAAGGCTGATATATAGGAGATGTGTTGTACAGGTGATGTTTGTTTTTGTACTAGGGACATGGCTGGTATGCTTGCATTAAATGCATGAAGCATGTTGCATTAATTACCTACAACTTAATGCAGGCTGATGTGAGTATGTTATGTGTTAGAGGCATCTTGTATATATATTTACTTATTTTTATTTTTGTTTTGCCTTTATTACTTTATATTGTATTTGTTTGTATATAGGTAGTTATATTTGTTTTACCTTTTTCTTTTATTGTTTGAATGTGTATTTCTTTTGTTTGTATATATGTTCTTATAAACTTTGGTTTATACTTCTTCTTTTGCCTTATGGCTTTGTAATATAATAAGCTCCTATATTAATATGTTGTTATGATTTTTAGCTAATGTGATGTTTGAAGTTATCTATGTGTTTACTTGATAATCTATACATAACTATATATTTTGTTTTCTTTTATAAGCCAATACTTTAAATGTATTTTATTTTTAAACAACAGATTTGTTTTATACTTAAACTTAAGATTAATTAGATATATTTCATAAAATCAAATTGTCTTTGAACCATTAACTAAAAATAAAAATTCAAATCCAATTTGATTCTCCATTCTCATTAATATATTTTTAAAACCATTTATTTAGGATTTTATTTCAAATCCAATATGTACATATATACAATATTTTAAATTCAAATGATTTGTACAGAATTTATTCGAATTCGGGGAAACTCGCTTCCATTTATAATAAATTTTACAAATTTTTATTCAAAAATTCATTTAATTATAAATTAAAATTAAATTAAAATCCAGGGTCGTTACAATAGGTGTCGGCCTAGCTTAGAGAAAATGGTGCACTAGTTTGTGAAGCAAGAGGCTAACATTACAAGGCAATATCATGGATTCAAGGCAACTAATGGGCTCGGCCAAAGCCAAGGAGGGCATAGCTATTTTAGGTGGGGTCAGGTAGTGGTGTGCAGAGGTGTGTCAGGTTGGAATTTGGCTGGTGGAGGTGGTGTTTGGTCGGCCTAGGTGAAAGAGAGAGGTGGTGATAGGTGAATGGTCTCGGCTAGGCATGTAGGTGATGTTTTCAATAGTTTTTTGTGGGATTTGCTAAAGGGGAAAGTACGACATGGTCATGGCAGAGGGGAAGGAGGCTGAAGAGGCCGAGGATGGTGGTGGAACAGGTCGAAGAGGGTGGTGGAGGGGTGTGGCCGATCCAATGCAAGGGGAAGGCAATGCAAAATCACTTGAAAAATCAATAAAAGAGGTGGAAAAAGAAATGGAAAAGAAGGCATTACCCAAAGTTTTTGTTCAGATCTGAAAGTATGTGTGAGAAGTGATGAGAAAGAAGTGTTTTCACGTGAATGATGAGAAGGAATACACGGCTGAAGTTTAGAATTGGACAGCCAAAAGTCAAGCAAGTGAAAGGTCAAGAAATGAAGAGCCTTGAAGGTTAAAAGTCACAAAACAAAAGCTATTTGCCTCTTGATATTTCTATTCTTTTTATATACATAATAGATGAATAAAATTTCAAAAATAAGGATAAAAAATCAGAAATGAAAATAAAATGCAAAAATAAATAAATAAATTTTAATTAAATATAATTTTAATTAAGAAAATAGCTTAAAATGCAAACTAGGCTTTAAAAATTAGAAATAAAATCAATAAGCTTTAGAAAAAAATTTTAATCACTTTAAAAATATTTAAAATTCAAAATATATACGATAAAACCTAAATATAAAAATTAGAGTAAGATATATAAAATAAAATGTCATTTATATAAATTAAAAATAAAGAAAATTGTTAAATAACTTAATATACACACAATATTGAAAACAGTATAACTTTCACAATTTAAATCCATTTTCAACGAAACGAAAAGCAGTATTCATGTTATTAAATCTATTTCATAATAAAAGATAAAATTTAAGAATTTAAATATTTAAATTTAAAGTTCAAAAGTCAAAGTTTGACTAGTTTGACCACAAATATACTTTTCAGGAAAATATTCAATTTATAAAAAGTTTGGAATTATATTTCATATGATAATCAAAAATTATATTTAAAATGAAATGTTTGAAATAAAACAATTTTAAAAATAATTTCAAAATAAAATAAAGTTTTTAAATCAAAAATTCAAATTAAAATAATTAAAATATACAATAAAAATAGTTACAAAATGCAGGGTTGTTACAAATTAAGACACTTGTTGAATTAACTTACATTTGTCATTAGTATGCTATAATTAATTTACACTTGTAATTAGATAAAATCTTTGGCTTACATTTGTAATTTTCATTTGTAAATATGTTTTTATATATATATTTGTATTATATTTTAAATTTAGTTTTATATTTATTCATGTCTTATATAATTATATTTATACTTTCTCATTTATTTATTTATATATAACTTAAGAGAGAATGGTATAAAATTCCAATTATACACTTATAAATAATTTTTAAAAGAAGATTACCACATTATTATTGCCTAAGAATCCGGGTTATCACATTCCTCCCCCCTTTAAAACTTTTCGTCCTCGAAAAGGAACGAAACCATAATTTATTACTATGCTTATTACTAGTTAAATTACTCTTTGAACATTTTTAACTCTTAACTCTTTTTATTTAAATTTTTAAAAGACCTTAAAAATCTACATAATATTATCAAAATAGTTTTAAAAATACTTTTTATAACTTGATGTTTCAACAAGTCCATCCTTGTTCCCATAGAGATTCGGTCATACGTTGATCAGGCGTAGGAATGAAAATCTATAAATACTTGGTAAACCCGTTTTCAACACCCAGTGAAAATATTTGGAAAACATTTTGGTGAAAATATAGAAAACACTTTTGAAAATAGAGAAAACATCTTTGGTGAGAATGCTCTGGAAATCATCACCCCCTCCATGGTTGCAGTTAACCCGATGGTTACGTTGCCATCGCGGCAAAATCCATAGATAACTGTAGGCCTCCATGCCCCTCGATTACACCATGGAACCGCTACAGATCGCAGCTACACCCGGGGTTACGTTGCCATCAAGACAAAAACCCATGTAACTGTAGGCATCAGCGCCCTCGAATTTCGCTGCCAAATGAAACTTCTCCACTCCTACCATAGATCGCAGTCTACCGATGTTACGTTGCCATCACGGAAAAATCAAACGTAGACCGTTGACACTCACCTCCACACGATTATCGCTATGGTCCACAGTAGATCGTAGTGACATCGAGTTACACAGTCGTAACCCAAATGCCTTTGTAGGCATCAGCGCCCTCGACTTTCGCTACCCACACATAATCCTCAGGAACTTCAGTTTGTCTGGACTTCCTCACAGGATCAACTTTAGAACCCACTTAGGGCTCAAGGCAGTACCACCCCGTGGAACTCCTAAGAAGTTCATCTCATGGGAGCGCCTTTTACCCCAAAGCCATTCTCAAAACATTTTATACTATTCACATATAGTATCTTTCCAATCATACTCTTTATGATTCACATAAATCTCCTTTACACAAAATCGATATCTCAAATCGATAATCCTTAACTTGGCTTTCCAAATTTCTAAAATTGATTTTACCCAAAAATCAAAAGCCTTTCAACATCTATAGGTTCCCAAAAACCTTTTCCCCAAAATCATTCATAAGATCCTTTATATATATATATATAACCTTGCAAAATCTTTGGATCACTTCATACTTGTATAAATTTCCTTTTTATACTTCAAATACTTTCAAAAACCCTTTTTCTTCTGGCTATAGATTCAACACGGGGAGTTTATCATATATAACAAAGATATATAACTTTGTTTATTCCAAATCAAATATTCAAATTTGATTACTCTTTTATAAAGTTATTAACCGTATTACTTTTCTATAAAATGAGTTCTAATCATATAAATATCCAACTCCTATTTTATTTCATCCTTCATTTTTCAAAATATACCTTTCCATTCAAAAATCATTTCTCATTTCTTTCAAAATTTCAATATCATAAGTTAATCTTTTATCTCTACTAATCAAAACCATTAATTTTTTTAAATTAGAGTTAAATTCCATTAAATTCCAGTAATGGAATATATATTATCTCAATCTACTTCTTAATTCATTTAAACAATCTAATTCACAGTTCCATAGATTATTAATAACAATAGGATGATATCAGGATAAGCCAAGGTAAATAAACATCCAAATTATCTAAACACCAATCAATAGCATCCATTACCCATTTGCAGATCTCACATCAACCCATTTAACTTCTTAGTTTAAATTCCCATTTCATCTTGAAATTTCCAATTCAGGTTGATTGTTCTAAACTTATTTAACTTTCCCTAAGTTAAATTCAATTCATTTAATCCATTCAATCTTACTAAATTTGAATTCTCCATTTCAATATTTTAAACTTTTTATCAATATACCTTCTCACTTATACGTTCAAAGACTTATTTCTCTTTGGGTTTTAAATCACACTCCAAGTAGAATCAAAACTCAACACTTCAGAGTTTATTTCAAATCATCTTTGATATTATGTATATCCACTAATGTATACATATTTATTTCTTTTGCACCCCAAGACATATTTTTAAACCACCTTTGGTTTTCAATTCAAAACACATTTCTGTTAAACTTTTAAAACAACTCTTATTTTAAAATAAAATTCCTACATTTAAAAATATTATTCAAATTCTATTTGGTTATATAAATTACCACCCAATTCTTATTATTATATTTAATTCCAATAACCATCAACCCATTCCTTAATATATATAATAATTAGAAAAACTATTGCTTTATATACCAAAATATAAGCTTATATATAAAAAAAATCATTTCATTTTTAAAACTGCCAGACTGAATAGCTTATTGATAGCTGAATAATTTTTGCAATATCACATCATTGGCTACCCACGGATCAAACCAAAACTTAACTTCATATGAGGTAGCCATCCTATGAACTATCAAGGGAAGTAAGGTGTCACGCAAGCCAGGCAACTTTCTCCAAGTCCAACTACAAGTTTGAGGAATAGGCACACTCCAGAAGCTATTCCTTCCTATTCTATGGGCCCAAACCCAATCAACCCACCCACTGTTCTTCCTGGCAAATATTGAATTTAGATGTGTACTGAAAGCAGCAACATTCCATTTCATGATGTTTATAACTCCTAGCCCTCCAGAATTTCTATCTTTTTCAAAAAGACTGAAAGAGCAAGGTAGAGGTTTCCTGTTATGAATGGAACCAGTCCAAAAAAATATTAGCATGGCACCTCTAATCAGATACAAAAGTTTAGCAGGCAAAATAAAAGCTTTTTACCAATAAACGACCATAGAAAAGGCAACCGATTTGATAAGAACTAGCCTTCCTGCCTGAGATAAATATCTGTTTGCCTACCTGTCTAATAATGTAACAATTTTGGTGTACAGAGGAAGGCAATCAGAGAGCTTTAATCTAGAGGTTAAGAGAGGGAGGCCAAGATATGTCATATTTGAGTCCATAAGCTGAAGCCTAGAAATTTGCAGTAGTGACAAGGAAATTTGAGAAGAAATTCCAGCAAAAGTAATACTGGATTTGGGACAATTAAGCAGCAAACCAGTCGTATTGTAGAAATCGGTCAAAGAACTAATTACACACTGAATCGATGAAAGATGAGGCTTAGTGAATATCATTATATCATCAGCGATCATAAGAGTAGTAACATTTGTAAGCTTACACTTAGGGTGGTATCTGATCTGACCAGAAGAGTGCTTGATTTTCATGTATTTCGTGAGGACCTCCATCACTAAAAGAAATAAATAAGATGAGATGGGTTCACCCTGCCTAATTCCTTGCCTGCTCTTGAAATACCCTATAGGTCGACCATTGAGAACAATAGAGTAGCTAGGAGTTGATATACATTCATAAATCCATCCTACAAAAGGCTTAGGAAATTTCATTAAAGCCATAATACGAACTATAGAGGACCAGTGTATCGAGTCATAAGCTTTCGTGAGGTCAAGCTTTAACATTGCTGATGGAGTTGCATTAGATCTCCCATACCCACAAAGAAGCTCTTGGGCAAGAAGAATGTTGTCAAATATACTTCTGTTAGGTAGGAAGGCAACTTGATTCTGTGATATAATTTGAGGGAGGACTTGCATTAATCTAGTGGCAATAAGTTTGGAAAGACATTTGTACACCACATTACAACAAGAAATAGGTCTGTAAGAAGATATAGAGCAAGCATCATGAGATTTTGGGATTAAGACAATGTTAGTAGATTTGACTTCAGATAGAAGAGAGCATTTATTAAAAAAGTTATGAACAGCCTTGCAGAAATCATGTTGAACAATGTCCCAGTATGTAATGAAGAAAAGAACATTAAAACCATCAGGACCACCACTCGATTTTCTATTCATGGCAAAAAGAGTATGTTTAATTTCTTCATCAGAAACCTGTTGTATAAGCAAAGAAGACTACAAACTGGAGATAGTTGGAAGGGGAATATCATTCAACATATCAAGGTCTGGATTAAAGTCAGAGGAGTTACCAAGTAAATCTTCAAAATAACTAAGAAAGGCTGCATCAATTTGCTCGGGAGAGGAGGCTAGAGTACCATCAAGAGAACGTATCGTACGTATATTTTCTTTAGCTTGCTTAATTTTGATAGAAGAATGAAAAAACTCAGTGTTACGATCACCAAAGTGAAACCACTTATAGTGAAACTGCTGTTGTTTCATCCCACTTTCAATATCAAGAGCTTTGTTAAGTAGTGTGCAGAGCATTCCTTCCTCCTCAGCAGCAACAGGGTCCTATGGGTTATTCATCATAAATTCTTGAGCTTGTTTATACCTAATCTTCAATAAAGTTGACTGCTTAGTTCCATCCCCATGCAATTCAGCTGCCCAAGTTCTCAATTGATTTTTAACAAGTTTGAGCTTCCTGCAAAGAATAAACATAGGGTTACCATAACAATGTGAGGACCATGCATTACCAACAATTGGTTTGAATTCAGAGGAGCGAGTCCAATCATTAAAAAATTTGAAACTTTTTTTTTCCTTTTTCATGGAGGGACCAGTTGAAAGAATCAATGGGGAGTGGTCAGAGAGGATTGGATGAAGAAGATTGACAAAGAGATTAGGCCAAACAGTGAGAGATTTTAAGTTGCAGAAAGCATGATCAATAGTGGAGAAAGTTCTGACTCCACTCCTGCTTCTATTATTCCAGTAAAATCTTGCACCAGAAGTTTGAATTTTGAGGAGATCAGAATCAGAGATGGCAATGTTCAAAGGAAGGATGTGCTTGGGGAATAAGGGCTGACCACCATACTTATCATCAAGCTGAAGACAGCTATTAAAGTCACCCATGATCAGCCATGGATGTGATTCTTGCCTAAGATAAGGCAAGAAGTCAAAGAGATTTTGTCTTGAAGCAGAGGAGTTATCTGCATAAATAAAAGTAATGTAGAATGAAGTTTGAGTTTACTGACATATGACTTTAGTGTGAATGAATTGCCTAGAAGATAGGATAGAGGATATAGATAATGCAGTAGGATCATAGAGGATTAATATCCTACCAAATTCAGAATCAGAAAGATTATGGAGATGTTTCCAATTAGGGTTAATGTAATTAGCAGCCCTAATAGTTAAAGTGAGGTTGAGTTTAGTTTCAAGAATAGCTATTAATTTAAGATTATGAGAGAGAATGAGATTTTTAACATGATCCAGTTTCAAGTGACAATGAGCACCTCTTATGTTCCAAACTCCTAAATTTTGAATCATCATAAATCTAGAGAGATTGGTGGATTGTATTTTTTCTGCTCCTAGTAGCAAGAGAATGAGGATCAGCAGGACCAGATTTGAAATTTGGATTTTTCTTTGATGTTGTTCTTTTATTACTATCATTTTTACCAAGGGTTGTGTCTTCACACAACTGTTTTCCTTTGTCAATCCATCCTAGAATGATAATATTATTAACATATGGAAACTGAGCTGAAGATGAAGGAGGAGGAGTTGAAGAGAGGATTTGAGAGATATGGGGATCTAAAATAGGAGTAGAGGAAGTTTGAAGAGAATGTTTGGAGGAAGAAGCTGAAGTGACATTTTGCATGCAGCAGGAAAGTTCAAATATGTTATTAGCATAAGAGTTGATGATGTTTGTTTCTAAAGCATGAGAACCTTGCATATTTGTGTCATTAGTTGCCACCATTTGATTTTGATCATTTTCAAGTTGTAACAGTGAAGATTCTTGATCGTTGCATGCAGAGGAGGTGTGCACATGCACATGAGATACACCTTGCACTCTTGTTTTGTCATGTATTTTACCACTACCAGTAACTTCGGGGCAAACTGTGGAATTTACCATGCCTTCTTCGAGAAACTCTCCCTCCTCAATACCTATGTCAATTCCTATTGCTTTTTCCTTATCCACCAGTTCTGCTACCTCAGAAACCTCATTTTGGTCATCTCCTAGCACTTGAAAACTATTCACCATACTATTAACCGAGACATGATGGGAAACTGGATTTTGATTAACTTTTTCAGCTCTGTCCTTGGTACCCACCCCATCATTAACATTAGCACACTGAAGCGACTCAGTGCCTATTACCTCCCTTTGGATTTCACTAACTTCATTAAGACCGATTCCTTTGTTCTTTTTTTATTATAAGTGACTTTTTTCCAAACCTCTTTCTGGTTTCTAGTCTTGCTCAACAACTCTTGTTTGTCTTTTCCTGACTCATAAACACATGGAGATTCTTTTTCATCATGATTAGAGACTTCATTATCTATTGGTGCAAACAAGCAGTTATGATCAGAATGACAAAACTCACTACAAAATACACACACTTCTGGTTTCCATAAATAATCTACTGCAACTAGTTGGTCGCTACCATCCATCAGTTTTACTAGAAAATTATTCATAAGTTTTTTGTCAGGTTTAACTTCTACAAGACATTTAGCATAAGTTATCCTGTCTAACCTCTCAGTTGACTGATCCATGCACAGAAACTTCCCAACCCTTGATGCCAACCAATTAATACCATAATGCGACCAGGCATAAAGAGGAATATTATATAATTTAATCCAAATAGGAACAGAGCGTATTGTTCCACAACTATTAGCTACTGTAACATCCCACGGCTTCAAGATGAAAAGTTTGTTTCTCATTATGATTGGATCAGCCTCAGAAATCCTATGTTTGTCATCTGCAGAAGTAAAACTGAAGAGAAAGAGAAACCCATCAGACTTAACATTAACATCACCTTTCAGCTTCCATACTTTCTTCAGATGATACACAACAGTAGCGTACGGTAGTGGCTCGTCTAGAAAAAACCCCATAAGGCAGTCCTTCCAAACATCAGTACTAACCTTTATAATTTCACTTGTTGGCATGAGTACATCACCAGAGAACTGAAGAGGAATTTCCCGAGGGACATAAGAGCCTGCATTACGAGGCTTGGATTTGAAAAGAGATGTCCGAGGCAAAGAGTTAAGAGTAGAAGATTAATTAACTATTTAGTTACCCCATTAACTATTTAATTACATGATTAATTAAGTTTAAAGACAAATGAGGATTAACTTAATTAATAAATTTCTCAACTTAAATTAACAAACATTAATTAATCAATTATTATTTAAAATAGTTTTAAGATAATTATTTTTAAACTTGACTTGGTTAAACTTAAAAACTTTGAGTATATAAAACATTTTAGCCGAGGAAATTCTGGGTTTACTCGAACAGGTACCCGAGTTTCTCAACTTTTTCCTCGAGCTTCCTCTTCTCTTTTTTTTAAAACTTAGTTTAAATTTTTAAAAACTGTTATACTTTAAAACACTCGCTCACGTACTCAAAACAACCCCGAGCCCATCTTCCTTTTTCCCCGAGCTTCAACCCGAGAAACTTCTCAAAGAAAAAACTGACACACAGATATGCTGCGTGCACCTGCACTCATCGTCGACGACGATCGGACCTCCAAATCCATCTCCGTTGAGTCGCCTACGGTCTCCACCATCGATCCCAAACACCCAAGTTCAAAAATATGCCCGAAAACGAAATCGAGCCTACCAGTACAAACTGGAACAGGCATCTCCGACCTAAACTCGCCTCGTCCAGGCGACGCCGACCACCAGAGAACACCATTCTCCATCTGAAGCCTCGCCACGAACCTAAGCCTTGATTCCCCCACGACCGGCCTCCTCCGGTGCTCCGACGACGGAGCAGTAAGCAACATTCCCACCTCGACCGTGAACCCTCCTAAAACCCTACTTCGACCATTCCCTGTCGCAATGATGAACAAACATCACTCCAGCTATTTTTGCCGACATCGCCGATCACCCATCTTGCTTCGGCAAAAACCCCAACCACCAAAGACTCGACGATCATTAGAAAATGCCCAGAACAAAAACCACGTTCAACTCGTAATATCACACAATTTACAAACTTAAATTTCATGATCTTTCTTTTAAAAATCATAGTTTTCGAAAACGAAAATTGATTATATACCTGAAACAAACAATTATTATGATCGAGACTTTGAAATGTATTAGAATTCTACTGTTCTTCTTCTAATTGTTAAAACTAGCTTCAATTCTTTCCTATAAATATTTTTAGATTAGATATCTTATTATTTCAAACAAAATTTGTTTACATACCTAAGTCCTAAAAGAATTGAGGGAAGAGATATGAATTTTTAACAAAGTTTTATAACATGAAGCATAAGAATAGAGCAACAACAGACATGCACACCAATATATTCTTATATATATACATATGATCATATAAAACAATCATGCAATCACTTTTCACTAACTTACTTTAAGATCACTGCATGCAACAAGACTTAAAACAGATTAAAAACTTGTTTACTCACTGTTGAATAAAGAACAGGGAAAGCTTGGGATGATGGACTTGAAACTGGAATTGATCTTGAATTATGTTGAACTGCTACTAGATTTTGATTCTAATATGAGACTGAGTTGAACTGATCCTAGCTTAGCTTGTTTCAGGTTGTATTTGTGAAGAGATTACTTTGAATTCTTCGTATTGTTGAAGTAGTTTAGATAAAATTTTCTCTGGTTTATGTTACAGATATTCTTTCTCTTTATTTTGAGATTGAAGATAGAAAAAGAAATGAGAGGAGAAAGTAGAGAGGTTTATATAACTCAGTTTTATCATTTTATTAAAAAGAAATAAAAATTAAGACACTTGTTGAATTAACTTACATTTGTCATTAGTATGCTATAATTAATTTACACTTGTAATTAAATAAAATCTTTGGCTTACATTTGTAAGTTTCATTTGTAAATATGTTTTTATATATATATTTGTATTATATTTTAAATTTAGTTTTTTATTTATTCATGTCTTATATAATTATATTTATACTTTCTCATTTATTTATTTATATATAACTTAAGAGAGAATGATATAAAATTCCAATTATACACTTATAAATAATTTTTAAAAGAAGATTACCACATTATTATTGCCTAAAAATCCGGGTTATCACGAAAATGGATGATGCTCATATTGCATTAATTTACCATTAATTTCTCTTTATTTTAATAAAAATGTTTCCAATGATTTCAATTGTAATAAGTTCAATATTAAATAAAAATGAACACAAATAATACAACCACTGTTTTCTTTACATTTTATATATTCTAACATTTATTAGTTTATTTCATACAACAAATACATGCATTAATTATCAAATAAATGTTTCTTATCAACGTCTCTCATTAAATGTTTTCTTATTAGAGGTCAACTTACCATATACAATTTAATTAATAAATTTAGGTCTCTCCTATTAAATAGCATTCATTTTATTATTTATTCACATTGACCCTTATTATTCAGTTGCTGTTAATTATTACCTACAGATTAATATCATTGAATCACATTCCAATAATTGTTACCGACTCCTCATATCACAATTTGTCATTTAAGAATCCATTTTAACTTCATATCCAATGAGTTTACATTAATAGATCATTAAATTTATTTCTTCTCATCTTTATTCAGAAATTTTATTTAATTTAATAAATTCTAACAGGTTAAAATATGGGTCGTTACAATCTCCCCCACTCAAAACTTTTCATCCCCGAAAAGGAACGAGATAGTAGAATATAAGCAAACAAAAAGATAAGATAGATTCGAAATGCATAGTACCAGATACAAAAAATTAATTCAAAACCATATAAATTTCATTTTCGACTGTTAACATTATACATTTTCATTACTTATTAACATCATTTATCATTATTATTCTAGTTAACTCCCTTTCAATTTAGTTTATATTCTATTCAATTGTTTCAATTGCTTTACATTCATTTCGTTTACGCTCGATATATTCAATTTAAATTTACGACCTAAGTTCCCCTTTTTTCCCTTGAATCAAAATCCATTTAACTCATTTCATAAATTCACTTCATTAGCTTATATATTTTTATTCATTTCAAATAACTCTACTTAAGTTAAATTTTTATTTCATAGTTTGACTTCAAACTTTCTATTCTTAACATTCATATTGAACCAATTTTAAATTTTGTTTTACTTATATTTATCAAATCTGTAAGTTCTAAAACTTTAACTTCTACGTTTTCAAACATTTAAATCATAATATTCATATTCCATTTTTGTATTGACATTATAAATTTTAAATCACAATCGCTTTCATTCTTACTTTAGTTAAGATAGATTTCATTTAGCATCACAAATTCGGTTTCGTTTGCTTAGCCAAAATGTTTAACCATTTTAGATTTGGTTTTAAGTTCTATTTCTCTTAAATTTCAAGTTATACAACTCTTACATCTTTACTTAAGTTTCTTTACAAATTAATTTAAAATTTCATTTTCACATTTATTTAAAACTCTTGTTCTTTTATACAGCTTTATACAAGTTTACTAAGCTACACTTAATTTATAAACATTCCTTACAATTCTAATAACTTATTTTCCTATTTAATTTACAACAGTTTACAAGATATGGTTTATAATTTAGTTTACTTCTTAAGTTCACATTCAGCCACTTAAAAGAATTCCTCTCTTAATCATAAACTAACTGTATATCCTTTTATTATAACACTTAATTTACACTTAGATTACAATATTTACACTACTTTATTCAAGTTTAATTATTTAGAAACTTACAAATTTTTATTTAAAGACATTCTTTGTAATTTTGCTTTCTCATAAATCCAATTGACTTCAATTCAATTATTAAAATTGATTTAGTTTAACTTTATCTTTCATACAATTCCTTATTCATTCAATTGGTTAACATTCACTTCATTTTTATATTTAAATTCATTTCGTTTCAAATTAAATTTATTTCATTTAAATCATTTTGTTAACTAGTTTATTAACACTTCTTAAGTTTGATTTTTAATTCATTACGCTACTAAACAACATTTCAACTATATCGGATATATAAATTTTCTTTATTAGTTTATTCTTTAAATTAATTTTATTAACTTATTTCATTAATTCAATTCATTTAACTTTGCTTAAGTTAAAATCTATCTCATTGTTCAATCAATAATTCCATTTCAATTAAAATTGAATGTCACGTTTATAACTCAAGTTCCTTATTCATTCACTCAAATAGTGTCTCTCTTTATTATGAAAATTATCCATTAAACATTTCATTAATATTTACTTTCAATTTCAATTGGAATTATTTCATTTAACTTTGTCACCTAAGGTCATTTGTCATTTACTTAAATAATATTTTAATTTTTAGTATTCAGTTTATATTTAAATCAATTCATACATATTAAAATGTTATACACTTAAATCCATATTTATAACATTTCCTCAATGATAATTGTAACAACCCATATTTTTAACAAATATTTTAAAATTAATTTATTTGAAAACATTGATTTTAAATCATTAAAAATTGAAATATTGGAATTTTCCAATGTAATTTTGGGATTTGTTAGTAATTTATTTTCCAAATATAATAAAATAATGATTTTCTAGAAATTTTATATGTTGGTCTACTTTGGTCAAACTTTGACTTTTAGTTGAAATTTTAAATTTTGAAATTTTAATTTCTAATCTTTTTCTTTGAAGCAATATTTGTTTCTGATATCCTGCTTTTCGTTTTGTAAAATTCTGTTTTACACTTTTTAAAATTGATAAAATTCATTGTTTTACACGCAATTTTTCTCTATATTTTCATTGTTCATTTTCCTATTTATTTTCCATCTTTTATTTGTTTGGGCTTTGAATTTTATTTGTGTTGAATTGTTTTGTTTTGGGCTTGACAAATGGCTTTGGAAATTCAAGTGACATAGGTTTTCTTTTCTTTAATGTTAAGTGAGGCCTTTCCTTTGCCTTAGCTGTTCAAAATTCTTCCCATGCCCTAGCCATACATAACAAAACTTCTCACCTTATTTCTCTTCTCATTCACATTCCTGAAAAAAGAGAAACCAGTAAGTTTCATCATGTCTTCATCCTTCTTCATCTTTTTAATTTTACTTTTTCTTTGTTCTTAAGCAAGCTCGGCCATCACCATTTCTTAGGCTTTGCCGACCATCTTCCTCCACCACCACCACCTCCTGTAAAGCCAGCACCAGCTCACCACCTCCACTGACCCAGGCCGTGACCTCCTTGACAAAAGCACCACCATCCCATGCATGAAACCCTAACCAAACCTCCACTTGATCACACTTCCTCTTCTTCTGGCCTCGGCCAACACCAATTCCTCCACCTACTTTGCCTTGCCATGACCATTCCTATCCTTAGCCGTGACCTGACCTGATGTGTCTTGATCCATTACATCACTTGACCAGATCTGAACCCATGGGCCGAGCCATACTTGCCTAGGTCGAACCCACTTGAACCAATGACCTTCCATGTGCTTGCCTTTTTGCATTCACAACTCCTACCTCTTCATATTCCAATGCCTTGCCTTCCATTTTCTGACCATGGCCGTGTATTACATGTAGCAACTAGACATGGCCGAGCCTAGATGCTTCAAACCATGTATGGCCGAGCCTTATGTGGTGATGGTTGAGCCTATTTGCTTTGTGGCCGAGCCCACTTGTTTGGTTCTGTGCAGTTAATGCCTCGCTATATCCCCGCTATAACTCCGATATATCTTATAGTGGATTCCTACCGCTACGATTTTTCCATATATCCCCAACATATAGCCTTTCCGCTTTAATCCCCGCTATTTCAGCTATATCCCGTTATTTCCGCTATATTCTGCTATTTCCGATATATCTTCTATAAAAAATTGGATTGAAAAATGATATTTATACGCTATAAAAATTATGAAATTAATTAATTTCATTGAATTTTTTATATATGTTTAGAAATGATAATACTCTAATATTCTACTAAATTAAATTAAGTTATATAACAGTTTTACGTTCATTTACAATACATTTTCACATATTTTTATTTAAAATTATTTTTGTATTAATTATAATTCAATTGAATGTTAATTTTTCACATAATTACTATCTATATATTTGTAAAAACAACAAGTATGGGATTTATATGCTATTTTAGAGTAATCCGATGTATCCCGCTATATCTTCGCTACATCCCAGCTATGACTTTTTGCATCTCTACCGCATTGAATCCACCGAGCGCTTTAACTGCACAGGTTTGGTTAAACCAATTTTACTTCACTTTGTTTCATTTTGATTTATAAATTTTGTGTTGAATTATATATTTATGTATGGTTGTATTTTATTTGTTTATAAGATTTGGATTTGGGTGCTACTTCTCCTCTAATCTGATTCGTTCTTTGTCGTGTTTTTTCGGAGTTTGTTCTTGTGTTTGAATTGTCATCTCTAGCTTTAAAAAGGTGAGTTTATCACTTTTGACAAAATCGTACTTATATAAATGTGAAACAATGTCACTTGAATTGTAGTAGTTGATATGCTATGTTATAGACTCACATCTGCCTGTTATCTGACATTATATGATGATATTACCTGATTATATACCTGTTGCATCACCTGACATCATATGATATGTTTTACTGTTTATTTATTTTCTGTTTCTCACACTGCAAGTTCCCTGTTAGTATAGAATCACTATGGGTTGAAATGATACATACCCGAATGGACTTTAGAATAGGGAAAAGTCGTTACGAGCTGAAATGATAGGCTCGAGCAATTTTTATTTGACTTGGGATTACGGGTTTGAAATGATAAAAACCCGAAATTTTAACTAATTACGGATTGAAATGATATATTATCCATATCACTTGACCTAGGTTAGAAAATATTATGCAGACCCGTGGTTAATTTAAAATGATTTTTTCTAATTTTTTTTAAGTATTTTTAAATGTAAAAATATGAAATTTTAACTTAAATTGGATTTGAATGATTTAAATAGTGATTTTCTATAAGTTAAAATTTTATAAGTTGATAAATGGTTTAAATTGAAATTTAAAATTTGATTTAACTTAATAATTGAAAATTTGATTAAAAATGAAATTTTAAGCTTAACTTAGTAATTAAAATATTTTTAGTTATGAAATGGATATTTTAAAGAAAGAAATATTAAGAATTTTTTGTTAAAATGAAAAGTTAAGCAAATTGTAATGTAAATTTGACTTAATAAATGAATTATAATTAAATTGGATATTTATTAATAAAATGTTATTTTATTAAGAATTATAAGTTAAGTAATATCCAAATAAATAATTCTGAAAAGTGGAATAAGTTGATAAGTTAAAAATGAGAAAAAGTTGAAAATATATATTATTTTAAATTGTTATAATAAACTTATAATAGTAATTATAGCATTTCAGAAATGCTATTTTAATGTAGTGTTTTTCAAATTAACACTGTATCTACAGTAACGTTTCATAAGTACTACTGTTTCTGAAATGTATTGGTTTTTCAAATTAACACTGTACCTACTGTAACATTTTATAAGTGCTGCTGTTTCTAAAAAAGACTATATTTCTGAAATACTACTATCTACAGTAACATTTTCTATGTGATGCTGTTTCTGAAAGATGATATTTTCGAATACTAATATATGTATTATCACATTTTTCAAAGTGCTATGAATGCTGAAATACAATGTTTTGGAAAGGTATAATTGAATGAATGAACTTAGCAATGATACGACTTTGGAAATGAATATTATTTTGAAAGATATTGACATTAATTTTAATGGTTTAAATGAATATGTTTTGATTTGAAATGTAAACCATTTTGAAATTTATAACCACGGGTTATAATAACGATTGGTTGTTGAAGAGACCGGGATCGGATATGGACATACTCTCTGTCGATACCGAAAACCACTTTAACAACTGTGTACGCAGTGGAGATTCCAAAATGAAGTAGGATGGTGGCAACGATCCTATTGAGGTATATACGTGGACCCGACTCCTGTGAGTTGGCATAAGGTGGATAAAACAGGAGCGATTGACGGGCCAATGAGGTAGCTCCTCTGATCGGGCACACTTGTTCGATACCATTCTACTACTTTGCGATTGATTGGGTGCACCCTTTGATTTTTGGGAGTATGGCTCGAGGTGGGCGGTTGTGGCTGCTATGCGTTACCACCAGTCCGGATGCGTAATTAGTATATCTACCCTGGCATTGCCTGGTTGTGCCGTGTCACCTACCCTAGCACGCCTTATACGAGTTTGATTTGTGTCGTACATATGGAGTATCCTCTAGTAGCCCCCCGATCTGGAGGTATTACGGTACTGTATAGACTATTGGCACTATAAAATGTGTTAAGGGGGATATGGGTAACGCCTTAACGCTATTTTTAAATAGTTTACTTTACTTTAGACATTATTATAATAGCGTATATTACTACATAGTAGATAGTTTAACGAATCCTTAAAAGATGGGTGATCCTAAGCATCCTTTAAGTTATTGATGCATTTCTGTTACAGTTCACTTGAGTTGGTTTACATTGTATAAGCATGTATGTCCTGACTCGAGTGTTTGTATTTTTATTTACGCTCGAGTCAGCCTGAGTATTTTAGCTTTGGACTCACCTTCTAGAGCTAGAGATTGCTAGAGTTATCTGTCTATCTAGTTGTCTTTCCATTTCAGTTACTTCATTAAGCTTTGCTTATGTATTTGTGAACTTATGTATTCAGACTTCTGTTGTATCTGTTTTTAAGACTATGGTATTTTGTATCTATTTTCAGACTATGTATTGTAGTGGCTTCATGAACCACTATGTATTTTTATTTTTGCTGCGAGTTATTCTGATATTCTGTGTCTGTGATTGGTTTTATTTGCTCCAAATTTATTTACAATCTATTGTTTTGAATTATTCAAGTCCGACATGTGTGGATTTATTGTCGATTTGAATGGTCCAAAATAGTGGGTCGTTACATTTGGTATCAGAGCGAGGTTTTTGGCAAACCTTAGCCTATGGAGCAGAAACTCATTAGAGATAGGGTAGAAATACCCTAGAATGAGTGAAATCAATCTTAGAATCGTTTCTTTGTGAGAGAACGAATTTTTAAGTATAAAATGATTTTCAAATGATTTTAAAAGTTTTTAAAGATTATTTTGGATATAAAATTTCCTTGTTTTAAAATCTCATTTTCTTAAATTTATTCCTTTCGAATCCATCTTGTTAATTTGAATTCGTTTGATTAGGAATTCCATTCTAGTTGAATATTATCTTTGTCTTTCTGTTTTACCTTTGTCCTAAAATTCATTCTTGATTTTTCAGGATGAATCGTAGGAATGCCAGAGGTAGGGGTCATGGTATTGCCCCAGTTCCCGAGCCTGTTCACCCATCAGGTTCACCACTCTTTGCAAGGAATTCACTCAGCTTGATGTCACCAAGTTTACTGGATCTGAGAGCATCGTAGAGGCTCAACAGTGGTTGAGGAGTCTTGAGAGGATTTTTAATGGTTTGGAGATTACTGATGCTCAGAAGCATCAGTTGGCAGCTTGGCAGCTTCAAGAGGCAGCCCAGGATTGGTGGGAGTCTGTCATAGCTCAAACTGTGGAGGAAGATATTTCTTGGAATCAGTTTAGGTATCCTTTTGTGTTAGTCTTGTTTTTGTTTCAGCTTTCCCTCTTTGAAATCTATCTTAAGCTTATCTATCTCTTTTCCAGGGAGGCTTTTGTGGCAAAATGGATGCCCGAAGCCGGGAAATCTCAGCTTTATCGTGAGTTTATGGATCTTAAGCAGGGTAGCATGTCCTTTTCTGAGTATGAGCGGAAGTTCAATGAACTTTCCAAGTTTGGTCCCAGCCTGATTGACACCCTACTTAAGAAGAATGAGAAGTTCATAGCTGGTGCTCGTCCGGAGTATTATGATCGTCTCATTTCTCATGTTCATGGAACTTTCACCGAGCTTATGAATATGGCTATCCGTTATGAGAATCCTACTTCTATGGATCCTGCTGTTGCTCGTGCTCCTTCTTCTCAGTCTTTCTCTACTAATTCTAAGAAGAGAAAGCCTAATTTCCTTCAGCAGAAGAAGAATTGGCCCAAGAATCCAGGATTGGGATCTTCATCTTCTCCTTCTCAGAGGCAGCCTATCAACCTATCTTCTATTACCTGTTTCAAGTGTGATCAGAAGGGACACTATGCTAATGGTTGCCCTAATTCAGTTGGTGCTGCTATTCCTCCTCCTGCTCGGTTGAATAGGCGTGATCTATGCCATATTTGTTTGCATCCGGGTCATATCTGGAAGGATTGTCCTATTCAGCAGAAGGGCAAACCGTCGGGTATTTTTGTTGTTACCTCTGTTTCTTCACCTGCTCCACCTGCTCCCGCTCCTAGTGATAACCAAGGTACTCTCCTGGGCACCTTTTCCTTATTAAATCATCATGTTCGTGTTTTATTTGATACTGGAGCTTCCTATAGTTTTATTTCTGTGGATCTTTGTGATAAGTTTGAGCATCTTGTTTCTCCTATGTATGCTGTTGAATCTTTGTGCGTTAAAAATCCTATTGGTGGTCCCGCGAACCTTAACAGGATTTGTAAGCAAGTGAGACTTTTCTATTCTGGCCATCGTTTTTCTGGTGATTTCTATGTTATGTGTTTCGATGCTTTTGATTTTTTGCTTGGAGGTGATTGGCTGAAGAGACATGAAGCCGTTATCTCTTGTAAAACCCAGACTGTTTCTCCTGTGGATGATCAGGGAAATTCTTTGGTTATTCAGTGTCGTATGCCTCACGATTATGCTGGCAGTTTTATTTATTCTCTGGATTCTTCTCCTGATGATCTTCATTCAACTCGGGTGGTCGAACTCTATCCCGAGGTATTTGGTGAAGTCACTACTTTACCTCCTAAGCGGGAAATTAATTTCCGTATTGATCTTATTCCTAGAGCTCGACCTGTAGTTCTTCCTCCCAGAAGAATGACACCCCGTGAGAAGGTTGAGTTAAGGAAACAAATTAAGGACTTGTCCTACAAGGGTCTGATCATACCTAGTCATTCTGAATGGGGAGCAACAATGGTTTTCGTCATTAAGTCCGATGGTTCTTTAAGGATGTGTGCTGATTATAGAGAGCTGAACAAGCTCACTATGAGGAATAGATATCCTATGCCTCGTATCAATGATATGTTCGATCAGCTTTATGGAGCTACTGTTTTCTCTTAGCTTGATCTTGCCATAGGTTTCCACCAGCTAAGAGTTGCTGAGGAAAGTATTCCCAAGACTTCTTTCTGTACTGAGAATGGTTTTTGTGAATGGTTAGTTCTTCCTTTTGGTTTGACTAATGCCCCAGCTTTCTTTATTGATTTGATGAATCGTGTTTTTGTGATGTTCTTAATAAGTTTGTTCTGGTCTTTGTTGATGATATTCTGGTCTTTTCTATGATCGAGGAAGAGCATGAATCTCATTTGAGCTTTGTTCTAGGGACTCTTAGGAGTCATCAGTTGAAAGCTAAATTCTCTAAATGCCATTTCTGGAAGGATGAAGTCTGATTCCTTGGACATATTGTTTCTAGTAATGGAGTTTCTGTTGATCCAGTCAAGATCGCTGCAATCAATGTAAGTCTACCTTTTCTCATCTTTCTTTTATAATCCAATTATTCTATCTTTCTTTGTAGTTCTTATTTTTCCCTATTCTATTTCAGGATTGGGAAACTCCTAGGACTGCATCAGATATCCGTAGCTTTCTGGGCCTTGCCGGTTATTATCGAAGATTCATTGAGAATTTTGCTCGGATTGCTGCACCACTCCCTGCTTTGACTTGTAAGAATGCTAAGTTTATATGGAATGATAAGTGTAAAGGTGCATTCAATGAGTTAAAGCGCAAGCTTACTTCCACACCATTTCTTACCGTTCCAAATGGAAATGAGGGATTGACGGTATACACCGATGCTAGTCGTGAAGGTTTGGGAGCTGTTCTGATGCAAGATGGGAAGGTCATTGCTTATGCCAGTCATTAGTTGAAGACCGATGAAGCCAATTATGATGCTTATGATTTGAAATTGCTTGCTGTGGTTTTTGCTTTGAAGCTTTAGAGGCATCATCTTTTGGGAACTAAGTTTGAGCTATTTACGAATCATCAGTCTTTGAAGTATATTTTCACCCAGAAGGATTTGAATCAAAGACAAGTTAGGTGGCTAGAGTTCCTTGCTTCTTATGACCTCGACATCAACTATAACCCTGGGAAAGCTAATGTGGTGGCAGATGCTTTGAGTCAGAAGAAGGAGATGTTGTGGCAGCTTGTTGTTTCTTCTCCTCTTTTGGATCGTATCATGGCTAAGCACGATGAGGATCAGATGCTTAGGCTTATGAAGGAGAGTGTTCGTAGCAGGGTTGGTGGTAGTAGTCTTGATGTTAGTGGAGCTCAGATCGATGATAGAGGGATTTTGAGGATTAATAATCGGATTTGTGTCCCGAATGTTGATGGATTGAGACAGGAGTTACTTCGGGAAAATCATCGATCCAGACTTTCTATTCATCCGGGTGTGACCAAGATGTATCAGGATATGAAGAAGTTGTATTGGTGGAAGGGTATGATGCGTGATATCTCCATTTTTGTTAGTAGGTGTGCGACTTGTCAACAAGTCAAGGCCAATCATCAGAAGACCCCTGGTTTGTTGCAGCCCCTTGAGGTTCCCAATTGGAAATGGGAACAAGTTTCTATGGATTTTATTGATCGATTACCGAGGACTAGGAGGGGTAATGAGAGTATTTGGGTTATTATGGATAGATTGACCAAGTCAGCTCTTTTCATTCCGGTCAAATATACCTGTTCTGCTTCCAGTTTGGCTGAGATCTATTTGAGGGAGATTATTCGTCTCCATGGTGTTCCTGTCAGTATTGTTTGTGATCGTGATCCCATCTTTACCAGTCAGTTTTGGAGAACATTTCAGGAATCGTTGGGTACTCATCTGAATCTGAGCACTGCTTACCATCTGCAGACCGATGGTCAAACGGAAAGAGTGAATCAGATTCTAGAGAATCTTCTTCGTGCTTGTGTTCTTGATTATGGAGGATATTGCTAAGATCATCTCCATCTTGTCGAATTCACCTATAACAATAGTTATCAGGTATAATCTCAATTTTCTATTTTATTCTTGTATTAATCCTTTATCTATCTCATTTCTATCTTTTATATTCAGGCCAGTATTGAAATGTCTCTGTTTGCTTCTCTTTACGGATGACCATGCAGATCTCCATCTTGCTGGATTGAATCTAGTAATCGTTTGGTTCTTGGTCCTGAGATGATTTTGGAGGCTTCGGAGAGAGTTGAGGAGATTAAGAGAAAGATGAGGAGTGCTCAGGATAGGCAGAAGAAGTACGCCGATCGGCGTAGAAGGAGTTCGGAGTTTGCTGTTTGTGATTTGGTTTTCCTTAAGGTCTCTCCCTTAAGGAATGTGATTTGGTTTGGTCGTAGAGGGAAGCTTGCTCCTAGGTTCATTGGTCCTTTCTGCATCTTGTAGAGGATTGGTTCTTTAGCTTATCGTCTGGTTTTGCCTGAGAAGTTTTCTAGAGTGCATAATGTATTCCATGTTTCGCATCTTCGTCGGTATCTTCATGATCCATCCCTTATTGTTCAGCCTTCTGCTTTTGAGAGTTTGGATATTCAGCCTAATCTGACTGTCGAGAGGAAGCCACTTCGTATTGTCGATCGAGGTACAAAGCAGCTAAGAAGGAAATCTGTCAACCTGGTCAAAGTGCAGTGGAGTATTGATGACCGGGATTGTACCTGGGAGACGGAGGAGAGCATGCGTGCTTCGAATACATAATTGTTTGTTTCAGGTACTATTCGTTATTCTACCTTATTCTCTTTTTCTTTGTCTTTCTGTGTTTTGTTCCTTTTCGACGACGAAAAGCTTTGAGTGGGGGAGAGTGTAACAACCCATATTTTTAACAAATATTTTAAAATCAATTTATTTGAAAACATTGATTCTAAATCATTAAAAATTGAAATATTGGAATTTACCAATGTAATTTTGGGATTTATTAGTAATTTATTTTCCAAATATAATAAAATAATGATTTTCTAGAAATTTTATATACTGGTCAACTTTGGTCAAACTTTGACTTTTAGTTGAAATTTTAAAATTTGAAATTTTAATTTCTAATCTTTTTCTTTGAAGCAGTATTTGTTTCTGATATCCGTCCTGCCTTTCGTTTTGTAAAATTCTGTTTTATACTTTTTAAAATTGATAAAATAAGTGTTTTACACGCAATTTTTCTCTGTATTTTCATTGTTCATTTTTCTATTTATTTTCCATCTTTTATTTGTTTGGGCTTTGAATTTTATTTGTGTTGAATTGTTTTGTTTTGGGCTTGATAAATGGCTTTGGAAATTCAAGTGACGTAGTTTTTCTTTTCTTTAATGTGAAGTGAGGCCTTTCCTTTGCCTTTGCCGTTCAAAACTCTTCCCATGCCCTAGCCGTACATAAAAAATCTTCTCACCTCATTTCTCTTCTCATTCACGTTCCTGAAAAAAAGAGAAACTGGTAAGTTTCATCATGTCTTCATCCTTCTTCATCTTTTTCATTTTATATTTTCTTTTGTTCTCAAGCAAGCTCGGCCATCACCATTTCTTAGGCCTTGCCGACCATCTTCCTCCACCACCACCACCTCCTGTACGGCCAGCACCAACTCACCACCTCCACTGACCCAGGCCGTGACCTCCTTGATCAAAGCACCACCATCCCATGCATGAAACCCTAACCAAACCTCCACTTGATCACACTTCCTCTTCTTCTAGCCTCGGCTAACACCAATTCCTCCACCTACTTTGCTTTGTCATGACCATTCCTATCCTAAGCTGTGACCTGACCTGATGTGTCTTGATCCATTACATCACTTGACCAGATCTGAACCCATGGGTCGAGCCATACTTGCCTAGGCCGAACCCACTTGAACCAATGACCTTCCATGTGCTTGCCTTTTTGCATTCACAACTCCTACCTCTTCATATTCCAATGCCTTGCCTTCCATTTTCTGACCATGATCGTGGATTACATGCAGCAACTAGACATGGTCGAGCCTAGATGCCTCAAACCATGTATGGCCAAGCCTTATGTGGTGAAGGTTGAGCCTATTTGATTTGTGGACGAGCCCACTTGTTTGGTTAAACCAATTTTACTTCACTTTTTTTCATTTTGTTTTATAAATTTTGTGTTGAATTATATATTTATGTATGGTTGTATTTTATTTTTTTACAAGATTTGGATTTTGGTGCTACTTCTCGTCTAATCCGATTCGTGCTTTGTCGTGTTTTTCGGAGTTTGTTCTTGTGTTTGAATTGTCATCTCTAGCTTTAAAAAGGCGAGTTTATCACTCTCGACAAAATCGTACTTATATAAATGTGAAACAATGTCACCTGAATTGTAGTAGTTGATATGCTATGTTATAGGCTCACATCTGCCTGTTATATGACATTATATGATGATATTACCTGATTATAAACCTGTTGCATCACCTGACATCATATGATATGTTTTACTGTTTATTTATTTTCTGTTTCTCACACTACAAGTTCCCTGTTAATATAGAATCACTATGGGTTGAAATGATACATACCCGAACGGACTTTAGAATAAGGAAAAGTCGTTACGAGCTGAAATGATAGGCTCGAGCGATTTTTATTTGACTTGGGATTACGGGTTTGAAATGATAAAAACCCGGAATTTTAACTAATTACAGATTGAAGTGATAAAAACCCGAAATTTTAACTAATTACGGATTGAAATGATATATTATCCGTATCACTTGACCTAGTTTAGAAAATATTATACAGACCCGTGGTTAATTTAAAATGATTTTTTCTAAAATTTTTAAGTATTTTTAAATGTAAAAATATGAAATTTTAACTTAAATTGGATTTAAATGATTTAAATAGCGATTTTCTATATGTTAAAATTTTATAAGTTGATAAATGGTTTAAATTGAAATTTAAAATTTGATTTAACTTAATAATTGAAAATTTGATTAAAAATGAAATTTTAAGCTTAACTTAGTAATTAAAATATTTTAGTTATGAAATGGATATTTCAAAGAAAGAAATATTAAGAATTGTTTGTTAAAATGAAAAGTTAAGCAAATTGTAATGTAAATTTGACTTAATAAATGAATTATAATTAGATTGGATATTTATTAATAAATGTTATTTTGTTAAGAATTATAAGTTAAGTAATATCCAAATAAATAATTCTGAAAAGTGGAATAAGTTGATAGGTTAAAAATGAGAAAAAGTTGAAAATATATATTGTTTTAAATTGTTATAATAAACTTATAACAGTAATTGTAGCATTTCAGAAATGCTATGACTTTAATGTAGTGTTTTTCAAATTAACACTGTATCTACAGTAACGTTTCATAAGTACTACTGTTTCTGAAATGTATTGGTTTTTCAAATTAACACTATACCTACTGTAACATTTTATAAGTGCTGCTGTTTTTGAAAAAGACTATATTTCTGAAATACTACTATCTACAGTAACATTTTCTAAGTGCTGCTGTTTTTGAAAGATGATATTTTCGAATACTAATATATGTATTATCACTTTTTTCAAAGTGCTATGAATGCTGAAATACAATGTTTTGGAAAGGTATAATTGAATGAATGAACTTAGCAATGATACGACTTTGGAAATGAATATTATTTTGAAAGATATTGACATTAATTTTAATGGTTTAAATGAATATGTTTTGATTTGAAATGTAAACCATTTTGAAATTTATAACCACGGGTTATAATAATGATTGGTTGTTGAAGAGACCGGGATCGGATATGGACATACTCTCTGTCGATACCGAAAACCACTTTAACAACTGTGTACGCAGTGGAGATTCCAAAATGAAGTAGGATGGTGGCAACGATCCTATTGAGGTATATACGTGGACCCGACTCCTGTGAGTTGGCATAAGGTGGATAAAACAGGAGCGATTGACGGGCCAATGAGGTAGCTCCTCTGATCGGGCACACTTGTTCGATACCATTCTACTACTTTGCGATTGATTGGGTGCACCCTTTGATTTTTGGGAGTATGGCTCGAGGTGGGCGGTTGTGGCTGCTATGCGCTACCCCTAGTTCAGATGCGTAATTGGTATATCTACCTTGGCATTGCCTAGTTGTGCCGTGTCACCTACCGTAGCGCGCCTTATACGAGTTTGATTTGTGTCGTACCTATGGAGTATCCTCTGGTAGCCTCCTGATCTGGAGGTATTACGGTACTGTATAAACTATTGGAACTATAAAATGTGTTAAGGGGGATATGGGTAACGCCTTAACGCTATTTTTAAATAGTTTACTTTACTTTAGACATTATTATTTTAGCGTATATTACTACATAATAGATAGTTTAAAGGATCCTTAAAGGATGGGCGATCCCAAGAATCCTTTAAGTTATTGATGCATTTCTATTACAGTTCACATGATTTGGTTTACATTGTATAAGTATGTATGTCCTGACTCGAGTGTTTGTATTTTTATTTACGCTCGGGTCAGCTTGAGTATTTCAGCTTTGGACTCACCTTCTGGAGCTAGAGATTGCTGGAGTTATCTATCTATCTAGTTGTCTTTCCAATTCAGTTATTTCATTTAGCTTTGCTTATGTATTAATGAACTTATGTATTCAGACTTCTGTTGTATCTGTTTTTCAGACTATGGTATTTTGTATCTGTTTTGAGACTATGTATTGTAGTGGCTTCATGAACCACTATGTATTTTAATTTCCGCTGTGAGTTATTCTGTGTCTGTGATTCTGTGATTGGTTTTATTTGTTCCAAATTTATTTACAATCTATTGTTTTGAATTATTCAAGTCCGACATGTGTGGATTTATTTTCGATTTGAATGGTCCAAAATAGTGGGTCGTTACAATAATAAATGATAATACTTGAACATTATCACCTCAGACAAACTACACATCAATATTAACGATATAAATTTTCAAAAATAATACTTTAATATATATATAATATAAACCTAATTAACAAAATAAACAACACAATATAAAACAATTTCTATAACACTAAAAATACGCTCTCTCATAGGATGATTCAAGAATGGATTTTAGAACAAAGATAGAGATTCAAATTTTAAAGGAATCCTAATCAAAGAGAATTCTAACCAAGAAGATAGGCTTGAAAGGAAGGATGATTTTGTAATTGATTCTACTCATTCTAGGGTATTACTACCCTATCTGTAGTGAGCTTTTACCTCATAGGCTAAGATTTGTCGAAACCAAAGCTCTGATACCAACTGTAACGACCCGCTATTTCGAACCATTCAAATAGACAATAAACCACACATGTTTGACTTGAATTGTTCAAAACAACATATTATTATATAAATTTGGGGTAAATAAAATCAATCACAGAATCAAAGACATAGAATATTACAACATCACGCAGCGGAATAGATAAACATAGTAGATCATGATGCTACTACATAAACATCATAGTCTTTAGCAAAAATAGAAATCCAAATACATAGAGGTTCGCTAATACATAAGCAAATGACAAATGTCTGAACAGAAATAATTGAAATGACAAAAATAGCTAATTAGATAGAGAGATCTCCAACCAGTCTCCAGCTCCAAAAGATGAATCTCGAGTGCTGTGATACTCAGGCTGACCCAAGCATAAAGCAAAACAAAACACTCGGTGAAATGTACAATGAAATGCATCCATAACTCAATGGATGCTTGGGATTCCCATCCTTTAAGGATCCATTAAACTATCTACATATAATAGAATACGCTACATAGATATTGTCTATCATAAAGTAAAGTATTAAAGTAGCGCTAAGGCGTTACCCATATCCCCCTTAACACATTTTTATATAAATATCGTAGTCTATACTGTACCGTAAGCTCCACCGTAAACTGGTAGGATACTCAGGGAGCACTTCATAGGTACGATACAAACCAAAGTCGTAGTGGGCTCGATCAGGATAAATATGACAAGGCACGCGAGGCAATGCCCAAGGTAGGATTCTACCGTTTTGCACTCCTGGACTGGTGGTAACGCATAGCAGCAACTACCACCCACCTCGAGACACACTCCCATAATCAAAGGTGCGCACCAATCAAATCACAAAGTAACATATATGGTTTCAAAGAAGCATGTTCGATAGGGGGAGCGACCCCACTTGGCCCGGTATAGCTCTTGTGTTAGCCATTTTAATTATGACCCGAAAGTCAAGGCTATCCATCATCGTTCTCTTACTTCGTTCCAACAACGTTCGCCAAAACCACCCTACTTCATTCTGGATTTCTCCACCACGTACACAATTGTTAAAGTGGTTTTCGACATTAGCAGAGAGTATGAAAATATCTGATCCCGGTCTCTTTAACAACCAAACGCTTATTTCACACCGTGGTCATTTTATAAAACATTTTCATAATTTAAATCCCAAGTTACAATTTAAATCAATAATTAAATATTTAACTTCAATTATATTCATTTTTAAACAATTTACTTAACACTTTTAATCAAATCAAGTTATTACAGTTTAAAATTATATCCTTCGAAAATACCATAAACAAATAAGTTTAAATCACATCTTATTTGAAACAAATCTTTAAATTACAATTTAATCTTAATTATCTTTCCAAATCCTTATTTATTAAAGTTATTGCAAAAATCTATTTTATTCATATTAATTTAAATAATTTTAAAACATATTTTATATTTTTATTAAATTAATTTTTTATTAAATTAAATCTTATTTTATTAAATTCTATTAAATTAAATTTTTTTATTAAATTAATTTTTTTTATTTTGTTAAATTTTATTAAATTATATTTTAAAATAATAAAATTATAAGTTAAAAATCTTATAATTTACCTTTTTGAGACTTTTTATTAACTTATAAATAAAAAACTCCAAAACATATAATTTTTTTCAAATTAAAGTTTATATATATTTAAAATAAATCTTTATATTAAATTTAAAAATCAATTTTTATTTAATCAAACATATTTCCAAATTTCAAAAATTACTTCAAAAATCAACTAATGGTGTCCATATATAGTTTTCTATCTAAGGGTCATATGATTCGGGTATTTATCATTTCAATCCAAAATTATTAAATTTTCTGGGTATATATCATTTTAACCCGCATCTTAAGCCAACAATTTCCTAATCTATATAATCGTTCTGGTACGTATCATTTAAACCCATAGTGATTTTCCTTACATCTAAGGGAACTTGCAATGTGATTGAAATAATAATAACATGATATATAAAAAAAGGGAACTTGAAATGTGATTTAACAAATAAAATAACATAACAATAACCATACATGTTTCATAGCATATCACATAGCAACAAATAACATATCTTGTAAATCAGCATATCATATATGTGCCAAACTAACATATTATCTATGTGTCAAATTATATGTCAAAAAGGGACATCATATCAATTCGTATAAAAAAAATTTACTAACAAAATTCCTAGCTAAAACTAACATTTCAATGACATTTCAATTGTCATCAACTCACTTATCATAACCATGTTAGTCGTTAGTGATTTCTCACTTGACGTGGCTACGAAGGTGATAACAACACAAATGAATACGGAGTGGAGATCACAAGCTAAAAAAAATCCAAATCCAAAGTAATAACAGGATCCAAAGCAATCCAAGATCCAAAAAAAGCAATGATACGAACAAGCTTGCAACAAATATTTTATTCTTTTACTTTTTTTTGAAGAGAGGGGAAAGAGAAGAGGGAGCATAGGGTTCGGTCTATGCTTGCAAAGAGGTGTAGTGCTCGGCCAAAGTGGATAGGTGGTGGTGGTCGACTTCGAATGATCGTCGATTTCACCAAAACCATACCTGAAAATAGGTTGTCTTTAAGAAAACCTTTGGACTAGAATATTACTGAATTTGTAAAAGTGACTAACTAGAAAGTTGTTGCAAATTCTTTTCTCTCCACTTTCAAAAGAGAATGACTCAAAAAGCTTCTGTCTTGAGGAAGTTATGGTCCAAACAAATAGAGGTGTTTACTGAGTGCAAAATCTGAGCACAAAAACACTTTAACAAGATTCGAGTTTTTGGCATAGCAACTTAAGGAATTTGATGAACTGATCTAAAAGAAAGTTGAAGCCAGTGGAAAAATAAATGGTTTGAATAAAAAAGAATGACATTTTTCGGCCAGAAATGAAGAAGTTATGTTGTAATGAAAATGGGGTAGAAAGAGAGAGGAAGGAGAGGAGAGGAGAGGCAAAGGAGAGGAGAGAGGAGATTGTAGTTTTAGTTTAGGAATTTAGGGATTTAGGAATTTAGGCAAGGGAAGAGGAGATGGGAAGGAGAAGAATACAGAGAAGTTTTTCAGAGAGAAGTGTAACGACCCAGGATTTTGGTTATTTGAAATTGGAATATTTAATTGATTTTAAATATTTAAAAGTTAATTTTTAACCTAAATTTCAAATATAACGATTATTTGATAATTTAATTATTGAGTTTAATAAATGGAAATTTGGTTAAATAGTTAAATTTTGATTTTTAGCTTGATACAAATAATTTAAAGGTTTATTAAATTTCTATTAGTAAGAATGAAGATAATAATATTTCTAAATTGGAGTAAAAAGCGATTTTCTCAATTTTAAAAATATCTCGTTTGAATTAACATATAAAAATACCCTTCCGGGGCACAGTATCGGATTTTGACAAAACCAGTTCCATTGGATCCGCAATTGTATATTGGATTTCAAGTTTCGTAGTGGCTGGAGTTATCGTTTAGTCGTACGGGATATAAACGCGTTGAAATTAATATCGAAAATTGAATATAATAATTGGGTCCAAAAGCTATCTTCTCCACACGATCAAATTAGGACTTGGAACCTTTTCCATTGCGTTCGGAATAGGGGTATAACATTATGAACGCCTAGTGACACGCCTTGATAGGGGTTCAAGATTTTGAGTTGCATAGATCGAGATATTTTGAAATTAAATTAACATATTAATTAGTCAATCTCCCTTTCAGCTGTTATTCCATCTTTTCACTATACCTTTGACCCATTCAAACACACATAGCATCTTCTTCTCCTATTTAAACGCACATGCAAGTCACAGTAAAGAGAAAAACAATCCAAGCTCTAAAAAATTATAACTCATAGCATACTCAATGAAAAAACTAAAACTTGTTTGTAAATTCGTATTTCTCAATCCTCTTCGATCTGGTATGGTTTTGGAGGGAGCGGCTGCCTTTTTATCAAACTCAACAGTAATGTCAAACCATTTTTTCACTAGGGTTCCATTTTTTATTAAATCTAGGCCTCGATTCGTCAAACGGAGTTTGTATTTGCGTTCAGGAAGGAAAACGACACCTGGGTGGTCAACTTGGTGGCGTGCGGTTCTCGGTTGGGGGGTCGCGAGGTTTGGAGCCGTGCACGAGATAGCCTAGGTCGCGATTGTTAAGGGAGTGCCAAGCTCGAAGGTATGGGTATGGGAAGGAGCGGGTTTCGACGAGAAGGCTATTGGTGGTGGTCGCGTGAAATTTAGTGAAGGGATGGAGGGGTAAGGGAAGAGAGAAGGTGTCGGCATGGAGGAGTTTGGTTGCTATGGATGGATGGTTGGTTACTTGGACTACTTGTGATGATTGTATGGTTTTGTTTGCAAGTGATTATTGTTATGTTATGTTGATTGTTTTGCTATCAATTTAAACAACTTAAATAATTACTGTTTTACATAATTCTAACCCTTTTGGATTATATATGTGAAATACAGGTTTATGGAAGCAATAGCTACTGCTTTTGGTTTCATAAAATAAGCATTGTTTGCCCGACTAATAGGTACGTTTTCGGATTACAGTTTATAGCGATATTATACTGTTTTCCCATGGTTTGGGATATTTTATTTTGAAATATGATATATATATATACATATATATATATATATATATATATGTTTACTATTGATTTTATTTTTTCTCCCAGACCACTCCGTACAAAGGAGACTCTACCGAAATTTTCCATGAATTTTGGACTTAGAAAATTTTTGTGAAAGTAAAGATATTTTCAAACTTTTATTAACTTGAATATGAAAGGATTTAATTGTTTTATAAATTGATATATTTTATTTAAATTATTTAATTGTGTAAATTAATTATTATAAATTGAATACTTTGAATAAAATATATTAATTCCTTCTTTTCCTTTTCGAGGATGAAAAGTTTTGAGTGGGGGAGAGTGTAATAACCCATATTTTTTCGATAATTAAATATTGAATTTAATAAGATTTTAGGATTTAATATTGTATGAAATTAAAATTTTATGATTTGTTAATAAGAAAATAACCAGAATGAAATTTAATAATGTTAATTTAAAGTAATTAATAATTATTTTAATGTAATTCTAAGCAATTGAAATAATTGTAAAGTTAAGTTTGGTTATAAAGTGTAAATAAGGAAATAACTCAAATGTGTATTAAACGGTGAAATTGTATGTAATTAATTGAAATTGTTTAATATAGAATAATTAATCAGTATGCGAATTTATTAGTTTTGTTTGTTAACAATAAACATAGAAATGTGTTTGAAATTTTAAGTTGTAATAATGGTTTAATTATCATTGCATTATTTAATCTGTTGAAATTAAATTGTAAATAAATTGAAATTAATCCAATTAAATATTGTGATTAATGTGAATTAAGATGATAACTATAGAATATTGGTGTAATAAAATGTAAACCAATGTTAATTATATCCATAAAGTAATGATTGATGGAATAATAAGCGCGAAATCAAAATAAATCAATTTACTGGGTTTTAAATTATAACTAATGAATTTATTGCAATTGAAATTGACCGTTGTAAATTAGTGCAATATTAAATATTGGATTTGAAATGGATAATTTGTTTTAAAAGATTATAAGTTTATAGGTAATCAAAAATGAGGAAATTTGTTAATTATAAAATTTGAATTGAAAAAGTGATTTGATTAATTTAATAATCATTTATTTAATTAACGTGAAAATAGACATTTTGGCCACTGTCTCGGATTTTGATGAAACTAGTTTCATCAGATCCGTAATGGTGAATTATTGTAGGATTTCAAGTTTTGTAGCTATCAGACTTGTTGTTTGATCGTACGGGCTCGAAACGCGTAGAAATCAATTTATTTAAATCAATTTGAAATAAGCTGATTTTAAAAGATAACTTCTTCATACGATGGAATTAGGACTTGAAACCTGTTCCATTGAGTTTAAAAATATCAAAAACATCTATTTTGATATATGGGATGACCCATTTTCATTTCGGAAGCGAAACGAGCTTTACGGGTTGTTATTGCCGTTCAAACTAATTCAATATGTTGTTCGTTCTTTCTTATCGGGCCGTGCCATATAAATAGTCTTGTTTCCCAAACCCTAACAGCCTTTCTATTTCTGATTACAGTACGTACACTTCTATCCGACTATCTCCTCCTTCTAATGGCAGAAACATATTCCAATTTCAAAACCCTATTCCAATTTCAAATTCAATTTCAAAATCAAACTCCTCCAAACCCTATCATATTATATACCGTTTCGAAGCTCTCGAATAGCGTAACTCACTGCAATGATTCGTTTCTCGAATCGAATCATCGTTTGACCAGAATCGAAGATGAACCTCGATCATATGAATTAGGGTTTCGATTTCAACGGTGGATTTTCGTCCTAGGAGCGATCGGCGAGCACTGGTCGGTAGAGGGAAGCGAGGCGAGTCCATCTATGGTTTCACTTTGGCCATAGTCGATGGGATGTTGCCAGAAATTGCCTATAAAGGCAACGACGGCGAACGTGCTTTGACGAGCTACAGGTTGTCGCGTGGGTATGGCTGAGTTCACCTCAGTCAGGGCTGTCCATTGTTAGTATCAGATCTAGGCACGGAGGCCCTAGGCGGCAGCGATGATGAGAATTTGGTGGCGGCTGAACCTTGTTGCTCGATCGAGATCTATAAAGGGGGGTTAGGGTTTCGGCAGAGGTAATATAATTACAATAATGCCCTTATTTTCTATTTTATTTTCAATATAAAATTCATACGTTCTAATATCCATAACTTTTGCATACAAGGTCTGATTTACGCGCGGATTTCTCCGTTACGATCGTGTCGAAAACCAGACATTATGGAATTGGTTTGGATGAATTCTGAGACTGTTTAAATTTGGGCCTTATTTTGGATTTCAAAGCGATTTGAAATCAAAGGTGAGTGTTTTAACCCACTCACAACTACTAGATTATCTTTTGTTAGTTAAATTGAATTTATGATGTGATTAGAAATTGATTGGTTGATGTTCGATATATTTAAATTGTCGGTCTAGTTAAATTTGACTTTTATTGAATTTAATCTCCATTTAATTTAATGTTGAAGTTTAATTACCAGTTTATACCTGTTAATAATAATCAGTTAATTGTTGACGTTTATTGGTTGCTTGAATGTTGATTGTGATGGATGTTTGATTGTTGAAATTGGATGACTGGATGTTATATTCATATTGTTATAACATTGCAAGTTCCCTTAGTTATTGCTAGAAAATCACTATGGGTTGAAATGATACACACTCGAACGATCTAATAGAATAGGAAAAAATCGTTATGGGTTGAAATGATAGACTCGAGCGATTTTATGGATTTTAAATTTAAATTCGGGATTTCGGGTTGAAATGATATATACCCGTAGATTTTAAATTATTGCTGGTTGAAATGATATATATCCGTACCACTCGACCATAGGATAGAAAATTATATACGGACACCGGATTGGTTAAATTAAATGATTTCAAATCCTTAAACTTTGAATTCAGTTAAATGATATTTCAAAATAATTAGATTTATATAAACTGAATTAGTTTCGAAAATCCGAGCTTTAAATGTTGAAATTGGAATTGATTTAAAGGAATAGTTTAGAGAAATTAAATTGAAATTTTAAGGTTGAATTTGAAGTATAAATGACATTTATCGAAATTGAGTTATTGAAAACGTTTGAAAATGTAACTATGAAATCTACTAAATTTGAAATAGTTTGGATTTATTGTCGAACTGGGATTTGAAATAGATATTGATTAAATTGTTTAAATGAGAATTTGGATTGAAGGACAAAATTTAGTTTGTTGATTTGAAAGCTGGACATGATCCAGATGTGTTGAAATAAAAGAAATAGTTTAATTTGATTTAATTTCAAATTTACCATTTTAATATAAACTGTTTAAAATATATTATTTTAAATCCTGATTATTAAAAATTTCAAACTATTAAACTAATTTAATCTATTTAAAACTATTTAAAACTATTTTAATCAATTTAAACTATTTTAATTTATTTTAATCTACTATAATCTATTTAATCCAATTTAATCTATTTTAAACTATTTTAAACTAATTTACCCATTTTATTCTATTTTAAATCTATTTAATCTACTTTAAATCAATTTTGAATCTATTTAATCTATTTTGAATCTATTTAATCTATTTTAAATCTATTTAATCTATTTTAAATCTATGCAAACTATGCTAAACTATTTAAATATTTATAACTATCCAAAACTATTTTCTAAATTTCAGACTGTATAGAGTGGAAGTGGTTATATTTAAATACTTGATTTAAAAGCAAATATGATTAAATGGTGTAATAACCTAAGTTGGGATTTAAATAACATATTTTGAGTAAATATGATGATTTTGAAATGAGGGTTTAACCTATTTTGAAAATATGATTTCGAAAGTGAATATGATTTCGAAAGTGATATGGTTTGAATTGAATATGATATTTTGATATCAATATGAAATGGTTTTGAAAATGTAAATGAACCATCCGGTGTGTAATAAGCATTTGGTTGTTAAAGAGACCAGGATCAGATATTGTCATACTCTCTGCCAAAACCGAAAACCACTTTAACAACCGTGTATGTGGTGGAGATTACATAATGAAGTAGGATGGTTTGGCGAATGATTCTGTATGAGGTATTTACGTAGCCCAGACTCATGTGAGTTAGCTTGATGTGACTAAAATATGAGCTATATCAGGGCCAAGTCAGGTCGCACCTCCGATCGGACATGCTTCTTCAATACTATATTATGACTTTGAGATTGATTTGGTGGCCACCCCTTGATTTGATTATGGGAGTGTGTTCTGAGGTGGGAAGTAGTAGCTGCTATGCGTTACCACCATCCCGGTTCGGCAAACAGTAGAATCCAACCCTGGATTTACCTCGCGTGCCTTGTCACATGCCTTATCGTGCCTTCTACGAGTTTGGTTTGTGTCGTTCCTATTGAATGCCCCTGATAACCCACCAGTTTACGGTGGAGTTTACAATAGCTGTATAGACTACGACATTATATAAAATGTGTTAAGAGGGATATGTGTAACGACCCAGAATTTGTATTAATTAAAACTTGAATATATAATTGATTTTAAATATTAATAAGTGAAATTAATAAGTCGAGTAATTTAAAATTCGAATAACTGGATTTAATTTGGACAATTAAATCGATAATTAAATAGTGAAATTCCAGAAATAATAGAAATCTGGATTTAATGTGTTGAAAATGATTTATAAAGTTATATTAAATCATACTGGAGTTATAGAAATGTTATAGAACTTTTAAAATTGGATTTAAAATTAATATGTGAAAATTGAATATTTTAATATTTAATTATCGACTAAAAAATAGCCAATTTTCGAACAGTCTCAGAATTGGACGAAACTAGTTCTATTGGATCCGTAATAGTTTGTTATTATCGGATTTCAATTTTCATAGCAATCGGAGTTGTCGTTTGACTGTGGCAGCTCCAAACGCATTGAAATTGTTTTAATATTAATTTGGCAAGTTAAAATAGTCATTTTTCAAAAAGTCTCAGATTTCGACGAAACCAGTTTCATCGGATCCGTAATGTGATATTATTGTGAGATTTAAAATTTCAAGTCAATCAGATTTATCGTTTGTCCGGGGCAAGCCAAAACGCATCGAAATCGGTTTAAATCAGTTTAATTTAAATTTGACTGTTTATTTCCGTAACTCGCATAGATGACCGAATTAGCTTCCGAAACACGTTCCATTGTGTTCGGAACGCGGGGTAAACCTTACGAACGCCAGGCGGCACGTGTGATTTGGAGATCGTTTGGGAAAGTCGTTTTAAAATGAATTTTATCTTATTATATACATATATATATACACGTTAACAACGAAACTCTAACCTAAAGCTTCAGCCGCCTCTAATCTATTCAATGGCCGAGAATTCTTGATCTTCTTCCACTAATTTCTCTTAATCCACGAATCGATTCGAAAACATTTCAACTAGAACATCGAAGATCATCACGAGCTCTACGATCTCAACGGCTATGATCGTTTATGGTCATGTAAATCAATGTGAAATTGTGTATAAAGACGAGATGTTCGCGCACGTTTTTCAATGTGAATAGATGACCGAGCTCAGCCAAATCAGGACCGAAGGTGGGGTTTGCTAGTGGCTTCAATTTGGTGTGTCCTGATCGAGGTATATGTTGACGAAGTGGTGGCGTGTATTGGGGTTTGTGGAGTTTGGTTGGGTTCGGGTGCGTCTCTACCTGGAAGAGAACGAACGTGGGGAGGGAAGAAACAACGTGGATGGCCAGATCTGGAGATTTTGAAATGAACGGCCTGATGGAAAGGTTTTAAAATTTAAAAGAAATTGAATATTTATTTGTATTTAAATTTGTACGATGTTTAAAATACGATAACTTTTTGATGCGAGGTCGAAAAAATGCGAAACCAGTTGCGTTGGAACCGTTTCGACGAGCTCTTCGCGATGCAACTGAATTGGAAGCGATTGGAGTCAGTGAAAATTTTGAGTGAAATTAAACGTCCGTTTAATTTTATTCGAAATAAAAGCTGGAACTGAATTGAAATCAAGGTGAGAACTCCTCACTCAATCGAATGTTTTGTTTCGATTTATATTTTAAATAGTTGAGATTTAAAATTGTTGATAGTGTTGATTGTGATGAATTGAATGATGATTGCTATTTATTGTGATAAATAGACATTATACGCCATTAGTAAGCGGATAATATTTATTAAACCCACATACCGTGATAATTCTGTACTGGAGCGGAATTGGTATTGTACTAACATCTGTGGATGCAGGGAAACAGGTTGGAGGGATCCAACTGGATTCCTCACCGTAGTAATTTATTTACAGATATTGTTATATATTCTGTTGTCATATTGATATATGATGTTTGGATGCTATGATTGACTATTTGGTGCTGTTGCATCATCGGGTCCATTTTTGAAGTAAAAATAACGATTTTGATTTTAATTTGGGATTTTTGAATTATTATAAACGGTTTATATAAAAGATTTATAAAATTGATATTTTTAAACTAATATATTGGAATTTTAAAATGAGTTTTATAAGTGTTAAAAGGAAGTATAAATGGATTTCATAAGTGAATGAAATTAATAGATTTATAATGTGAAGTTATAAAATGAATAGATTTTTGCAAATAAATGAATTATAAGTATTTAACTTATAATATAGATTTTTGGTATATAATTGATTTATAAATTGATTTGGTTAATAAAGTGTTTTATAAGTTAAAGTTGTTATAAAATACAAATGGAATTTATAAATAGATTTGTAGATCCGAGAAATGACTTATTTTGATAAGTTAAGTTATATAGCTTATTAAAGGAAGTATATTCACGATTTTGGACAGTGGATAATCCTTTAAATAAAATGTGTAGAAATGTTAAGTTTGGATAATGAAGTATATTCATGATTTTGGACAGTGAATATATTATTAAATAAAATGGGTATGGTTTGGAAAGTGATATTACGAAATGAAGTAATTGTTTTAAAAGATGTTTTAAAACGTGTTATGTATCGAATACATAGATTTCAACAATTATTGTTGAAATAGACGTTTTCGAGAAATAAGGAAATGGTGGACTATAACACTGTTGTTATAGTAAATGGTTTCCGAAAGGAAATGTTTTATATAGAATTTGGATTTATATATCTATCTAAATTTCGAATCCCTATACTAGTGATTTTGAGTCATCGTAACGATGTTTTACGTAACATTCGTTTTAACTCAAGTAAATGTGCTTAAGAGGATGATTTCCTTAAAGAATGAAATATATACTAAATTTTGATTTAAGTATATTGAATATTTTCAAATGTTGAAAATAAATGGATTTGTGAATTACCTATTATTAAATAGGTATGGTAATGCTTTCCCAATATGAATGAAGGGTTTGAAATTTTATCTTTTGGAGATAAATTGAAATGTGGAAATTGATTTGAAATTGTTTTCAAATG
Organism: Allium fistulosum; assembly: GCA_030737815.1. Taxonomy (NCBI): domain Eukaryota; kingdom Viridiplantae; phylum Streptophyta; class Magnoliopsida; order Asparagales; family Amaryllidaceae; genus Allium; species Allium fistulosum. The sequence continues at coordinate 1,441,054 of JASFAW010000025.1, forward strand.
GTTAAGTGTGGAAATTTTATATCTTGTAAAGATATTTTTGAAAGATAAATAATTTGGAAAATTATTTGGAATCTGATGATGTTGCGCATCTTTATTGATGGTTAAATAACCGACTATCAATAATTACCTTGAATGGGTATTTGTTGTGAATTGGATGAATTTGAATGCCACACTTATTTTTGAATAAGCGCTCACTATTCGGGTTAGCCGGGAAAGGACCATGGGGTCGTATAACCCATTCCAAATATGTGATACGTCGTTATGAATTGCATTTGATGATCGGTGTTGAAGACCGGATATTTGTGAAAACGGAAGGATTACCGTCGAGTTACTCTACATCGGTTGATCTCCGATTTAGAGGTTTTATCACCCTTAGTGACGGGAAGTCCGGACGTGATTGGAAATTATCCAGAATTGCAAGGGCTTCGTGAGAAGTGCCTTCGGTTCTTTTCGATCCCGGAACAGACTTGTATGGATTGTATGTCTGACATTACACTTTGAGATATAAAGCCGATTTCTTTCAAATACATTTCTGTTGGTGGCGGAGAATTTATTCTCTTAGCTTAACACCCTTCTCTGAGACGTACGAGCTCAGGGGTTATGTAGTTGAAAGTTATCAGCGATATATTCCCAATTTGGTAATGTGGCATGCTGAGTGTTGCTGTGTGATGATCAGTGTTTGATCATTTGTGATATGATCATTTGTTTGATCATTTATCTTTGTGATCATAGGTTGATCATCTGTTGACCCAAAGCATGGCTTTGTGACAAAGCGTAGCTTTGTGGACGAGACTTCGTCGAGCCTCAACAACCCGGAAATGGTCGAAACAGGAATGTTGCAGCAAGGTTATGAGGGTCGCGCCCTTTAGGGTATGTCATTTCCTTCTGGAAAGGGGTGGTATCATGGTATGGAGCCCAGATACTTACTCATGTGGATACACTTTCTTTATGATGTGTGATGTTGGTTACCGAGCGCTTGGATAAAGGTCCCAAAAGACCGGGTGATGACATATTCGTGAGTTACCTGTTACAGGGGTAACCCGGCCTTGTTTGGCAGAGAGCAGTTTGTCTCTCGGGACGTCCAGCCAGAGGCGATCCTATTCGGCAGGAGGAAAAATTTCAGTTAATTACGTTATAAAAATCATTAAAAATCTGGGGTCGTTACAGAACCCATATCGAATTTGTACGAACGACGAATAACGACCCAAAAGTTCGTTCTGCCTCCGTAATAAAAATGGGTCATCCCATATATCAAAATAGATGTTTTCGATATTTCTAAATTTAATGAAACAGGTTTCAAGTTCTAATTCCATCGTATGAAGAAGTAGCTTTAAAATTAGCTTATTTCAAATTGATTTCAATTGAATTTAATTAAATTGATTTCTACGCGTTTCGAGCCCGTACGATCAAACACCAAGTCCGATCACTACAAAACTTGAAACCTTACAATAATTCATTGTTACGGATCCGATGAAACTGGTTTCGTCGAAATCCGAGTCAGTGGCCAAAATGGCTATTTTCACGTTAATTAAATAAATTATTATTAAATTGATTAAATCACTTTTTAATTCCACTTTTAATAACTAACAAATTTTATCATTTTTGGTTACTTAAACATTTACAATAATTTAAAACAAATTTACATATCAATTCATACACCAGTTACAATGTTCAATTTCAACTGAAATTAAATCCAATTACGTAAAATTTAATTCCAATAAATTGATTTAATTTGATTTCAATCTTTTTATTCAATCAATTATTACTCTATAGACATAATTAACATTTGTTTATATCTTATTACACTAATATTCTACAATTATCATCTTTTACCATATTAGTTGTAGTATTTCAATTACATTGAATTTTTGTCAATTTTATTATAATTTAAAATCTCAATAAATTAATTTATCTTTGTATCACTTTTTTTATTAAATCAATTATCGCCTTGTGAATATAATTAACATTTCTATACCTTTTATTACATTCACAATTTCCAGTTATCGTCTTAACTCATTTTACGTAACATTTAATTTAATTTAATTATAATTGATTAAATAAATTGTAACAAATAACAATTGTCACCTTTTCTACCTTTAATCACATTTATAAGTTTATTATCTACAACAAGCGTTAAAATTACTACCACAACACTAATTTTATTCAATTACAATTAATCACATTATTTCATTAATTTATACATATGTAAATTATCAATTACACCTTTAATCCAATTTATCAATTAATACACACATCATTACAATTTATTTAAAATCTATAGCCAATTATAACTTTTTAATCATTTTAATTAAAAGGAATTACATTTAAAACAGTTATCAATTACCTTAAATTAATACTGTTACATTTTATTCTAGTTATATTCTGATTATTAAATCACAAATTTTTATTTCCTCCAACATTAAATCACCAAACCTTATTAAATTAACTATTTTTAATTATTGAAAATTTACAGGTCGTTACACTCACCCACTCAAAACTTTTCGTTCTCGAAAAGGAAAGGAAGAAAAAGGAGGAAATAAGTAATCAATATATCTTATTCGAATATTAAATTTATAACCAATTAATTTACATATTTAAATAATTTAAATAAAAAATATCAATTTATAGACAATTGAATCCTTTATATTCAAGTTAATGAAAGTTTGGAAAACATTTCACAAAAATTTTCTAAGTCTAAAATTCATGGAATTTTTCGACAGAGTCTCCATTATACGGAGAGGTCTGGGAGAAATAGTAATATCAATAATACAAAATATATCACATATTTCAAAATAATATATCCCAAACCATGGGAAAAACAATATAATATTGCTAGAAAACCGTAATCCGAAAACGTACCTATTTGTCGGGCAAACAACGCTCATTTTATGAAACCAAAAGTTGTAGTTATTGTTTCCATAACCTGTATTTCATTTATATAATCCAAAAGAGTTAATAATTATATAAAAGAGAATATTTATTTTATCTCTATTAGTCACAACCAAATCAATACAACATCCAATAGTCACAAGCAACAAAACCATACAATCATCACATGCAATCAAAACAATCAACCACCCATCCATGACAATCAAGACAAAGGGTTTGTTTGGTTTTAAAACTTTTAATCGTATAAAATGATAAATAAACTACTAAGTATACCATATACTCAACAGTCTTAGATAAAACTCAATAGATCATTTATAGATCCTATACAATAGATACATATTTGTCAAACAAACAATAATTTCAAATAATATTTAAGTTTTATTCACTACAAGAAAAGTCACTTTTGATGGCATGATTTGACAGCGTGTTAGCCTGCATTGCAATTATTAGTTATTTGACAAAAGTAAAAAAGGTTTGAAACGTCTTAAAAAAGGTTTAAAACGCTGTAAACATAAGGCGGTGAAAATTTTGTTCCTTCCCGCTAATAAATTCTTTCCCTCCCACCGCTTAACACTTAAGCAAAAAAATTGTTTTCCCACGCTGCTGCTTTATCAAAACTTAGACAAAGAAGTTCATTCCCTCTCAAATCTAAAAAAACTCAATAAAACCTAAAATTATCCTAATTCCTTTCCTATTCGAAGACGCCTATAAAAGAATTATCATATTTGTTGCCGACCTAATTGAATCTTATAGGAAAGCTAATCGCCCTTTGCATGATCTTTGTTAATTGCACCGAGAAGAAGAATATGCGACTTCACAAATTCGATGTTAGGTAAGTATATAGTATAATTTATTGTCTTCTGATTTGTTTGATTTTGTTTAGAATGTTTAGGTCTGCAAGCCCCAACTCTAATCTTCTTGCGATTCATTTTTTTACTAGCAACTGTTGTCTTCATTAAATGGTTACAGTTCTTTAATTTGTACAGAAGAGGTTTATAGGTTCCTTTACCGGACACCAATCACATAGTTGGTAATGAGTCGACTGATTTTGTTGTTGCTTGTGTCCGTAGGCCAGAAAGATTTTCTACAAACCGAACCTGTAAGTTAGAATCCATAATAGGTATAGCACAGATAATTTTCTGTCTTCTACCACAGATTCATTGTTTAATCATCCTTTATTAAATCGAAGTTCTATGATGTAACGTACAGAACCTTTAACATCTACTATCAAATGATGAACACTTGCTGCTGGTAAGACTGCTTTCAATGGACTTTTATCATTTATCTTTATTTTTGTACTCTATTACCGTTTTCTTTTTTTCTTCTTGAGATGTTACCACAATGTTGCAAAGTTGGCTGACAAATGTCTAGCTGGACATCTGATAGAAGATGGAAATGAGTGAAGTTGTAAGGTGGTTCAAAAAAAAGTGCAGGTTAGTGAAATTCAGTTAGGAGCTAGAAGCATATAGGAAGTGATGATTTGATTCTTCTTAAGTCACGATTTGTCATCGATATCCCAAGTTCTATCAGTGCATGTCTTATCTCTAATAGAATGTTGTTCAGTAGCTAGAATTGTTTAATATTGCTCAATAATTGATTTTTACAGGCAAACAATGTGGTGAACTAAGCACTAATTTGTGGATAAAGTTCTACAGAAGTTGCACAACTGGTTGTTTTATATTCAAACCCCCATGAGAAAATATGCTTTCGGTTTACAAGTGTTCCGATTTACAAAAACTCTGGCTAAGTGACATGTTTAGCAGTGGCACATAACCACATAAGTATCAATACTTTATCTTCTAATTGGTAGTCTATGACTTGGTAATCGAAATCTTTTTACTGACAAGTTGGATATGAAGTAGACCTAATAGTTGTTGTGCTATGATTGAAACATCCAAGAAACCACAATACAGTAAAGATGTCAGCTAGCTTTTTTTAACCTTGTGGCTTTAGGTAAGTTGACAATTAGGATCCAAGTTTCTGTCAATTGGTCAAATAGTTTTAATAGGCACACTACTTTTTTAAGAGGTCATATATAACTGCATTTAAATTGTTTTAACCAAGCAGGTACATGAGTTCATAAGCTATTTGACCCTATGATGTCAGAGCAGAGCAAACGAAGCTGCTGATATCATAGATACAACAAACAAGTAAGTCAACCATCTTTGATGTTTATCATTAACATTTAAATAATGCAAGGATTTTAACATGTATTGGACTATGTGCTTTAATATACTAAGTTATAGTAAGTTTTTTGCTTTTCTTTGTGGGACAACACCCATTGATTTTCAAAAGTTATTCAAGGAATTTAATTGAATTTTATCTTTGTTAATAGTGAGTATTATCAATTTAAACATCCCCCCAAACAATAAGTTTGCACTATCTTAAAGAACTGCTAACTGCAAACATCATGTTAAAGTTTGCACTATTTTCTATGAGCTGGCATTGTAAGTTTGTCTCCTGAAACAAACTCTAATAGACAAATTGTGCATTCTAAGTTTCTCATATAAGTATTTGTAATAACTATACTTTGAAAGCTCACGGGGTGAAAGTGAGCATGGTTACATGAAAAATACTTGATGTGGAACTTTATATGGCTGAGAAAAATCCAGAGTCAACCATAACTGGAGAAGTCAAGATCGGCAATTTCATTACATGGCCTAAGTCATTAGTTGGATTGCATTGAAGTGGATTGATTTAAGGTACTTTTCCACCATTTCTAACTAAATTTTAACTAATATTATTTTGGTGCTATCAAGTAGAATCTTATTGCTATTGTAATCATAAAGCCTATAGTTTAAAAAGATTTTATACATCAGGAGCAAGTTTATGTTTAATATTATATGCTATACCCGTTAACTGCTGCATATGTAAATTTAGTAAACCAATAATAACTCGCTTACCTGCGCTGAAACTGCAACGGACGGATAGTTTGTGCTGCATAAACCAACCTGCGATAAATGCTTATGCCTTTTCCAACGTTAACGAGGTTAGTTGGGTGCTGATAGAGTTTGCAGGTCATGATGCAGTTATAGTTCGCAATGCAGTTACCGTTTAATTTATTCACAAACTCTAATTTATTCAAAGTATGTTGTTGTCAAAATGTCCCTCAAATTACAATACCCTATTTCATAATAAATAATTATGATGTTCTGCTAACATATACCAATATTTAACGTATAGTCATACATATAACAATGTTTCAAAGTATGTTGTTATCAACATTAGCTATGCATTCAAGGTACTCTTCGACTGCTACCGTGCCTTCACCTCATTTATTATGGATCAAATGTATTGGATCATAAATGAAATCTCAATTTACACTTGATGACTGGAGGCAACTTGATGACTGGTGGTCACGTTCGTGAATAGGATGGGCGCTAGTGAATGTTAGGTGAGTGATTTCCCCTTCCACTCACACATCTATGATTCTAATCACCTAAGTTTTAATTTTTATCAACATCTCATGGATAATGGTATTTTTATCAAAGGGTTCTAAAATTCAATAGTTCTAAGAAACAAAAGAAAATAGAAGCGTTGAGAAGAGGAACATTAGATTCTCTATATTATATGTTTATTTATTTATCTTTTTAAATGATTAGGCTGTGTTTCTTTAGAGTAAGAAATCTAATTGTTGAATGTTTGAATAGTTAACTGTTTTTATTTACAGTAACAATTGTGCTTCTTTATTGTTTTTATGATATAGAAAACATCAAGTGTTCAACTAACACTGGATTTTGTTAGATGAAGGCGTTGGATACGTACAAGGCAACATCTTCCTGATAATATGAGGAACATTTTATCTGTTATGCATCCTAATTCTTCTGGTGTATTGCCATGGATGAGTATGTCGAAGGAAGCAGACCTGTGTTTGCAAGTTCAGCCTTATACCAAAGGTTCGCAAGAGCCATATACTTGGAGCTAGATTATTGGTTTAGATTCAAGGAAGGATCAAAAACCCAGCCAAAAGGCTTCACACTGAATTAAATGCTGCAGTTTTTGATTGGAAAATATCTGTTAATTCAACTATTAAGTTGGAGAACAAGCTTCCCTATGAATCAGAGTATGCTATATGGGAGAAAAATGTTGAAGGGAATATGGTGGAGAAATAGCATGGTACTGTATCATCTGGTGGAAGTGCATTCATCTATTCAGCTGACATAAGAAGACCAGTTTATCTCACTTTATTTGTTCTAAGGTGGTTGGGATTTTGAGAAGGTAATTAGGTGTTTGAATTATATCTTATGAATAGTTCTCAATGTTAGCTTTCCCATCTCTAACTGTTTAATTCAAGTTATGCCTAGGAAGCTGTTTTGATTATGGATTTATCTTCTAGACACAAGTCGTCGTTTTGGATGGTTCAACATAAAACTAACAAGTATGATATTTGTTTATGTTTTATAAATAATTTCTGATCAGAACTGCCTAAAAGCTATTGCTTTCATCCAACAGTCTAAAATTCTTTTTACCGCGTAGTTAGTCAGGTAAACAAAGAAATATTAATTCAGTACACCAATTCAGCACTAATCGAGCTTGTAGGTGAGCGTGGGTTATCATTACCTAGTTGCATTCTTGATGATGCTTTCATAAATTGAACTTCTTTTTAGTTGGGTAAGTAACTATCTGTGTTTTTCCTCATTTTGCTGTGTAGGTAACTATCATTTACTTTGCGCTTAACAATGTTGTTCACTTTTTTAGTTCTGGGTCTTGCGTTGTTCTTCAATGCATGTTTAGCAGCACATGGAGGATCATCATGTATATATTCATTAAGTCACATGCATTTTGGTGATCCAAAAGTATGGTATGGAGTTCCATCATATGCTGCTGCTAAAATTTGAGGATGCCATGAAAAAGCACCTACCTGATCTTTTTGAAGAACAGCCTGGTTTACAACATGATTTGGTACAACATTTTTACCAATTCTTTCCTTATTGTTTATATTACATGTATGTTCTTAAAAAAATTACATCACATCATAACAATGCATCATTCTTACTAAATAGCACTTTTGAATTGATAATCAGGTGACATAACTATAACCGACAGTTTTGGAATCCGAAGGCATTCCAGTTTATAAAGCAATCAAAAATCAGAAGAATTTGTTATCACATTTACAAGAGGATATCATTCAGGATTCAACTGCGGATTCAATTGTGCAGAAGCTGTAAATGTAGCTCTGGTTGACATATGGTCACTATGCTACTGAGCTTTACAGTGAAAAGAAGCACAATCTGTATCTTATTGGAGCATATTGTTAAGCTATAAAAGGGACTGAGATATAGAAGAACATAAGAGAGAGGAGAACGATTTCAAAATGATTGGCCAAACGATCATTTTTGTCGTCTTGAATCATTGCCGGTCTGGCTTATTATTAAGGTAATGTATTCTTACAACTTACTTGAAATATATGTTAAGAAAAGAGATGGTTAAATAATGTATCTCTTCGTTTTTGAGTGATACCTCTAACGTGCATGAAAATCACATAGTTAATACTTACAAAAGGGCCGGTTTGAACATGACAGTACTTCTAGAAAGTGTAAACCAAGCTGGCCTTAACTAAGTTACTAAATACTAATGAGTAATCCTTACTGGTACACATAGATAATGTACATGGAGAGTTTTGTCTAGTTATATATATGGAAAGTATTTTTCTAACCAAATATAGCCAAGCAAACTTTACAGATTAACCAAATATAGAAAACAAATAACAATCCATATTTGATCAAACAAACATGTATAGAAAATAAGAATGACCCAAATACAGCTAATAAAGTTAGCTGATAAAACACATAGATGGTGGGTTTTCTGTTACATTACCTCTATCCAGTACAACATCAAACTAAATATATAATTACACACATATATTATAATACTACAACAAGTTACATAATTCCTCTACTGATCCTCTTTCCATAAGCATTAATCCAATCATCATCTACTGTAGAACTAATATTAACACAAAATAACCTAAGAACATGAAGTTTCTTATCAATAATCCTACGCTTGCAATCGATGAACAGACGCTTCTCCAGCTTTGGGCCTTCAGAAGAATAGCTGTAGAAAGAGACCACGTACCCGGCCTGCAAACTCTGCTCCTTGACAAACGATTTAAATTATAAACTTTAAATCAACAGCTCCCATCAAATCCATCTAATCCCGCAACCTTTAAATGCAGGTCCATGGTTGCTCGTGGATCATCAATAAAGGGAGCCCCTTCTCAAAGGGATTCTTTTGAACCTTTTTTATATTATTACTAGAGAAAATACATAAAAACCAGTTACATTTATGGCATCTAACTGAAAGCAGCCGAGCTTCTCTGCGTTAATCATTTGATTGAAAAATGAAAACAGAATAATACTGTCAATACAAATCAGCTAGAGCCTAGAGGTAGATGTATCTCCAGCGGCGGACAATTCAATTCGCATCTCAATCCACTCGGAATTTATTTTTAGATAATAATGCTTCTTTCTCCGAAGTTATTCATCAACCTCAAAGAGCGAAAATACAAGTACAAGCCACCGCTAACAAAATACGACATGCACGCTTGATTAATAGAATTAAGATCGAACATATCAATTTAAATGCCCTGTCTATGAAAATTAGTTGGATATACAATGGCCTAAAGTTCCCAAATGTTTAATTAATCATATTAAACCTACATTAAAACCAGAAGCAATCGTATAAAACCATGTAAGAGCATGACTATTGTCCTGTCAACATTCATTGTTTTCTCCGTGTAAAAATGCAGATATCATGAAGGTTTGATATTGAAGCAACACAGTTAGAAACATTACATACGAGTATCATAGAAGCAACTTTCTATTTGAATACAATTATGGCGTAATGAATCTTTTTGACCATGAATCTTTTTGATTGATCCACATGTACGTTAGAGGTATACATATCTCTTCGTTTTGATTGACATTTGAAGTTAGTTTAAACATTAAATGCATGTTTATTTATTTTTATTTTTGGTTATAATATTGAGACTGGGCCTATATCATATCTTTGTAGGAAACCAATATCTAAACCGAAATCTCAAACCTTAGTTAAACTCCTTAGTTTGTTACATAATCAATATTCCTATGATCTACGAGTTTAACGTATCTGTGAATATATAAGAAAAATGCTTCCAACGATTTGGCTTGTTTGAGATGTAATATAAATATATATATGAAAATGCTAATATTTAGTACCAAGTGTTAATATATCAACTTATGAACGGATTCTAATCTATTACTCTTACCTTGCAGAATATATTTCTCCTAGGGACTTTTTTCATCTTATTTGTTTGCGATAGTTTTTTATTACCATTTATTATACAAAAGCTTGTTTATAAGCACTTATTGATTACCGAATATCTAAATGCCATGCCTTATGTCTATGTTCTTTCAGGAGGGTGCATGTGAGTGTTGAACATGATATGGGAGGAAGTGATGCTGCTTCTAAAACAATTAGGTTTTTCGTTGGCATCGAAATGATTCGCCAATACCTTTAACATATCGTGTAGTGGAAGTTGAACCATTTGATAATACAGAAACCGATACTCAAGTAATATCTAAAGCAGTTAAATCTGCAAAATTTGCCTTGAGACATAGCTCAAAGTCTATGGACATGAAACTTTCCACCTCAAGAAGAAGTTTACAAATTTTAGAAAAGGTTGACGGCTTGTGTCAAAACTGTGTTATGTTATCTCCACAGGATTATACACAGGATTATTCAAATCGTCATTGGCATCTCAATATCTATTCATGATTCTGAACACTATAGTGCTGGGATTTCTTTTTTTGAGCTTGAGAGAAAGGTACCAAGAAGTGGAATTTTGTTATTAAATTTTGTTCAACTGTTAAATTAATATTGTATGTCATGCAGGAATGAGTAGATGTTGAAGCATTTGCTTCTGATGGGTCTTATTTTAACCTTTTGGCACTGCGTAAAATGGATTCTGAGAGGACAAAGGTTGATTTTTTTTCCTCTTTAAATATATAAATCACATGGATTTCCGGGTAGGTGTGACCTTATTAATATGCAATAGTTTATTGTTGCTAATGATAAGCTATAACCGAGCGATGGTATAGTAACAGAATAATAGTACTGCCTTGTCAATACTCACTAATAAGCATCCTATTGTAATTGGTTAAACATATATTTGTAGCACATACTCTTTTCTGATCACATAGAGTGAAGCTATGTAATGTTTTCATTATATATATAACATATAATGAAATTTCTGTTTAGAGTTGGTGGGTTGATTTCGCTTGTAGGTTGTTCATTTTCTACCCCTGACCATAGTTATCAACCGGCTGGGACGGAGTATATCATTATGTCAATACAACACTGAATTGATAGAGCATATTCATCCGAATGACCCTTCCAAAACTTCTCAAATGGGATTCTAGTGTCAGAAATGAGTTACTGAGGGTAGGAGCTCAATTTTTGATCACTTATGGTTGCTTAAATTTTCAACTTTTTTATTATAATAACTGTTCACTTTCTAAACATTCAGATGCAGCTAAATGGTTCCAACTGGAGTACGCCATTTAGTATTGACTTGGATGGTGTGATTCGTGTTTCCATGAAAAATGACAATGGAAATGTCCAAATGTATGCAAGGGCTGTAGTACGCAGTGGACCGAAAGGCTCACATTATAAAGTTATAATACACCCAGCATCATCAGGGAGTCCTTACAGGGAGTCCTTACAGGTTTGTATATTATGCTTTTGTTTGGACGTATCTTTGTCTCAGTTTTATTTTTTAGAGACATGCAGGATTACACCATTTGATGTGGAAGAATTGTTGAAACAAGATGGACATTTAATTTAAAGACCTTCATAAGGTAACACCTACACCGATGTAAATGATTGACTGATTTAGTTCATTTTTATGTACCATATTAGGGTATAGATGTAGATGTATATATATAAACATTATTTGGTTCTTGTTGTGTTCTGAAGTAGTGGATAAAACTTAGATTTCAGATTGTATTGATTACAACTTTACCCAGAATCCTAGCAAGCCAGTGCCACTGTCCTTAGTGTGCTTCTTTAAAGCATGATTGATCACAATAACAGGTTCATTAGGGGTTATGCTAGTTTCAGTAACTTAGTCTTTGGCGATGCATCTTTTGTACTTATACATACTTGTATATATTGACTAACATATGTATGTTTGTGTTTCTTCTTCACAGGTGTTGTATGATGCTTTTGAGGTTGATACATGATGTCACACTCTTTCTCCTTTATATCGGTCATGCTTATCGACGGTCAATAAAATATTTTTAGTATGTATCGTTTTGGTATGCTACACTCAATTTGTGTACTTATGTTTAATTTTTATCACAAATATTTATGTTTAATTCTTCATGTATGAAATATTATGGATATATATGTATATTGTGATTTGGTTTATGACTCAATTTGTGTACTTATGTTAATGTGATGAATGTGGTTTTTTGAGTTATAATATATAAGTAGAATTGAAAATTGTAAGCTTTGAATGTTAAGGCAGCAAAAAATGTGCAATAAATTTTTTTTATAGCGTTCTAACTAAGCAATAAAAAGAAAAATTGTTCAGCTTTGTTATACTATAGCATCATGTTAGTGCTATACAAAATATTTTGCAAAGAGTAAATAGTTTTCATAGCAATAAGACGGTGCTATAATAGATAGTAATGAATTTTCTATAGCATTTCAATGTGTCATAAAAGGTTGACACGATGATTCCATAGCGCGTTCAAATGCTATAATAATATAGCATGTCGACATATTTATAGCAACTAAAATGCGTCATAAAAAGTTCTATACCACGTTTCATAATGCTATAGAAAAGCAGTTGCACCAATATGGCCTATTTTAGATGGCAAGAAAAATACGTTTTCCATTGCAAGTATGACACGCTATAGTATCTACCAGACTTTTTACAACATGTTGATCTATGGCGATTATAGAATCGATATAGAAAGTTTTTATGGCGGTTTTTACACACTATAAAAAGTCCTTTTTGTTGTAGTGATTCTTATTACTCTTTCTTTTTCACATTATTCACTGTTCATTTTCATTTGTTCAGACGATGCTTGTTTAATTTCTTTACATTTATCACTTACAAAAATCATTTCCCATTCATTTATACAATACATTTTTCTTTTCATTACTTTACATTCATTGCTTAAATAAGTTATTTCCATTTCAATTATTAGATTATTTATTATGTAAATCTCTTTACAATTTAATTCACCATTAATGGATTATTTCTTTTTCACATTCATTCTTCCATATATAGTATTATTGAATATTAAATCCATTTCTAAATCATTTCAATGCTTTTTGAAGTTATAACCTTTCAATTAACGTAATACTGATTTTTATTATAAATGGCTTCAACATTAAATTAAGTTTATAATTATTTACTTACAGTGTTCACCTTTCTATTACTTTAATTAGTAGCATTCAAATTGTTTACTTAGGTTTGCAATAAGCTTATACGTCTTAATTCTCCCTTTAAAACATAATTACATTGAACGTTTTCATTATTTAAGTTTTACTTGTATAATATTCCATTACATATTCTTATTAACATTACAACTTTTAACATTTTGGTAAGTTATATATATATATATATGTCTTAAGAATGCAATTGAAAGTTACACAAGTTCATCTTGTTCATTTTTTTCAAAGTTCAATAATTCATCTTCTAAATTTTCATTATTCTTAAGTTTACAAGTTTCCAATTTCTCATATATACCATTAATCACTTAGCATCTAATTACTTATATTTCTCTTCATTCTAGAAACTTCCAATTATTAAAATAATTAAGATTTCATTCATTCTAATAATTGAAAACTACCAATTGTTAGAAAATTTAAGAACTAAACTTCGGGTTCATTTTAGTCACTTAGAAAATAATATTTATATTTATCCTTTATAGACCAAATCAAATTTAGAAATTCAAAATTAAGGTTTTATTCATCAAAATAGATGTGTAGTAAAACTACTATAGCAGTCTCCTCACATTGAAACTCGAAAATGAACGTAGATGATGCGAGCACTCATCACCGAAATTATTTTCCAGCGATTGAGAGGGGAGTACAGAACTTATTTCCATTAAAAGTTCCCTTTAAAACTTTCTTTCAATCATATGGAAATATTCATATCAGAAAATACTTCTAAATACTACTAATATTATATTCCAAAACCCTTTGAAAGAAATTTAAAAAATCCTTCAGTTTCGAACTTCCAATTTATATTTACTTTATTTGTAAATCCTATTTTTCAATCAATATTCATAAAAAAATTCTATCTAACAAACAAAATATTACATCCAAATATATCATTTATAAAATATATTATTTTATATACAAAATATATAATAAGCAAAATTATATCATTTACCTATATTTCAAAACAAATATTGTGTCGGTCTGCCCTATTAAGTGCTTGGAAATCCCTATCGATGTCATAACGTCTTATGCACCGACCAGAATTTATAAATACAAAACGAAACAAATTAACACAATACAAAAACCTTTTATAACACTAACAAATATGCTCTCTCATATATATACACTTAGCGACTCATTCTAGGTTATTACTACCCTATTCTATATGAGTCAAACCCCACAAAGCTAAGGTTATCGCTAAACCAATGCTCTGATACCACTTGTAATGGCCTACCTTTATGGACGTTTTAAGAAGACACACACGTCAGACTCAAACCATTCAAAAGGGAAGATTGTTATGGGGTAAATAAGAAAAAGTAGAGGAAGAAAGAAAACAAATATAAAATCTCGTAGCGGAAGGACAAAATATAATAATCAAATAAACAGTTTATGAAGCTGTTTACAAATAACATTGATTAAACTTTTATAATACAGATCAGAGTTACATACAATAAGAATAAATAATAAATAAATAAGCGGAAAAGCATGATGCAGTGGAATAAATATAATACATAATAATAGTACAAAATCTTCGTCTTTATCCTCCAAAAAGCACTCTTCGATAAACTGAAAAGCTCAGACTGACCCGAGCGAATTAAAAAGACAAAACACTCGAGTCGGAACTAAAAGTCTTATATAAGTTAAGTCAACAGTAAGTAAATATGAGTGTAATGGCGTCAGAGATGTTTATGGGATTTGACATCTCCTATCCAGTGTCCAACGTGAGTGCAATAACTTAAGAGATGTTCGGGATTTCCATCTCTTCGAGATCCGTTAAACTATCTACTATGTAGTACAATACACTATTATAATAGTGTCTATAGTAAAGTAAAGTATTAAAATAGCGTTAAGGCATTACCTATATCCCCCTTTACACATTTTATATATTCCCATAGTCTATACAGTACCGTACACTCCTCCGTGAGGTTTACCCAGAGGGCACTTCATAGGTATGGTACAAAACAAACTCGTAGAAGGTACGATAGGGCATGTGAACACGGCACTCGAGCCAATGCTCGGGTAGATAAACCAATTGCGGATCCGAACTGGTGGTAACGCATAGCAGCTACTACCGCCCACCTAGGAACACACTCTTACAATCAAAATCAAGGGGTGACCACAAAATCAATCGCAAAGTAATAGAATGATATCGAAGAAATGTGCTCGATAGGAGGAATGACCTCACTTGGACCGGCGCGGCTCCTGTTTTAGTCACATCTAAGCTGACTCACTGGAGTCAGGGTCACGTAAATACCTCATACAGAATCGTTCGCCAAACCATCCTACTTCATTTTTGGAATCTCCACCACGTACACAGTTGTTAAAGTGGTTTTCGGTATTGGCAGAGAGTATGATAATATCTGATCCCGGTCTCTTTAACAACCAAACGCTTATTACACACCGGATGGTTCTTTTACATTTCCCAAAACTAATTCATAATTTATACCAAAATATCATATTCTCAAAACCATATCACTTTCGAATCATATTCACTTTCAAAATCACATTCACTTTCAAAATCATATTCACGTTTGAATTTATCGATAACATAGGTTAATTAAATCCTCATTCCAAAATCATCATATTTACTCAAATATGTCATTTCACAAAAGGTATCAATATCAAATTCCAACATAGGTTGTATCATCATCAAGGATTTAAATATAAATACTTCAACTTTAAACCGTCTGAAATTTTAGAAAATAGTTTAGATAGTCATAAATAGTTTTAATAGTAAAAAATAGTTTAAATAGATTAAAATAGTTTAAATAGTAAAATAGTTTAAATAGATTTAAATTTGATTTAATTAGATTTAAAATGATTTAAATAGATTTAAAATAGATTAAATAGATTTAAATTATATTAATTAGATTTAAAGTAGATTAAATAAATTTAAAATAGATTAAACAGATTTAAATTATATTAAATAAATTTAAAATAGATTAAATAAATTTAAAATAGATTAAATAGATTTAAATTATATTAAATAGATTGAAAATAGATTAAATAAATTTAAAATCGATTAAATAGATTTAAACTATATTAAATAGATTAAATAAATTTAAAATATATTAAATAAATTTAATTAGTTTAAGATTGGTAAAGTAGATTAAATTGGATTAAATAGGTTATAATAGATTAAAATAAATTAAAATAGTTTAAATTGATTAAGATAGTTTAAATTAATCAAAATAGTTCAAATTAGTTTAAAATAGATTTCAAAGTTATATCCAAACATTTTCAATAACTCAATTCCGGTAAATTCATTTATATTTGACACTTCAACTTTGAAATTCCAATTTAAATCCTTTGAACAATTCATTAAATCAATTCCAATTTCAACATTAACGCTTGGATTATCGAAAATAATTCAGTATATATAATTTAATTTCTATTTCAAAATGCCAGTTAACTGAATTCAAAATTTAAGGAATTAAAAATCATTTAATTTAACCAATCCACTGGCCGTATATAATTTTCTACCCTATGGTCAAGTGATACGGATATTTATCATTTCAATCCGCAATTTAATTTTTTACGAGTATATATCATTTCAACCCGCAATCCCGAATTAAATAAAATCCATAAAACCGCTCGAGTCTATCATTTCAACCCATAACGATTTTTCCCTAATCTGTAGATCGTTCGGGTATGTATCATTTCAACCCATAGGGAACTTGCAGTGTTATAACAACATAAAAATATAACATTCGGTCATCCAATATCAACAATCAAACATTCATCACAATCATCATCCAAATCAATCAATAAACATCAATAGATAACTGATTATCAATAACAGGTATTAAATTGACAATTAAATTCAATATTAAATTAAACGACAATTAAATGCAATAAAAGTCAAATTTAACTAGAATGACAATTTATATATAGCAAACATCAATAATTCAATTCCAAATCTCATCATAAATTCAATTTAACTAACATAAGGTAATTCAGTAGTTGTGAGTGGGTTAAAACACTCACCTTTGATTTCAAATCGATTTGAAATCCAAAATAAGGCCTAAAATTTGTCAGTCTCAGTATTCGTCCAAACAAGTTTCATAATGTCTGGAATTTCGATACGATCCCAACGAAAAACATGGCGCCCAAATCCGAGTTCGTATGCAAAAGTTATACACATTAGAAGTTACACGATAAAAATCAAAACAAATAAAAGAAAAGGAACAGCCTCACCTGCCACATCACCCCACTCACGCGACATCTTCCTTTACGCGTTTGAAAACCCTCCATCGTTTGTTCGAGTATGAATGCAGCCGCCACCCTAGATAGCACTTTGACCATCGACTACTGCCACCACATTCACCTTTGACCCGATCCAACCCGACCGCCGAACTAGCCATGCTCGCCTCCACCCTCGGCCAGAAGGCCGCCCTCTCCGGCTCCCCTAGGACCCATTCCTCCGCCAAGTTACATCACCCAATTTCGGCGATCGCAGCCACTTTCCGATGGTTCACCACTGTAGATCATCACCAATTGTCGTCCTCTATGCCATGGTACCCTCCGATCATCCTGTAGTTGAAGATCCACCGTCCAATTGGAAACCCTAGCAACAAACGGTCGAGCTTCTTCAAAAAATTCAGGTCAAACGAAGCATCATATCAGAAAATGAATTGCTGCAGTGAATTACGTCGAGAGCTTTCCAACGATATAGAATATGATAGGGTTTGGAGAGTTTGAATTTTGAAATTGGTTTTGGAAATTGGATTTAGGGTTTTGTAATTTAATTGTTTGTTGCCATTGAGAAAAGAGAAGCAGAAAGAATCGTACGTACAGTAATGAGAAATGAAAGGGTGCTAGGGTTTAAAACAGAACTATTTATATTAACAAAATCCGATAAGAAAATGAACCCATATCGAATTTGTACGAACGACGAATAGCGACCCAAAAGTCAGTTCTGCCTCCGAAAAGAAAATGGGTCATCCCATATATCAAAATAGATGTTTTCGATATTTCTAAATTCAATGGAACAGGTTTCAAGTTCTTATTCCATCGTATAAAGAAGTTAGCTTTAAAATCAGCTTATTTCAAATTGATTTCAATTGAATTTAATTAAATTGATTTCTACGCTTTTCGAGCCCGTACGATCAAACGACAAGTCTGATCGCTACGAAACTTGAAACCTTACAATATTTCAATGTTACGGATCTGATAAAACAAGTTTCGTCGAAATCTGAGCCAGTGGCCAAAATGGCTATTTTCACGTCAATTAAATAAATTATTATTAAATTTATTAAAGCACTTTTTAATTCCACTTTTAATAACTAACAAATTTTATCATTTTTGGTTACTTAGACATTTACAATTATTTAAAACAAATTTACTTATCAATTCAGTGTTAATTATTACACCGGTTACAGTGTTCAATTTGAACTGAAATTAAATCCAATTAAATAAAATTTAATTCCAATAAATTGATTTAATTTGATTTCAATTTTTTTATTCAATCAATTATTACTCTATAGACATAGTTAACATTTGTTTATATCTTATTACACTAATATTCTATAATTATCATCTTTTACCATATTAGTTGCAGTATTTCAATTACATTGAATTTTTGTCAATTTTATTTTAATTTAAAATGTCAATAAATTAATTTTTCTTTGTGTTACTCTTTTTATTAAATCAATTATCCCCTTGTGAATATAATTAACATTTCTATACCTTTTATTACATTCACAATTTCCAGTTATCGTCTTAACTCATTTTACGTAACATTTAATTTCATTTAATTATAATTAATTAAATAAATTGGTAACAAATAACAATTGTCACCTTTTCTACCTTTAATCACATTTATAAGTTTATTATCCACAATAAGCGTTAAAATAACGACCACAACACTGATTTTATTCAATTACAATTTATCACATTATTTCATTAATTTATACATATGTAAATTATCAATTACACCTTTTACCCAATTTATCAATTAATACACACATTATTACAATTTATTTAAAATCTATAGCCACTTATAACTTTTTAATCATTTCAATTAAAAGGAATTACATTTAAAGCACTTATCAATTACCTTAATTAATACTATTACATTTTATTCTAGTTATATTTTGATTATTAAATCACAAATTTTTATTTCCTCCAACATTAAATCACCAAACTTTATTAAATTAACTATTTTTAATTATCGAAAATTTATGAGTCGTTAAAAGTTAGCTTTTAAAATCATCTTATTTCAAATTGATTTCAATAAATCGATTTCTGCGCGTTTCGAGCCTGCGCGATCAAACGACAAGTCTGATTGCTACGAAAGTTGAAATCCTACAATAATTCACTGTTACGGATCCGATGAAACAGATTTCGTCGAAATCCGAGATAGTGTCCAAAATGGCTATTTTCACGTTAATTAAATAAATTATTATAAAATTGACTAAATCACTTTTTAATTTCAAATTAATAACTAACAATTGTTATCGTTTTTTGATTACCTATACACTTATAATCTTTTAAAACAAATTTCCATGTCCAATTCAATGTTAAATATTACACTAATTACAGTGTTCAGTTTCAACTGTAATAAAATCAAATTAATTAAAATTAAAAAATCCAAATAAATTAATTTAATATTATTTATATTTTATTATTCCATCAATCATTACATTATGGACATAGTTAACATTGTTTTACCATTTATTACATTAGTACTCTACAATTATCATCTTAATTCATATTTACTGCAATATTTAATTACATTTATTGCAATTTATTCCCAATTGATTTTCAATGAATTAGATAGTGAATTTATAATTAAACCATTGCTATAACTTACCGATTCAAACACATTTCTATGTTTATTATTAACAAACAATACTAATAAATTTACATACCGATTTATTATTCTCTATTAACCAGTTTCAATTAATCACATATAATTTCACCGTTACAACATTTGGTTTATTTCTTTATTTTCAATTTATAACCAATTTTATTTACAATCATTTCAATTAATTGAAATTGCCTTAGAGTAGTTATCAATTACCTTACATTAACATTGTTACATTTCATTCTAGTTATTATTTTCATTAATAAATCACAAATTTTTATTTCTTACTTTATTAAATTACAAAATCTTATTAAATTCAATATTCGAAAATGTTGGGTCGTTACACTCTCCCCCACTCAAAACTTTTCGTCCTCGAAAAGGGAAAAAAGGGATTAAGAAACTAATATATTCAATTCAAAGTAGTCAATTTATAAACAATTAATTTACATAATTTAATAATTTAAATAAAATATATCAATTTATAACAATTAATTCCTTTTGTATTCAAGTTCAATAAAAGTTTGAAAACTATTTCCACTTTCACAAATTTTCTAGGTCCAAAATTCACGAAAAGTTTCTACAGAGTCTCCTTTGTACGGAGAGGTTTGGGAGAAATAATAATATCAATAATAATAGTATATATATATAATATTTCAAAATAAAATATCCCAAACCATGGGAAAATAATATAATATCGCTATAAAACCGTAATTCGAAAACATACCTATTTGTCGGGCAAATAACGCTTTATTTATGAAACCAAAAGCAGTAGCTATTGCTTCCATAAACCTGTATTTCACTTATATAATCCAAAAGAGTTAGAATTATGCCAAAGAGAAATATTTACGTTGTTTCAATTAATAACAAACAAATCAATACAACATAACAACAATCACTTGTAAACAAAACCATACAATCATCACGTGCAATCAAAGTAATCAACCATCTGTAACAACCCGCATATTTTACGATTTTATATTTAAATATTTATTTAAATATAACGTCGTTAAACAGATTAATGTCCGAAAAGCTACTTTTTGCAAACGGTCGAATTAGGACTCGGGACCACTTCCATTGAGTCCAAAATGGTGTTTGCGACTTTTTTGAGTATAAGCTTCGATATGTTTGGAGTAAGTTGAATTTTGCTATTTTCTCTTGGGCTTTTTGGGTTTGGGTTTCACTCCAACTCACTCTATAACTTAGTTCAGCCCTCTCCTCTCCTCTTCACTTCATTTCTATTTTCTTAAACACTCTAGCAACCGAAAATGGGGAGAGGAATGGGAAATTAATATTCCAAGCCCTAGTTTCCTCTTGCAAACTCTAATTCATGCTCCAAATTTGGGGAAAAGCTAAGGTAAGCTCCATCTTCATCTTCTCCATCTCTTCTCCTCTTCAATTTCAGAAAATTCATAAACCCTAATTTAGGAAATACTTGTTTTGATCTTAGATTGAAGCTTGTGGAGTTAAAGTGAAGAGTGGTTGATCTTTTCCTTGTGTTGAGCTCCTTATCTTTGTTTCTGAGTTAAAAAGGTGAGTTTTGAACTCACATCTACTTCTCTTGATATCATTGATGTTAGGTATGAATTCCTAACACATATTCATATTCATTTGCCTTTGGTTTGAATTGATTTGGTGAACATTTCAATTTTTGGTGTTTTGGAGTCAAAAACTCTAAAAATCATAGCTTTGATGTTTGATCATGCTTTTGGTGGCGTATTGGAGAGCCAATAGGGCTGGGTTGTCGATTGGCATAAACCCCTAGCGCCCATTGGTCGTCCGATCGAAAATAAGAAGAATTGCTCTTCATTAGATAGGCTGAAAAACTGCCCCAGTGCCAGTCAGTCGACTGACCCTCTGCAGTCAGTCGACTGGCTGTAGTGAATAGGTGTTCCTAGGGCTGTCTGCAGAAACAGAGAGTCTCTGTTTCCTGCAGTCAGTCGACTGGCTGTAGGAAATGAGATTTTCGAGTTTCTGGTTCAGTCGACAGACTGCAGGGTGCCAGTCGACTGACCTGCTTGTTTTTGCCTATTTTGCCTATTTTTCTTGAGTTTCCAATTTTAACCGATTCGGGTTGTTCCAATTAGTTGTTATTGCATATTTGACTTTGATAATTCCTTTTTGATTTCATACACGGGTTTTATATAAAATGATCTTTTCAAATTTTATTAAAAGCTCATTTCTCCAATTTATAATTTCTATTTAAAACACACACACAATTTTGCACTTCGAGCGAAGAGGGAGGAGAATTAAATGATTAGATAAAACGCGTGCTATGAACATGTGCGTTCATCTTTTCAGTTAATTCCTAATCTATTCGTTTGACCGTTTTGACCTCTGGGTCTGGTTTACTAATGAGATGAGGTGAACTTTATACTGCTTTGAGTGTGAAATTGGCTAACGGTTAGTAAACCGTTTAGTGCGAACGTGGGGTATGGGACTCACGTTAACATTTTCCGGGTTCCTTTCTGAGAGTTGTGACACATTCCACCGGACAGTGGTGTCCAGTACCGCCACTACGGTTTGTTGTCTTCGGGCGTATGGATCCTTGTACTGAGCTCGAGCACCTTTTGTTTCTTTGACAATTATATTTCCCTAGTGTGTCGGCTTTCGGTGTAGGTCCTATGAACCACATGATATATAGCGATTACCTTGTGGAAACTTGTGTACCTTTATTGGTATTTGCTATTTGCCTTTTGGCTTGTTTTGGGATATGATATCCTTTAGTTATTAGGATTGCCGATGAGATGAGGCTTATTATTCGACATTATGTGATGTTGATTCCTCTTTGGAGGATTTATTTATTTTCTAAGTGACTACGTTTTCACAATGTTAGTAATGTGGTTATTGTTGCACTTCTCTTTGGAGGAGTATTATATCATCATCTTATACCGCATTATTATTATCTAGCTTTGTCTAACTGATTTGTTAGCCAGACTGACCCGTGTATTTTATACTCGGGTCAGACCGAGATGTTTCAGGTTAGGTACTTTGGACTTAGCCTATTTTGCTTCCGCATGGACTATTTCGCTAGCTCCTTTTTGTTATAGCTTTTTGTGTAGTCCTTTTTGACTTTAACTCTGATATGTATTCTATTGACTCGTCTGTATATTGTGGTTTGCTTACCACTTGACATGTCTCATTTTTTAACTCTGTAATGTATCAGTATATGTGAAAGTGTATGTGATGATCTACTGTTCTGTGATGTGAATTACATTGAGTTGTTATATTTTATTCTGATAGATCCTTCAGCCGCCTATGGCTTTGTATTAAGTATTTATTGGAGATGTCGATCCATTTAAGTAAGAAGTGGCATTGTCGGCATATTCAATAGATAATTAAGACAGGGTTATAGATGGTCGCTCCTATCCAGCTCTATTCTCCGTATTAGCAGACGGAGTTACTTAGTAATACTCTTTGCTAATGTGGGTCTTGGAGTGGGGCGTCACAGCTTGGTATCAAAGCTGAGTTCAGAACAAAATATGATAAACAAAGAACAGAGACACATATTAAATACATCAAAGGGTAATACGAATGTTACGAATCTTTGAATCAACGTGCCTTTATTCTTTCCGTTCCTTTGGGGTAGATAGAAATTTTTGGGAATACGTCTAGGAATGTATTTTTCCGTAGTATTCCATATTTGAATTAATGATATCTACCTTTTGAATAATCTTTTTCTTATCTTTTAGCTAATGGCCGGAAGAGGTAGAGGACGACGCTCGGATGCTGGGCACTATAGTGGCTTGCATCCGGATGGCGTTTATATGTCTGCCGATCAGTTTTTGGAGTTATTTAGGAGCACTCAGCCTTCAGCTCCTATTCGTGCATCTCCTCCACGCAAGTCTGCCTTTGCACGCTTGTGCAGTGACTTTTCTCATCTTGGTGGAAAGCCATTCAAAGGCTCCGAGTCCGTCCTTGAGGTCCAAGCTTGGATTCGCACATGAGAACGTATCTTTTCTCGCATGGATCTTTCTGACCATGATCGAGTTCTTGTAACTTCTAGCTTATTGCAAGAGCGTGCCCTTGATTGGTACGAGCTTCTTATATCTGAACTTGATGAGTCTGTTCTTTCTTGGACTCAGTTCCGGGAACGATTCGAACTCAAATTCGTTCTTGAATCTGAGAAAGTTTTATTAGCCCGTCGCTTCCTTGAGTTGAAGCAAGGGAAGTCTTCCGTTTCTGATTATGTTGCATCTTTCGAGGCCTTATCTAAATATGGTCTTGAATTTATTAGCACTTCTTATAAGAAGAATATGAAGTTTGTCTCGGGTCTTAAGAAATATCTTAAGAAGTCTTTAATGCTCCAGCTTAAGCTTTCTTTCGAGGAGTTGGTTGATTCGGCACTTCATCTCGAGGCCATCGAGAAGGAGTGTGATAGTGGTGATTATGTTGAGGTTTGCAAGAACCCCAATAAGAAGAAGTTTCCATTTAATAAGCAGGGATTTCTTCCTTCCAAGAAGAAAAAGCCTATTGAATTTGGTTCTAACTCTCAATCTGCTGGAACACCTTTGTGACGACCGCCCATGACCCCTGCACTGAACATAGAAATAGTGCGCTGTAAAGTGTGCCAGGCAGCCATGTACGATTGCCAAGGTTAAGTTAAAACAGCAGAATCTATCGTATTACTCACAACGCATGGATAAAATACAATAGAGAAAAATATACATAGTGAAGCTACACAGAACAGAATCGCATCAAATAAGCCTCATAGTAGTTTGATACAAAAATCTGAATAGTCAATACATCCAGCCTCACTACATATCACTCAGAGAATATACAAGCAGCGGAACATCCAGTACATATAATAGGAAAATAATAAGCAAGCCTCCAGCTCATCTTCGTCATCAGCATCGTTGGAAACTAAGAACAGCACCTGTCACCTGCTACCTAGTCTGCCAAACAGCCCAAGGTAATAAGAGTTGAACATAAAACCTTGAGTCATACAACAGTCTTAGTGAGCGGTAAATTAACTAACAACATACCAAAAGAGCATAAAGGTAAAAGGAATAGGAACCCAACCCTCCCACTCCACCTCTTTCTACAATGATAGCCCCCAGACACACTAAGCAGAAATAAACATAGCAAAGCAGACATTTAAAGTAAAGCAATTATCACTCGAGTCAAGGTCGATGTTTTCCAAGCACAAACCCCCAAGGCCTAAACCAAGATCAGATAAGCACCCAGAAAACATTGCTCTTGAGACCGAATGACGATACAACCAAACACCATGACTCTGGCTATCACTGTTATCATTGCTTCGATACCACCGTTAATTGAATGACCGGCACATTCTTTCAGCCGTCCGTCAAGGGCCAATGGTCACCCCGGTTCTAAACAGAACTCCGCATGTCGTCGCAGCCCGTGCCTAGGACTATCGAATCTGCCCAGAGTACTCGACTACCAACTGTAATCTTTTGGGACTATCGAATCTGCCCAGCGTACTCTTGCTTTGAGCCTGCTAGAACCTTCAACAACGATGAAATCTCAGCCTTCTAGTCATCCTCCTCGACGACTATTCTGATACTAGCTCAAGCGCCTCTCGAGCCAACCATTATCCTCAAACTCGAACCATCTCACCGAGTCATCAACATGCTTGGAATGATCCTGTCTGGATTTAACCAAGGCTATCTCACATCATGCCTCGCTTCATCTCATCATAGCAAAGCCTCATCTCAACATCATCATCAAATCTATCCATATGAGCTTCATCACCCGCCACATATGCCACGAGCTGCTTTTCCAATTCAAGAGCCTTTCCCTTAGCTTCTGAATCATCTTCGACCATCTTGTCTAAGTCCAACAAGTAATCAACTAGTTTATAACAATCAATCAAATCAATCATTAATCCAAGTAATCAATCATGCAAACAAGATCTAAAAGCAATTATAACTAAAAATGGCAATTTTGTAAATAAAGAGTCCAAATCTAACAAGCATGAATCATGAGCAATATCTCTACAACTTGATGAATGAACTTGCATAGATTAACATGTAGTAAAATGGATATCAAATCATCATGAACAATGGATCTATACTTAAGTGTAAGAAAATGCATGAAATCACTATTTTTAACACATAATCAAGCCATCGATCCAATATACTCCTTTGGATCCGTGTGAGAGATAATCACCACTCACCAAATCACCTAAACACTTCAAAAGCAACACACTTCAGATCTGGACAGCGAAGGATCTAGCTCGATCTTCCAAAATTCTGCTTCAAACGATGAAATCTCTCTTCGAAGAATGAAGATCTTCCATCTAAGCTCTTGGATCTTCGATTTGATCTTCGATTTGGATGGAAGGAATCACAAGATTAGAGTGGAGAAAAGAAGTGAAGAAGTGCAACACTCGAGCTCTCAAAATAGCAGCACTTCGTCGCTTCAAAATCCGGATCCCAAAAAGTGAGGAAAAACCCGTGTATTTATAGGCTGAACCATAAGTCGTTTGCCCCTTAAGTCGTCCACGACTTATGAAAACCCACGACCTATGACTTACGACT
Source organism: Allium fistulosum (assembly GCA_030737815.1). Taxonomy (NCBI): domain Eukaryota; kingdom Viridiplantae; phylum Streptophyta; class Magnoliopsida; order Asparagales; family Amaryllidaceae; genus Allium; species Allium fistulosum. The sequence goes on from JASFAW010000025.1 coordinate 1,467,688, forward strand.
CAGCAAATCCTTCGACTTAACACACATAGGCGGCTTAGCGACTTAACTGAGATGCTGACCTAACGACCTAACTACAACGCAAGTGCGCGACCTAACTGCACTCACGATCTAACGACTTAAGTCCTTACGCGACCTTACGACTCAACTGGGATACGACTTAGCGACTTAACACACTACCGCATTTCTACCTAAGTCGTTTGGACGACTTAATGACTTATGACTCAATGACTTAACAACTCAACGACACCTAAGTCGTCTGGACGACCTAACTACTCATAACAAACTTAGGTCGCTCATGACCTAACTAAGCACAACACCCCATAGGTCGCTCACGACCTAACTAAAACAACTCCTTAAGTCGCTCGAACGACCCAAACTCCCTAGGTCGTTAACCCGCTTAGGTTGCTCATTCTCCTTAGGTCGCCTAAACCCTTAAGTCGTCTACCCCTTAAGTCGTCAAATCCTATAGGTCGCTCCAATCTCTTAAGTCATCCCAAACTACTGTACGACCTAAGCTACTATATCGCTCCACAACCCAATCTGCTACACGACCTAACTCTGGTCGACCTAAACTCTGGACGACTTAACAACACTAACAACCTAATAACAACTGTTTTACAATCTTTTGATCCGTAAAAATACGGGTCGTTACATTCTCTCCCCCTTAGGAATTTCGCCCCCGAAATTCCAAACAAACAAGAGCAATCAAAAACTATTCCGCATGCCTACCATCCATAGCAATCAACAAACCATGCGTCCAATTCTAGCCTAGCATGCAGAATTCTAAAACTAGAACAAGTTACAATGTCGTGAGATGAAACGACACCTTATAACCATACCTTGAAGAGTTCAGGATGAGCTGCCTTCATCCTCTCTTCCACCTCCCATGTACAGTCGTTAACATCATCACTCCATTGTACCTTGAGCAACCTAACTACCTTCCTCCTAGGCTGTTTCGTGTCAGTTTCCACAACACGAAGCGGCTTACGAGGTCTCTTATCAACTAGGTCAACTTCAAAATCTTCACAGCTATCAACAGAAACCACCGTATTCGAGTCGTGCACATACTTCCGTATATACGATACATAAAAAACATTGTGCACACCCGCCATCTTTTCTGGTAACTCCAATTTATAGGCGAGCTTTCCAATTCGCTCGATGATCGGGAATGGTCCAACAAATCTCGGAGTCAATTTTCCTTTCTTCCCGAATCGAATAACATTCTTCAGTGGAGAAATCTTCACAAAAACCATATCACCTACGTCGAATTCCAAATCCTTACGACGCTTATCTGCATAACTTTTCTGTCGGTCTTGGGCTGCCTTCATTCGTTGCCGAATGATCTCTATGCAATCCGAAGTCTGTCGAATCATTTCTGGCCCAAGTATCAGCTTTTCTCCTGTTTCCAACCAACATGTCGGAGAGTTACACGGTCTTCCATACAATGCCTCATACGGTGCCATACCAATGCTTGACTGGTAACTGTTATTATATGAAAATTCCACCAAATGAAGGTGATCTTCCCATGATCCTTCGAAATCTAAAACACAAGCTCTAAGGAGATCTTCCAAAACTCGATTGACTCTTTCAGTCTGACCATCTGTTTGGGGATGATAAGCTGTACTCAAACACAACTCGGTTCCCAGAACTTCCTGAAAGCTCTTCCAAAATCCACTAGTGAACAATGGGTCTCGATCGCTCACTATACTCTTCGGAATACCATGGAATCGAACTATCCACTTAACATACAGCTCAGTCAACTTTGATGCAGTCCTGGTTGATCGAACAGGAATGAATCTCGCACTCTTAGTCAAACGATCTACGATGACCCAAATCCCTTCATTTCCCGCTCTGGTTCTAGGTAACCCATTAATAAAATCCATCGATATTTGCTCCCACTTCCATGTAGGAACTTCTAATGGCTGAAGCAATCCACTGGGCTTCTTTTGCTCAGCTTTTACCAACTGGCAGTTCATGCACTTGGAAATAAAATTTCCAACATCCTTCTTCATACCTTCCCAGTAATAGGTTCTCTTCATATCCCGATACATCTTATTTCCACCTGGATGAATTGTCAACTTCGAGTGATGACTTTCCTTCAGAACTTCATTACTCAATTCATCTATATCGGGAACAACTAGTCGTCCTTGCTTCCGAAGCCAACCCTCTCGATCGACCTCGAATCCTTTATCCTTCTCTGGATCCAATCCAGATTCCAAATCACGGATAATCTTGACAAGCTTATCGTCTCGCTTTTGGCTCTCGCCAATCCTTTCCACAAGATTAGGTCTTATCGATAAGTTTGCCAACATCTCAGGTTCCAATTCACATCTAGGCCTGAAGTCAAATCCAGCCAAATACTCGAGACTCTTCCATTTTGAAAACATGGCTCCCAATCCTGCATGTCTTCGACTTAACGCATCTGCCACTGCGTTACCCTTTCTCGGAGTATAGGCTATACTAAAATCATATGATGCCAAAAACTCTAGCCATCGTTGCTGCCTAAGATTCAAATCCTTTTGGGAGAAAAGATACTTCAACGACTTATGATCTGTAAACAACTCGAATCGAACTCTCAATAGGTAATGTCTCCACATCTTCAGAGCAAATACAATCGCTCCCAACTCCAAATCATGAGTCGGATAATTCCTTTCATGCAGCTTCAGTTGTCGACTTGCATACGCAACAACTCTATTCTTCTACATCAGCACTCCTCCAAGTCCAGTACCACATGCATCGGTATAAACCACCATCTCATCATTTCCACTTGGAATAGTCAAAACAGGAGCACTTGTCAGTCGCTCTTTCAGAATTCCGAAAGCTTGCTCACACTTAGCATCCCATCTGAATACTTTGTTCTTTTTCATCAATCCTGTTAATGGTGCAGCCACCTTGGAAAAGCCTTTGATAAATCGACGATAGTATCCTGCTAATCCAAGAAAACTTCTCACATCAGATGCATTCTTAGATCTAACCCAATCCTGGATTGCTGCCACCTTAGCGGGATCAACCGCTATTCCATTTCCAGAGATAATATGGCCTAAGAACTTCACTTCACTCTTCCAGAAGTGACACTTCGAAAACTTAGCCTTCAGTTGATGTTTCCGTAAGATTTCCAAAACAATACGCAAGTGCGTCATGTGCTCTTCTTCAATTCTGGAATAAATCAAAATATCATCCACGAACACTAGTATGAACTTGTTCAACTGATCTCTGAACACTCTATTCATAAGATCCACAAAATATGCTGGCGCATTGGTCAATCCAAACGACATTACCAGCCACTCAAAGAAACTGGATGGTGTCCTGAAAGCAGTCTTCGGCACGCTATCCTTAGCTACTCTTAACTGGTGAAATCCCGTTGCCAAATCCATTTGAGAAAACACCTTAGCTTCGTGAAGTTGATCGAACAAGTCATCTATTCTTGGCAATGGATACTTGTTCTTCTTAGTCACTTTATTCAGCTCACGATAATCCACACACAACCTCAACGATCCATCTGCTTTGGTAACAAACACAACTGGTGCACCCCATTCGGACACACTACGCCGAATGAATCCTTTCTGTAAAAGATCATCAACTTGCACCCTCAACTCTTGCTGTTCACTAGGCGCCATCCGCCTAAGAGGCATCACAACAGGTCTGGCTCCTTCAACTAGATCGATACGAAACTCGATCTCCCTATGCGGCGGTACCCCTTTGACCTCATCAAAGACATCCTCAAATCCATTCGCGATTGGCACCGATGACAGTCCATCCCGTGGAACAACCAGCGAATACATAAAGCTCATGAAGACGCCTTCCTCATGCTTACATTGTATCACAACCTTTCGCCCTTCCACATTCTCGACTGTCACCTCCAACCTTTCACAATCAACCTTTGCCGCATACATCCTAAGCCAGTCCATACCCAAAATAATTCCGAACCCTGCAAAGTTCAGAATAAAACAATCACAAACAAAAGAGCAATCATGACTCGATACAATCAGACCACGGAATAGCATACACAGACAAGACGGACCCCCAACTGGATTAGTCACAACCAATGGCCTATCAACGATATCCGGTTCTAAACCCAACCGGCCTACAAGTTCATTACAAACAAAAGAATGCGACACCCCAGTATCGAATAACACTCTAACTGGAACACCACATATGGAAAGAGTACCTTGAACCTCCACACTCTTTCCTTTCTCTTCAGCGGTAGGAGCTTTTGAAGATGATGGAACAGCCCCCAAAGCATAAGCTTGCACAATCTGCTTGTCCTTCCGCGGTTCTGGACAATTCTTCTTAATATGCCCCGGCTTGTCACAGTTGTGGCACTTCACCGGCACCTTTGGATTCTTGCAATCTCTGGAGAAATGGCCCTTCTACTGACAATTGTAGCAGGTCACTTCACCCTTCGGCTTCTTTTGGCCATCCTTACCCTTTTGCTGCTGCTGCTTCCTCTTCTTGTTTCCACCCTGCTGCGGTTTAGACTCTTCCTTGGCCACAACAACAACAGATCCTTCTTTAGGAAACAGATTTTTGTGCCTGAGAGCTTTCTCCACAAGCTTCTCAAATGGATCGTCCAGATGATCCAAAAACTGCCTCCCAAGATAAATGTCTAAGCCTATCACAAACTTCTCATTCTTCTAGTATGAAGATTCAATATACGACCGGACATACTTGGACAAAGCTTCAAACTCAGAAACATACTCAAGAACTGGTCTTCCACCTTACTTGAGCTCCTCAAACTTCTTAAACAGAACAGATTTCTGAGCTGTAGAAATGAACTTAGCTTCAAATCTGGCTTGGAATTGCTCCCAAGTAATTTCTTCCTCCGGAGTATCAATGGTGATAGAGTTCCACTAGTCAGAAGCTCTTCCTTGAAGCTGTCTTGATGCAAGCTTCCTTTTAGTTGCATCCTCGATTCCCAAATCACCAAAAATTCTTCTATAAGCATCTATCCATCTCTGGACTTCAATGGTTGACTCTGTTCCCAAAAAACCTTTCCTCCAAGAGCGGTATAGTCTTTACACAGCTTAGCAAAATCCACCAGTCTTGGAGCTTGAACTTGAATTCCAACATCAACTGCTGACCCCGGAGCTGGCATCCTTCTCATGATCGAAGTCATCATAGCCTCGAACATAACTACATAATCAGCAGCCCCCTCAGTAGCACGGCCTTCTCTAGCAGCTGGTCTCCCTCTTCGACTCATTCTTAATATCTATAAAAAGGAATAATTAATACACCTTGCGAACAACTGCATAAGGGGTTCAAATCATTCTAAGCTACTATATTATATATAGTAATCATCCATCAAAATACAATTACGTCTCTCATACGTAGTTACGTCAGCGAGCGTTGGGTAAAATCGATTAACCAAAGCTCTGATACAAAATGTGACGACCACCCATGACCCCTGCACTGAACATAGAAATAGTGCGCTGTAAAGTGTGCCAGGAAGCCATGGATGATTGCCAAGGTTAAGTTAAAACAGAAGAATCTATCGTATTACTCACAGCGCATGGATAAAATACAATAGAGAAAAATATACATATTGAAGCTACACAGAACAGAAGCGCATCAAATAAGCCTCATAGTAGTTTGATACAAAAATCTGAATAGTCAATACATCCAGCCTCACTACATATCACTCAGAGAATATACAAGCAGCGGAACATCCAGTACATATAATAGGAAAATAATAAGCAAGCCTCCAGCTCGTCTTCGTCATCAGCATCGTTGGAAACTAAGAACAGCACCTGTCACCTGCTACCTAGTCTGCCCATCCCAAAATGGATGAACAGCCCAAGGTAATAAGAGTTGAACATAAAACCTTGAGTCAGACAACAGTCTTAGTGAGCGGTAAATTAACTAACAACATACCAAAAGAGCATAAGGTAAAAGGAATAGGAACCCAACCCTCCCACTCCACCTATTTCTACAGTGATAGCCCCCAGACACACTAAGCAGAAATAAACATAGCAAAGCAGACATTTAAAGTAAAGCAATTATCACTCGAGTCAAGGTCGATGTTTTCCAAGCACAAACCCCCAAGGCCTAAACCAAGATCAGATAAGCACCCAGAAAACATTGCTCTTGAGACCGAATGACGATACAACCAAACATCCATGACTCTGGCTATCACTGTTATCATTGCTTTGATACCACCGTTAATTGAATGACCGGCACATTCTTTCAGCCGTCCGTCAAGGGCCAATGGTAACCCCGGTTCTAGACAGAACTCTGCACGTCGTTGCAGCCCGTGCCTAGGACTATCGAATCTGCCCAGAGTACTCGACTACCAACTGTAATCTTTTGGGACTATCGAATCTGCCCAGCGTACTCTTGCTTTGAGCCTGCTAGAACCTTCAACAACGATGAAATCTCAGCCTTCTAGTCATCCTCCTCGACGACTATTCTGATACTAGCTCAAGCGCCTCTCGAGCCAACCATTATCCTCAAACTCGAACCATCTCACCGAGTCATCAACATGCTTGGAATGATCCCGTCTGGATTTAACCAAGGCTATCTCACATCATGCCTTGCTTCATCTCATCATAGCAAAGCCTCATCTCAACATCATCATCAAATCTATCCATATGAGCTTCATCACCCGCCACATATGCCACGAGCAACTTTTCCAATTCAAGAGCCTTTCCCTTAGCTTCTGAATCATCTTCGACCATCTTGTCTAAGTCCAACAACTAATCAACTAGTTTATAACAATCAATCAAATCAATCATTAATCCAAGTAATCAATCATGCAAACAAGATCTAAAAGCAATTATAACTAAAAATGGCAATTTTGTAAATAAAGAGTCCAAATCTAACAAGCATGAATCACGAGCAATATCTCTACAACTTGATGAATGAACTTGCATAGATTAACATGTAGTAAAATGGATATCAAATCATCATGAACAATGGATCTATACTTAAGTTTAAGAAAATGCATGAAATCACTATTTTTAACACATAATCAAGCCATCGATCCAATATACTCCTTTGGATCCGTGTGAGAGATAATCACCACTCACCAAATCACCTAAACACTTCAAAAGCAACACACTTCAGATCTGGACAGCGAAAGATCTAGCTCGATCTTCCAAAATTCCGCTTCAAACGATGAAATCTCTCTTCGAAGAATGAAGATCTTCAATCTAAGCTCTTGGATCTTCCATTTGATCTTCGATTTGGATGGAAGGAATTACAAGATTAGAGTGGAGAAAAGAAGTGAAGAAGTGCAACACTCGAGCTTTCAAAATAGCATCACTTCGTCGCTTCAAAATCCGGATCCCAAAAAGTGAGGAAAAACCCGTGTATTTATAGGCTGAACCATAAGTCGTTCGCCCCTTAAGTCGTCCACGACTTATGAAAACCCACGACCTACGACTTACGACTCAGCAAATCCTTCGACTTAACACACATAGGCGGCTTAGCGACTTAACGCTACACGACCTAATTGAGATGCCGACCTAACGACCTAACTACAACGCAAGTGCGCGACCTAACTGCACTCACGATCTAACGACATAAGTCCTTACGGGACCTAACGACTCAACTGGGATACGACTTAGCGACTTAACACACTCCCGCATTTCTACCTAAGTCGTTTGGACGACTTAATGACTTACGACTCAACTAAACACAGGGTCTCTCGACCTAACACCTAAGTCGTCTGGACGACCTAACTACTCATAACAAACTTTGGTCGCTCACGACCTAACTAAGCACAGTACCCCATAGGTCGCTCATGACCTAACTACAACAACTCCTTAAGTCGCTCGAACGACCCAAACTCCCTAGGTCGTTAACCCGCTTAGGTTGCTCATTCTCCTTAGGTCGCCTAAACCCTTAAGTCGTCTACCCCTTAAGTCGTCAAATCCTATAGGTCGCTCCAATCTCTTAAGTCATCCCAAACTACTGTACGACCTAAGCTACTATATCGCTCCACAACCCAATCTGCTACACGACCTAACTCTGGTCGACCTAAACTCTAGACGACTTAACAACACTAACAACCTAATAACAACTGTTTTACAATCTTTTGATCCGTAAAAATACGGGTCGTTACAACCTTCCATTCGGAAGTGTTTCAATTGTGGTTCTCCTGATCATATGATTCGAGCTTGTCCTAAGCCTCTCTTTTGTCATTATTGCAAGAAGGAAGGTCATCGTATTTCGACTTGCCCTACTGCTCCTGCTAGTGCTAGGTCTGGCAAGCTTTATGTTTCTAAAGCTTCTGGAGGTCCTTCTTAGCCCAGAGGTATATCTCCATCTATTTTTGAAAGTTCTATTTTATTTCATGACCGTAGTATTCGAGTTCTTTTCGATACGGGAGCTTCGCATTCTTTCGTACAGAAAAAGCTCGTCGATGATTTGTCTTTGGATGTTTCTTGTATGGTTACTTCGTTGAGGATTGCAAATCATATTGGGGGATCCGCAACCCTTAGCATGCTTTGTGATGATGTTGAGATTGTTTTATGTGGCTTTTCTTTTCGTACGAATCTGCACGTCATTTCTTATTTGGATTTTGATATGATTTTGGGTATGGACTGGCTAGTGAGATACGATGCCAGGATTATTTGTTCTGAAAGAATTTTATATCTTCGACATCCAGATTCGTCTACTCAGCTATCACTTGTTCTTCGAAATGTGGATAATTCTGAAATGGCCTTATATTCTCTTGACTCACGAGATGATGATGATATATCTCATATTCCTATTGTTTGTGACTTCTCTGATGTTTTTGAGCCGGTTTCGGGTTTGCCACCCAAGCGGGCGATCGAGTTCCGCATTGATCTCATTCTAAGCACGAAGCCAGTTGGCCGTCCTCCCACGAGGATGTCTACAAAAGAAAATGAGGAACTCAAGAAGAAGCTTTTAGAGATTGAGTCCAATCAGTTGATTCAATCTAGTTTTTCACCGTGGGGTACCGCGGTCGTCTTCTTGAAGAAGTCCGATGGAACTCTTAGGCTTTGTATCGACTATCGCAAGCTTAACGAGTTGACCATCAGGAATAGGTATCCTTTGCCGAGGATCGATGATATGTTCGATCTATTGAGTGGCGCTAAGGTCTTCTCTCAGCTTGACCTTGCCATTGGTTTTCATTAGCTCCGAGTCACGGAAGAGAGCATACCCCTTACAGCTTTCTGCACTCGATATGGTTCTTTCGAGTGGCTCGTTATGCCATTTAGTTTGACGAACACTCCTGCTTTCTTTGTTGATCTTATGAATCGAGTAGTACGAGAATTTCTCGATAAGTTCGTCCTTGTGTTCATTGACGACATTCTTGTTTATTCTAAGTCTGAAGCTGAGCATGCTAATCACTTGAGAATTGTCTTGAGTACTCTTCGTCACCATCAGCTAAAAGCCAAATTCTCCAAGTGGCATTTTTTGGAGAATAAGGTTAAGTTCTTAGGCCATGTTGTATCTTCCGAAGGCATTTCGGTCGATCCCTCAAAGATCGAAGCTATCCAGAATTGGAAGAGGCCTGAGAATGTTCATGAGATTCGTAGTTTCCTTGGATTGGCGGGTTATTACCGTTGGTTCATTAAGGATTTTTCCCGTGTTGTGCTTCCTCTCACCAGCCTTACTCGGAAAGGCATTCGTTATATTTGGTCCGATAAGTGTGAAGCTTCCTTTCAGACATTAAAGGAACTTCTCACTAATGCTCCTATTCTTGTGGTTCCCGAGGTGAATCATGATCTTGTTGTCTACACCGATGCTTGTGGTAGTGGTCTCGGTGCTGTGCTTATGCAGAAGGATTGGGTAGTTGCTTATGCTTCTAGGCAACTGCGTCCGAATGAAGTTCGCTATGCCACTCATGATCTTGAGTTAGCCGCCATTGCCTTCGCCTTGAAGATTTGGCGACACTATTTATTGGGCGAGCGCTTCATTCTCTATACCGATCATAAATCCTTGAAGTATTTGTTCACTCAGAAAGAACTCAATATGAGGCAACAACGTTGGCTCGAGTTTCTTACCTCCTATGACTTTGATATCCAGTATACCCTTGGTAAGGGTAATCGTGTTGCCGATGCGCTTAGTCATAGACATTCGGCTGTTATTTCTTTGATGCTTGCCGAATGGGATATTCTTGAGACTCTATCTTTTTATGATATTCGTGATCGAGCTCCATCTTCTGATTCTCCAATAGTATTATTCAGTTTGGAAGCTCGACCCTCTCTATTGGATCGTATTGCCGAAGCTCAGCGGCGTGATCCTGATCTTGTGTATCTTATTCAGCTTTGTGAGACTGAATCCCGTGAGGAGGCGTTGCGGGACTTCAACATTGATCTTCATGGGTGTCTTCGCAAGAAGAACCGTCTTGTTGTGCCTTCTGATTCTATACTTAGGCATGACATTCTTGAAGACTATCATCGATTTAAGTATACTATTCATCCTGGCAGTAGTAAGATGTATGCCGACATGCATCGCCTTTATTATTGGGAAGGCATGAAGCACGATGTGGCGAGTTATGTGAGTAATTGCATGACTTGTCTATGTGTTAAAGCCGAACATCAGCGCCCTTCTGGTCTCCTTCGGCCTCTAGGGATTCCATTGTGGAAATGGGATCAGATTTCGATGGATTTCATTAATGGCCTACCTCGTACGAGATCAGGCCGTTCTAGCATTTGGGTTATTATTGATCGCCTCACCAAGTCAGCTCATTTTATTCCTATTAAATCTAATAGGACTGCTTCTCTTTTGGCTAAGTTATTTATCAAGGAAATCGTGAGACTTCACGGTGTTCCTGGTTCGATTGTGAGTGACCGTGATCCTTTATTCACCAGTCATTTTTGGAAGTCTTCAGCAAGCTTTGGGAACAAAGCTTAATTTCAGCACAACTTATCATCCACAGTCTGATGGATAGACTGAACGGGTGAATCGTATCTTGGAAGATCTCCTCCGTATTTGTATTCTTGATTTCGGAGGTAGTTGGGAGGATCATCTACCCCTTGTAGAGTTCTCCTACAACAATAGTTTTCAGTCCAGTATCGATATGGCTCCTATCTAAGCCTTATACGGAAGGCCATGTCGATCACCTTCTTGTTGGTTGGAATCTGGGGAGATGCTTATTCTTGGCCCAGATTTTGTTCATGATTCTTCTGAGAAGATTGTTCTTATTCATCAGAGAATGAAAGAGGCACAGAGCCGCCAGAAATCCTACGCGGATAACCGTAGGAAGCCTCTCGAGTTCTCGGTTGATGATCTTGTCTTTATTCGTGTTTCTCCTTTGAAAGGGGTTATGCGCTTCAGTGTGACGGGGAAATTGGCTCCTCGCTTTGTAGGACCATTTCCTATTACTGAACGTATTGGCACTGTGGCTTATAGAGTTTCACTTCCAGCTCATTTATCCGGAGTTCACAACGTGTTTCGCGTCTCTCAGCTTCGGAAGTGTCTTCGAGAATCAGATTATGTTATCGACTCTCCTAATTTGCAAGGGCTTGAGATCTCACCAGATTTATCTATTGTACAACAGCCTATTCGCGTACTTGCCACGGAGGTGAGACACCTTCGAAACAAGGACGTGCCACTCATTAAAGTTCAATGGTCCGCTAATCCCAATGATTATACTTGGGAAACCAGAGTGTTTATCGAGCGATCCTATCCGGATTTTCTATCTTTGCTTAGCAATGGTGAGAATATCTTTTCATCTCAAGCTTATTTTTTCTTGTCTTCTTGGTTGTAAGTATTTAGTTGTTACAAATTCTTCTCTAGGAATTGCGCGGACGCAATTTTGTTAAGGAGGGGAGATCGGTAACAACCCGCATATTTTACGATTTTATATTTAAATATTTTATTTAAATATAACGTCGTTAATCGGATTAAAGTCCGAAAAGATACTTTTTGCAAATGGTCGAATTAGGACTCAGGACCACTTCCATTGAGTCCAAAATGGCATTTGTGACTTTTTTGAGTATAAGCTTCGATATGTTTGGAGTAAGTTGAATTTTGCTATTTTCTCTTGGGCTTTTTGGGTTTGGGTTTCACCCCAACTCACTCTATAACTTAGTTCAGCCCTCTCCTCTCCTCTTCACTTCATTTCTATTTTCTTAAACACTCTAGCAACCGAAAATGGGGAGAGGAATGGGAAATTAATATTCCGAGCCCTAGTTTCCTCTTGCAAACTCTAATTCTTGCTCCAAATTCAGGGAAAAGCTAAGGTAAGCTCCATCTTCATCTTCTCCATCTGTTCTCCTCTTCAATTTCAGAAAATTCCTAAACCCTAATTTAAGAAATACTGGTTTTGATCTTAGATTAAAGCTTGTGGAGTTGAAGTGAAGAGTGGTTGGTCTTTTCCTTGTGTTGAGCTCCTTATCTTTGTTTTTGAGTTAAAAAGGTGAGTTTTGATCTCACATCTACTTCTCTTGATATCATTGATGTTAGGTATGAATTCCTAACACTTATTCATATTCATTTGCCTTTGGATTGAAATTATTTGGTGAACATTTCAATTTTTGGTGTTTTGGAGTCAAAAACTCTAAAAATCATAGCTTTGATGTTTGATCATGCTTTTGGTGGTGTATTGGAGAGCCAATAGGGCTGGGTTGTCGATTGGCATAAACCTCTAGCGCCCATTGCTCATCCGATCGAAAATTGGAAGAATTGCTCTTTATTAGATAGGCTGAAAAACAGCCCCAGTGTCAGTCAATCGACTGACCCTCTGCAGTTAGTCGACTAGCTGTAGCGAATAGATGTTCCTGGGGCTGTCCGTAGAAACAGGGAGTCTATGTTTTCTGCAGTCAGTCGACTAGCCCGCTGCAGTCAGTCGACTGACTGCAGGAAATGAGATTTTCGAGTTTCTGGTTTAGTCGACTGACTGTAAGGTGCCAGTCGACTGACCTGCTTGTTTTTGCCTATTTTGCCTATTTTTCTTGAGTTTCCAATTTTAACCGATTCGGGTTGTTCCAATTAGTTGTTATTGCATATTGACTTTGATAATTCCTTTTTGATATCATACACGGGTTTTATATAAAATGATCTTTTCAAATTTTATTAAAAGCTCGTTTCTCCAATTTATAATTTCTATTTAACACACACACAATTTTGTACTTCGAGCGAAGAGGGAGGAGAATTAAATGATTAGATAAAACGCATGCTATGAACACGTGCGTTCATCTTTTCAGTTAATTCCTAATCTATTCGTTTGACCGTTTTGACCTCTGGGTCTGGTTTACCGATGAGATGAGGTGAACATTATACTGCTTTGAGTGTGAAATTGGCTAACGGTTAGTAAACCGTTTAGTGCGAACGTGGGGTATGGGACTCACGTTAACATTTTCTGGGTTCCTTTCTGAGAGTTGTGACACATTCCACCGGACAGTGGTGTCCAATACCGCCACTACGGTTTGTTGCCTTCGGGCGTTGCCTTCATGCGTTGCCTTTGGGCGTTGCCTTTTGGCGTTGCCTTCGGGCGTATGGATCCTTGTACTGAGCTCGAGCACCTTTTTTTTCTTTGACAATTATATTTCCCTAGTGTGTCGCCTTTCGGGGTAGGTCCTATGAATCACACGATATATAGCGATTACCTTGTGGAAACTTGTGTACCTTTGTTGGTATTTGTTATTTGCCTTTCGGCTTGTTTTGGGATATGATATCCTTTGGTTATTGGGATTGCCGATGAGATGAGGCTTATTATTCAACATTATGTGATGTCGATTCCTCTTTGGAGGATTTATTTATTTGCTAAGTGACTACGTTTTCACTATGTTAGTAATGTGGTTATTGTTGCACTTCTGTTTGGAGGAGTATTATATCATCATCTTATACCGCATTATTATTATCTAGCTTTGTCTAACTGATTTGTTAGCTAGACTGACCCGTGTATTTTATACTCGGGTCAGACCGAGATGTTTCAGGTTAGGTACTTTGGACTTAGCCTATTTTGCTTCCGCATGGACTATTCCGCTAGCTCCTTTTTGTTATAGCTTTTTGTGTAGTCCTTTTTGACTGTAACTCTGATATGTATTCTATTGACTCGTTTGTATATTGTGGTTTGCTTACCACTTGACATGTCTCATTTTGTAAACTCTGTAATGTATCAGTACATGTGAAAGTGTATGTGATGATCTACTGTTCTGTGATGTGAATTACATTGAGTTGTTATATTTTATTCTGATAGATCCTTCAGCCGCCTATGGCTTTGTATTAAGTATTTATTGGAGATGTCGATCCATTTAAGTAAGAAGTGGCATTGTCGGCGTATTCAATAGATTATTAAGACAGGGTTATAGATGGTCGCTCCTATCCAGCTCTATTCTCCGTATTAGCAGACGGTGTTACTTAGTAATACTCTTTGCTAATGTGGGTCTCGGAGTGGGACATCACACCATCCATCCAAAACAACCAAACAAATGGTTTGCTCGGGTTCAGAGACTTTTAATCGTATAAAATGATAAATAAAATACTAAGTATACCATATAATTAGTAGTCTTAGATAAAACTTAACAGATTATTTATACGTCTTAAAAAATTAAAAGTATCACCTCCCAAACATCCCATAAGCTAAACAACTAAGAATTCCAAATATTATTAAGTTTGTTCTTATTAGTTTTGTTTCACATCATTTACTGTTCAATTTATTTTCATTCATACAATGCTGTTTCATTACTTTACATCCATTTACTTACATAATATTTTAAAATGTAAGTTTCTTTGCAATTCTAATTCACCATTTTCATTTACGTTGATTTCCTTTTATATAAATATTCATTTGTGAATCGACCCATACTTCCTTTTCTTTTCACTCTTATTTCTTTCATATATAGTATTCACTTTTACTATTTACTTTAATTATAATCGACTTCAAATATTACTTAAGTTTATAATCTTTTACTTACAGTATTCGCTTTTTCTATTAAATTTAATTACTAGCAACTTCAAATTATTAACTTATACAAGAAAAGTCACTTTTGATGGCATGATATGACAGCATGTTAACCTGCATTGCAATTATTAGTTATTTGACAAAATTAAAAAAGGTTTGAAACGCCTTAAAAAAGGTTTAAAACGCTGTAAACGTAAGGCGGTGAAAATTTTGTTCCTTCCCGCTAATAAATTCTTTCCCTCCTACCGCTTAACACTTAAGCAAAAAAATTGTTTTCCCATGCTGCTGCTTTATCAAAACATAGACAAAGAAGTTCATTCCCTCTCAAATCTAAAAAAACTCAATAAAACCTAAAATTATCCTAATTCCTTTCCTATTCGAAGACGCCTATAAAAGAATTATCATATTTGTTGCCGACCTAATTGAAACTTATAGGAAAGCTAATCGCCCTTTGCATGATCTTTGTTAATTGCACCGAGAAGAAGAATATGCGACTTCACAAATTCGATTATAGGTAAGTATATAGTATAATTTATTGTCTTCTGATTTGTTTGATTTTGTTTAGAATGTTTAGGTCTGCAAGCCCCAACTCTAATCTTCTCGCGATTCATTTTTTTACTAGCAACTGTTGTCTTCATTAAATGGTTACAGTTCTTTAATTTGTACAGAAGAGGTTTATAGGTTCCTTTACCGGACACCAATCACATAGTTGGTAATGAGTCGACTGATTTTGTTGTTGCTTGTGTCCATAGGCCAGAAAGATTTTCTGCAAACCGAACCTGTAAGTTAGAATCCATAATAGGTATAGCACAAATAATTTTCTGTCTTCTACCACAGATTCATTGTTTAATCATCCTTTGTTAAATCAAAGTTCTATGATGTAACATACAGAACCTTTAACATCTACTATCAAATGATGAACACTTGCTGCTGGTAAGACTGCTTTCAATGGACTTTTATCATTTATCTTTATTTTTGTACTCTATTACCGTTTTCTTTTTTTCTTCTTGAGATGTTACCACAATGTTGCAAAGTTGGCTGACAAATGTCTAGCTGGACATCTGATAGAAGATGGAAATGAGTGAAGTTGTAAGGTGGTTCAAAAAAATAGTGCAGGTTAGTGAAATTCAGTTAGGAGCTAGAAGCATATAGGAAGTGATGATTTGATTCTTCTTAAGTCACGATTTGTCATCGATATCCCAAGTTCTATTTCAGTGCATGTCTTATCTCTAATAGAATGTTGTTCAGTAGCTAGAATTGTTTAATATTGCTCAATAATTGATTTTTATAGGCAAACAATGTGGTGAACTAAGCACTAATTTGTGGATAAAGTTCTACAGAAGTTGCACAACTGGTTGTTTTATATTCAAACCCCCATGAGAAAATATGCTTTCGGTTTACAAGTGTTCCGATTTACAAAAACTCTGGCCAAGTGACATGTTTAGTAATGGCACATAACCACATAAGTATCAATACTTTATCTTCTAATTGGTAGTCTATGACTTGGTAATCGAAATCTTTTTACTGACAAGTTGGATATGAAGTAGACCTAATAGTTGTTGTGCTATGATTGAAACATCCAAGAAACCACAATACAGTAAAGATGTTAGCTAGCTTTTTTTAACCTTGTGGCTTTAGGTAAGTTGACAATTAGGATCCAAGTTTCTGTCAATTGGTCAAACAGTTTTAATAGGCACACTACTTTTTTAAGAGGCCATATATAACTGCATTTAAATTGTTTTAACCAAGCAGGTACATGAGTTCATAAGCTATTTGACCCTATGATGTCAGAGCAGAGCAAACGAAGCTGCTGATATCATAGATACAACAAACAAGTAAGTCAACCATCTTTGATGTTTATCATTAACATTTAAATAATGAAAGGATTTTAACATGTATTCGACTATGTGCTTTAATATACTAAGTTACAGTAAGTTTTTTGCTTTTCTTTGTGGGACAACACCCATTGATTTTCAAAAGTTATTCAAGGAATTTAATTGAAATTTATCTTTGTTAATAGTGAGTATTATCAATTTAAACATCCCCCCAAACAATAAGTTTGCACTATCTTAAAGAACTGCTAACTGCAAACATCATGTTAAAGTTTGCACTATTTTCTATGAGCTGGCATTGTAAGTTTGTCTCCTAAAACAAACTCTAATAGACAAATTGTGCATTCTAAGTTTCTCATATAAGTATTTGTAATGGTTATACCTTGGAAGCTCACGGGGTGAAAGTGAGCATGGTTACATGAAAAATACTTGATGTGGAACTTTATATGGCTGAGAAAAATCTAGAGTCAACCATAACTGGAGAAGTCAAGATCGGCAATTTCATTACATGGCCTAAGTCATTAGTTGGATTGCATTGAAGTGGATTGATTTAAGGTACTTTTCCACCATTTCTAACTAAATTTTAACTAATATTATTTTGGTGCTATCAAGTAGAATCTTATTGCTATTGTAATCATAAAGCCTATAGTTTAAAAAGATTTTATACATCAGGAGCAAGTTTATGTTTAATATTATATGCTATACCCGTTAACTGCTGCATATATAAATTTAGTAAACCAAAAATAACTCTTTTACCTACGCTGAAACTGCAATGGACGGATAGTTTGTGCTGCATAAACCAACCTGCGATCAATGCTTATGCCTTTTCCAATGTTAACGAGGTTAGTTGGGTGCTGATAGAGTTTGCAGGTCATGATGCAGTTATAGTTCGCAATGCAGTTACCGTTTAATTTATTCACAAACTCTAATTTATTCAAAGTATGTTATTGTCAAAATGTGCCTCAAATTACAATAACCTATTTCATAATAAATAATTATGATGTTCTGCTAACATATACTAATATTTAACGTATAGTCATACATATAACAATGTTTCAAAGTATGTTGTTATCAACATGTCCTATGTATTCAAGGTACTCTTCGACTGCTACCATGCCTTCACCTCATTTATGATGGATCAAATGTATTGGATCATAAATGAAATCTCAATTTACACTTGGTGACTGGAGGCAACTTGATGACTGGTGGTCACGTTCGTGAATAGGATGGGCGCTAGTGAATGTCAGGTGAGTGATTTCCCCTTCCACTCACACATCTATGATTCTAATCACCTAAGTTTTAATTTTTATCAACATCTCATGGATAATGGTATTTTTATCAAAGGGTTCTAAAATTCAATAGTTCTAAGAAACAAAAGAAAATAGAAGCGTTGAGAAGAGGAACATTAGATTCTCTATATTATATGTTTATTTATTTATCTTTTTAAATGATTAGGCTGTGTTTCTTTAGAGTAAGAAATCTAATTGTTGAATGTTTGAATAGTTAACTGTTATTATTTACAGTAACAATTGTGCTTCTTTATTGTTTTTATGATATAGAAAACATCAAGTGTTCAACTAACACTGGATTTTGTTAGATGAAGGCGTTGGATTAGTACAAGGAAACAACTTCCTGATAATATGAGGAACATTTTATCTGTTATGCATCCTAATTCTTCTGGTGTATTGCCATGGATGAGTATGTCGAAGGAAGCAGACCTGTGTTTGCAAGTTCAGCCTTATACCAAAGGTTCGCAAGAGCCATATACTTGGAGCTAGATTATTGGTTTAGATTCAAGGAAGGATCAAAAACCCAGCCAAAAGGCTTCACACTGAATTAAATGCTGCAGTTTTTGATTGGAAAATATCTGTTAATTCAACTATTAAGTTGGAGAACAAGCTTCCCCATGAATCAGAGTATGCTATATGGGAGAAAAATGTTGAAGGGAATATGGTGGAGAAATAGCATGGTACTGTATCATCTGGTGGAAGTGCATTCATCTATTCAGCTGACATAAGAAGACCATTTTATCTCACTTTATTTGTTCTAAGGTGGTTGGGATTTTGAGAAGGTAATTAGGTGTTTGAATTATATCTTATGAATAGTTCTTAATGTTAGCTTTCCCATCTCTAACTGTTTAATTCAAGTTATGCCTAGGAAGCTGTTTTGATTATGGATTTATCTTCTAGACACAAGTCGTCGTTTTGGATGATTCAACATCAAACTAACAGGTTTGATATTTGTTTATGTTTTGTAAATAATTTCTGATCAGAACTGCCTAAAAGCTATTGCTTTCATCCAATAGTCTAAAATTCTTTTTACCGCGTAGTTAGTCAGGTAAACAAAGAAATATTAATTCAGTACACCAATTCAGCACTAATCGAGCTTGTAGGTGAGCGTGGGTTATCATTACCTAGTTGCATTCATGATGATGCTTTCATAAATTGAACAACTTTTTAGTTGGGTAAGTAACTATCTATGTTTTTCCTCATTTTGCTGGGTAGGTAACTATCATTTACTTTGCGCTTAACAATGTTGTTCACTTTTTTAGTTCTGGGTCTTGCGTTGTTCTTCAATGCATGTTTAGCAGCACATGGAGGATCATCATGTATATATTCATTAAGTCACATGCATTTTGGTGATCCAAAAGTATGGTATGGAGTTCCATCATATGTTGCTACTAAAATTTGAGGATGCCATGAAAAAGCACCTACCTGATCTTTTTGAAGAACAGCCTGTTTTACAACATGATTTGGTACAACATTTTTACCAATTCTTTCCTTATTGTTTATATTACATGTATGTTCTTAAAAAAATTACATCACATTATCATAACAATGCATCATTCTTACTAAACAGCACTTTTGAATTGATAATCAGGTGACATAACTATAACCGACAGTTTTGGAATCCGAAGGCATTCCAGTTTATAAAGCAATCAAAAATCAGAAGAATTTGTTGTCACATTTACAAGAGGATATCATTCAGGATTCAACTGCGGATTCAATTGTGCAGAAGATGTAAATGTAGCTCTGGTTGACATATGGTCACTATGCTACTGAGCTTTACAGTGAACAGAAGCACGATCTGTATCTTATTGGAGCAGATCGTTAAGCTATAAAAGGGACTGAGATATAGAAGAACATAAGAGAGAGGAGAATGATTTCAAAATGATTGGCCAAACGATCATTTTTGTCGTCTTGAATCATTGCCGGTCTGGCTTATTATTAAGGTAATGTATTCTTACAACTTACTTGAAATATATGTTAAGAAAAGAGATGGTTAAATAATGTATCTCTTCGTTTTTGATTGATACCTCTAACGTGCATGAAAATCACATAGTTAATACTTACAAAAGGGCCGGTTTGAACATGACAGTACTTCTAGAAAGTGTAAACCAAGCTGGCCTTAACTAAGTTACTAAATACTAATGAGTAATCCTTACTGGTACACATAGATAATGTACATGGAGAGTTTTGTCTAGTTATATATATGGAAAGTATTTTTCTAACCAAATATGGCCAAGCAAACTTTACAGATTAACCAAATATAGAAAACAAATAACAATCCATATTTGATCAAACAAACATGTATAGAAAATAAGAATGACCCAAATACAGCTAATAAAGTTAGCTGATAAAACACATAGATGGTGGGTTTTCTGTTACATTACCTCTATCCAGTACAACATCAAACTAAATATATAATTACACACATATATTATAATACTACAACAAGTTACATAATTCCTCTACTGATCCTCTTTCCATCAGCATTAATCCAATCATCATCAACTGTAGAACTAATATTAACACCAAATAACCTAAGAACATGAAGTTTCTTATCATTAATCCTACGCTTGCAATCGATGAACAAACGCTTCTCCAGCTTTGGGCCTTCAGAAGAATAGCTGTAGAAAGAGACCACATCCCCGGCCTGCAAACTCTGCTCTTTGACAAACGATTTAAATTATAAACTTTAAATCAACAGCTCCCCTCAAATCCATCTAATCCCGCAGCCTTTAAATGCAGGTCCACGGTTGCTCGTGGATCATCAATAAAAGGAGCCCCTTCTCAAAGGGATTCTTTTGAACCTTTTTTATATTATTACTAGAGAAAATACATAAAAACCAGTTACATTTATGGCGTCTAACAAAAAGCAGCCGAGCTTCTCTGCGTTAATCATTTGATTGAAAAATGAAAACAGAATAATACTGTCAATACAAATCAGCTAAAGCCTAGAGGTAGATGTATCTCCAGCGGCGGACAATTCAATTTGCATCTCAATCCACTCGGAATTTATTTTTAGATAATAATGCTTCTTTCTCCGAAGTTATTCATCAACCTCAAAGAGCGAAAATACAAGTACAAGCCACCGCTAACAAAATACGACATGCACGCTTGATTAATAGAATTAAGAACGAACATATCCATTTAAATGCCCTGTCTATGAAAATTAGTTGGATATACAATGGCCTAAAGTTCCCAAATGTTTAATTAATCATATTAAACCTACATTAAAACCAGAAGCAATCGTATAAAACCATGTAAGAGCATGACTATTGTCCTGTCAACATTCATTGTTTTCTCCGTGTAAAAATGTAGATATCATGAAGGTTTGATATTGAAGCAACACAGTTAGAAACATTACATACGAGTATCATAGAAGCAACTTTCTATTTGAATACAATTATGGCGTAATGAATCTTTTTGACCATGAATCTTTTTGATTGATCCACATGTACGTTAGAGGTATACATATCTCTTCGGTTTGATTGACATTTGAAGTTAGTTTAAACATTAAATGCATGTTTATTTATTTTTATTTTTGGTTATAATATTGAGACTGGGCCTATATCATATCTTTGTAGGAAACCAATATCTAAACCGAAATCTCAAACCTTAGTTAAACTCCTTAGTTTATTACATAATCAATATTCCTATGATCTACGAGTTTAAGGTATCTGTGAATATATATGAAAAATGCTTCCAACAGTTTGGCTTGTTTGAGATGTAATATAAATATATATGAAAATGCTAATATTTAGTACCAAGTGTTAATATATCAACTTATGAACGGATTCTAATCTATTACTCTTACCTTGCAGAATATATTTCTCCTAGGGACTTTTTTCATCTTATTTGTTTGCGATAGTTTTTTATTACCATTTATTATACAAAAGCTTGTTTATAAGCACTTATTGATTACCGAATATCTAAATGCCATGCCTTATGTCTATGTTCATTCAGGAGGGTGCATGTGAGTGTTGAACATGATATGGGAGGAAGTGATGCTGCTTCTAAAACAATTAGGTTTTTCGTTGGCATCGAAATGATTCGCCAATACCTTTAACATATCGTGTAGTGGAAGTTGAACCATTTGATAATACAGAAACTGATACTCAAGTAATATCTAAAGCAGTTAAATCTGCAAAATTTGCATTGAGACATAGCTCAAAGTCTATGGACATGAAACTTTCCACCTCAAGAAGAAGTTTACAAATTTTAGAAAAGGTTGACGGCTTGTGTCAAAACTGTGTTATGTTATCTCCATAGGATTATACACAGGATTCTTCAAATCGTCGTTGGCATTTCAATATCTATTCATGATTCTGAACACTATAGTGCTGGGATTTCTTTTTTTGAGCTTGAGAGAAAGGTACCAAGAAGTGGAATTTTGTTATTAAATTTTGTTCAACTGTTAAATTAATATTGTCTGTCATGCAGGAACGAGTAGATGTTGAAGCATTTGCTTCTGATGGGTCTTATTTTAACCTTTTGGAACTGCGTAAAATGGATTCTGAGAGGACAAAGGTTGATTTTTTTCCTCTTTAAATATATAAATCACATGGATTTCCGGGTAGGTGTGACCTTATTAATATGCAATAGTTTATTGTTGCTAATGATAAGCTATAACTGAGCGATGGTATAGTAACATAATAATAGTACTGCCTTGTCAATACTCACTAATAAGCATCCTATTGTAATTGGTTAAACATATATTTGCAGCACATACTCTTTTCTGATCACATAGAGTGAAGCTATGTAATGTTTTCATTATATATATATATAACATATAATGAAATTTCTGTTTAGAGTTGGTGGGTTGATTTCACTTGCAGGTTGTTCATTTTCTACCCCCGACCATAGTTATCAACCGGCTGGGACGGAGTATATCGTTGTGTCAATACAACACTGAATTGATAGAGCATATTCATCCGAATGACCCTTCCAAAACTTCTCAAATGGGATTCTAGTGTCAGAAATGAGTTACTTGTTATCCCGCCTTTTGGCAAGGCCAGGACACCAAGAAGCCGACTAGAGGACAAGGATAGCACGCCATGGATATCACTGAATTTTGTACGAGCCCAGAGTGGGCTACAATTGATAGGACATGACAAGAGAGGCCATAGAGATCAGCACCTCAAGTTCCAAGTCAATCCGGACTCATACGCTCAAGTTATGATCGAGTCAAATTGGAGGGAAGAAGCCCAGATTTCGTATCCATCACTCTGGGCAATTTCGTATCCATCACCGAAGCCCCAGTTCGAATCCATCAAGCTTCGTACCGATCAGCTCCGGATCCATCGAGGTACCCAGGTTCGGCTCGACCTTCTTCGTATCCATCGAGCTCGTATCGATGGACTTCACACATACCAGCAATTGAAGGACTTCGTATCCTTCAGCCAACGTCTGCTTCGTATCCATCGTTCAGCGTCTACTTCGTATCCATCACTCGGTGCTCGCTTCGTATCCATCAGAGGACCTCACTTTGAATCCATGCCTAATGACTTGTTCGTACCCACGAGTCAACTGACCAGGGATGACGTGTCTTCCATCAAAGTAAAACGAGGCGAGATATGTGGAGTCGAAACAGTCAATGCGGCACAAAGACCGGATCGAAACGAAGCGCGCGCGCCACCTCACTTCAAGAGCACGTGCAGCCAGCGAGGCGAACGGATGGAGTCGAAATCATGGATACGAACCAGACAGCCTAAGAGGAATTCCAGTTCGTATCGACCATATCTCGTAATCCACTGATCCAAACACGATGAAATTTTAACTGAAGGTTGCACACATAACAAGGAACATCTCCACCAATTTTGAGCTCAATTGGAAGTAATCTTGATCGATACGAAATGATTTCGTATCGATCACAGATTGGCTTGAAACTCTCTGGAAGTGGTCGAATGGGTCCCCTCACGTGTCAGGCCAAGTCTCCCGGAGTTTGAGCGAAATCCAAGCCTCCTACGCCTATAAATAGAGCCCCAGAATCAACGGAAAAAGGATCTTTTTTCTCTGAAGCGTCCAGACTCTGCCGGATTGAGATTTGCATCATACTTTTGCTGTCAATTTCGAATTCTAAACTGTAATCCGCTGTTCAACGCTGTAAACGCTTGTAATCATTGAAAGAGAATCAATAAAATCATCAAAACTTCATAGTGGACGTAGGCTATACGCCGAACCACTCTAAACTGCTTGTCTGTGCACTTTACATCCCTATTTGTTGGAGTTTTTGTTAGATAATCTCTGTTTTACATTTATAATCTTCATTTTATCTCTTCAAACAACTCCCGAAGAGTGTTGTGCCCATTTTTGGTACAAACACTTTGGTGCTTTCACTGAGAAAACCAGCTTTTTCTCCTGCTCGTTGGATCTGCCGTCGATACCGGATTGCACAAATCCAAGAGGAAGATCCAGATATCCAGTCCGGAATCCTTCCATTCTATTCAGATTTGCTCAAAATCTAGGAAAGGACTCCACCACCGACAATGGTCAGCACAAGAACTGGCGCCACCGCTACAGAGCAAGAAGGCAGAGACAGGCAAAATCCAACACAGCCGCCTTCTTCCAATCAAGACAATGCCACTCATTCAGACTCAACGGGGCTAGTCACCCGACAGGAGTTTCAAGTATTACTCCAGGAGCTGACCCAAAGCCGTCAGCAGTTGGCAGAACAGTTACGCGCCAATATCGAGCTGACCAACCAGCTAAACCGCCGGGGGCACAGAAGGTCCAGGAGAGATGATGTCTCCAGAGCGTCTACCGAAAGCTCAACTTCATCTGATTACCACCGCCAAACTACCCGTCCTCGACTAGAGGGGAGTCGCGCTCAAGCTGCTGAATATCAGCCTGCCTTAACTGTTGGGCAACTGAGGGTAGGACCGTCAACCAGTTTCCAAACCGGTCCCTCAACACGAGGAGGTACTGCCCCACAGTACACCACCGATAACCGTGCCACAACCGCCGCAGCAGAGACAAGGGTCGATACCCGAAATCAATCTGAGCCGATCAATCAACAGCGAGGACATACTCCTGAACCTTATGTCCCAGAGGACGTTGAGCCAAGGAGGCGAGATACGGGTCGTCGACAACGCCCGATCCCTACTCGCGCCGTGGAACCCGACCACGCCTTAGCTCATCATGCTCCGAATCCGCATGTCTCGGATATATCAACCATGATACGTCAAATGATCCGCGAGAGTCAGGGGCTCACTAATGATGACTGGGGGATTTCGCGTAGTCATACCCCTTTCACAGACGAAGTGTTGCATGCCGAACCCCCTAGGCGATTCAGAATGCCGACTCTCCCGATGTATGAAGGGAATAGTGACCCCAACCAGCATATTCTGAAGTATGAATGGTCGATGAGCGCTGCGAGGGCCGACGACGCAGTGAAGTGTCGGAGTTTCCCCATCTCTCTGGGAGGAATCGCGACAATGTGGTTTACCCGCCTACCGCCTAGATCAATTTCTTCGTTCGATCAGTTGGCCAAGAGGTTTGTGGAACAATTCCGGATGCATGTTGCTAGGCCAAAGGACGTCAACACCTTGTCCAGCGTCACTCAAGCTCCTGGAGAAACACTCAGGCGTTACTTGGAGAGGTTCCACGCAGCATGCGTCGAGATCACCAATCCCAACGATAATTCAATTTTAATGGCTCTGACCAAGGGGATTGATCCTGATTCTGAATTCGGAAACTGGCTGGCTGGAAAACCGCCCACGTCGTTGGACCGTTTTTACTCCAAGGCCGCTCAATTCCTGCGGCAGGAGGATGCAAAACAGTCTAGGAAGCAGGATGATGCGAGGCCTAGCATTGAAGGAATACAGAGCAATGTGGCAGTTAAACAGTCCGGCGAAAGTTCCGGGAAAGTTCAGCTGAATATACAAAACAAGCAAACCCAGCAGAGAGGAAACAATGGCCAGAATAAGAAGAGAGATGAGAACCGAGGTCCACGACGTAGAGCTCAGATGTTTGACAGTTATACACCGCTAAACACATCATTGGAAAACGTATACTTACAGACTTGCAACACTGTACAGTATAAGAAGCCTGCTCCGAAGCCCTCATCGGAGAGACAGATTCAGACAGGGAAATTCTGTAGGTTCCATGAGAGCTATGGACATAATACCAACGAGTGTCGACATTTACAGGACCTCATCGAAAAGCTAATTAGAGAGAGGAAGCTAGATCAGTTTGTACGGGCGCCGCAGCCTGGCGGAGCGGGCCCCTCAAATCAAAATCGTTCACAAAATCAAGAAAGAGAGGATGAACCCGCTCGTGCGGGCGAGAGATTAGTAATCAACACAATAAGTGGTGGCCCCCATCCGGCAGACAGAAGCTGGGGGGAAATGGAGTCGTATGCCAGTTCTATCAGGCATGCGGACTTCGAGTGCTATAGTAATTGCGAGGATGGAACCCCGGCAAAACAACAAAAGATAATGTCCGATGATATCGTGTTTAGGAGCCGAGACACCGATAAAGTTGAAGCCCCTACTATCGACCCACTAGTCATATCTGCCCAGGTAGGTCCTGCTTGGATGAAGAGGATCCTGGTTGACAGTGGGAGCTCTGTAAACATCTTGCTCAAACGGGCTTACGATCTAATGAAGATGGAAACGAAGGATTTGAAACCCTGTTTATCCAGAATCCATGGTTTCAATGGAAGTGCCACGATACCCATCGGAATAACTGAACTCCCAGTCGAGTTAGGCGTTGGAGAACGCCGGAGGGTCCGCATGTTACAATTTGTTGTGCTAGAAATAGATTCGCCATACAATGCGTTTCTGGGTCGACCAGCTTTAGCCGAGTTCAGGGCGGCGATCGCCCCATGGTGTCTGACTCTGAAATTTCCCACTGATCATGGGATTGGAGTTGTTCAAGGAGATCAGGCCTCGGGAAGGGCTTGTTATGTTGCTGAGCTGCGCGGGGCGCAACGTAAAGAGAAGGGGAAGGGCGTAGAGGAATCCCTCTGCGTCCGTTCTATCGATAATTGACAATTGGTGCCTGGGCCTCGGCCCGGGCACCACGACCAATTCCTGAAAGACCTGGACCCCAGGGACAACGAGGATAGAGACGAATCAACGGAGAGTCAAGCCTCTCTAGCCGAACTGACTGTGGACGTCCCAATCAGTGAGGATGATGATTCGAAGATGCTGAAAGTTGGGTCCCAACTAAACAAGCAGACACAGCAGGAGTTGGTCGAATTTCTTCGGGCGAATCTCGACGTCTTTGCCTGGACGCACTCTGACATGTGCGGGATCTCGCCGAGCATTGCAAGTCACTCCCTGAATATAGATCCGCGACATGTCCCAGTAAAGCAGAAAAGGTGCGGTATGGATCCATAGAGATCTGCCGCCCTTAAGGAAGAAGTTGATAAACTACAATCGAATGGGTTCATTCGAGATGCCTTGTATCCAGAATGGGTGTCCAACCCTGTACTAGTTCGGAAACCAAACGGGAAGTGGAGAACCTGTGTTGACTACTCTGACCTAAACAAGGCCTGTCCAAAAGATAGCTTCCCGCTTCCGCGAATCGATCAACTCGTAGATTCGACGGCCGGACATGAACTACTATCCTTTATGGACGCTTATTCCGGCTACAATCAGATACACATGCATCTGCCTGATCAGGAACATACCAGCTTCGTGACCGACCTGGGACTCTATTGTTACAAAGTCATGCCGTTTGGTCTAAAGAACGCTGGAGCAACATACCAACGCTTAGTCAACCGAATGTTCGCTGATCAGATTGGGAAGACCATGGAGGTTTACGTGGATGACATGCTGGTGAAGTCCCGATTCTCCACCGATCACGTCAGAGATTTGAATTCAATGTTCAGCATCCTCCGGGAGTACGGAATGAAGCTCAACCCACTCAAATGTCACTTTGGCGTTGCATCCGGAAAATTCCTTGGGTTCATTGTCAACGCTCGAGGAATAGAGGCGAATCCTGAGAAGATCTGGGCTATTAGAAATTTGCAAACCCCTAAAACTATAAAGCAAGTCCAGAGTCTTAACGGGAAGGTCGCAGCATTGAGCAGGTTCATTTCAAAGTCCACCGACAAATGCATTCCTTTCTTCGACCTGATTCGGAAGGGCAAACGAAACTTTGAATGGACCACGGAGTGTGAAGGCGCGTTCCGATCTTTAGTTCAACATCTCTCCACACCTCCGATCTTGTCAAAACCGGTTGACCACGAGCAACTATATCTCTACCTGGCAGTATCAGAACATGCGATCAGCGCTGCTCTGGTCCGGGAAGAAGACAAAGTGCAAAACCCGGTCTACTATGTCAGTAAGCGACTAACAGGAGCTGAAAGAAATTATCCAAGACTGGAGAAACTGGCTTATTGTTTGGTCATTGCCTCGAGGAAGCTCCGTCCCTACTTCCAAGCTCATCCGCTTACTGTGTACACCGACCAGCCGTTACGACAGGTCCTTACGCGGCCTGAGACGTCCGGTAGGTTACTCAAGTGGAACATTGAGCTAAGCCAATTTGATATCGCATACGCTCCGCGGAGGGCCATTCAAGGACAAGTCCTAGCTGATTTCATAGCCGAATTCACCGTTCCGGAAGACTTACCCGAAACCAGTGAATCTCCCGAATACATCTGGAAGCTGTATACTGATGGTGCGTCAAATGACCGGTGTTCGGGCGCTGGGGTTGTACTTGAGACTCCCGAGGGCCGATCCATATGTTACGCTCTTAAATTCGACTTTCGTGCAACTAATAATGAAGCCGAATATGAAGCCCTCCTGACCGGCCTGAGGCTTGCCAGAGATTTGAGAATTATCGCTGTAGAAATTTATTGCGATTTGCAGTTAGTGGTATGCCAGGTGCGAGGAGAATACCAGGCGAGAGACCGAAGACTGGCCGCTTACTTGGCACGAGTTCAGAAAATCCTAAACCAGTTTGATTATTATGCCATCTACTATGTACCTCGGGAACGCAATCAGAAAGCCGATTCACTGGCGAAGTTAGCCAGCACAGGCGAAGAGCAACAAATGGGACTTGTCCCCGTTGAAACTTTGGCCACTCCGAGCATCGATCGGGTAGAAATGAACTCTGTATTTGAAACCGCTCCCAGTAGAGAGTCCTGGATGACTCCGTATCGGAATTACATTGAGAATGGGGTGCTACCTGAACCTAGAAATGAGAAGAGACAGATTCAGCGAAAAGCCTCGCGGTTCGTCATCCAAAACGGAGTCATGTACAGGAGGGGTTATTCCGTTCCTCTCCTCAGATGTGTCGCCCACGAGGAAATCAAGCGAGTGCTACATGACGTGCACGAAGGAGAGTGTGGTGATCATACCGGCGGGCAAGCTCTCGCTAAAAAGATACTCCGATATGGGTACTACTGGCCGACGGTGAACCGAGATGCGGCAAACTATGCCCGGAAATGCGATAAATGCCAAATACATGCCCGAATTCCGAGAGCTCCGCCAACTGAAATAACCCAAATGGTCAGTCCCTGGCCATTCGCAATGTGGGGCATTGACATCATCGGCGCTTTACCTTTAGCAAAAGGCGGTGCGAAATAAGCCATCGTCGCAGTTGATTACTTCACAAAGTGGGCTGAGGCTGAAGCCCTAGCAACCATTACGACAAAGAAGGTGATAAATTTCGTGGTTCGCAACATCATCTGTCGATTTGGACTCCCGCATACTATCATCACTGATAACGGAGCCCAATTCGAAAGTGCGGAATTCAAGAATTTCTGTCAACGGTTTCATATCCGCAAAAAGTTCTCGGCTGTCGCACACCCCCAAGCGAATGGGCAGGTTGAAGCTGTCAACAAAGTTATAAAATCGATCCTGAAGAAACGATTAGAGAAGGCTGGGGGCAAGTGGGTCGATGAACTTCCTATGGCGTTATGGGCCTATCGAACGACCCACAAAACCGCGACCGGACACACTCCGTTTTCCCTATCTTATGACTCAGAGGCCGTTATCCCGGTCGAGACAGAGGTGCTCTCTCATCGCGTGACTTATTATGATCCAAAAACAAACGCTATACTCCTAGCCGAATCTTTGGATCTATTGGATGAAAAACGGGAGGAGGCTGATTTGAGAGCAGCCGCACATCGAAGCCGGGTCGCCCGATTATACAACACCAGAGTTCGACCTCGAACCTTTGAACTTGGCGACCTCGTGCTCAAGAGAATTTACCCAGTTCCTTCGCACATGAAACCGAACTGGGGAGGGCCGTATGTAATTACACGAAAGCTCGGAGATGGTACATTCAAGCTGTCGACTGTTGACGGTCTCGATTTACCGAGGGCTTGGAACAGCGAAAGTCTCCGCCGCTACTACATATGACAGTCTTTATTTATTTCATTCTGTTTAGCAATTTGTTTCTGCATTTCGAAATTTGAATTTTGTAATAAGGCAACTGACTTTGCCGCATTTTCTTATTTCAGCAATAAAATGCCACTTCTTCGAGCCAGAGCTGTGATTCATTATGTACGATATACAACGTCACGATGCACGAAGAGCTAAATCCCATCACGCAATGGGACTTATTCAAATGGAGAGTGGCTGTGATACGACCGGCCACTCACTAGGTGAAACCCGAGCTCGGGGACAAGCCATGACACCGATATTAATAGGGTTGACACACGACAACCCTACAGTTAACTCCATATTCCCAGAGTGCGAAATGGAGTATAAACATCCAACTCCGTATTCCCAGAGTGCGAAGCGGAGTATAAACACTTAACTCCATATTCCCAGAGTGCGAGATGGAGTATAAACATCTAACTCCATATTCCCAGAGTGCGAAATGGAGTATAAACATCCAACTCCGTATTCCCAGAGTGCGAAGCGGAGTATAAACACTTAACTCCATATTCCCAGAGTGCGAGATGGAGTATAAACATCTAACTCCATATTCCCAGAGTGCGAAATGGAGTATAAACATCCAACTCCGTATTCCCAGAGTGCGAAGCGGAGTATAAACACTTAACTCCATATTCCCAGAGTGCGAGATGGAGTATAAACATCTAACTCCATATTCCCGGAGTGCGAAATGGAGTATAAACATTCCACTCCGCATTCCCAGAGTGCGAAGCGGAGTATAAACAGTCAACTCCATGTTCCCAGAGTGCGAAATGGAGTATAAACATCTAACTCCATATTCCCGGAGTGCGAAATGGAGTATAAACATTCCACTCCGCATTCCCAGAGTGCGAAGCGGAGTATAAACAGTCAACTCCATGTTCCCAGAGTGCGAACAACCGCTTACGAGATGACGCATATCCCCGGAGTGTGAATGGAACGATTCATAAGAGAACAAGCGTAGTTCGACCACTCGGTCCTCGCTTGGTGCCATCACAAGCTGATCATCACAACTTGACCCCGAAACTGGGGGCAGAAGCGAATGTTAGTCATTGCCCGAAACTATATGGTGCTCAGCTCCGATGCGATCCCCTATCACAACTCGAGTCCGAAAGTTCCGTACTTAACAAGTAAAATGAGCTATTCTTGAAGCAATCAGAAAATGCAAATACACTGGACCGAAGTCCGAACACTGCAATATTCAAGCATAGAAAGGAACGCAAGCTGAAGCTAAAAGACAAAATTTTATTCCAACTAAACTCAAAAACAATGCTTCATACATAAGTTCTTTCCAAAATGTTCCTACTAGCAGGGGCCGAACCTGCTTCTAAACACGGCCTACAAAAGGGAAAAGACAGAAAAAATAACAAAAGTCCCTAACTGCCTATGAAAAGGATGTCTAATCCTTCTGCTTCCTCAGCTTTTTCTTCTTCTTCGAGGAACTACTGGAGCCGCCAGCACCCTTTCGCTTGGAGCCTTTCTCCCTAGGCAAGCTCCCTTCGGGTGAAGGCATAATGTCAACGTCCTCGTCTGAGCTGGACTCTATAGGGATGCTTCCCGCGGGAGGAGTGGGAGGAACAGACTCCGCAGCCGGAGGAGGGGCTGGTACATCAGTATCAGTAAGTGTGCCCCCAGGAGACACAGTCATAAGAGGAATGGGGCACTGTGCTGCCGCTCCGCCATCTACTTCACCGCCATGCGCCGCAGCCGCCATCTCGGCATTGATCTCGGCTAACATCGCCGCTTCCCGCCGTGCTCTGGCCTCGCTAGGAGCCGTAGGGGTCTGAGACAAGGTGTCAGAAGTAGCCGTGAATCCACCCAAGCCAAATGGCAAGTCCGCAAAAGGATCACTTTGACGACCAAGGAGCTCGTTTATCATCTGCTCGTCGAAAGAAAGTGAGCTCCCCTCCGTCACTCCAACTGGTGCCATTGCTGCGACGGAGGTCGCCTCAGAAACGATGGCTCCTGGCGCTTGACCTAATATTTGGGTGGTAAGAGGCGCGGCTGGTGCAACTCCTGTCACTGATCAAAGGAAAAGACATGTCATTAGCAACATTTCAACATGGGTTCTTCAATCCAAATATACTGGAAGTTAGTTCAAAGTACCTTCCTCGGTTTGGCTCGAGGTCGTCTGAACTACTTCAGAAGGATGTTCCTTAATAGGAGATAAGTGCGGTTGATCTGGGTCATACGCTGGGATAGGCTGGGAATAGATCATTGAAGTTGGCTCAGACTGAGATGACACGACTATCTCAGAACTCGTAACATGGTGTTCTGCACCAGAGCTCTCTCCGACTTCCTGGATTTGAGCACCAAGCCTCACCTTGTCATGGGAAATCATGGAGTCATGGAGAACCTTCTTTTCGTCATCATTAAGGATGCGGTTCTCCAGCTCGAACTCATCAGGGGCTTCATCAGGGTGCCCAGTTCTCTCCTCATCAACCAGTAGGTTCCAAGCGTTATAGAGATGTGTGGGGTAATCGTCAAGCCATGTCAAATCTCGGTGCCTTAGCACATTGGCATTGTAAGTGACGAGTAGCTCCTCCACCTCGGCCTCAATCCTGGCCTCCGCCTGCCGTACTTTCTCATCAACTTCAGCCTCAGCCTCACGGGCTTGTTGTACAGCCGCTTCCTTCTCCTTTTGGAGTGTCACTGCCTGGTCACAGGCTTCCTGCGCAGAGACATTAGCTGCGTCTTTTTCCTTAGCCATCTCTGAAAATTTTGACTTCAGCTCATTAAGCTCCTTGAGAGCGGCATCCCTCTCGGCAGTAATGGAAGTGTTCCTGTGACCCATGTCCTCAATAGCGGTGTAATGTTCTTGTTTCATCCTGGCCATGGCAGCGGTCACTTCATCAACTTTCTTTAAAGCCTCCATTTCAGACTTACGAGAAGACTCAGCCTCTGAGTTGAGCGCTTTTATGATTTGGTCGTTGCGACCCAGCTCCTTCTCAAGTTTCTCGATGGTGACGCCCCGCTCAAATGCCACTTTAGATGCCTTCCTCGCGGCCCGTCCCCACTCCCTATACTGGAAAAAGATGTCCGCGACGTAATCGTGGATAGTGGTTTCCGCGGTTGGCGGGATTCTCTTCAGGTGCGGGGGGAAGACATATCCATCAAAACAGATGTCAGGAAATTCCTTCCTCATCTGTGCCAGCTTAAGCGCTCCTTCGCTAGACGCCTCGGTCGGAACCGGTACAGTAGCCGAGGAGGTGGCTATTTCAGTCCTGCGCGGAGGATCGGACCTCAAAGCTTGAGAAGGTGGCCTAGGCCGTGAAGTTTCGGGAGGACGAGTAATTGCGACCGTAGGAGGTGCAGAGGTCCTGAGGGGAGGAGAGCGAGATCGGGATCGGCGAATATGTCCCCTATCTCTGTCAGACTTCTCCTGACCAGAGTGTCCCGTGTCATAATCCCTCTCGCCCTCTCTCCTGCGTGGCTCGTGATAACGGCGCTTACGCAAACTACCAAGCACGGAACCTTTCCCAGACATCGTACCTGAAAAGAAAACCACAAAGAATCAGTAACCGTTTGCGATGTGTTGTTTATGGTTAGGAAAATGTGTTGTGCCGTGAGGAGTGTGTGAATGTGTAACCCCCCGGACCAACCAGAAGTGTCAGTCGCATCGGCAAGCTCAGGCTCGCTAACATCGACAATATGTTGCGGTCCACCCGACCCAACATCGTTTTGCTCCGGCTCAATGTCAGGGATTGGAGGGTCAGCAGGCTCTTCGGGTTGGTCTCCAGCTTGTAGGGAGGCTGCTTCCGTAATCTTAACCCCTGGCGAAGGACGGTGCAAAACCACAGACTTCCGCCTCCCAGACTTAAGCTGTTTCGAAGCCACAGCTTTGCCTTTCCTCTTAGCATCGGACTTTGGGGTTGCATTAGCAGGTCCGACCAACGGTTCTTCGTCAGTGTGGGTTTTCTTGGAGTCGGGTTCCTCGATTATCACGACCCTGGGCTTCATCCGTTTGACCTTTTTCCTGGAGATGGTCTTTAATGCACCGTCGAGTCTTATGCTCTGCCTCCGACCGATCAGCCCAAGGACTCTGAGATTCCGATCTGTCAATAACAGTTCAATATTCCTTTCTTCGCTAGGAATCTCTTGGAGGACCCGAACTATTTCTTTATAGTAGCCACCCTCAGGCCGCTGGATGATAGCTGAAAGAAAAAGAGAAGAAGACGTAAGTTTAATTTCACTCCAAAAATTGCCCTGTAAATTACTTGGGAAAAAAGACGATACTCACGTCTGAATAACCATCTTCTGGCAAACCCCGGAGGACATCGGACATAGAACCACTCCGACTTAAAATAGCTTAGCCTAGTCCACGACCCCACGAAAACTTGGCAGTTCCTTACAGACTCCAAGAAGGTATAAGATGGGCTGTCAGTCCGACTCTTGAAGTTAAACAAGTATCTTATGTCGGTCATACGGGGAGGACGATGGAGGTACTCCATGAATACAATGAACAAGCTGTTGAGTGAGGCATATCCGTTTGGATGCAATTGAGACGGAGCGATGTCCAGATAAGCCAAGACTTCTCTTATATAGTCGTTGAATGGAGGAAGTGTGCCGGCTGCGCACGCATGCCGATTAAAAGCAGTATACCCCTCCGGGGGATTATGTGGCCTATCATCCGGTCCAGGCAGCAATACCTCATCCAAAGATAAACCATGCCTTAAGCATATCCTCCCCAACATGTCTTCGGAGATGTTGGATGAGACGGAATCAGGTGGACTATTAATGAAGGACGCGTTGGGCAACTCGTCCGGAGCTAGGCCAATAGCTTCGGTCTCGATGACCGGAATCTCAATTCTGGGAAGGATAGGGTTCTGAGTTTCTTGCTGCTGCGAACTTGACGGTTCCATCACTAGCTAACTCACGAGAAACCATCATTAGGTGACAAAAAGCCCGTGCATTCCCCAGTGTAAAGTGCATGAATGTGTTGTGTAGTGCGAGTGCTGTGCATGACTTGAGCAAATTCTGCAGAATTAAAGAAAATGTGCAAGCGACGGGATTCTGGAAGTCAGACAAACATGACCGTCATCGCTGACCGTCATGACTGCGCCATCCAGATGATAACGATCGATTCAAGATTAAAGAGTTCGTTGTACTTTTCTGTTAAAAGGCAGTTCCATCGACGAGCTTCGAAAGTCAGTCAAATATGCAATCCTGTAATCAAGTCCAATTATGCAAGGCAGAAGCTCGTCGGAATCGAATATAAGAACGTGCAAAAGTTTGCTAAGTTCGTCAAATTTCAGCATGGAATCGATCGTAGTTCAAGTTCAAATTCATTCGGAGGCGTGATGTCTTTTGTATCGATCCAGTTCGAATCGATACTTTCGTATCGATCAGGTCAACTCGATACCTTTCGTATCGATGTCAGTTCGTATCGACCGGAGGAGGAGATTTCGTATCGATCAGGTAGGCTTACTTCGCATCGGCCAAGGGTTAACGGCTGTGAGACAACCAAGTGCAATAACTTCGCATCGATCTGGGGCTATCGATATGGGACCAATGAGATCTCTTGGTCTTCGTATCGATCGAGAGAGGTAGATTTTCGCATCGATCACGCCGGCCAAGCGCTTACATCGATCATCTCAGTTCAACACAAGCCCCAACCACCTTAGATCGATGCGAACCTCTGCATCCCCTTTAACCCATCAATCGATGCGAAATCATGAAATCTGGATCGAGTCGAATCCTCCTGTCCCGGATCGACACGAACTAGTGGTGAAACAATCACTCCAGAACTCTTTCTTCTCCGATTGAAGCGAACATGGCCATGGCCATCCTCGACCAAGCTCTGGTCCAGATCTGGCCTTGGCACCACCAAAATCGATAATCGGCAAAGGCACGATGGATCTGAGATCTGAACTTCGTCGCTCAAATTTAGCCGTGATTGCTTATTTACCTGAATCGAATTGGAGTTTGGGGAAATAATAAGATGATGTTTGATCGATTCGAAGATTGGAGTAATTCTTCTCTCCTGCTTGTCTGTGAATCGATACGAGAAGGCAGAAGACAACAGTAAAAGTAAAAGGTAAAAAAGTGAGAAATGGCAAAGTCCCAGATATTTATATGGAGCCTAGGACGGAACCGAGTCGTTTCGACTCCCAGTCAATCTGACCGGTCGCAACCAGTCAAGCAGCGCATCGATGCGAGCATTCATATCGAACCCACTAACCTTTATCGGTTCGAAGCGCACAGGGAGGCCACGTGAATACGATGGGTAGGTGCACGCGCTTTCCTCACATCCATCAAGCTGTGCATTCATCGAGGCGAAATGTTCACCAGACACCATCGTTTCGAAACATCCAAATGTTGAGCCATCGATTCGAAACAGAGCAGACCTGTTAATACGAGCGTCAATTTCTTATCCATCAGTATCTATCGATGCGAACATCCATTTCGTATCCACCAGATATCATCAATTCGAACCAGAATTCACCGCGATTTGTGACCATCGATACGAATGATTGTTTTCGTATCCATCAAGTCAACCCACATCGATACGAAAGAGGGCTTTTCGACTTTGAGCATCGATTCATAAGAGGACCGATACGAGAAGAACGGCTAAGGGGTACGACTTTCAAAATTATCCAAAGAAGACATACAACTTTTCAAAGCACGTCATGTTTTCACAAGACGTACTTTGGGGGGCAAATGTTATCCCGCCTTTTGGCAAGGCCAGGACACCAAGAAGCCGACTAGAGGACAAGGATAGCACGCCATGGATATCACTGAATTTTGTATGAGCCCAGAGTGGGCTACAATTGATAGGACATGACAAGAGAGGCCATAGAGATCAGCACCTCAAGTTCCAAGTCAATCCGGACTCATACGCTCAAGTTATGATCGAGTCAAATTGGAGGGAAGAAGCCCAGATTTCGTATCCATCACTCTGGGCAATTTCGTATCCATCACCGAAGCCCCAGTTCGAATCCATCAAGCTTCGTACCGATCAGCTCCGGATCCATCGAGGTACCCAGGTTCGGCTCGACCTTCTTCGTATCCATCGAGCTCGTATCGATGGACTTCACACATACCAGCAATTGAAGGACTTCGTATCCTTCAGCCAACGTCTGCTTCGTATCCATCGTTCAGCGTCTACTTCGTATCCATCACTCGGTGCTCGCTTCGTATCCATCAGAGGACCTCACTTCGAATCCATGCCTAATGACTTGTTCGTACCCACGAGTCAACTGACCAGGGATGACGTGTCTTCCATCAAAGTAAAACGAGGCGAGATATGTGGAGTCGAAACAGTCAATGCGGCACAAAGACCGGATCGAAACGAAGCGCGCGCGCCACCTCACTTCAAGAGCACGTGCAGCCAGCGAGGCGAACGGATGGAGTCGAAATCATGGATACGAACCAGACAGCCTAAGAGGAATTCCAGTTCGTATCGACCATATCTCGTAATCCACTGATCCAAACACGATGAAATTTTAACTGAAGGTTGCACACATAACAAGGAACATCTCCACCAATTTTGAGCTCAATTGGAAGTAATCTTGATCGATACGAAATGATTTCGTATCGATCACAGATTGGCTTGAAACTCTCTGGAAGTGGTCGAATGGGTCCCCTCACGTGTCAGGCCAAGTCTCCCGGAGTTTGAGCAAAATCCAAGCCTCCTACGCCTATAAATAGAGCCCCAGAATCAACGGAAAAAGGATCTTTTTTCTCTGAAGCGTCCAGACTCTGCCGGATTGAGATTTGCATCATACTTTTGCTGTCAATTTCGAATTCTAAACTGTAATCCGCTGTTCATCGCTGTAAACGCTTGTAATCATTGAAAGAGAATCAATAAAATCATCAAAACTTCATAGTGGACGTAGGCTATACGCCGAACCACTCTAAACTGCTTGTCTGTGCACTTTACATCCCTATTTGTTGGAGTTTTTGTTAGATAATCTCTGTTTTACATTTATAATCTTCATTTTATCTCTTCAAACAACTCCCGAAGAGTGTTGTGCCCATTTTTGGTACAAACATTACTAAGGGTAGGAGCTCAATTTTTGATCACTTATGGTTGCTTAAATTTTCAACTTTTTTATTATAATAACTATTCACTTTCTAAACATTCAGATGCAGCTAAATGGTTCCAACTGGAGTACGCCATTTAGTATTGACTTGGATGGTGTGATTCGTGTTTCCATGAAAAATGACAATGGAAATGTCCAAATGTATGCAAGGGCTGTAGTACGCAGTGGACCGAAAGGCTCACATTATAAAGTTATAATACACCCAGCATCATCAGGGAGTCCTTACAGGGAGTCCTTACAGGTTTGTATATTATGCTTTTGTTTGGACGTATCTTTGTCTCAGTTTTATTTTTTAGAGACATGCAGGATTACACCATTTGATGTGGAAGAATTGTTGAAACAAGATGGACATTTAATTTAAAGACCTTCATAAGGTAACACCTACACCGATGTAAATGATTGACTGATTTAGTTCATTTTTATGTACCATATTAGGGTATAGATGTAGATGTATATATATATAAACATTATTTGGTTCTTGTTGTGTTCTGAAGTAGTGGATAAAACTTAGATTTCAGATTGTATTGATTACAACTTTACCCAGAATCCTAGCAAGCCAGTGCCACTGTCCTTAGCGTGCTTCTTTAAAGCATGATTGATCACAATAACAGGTTCATTAGTGGTTATGCTACTTTCAGTAACTTAGTCTTTGGCGATGCATCTTTTGTACTTATACATACTTGTATATATTGACTAACATATGTATGTTTGTGTTTCTTCTTCACAGGTGTTGTATGATGCTTTTGAGGTTGATACATGATGTCACACTCTTTCTCCTTTATATCGGTCATGCTTATCGACGGTCATTAAAATATTTTTAGTATGTATCGTTTTGGTATGCTACACTCAATTTGTGTACTTATGTTTAATTTTTATCACAAATATTTATGTTTAATTCTTCATGTATGAAATATTATGGATATATATGTATATTGTGATTTGGTTTATGACTCAATTTGTGTACTTATGTTAATGTGATGAATGTGGTTTTTTGAGTTATAATATATAAGTAGAATTGAAAATTGTAAGCTTTGAATGTTAAGGCAGCAAAAAATGTGCAATAAATTTTTTTTATAGCGTTCTAACTAAGCAATAAAAAGAAAAATTGTTCAGCTTTGTTATACTATAGCATCATGTTAGTGCTATACAAAATATTTTGCAAAGAGTAAATAGTTTTCATAGCAATAAGACGGTGCTATAATAGATAGTAATGAATTTTCTATAGCATTTCAATGTGTCATAAAAGGTTGACACGATGATTCCATAGCGCGTTCAAATGCTATAATAATATAGCATGTCGACATCTTTATAGCAACTAAAATGCGTCATAAAAAGTTCTATAGCACGTTTCATAATGCTATAGAAAAGCAGTTGCACCAATATGGCCTATTTTAGATGGCAAGAAAAATACGTTTTCCATTGCAAGTATGACACGCTATAGTATCTACCAGACTTTTTACAACATGTTGATCTATGGCGATTATAGAATCGCTATAGAAAGTTTTTATAGCGGTTTTTACACGCTATAAAAAGTCTTTTTTGTTGTAGTGTTTATAACATTCTATAACATCAGAATTCTTATTTATAGAAGTAATTCCATTTGAACTCTTTCATTACTTTAAGTTTTACTTGTATGATATTCCATTACATATTTCTATTAACATTTCAACTTTTAACATTTCAGTAAGTTATATATATATAAGTATATATATATATATATATATATATATGTCTGTATATATATATATATGTCTTTTAGAATGGAATTGAATGTTACACAAGTTTATTTTATTTATTTAGTAACACAAATGTTCAATAGTTATACTCTTTTATTTTTCATATCTTTTAATTTACACATCACAAATTTCCAATTTCCTTACAATTTCCTAAATCACTTAGCATTTAGTTTCTAATTACACATTTTAGAAGTTTCCAATTATTAAAATAGTTAAGATTTAATTCATTACAATAAATTGAAAACTACTAATTATCATAAAGTTTAAGAACTAACTCCGGGTTACATTTTCAAATCATTTAAAATTATATACACACACACACACACACATACTCATAACTTATATAAATCCAATCATATTTAGAAATTTAAAATTAAGATTTATTTTCAAAACAAGTGTGTGGTAAAATTACTACTACGGTCTTCCCACTTTGAAACTCGAAAATGAACATCGATGATGCGTGCACTCATCACCGAAATTATTTTCCAGCGACAGAGAGGGGAGTATAGAATTTATTTCCTTCAAAATCCTTTGTTAAAACCTTTCTTTCAAATCACATTGAAAACATTTCTATCCAAAAATACCTCCAAATAATACTAATATTATATTCCAAAATCTTTTGAAAACCAATTTCAAGAATCCCAGAACTTAAGTTCTCAAATTTCCTACTTATATTCATTTTATTTGTAAACCCAATTTTACAATTCAATAGTTATAAAATTTCACAACCTAACAAACAACATATTACATCTAACTATATCATTTATAAAAACTATTCTAATATATACAAAATATAATACTAGGTAAAATTATTTCATTTACCTATATTTCAAAACCAATATTGTGTCGGTCTGCCCTATTAAGTGTTTAGAAATCCCTGTCAATGCCATAACGTCCCATGTATCGACTAGAATTAACAAAATACTAAACAGAACAAATTAACACAATATAAAAACATTTTATAACACTAACAAGTACGCTCTCTCTCATATATATATATATATATATATATATATACACTCAGACAACTCTATCTAGGGTATTACTACCCTATATCTAATGAGTTAGACCCCACAAAGCAAAGGTTATTGCTAAACCTCACTCTGATACCAAATGTAACGACCCACCTTTTTGGACGGTTTAAATCCACAATATACCACACATGTCAGACTTTAACCATTCAAAAAGGAGGATTGTTATGGGGTAAATAAGAAAAAGGAAGAGAAAAGAAGGAAAAACAAAACATAGAATCTCATAGCGGAATGACAAAATATAATAATCAAATAAACAGTCCATGAATCTATTTTACAAATAACATTTGATTACACTTTTACAATACATATCATAGTTACATACCACAAAAATAAACAAAATGTAGCGGAACAACATGATGCAGCGGAATAAATAAAATAAATAAAAATAGTACACGATCTTCATCTTCATCCTCCATAGATAAATGGTCTTCGATACACTGAAAAGCTTAGGCTGACCTGAGCGAACTGAAAAGACAAAACACTCGAGTCAAAAGTAAAAGATCTTATGTAAGTTAAACCAACAGTAAATAAATATGAGTGTAACGACGTCAGAGATGTTTACGAGGTTTGACATCTCCTATTTAGTGTCTAACGTGAGTGTAATAACTTAAGAGATGTTCGGGATTTCCCTATCTTAAGGATCCGTTAAACTATCTACATACATAGTACAATACGCTATTATAATAGTGTCTATAGTAAAGTAAAGTATTAAAGTAGCGTTAAGGCGTTACCCATATCCCCCTTAACACATTTTATATATTCCCGTAGTCTATACAGTACCGTAATTCCTCCGTAAACTGGAGAGCTATCAAAGGGCACTCCATAGGCATGGTACAAACAAAACTCGTAGAAGGCGCGACAAGGCATGTGACAAGGCACGCGAGGCAATGTCAGGGTAGGATTCTATTGTTTGCACTCCCAGACTAGTGGTAATGCATAGCTGCTGCTACCGCCTACCGCGGAACACACTCCCATAATCAAAATCGATGGGTGGCTACAAAATCAATCACAAAGTCATAATATGGTATCGAAGAAATGTGCCCGATCGGAGGTGCGAACTCACTTGGCCCGGTATAGCTCCTGTTTTAGCCACATCAAGCAGACTCACGGGAGTCAGGGCTACGTAAATACCTCATACAGAATCGTTCGCCAAACCATCCTACTTCATTCTGGAATCTCCACCACATACACAGTTGTTAAAGTGGTTTTCGGTACTGGTAGAGAGTATGACAATATCCGATCCCGGTCTCTTTAACAACCAAATACTTATTTCACACCGGATGGTTCTTTTACATTTCAAAAGTCAATTCATAATTTATTTCAAAATATCATATTCGATTCGAACATATCACTTTCGAAATCATATTCACTTTCGAAATCATATCGATAAAATAGGTTAAATCTCATTTAATAAACATCATATTCAATCAAATATGTCATTTCACCAAAAAATATCATTTAAATCCCAACTTAGGTTATAACATCATTTAACCATATTCGCTTTTAAATCCAGGATTTAAATATAGCAGTCCAACC
The DNA here is from genome assembly GCA_030737815.1 of Allium fistulosum. Classification (NCBI taxonomy): domain Eukaryota; kingdom Viridiplantae; phylum Streptophyta; class Magnoliopsida; order Asparagales; family Amaryllidaceae; genus Allium; species Allium fistulosum. The sequence continues at coordinate 1,510,310 of JASFAW010000025.1, forward strand.
TTGCACCGTTTTATTTTTATTATTTTTTTTGAAAATAGTTTAGATAGTTTTAAAATAGTTTAAACAGTTTTAATAGTTTAAAATAGTTAAAATAGTTTAAAATACTTTAAAATAGTTTAAAAATAGATCAAAATAGTTTAGGTGGATTTAAGATAGTTTTAAATAGATTTAAAATAGATTAAATAGATTTGAAATAGATTTAAATAGATTAAATGGATTTAAAATAGATTAAATAGATTTAAATAAATTAAATAGATTTAAAATGGATTAAATAGATTTAAAATGGATTAAATGGGTTAATTAGTTAAAAATAGGTTAAAATAGGTTAAATTAGGTTAAATAGATTAAAATAAATTAAAATAGTTTAAATTGATTAAAAATGGTTTAAAATAGTTGAAAATAGATTTAAATTAGTTTAATAGTTTGAAAATCTTAAAATCAGGATTTTAAAATAATAAATCTTTAAACTGTTTATATTAAAATAATTAATTTGAAATTAATTTCAAAATTAAGCCATTTTTCCCATTTCAACACATCTAGACCATGTCCAGCTGTAACAACCCGCATATTTCACGATTATATATTTAAATGTTTTATTTAAATATAGCATCGTTTATCGGATTAAAGTACGAAATGTTACTTTTTGTAAACAGTTGAATTGGGACTCGAGACCACTTCCATTGAGTCCAAAATGGCGTTTACAACTTTTTTGAGTATAAACATCGATATGTTTGGACTTGAGTAGAATTTTACTATTTTTCTATTTTGGGCTTTGGGTTTGGGTTTCAGCCGACTAACCCAACATAATACCCTAACTCCTCTACTCTTCATCCATTCACACATTTTATTTCCTAACACTTTTAAGCTAAAGTAAAAATGGGGGAAAAGATTGGAAATTAAAATTCCTAAACCCTAGTTTTATTAGAAAATTCAAGTTCTTGCTCTAAAATCAAAGAGAAGCTTAGGTAAGCATCCTCTTCATCTTCTCCATCTCAATCTCTCTTCAATTTTCCAAAATTCATATAACCTAAGTTAGGAAAAACTTCACCTTTGATAATAGATTGAAGATTCTAGAGGTGCATTGAAGAGGAATTGGTCTTGCCTTGTTTTAGAACTTCTCATTCGTTTTTTTTGGTTTAAAGGTGAGTTCTTTAACTCACATCTACGTCTATAACTTTCATTGTTGTTAGGTATGAATTCCTAACATTTATTCATGTTCATTTGCTTTTGATTTGAATTGATTTGGTGAATTTTCCAATTTTTTGTTTTTGAAGTCCAATTTTATGAAAATCCTACTATGGATGTTTGACTTGATATTTGGGGTGTATCGAAGATCCTATAAGGTCGGGTTATCGATTGGCATAAATCCCTAGTCTTCGTTGCTTGTCCGATCGCTCCCGAATCATTTTGGCCATCATGGCCTAGGCAAACTGTTGCCAGACTAGGTGACCGGACGTCTGGTTGTTCAAGACCAGACGTCTGGTTATGGACCCTGGAGAAAAAAATATAAGAACGTAGAAAAAAATGCAGAAACTTGGACCAGACGTCTGGTCCACACCAACCAGACGTTTGGGAAGTCTATTAGAGTCAGGGAAAGTCTACCAAACGTTTGGATGGTTTCTGAAAATTTCCAGAACCCAAATCCAAACGTCTGGATTAAACCCCAGTCGTTTGGAACTGTTCATTCTGCGTATTTTGGTAGTTTTTTTAGTGGATTTCCAATTTTAATCGATTTTTGTTGATCCGGTTAGTGGTAATCACTTATTATCGACTTTGATGACTTATTTCTTTTGATTTTTGGGAATATCCATTTGATGGGTTTGGTATCGATTTCTATGGTTTAGATTCACGTCTTCGTATGTGAATTTTTGGTGATTGATTGTTTCTACAATCATTTCTATGATTTGTCACTTTAAAATACAAAAGTTTTATACTAGTAGTAAATACTCAAACTCTTTCATTAAAATGATTTCAATGATATTTTTAATATAAAGCTCGCTTTTAAAACCGTTTTTCAATCTATTAGTATACACAAACCTTTACCTCATTCGTATGAGAAATCTAATTAAACGGCTTAGCAAAACAAGTGGTATGAAACGCTTGCATTTACTTCGTCGGTTAATTCTTGGACTTGTTTGATTGAAATCTTGTGAAATTTTCGAGTGGAAATCTACAATCTGTTCGTAAATATTTAAGTTAAGCTAGTGGTTATGTGACATGAAGCCTAACTCATTTATTTGCTAGCTTAGTGTAATTTACACTTATTTTCGAGTGGAAGTCTATAATTTGTTCGTAAATATTTAAGTTAAGCTAGTGGTTATGGGACATGAAGCCTAACTCATTTATTTACTAGCTTAGTGTAATTTACACTTGTCGATCATTGATGATCATTTTGTGATTTAGGCTAGCGATGTCTCTTTGTTTAATTGTTTGTGTGGGGGATTAAACTCCGTTTGTGGAGCTTCAGCTCAAATTGGTGGGGTAGTGACCCATGGTCTTCGGGCCGTTTGTGGAGCTTCGACTCAAATTGGTGGGGTAGCGACCCATGGTCTTCGGGCCGTTTGTGGAGCTTCGACTCAAATTGGTGGGGTAGCGACCCATGGTCTTCGGGCCGTTTGTGGAGTTTCGACTCAAATTAGTGGGGTAGCGACCCATGGTCTTCGGGCCGTTTGTGGAGTTTCAGCTCAAACTTGATGGTTAGCGACCATGGAATAGCGTTTCGTTTATGACACACGTGTTGGTGAGTTTTCATGCTCCCGTTTGTGATAGGCCTTCCCCTTTTTTATGACTTCTGGATTTCTAATTGATGATTTCTAGAATTTGTGTTTCACCGATTTTTGCGATTGGAATTGATATGTTTTGTTAATATTTGTGTTTTGGTGAATAATTTAAAGAATATGACATTCTTTTTAGTGTTTGAGAATATTTGAGATATTGTATGATTTTTGTTGTTACCTGATGTATACTTGTCACAGTATGGCATTATTGTTATCGTACGTTTTTGTCATATCTCTTATCCTATCTCATTTTATATGATATTTATAGCTAGACTGATCCGTTTATTATTTTCTTCTTAAATAATACTTGGATCAGACCAAGGTATTTCAGGTGCTTCTGCTTGACTTCTTATCAGGGTCCATCATCTGATTTTTGGCTAACTACTTTAGATTAGTAGTTTTTGCTTTTATACAGTCGAGATAGAGATTCCTTGATGTATATATATTCTTTTGCTAGCACTTGTACCTATTTTTTTGTTATGTAGTGGATCTTGTATGACCACTATTTTGATGTACACTTTTATGTGTTATATTCATATCTATTTCCGCCTTTGTGATATGAATATCTGTGACTGATTTGTGTTATGCTTATTTCAATATTTGTTTTCGAAGCCCACATAGCCACTGTACATGTAGTAGCTTTGAGTTTGTACTTGATATGTCGGATTTCCTCTTTAAAAGAAATTGTCATACTATCTGACATATCGGTACTCGCACAAAGCAATTACATAGATGGTCGCTCCTCAATAGCCTTATTCTTCGTGCTAGTTGACGGCATTACCCAGTAGTGTCCTTGGCTAGTGTGAGTATAGAGGTGGGGCGTCACACCAGCTTTCAAATCAACTAACTAAAATTGGTCTTTCAATTTAGATTATCATTTAACCCATTTAATCAAAATCGATTTCAAATTCATGTTGGAATTATCAATTTAAACCACTTCAAATTAAATAGATTTCAAAGTTATATTCAAAACATTTTCAATAACTAAATTTTGATTAATTTCATTTATGCTTCAAATTTCAACTTTGAAATTTCCATTTTAATATTTTAAACAATTCATTAAATCAATTATAATTTCAACATTTAAAGCTTGGATTTCGAAAATAATTTAGTTTATACAAATCAAATTTTATTTCAAAATATCATTTAACTGAATTCAAATTTCAAGGATTTAAAATCATTTAATTTAACCAATCCGGTGTCCGTATAAAATTTTCTACCCTATGGTCAAGTGATATAGATATTTATTATTTCAATCCGCAAATATTTTTACATTTACGGGTATATATCGTTTCAACCCGCAATCCCAAATTTAATTTCAAATCCATGAAATCGCTCGAGTCTATCATTTCAACCCATAACGATTTCTCCCTAATCTATCAGATCGTTCGGGTATGTATCATTTCAACCCATAGGGAACTTTGTAGTGTTATAACAATGTGAAAATATAACATCGAGTAATCCAATATCAACAATCAAACATCCATCACAATCATCATCCAAATCTAGCAATAAATAATAACAATTTACTGATTATCAATAACAAGTATTAACTAGAAATTTTAAAATTCAATATTAAATTTAATGGCGATTAAATTCAATAAAGTCATATTTAACTGGAATGACAATTTAAATATGCCAAACATCAACCAATCAATTTCTAATCACATTATAAATTTAATTTAACTAACATATGATAATTTAGTAGTTGTGAGTGGGTTAAAACACTCACCTTTGATTTCAAATTGATTTGAAATCCAAAATAAGGCCCAAAATTCAACAGTCACAGAATTTATCCAAAATAGTGCCAAAATGTCTGAAATTTCAATACGATCGTAGCGGAGTAAACCGCGCATGAATCCGACCTCGTACGTAAAAGATATTGAGATTAGAACATTATACGATTTAAATTAAAATGAATAATATAATAATAAATGAAGTACACGTCACCATCACTATCTCGTTCATGAGAATGACCCAAACAGACGCGGTCAATCACGTTGCTCTACACACGCTACCCCACTTTGACCAGCCTTCTGCGCCACCACCGGCCTCCTGCTCCAACTACAATTACTCTGGCCACCCCCTCATCGAACGCCGCCACACTTGCCCAAGTCCCCCCTCCCTAACGCCGCCGTCTCACTCCTGAGGCCAAGCACAAAGAAACCCATATCTTGATTTCACCAATCAACGACGAAATCGAAAGTCCCTAAATAGGCAACCCCAATTTCGCATTTCCAATTTTTACCGCAATTTGACGGTGACTGAAGCACTGTTACGACAAACAAACACCAGATGCTTGCTCCATTCGTCGAGAGCTTTCCAACAATATATAATTTGACATCGTTTGATGAGTTTAAATTTTGAAATTGGTTTTGATTTGTATTTGGATAAGGGGATTAGGTTTTCAGCCATTGAGAAGAGACAAACGACAGAAATTTCAGTACATACACTAAAAAGAAATAAAAAGGCTGCTAGGGTTTAGAAGAATAAGCTATTTATATGAACAAAGCCCGATAAAAAAAATGAACACGTATCTAATTGGTACGAACTACAATAGCGACCCGAAAAGCCCGTTTCGCTTCTGAAACGAAAATGGGTCATCCCATACATCAAAATAGATGTTTTCGATATTTTTTAACTCAATGAAACAGGTTTCAAGTCCCAATTCCATTGTATGAAGAAGTTAGCTTTTAAAATCAGCTTATTTCAAATTGATTTCAATAAATCGATTTCTGAGCGTTTCGAGCCCGCACGATCAAATGACAAGTCCGCGCTACGAAACTTGAAATCCTACAATAATTCACCATTACGGATCCGATGAAACTGGTTTCGTCGAAATCCGAGAGAGTGGCCAAAATGGCTATTTTCACGTTAATTAAATAAATTATTATTAAATTGACTAAATCCCTTTTTAATTTCAAATTTAATAACTAACAATATTTATCGTTTTTGATTACCTAGACACTTATAATCATTTAAAACAAATTTCCATGTCCAATTCAATGTTGAATATTACACCAATTACAACGTTCAGTTTCAACTGTAATAAAATCAAATTAATTAAAATTAAAAAACCCAAATAAATTAATTTAATTTGATTTATATCTTATTATTTCATCAATCATTACTTTATGGACATAGTTAACATTGGTTTACCGTTTATTACATAGTACTCTACAATTATCATCTTAATTCATATTTACTACAATATTTAATTACATTTATTGCAATTTATTCCCAATTGATTGTCAATAAATTAAATAGTGAATTATAATTAAACCATTGTTATAACTTACTAATTCAAACACATTTATATGTTTATTGTTAACAAACAAACCTAATAAATTTTCATACTGATTCATTATTCTCTATTAACCAGTTTCAATTAATCACATATAATTTCACCATTTAATACAACATTTGGTTTATTTCTTTATTTTCAATTTATAACCAATTTTATATTTACAATCATTTCAATTAATTGAAATTGCCTTAGAGTAGTTATTAATTACCTTACATTAACATTGTTACATTTCATTCCAATTATTATTTTAATTAATAAATCACAAATTTTTATTTCTTACAATATTAAATTACCAAATCTTATTAAATTCAATATTTTTAATTATTGAAAATTTTGGTTCATTACACTTGTAGTATTCTTTAATTTATTCATCCAGAATATGATCAGGATCATCATCAAAGGCCATAAAGTCGAAGTGTCTACTATTTCGCTTTCGTATGAAGTTGTGAATAGTCAATGTAGCAATAAGCATTTTTACCTAAATTGATAATATACAAGTAGACATATTATTTAAGAACACAAAATTTCTCTTCCATATTCCAAATGTTCATTCAATTACCATACATAAATTTGAATGATAGAAACCGAAATCTCGTTAATTCAATATTGGTTAATTTTGAGTTTCACGAATTCAGGAATATAATATCTTACATTTCAGTAAGGAGTATATAACCTTCTATCAATAGATATCCCAAGTCCAATAAATAGTATTTCCCTTATAGAGGATGTGGAAAGTTTGAGTCCTTATCGTTTATTACCGCATTAAAAATTCTAATGTCGTGCGTTGTTCCTTCCCACCTTGACATTAGATATGTACATGTCATATCAAATGAGCAGACTGCCATAACATGTTATGTGTTGCGTAGCATTTTTGACTAATAAAAGGTTAAGTGCTAGCACTGGGCAAGTATGCATTTATGTATGTTCCATCTTACGCTCCGATACAATTTTTAAAAAATAGATAAAATCATTTTAAATTTCTTAATTTTTTTGAGACAATATTGAAATGTCGGTCATCCATTTTAATTATATCTTTAGGTGTTAACATCAAAGCTTTTAAAACAACATGAAAACAAACACATATAGTGCTACTTGATCTTTAAAACCTTTCTACGACCTAATGTCTTAGAAGAGCCAGAGATATGATGTATAGAAATATTGCTACCATTTCTTTTATGAAGATTTCATTTGCAGCTGTTAGACCGTAAAATTCCAAGCGGTCACACAATGCTATGAAGAAAAGACTTTTCGTATAAAAATTCCATTGACAATGTTCTTGTTGTCTTAAAAAAAAATATTAGCAACAGATTGCATTCTAGTATAAATTGAAGTATTCATTGGAGTATTTTTACAATTTAGTCCATCGAAATATTTTTGTGTGACCAACAACTTAATCAAATCTTCATTGTCAAAATTAGAGTTAGACATCATGTTTGCAAAAATGATATTTATTATGTGAAGGAAAAGAAGATGATGATGAAGTGGTGTGAATGTGAAGGAGGAAGGGGAGGTAGTTATAGTGAGTGATTAGCCCTTGTCATCTGATGCGTCAAACGCTTCAAACTCTAATGAATCTTCTCCTATGCCAATTGAATTGTACTAGGGAGTATTTAGCCTAGTCCAGACGTCAGATGTGTTGGACACGTCCGATGTGTGATGTCCGAACTCTCTTAAAGATTACTGCGAATGCACCCATAGCGCTAAACTTTATCTAAGAGGAAGGGCAAGGAAGTAAAGGAAATGGTTCCCGAATGGACAAATAAAATGGAATAACTTTACTGCATGGTCTATATTTTCTTCTTGTTCACACTTAAAACTTACTAAACACATCAACGCTTTATTAAGCACAACAATAAATCTAGTCAAAATTCAAGGCTAATTCCATTAATGTAGGGATAGGATAATAATGAAATATCAATTCCATCACATCACATGATATGCTAGGGGAAGATTCTTATTTGCAAAAGATTGGCTAACGCCATGCATATGACACAAAATGACTTCATCAACTTTTAAGGTAATATAACATTACTTCACTTCTAGAATAAAAAATTTAACATCTAAGATTGGTTATATTATTGGAATTAACACATACATTATCTTCTTCATGCAAGGATTAAGAAGAATAGCACTATATTTCACTTATAACATAGCTAATTTACCATGCTATAGTTCTAAGTCATTAACTGTAATTTATGCCATGGTGCATAAGGTAATATGGGTGTTATTTCACCGAAGAAGAAAAGGTAAGCTAATATTATTGATCTTCGGTATGAAAGCTCATCTTTGATTATAGTCAAATCATGGTGTGTTGTCCCTTGAAGGACTATAGTTGGGTAGAGTGGAAGTATTGGAAGTGAAACACTATTCAAGAGATGATTCGTCTCCTCTGTTATATGAGTTTAGTATCACGGCCAACCGAAGTCAACTAAAAGTCAAAATCTCTTACCAGAGTAGTCTAGTTAACAATAATTGTTATTGATAAACAAAGTACTTTGGTTTTGAACTATAGAGTTGAATATGGACAATATTGAAATTTTGACCATTACCAAATTCCATTAGTCCAAAGTGATATAGTTTTAATGAAGAAAACTGGTGTAAATAATTATCACTACTAGCTAAGGCTTAATATAATAAAATTGTATTTTACTAAAACAAGTAAGCGATAAATTTGGTTATAATGTCTCACCACCTACTAAGTGAAGTGTGAATGTTAGTATTCGAATTGTTCGATATTAATAGCTGACCAAATTTACACCTATGAGACACAATCATAACGATGAATACTCCTATTACCACCCAATTTAATCAATATATAATCATTATAAATTAATTAATATTTATGAAATATTAATTATTAATTTTTACCTAATACATGTTTATCAATATTAAGTAGTGTGTATATAATAGCTATAAATACACTTATCGATATACGATATCCATGCGCATTTAAATTGGATTTAAGTGTATTAAATATTGACTAGGCTTGAAGTGATTTGAGGGCAATATAGGTGTTGACTATTTTCGACCATAAAGAGGCAAAGAGGGTCTGCCAAATGATTGCTAAGGGAGCTTGGATTTTGAATAAAAGAGGAGAATTGGTAAGAGAAAAATAAGGGTTTTGATCCTTATTTTACTCCTTGGTTTCACCTTATTTAAATGAATCTAACTCTCACTTTTTTATCTCCCTTATTGGCTTCCCTCTCCATGATATTGCTGGTCAAAAATATCCAACTCCACTTCTAGTCATAATTGCATTTCAAACTCAAAATCTTGTAAAATACATTTATCGGTGGTAGCTGCATTCGAGAAGGTAGTTTCTTCTGGATACATAATTCGATTCAAGGTGTTATCTTTGTTTCAACATGCAAACTTTAGGCTTTGGTCAAATGTACTCTTCCAGTTTACTATTATATAAAAATATTTATATTATCATTGTTTCATATATTGCTTTGTTAGAAATATCACGAATTGGTATGCCGATAGATTGTCACATGTTGATAGTTGTATATATATACAATTTTAATATATATTTAATTTTTTTTATGCATATTAGCTTGCATATGCTCTTGATTTCAAAATATATTTTTTATTTTCGAAATTTAAAATAATAGTATATTAATTTATTTTAAATATTAAATCTAATTTAAAAGTTTAACATAAAATAATATATGTTTAAAATTTCATAACATTTATTTTGTTAGAAATCCTTTGGGAAATAATAAAAAAAGTTAATTTTTTTCTGGATATTTATTATATATATAATATTTAATTCAAAGTTGATTATATAAATGAAATGTATGTATATATGTAACTATAAATAATATAAAATTCTATAAAAAAATTATATAATATAAAATATACGTTATGGATTCAAAAAATTAATTTAAAAAAAATTATAATTAATTCCGTACGGTTTTAATTAATCATAAGTATAAACTAATAAATTATTTAAAAATCACAAATTAAATTAGAAAAATTATTTTTATTCTCTGGTAAAAATAAGCAGCAGAATAAATATTTAATTATAATTTTATTATATATATATATATATATTACTATAACTAGTTTTATGTTTTCATGCAATATGTATTTAAATTGATTTAAAATAATATTAAAATAATTCTAGTTTGAATTTCATATTATAAATATTATAATTTATTTAAAAACTAATATTTAACATAATTTTATAATATAATTATATTTGTATTATATGTGCATACATATATGTATTTTAATAAATGCTTTACGTAAATAGTTTAAACCAATATTTTATATTTTATATAACTATATTTTCACACACACACACACAGATATATATATATATATAAATATAAATTTAAACAATTTTATGCACATATATACATTTAGACAATCTTTTTATATGCACGTGGGGCTAACATGTTCGTTGTGGTGTAAACCCCAACATCTACACCCAAGCATGTCAAACCATGTATACATAATCCTATTGCAGATGCATGCACAAACATATGTTTATATGATACATGTATATAAAATATAATATAATTATATAAAATTGAACTTTGTTTATAAATTTAAATAACGTATTGATTTTACCTAAAATATATTTCGAAAATTTCTTAATGAATTTAGCTACATAAACCCAAGAAAGACCTAACAATGAATTTTTTTAAAATTTACCTATTTACTCCGCTAGTGAAGTCGAAAGACTTCTATGTTTCTTCTTAGGGTTCTAAGAAACATAAAAAGCTAGTGGGAACCTTATTAGAAAAATAAAATGGTAACATTTAACCTTTCTAATATTATAAGAACATCTGCTGTGTAAATTTATAATAAGCTACATTATTGTGCAATTAATAAAATTGATATAATATTTATCAATTAAAATATACAAATAAACTGAATTAATATTGATAAACGAAATTATAAAATATTCTCGCTAATAAACATTATTTTTGTATGTTACATGTTTTAATGACCATGCAAGTGCCTAATTTTACAACTACTAGATACATTCATAAGTCGGTCGCCTATGAGTTTACTTGCCCGGGATTGTGTATTTTCTTCAGTGAGTTTCAACTTTAAAAGCAATACAGGAATATGGATGTTATATGGAGAACGATCATAATTCGTGATGTACAAACCCTCAATAAAATTAGTTCATTGAAACAAACAAGTAAAATGTAGTGTGGGATCGTGTATTCAATATCATTAATTACAATAATGATCTTGTTTTGTTAAGTGTAACAATGGACCAAAGTAGCCAAAGATGGACCAAATGTACTTTGGTAAAGAGTTCGTTATAATGATATAGTAAGGATTTCCTTTAAATGGTTTGAATTTTTAAAAAGGAAATCGAATATATAAGAGTGGATGTAACCTAAGGCGCAGTTGGAATGTAAAGAGTGAATGATCATTTCTGCTTCATAAGGAAATTTGGATATAAGAGTTATAAAATAATAATAGATACTTAACATTGGAATGAAAATATGATTTCTATTCCAAAAGTATTTTCACATAAAAATAATTTTCTATGGTATTTATTTCTTTGAATTTAAGGTACTTAATTTGAAAATTATCGACCGTAAAATAGTTACAGCAAATGCAATAAATAGCGTACATTAAATGGTTGAATAAAGCTTCGTATTTAATATGCTACCACAATAATGGCGGAAATAGTAAGAACATGCCATGTAGAACTTATTTGTCGCACCAAGTTATGAAAATTATTTTCATAAAATGTACCAAACATTATTTATGAAATAATAGCTATCTTTTAAGTTAATTGAAAAAATTATATAGTTTTATTTCAGTATGAATATTATGAATATTCGCTATAAAATAAATTATAATAGCAGTATTTTTATAGCATAGGAAAATACTATAGTATATGAATTTATTTACAATTATTTTGGATTTATAGACTAAGCCACAGTTTGTAGAAAGTAATTCTTTGACATATGATTATGAATCATATGGTACTAGTGACTTATGTCTCGAACAATAAAGGGCAAAGCACTCATTGAGTAAAAGTGACATAAGAGTTGATGAACTCTACAGGATAATGCATATAGATGTATACAATCAAAAGTCTATTAATTCCAAATTAGTTGTGACGATCCGCCCATTCGACCCTTGAAAATCGACATAAATACGCTCATTGTATAAAATGCCGAACGGTCGAGTGTCGGAAAGACAAATTGTTGAGGGAAAAAATGTAGGTAGAAGAAAGGAGAAAGTAAACAAAAACAGAATCTCACAGCAGACCGAATAACATATAATATAAATAGTTTTTTACACAAATCAAAACTGTAATATACATATCTCACATCAGAGTACACAAATCAATAGTTACCAGCCTGGACAGTTATAACAACTTGCCCTCACAATTGCTGGTAACTTCAACAAGACACTGCAGCGGAATAAAATCAAATACGAGTGATACGTCTCGGTCTCCAGCTCGTCTCCTAAGCTCCATAGCATACTACGCTGAACCTGTAATATTCGCTCTGACCCGAGCATTATAATAAAATAACACCCAAGTCAGTCTGGAAAACCAGCGTGAGAAAACACACTCAATTTGAATTATTAACTTGTCAAAATCCCTTTGAAAATCAAAGGTATCTCATAAGACCACGCCACACATAAACACGACGGATTTTTACCTTACGATAACCTAAACATTTCATATCAAAATCAACTGTTATTATAATAGTGTCTAAGTACAAATACTTATTCAAATAGCTGAAATGCTTGCATCTCACGTTTCAGCATAGTTGGGCATAATCGACACCGTACTGCGCTTATTGGAGAATGGATTCCACATGAATGACTAGACACTGGGGTATCGCCTTTCACGGTACACATCTAGAATAGCGTACCGAGGACCACGCCAGGATCCCCTGCTACACAAGACCGGACTATCCCTAACATGGATAGACCGAATATGCTATCACCCCGGGTGTTCCCACCCTTTTCCGAGCTCCTTCCATAAATCGTAGTAAATATCCGAGGGTATCTATAAAGGTGATAAACATACCCTACTTGGGTGCTACCCACTTAGCCTTGTTGCATCTCCCCTGCATTTCAGTCATTCCCGGTTGATGAGGCTAGAGGCTACGATTACCTTTTAAAGGATTTTCACTTAGAATGCTCATTGTCCTCCAATGACAATATTCTAATAGCATTCATCCATACAAGTCCGTTCCGGGTCCGAACAAAAAAGAAGGCACTATTCCTACTACATCCATTTTGGAATCACCCTCAGGATTATTAGCGATTAGCCCTTGCACTTCTCTACTCCATCTTCAACTCCATGCTCTTGTCTTCATTTCAAAAACGTACTCGTTGGATCGAATTGGTTTTCGGATAACTTACCCGATCTCGGTCTCTTCGAAACAACGTTCGCTCTTTCCAGTAAACTCAACCCCAGTTATTGATCACCTCCTAACCGTTAGTGGACGGATTTCCTTAACATAACTCCAGAAGAACGAAACAAGTTTATACGTACAGTATAGCACAACGATAGCTGTACCATATAATCCCCGTGCTTCTTCTAGATATTTCCAAAGTTATATTTAGGTCCAGATTTGATAGTCGGTTATTTAACTATCAATAACAATCATTCAACCAAATATTTTCATTTCCACTGAAAAACACCAAGTCTTATTTTATTTAAAATTTTAAATAAGTTAAATCTCTTAAATCCAAAAGTATGTGCTTATCTTATCGAATTCAGTATACTCCCAATTTATTCTTTTCAAAAATATTTGAAAACCCTTTTAAAATAATATGGAAAATACCATTACGGCATAAAACCTTGGATTCACAGCTCAATGGTTACGTCTCTATCCCAGAGAAATCCAAGACTTAACTGTAGGCACTCACTGCCTCCGATTACGCCATGCGAGTATACCATTTACTTCCCAAAAACTTTGTTTAATGATTGTCTCAAAATAACGCTTATAAGTTTCTAAAATAATTTTCCAAGTTCACTCTAGTCAAATAAATTTAAATAAAAGTTATAGTACAATGCCATATTAATATTTAATAATTTATCTTTTAAAACGACAATGCTATCTCTTAAATAATAATATATAAATCTTTAACAATAATTATAAGGTAGTTTAATAATTAAATATGCTTTAAACAATTTTAAATAATTAAACGACTAATTTCTAGAATACTTTTAACAATTTTAAAGCTACTTAGCTAATAGTTAAAAATCCCCTTTTTAAAAGCAAGACCCAATTTCTCGATTTCAATTTCACTTCGTAAATTTGGAAACCTTACTTGAAATCCAGTATAACCAATTTTATACTTATTTCCGAATTCACTTTTATTCTTCCGATTTATTCAAAATCTCGATTTTAAAACCTCCTTTATTTTTAAACAAGTGCCACTTAAGAATTTATTATTTAAAAACCCTTCTATATACTTTATTCCAAAATCTCTATTTCCAATAACCAGAATTTGTTAAGTACAAATTCTAAAACCATTTATTTTATCCAACTAATTTATCCAAAACTCTATATAAATATTTTACTTCAAATTTTCTATTTAAAATTCTTTACCAATTCAAAACCATATTTTATTGGTATTTAAAAATACCAAAATCCAGGTTAAAACTGTTATAGCATTCAATCAATTTAAATCACACAATAACCTGTCACAGATTATCCCAACAAAACATACATTACCATATATGAAATTAAATTCAACATTTTTTAGGAATCCAGTTGGATCCCTCCAACCTGTTTCCCTGCATCCACAAATGTTAATACAACATAAAAAAAATACCAATTCTGCTTCGAGGCGGAATATCGCGGTATATATGGTCATCCGCTATTATGCGGAGCTCATAGAGCCTCATTCGCTATATATATGCGGGAATATCAATCACTCCAATATATATATACAACTAGATATAATATCACATTCAATTGATAAAAAATGTATCAATTCAACCAATCAAACATCAACTAATTTTAACTATTTAAATTTAAAGCCAGCAATCCAAAATTGAGTGAGATTAACTCACCTTGAATTTCCAATTCGTCAACCGTTCAAATTTTAAATGAAATCGAACACGTTCAATTTAACCTAAAATTTTAACTCGCCCCAAACGACTCCATATCTATTCCACAGTGTAATACTCGTCGTCACGATCCCATCACCGCTTGTTTCGTCCGATTTCGACCTCGTATGACAAAGATATGGATTTTTAAAGGTTGGAATATAATTTATATAAATAAATTTACAAATTTACTTTTTATGTTTAACACCTTCAGATTTGGCCGTTGGATTTCTTGAGGAAATCAAGGCCGCACATCGTCATCTTCTTCCTAGTCGTATATACGAAATGCACGGACCCATCACCCCGTTCAACAAGCCAACGCCGTTTCCCCCTTCCATCGTCGATGAGATGATCAGCCAACGACAATTGGAGCGCCATAGTCCCACGCACTAGCGGCCCAAACCACGTTGAGCTCAGCTTCCCGCTTCTCTCGAAAATCGCGCTCGATTGCCCGACCTTCATGGTCGAAATCCTAGCGATCCACGACGTTATATATGATCACAACCATCAAATATAAAGTACTCGATGAGCTCTATGATATCCTAGTTGGGGTCTCGGCCTGAAAATGCTTGGATGAGGGGGATTTGGGGAGAAAAGGCCATGAGATATCGGCCACTGAAAATAACAAAGGCGGCTTCGTTTACAAAGGGCTAGGGTTTACTGTTGCTAGGGTATATATATACGTATATGCCTATTATTTTAATATTATTTTTCATAATTAACGTGCTTTTCCGAACGAACTCTAAACGAAGCATGCCGCCTGGCGTTTCTAATGCTTGACCCCTATTCCGAACACAATGGAACATGTTTCAGGGCCTAATTCGATTGTATGTGGAAGATAGTTTTTTGAATCGAATTAAAATATTAAATTTTCGATAACTTATTTCAACGCGTTTCTATCCCGAACGCTCAAACGATAACTCCAAACGCTACGAAATTTGAAATTCAATAATAACAAACTATTACGGATCCAATGGAACTAGTTTCGTCAAATTTTGAGACTGTGCCCTGGAAGGCTATTTTAAAGCATCGATTAAATGGAGCGATTTTCAAAATCGATGGAATTACTTGAAATTTAAACTTTAAACACTTACCAACTCATTTATAATTCAAATAGAATTTATATTCATAGTAGAAATCATTATGATTCATATTAAATCGGAATTCAATTATTTACACTGTTACCATATATTAAATTCCACTGTTAAATTAATATATAAAATTCCAACTTTTAACTTATCGACTTTTAATTCCATTTCAAAAGTCCACTATCATCACTCTAATTCAAACAGAGTATAAAACCAACTTATAAACCATTTCCATTTCCATTTGACTCCAGACTACCATATTATCCCAATTTTCAATTATTAAATTACTATTCATCAAATCCAATTAATTGCCATATTTGAAATGTTAAACTATTTCACTGATTCTTCCATATTCAAAATTAATTAATAATTCAAGTTCAACATTTAAAAATAAATTAAATGTTCAAAATTAAACGATCAAAATTCCGGGTCGTTACATTCCTCCCCCCTTATAAGAATTTCGTACCCGAAATTACTAAGGTAGGAAAAATGCTTCCAAACCCATTAACTTATCCAACCCACTTAATTAAAATCCTACATTCACTTCTCTAAACCCTTTTTTTTATCCCAAAACAATTAGCTTTCATTTCTAACTCAAACCCTTCATTTCTATTAAGACTCAAAAATCAACTTTTTTGGTTAACAAAAATTTTCAAAATTCTTCTAACACCCTAAATTTTCCAAATTTTTTTACAGAGTCTCCTTTGTACGGAGAGCCTTTTACAATATCACAAATATGATAAAAATATATATATCGTCCCACACGGTTGGAAAACAAAATATATATCAATATATTATCATATCTTTATTTTATTGCATAGGCGTACCTCATATTAGCGTTATTAAGCAAGCAACTTATTTATATCCATTTACGTAACCCAAATTCTATCCAATAGCTCCCTGTACCTGTACTTACTCAAAATAAGCACATAAGTTTTCATAAACATGAAATTTTATAACATTTCATTCCTTTAACTAGCTAAACACATAACCTTCCTAACCCGAACATGCCAAACATAAATTACCAGCAATTTTAAGGTTCTAACACTAATTTAATTCTTTTTCATGGATCCATATATCATTTCATTCAATTCGAAATTATTTACAACCAAATTTATTGCATTCAATTCATATTTACAACAACCAAACTCATATTCATTCCAAATTTGGTTTGTATGTGCTTTACTTACATAATTTCACTTTTATTCAATTTCAAATCGATTCACAACCAATTTATTTGCATTCCATTTATATTCACTTCCATTATATGCAAATTCATTTTATTTAGCTTTCATACGCAAACATGTCATTGTTTTTGAATGCATATGCAATTTACATGGTTCAAACACTCAATTATACACTTCCAAAATGATTTCCATACCTTTTATTCAATTTTAACTTGATTCACAATCCATTCAATTTCATTCTATTCACATTCACCCTTATTATATTCATACCCATCTTATTAAGCTTCAATTGATCCATTTAAATTAATTTTAATCAATTCATCTATTTTCCATTGGTTCCCATTCGTATTATTCACCAAACTTTGTTCGCTACATGTTGTATTAAACAACATTCCAATCCATGTTAATTTTATTTATGAATCCATTTCATAAATAACCACTTAAGTTAAGTTTCCATGGCAATCAAATTATAATTCCTTTTAAATTGATCTCATTCACTTTATTTGCTTTCATTTATTTATTATATCCAATTTATATTATCGCTTTGGAATCATTTCATATAGATCAACTCTTGAACAATTTATTATATTATAACATGGTTCCTGCACTTGTATTTCTATTAACCTTACTTCCATCTTATATTACATCTTTTCCATTCACTTTCATTAAATTCACACAGGTCAATTCACTTCATTTTATAGTACGGTATTTCACTTCATGCTAATTTCGTTATAAACCATTTCACAAAATTATTTCCAAGGTTTATTATGAACACTCTATATCGTTACTTAAGTTCATATTTAACTTTAAAACTTAAGTTCACACTCAACTTACCCAATCCATATTCCAAAATCATATTTAATTCATTTACTCTTAAATTGAATTCATTTCTTGTTATCCAATACTTAACCATTTTAACTTGGTCATACCTTTCCACTTTTCCAGTGTAATAAGTTACACCAACTTATTTTATTTACACTTCCTTGAATTTTCCACTTAAGTTTACTCACATTCAATATTTATAACATATAGTTATATAATCACTTCACAATTCATATTTATATTCCATTTACTCAATTTCAATTCACCCTCCATTTAAAATTCAATTTTTGAATTTCCACTCTTATTTCTTTTACCATAATATCCCCATTCTGGTTTTACCATTTCATTTTGGTTTTACTATTTTATTCTCAATTCATAAGTTCAAAAACTTATTTACTTAAAATCCCATTTTACTTACTTGAGTCCATTTAAATTTTAAAATCATAACTCTGGATTATATATATCTATCACTTTATAAATTAAGTGTACCCATTACATTCAATAATTATAACTTATAATTATACAATTATTCTACATTTCAACTTTATATCCAATTCAATATAAATCCAACTTCAATTTTATTTAACTTATCTTAAGTTAAATTCTATCCTATTTTATCCACTTAATCTTACTCAAGTTAAATTTTTAATTCCAGGATTAAAATTTGCATTTTCCTTTCTTTATCTATATCAACTCCAATTTATAAGTTCGGTAACTGATTTCTCTGACTCTACAAGTCATTTAAATGGAAATCCCTGAATTCAATCACCCGGTTTTATTTCAAATCATTTTGAAATCATAAATATACATTCATTCATTTTTGCATATATCATACCATAACTTCGAAATCTTAAAACAACTTGGTTTTTCCTAAAAACAGTTTCCCTTTGGAATTTCTAAAACGAACTTGTTTATCAAACAAGTCCAAACAAATAATCATAGCCAGTCACTATGGTAGCAATCCGTCACTCAGAAACTCGAAAATGAATACTGATGATGTGGCCATCATCACCAGGATTATTTTCCAGCGACTGAAGTGAGTTCAGTGCTTCCTTACTTCCAAAATTCATTTTAAAACAATTTTCTATTCCAAAAAGATTTTCAAATAATACTCCATTATTCCCTTCAACTACTTGAGGAAACATTTCTAAATTTTCCAGGATCTAAAAAAAATTCCAAACATTTAGTTCAAACCCAATTAAAACATTTCCCAAAATTTATGGGATTTAAATTCTGGTTTAAATAAAATTTTAGTTATAGCTCCTTTGTATAAATCATTCTTATACAATTTCTATATGGTTATATATACCATTTCAAATTTTATAATCTATACTGATTATAATATTAACAACCAAACATCCAAATATATAGAATAATTTCAAAAAAATTATTTCTTTTATATCAAAAATATAGATTGGGTATAAATTATTTCATTTACCCACTTTAAAACAATACTGTGTCGGTTTACCTTGTTTAAGAGTTTAGAAACCCCTATCGATACGGTTGTACTTCCGGTACCAACCAGAATTCATAAACACTCAATCGATAAGTCAACACAATATAAAAACATTTTATATTCACTAACAATTACGCGCTCATACCTATTAATACACTCAAACTCATTCTAGAGTACTTCTGACTCTATCTCTAATGAGTAATCCCCACCAAAGCCTAGGTAGATCACCAACCTAAGCTCTAATACCAACTGTGACGACCCGTCCTTTCGACCCTCGAAAATCGACATAAATACGCTCATTGTATAACATGCCGAACGATCGAGTGCCGAAAAGACAGATTGTTGAGGGAAAAAGAAAGTAGGTAGAAGAAAGGAGAAACTAAAAAAAAAACAGAATTTCACAGCGGACTGAATAACATATAATATAAATAGTTCTTTAGACAAATCAGAACTGTAATATACATATCGCACATCAGAGTACACAAATCAATAGTTACCAGCCTGGACAGTTATAACAACCTGCCCTCACAATTGCTGATAACTTCTACAAGACACAACAGCGGAATAAAATCAAATACGAGTGATACGTCTCGGTCTCCAGCTCGTCTCTTGAGCTCCATAGCATCCTACCCTGAACCTGTAATACTCGGTCTGACCCGAGCATTATAATAAAATAACACCCGAGTCAGTTTGGAAAACCAGCGTGAGAAAACACACTCAATTTGAATTATTAACTTGTCAAAATCCCTTTGAAAATCAAAGGTATCTCGTAAGACCATGCCACACATAAACACGACGGGTTTTTACCTTAGAATAACCAAAACATTTCATATCAAAATCATCTGACATTATAATAGTGTCTAAGTACAAATACTTATTCAAATAGCTGAAATGCTTGCATCTCACGTTTCAGCATAGTTGGGCACAATCAAAACCGTACGGCGCTTATTGGAGAATGGATTCCATACAAATGACTAGGCACTGGGGTATCGCCTATCACAATACACGTCTAGAATAGCGTACCAAGGACCATGCCAGGATTCCCTGCTACACAAGACTAGACTATCCCTAACCTGGATAGACCGAATATGCTATCACCCCGGGTGTTCCCACCCTTTTCCGAGCTCCTTCCATAAATCATAGTAAATATCCAAGGGTATCTAGAAAGGTGATAAACATACCCTACTTGGGTACTACCCACTTAGCCTCGCTGCATCTCCCCTACTTTTCAATCATTCTCGGTTGATGAGGCTAGAGGCTACGATTACCTTTTAAAGGATTTTCACTCAGAATGCTCATTGTCCTCCAACGACGATGTTCTGATAGCATTCATCCATACAAGTCCGTTCTGGGTCCGAACAGAACTGAAGGCACTATTCCTACTACACCCATTTTGGAATCACCCTCGGGATTAGTAGCGATTAGCCCTTGCACTTCACTGCTCCATCTTTGACTCCATGCTCTTGTCTTCATTTCGAAAACTTACTCGTTGGATCGAAGTGGTTTTCGGATAACTTACCCGATCCCGGTCTCTTCGAAACAATGTACGCTATTTCCAGTAAACTCAACCCCCGTTCTTTAGGAAATAAACAGATGAAGTAAGATCGGAGATCACCTCCTAATCATTAGTGGACGGATTTCCTTAACATCACCCCAGAAGAACAAAACGAGTTTATACGTACTGTATAGCATCTCGAACCGTAACTCTACCATATAATCCCCGTGCTTCTTTTAGATATTTCCAAAGTTATATTTAGGTCCAGATTTGATAGTCGGTTATTTAACTATCAATAACAATCATTCAACCAAATATTTTCATTTCCACTGAAAAACACCAAGTCTTATTTAATTTAAAATTTCAAATAAGTTAAATCTCTTAAATCCAAAAGTATGTACTTATCTTATCGAATTCGATACCAAGCTGTGACGCCCCACCCCGGGACCCACAGTAACAAAGAGTATTACTAAGTAATAGTGTCTACTAATGCGGAGAATAGGGCTGGTTAGGAGCGACCATCTATATCCTTGTCTTAAATATCTATTGAATATGTCGACAAATGCTCTAAAAAAATTCTCAATCTCAAATGGATCGACATATGTAATAAATAGTTATACAAAACTATAGGTGGCTAACGGATCTATCAGAACAAAATATAATAACCAAATGCAAATCACATCACAGAATAGCAAACAACAGATATATACATATATATACAGATACATTCCCAGTGTAATACAAAATGATACACATAAGTGGTATGATGACCACACAATATACAACGAGTCAAAAATATACATATCAGAGTCTACATAAAAAGCTACATCAAAAAGGCAATAGCAAAATATCCAAGCAGAAGTAGAAATGCTAAGTCCAACAGGTACCTAACCTGAAACACCACGGTCTGACCCGAATATAAAATACACGGGTCAGTCTAGCTAAACAAATCAGGTTACAAGGATAAACGATAATATGAGCATAAGGATAATGTGATAATATTCCCGAATGGGAAGGGACAATCAAAAGTGTATGATTACATCAAGTGATAATATGGTATCACTACACAAGCGTATAATCTCAAAGGGGATAAAATACCCATAAAGCGCTAAAAGTAGCAAGCCTCGTATCATCGGCATTCATAAAACATCAAATATGGTTTAAGGGAAAACCTAAACCCGCCATCTTGGCAAACCCAAAACATGCATAAAGAGATCCCATCTCAAACATGCCATAAGGAAAATATATCTCCAAAAGAGGAGAATAAAATCTAAGTAAACGCCAAAAGGTAAATCTCATATAATGCCAGTGTAGGCAATTCAAATCTCAAAAATAGGACTTCCATGAGTTCTAATTCCTAAAAGGTAATCGCCACACATATATATCGAATGGTTCAAAGGACCAATTCAGGAAAAGGGCGATACACTAGGGAAATTACAAACATCAATGAAATCATCTCAAAGATATAACACGTGCTTGTGGCCGAAGCCCGCCAAGTACTGTTCTCCCAAAATAAGGCGCCACGTCTCTTAGACAAATGTCCCAAAGGACAAATAAATATGTCTCTTAGACAAACATCCCAAAGGACAAATACGTCGCAATGACAAACGTCTCTTAGACAAACATCCCGAAGGATAAATGACCCGAAGGTCCAGTACTGGAAAATATGTCTCTTAGACAAATGTGTCACAAACTCTCGGATAGGAATCCGAATAGTGTTAACGTGTGTCCCATACCACACGTTCGCACTAAACGGTTTACTTACCGCTAGTAAATTTCACACTTAAAGTAGTAAAAAGTTTACCTCATCTCATCGGTAAACTCGACTCGAAGGTCAAAACGCTCAAATGGACAAGTCGGGAATTAACCGATAAGATAAACGCACGTGTACCATACCTCGTGTTTTACCAAACCATTTAATTCTCCTTCTCATTCGCTCGAAATGTGCAAAAATGTGTAATTTATATATAAAATAATTTACTTTGGAAAACAAGCTTTGAAAACCAATTCTCGAAATCAATTTGAAAACCCTAATTGAAAATCTCCCTTATTATAGAAAATAAATAGATTTTACACTTGAAAATACTTTAAAATGTTATATAATAATTATTTTGAAATGCCCATAAATTTTAAAAATTATTTCAAAATCGTTTGGAAAACCCCGTGCTCGAAATCAAAGAAATTACCCAAAACCGTCATTCAAATTCAATTCAAATTTGGATTTCAAATTCATCAAAACTGGGCTAGCCTAATGATAGGCATCATAGCCCTCAAAGCAATTCAGAAATATAAAAAAAACATGAAGTAAAAGTCAAAAGTCGGACGGAAAAAGAACATAAAAATGCATAGACATAATACCCAGGTCTGAAATCTTCTCTGGGTTCAACTTTCGGACATGAAACAGGTGGCCAAACGACCTCTAATTGAACTAAAAATTGGTGCGCAAATAGTAGAAAACTTCAGCTTTCAAACAAAAAGAATCGGTGAATCCTGACTGGAAATGAAAAAGTTACGCTATCCCAAACATGGACTCAGACTATGTTTGCAACAGTTCAAAAATATGCCCAGGCCTGAAAACCATCTTGGGTTCAAATTACAGGGCTGAAAAAGAGAACCAGATGACATCTTATTGAGCTGAAAATTGTTAGGCTTATATTTTAACACTCATACTTGAAACTGGAAAATGAATCACAAAATTTGGTCAAGAATGCTACGATGTCTCAAAGTTGAGCTCAGGCAGTGTTTTCACTGTAAAAATCTAGGTAAAAACATGCTCTGAATCAAAGTTCGGAAACATATTTCTATAAACTCCATCAGTCGACATAACCTGAAATTTGGCATGAACAAAAAATAACAATCATACTTTAATCTGGAAAAAGAATCACACAATTTTAATATGGTATGAGAAAGGTATGATGTCTCAAAGTTGAACCCAGGCAGTGTTTTCACTGTAAAAATCTGAGCAAACACATGCTCCGAATCAAAGTTCGGTAGCATATTTCTATAAGCTACATAGGTCTAAATGACATGAAATTTGGCATGCATAAAGTTCAACGACTATAATTTAAACTGCAAAAATAATCATGCAATTTGGATAACGTATGAGAAAGTTATGATGTCTCAAAATTGAACTCAGGTAGTGTTTTCACTGTAAAACTCTGGACAAAAACATGCTCCGGATCAAAATTCGGTAGCATATTTCTATAAGCTATAAAGATCTAAATCACTTGAAATTCGGTATGCTTGTAGTACTAAACTCTAGCTTTCGAACAAAAAATGAATCGAAGAATTCAGACTGGAAATGAAAAATTTGCACTGTCTCAAACATGGACTCAGGCCATGTTTGCAACAGTTCAAAAACCAATGTACAGGCAAGAATCTGGGTTTGCATGGATTTTGCAGCAAAGTTTTCAGGTTTCAAACGAAAGGGTTTTGCTATGAAATTTTGCAAACTTATACTACAACACATGAACTATCAACAGAAGAAAATCCAGCAGAATTTCGTTGCTGGAATTGAGAGAAAAAGGCATGCAAAACAGCACCCAGACTCAGTTTCACAGAAAACTAAAACATTAACAAAAAATGTTATTTTTCAATGATTTTTGGCAATTTGAAGCTTTGGTTTGCTAGAATATGTGAGTTAATCAACTCACCTTGCTGTAGTGAAGATAAAAACTCAAATTTGTGTTGCATGAGGCAAGCTTTGAGGTGGAATAGGCTTCTATATCCTGTAAAAACTTAGAAACAACATATGTAAAGGAAAATATATGGTAAATTAGAAAATTATCTTCTCAAACAAAGATTTTGATGAAATAGAGATGGTTTGGAGTGAGATTACCTTTTAAAATCTCTTCTATTTTGATTAAAACAGTGTTAGCACCAAAATTGGTCACTGACAACCTTGAGTAGAGTTATGTAGAGAGATTAATGAAGAGAGTAAATTAAAACAGAAGAATAGTGTAATTCAGTGCAAAAAGGACAATAAAAACAAGAATACCAGATTTATAGTGGTTCGACGTAATTGCCTACATCCACTTTGGGTTTAATCTTTATTGCTCTCTCAATTACTTGAATACAGATACAATCCGTAAATCAATCACTTGAATACAAGTTTGAATTAAAAAGAGGAGAGTATAAAAAAATGGTAGAGTCTCCCCAGTGTTCCCGGAAAAAGATCCCTTTCATTGTGCTACTGCCCTCATATTTATAGACGAGATAGGTTGGACTTCCCTCATGGGCTTAGGAACAAGGTGCCTCTACCCATAGTAGGTGAATCTATGCACCAGGCCAGGCAGGCCGAATGCTCTTGCTTTGTTGTGGGCCTGACAACTTGCTACCACCTCCAGTCTCTTCTTGATCAGAATCTTGTCTAGTGCTAATGATAATTTCTTCAACTGTCGTTTTGTAACCGGGCCAAGATGCCGGTTAACATTTGCCCCCCAAAGTGTGTCGTGTGAAGCAACACAACACGCTTTGAATCAGCGAGTATTCCTTGTCTTCAGAAAGAAATCCACCATGTTTCTTGAATAGTCGTTATCCTCCAATTTATCCTCCCAAGGTGTTGTATCCTTCTTTGGTCATCGTGATGCTTGGTCGATTCCAAATACTATAAATCCAGGGTTGTAGTTCATCAGTGGCCATCCGTGTCTGATTCTGCAGAGCTAATAAGCTTCGGCTATCTGATCTAGTCTTATCTTAATAACCCTTAGTGAGAACTCAATTTCTGTTGATTTCAAGAAGTCGAACTTTTTTGGATGTACACATGCACATTCGGGTACATGTTCTTGCTATTGGCTCTCAGATGCGTTGTATATGCTCATAAGTCGTCGCCAACTCCATCTAGTTTATTTGCAATTCAATCGCGATTCCTTGTTTGTATTTTCTGTGAAATAAGGGTTGCAATCATCCACTTAAGGATTTTTCCAAACCTCTCTTCAGTACATACTCTATGATTTTGTTCACAGCTTCAACCTGTCCATTTGCAGTTATAATGGATCATGGAAGGTCATAAGGACAGATGACGTTACAGATAAAGAAGTTGATTATTTTGTTCAACTTGGTCGTGGTTAAGAGTTCTTCATCTGCCCATTTAGTGACGTAATCAACTGCTATGATGGTGTATTTCGCACCACCTTTAGGATTGACAAGAAGATGATTTCAGTGCCCCCAAGTGGCAAACGGCTATGAACTAGCCATTTGAATAATTTCCATCGGCGGGGTTCCCTGATTTTTTGCAAACATCTTGCACTCGTCACATTGTCTAGCATGATCAACCGCATCTGGGTTGATAGTTGGCCAGTAATACCTGTAGCAGAGTATCTTCTTTATCATGGTTTTCCCCCTGATGTTATTACCGCATTCTTCTTCATAGACTAAGCTCAAGATATCATCATGGGCGATATGCCGAAGCATGGGGATGGATAAACTCCTTTTGACACACGACTTATTCTTAGATGATTTGGCGTGAAGCTTTGAGGAGGATCTGTCGTTTTCCATTCCTCCGTTCAGTAAGAATTCCTCATTGTAGATAGTCTTTGATAGGAGTCAACCATGACACCTTTTCATTTTGTTCGGTGAGTACGTATGTAATGATGTAATACGTGAAGTCGGTTAGTAGCTCTTGGACTTGGCCGAGATAAGGAGCAAGACAATGCCCCCTAGCAAGATCAACTTCCTTAAATTTGTATATTATCAATCAAGAATCACAAAAGATATGTAAAGTTTTCACTTCAAATCCTCTAGCAAGTTTGAGGCTGGCAGTCAAGGCTTCATACTAAGCATCGTTGTTTGTTACAGGTAAATCGAGTTTTAGGACGTAGTAGATTGATCGTTCCTCAGGAGTCATTATCATGACTCCTATGCCATAACATTGATCATTGGATGCTCCATCCGTGTACATTTTCCATCTTATGGTTGGTTCTCTACTACTCTTCGAGTAGTCATCTGAGGTAGTGAATTTGGGTGTGAGGTCTGCTAATTTCCGTCCTTGGATAGCCCTTCGTGGGAAATAAGTGATATTGAATTAGCTTAGTTCGATATTCTATTTAAGTAGTCTTTCAGACGTCTCAGGTCATTGTATGCTGTGTCGCAACGGTTGGTAGGCATAGACGTTGATGGGGTGAGCCTAAAAGTAAGAGTGGAGCTTTCATGATGAAATCAATAGAGATTGTGCTAGCTTTTATAGCTTCGGGTTGATATCCAATGCATGGCTCGCGATAGTTAATGAAATCACATATGCATGTCAGAATGGGTCCAAGGGAACATATCATCATTTATTCAGAAAAATCCAACTAATTCTTTTATCATCATTGCATTGAGCTGTGATCCGATATTCAGCACCCGAAAAGGGTCGCCATGGCTGGCTGTAATGTCGACCGTCAGCTTAGCAGGTGCCATCCTAGATTCTTTGAGTAAAGATGTAACTATTTTGCATAACATTCAATGTGAAATATGGTTGGGACGGCCAATGTTGATGGTTACTCTAGTCGAATCCTAGAGTCTTATCATGAGTTATTGAGTATAATAGCGAAGGGCTCTGAATGCTCTAATAGATTATCAGCAAATGGCCGAAAATCAGGCTTAAAAGCGCA
Source organism: Allium fistulosum (assembly GCA_030737815.1). Classification (NCBI taxonomy): domain Eukaryota; kingdom Viridiplantae; phylum Streptophyta; class Magnoliopsida; order Asparagales; family Amaryllidaceae; genus Allium; species Allium fistulosum. Next base: position 1,538,090 of record JASFAW010000025.1, read on the forward strand.
TTAAAGGAAATGTCGAGTGGGGGTCAACCTCAAGTGGCATGCAACTGTATAGCTGGATCTTGCTATGAGTTTGAATTTGCTTGTGCATTCGAGTAACGCACTTTCTATTCAATGCATTCATGATTCTTTACCCGTCCTTCGGGTTGGAGTGAAAGTCAATTGCCCATGAGCTAAGGTATCGATTTAACGATTCTATCTCTTGGCATCCTTTCGGTCGTTGCCTTGAGTAGCTATAAGCATTATATATAAGTTTTAATACTGAGCTATCGTAGCCAGTTTTTGGATGACCATGCATCTTCTCCCAGTCTCGGGTTGATAAATGTACTGCATGGACGGTTGAGTCTCGTCCAAGCTATGTTTATGTTTTCACCTAAACTCCAAAGACATAGAGGTGATTGGTCAATAGTCGGTTCACATTCATCTTGCTTCTCGCTCATGCCCCCAGGTCTGGGGCATATACCGATAAGTAGGAAGGCCAGCCACGCCCACTTTAGCTTTACTCTCTTTCCCGTTGAATCGTGGGATCATGTTAGTCGATGGGAGACTAGGTCTCGCCTATCTTGGATTTTATCATGGTTTTTCATTCCAAGAGGAATACTTCGATTCCACGTAAGTTTCAGGGCGTAATTTGGACAGTGGATGGTCATCCACGTCCACTTTGGTTCATGCTCTGTAATCAGATCTCGGGGTAAAGTTTGCTACAAATGCAGTCGGGTTATGCTCATCCAGTTTCATACCCCTCCTGACGAATCGAACGAGGGTGTTGGAGAATTTTTGACCAAGTATTCGTGGTTTGCCCTCCTTTCCATACTCTGGGGGTCATAGTTTTTCAAAAAACATCCGAGTCACATTCGTATGTGCTTGGTGCGGATCGGCATTGACCCTTGGTCTGAGGTATGATATAGTAGGTTGCTCGTAGCTTTGGATGCCGTTTCGATTGGTTCTGTATTGATGCCTCCCTGCAGTCGCTGCCTCAAGTTATAAAGAACGCCACGCTAGAGCTATAGTAAGCTATGGTATTCGGCTTTTTAGTGTTTTGTACCCCTGCCCCCAGCATTGATTTGGCCAGGTTACTAGTTGGATGGTCGAACTCCATCCTCAGTGGGTTAATAATCCTCCTGTCGATTCCAGGCCGAAGTTTGCGGAATAGAAAATGGTCGGAATCCACTCGTCTATTTATCGATGTTTATACACCACTCTGCATTCTGGTGACTTAGTGTTATTCTCCCCCTGGTTGACTCGCGCCCAATTTGTGTTCATGCTTCGGTCCACGCTCCGGGGACTTAGATTTGTCGAACGGTTTATGCTTTAGTCCACAGTTCGAGATGCAGAGATTTTCGTCAACTCGTTTATACTCTAGTTCACACTCTGGGAACTTAGAGTAATCTGGTCCGCTTCTGGGATTTTGGGATTTTTCTGAAGTCGTCTATAATCTAGTCCATGCTCTGGGGACTGAGAGTATTATAGTCCGCACTCTGGGGACGTAGAGGTTTTCGAGTCATTTATACTCTAGTCCGCACTCAGGGACTTAGAGTACTTTAGTCCGCATTCTGTCTCCCATTCCAAAGGGTGAGACCCCCCGGATGGCTGAGAGTTTGCCTGAACCTGGTAGATAATCCTTCTCTTTAAGATTCTCTTTAAGATTTCGAAAGTCGTTATTCTTTATGCAGGACTATTGCATTCTAATGCTTGTTTTCCACGATTTTGTGCAGGCCGTTCTGACCCCGAGCCCACTCCGAGGAGCGATGTCGCCAAGGAAGTGAGGGAGAAAACAAGTGAAGCCACTTACGCAGGGGAGGCTCCTGGTCCAGACGCTCAGGTTATCAGAGCGCTTGATGAAGACAAGTCTGAAACCTCCACTCCTACCGACGGCGGTTATGCAGTAGAAATTACAGGCGCCTCTGAGCACACATCCGAATTGAGCATGGAAGAGCGGCTCGAGAAAGAGAAGGAGGAGACGGTCAATGTCATAGTAGAGCCCCGAGTTGTGGACTTGGACGATCCTTTGAACAAGCCGTTGAAGGTCATCCTTCCCGATGGGTCCAAGCCTATGGAAGGCCCCTGTACTCCTTCAGTTGCTACCCCTCTATCAAAGAAGAGTACCAAGGGTAAATGCTCTGAAGAGGAGCCGTCTGGAAAGATGTTGAAGAAGCACAAGAAGTGATTACTATCCTCGTTCAACGAGAGTTAGTTTAAGTCATGTAATTATTTTCATCTATTTCCTTAGTCCTTGTAAATAGAATGTCGACTCCGAACTTTGGAGGGGTTGTAATAGAAACTCATTTCTGAATAAGGTTTAGTTCCTTTTTCTGTCTTACAAAAGACTCTTATTGTTCAGTTTTCTTTGTGATTGTGATTTTAATCCATGTAGTTGTGAGTAACATAGACTTCTCAGTCCATCTTCATATAACTCGGAAACTCTTCGGGAGTCGTTGAACTTCCATTCCGTGCTTTGAGCACTTAGAATACTTTCTAGCCCGTATGTAAGGGATTTGACAAATTCAAGTCATCTATGTCATAGTTCATATTCAGGGAACTTGGAGATCTGATTCGCTTATATTCGAGTCCGCACTCTGGGGAGTTAGAGTACTCCAGTCCGCACTCTGGGGACTTGGAGGTTTAAGTCATTTATAATCTAGTCCGCGCTTTGGGGACTTAGAGTACTCCAGTCCGTGCTCTAGGGACTTGGAGGTTTTAGTCATTTATACTAGTCTGCGCTCTAGGGACTTAGAGTACTCTAGTCCGTGCTCTGGGGACTTGGAGGTTTACGTCGTTTATACTCTAGTCCGCGCTCTGGGGACTTAGAGTACTCCAGTCCGTACTCTGGGAACTTGGAGGTTTAAGTCATTTATACTCTAGTCCGCGCTCTGGGGACATAGAGTACTCCAGTCCGCACTCTGGGGACTTGGAGGTTTAAGTCATTTAAACTCTAGTCCACGCTCTAGGGACTTAGAGTACTCCAGTCCGCACTCTGGGGACTTGGAGATTTAAGTCATTTATACTCCAATCCGCGCTCTGGGGACTTAGAGGTTTAAGTCATTTATACTCTAGTCCACGCTCTGGGGACTTAGAGTACTCCAGCCCGTACTCAAGGAACTTGGAGGTTTAAGTCATTTATACTCTAGTCCGCGTTCTGGGGACTTAGAATACTCCAGTCCGTAATCTGGGGGACTTGGAGGTTTAAGTCATTTATACTCTAGTCCGCGCTCTGGGAACTTAGAGGTTTAAGTCATTTATACTCTAGTCCGCGCTCTGGGGACTTAGAGTACTCCAGTCCGTACTCTGGGGACTTGGAGGTTTAAGTCGTTTATACTCTAGTCCGTGCTCTGGGGACTTCGAGGTTTAAGTCATTTATATTCTAGTCCGCGCTCTGGGGACTTAGAGTACTCCAGTCCGCACTCTGGGGGCTTGGAGGTTTAAGTCGTTTATACTCTAGCCCGCGCTCTGGGGACTTAGAGTTTTAAGTCATTTATACTCAAGTCCACGCTCTGGGGACTTAGAGTACTCCAGTCTGCACTCTAGGGACTAGGAGGTTTAAGTCGTTTATACTCTAGTCCACGCTCTGGGGACTTAGAGTACTCCAGTCCGCGCTCTGGGGACTTGGAGGTTTAAGTCGTTTATACTCTAGTCCGCGCTCTGGGGACTTATAGTACTCCAGTCTGCACTCTGGGGACTTGGAGGTTTAAGTCCTTTATACTCTAGTCCGCGCTCTGGGGACTTAGAGTACTCCAGTCCGCACTCTGGGGACTTGGAGGTTTAAGTCGTTTAAACTCTAGTCCGCTCTTTGGGGACTTAGAGTACTCCAGTCCGCACTCTGGGGACTTGGAGGTTTAAGTCGTTTATACTCTAGTCCACGCTTTGGGGACTTAGAGTAGTCCAGTCCGCTCTGGGAACTTGGAGGTTTAAGTCGTTTATACTCTAGTCCGCGCTCTGGGGACTTAGAGTACTCCAGTCCGCACTCTGGGGACTTGGAGGTTTAAGTCCTTTATACTCTAGTCCGCGCTCTGGGGACTTAGAGTACTCCAGTCCGCACTCTGGGGACTTGGAGGTTTAAGTCATTTAAACTCTAGTCCGCGCTCTGGGGACTTAGAGTACTCCAGTCCGCACTCTGGGGACTTGGAGGTTTAAGTTGAGAGCAATCGTATTTCCACTCTTTAATTTGTATTCATCTACTATATCAAGGCTAATGTCGTCGAATGAACAATCGAACCACGTTTGCTCAGGGAATGGGATTCTGCCCCCCAGGATGAGGGACGGAATTTGAAAAATGGACAATCGATTCTCGTCCGCTTGGTGATTATAGCTCTTCCAATCAAGTCAAGGAAGGAGGTATATGATAGATGGTTGGATCACATCCATGTTGGGTTAGATAGCCAAATCTCTTACAATTTGCTCCGTATCTCCTTCTAAAAAATAAGGATAATAGATTGTTGAGTAGACAAAGTAAGTTGCATATGTTCCAAGGTGCAGTTGTGTCCATATATTGAGAGCGATGGTTAACGAGTAGGCAGTCTACCATAGCTACCTCAAGTTGGGCTTTCGAACAACCTTTCGTGTTCAGGGTAGGATTTGATGTGTAGTTGATCAAATCACGTCCACTTTAGACGGATCCCGACATCACTAAGCTTCATGAGGGGTATCTGTATTTTGTCGAACTTTGTTCTATGACTCGATTGGAGTGGATGATCGGTTATGTTAGCTTTGTATTGGGCTCTGACCGTGATGAGCTTTTCAATCTCTAGTCCTTGGCCCCAAATCAAAGACACATGGTTGATGATGAGCGAACGAATCATGCTCGTCTTGATGAAACTCCACAAATCCGACTAAGGTCTGCGTGGATTGGTTGGAAGCCAACTTTGAGTACTTGGTCACCTGCATCGTTTTGGAAGAAGTTTAGTTTAAGTCTGTTGCAATTCAAAGCACATTTCAAATTGAAATAGAAAATAATCCAAAGAAGTTTGGGATAAATCTCATTGATAAGTGGAGCAGCATCGTGTGCTTTCTGTTCAACTCTGCCCCTAGCCCCTATTAGCGGGATGCCGACTGCCAACTGTTCAATTATTAATTATAGTTCTTTATTGATGGGCATCCGCAGTTCCTGGCTCACCCTTCTATGAAGCTTGCATGTACTACTGAAGCTTTCTTTTCCGAAAAAGCTTTTCGATCACACCTCGGAGGTGTTTGTAATCGCCGGTGTCAGGATCCGTGTGCATCTTGGAATATACAACATTCCTCCGATTTTCTCTGGACTTCGATGGGCTCTCTCGAGGTTGGTTTCCAGTACCAATTTGAGTCGTGAGCTTCCAAGTAGAGGCTATCGATTGAATCTATCAAAGAGCATATGAGTCGAATTTTGAGATCTTGTTTTGTCTACTAGAATCAATGTCCTTAGCTGACAGGCCTGCATTGTTATTTTTCCTAGTATGCTCCACTCCGCCTCACTTTAGTTCTGACTCATTTTGTAAAAGAAAACGATCCATAGTCGTATGAGGCTCTTTAGCTAACTAGCTGCCAAAATATATCTGGAGGTTGACTTTCCTCAAACGCGATCAGTATGATACCCTTGTTAGTATTTGGAATAAATTGCTTACAGCCAAACATTGGTTTGCTTGGAGTCGCTAAATTCGAAGTGTTGGGTCAGCGAAGAATGGTGCTTGGAGTCATCTTGGTGTTTGCTAGAGTCATATCATCTATGTTCTCTAACCTTTGGGAGTACCGTTTGAATAGCGGTTGCTTGGCCGTTCCCTTGATACCGTTCATAAGCTGCCGCTAGATCCTCTATGCCCTGGTCGATCATGGGATGTCAAGGAAGTGGATAGAATGTTCCTTTATTAAGTTGAGTTTTGAATTCACTATCCGGAGGAACTGCGGTGCGGCTAGGCACCCCGAAAAAAAAAATTAGCCACTTTTTCGAAAATTTGGGTCGTACCCGTTTTTTTTTGAAAATAGGGGTCGTATAAGGGACCGGTGTAACTTAATTCCAGAGGTGTTCGGCATTCGTTCTCGTTCGGCGCAACCGAGTCATTCGGCATACAATACTGTTCGGCATTACAGAGGTGCTCGGCATTCATTCTTGTCCGGCACAACCGAGTCGTTCGGCATACAATACCGTTCGGCATTCCAGAGGTGTTCGGCATTCGTTCACGTTCGGTGCAACCGAGTCGTTCGGCATACAATACCATTCGGCATTACAAAGGTGCTCGGCATTCATTCTTGTCCGGCACAACCGAGTCGTTCGGCATACAATACCGTTCGACATTCTAGAGGTGTTCGGCATTCGTTCTCGTTCGGCGCAAACGAGTCGTTCGGCATACAATACCGTTCGGCATTACAGAGGTGCTAGGCATTCATTCTTGTCCGGCACAACCGAGTCGTTCGGCATACAATACCGTTCGGCATTCCAGAAGTGTTCGGCATTCGTTCTCGTTCGACGCAACCGAGTCATTCGGCATACAATACCGTTCGGCATTACAGAGGTGCTCGGCATTCATTCTTGTCCGGCAGGACCGAGTCGTTCGGCATACAATATCGTTCGGCATTCCAAAGGTGTTCGGCATTCGTTCTCGTTCGATGCAACTGAGTCGTTCGGCATACAATACCGTTCGGCATTCCAGAGGTGTTCGGCATTCATTCTCGTTCGGCGCAACCGAGTCATTGGGCATACAATACCATTCGGCATTACAGAGGTGCTCGGCATTCATTCTTGTCCGGCACAACCGAGTTATTCGGCATTACAGAGGTGCTCGTCATTCATCCTTGTTCGGCACAACCGAGTCGTTCGGCATACAATACCGTTCGGCATTCCAGAGGTGTTCGACATTCGTTCTAGTTCGGCGCAACCGAGTCGTTCGGCATAAAATACCATTCGACATTACAGAGGTGCTCGGCATTCCTTCTCGTTCGGCGCAATCGATTCGTTCGGCATACAATACCGTTCGGCATTCCAGAGGTGTTCGACATTCGTTCTCGTTCGGCGCAACCGAGTCGTTAGGCATACAATACCGTTTGGCGTTACAGAGGTGCTCGGCATTCATTCTTGTCCGGCACAACCGAGTCGTTCGACATACAATACCATTCGGCATTCCAGAGGTGTTCGGCATTCGTTATCGTTCGACGCAACCGAGTCGTTCGGCATACAATACCGTTCGACATACAATACCGTTCGGCTTTACAGAGGTGCTCGGCATTCATTCTTGTCCGGCGCAACCAAGTCGTTCGGCATACAACACCGTTCGGCATTCCAAAGGTGTTCAACATTCGTTCTCATTCGGCGCAACCGAGTCGTTCGACATACAATACCGTTCGGCATTACAGAGGTGCTCGACATTCCTTCTTGTCCGGCACAACCGAGTCATTCGGCATACAATACCGTTCAGCATTACAGAGGTGCTCGTCATTCATTCTTGTTCGGCACAACCGAGTCGTTCGGCATACAATACCGTTCGGCATTACAGAGGTGCTCCGCATTCATTCTTGTCCGACACAACCGAGTCGTTCGGCATATAATACCATTCGACATTCCAGAGGTGTTCGACATTCGTTCTCATTCGGCGCAACCGAGTCCTTCGGCATACAATACCGTTCGGCATTACAGAGTTGCTCGGCATTCATTCTTGTCTGGCACAACCGAGTTGTTTGGCATACAATACCGTTCGGCATTCCAGAGGTGTTCGGTATTCGTTCTCTTTCGGCGCAACCGAGTCGTTCGCCATACAATACCGTTCGGCATTCCAGAGGTGTTCGGCATTCGTTCTCGTTCGGCGCAACCGAGTCGTTCGGAATTATAGAGGTGCTCGACATTCATTCTTGTCCGGTACAACCGAGTCGTTCGGCATACAATACCATTTGGCATTCCAAAGGTGTTCGGCATTCGTTCTCGTTCGGCGCAATCGAGTCGTTTGGCATTATAGACGTGATCGGCATTCGTTCTCGTTCGGCGCAACCAGTCCTTCGGCATACAATACCGTTCGGCATTACAGAGTTGCTCGGCATTCATTCTTGTCCGGCACAACCGAGTCGTTTGTCATACAATACCGTTCGGCATTCCAGAGGTGTTCGGTATTCGTTCTTGTTCGGCGCAACCGAGTCGTTCGGCATACAATACCGTTCGGCATTATAGAGGTGTTCGGCATTCGTTCTCGTTCGGCGCAACCAGTCCTTCAGCATACAATACCGTTCGGCATTACAGAGTTGCTCGGCATTCATTCTTGTCCGGCACAACCGAGTCGTTTGGCATACAATACCGTTCGGCATTCCAGAGGTGTTCGGTATTCGTTCTTGTTCGGCGCAACCGAGTCGTTCGGTATACAATACCGTTCGGCATTCCAGAGGTGTTCGGCATTCGTTCTCGTTCGGCGCAACCGAGTCGTTCGGCATACAATACCGTTCGGCATTCCAGAGGTGTTCGAAATTCGTTCTCGTTCGGCGCAACCGAGTCGTTCGGCATACAATACCGTTCGGCAATCCAGAGGTGTTCGGCATTCATTCTCGTTCGGCGCAACCGAGTCGTTCGGCATACAATACCGTTCGGCATTATAGAGGTGCTCGGCATTCATTCTTGTCCGGCACAACCGAGTCGTTCGGCATACAATACCATTTGGCATTCCAAAGGTGTTTGGCATTCATTCTTATTCGGCACAACCGAGTCGTTCGGCATACAATATCGTTCGACATTCCAGAGGTGTTCGACATTCGTTCTCTTTCAGCGCAACCGAGTCGTTCAGCATACAATACCGTTCGGCATTATAGAGGTGCTCGTCATTCATTCTTCTTCGGCGCAACCGAGTCGTTCGGCATACAATACCGTTCGGCATTATAGAGGTGTTCGGCATTCGTTCTCGTTCGGCGCAACCAGTTCTTCGGCATACAATACCGTTCGGCATTACAGAGTTGCTCGGCATTCATTCTTGTCCGGCACAACCGAGTCGTTTGGCATACAATACCGTTCGGCATTCCAGAGGTGTTCGGTATTCGTTCTTGTTCGGCGCAACCGAGTCGTTCGGTATACAATACCGTTCGGCATTCCAGAGGTGTTCAGCATTCGTTCTCGTTCGGCGCAACCGAGTCGTTCGGCATACAATATCGTTCGGCATTCCAGAGGTGTTCGAAATTCGTTCTCGTTCGGCGCAACCGAGTCGTTCGGCATACAATACCATTCGGCAATCCAGAGGTGTTCGGCATTCATTCTCGTTCGGCGCAACCGAGTCGTTCGGCATACAATGCCGTTCGGCATTATAGAGGTGGTCGGCATTTATTCTTGTCCGGCACAACCGAGTCGTTCAGCATACAATACCGTTTGGCATTCCAAAGGTGTTTGGCATTCGTTCTTATCCAGCATAACCGAGTCGTTCGGCATACAATATCGTTCGGCATTCCAGAGGTGTTCGGCATTCGTTCTCTTTCGGCGCAACCGAGTCGTTCACCATACAATACCGGTCGGCATTCCAGAAGTGTTCGGCATTCGTTCTCGTTCGACGCAACCGAGTCGTTCGGCATAAAATACCGTTCGGCATTACAGAGGTGCTTGGCATTTATTCTTGTCCGGCACGACCGAGTCGTTCGGCATACAATATCGTTCGGCATTCAAAAGGTGTTCGGCATTCGTTCTCATTCGGTGCAACCGAGTCGTTCGGCATACAATACCGTTCGGCATTCCAGAGGTGTTCGGCATTCGTTCTCGTTCGGTGCAACCGAGTCATTGGGCATACAATACCGTTCGACATTACAGAGGTGCTCGGCATTCATTCTTGTCCGGCACAACCGAGTTGTTCGGCATACAATACCGTTCGGCATTACAGAGGTGCTCGCCATTCATTCTTCTTCGGCACAACCGAGTCGTTCGGCATACAATACCGTTCGGCATTCCAGAGGTGTTCGGCATTCGTTCTCGTTCGGCGCAACTGAGTCGTTCGGCATAAAATACCGTTCGACACTACAAAGGTGCTCAGCATTCCTTCTCGTTCGGCACAACCGATTCGTTCGGCACATAATACCGTTCGGCATTCCAGAGGTGTTCGACATTCGTTCTCGTTCGGCGCAACCGAGTCGTTCGGCATACAATACCATTCGGCATTACAGAGGTGCTCGTCATTCATTCTTGTTCGGCGCAACCGAGTCGTTCGGCATACAATACCGTTCGGCATTATATAGGTGTTCGGCATTCGTTCTCGTTCAGCGCAACCAGTCCTTCGGCATACAATACCGTTCGGCATTACAGAGTTGCTCGGCATTCGTTCACGTTCGGTGCAACCTAGTCGTTCGGCATACAATATCCTTCGGCATTACAGAGGTGCTCGGCATTCATTCTTGTCCGGCACAACCGAGTCGTTCGGCATACAGTCCCGTTCGGCATTCTAGAGGTGTTCGGCATTCGTTCTCGTTCGGTGCAAACGAGTCGTTCGGCATACAATACTGTTCGGCATTACAGAGGTGCTAGGCATTCATTCTTGTCCGGCACAACCGAGTCGTTCGGCATACAATACCGTTCGGCATTACAGAGGTGCTCATCATTCATTCTTGTTCGGCACAACCGAGTCGTTCGGCATACAATACCATTCGGCATTCCAGAGGTGTTCGGCATTCGTTCTCGTTCGACGCAACCGATTCGTTCGGCATACAATACCGTTCGGCATTACAGAGGTGATCGTCATTCATTCTTGTTCGGCACAACCGAGTCGTTCGGCATACAATACCGTTCGGCATTACAGAGGTGCTCCGCATTCATTCTTGTCCGACACAACCGAGTCGTTCGGCATATAATACCGTTCGACATTCCAGAGGTGTTCGACATTCGTTCTCATTCGGCGCAACCGAGTCCTTCGGCATACAATACCGTTCGGCATTACAGAGTTGCTCGGCATTCATTCTTGTCTGGCACAACCGAGTTGTTTGGCATACAATACCGTTCGGCATTCCAGAGGTGTTCGGTATTCGTTCTCTTTCGGCGCAACCGAGTCGTTCGCCATACAATACCGTTCGGCATTCGAGAGGTGTTCGGCATTCGTTCTCGTTCGGCGCAACCGAGTCGTTCGGAATTATAGAGGTGCTCGAAATTCATTCTTGTCCGGTACAACCGAGTCGTTAGGCATACAATACCATTTGGCATTCCAAAGGTGTTCGGCATTCGTTCTCGTTCGGCGCAATCGAGTCGTTTGGCATTATAGACGTGATCGGCATTCGTTCTCGTTCGGCGCAACCAGTCCTTCGGCATACAATACCGTTCGGCATTACAGAGTTGCTCGGCATTCATTCTTGTCCGGCACAACCGAGTCGTTTGGCATACAATACCGTTCGGCATTCCAGAGGTGTTCGGTATTCGTTCTTGTTCGGCGCAACCGAGTTGTTCGGCATACAATACCGTTCGGCATTATAGAGGTGTTCGGCATTCGTTCTCGTTCGGCGCAACCAGTCCTTCGGCATACAATACCGTTCGGCATTACAGAGTTGCTCGGCATTCATTCTTGTCCGGCACAACCGAGTCGTTTGGCATACAATACCGTTCGGCATTCCAGAGGTGTTCGGTATTCGTTCTTGTTCGGCGCAACCGAGTCGTTCGGTATACAATACCGTTCGGCATTCCAGAGGTGTTCGGCATTCGTTCTCGTTCGGCGCAACCGAGTCGTTCGGCATGCAATACCGTTCGGCATTCCAGAGGTGTTCGAAATTCGTTCTCGTTCGGCGCAACCGAGTCGTTCGGCATACAATACCGTTCGGCAATCCAGAGGTGTTCGGCATTCATTCTCGTTCGGCGCAACCGAGTCGTTCGGCATACAATACCGTTCGGCATTATAGAGGTGCTCGGCATTCATTCTTGTCCGGCACAACCGAGTCGTTCGGCATACAATAGCATTTGGCATTCCAAAGGTGTTTGGCATTCGTTCTTATTCGGCACAACCGAGTCGTTCGGCATACAATATCGTTCGACATTCCAGAGGTGTTCGGCATTCGTTCTCTTTCAGCGCAACCGAGTCGTTCAGCATACAATACCGTTCGGCATTATAGAGGTGCTCGTCATTCATTCTTCTTCGGCGCAACCGAGTCGTTCGGCATACAATACCGTTCGGCATTATAGAGGTGTTCGGCATTCGTTCTCGTTCGGTGCAACCAGTCCTTCGGCATACAATACCGTTCGGCATTATAGAGTTGCTCGGCATTCATTCTTGTCCGGCACAACCGAGTCGTTTGGCATACAATACCGTTCGGCATTCCAGAGGTGTTCGGTATTCGTTCTTGTTCGGCGCAACCGAGTCGTTCGGTATACAATACCGTTCGGCATTCCAGAGGTGTTCAGCATTCGTTCTCGTTCGGCGCAACCGAGTCGTTCGGCATACAATATCGTTCGGCATTCCAGAGGTGTTCGAAATTCGTTCTCGTTCGGCGCAACCGAGTCGTTCGGCATACAATACCATTCGGCAATCCAGAGGTGTTCGGCATTCATTCTCGTTCGGCGCAACCGAGTCGTTCGGCATACAATGTCGTTCGGCATTATAGAGGTGCTCGGCATTCATTCTTGTCCGGCACAACCGAGTCGTTCAGCATACAATACCGTTTGGCATTCCAAAGGTGTTTGGCATTCGTTCTTATCCAGCACAACCGAGTCGTTCGGCATACAATATCGTTCGGCATTCCAGAGGTGTTCGGCATTCGTTCTCTTTCGGCGCAACCGAGTCGTTCACCATACAATACCGGTCGGCATTCCAGAAGTGTTCGGCATTCGTTCTCGTTCGACGCAACCGAGTCGTTCGGCATAAAATACCGTTCGGCATTACAGAGGTGCTTGGCATTCATTCTTGTCCGGCACGACCGAGTCGTTCGGGATACAATATCGTTCGGCATTCAAAAGGTGTTCGACATTCGTTCTCATTCGGTGCAACCGAGTCGTTCGGCATACAATACCGTTCGGCATTCCAGAGGTGTTCGACATTCGTTCTCATTCGGTGCAACCGAGTCATTGGGCATACAATACCGTTCGACATTACAGAGGTGCTCGGCATTCATTCTTGTCCGGCACAACCGAGTTGTTCGGCATACAATACCGTTCGGCATTACAGAGGTGCTCGCCATTCATTCTTCTTCGGCACAACCGAGTCGTTCGGCATACAATACCGTTCGGCATTCCAGAGGTGTTCGGCATTCGTTCTCGTTCGGCGCAACTGAGTCGTTCGGCATAAAATACCGTTCGACACTACAAAGGTGCTCGGCATTCCTTCTCGTTCGGCACAACCGATTCGTTCGGCACATAATACCGTTCGGCATTCCAGAGGTGTTCGACATTCGTTCTCGTTCGGCGCAACCGAGTCGTTCGGCATACAATACCATTCGGCATTACAGAGGTGCTCGTCATTCATTCTTGTTCGGCGCAACCGAGTCGTTCGGCATACAATACCGTTCGGCATTATAGAGGTGTTCGGCATTCGTTCTCGTTCAGCGCAACCAGTCCTTCGGCATACAATACCGTTCGGCATTACAGAGTTGCTCGGCATTCGTTCACGTTCGGTGCAACCTAGTCGTTCGGCATACAATATCCTTCGGCATTACAGAGGTGCTCGGCATTCATTCTTGTCCGGCACAACCGAGTCGTTCGGCATACAGTCCCGTTCGGCATTCTAGAGGTGTTCGACATTCGTTCTCGTTCGGTGCAAACGAGTCGTTCGGCATACAATACCGTTCGGCATTACAGAGGTGCTAGGCATTCATTCTTGTCCGGCACAACCGAGTCGTTCGGCATACAATACCATTCGGCATTACAGAGGTGCTCATCATTCATTCTTGTTCGGCACAACCGAGTCGTTCGGCATACAATACCATTCGGCATTCCAGAGGTGTTCGGCATTCGTTCTCGTTCGACGCAACCGATTCATTCGGCATACAATACCGTTCGGCATTACAGAGGTGATCGTCATTCATTCTTGTTCGGCACAACCGAGTCGTTCGGCATACAATACCGTTCGGCATTACAGAGGTGCTCCGCATTCATTCTTGTCCGACACAACCGAGTCGTTCGGCATATAATACCGTTCGGCATTCCAAAGGTGTTCGACATTCGTTCTCATTCAGCGCAACCGAGTCCTTCGGCATACAATACCGTTCGGCATTACAGAGTTGCTCGGCATTCATTCTTGTCTGGCACAACCGAGTTGTTTGGCATACAATACCGTTCGGCATTCCAGAGGTGTTCGGTATTCGTTCTCTTTCGGCGCAACCGAGTCGTTCGCAATACAATACCGTTCTGCATTCCAGAGGTGTTCGGCATTCGTTCTCGTTCGGCGCAACCGAGTCGTTCGGAATTATAGAGGTGCTCGACATTCATTCTTGTCCGACACAACCGAGTCGTTCGGCATACAATACCGTTTGGCATTCCAGAGGTGTTCGGCATTCGTTCTCGTTCGGCGCAATCGAGTCGTTTGGCATTATAGAGGTGTTCGGCATTCGTTCTCGTTCGGCGCAACCAGTCCTTCGGCATACAATACCGTTCGGCATTACAGAGTTGCTCGGCATTCATTCTTGTCCGGCACAACCGAGTCGTTTGGCATACAATACCGTTCGGCATTCCAGAGGTGTTCGGTATTCGTTCTTGTTCGGCGCAACCGAGTCGTTCGGCATACAATACCGTTCGGCATTATAGAGGTGTTCGGCATTCGTTCTCGTTCAGCGCAACCAGTCCTTCGGCATACAATACCGTTCGGCATTACAGAGTTGCTCGGCATTCATTCTTGTCCGGCACAACCGAGTCGTTTGGCATACAATACCGTTCGGCATTCCAGAGGTGTTCGGTATTCGTTCTTGTTCGGCGCAATCGAGTCGTTCGGTATACAATACCGTTCGGCATTCCAGAGGTGTTCGGCATTCGTTCTCGTTCGGCGCAACCGAGTCGTTCGGCATACAATACCGTTCGGCATTCCAGAGGTGTTCGAAATTCGTTCTCATTCGGCGCAACCGAGTCATTCGGCATACAATACCGTTCGGCAATCCAGAGGTGTTCGGCATTCCTTCTCGTTCGGCGCAACCGAGTCGTTCGGCATACAATACCGTTCGGCATTATAGAGGTGCTCGGCATTCATTCTTGTCCGGCACAACTGAGTCGTTCGGCATACAATACCGTTTGGCATTCCAACAGTGTTTGGCATTCGTTCTTATCCAGCACAACCGAGTCGTTCGGCATACAATATCGTTCGGCATTCCAGAGGTGTTCGGCATTCGTTCTCTTTCGGCGCAACCGAGTCGTTCACCATACAATACCGGTCGGCATTCCAGAAGTGTTCGGCATTCGTTCTCGTTCGACGCAACCGAGTCGTTCGGCATAAAATACCGTTCGGCATTACAGAGGTGCTTGGCATTCATTCTTGTCCGGCACGACCGAGTCGTTCGGCATACAATATCGTTCGGCATTCAAAAGGTGTTCGGCATTCGTTCTCATTCGGTGCAACCGAGTCGTTCGGCATACAATACCGTTCGTCATTCCAGAGGTGTTCGGCATTCGTTCTCGTTCGGTGCAACCGAGTCATTGGGCATACAATACCGTTCGACATTACAGAGGTGCTCGGCATTCATTCTTGTCCGGCACAACCGAGTTGTTCGGCATACAATACCGTTCGGCATTACAGAGGTGCTCGCCATTCATTCTTCTTCGGCATAACCGAGTCGTTCGGCATACAATACCGTTCGGCATTCCAGAGGTGTTCGGCATTCGTTCTCGTTCGGCGCAACCGAGTCGTTCGGCATAAAATACCGTTCGACATTACAAAGGTGCTCGGCATTCCTTCTCGTTCGGCACAACCGATTCGTTCGGCACACAATACCGTTCGGAATTCCAGAGGTGTTCGACATTCGTTCTCGTTCGGCGCAACCGAGTCGTTCGGCATACAATACCATTCGGCATTACAGAGGTGCTCGTCATTCATTCTTGTTCGGCGCAACCGAGTCGTTCGGCATACAATACCGTTCGGCATTATAGAGGTGTTCGGCATTCGTTCTCGTTCGGTGCAAACGAGTCGTTCGGCATACAATACCGTTCGACATTACAGAGTTGCTCGACATTCGTTCACGTTCGGTGCAACCCAGTCGTTCGGCATACAATATCGTTCGGCATTACAGAGGTGCTCGGCATTCATTCTTGTCCGGCACAACCGAGTCGTTCGGCATACAATCCCGTTCGGCATTCTAGAGGTGTTCGGCATTCGTTCTCGTTCGGTGCAAACGAGTCGTTCGGCATACAATACCGTTCGGCATTACAGAGGTGCTAGGCATTCATTCTTGTCCGGCACAACCGAGTCGTTCGGCATACAATACCGTTCGGCATTCCAGAAGTGTTCGGCATTCGTTCTCGTTCGACGCAACCGAGTCGTTCGGCATAAAATACCGTTCGGCATTACAGAGGTGCTTGGCATTCATTCTTGTCCGGCATGACCGAGTCGTTCGGCATACAATATCGTTCGGCATTCAAAAGGTGTTCGGCATTCGTTCTCATTCGGTGCAACCGAGTCGTTCGGCATACAATACCGTTCGGCATTCCAGAGGTGTTCGGCATTCGTTCTCGTTCGGTGCAACCGAGTCATTTGGCATACAATACCGTTCGGCATTACAGAGGTGCTCGGCATTCATTCTTGTCCGGCACAACCGAGTTGTTCGGCATACAATACCGTTCGGCATTACAGAGGTGCTCGTCATTCATTCTTCTTCGGCACTACCGAGTCGTTCGGCATACAATACCGTTCGTCATTCAAGAGGTGTTCGGCATTCGTTCTCGTTCGGCGCAACCGAGTCGTTCGGCATAAAATACCATTCGACATTACAAAGGTGCTCGGCATTCCTTCTCGTTCGGCGCAACCTATTCGTTCGGCACACAATACCGTTCGGCATTCCAGAGGTGTTCGACATTCGTTCTCGTTCGGTGCAACCGAGTCATTCGGCATACAATACCGTTCGGCATTACAGAGGTGCTCGGCAATCATTCTTGTCCGGCACAACCGAGTCGTTCGGCATACAATACCATTCGGCATTCCAGAGGTGTTCGGAATTCGTTCTCGTTCGACGCAACCGAGTCGTTCGGCATACAATACCGTTCGGCATTACAGAGGTGCTCGACATTCATTCTTGTCCGGCGCAACCGAGTCGTTCGACATACAACACCGTTCGGCATTCCCAAGGTGTTCAACATTTGTTCTCGTTCGGCGCAACCGAGTCGTTCGGCATACAATACCGTTCGGCATTACAGAGGTGCTCGGCATTCCTTCTTGTCCGGCACAACCGAGTCGTTCTGCATACAATACCGTTCGGCATTACAGAGGTGCTAGGCAGTCATTCTTGTCCGGCACAACCGAGTCGTTCGGCATACAATACCATTCGGCATTCCAGAAGTGTTCGGCATTCGTTCTTGTTCGACGCAACCGAGTCGTTCGGCATACAATACCGTTCGGCATTACAGAGGTGCTCGGCCTTCATTCTTGTCCGGCACAACCGAGTCGTTCGGCATACAATACCGTTGGGCATTCCAGAGGTGTTCGACATTCGTTCTCGTTCGGCGCAACCGAGTCGTTCGGCATACAATACCGTTCGGCATTACAGAGGTGATCGTCATTCATTCTCGTTCGGCACAACCGAGTCGTTCGGCATACAATACCGTTCGGCATTACAGAGGTGCTCCGCATTCATTCTTGTCCGACACAACCGAGTCGTTCGGCATATAATACCGTTCGGCATTCCAGAGGCGTTCGGCATTCGTTCTCGTTCGGCGCAACCGAGTCGTTCGGCATACAATACTGTTCGGCATTACAGAGGTGCTCGGCATTCTTTCTTGTCCGGCACAACTGGGTCGTTCGGCATACAATACCGTTGGGCATTCCAGAGGTGGTCGGCATTCGTTCTCGTTCGGCGCAACCGAGTCGTTCGGCATACGATACCGTTCGGCATTACAGAGGTGCTCGACATTCATTCTTGTCCGGCACAACCGAGTCGTTCGGCATACAATACCGTTCGGCATTCCAGAGGTGTTCGGCATTCGTTCTCGTTCGGCGCAACCGAGTCATTCGGCATACAATACCGTTTGGCATTCCAGAGGTGTTCGGCATTCGTTCTCGTTTGGCGCAACCGAGTCATTCGGCATACAATACCATTCAGCATTACAGAGGTGCTCGTCATTCATTCTTGTTCGGCACAACCGAGTCGTTCGGCATACAATACCGTTCGGCATTATAGATGTGTTCGGCATTCGTTCTCGTTCGGTGCAACCAGTCCTTCGGCATACAATACCGTTCGGCATTACAGAGTTGCTCGGCATTCATTCTTGTCCGGCACAACCGAGTCGTTTGGCATACAATACCGTTCGGCATTCCAGAGGTGTTCGGTATTCGTTCTTGTTCGGCACAACCGAGTCGTTCAGTATACAATACCGTTCGTCATTCCAGAGGTGTTCGGCATTCGTTCTCGTTCGGCGCAACCGAGTCGTTCGGCATACAATACCGTTCGGCATTCCAGAGGTTCGAAATTCATTCTCGTTCGGCGCAACCGAGTCGTTCGGCATACAATACCGTTCGGCAATCCAGTGGTGTTCGGCATTCATTCTCGTTCGGCGCAACCGAGTCGTTCGGCATACAATACCGTTCGGCATTATAGAGGTGTTCGGCATTCATTCTTGTCCGGCACAACCGAGTCGTTCGGCATACAATACCGTTTGGCATTCCAAAGGTGTTTGGCATTCGTTCTTATCCGGCACAACCGAGTCATTCGGCATACAATATCGTTCGGCATTCCAGAGGTGTTCGGCATTCGTTCTCTTTCGGCGCAACCGAGTCGTTCAGCATACAACACCGTTCGGCATTACAGAGGTGCTCGGCATTCATTCTTGTTCGGCGCAACCGAGTCGTTCGGCATACAATACCGTTCGGCATTACAGAAGTGTTCGGCATTCGTTCTCGTTCGGTGCAACCAGTCCTTCGGCATACAATACCGTTCGGCATTACAGAGTTGCTCGGCTTTCATTCTTGTCCGGCACAACCGAGTCGTTTGGCATACAATACCGTTCGGCATTCCAGAGGTGTTCGGCATTCGTTCTTGTTCGGCGCAATCGAGTCGTTCGGTATACAATACCGTTCGGCATTCCAGAGGTGTTCGGCATTCGTTCTCGTTCGGCGCAACCGAGTCGTTCGGCATACAATACCGTTCGGCATTCCAGAGGTGCTCGGTATTCATTCTTATCCGGCACAACCGAGTCGTTCGGCATACAAAACCGTTCGGCATTACAGAGGTGCTCGGCATTCACTCTTGTTCGGAACAACCGAGTCTTTCGGCATACAATACCGTTCGGCATTCCAGAGGTGTTCGACATTCATTCTTTTCCAGCACAACCGAGTCGTTCGGCATACAATACCGTTCGGCATTCCATAGGTGTTCGGCATTCGTTCTCGTTCGGCGCAACCGAGTCGTTCGGCATACAATACAGTTCGGCATTACAGAGGTGCTCGGCATTCATTCTTGTCCGACACAACCGAGTCGTTCAGCATACAATACCGTTCGGCATTCCAGAGGTGTTCGAAATTCGTTCTCGTTCGGCGCAACCCAGTCGTTCGGCATACAATACCATTCGGCATTCTAGAGGTGTTCGACATTCCTTCTCGTTCGGCGCAACCGAGTCGTTCGGCATACAATACCGTTCGGCATTCCAGAGGTGCTCGGCATTCGTTCTCGTTCGGTGCAACCGAGTCGTTCGGCATACAATACCGTTCGGCATTACAGAGGTGTTCGGCATTCGTTCTCGTTCGGCGCAACCAAGTCGTTCGGCATACAATACCGTTCGGCATTATAGAGGTGCTCGGCATTCATTCTTGTCCGGCACAACCGAGTCGTTCGGCATACAATACCGTTTGGTATTCCAGAGGTGTTTGGCATTCGTTCTTATCCGGCACAACCGAGTCGTTCGGCATACAATACCGTTCGGCATTCCAGAGGTGCTCGGCATTCGTTCTCGTTCGGCGCAACCGAGTCGTTCGGCATACAATACCGTTCGGAATTACAGAGGTGTTCGGCATTCGTTCTCGTCCAGCACAACCGAGTCGTTCGGCATACAATACCGTTCGGCATTATAGAGGTGCTCGACATTCATTCTTGTCCGGCACAACCGAGTAGTTCGGCATACAATACCGTTCGGCCTTACAGAGGTGCTCGGCATACAGTGTTGTCCGGCACCGCCGAGTCATTCGGCATACAATACCGTTCGGCATTACAGAGGTGCTCGTCATTCATTCTTGTTCGGCACAACCGAGTCGTTCGGCATACAATACCGTTCGGCCTTACAGAGGTGCTCGGCATTCATTCTTATCCGGCACAACCGAGTCGTTCGGCATAAAAAACCGTTCGGCATTACAGAGGTGCTCGGCATTCATTCTTGTCCGGCACAACCGAGTCGTTCGGCATACAATACCGTTCGGCATTCCAGAGGTGTTCGACATTCATTCTTGTCCGGCACAACCGAGTCGTTCGGCATACAATACCGTTCGGCATTCCATAGGTGTTCGGCATTCATTCTCGTTCGGCGCAACCGAGTCGTTCGGCATACAATACAGTTCGGCATTACAGAGGTGCTCGGCATTCATTCTTGTCCGACACAACCGAGTCGTTCAGCATACAATACCGTTCGGCATTCCAGAGGTGTTCGGCATTCGTTCTCGTTCGGCGCAACCGAGTCGTTCGGCATACAATACCGTTCGGCATTCTAGAGGTGTTCGACATTCCTTCTCGTTCGGCGCAACCGAGTCGTTCGGCATACAATACCGTTCGGCATGCCAGAGGTGCTCGGCATTCGTTCTCGTTCGGCGCAACCGAGTCGTTCGGCATACAATACCGTTCGGCATTACAGAGGTGCTCGGCATTCATTCTTGGCAGGCACAACCGAGTCGTTCGGCATACAATACCGTTCGGCATTCCAGAGGTGTTCGACATCCGTTCTCATTCGGTGCAACCGAGTCGTTTGGCATACAATACCGTTCGGCATTACAGAGGTGCTCGGCATTCATTCTTGTCCGGCACAACCGAGTCGTTTGGCATACAATACCGTTCGGCATTCTAGAGGTGTTCGGCATTCGTTCTCGTTCGGCGCAACCGAGTCGTTCGGCATACAATACCGTTCGGCATTACAGAGGTGCTATGCATTCATTCTTGTCCGGCAGAACCGAGTCGTTCGGCATACAATACCGTTCGGCATTCCAGAAGTGTTCGGCATTCGTTCTCCTTCGACGCAACCGAGTCGTTCGGCATACAATACCGTTCGGCATTACAGAGGTTCTCGGCATTCATTTTTGTCCGGCACGATCGAGTCGTTCGGCATACAATACCGTTCGGCATTCCAAAGGTGTTCGGCATTCGTTCTCGTTCGGTGCAACCGAGTCGTTCGGCATACAATACCGTTCGGCATTCCAGAGGTGTTCGGCATTCGTTCTCGTTCGGCGCAACCGAGTATTTGGGCATACAATACCGTTTGGCATTACAGAGGTGCTCGGCATTCATTCTTGTCCAGCACAACCGAGTTGTTCGGCATACAATACCGTTCGGCATTACAGAGGTGCTCGTCATTCATTCTTGTTCGGCACAACCGAGTCGTTCGGCATACAATACCGTTCGGCATTCCAGAGGTGTTCGGCATTCGTTCTCGTTCGGCGCAACCGAGTCGTTCAACATACAATACCGTTCGGCATTCCAGAGGTGTTCGGCATTCGTTCTCGTTCGGCGCAACCGAGTCGTTCGGCATACAATACCGTTCGTCATTCCAGAGGTGTTCGGCATTCGTTCTCGTTCGACGCAACAGAGTCGTTCGGCATACAATACCGTTCGGCATTACAGAGGTTTTCGGCATTCAAACTTATCCGGCACAACCGAGTCGTTCGGCATACAATACCGTTTGTCTTTCCAGAGGTGTTCGACATTCGTTCTCGTTCGGCGCAACCAAGTCGTTTGGCATTATAGAGGTGCTCGGCATTCATTCTTGTCCGGCACAACCGAGTCGTTCGGCATTCCAGAGGTGTTCGGCATTCGTTCTCGTTCGGCGCAACCGAGTCGTTCGGCATACAATACCGTTCGGCATTACAGAGGTGCTCGGCATTCATTCTTGTCCGACACAACCGAGTCGTTCAGCATACAATACCGTTCGGCATTCCAGAGGTGTTCGGCATTCGTTCTCGTTCGGCCCAACCGAGTCATTCGGCATACAATACCGTTCGGCATTCTAGAGTTGTTCGGCATTCCTTCTCGTTCGGCGCAACTGAGTCTTTCGGCATACAATACCGTTCGGCATTCCAGAGGTGCTCGGCATTCGTTCTCGTTCGGCACAACCGAGTCGTTCGGCATACAATACCGTTCGGCATTACAGAGCTGTTCGGCATTCGTTCTCGTTCGGCGCAACCATGTCGTTCCGCATACAATACCGTTCGGTATTATAGAGGTGCTCGGCATTCATTCTTGTCCGGCACAACCGAGTCGTTCGGCATACAATACCGTTTGGCATTCCAGAGGTGTTTGGCATTCGTTCTTATCCGACACAACCGAGTCGTTCGGCATACAATATCGTTCGGCATTCCAGAGGTGTTCGGCATTCGTTCTCTTTCGGCGCAACCGAGTCGTTCAGCATACAATACCGTTCGGCATTACAGAGGTGCTCGGCATTCATTCTTGTCCGGCACAACCGAGTCGTTCGGCATACAATACCGTTCGACATTACAGAAGTGCTCGGCATTCATTCTTGTCCGGCACAACCGAGTCGTTCGGCATACAATACCGTTCGGTCTTACAGAGGTGCTCGGCATACAGTCTTGTCCGGCACAGCCGAGTCATTCGTCATACAATACCGTTCGGCATTACAGAGGTGCTCGTCATTCATTCTTGTTCGGCACAACCGAGTCGTTCGGCATACAATACCGTTCGGCCTTACAGAGGTGCTCGGCATTCATTCTTGTCCGGCACAACCGAGTCGTTCGGCATACAATACCGTTCGGCATTACAGAGGTGCTCGGCGTTCATTCTTATCCGGCACAACCGAGTCGTTCGGCATACAAAACCGTTCGGCATTACAGAGGTGCACGGCATTCATTCTTGTCCGGCACAACCGAGTCGTTCGGCATACAATACCGTTCGGCATTCCAGAGGTGTTCGACATTCATTCTTGTCCGGCACAACCGAGTCATTCGGCATACAATACCGTTCGGCATTCTAGAGGTGTTCGGCATTCCTTCTCGTTCGGCGCAACCGAGTCGTTCGGCATTACAGAGGTGCTCGGCATTCATTCTTGTCCGACACAACCGAGTCGTTCAGCATACAATACCGTTCGGCATTCCAGAGGTGTTCGGCATTCGTTCTCGTTCGGCGCAACCGAGTCGTTCGGCATACAATACCGTTCGGCATTCTAGAGGTGTTCGGCATTCCTTCTCATTCGGCGCAACCGAGTCGTTCGGCATACAATACCGTTTGGCATTCCAGAGGTGCTCGGCATTCGTTCTCGTTCGGCGCAACCGAGTCGTTCGGCATACAACATCGTCCGGCATTACAGAGGTGCTCGGCATTCATTCTTGGCCGGCACAACCGAGTCGTTCGGCATACAATACCGTTCGGCGTTCCAGAGGTGTTCGGCATCCGTTCTCATTCGGTGCAACCGAGTCGTTCGGCATACAATACCGTTCGGCATTACAGAGGTGCTCGACATTCATTCTTGTCCGGAACAACCGAGTCGTTTGGCATACAATACCGTTCGGCATTCTAGAGGTGTTCGGCATTCGTTCTCGTTCGGCGCAACCGAGTCGTTCGGCATACAATACCGTTCGGCATTACCGAGGTGCTATGCATTCATTCTTGTCCGGCACAACCGAGTCGTTCGGCATACAATACCGTTCGGTATTCCAGAAGTGTTCGGCATTCGTTCTCGTTCGACGCAACCGAGTCGTTCGGCATACAATACCGTTCGGCATTACAGAGGTTCTCGGTATTCATTTTTGTCCGGCACGACCGAGTCGTTCGGCATACAATACCGTTTGGCATTCCAAAGGTGTTCGGCATTCGTTCTCGTTCGGTGCAACCGAGTCGTTCGGCATACAATACCGTTCGGCATTCCAGAGGTGTTCGGCATTCGTTCTCGTTCGGCGCAACCGAGAATTTGGGCATACAATACCGTTCGGCATTACAGAGGTGCTCGGCATTCATTCTTGTCCGGCACAACTGAGTTGTTCGGCATACAATACCGTTCGGCATTACAGAGGTGCTCGTCATTCATTCTTGTTCGGCACAACCGAGTCGTTCGGCATACAATACCTTTCGGCATTCCAGAGGTGTTCGGCATTCGTTCTCGTTCGGCGCAACCGAGTCGTTCAACATACAATACCGTTCGGCATTCCAGAGGTGTTCGGCATTCGTTCTCGTTCGGCGCAACCGAGTCGTTCGTCATACAATACCGTTCGGCATTCCAGAGGTGTTCGGCATTCGTTCTCGTTCGACGCAACCGAGTCGTTCGGCATACAATACCGTTCGGCATTACAGAGGTGCTCGGCATTCAAACTTGTCCGGCACAACCGAGTCGTTCGGCATACAATACCGTTTGTCTTTCCAGAGGTGTTCGACATTCGTTCTCGTTCGGTGCAACCGAGTCGTTTGGCATTACAGAGGTGCTCGGCATTCATTCTTGTCCGGCACAACCGAGTCGTTCGACATACAATACCGTTCGGCATTCCAGAGGTGTTAGGCATTCGTTCTCGTTCGGCGCAACCGAGTCGTTCGGCATACAATACCGTTCGGCATTACAGAGGTGCTCGGCATTCATTCTTGTCCGGCACAACCGAGTCGTTCGGCATACAATACCGTTCGGCATTACAGAAGTGCTCGGCATTCATTCTTGTCCAGCACAACCGAGTCGTTCGGCATACAATACCGTTCGGCCTTACAGAGGTGCTATGCATTCATTCTTGTCCGGCACAACCGAGTCGTTCGGCATACAATACCGTTCAGTATTCCAGAAGTGTTCGGCATTCGTTCTCGTTCGACGCAACCAAGTCGTTCGGCATACAATACCGTTCGGCATTACAGAGGTTCTCGGCATTCATTTTTGTCCGGCACGACCGAGTCGTTCGGCATACAATACCGTTCGGCATTCCAAAGGTGTTCGGCATTCGTTCTCGTTCGGTGCAACCGAGTCGTTCGGCATACAATACCGTTCGGCATTCCAGAGGTGTTCGGCATTCGTTCTCGTTCGGCGTAATCGAGTATTTGGGCATACAATACCGTTCAGCATTACAGAGGTGCTCGGCATTCATTCTTGTCCGGCACAACCGAGTTGTTCGGCATACAATACCGTTCGGCATTACAGAGGTGCTCGTCATTCATTCTTGTTCGGCACAACCGAGTCGTTCGGCATACAATACCGTTCGGCATTCGAGAGGTGTTCGGCATTCGTTCTCGTTCGGCGCAACTGAGTCGTTCAACATACAATACCGTTCGGCATTCCAGAGGTGTTCGGCATTCGTTCTCGTTCGGCGCAACCGAGTCGTTCGTCATACAATACCGTTCGGCATTCCAGAGGTGTTCGGCATTCGTTCTCGTTCGACGCAACCGAGTCGTTCGGCATACAATACCGTTCGGCATTACAGAGGAGCTCGGCATTCATTCTTGTCCGGCACAACCGAGTCGTTCGGCATACAATACCGTTCGGCATTCCAGAGGTGTTTGGCATTCGTTCTCGTTCGGCGCAACCGAGTCGTTTGGCATACAATACCGTTCGGCATTACAGAGGTGCTCGGCATTCATTCTTGTCCGGCACAACCGAGTCGTTCGGCATACAATACCGTTCGGCATTACAGAAGTGCTCGGCATTCATTCTTGTCCAGCACAACCGAGTCGTTCGGCATACAATACCGTTCGGCCTTACAGAGGTGCTCGGCATACAGTCTTGTCCGACACAGCCGAGTCGTTCGGCATACAATACCGTTCGGCATTACAGAGGTGCTCGTCATTCATTCTTGTTCGGCACAACCGAGTCGTTCGGCATACAATACCGTTCGGCCTTACAGAGGTGCTCGGCATTCATTCTCGTTCGACGCAACCGAGTCGTTCGGCATACAATACCGTTCGGCATTACAGAGGTGCTCGGCATTCATTCTTGTCCGGCACAACCGAGTCGTTCGGCATACAATACCGTTCGGCATTCCAGAGGTGTTAGGCATTCGTTCTCGTTCGGCGCAACCGAGTCGTTCGGCATACAATACCGTTCGGCATTACAGAGGTGCTCGGCATTCATTCTTGTCCGGCACAACCGAGTCGTTCGGCATACAATACCGTTCGGCATTACAGAAGTGCTCGGCATTCATTCTTGTCCAGCACAACCGAGTCGTTCGGCATACAATACCGTTCGGCCTTATAGAGGTGCTCGGCATACAGTCTTGTCCGACACAGCCGAGTCGTTCAGCATACAATACCGTTCGGCATTACAGAGGTGCTCGTCATTCATTCTTGTTCGGCACAACCGAGTCGTTCGGCATATAATACCGTTCGGCCTTACAGAGGTGCTCGGCATTCATTCTTGTCCGACACAACCGAGTCGTTCGGCATATAATACCGTTCGGCATTCCAGAGGTGTTCGGCATTCGTTCTCGTTCGGCGCAACCGAGTCGTTCGGCATACAATACCGTTCGGCTTTACAGAGGTGCTCGGCATTCGTTCTTTTCCGGCACAACCGAGTCGTTCGGCATACAATACCGTTCGGCATTCCAGAGGTGTTCGGCATTCGTTCTCGTTCGGCGCAACCGAGTCGTTCGGCATACAATACCGTTCGGCATTACAGAGGTGCTCGGCATTCATTCTTGTCCGGCACAACCAAGTCGTTCGGCATACAATACCGTTCGGCATTCCAGAGGTGTTCGACATTCATTCTTGTTCGGCACAACCGAGTCGTTCGGCATACAATACCGTTCGGCATTCGAGAGGTGTTCGGCATTCGTTCTCGTTCGACGCAACCGAGTCGTTCGGCATACAATACAGTTCGGCATTACAGAGGTGCTCGGCATTCATTCTTGTCCGGCACAACCGAGTCGTTCGGCATACAATACCGTTCGGCATTCCAGAGGTGTTCGGCATTCGTTCTCGTTCGGCCCAACCGAGTCGTTCGGCATACAATACCGTTCGGCATTCTAGAGGTGTTCGGCATTCCTTCTCGTTCGGCGCAACCGAGTCGTTCGACATACAATCCCGTTCGGCATTACAGAGGTGCTTTTCATTCTTTCTTGTCTGGCACAACCGAGTCGTTCAGCATACAATACCGTTCGGCATTCCAGAGGTGTTCGGCATTCGTTCTCGTTCGGGGCAACCGATTCGCTCGGCATACAATACCGTTCGGCATTACAGACGTACTCGGCATTCATTCTTGGCCGGCACAACCGAGTCGTTCGGCAATCAATACCGTTCGGCATTCCAGAGGTGTTCGGCATCCATTCTCGTTCGGCGCAACCGAGTCGTTCGGCATACAATACCGTTCGGCCTTACAGAGGTGCTCGGCATACAGTCTTGTCCGGCACAGCCGAGTCGTTCGGCATATAATACCGTTCGGCATTACAGAGGTGCTCGTCATTGATTCCTGTTCGGCACAACCGAGTCATTCGGCATACTATTCTGTTCGGCCTTACAGAGGTGCTCGGCATTCATTCTTGTCCGGCACAACTGAGTCGTTCGGCATACAATACCGTTCGGCATTACAGAGGTGCTCGGCATTCATTCTTGTCCGGCACAACCGAGTTATTAGACATACAATACCGTTCGGCCTTACAGAGGTGCTCGTCATTCATTCTTGTCCGGCACAACCGAGTCGTTCGGCATGCAATACCGTTCGGCATTCCAGAGGTGTTCGGCATTCGTTCTCGTTCGGCACAACCGAGTCGTTCGGCATACAATACCGTTCGGCATTACAGAGGTGCTCGGCATTCGTTCTTGTCCGGCACAACCGAGTCGTTTGGCATACAATACCGTTCGGCATTCCAGAGGTGTTCGGCTTTCGTTATCGTTCGGCGTAACCGAGTCGTTCGGCATACAATACCGTTCGGCATTACAGAGGTGCTCGGCATTCATTCTTGTCCGGCACAACCGAGTCGTTCGGCATACAATACCATTCGGCATTCCAGAGGTGTTCGACATTCATTCTTGTCTGGCACAACCGAGTCGTTCGGCATACAATACCGTTAAACATTACAGAGGTGCTCGGCATTCATTCTTGTCCGGCACAACCGAGTCGTTCGGCATACAACACCGTTCGGCATTCCAGTGGTGTTCGGCATTCGTTCTCGTTCGGCGCAATCGAGTCGTTCGGCATACAATACCGTTCGACATTACAGAGGTACTCGGCATTCATTCTTGGCCGGCATAACCGAGTCGTTCGGCATACAATACAGTTCGGCATTCCAGAGGTGTTCGGCATCCGTTCTCGTTCGGCGCAACCGAGTCGTTCGGCATACAATACCGTTCGGCATTACAGAGGTGCTCGTCATTCATTCTTGTCCGGCACAACCGAGTCCTTTGGCATACAATACTGTTCGGCATTACAGAGGTGTTCGGCATTCATTCTCGTTCGGCGCAACCGAGTTATTCGGCATACAATACCGTTCGGCATTACAGAGGTGCTCGGCATTCATTCTTGTCCGGCACAACCGAGTAGTTCGGCATACAACATCGTTCGGCATTCCAGAGGTGTTCGACATTCGTTCTCGTTCGGCGCAACCGAGTCGTTCGGCATACAATACCGTTCGACATTCCAGAGGTGCTCGGCATTCCTTCTTGTCCGGCGCAACCGAGTCGTTCGGCATACAATACCGTTCGGCATTACAGAGGTGCTCGGCATTCATTCTTGTCTGGCACAACCGAGTCGTTCGGCATACAATACCGTTTGGAATTACAGAGGTGCGGATTATTCATTCTTGTTCGGCACAACCGAGTCGTTCGGCATACAATACCGTTCGGCATTACAGAGGTGCTTTGCATTCATTCTTGTTCGACACAACCGAGTCGTTCGGCATACAATACCATTCGGCATTACAGAGGTGCTCGGCATTCATTCTTGTCCGGCTCAACCGAGTTGTTCGGCATACAATACCGTTCGGCATTCAAGAGGTGCTCGGCATTCGTTCTCGTTCGGCGCAACCGAGTCGTTCGACATACAATAACCGTTCGACATTACATAGGTGCTCGTCATTCATTCTTGTTCGGCACAACCGAGTCGTTCGGCATACAACACCGTTCAGCATTACAGAGGTGCTCGGCATTCATTCTTGTTCGGCACAACCGAGTCGTTCGGCATACAATACCATTCATCATTACAGAGGTGCTCGGCATTCATTCTTGTCCAGCACAACCGAGTCGTTCGGCATAAAATACCGTTCGGCATTCCAGAGGTGTTCGGCATTCGTTCTCGTTCGGTGCAACCGAGCCGTTCGGCATACAATACCGTTCGACATTACAGAGGTGCTCGGCATTCATTCTTGTCCGGCACAACCGAGTCGTTCGGTATACAATACTGTTCGGCATTACAGAGGTGCTCGGCATTCATTCTTGTCCGGCACAACCGAGTCATTGGCATTACAGAGGTGCTTGTCATTCATTCTTGTTAGGCACAACCAAGTCGTTCGGCATACAATACCGTTCGGCATTACAGAGGTGCTCGGCATTCATTCTTGCCCGGCACAACCGAGTCGTTCGGCATACAATACCGTTCGGCATTACAGAGGTGCTCGTCATTCATTCTTGTCCGGCACAACCGAGTCCTTCGGCATACAATACTATTCAGCATTACAAAGGTGTTCGGCATTCGTTCTCGTTCGGCGCAACCGAGTCGTTCGGCATACAATACCGTTCGGTATTATAGAGGTGCTCGGCATTCATTCTTTTCCGGCACAACCGAGTCGTTTGGCATACAACATCGTTCGGCATTCCAGAGGTGTTCGACATTCGTTCTCGTGCGGCGCAACCGAGTCGTTCGGCATACAATACCGTTCGGCATTCCATAGGTGCTCGACATTCCTTCTTGTCCGGCGCAACCGAGTCGTTCGGCATACAATACCGTTCGGCATTACAGAGGTGCTCGGCATTCATTCTTGTCCGGCCCAACCGAGTCGTTCGGCATACAATACCGTTCGGCATTACAAAGGTGCTGATCATTCATTCTTGTTCGGCACAACCGAGTCGTTCGGCATACAATACCGTTCGGCATTACAGAAGTGCTCTGCATTCATTCTCGTTCGGCACAACCAAGTCGTTCGGCATACAATACCATTCGGCATTACAGAGGTGCTCGGCATTCATTCTTGTCCGGCTCAACCGAGTCGTTCGGCATACAATACCGTTCGGCATTCCAGAGTTGTTCGGCATTCGTTCTCGTTCGGCGCAACTGAGTCGTTCGACATACAATAACGTTTGGCAATACAGAGGTGCTCGGCATTCTTTCTTGTCCGGCACAACCGAGTCGTTCGGCATACAATACCGTTCGGCATTCCAGAGGTGTTCGACATTCGTTCTCGTTCGGCGCAACCGAGTCATTCGGCGTACAATACCGTTCGGCATTACAGAGGTGCTCGGCATTCATTCTCGTCCGGCACAACAGAGTCGTTCGGCATACAATACCGTTCGGCATTCCAGAGGTGTTCGGCATTCGTTCTCGTTCGGCGCAACCGAGTTGTTCGGCATACAATACCGTTCGGCATTATAGAGGTGCTCGGCATTCATTCTTGTCCGGCACAACCGAGTTATTTGGCATACAATACTGTTCGACATTACATAGGTGCTCGTCATTCATTCTTGTTCGGCACAACCGAGTCGTTCGGCATACAACACCATTCGGCATTACAGAGGTGCTCGGCATTCATTCTTGTTCGGCACAACCGAGTCGTTCGGCATACAATACCGTTCGTCATTACAGAGGTGCTCGGCATTCATTCTTGTCCGGCACAACCGAGTCGTTCGGCATAAAATACGGTTCGGCATTCCAGAGGTGTTCGGCATTTGTTCTCGTTCGGTGCAACGAGTCGTTCGGCATACAATACCGTTCGACATTACAGAGGTGCTCGACATTCATTCTTGTCTGGCACAACCGAGTCGTTCGGCATACAATACCGGTCGGCATTACAAAGGTGCTCGTCATTCATTCTTGTTCGGCACAACCGAGTCGTTCCGCATACAATAACGTTCGGTATTATAGAGGTGCTCGGCATTCATTCTTGTCCGGCACAACCGAGTCGTTCGGCATACAGTATCGTTCGACATTACAGAGGTGCTCGGCATTCATTCTTGTCCGGCACAACCGAGTCGTTCGGCATAAATACCGTTCGGCATTCCAAAGTTGTTTGGCATTCATTCTCGTTCGGCGCAACCGAGTCGTTCGGCATACAATACCGTTCGGCATTACAGAAGTGCTCTGCATTCATTCTCGTTCGGCACAACCAAGTCGTTCGGCATACAATACCATTCGGCATTACAGAGGTGCTCGGCATTCATTCTTGTCCGGCTCAACCGAGTCGTTCGGCATACAATACCGTTCGGCATTCCAGAGGTGTTCGGCATTCGTTCTCGTTCGGCGCAACCGAGTCGTTCGACATACAATAACGTTTGGCAATACAGAGGTGCTCGGCATTCTTTCTTGTCCGGCACAACCGAGTCGTTCGGCATACAATACCGTTCGGCATTCCAGAGGTGTTCGACATTCGTTCTCGTTCGGCGCAACCGAGTCATTCGGCGTACAATACCGTTCGGCATTACAGAGGTGCTCGGCATTCATTCTCGTCCGGCACAACAGAGTCGTTCGGCATACAATACCGTTCGGCATTCCAGAGGTGTTCGGCATTCGTTCTTGTTCGGCGCAACCGAGTTGTTCGGCATACAATACCGTTCGGCATTATAGAGGTGCTCGGCATTCATTCTTGTCCGGCACAACCGAGTCATTTGGCATACAATACTGTTCGACATTACATAGGTGCTCGTCATTCATTCTTGTTCGGCACAACCGAGTCGTTCGGCATACAACACCATTCGGCATTACAGAGGTGCTCGGCATTCATTCTTGTTCGGCACAACCGAGTCGTTCGGCATACAATACCGTTCGTCATTACAGAGGTGCTCGGCATTCATTCTTGTCCGGCACAACCGAGTCGTTCGGCATATAATACGGTTCGGCATTCCAGAGGTGTTCGGCATTCGTTCTCGTTCGGTGCAACGAGTCGTTCGGCATACAATACCGTTCGACATTACAGAGGTGCTCGGCATTCATTCTTGTCTGGCACAACCGAGTCGTTCGGCATACAATACCGGTCGGCATTACAAAGGTGCTCGTCATTCATTCTTGTTCGGCACAACCGAGTCGTTCCGCATACAATAACGTTCGGTATTATAGAGGTGCTCGGCATTCATTCTTGTCCGGCACAACCGAGTCGTTCGGCATACAATATCGTTCGGCATTACAGAGGTGCTCGGCATTCATTCTTGTCCGGCACAACCGAGTCGTTCGGTATACAATACCGTTCGGCATTCCAAAGTTGTTTGGCATTCATTCTCGTTCGGCGCAACCGAGACGTTCGGCATACAATACCGTTCGGCATTACAGAGGTGCTCGGCATTCATTCTTGTCCGGCACAACCGAGTCGTTCGGCATACAATAACGTTCAGTATTACATAGGTGCTTGTCATTCATTCTTTTTCGGCACAACCGAGTCATTCGGCATACAATACCGTTCAGCATTACAGAGGTTCTCGGCATTCATTCTTGTCCGGCACAACCGAGTCGTTTGGCATACAATACCGTTCGGCATTACAGAGGTGCTCTGCATTCATTCTTGTCCGGCTCAATCGAGTCGTTCGGCATACAATACCGTTCGGCATTCCAGAGGTGTTCGGCATTCGTTCTCGTTCGGCGCAACCGAGTCGTTCGGCATACAATACCGTTCGGCATTACAGAGGTTCTCGGCATTCATTCTTGTCCGGCACAACCGAGTCGTTCGGCATACAATACCGTTCGGCATTCCAGAGGTGTTCGGCATTCGTTCTCGTTCGGCGCAACCGAGTCGTTCGGCTTACAATACCGTTCAACATTACAGAGGTGCTCGGCATTCATTCTTGTCCGGCACAACCGAGTCGTTCGGCAAGCAATACCGTTCGGCATTCCAGAGGTGTTCGGCATTCGTTCTTGTTCGGCGCAACCGAGTCGTTCGGCAAATAGTACCGTTCGGAATTACAGAGGTGCTCGGCATTCATTCTCGTCCCGCACAACCGATTCGTTCGGCATACAATACCGTTCGGCATTCCAGAGGTGTTCGACATTAGTTCTCGTTCGGCGCAACCGAGTCGTTCGGCATACAATATCGTTCGGCATTACAGAGGTGCTCGGCATTCATTCTTGTCCGGCACAACCGAGTCGTTCGGCATACAACACCGTACGGCATTCCAGAGGTGTTCGACATTCGTTCTCGTTCGGCGCAACCTATTCGTTCGGCATACAATACCGTTCGGCATTCCAGAGGTGTTCGGCATTCCTTCTTGTCCGGCGCAACCGAGTCGTTCGACATACAATATCGTTCGGCATTACAGAGGTGCTCGGCATTCATTCTTGTCCGGCACAACCGAGTCGTTCGGCATACAATACCGTTCGGCATTACAGAGGTGCTGATCATTCATTCTTGTTTGGCACAACCGAGTCGTTTGGCATACAATACCGTTCGGCATTACAGAGGTGCTCTGCATTCATTCTCGTTCGGCACAACCGAGTCGTTCGGCATACAATACCATTCGGCATTACAGAGGTGCTCGGCATTCATTCTTGTCCGGCTCAACCGAGTCGTTCGGCATACAATACCGTTCGGCATTCCAGAGGTGTTCGGCATTCGTTCTCGTTCGGCGCAACCGAGTCGTTCGACATACAATACCGTTCGGCAATACAGAGGTGCTCGGCATTCTTTCTTGTCCGGCACAACCGTGTCGTTCGGCATACAATACCGTTCGGCATTCCAGAGGTGTTCGGCATTTGTTCTCGTTCGGCGCAACCGAGAAGTTCGGCATACAATACCGTTCGGCATTACAGAGG
Source organism: Allium fistulosum (assembly GCA_030737815.1). Lineage (NCBI taxonomy): Eukaryota > Viridiplantae > Streptophyta > Magnoliopsida > Asparagales > Amaryllidaceae > Allium > Allium fistulosum. The sequence continues at coordinate 1,572,153 of JASFAW010000025.1, forward strand.
TGCTCGGCATTCATTCTCGTCAGGCACAACCGAGTCGTTCGGCATACAATACCGTTCGGCATTCCAGAGGTGTTCGGCATTCGTTCTCGTTCGGCGCAACCGAGTCGTTCGGCATACAATGCCGTTCGGCATTATAGAGGTGCTCGGCATTCTTTCTTGTCCAGCACAACCGAGTCATTCGGCATACAATACCGTTCGGCATTACATAGGTGCTCATCATTCATTCTCGTTCGGCGCAACCGAGTCGTTCGGCATACAATACCGTTCGGCATTATAGAGGTGCTCGGCATTCATTCTTGTCCGGCACAACCGAATCGTTCGACATACAATACCGTTCGGCATTACAGAGGTGCTCGTTATTCATTCTCGTTCGGTGCAACCGAGTCGTTTGGCATACAATACCGTTCGGCATTCCAGAGGTGTTCGGCATTCGTTCTCGTTCGGCAAAACCGAGTCGTTTGGCATACAATACCGTTTGGCATTACAGAGGTGCTCGTCATTCGTTCTTGTTCGGCATACAATACCGTTTGACATTACAGAGGTGCTCGGCATTCATTCTTGTTCGGCACAACCGAGTCGTTCGGCATACAATACCGTTCGACATTACAGAGGTGTTCGGCATTCATTCTTGTCCGGCACAACCGAGTCGTTCGGCATACAATTCCGTTCGGCATTCCAAATGTGTTCGGCATTCGTTCTCATTTGGCGCAACCTAGTCGTTCGGCATACAATACCGTTCGGCATTACAGAGGTGCTCGGCATTCATTCTTGTCCGGCACAACCGAGTCGTTCGTCATACAATACCGTTCGGCATTACAGAGGTTCCTGTCATTCATTCTTGTTCGGCACAACCGAGTCGTTCGGCATACAACACCGCTCGGCATTACAGAGGTGCTCGGCATTCGTTCTTGTTCGGCACAACCGAGTCGTTCGGCATACAATAACATTCGACATTACAGAGGTGCTCGGCATTCTTTCTTGTCCGGCACGACTGAGTCGTTCGGCATAAAATATAGTTCGGCATTCTAGAGGTGTTCGGCATTCGTTCTCGTTCGGCGCAACCGAGTCGTTCGGCATACAATACCGTTCGACATTACAGAGGTGCTTGACATTCATTCTTGTCTGGCACAACCGAGTCGTTCGGCATACAATACCGTTCGGCATTCCAGAGGTGGTCGGCATTCGTTCTCATTCGGCGCCATCGAGTTGTTCGGCATACAATACCCTTCGGCATTACTGAGTTGCTCGGCATTCATTCTTGTCCGGCACAACCGACTCGTTCGGCATACAATACCGTTTGGCATTCTAGAGGTGTTCGGCATTCGTTCTCGTTCGGCGCAACCGAGTCGTTCGGCATACAATACCGTTCGGCATTATAGAGGTGCTCGGCATTCATTCTTGTCCGGCACAACCGAGTTGTTCGGCATACATTACCGTTCGGCATTACAGAGGTGCTTATCATTCATTCTTGTTCGGCACAACCGAGTCGTTCGACATACAATATCGTTCGGCATTCCAGAGGTGCTCGGCATTCGTTCTTGTTCGGCACAACCGAGTGGTTCGGCATACAATACTGTTCGGCATTACAGAGGTGCTCGATACTCATTCTTGTCCGGCACAACCGAGTCGTTCGGCATACAATACCGTTCGGCATTCCAGAGTTGTTCAGCATTCGGTCTCGTTCGACGCAACCGAGTCGTTCGGTATACAATACCGTTCGGCATTACAGAGGTGCTCGGCATTCATTCTCTTCCGGCACAACCGAGTCGTTCGGCATACAATACCGTTCGGCATTACAGAGGTGCTCGTCATTCATTCTTGTTCGGCACAACCCAGTCGTTCGGCATACAATACCGTTCGGCATTATAGAGGTGCTTGGCATTCATTCTTGTTCGGCACAACCGAGTCGTTTGGCATACAATACCGTTCGGCATTACAAAGGTGCCCGGGATTCATTCTTGTCCGGGACAACCGAGTAATTCGGCATACAATACCATTCGGCATTACAGAGGTGTTCGTCATTCATTCTTGTTCGGCACAACCGAGTCGTTCGGCATACAATACCGTTCGACACTACAGAGGTGCTCGGCATTCATTCTTGTCCGACACAACCGAGTCGTTCGACATACAATACCGTTCGGCATTCCAGAGGTGTTCGGCATTCGTTCTCGTTCGGCGCAACCGAGTCGTTCGGCATAAAATACCGTTCGGCATTACAGAGGTAATTGTCATTCATTCTTGTCCGGCACAACCGAGTCGTTCGTCATACAATACCGTTCGGCATTACAGAGTTGCCTGTCATTCATTCTTGTTTGGCACAACCGAGTCGTTCGGCATACAACACCGCTCGGCATTACAGAGGTGCTCGGCATTCGTTCTTGTTCGGCACAACCGAGTCGTTCGGCATACAATACCATTCGGCATTACAGAGGTGCTCGGCATTCTTTCTTGTCCGGCACAACCGAGTCGTTCGGCATAAAATACAGTTCGGCATTCTAGAGGTGTTCGGCATTCATTCTCGTTTGGCGCAACCGAGTCGTTCGTCATACAATACCGTTCGGCATTTCAGAGGAGCTCGGCATTCATTCTTGTCCGGCACAACCGAGTCGTTCGGCATACAATACCGTTCGGCATTACAGAGGTGCTCATCATTCATTCTTGTTCGACACAACCGAGTCGTTCGGCATTACAGAGGTGCTTGACATTCATTCTTGTCCGGCACAACCGATTCGTTCGGCATACAATTCCGTTTGGCATTCCAGAGGTGTTCGGTATTCGTTCTCATTCGGCGCAACCAAGTTGTTCGGCATACAATACCGTTTGGCATTATAGAGTTGCTCGGCATTCATTCTTGTCCGGCACAACCGACTCGTTCGGCATACAATACCGTTCGGCATTCTAGAGGTGTTCGACATTCGTTCTCGTTTGGTGCAACCGAGTCGTTCGTCATACAATACCGTTCGGCATTACAGAGGTGCTCGGCATTCATTCTTGCCCGGCACAACCGAGTCGTTCGGCATACAATACCGTTCGGCATTACAGAGGTGCTTGTCATTCATTCTTGTTCGGCACAACCGAGTCGTTTGGCATTATAGAGGTGCTCGGCATTCGTTCTTGTTCGGCACAACCGAGTGGTTCGGCATACAATACCGTTCGGCATTACAGAGGTGCTAGGCATTCATTCTTGTCCGGCACAACCGAGTCGTTCGGCATACAATACCGTTCGGCATTCCAGAGGTGTTCGGCATTCGTTCTCGTTCGGCGCAACCGAGTCGTTCGGCATAAAATACCGTTCGGCATTACAGAGGTGACTGTCATTCATTCTTGTCCGGCACAACCGAGTCGTTCGTCATACAATACCGTTCGGCATTACAGAGGTGCCTGTCATTCATTCTTGTTCGGCACAACCGAGTCGTTCGGCATACAACACCGCTCGCCGTTACAGAGGTGCTCGGCATTCGTTCTTGTTCGGCATAACTGAGTCGTTCGGCATACAATACCATTCGGCATTGCAGAGGTGCTCGGCATTCTTTCTTGTCCGGCACAACCGAGTCGTTCGGCATACAATACAGTTCGGCATTCTAGAGGTATTCGGCATTCATTCTCGTTCGGCGCAACCGAGTCGTTCGGCATACAATACCGTTCGGCATTTCAGATGAGCTCGGCATTCATTCTTGTCCGGCACAACCGAGTCGTTCGGCATACAATACCATTCGGCATTACAGAGGTGCTCATCATTCATTCTTGTTCGACACAACCGAGTCGTTCGGCATTCCAGAGGTGTTCGACATTCGTTCTCGTTCGGCGCAACCGAGTCGTTCGGCAAACAGTACCGTTTGGAATTACAGAGGTGCTCGGCATTCATTCTCGTCCGGCACAACCGATTCGTTCGGCATACAATAACGTTCGACATTCCAGAGGTGTTCGACATTAGTTCTCGTTCGGCGCAACCGAGTCGTTCGGCATACAATACCTTTCGGCATTACAGAGATGCTCGGCATTCATTCTTGTCCGGCACAACCGAGTCGTTCGGCATACAACACCGTACGGCATTCCAGAGGTGTTCGACATTCGTTCTCGTTCGGCGCAACCGAGTCATTCGGCATACAATACCGCTCGGCATTCCAGAGGTGCTCGGCATTCCTTCTTGTCCGGCGCAACCGAGTCGTTCGGCATACAATATCGTTCGGCATTAAAGAGGTGCTCAGCATTCATTCTTGTCCGGCACAACCGAGTCGTTCCGCATACAATACCGTTCGGCATTACAGAGGTGCTGATCATTCATTCTTGTTCGGCACAACCGAGTCGTTTGGCATACAATACTGTTCGGCATTACAGAGGTGCTCTGCATTCATTCTCGTTTGGCACAACCGAGTCGTTCGGCATACAATACCATTCGGCATTTCAGAGGTGCTCGGCATTCATTCTTGTCCGGCTCAACCGAGTCGTTCGGCATACAATACCGTTGGGCATTCCAGAGGTGTTCGGCATTCGTTCTCGTTCGGCGCAACCGAGTCGTTCGACATACAATAACGTTCGGCAATACAGAGGTGCTCGGCATTCTTTCTTGTCAGGCACAACCGAGTCGTTCGGCATACAATACCGTTCGACATTCCAGAGGTGTTCGGCATTTGTTCTCGTTCGGCGCAACCGAGTCGTTCGGCATACAATACCGTTCGGCATTACAGAGGTGCTCGGCATTCATTCTCGTCCGGCACAACCGAGTCGTTTGGCATACAATACCGTTCGGCATTACAGAGGTGCTTGTCATTCATTCTTGTCCGGCACAACCGAGTCGTTCGGCATACAATACCGTTCGGCATTCCAGTGGTGTTCGGCATTCGTTCTCGTTCGGCGCAACCGAGTCGTTCGGCATAAAATACCGTTCGGCATTACAGAGGTGACTTTCATTCATTCTTGTCCGGCACAACCGAGTCGTTCGTCATACAATACCGTTCGGCATTACAGAGGTGCCTGTCATTCATTCTTGTTCGGCACAACCGAGTCGTTCGGCATACAACACCGCTCGGCATTACAAAGGTGCTCGGCATTCGTTCTTGTTCGGCACAACCGAGTCGTTCGGCATACAATACCATTCGGCATTGCAGAGGTGCTCGGCATTCTTTCTTGTTTGGCACAACCGAGTCGTTCGGCATACAATACAGTTCAGCATTCTAGAGGTGTTCGGCATTCATTCTCGTTCGGCGCAACCGAGTCGTTCGGCATACAATACCGTTCGGCATTTCAGATGAGCTCGGCATTCATTCTTGTCCGGTACAACCGAGTCGTTCGGCATACAATACCGTTCGGCATTACAGAGGTGCTCATCATTCATTCTTGTTCGACACAACCGAGTCGTTCGGCATTCCAGAGGTGTTCGACATTCGTTCTCGTTCGGCGCAACCGAGTCGTTCGGCAAACAGTACCGTTCAGAATTACAGAGGTGCTCGGCATTCATTCTCGTCCGGCACAACCGATTCGTTCGGCATACAATACCGTTCGGCATTCCAGAGGTGTTCGACATTAGTTCTCGTTCGGCGCAACCGAGTCGTTCGGCATACAATACCGTTCGACATTACAGAGGTGCTCAGCATTCATTCTTGTCCGGCACAACCGAGTCGTTCCGCATACAACACCGTACGGCATTCCAGAGGTGTTCGACATTCGTTCTCGTTCGGCGCAACCGAGTCATTCGGCATACAATACCGTTCGGCATTCCAGAGGTGCTCGGCATTCCTTCTTGTCCGGCGCAACCGAGTCGTTCGGCATACAATATCGTTCGGCATTAAAGAGGTGCTCGGCATTCATTCTTGTCCGGCACAACCGAGTCGTTCGGCATACAATACCGTTCGGCATTACAGAGGTGCTCTGCATTCATTCTCGTTCGGCACAACCGAGTCGTTCGGCATACAATACCATTCGGCATTACAGAGGTGCTCGGCATTCATTCTTGTCCGGCTCAACCGAGTCGTTCGGCATACAATACCGTTCGGCATTCCAGAGGTGTTCGGCATTCGTTCTCGTTCGGCGCAACCGAGTCGTTCGACATACAATAACGTTCGGCAATACAGAGGTGCTCGGCATTCTTTCTTGTCCGGCACAACCGAGTCGTTCGGCATACAATACCGTTCGGCATTCCAGAGGTGTTCGGCATTTGTTCTCGTTCGGCGCAACCGAGTCGTTCGGCATACAATACCGTTCGGCATTACAGAGGTGCTCGGCATTCATTCTCGTCCGGCACAACCGAGTCGTTCGGCATACAATACCGTTCGGCATTCCAGAGGTGTTCGGCATTCGTTCTCGTTCGGCGCAACCGAGTCGTTTGGCATACAATATCACTCGGCATTACAGAGGTGCTCGTCATTCGTTCTTGTTCGGCATACAATACCGTTTGACATTACAGAGGTGCTCGGCATTCATTCTTGTTCGGCACAACCGAGTCGTTCGGCATACAATACCGTTCGACATTACAGAGGTGTTCGGCATTCATTCTTGTCCGGCACAACCGAGTCATTCGGCATACAATTCCGTTCGGCATTCCAAAGGTGTTCGGCATTCGTTCTCATTTGGCGCAACCTATTCGTTCGGCATACAATACCGTTCGGCATTACAGAGGTGCTCGGCATTCATTCTTGTCCGACACAACCGAGTCGTTCGTCATACAATACCGTTCGGCATTACAGAGGTTCCTGTCATTCATTCTTGTTCGGCACAACCGAGTCGTTCGGCATACAACACCGCTCGGCATTACAGAGGTGCTCGGCATTCGTTCTTGTTCGGCACAACCGAGTCGTTCGGCATACAATACCATTCGGCATTACAGAGTTGCTCGGCATTCATTCTTGTCCGGCACAACCGACTCGTTCGGCATACAATACCGTTCGGCATTCTAGAGGTGTTCGGCATTCGTTCTCGTTCGGCGCAACCGAGTCGTTCGGCATACATACCGTTCGGCATTACAGAGGTGCTCGGCATTCATTCTTGTCCGGCACAACTGAGTCGTTCGGCATACAATACTGTTCGGCATTACAGAGGTGCTTGTCATTCATTCTTGTCCGGCACAACCGAGTCGTTCGGCATACAATACCGTTCGGCATTCCAGAGGTGTTCGGCATTCGTTCTCGTTCGGCGCAACCGAGTCGTTCGGCATAAAATACCGTTCGGCATTACAGAGGTGACTGTCATTCATTCTTGTCCGGCACAACCGAGTCGTTCGTCATACAATACCGTTCGGCATTACAGAGGTGCCTGTCATTCATTCTTGTTCGGCACAACCGAGTCGTTCGGCGTACAACACCGCTCGGCATTACAGAGGTGCTCGGCGTTCGTTCTTGTTCGGCACAACCGAGTCGTTCGGCATACAATACCATTCGGCATTGCAGAGGTGCTCGGCATTCTTTCTTGTCCGGCACAACCGAGTCGTTCGGCATACAATACAGTTCGGCATTCTAGAGGTGTTCGGCATTCATTCTCGTTCGGCGCAACCGAGTCGTTCGGCATACAATAGCATTCGGTATTTCAGATGAGCTCGGCATTCATTCTTGTCCAGCACAACCGAGTCGTTCGGCATACAATACCGTTCGGCATTACAGAGGTGCTCATCATTCATTCTTGTCCGACACAACCGAGTCGTTCGGCATTCCAGAGGTGTTCGACATTCGTTCTCGTTCGGCGCAACCGAGTCGTTCGGCAAACAGTACCGTTCGGAATTACAGAGGTGCTCGGCATTCATTCTCGTCCGGCACAACCGATTCGTTCGGCATACAATACCGTTCGGCATTCCAGAGGTGTTCGACATTAGTTCTCGTTCGGCGCAACCGAGTTGTTCGGCATACAATACCGTTCGGCATTACAGAGGTGCTCGGCATTCATTCTTGTCTGGCACAATCGAGTCGTTCGGCATACAACACCGTACGGCATTCCAGAGGTGTTCGACATTCGTTCTCGTTCGGCGCAACCGAGTCATTCGGCATACAATACCGTTCGTCATTCCAGAGGTGCTCGGCATTCCTTCTTGTCCGGCGCAACCGAGTCGTTCGGCATACAATATCGTTCGGCATTAAAGAGGTGCTCGGCATTCATTCTTGTCCGGCACAACCGAGTCGTTCGGCATACAATACCGTTCGGCATTACAGAGGTGCTGATCATTCATTCTTGTTTGGCACAACCGAGTCGTTTGGCATACAATACCGTTCGGCATTACAGAGGTGCTCTGCATTCATTCTCGTTCGGCACAACCGAGTCGTTTGGCATACAATACCATTCGGCATTACAGAGGTGCTCGGCATTCATTCTTGTCCGGCTCAACCGAGTCTGTCGGCATACAATACCGTTCGGCATTCCAGAGGTGTTCGGCATCCGTTCTCGTTCGGCGCAACCGAGTCGTTCGACATACAATAACGTTCGGCAATACAGAGGTGCTCGGCATTGTTTCTTGTCCGGCACAACCGAGTCGTTCGGCATACAATACCGTTCGGCATTCCAGAGGTGTTCGGCATTTGTTCTCGTTCGGCGCAACCGAGTCGTTCGGCATACAATACCGTTCGGCATTACAGAGGTGCTCGGCATTCATTCTCGTCCGGCACAACCGAGTCTTTTGGCATACAATACCGTTCGGCATTCCAGAGGTGTTCGGCATTCGTTCTCGTTCGGCGCAACCGAGTCGTTTGGCATACAATATCACTCGTCATTACAGAGGTGCTCGTCATTCGTTCTTGTTCGGCATACAATACCGTTTGACATTACAGGGGTGCTCGGCATTCATTCTTGTTCGGCACAACCTAGTCGTTCGGCATACAATACCGTTCGGCATTACAGAGGTGCTCGGCATTCATTCTTGTCCAACACAACCGAGTCGTTCGTCATACAATACCGTTCGGCAGTACAGAGGTTCCTGTCATTCATTCTTGTTCGGCACAACCGAGTCGTTCGGCATACAACACCGCTCGGCATTACAGAGGTGCTCGGCATCCGTTCTTGTTCGGCACAACCGAGTCGTTCGACATACAATAGCATTCGGCATTACAGAGTTGCTCGGCATTCATTCTTGTCCGGCACAACCGACTCGTTCGGCATACAATACCGTTCGGCATTCTAGAGGTGTTCGGCATTCGTTCTCGTTCGGCGCAACCGAGTCGTTCGGCATACAATACCGTTCGGCATTACAGAGGTGCTCGGCATTCATTCTTGTCCGGCACAACTGAGTCATTCGGCATACAATACTGTTCGGCGTTACAGAGGTGCTTGTCATTCATTCTTGTCCGGCACAACCGAGTCGTTCGGCATACAATACCGTTCGGCATTCCAGAGGTGTTCGGCATTCGTTCTCGTTCGGCGTAACCGAGTCGTTCGGCATAAAATACCGTTCGGCATTACAGAGGTGACTGTCATTCATTCTTGTCCGGCACAACCGAGTCGTTCGTCATACAATACCATTCGGCATTACAGAGGTGCCTGTCATTCATTCTTGTTCGGCACAACCGAGTCGTTCGGCGTACAACACCGCTCGGCATTACAGAGGTGCTCGGCATTCGTTCTTGTTCGGCACAACCGAGTCGTTCGGCATACAATACCATTCGGCATTGCAGAGGTGCTCGGCATTCTTTCTTGTCCGGCACAACCGAGTCGTTCGGCATACAATACAGTTCGGCATTTTAGAGGTGTTCGACATTCATTCTCGTTCGGCGCAACCGAGTCATTCGGCATACAATACCATTCGGCATTTCAGATGAGCTCGGCATTCATTCTTGTCCGGCACAACCGAGTCGTTCGGCATACAATACCGTTCGGCATTACAGAGGTGCTCATCATTCATTCTTGTTCGACACAACCGAGTCGTTCGGCATTCCAGAGGTGTTCGACATTCGTTCTCGTTCGGCGCAACCGAGTCGTTCGGCAAACAGTACCGTTCGGAATTACAGAGGTGCTCGGCATTCATTCTCGTCCGGCACAACCGATTCGTTCGGCATACAATACCGTTCGGCATTCCAGAGGTGTTCGACATTAGTTCTCGTTCGGCACAACCGAGTCGTTCGGCATACAATACCGTTCGGCATTACAGAGGTGCTCGGCATTCATTCTTGTCCGGCACAATCGAGTCGTTCGGCATACAACACCGTACGGCATTCCAGAGGTGTTCGACATTCGTTCTCGTTCGGCGCAACCGAGTCATTCGGCATACAATACCGTTCGGCATTCCAAAGGTGCTCGGCATTCCTTCTTGTCCGGCGCAACCGAGTCGTTCGTCATACAATATCGTTCGGCATTAAAGAGGTGCTCGGCATTCATTCTTGTCCGGCACAACCGAGTCGTTCGGCATACAATACCGTTCGGCATTACAAAGGTGCTGATCATTCATTCTTGTTCGGCACAACCGAGTCGTTTGGCATACAATACCGTTCGGCATTACAGAGGTGCTCTGCATTCATTCTCGTTCGGCACAACCGAGTCGTTCGGCATACAATACCATTCGGCATTACAGAGGTGCTCGGCATTCATTCTTGTCCGGCTCAACCGAGTCTGTCGGCATACAATACCGTTCGGCATTCCAGAGGTATTCGGCATCCGTTCTCGTTCGGAGCAACCGAGTCGTTCGACATACAATAACGTTCGGCAATACAAAGGTGCTCGGCATTCTTTCTTGTCCGGCACAACCGAGTCGTTCGGCATACAATACCGTTCGGCATTCCATAGGTGTTTGGCATTTGTTCTCGTTCGGCGCAACCGAGTCGTTCGGCATACAATACCGTTCGGCATTACAGAGGTGCTCGGCATTCATTCTCGTCCGGCACAACCGAGTCTTTCGGCATACAATACCGTTCGGCATTCCAGAGGTGTTCGACATTCGTTCTCGTTCGGCGCAACCGAGTCGTTTGGCATACAATATCACTCGGCATTACAGAGGTGCTCGTCATTCGTTCTTGTTCGGCATACAATACCGTTTGACATTACAGGGGTGCTCGGCATTCATTCTTGTTCGGCACAACCGAGTCGTTCGGCATACAATACCGTTCGACATTACAGAGGTGTTCGGCATTCATTCTTGTCCGGCACAACCGAGTCATTCGGCATACAATTCCGTTCGGCATTCCAAAGGTGTTCGGCATTCGTTCTCATTTGGCGCAACCTAGTCGTTCGGCATACAATACCGTTCGGCATTACAGAGGTGCTCGGCATTCATTCTTGTCCGGCACAACCGAGTCGTTCGTCATACAATACCGTTCGGCATTACAGAGGCTCCTGTCATTCATTCTTGTTCGGCACAACCGAGTCGTTCGGCATACAACACCGCTCGGCATTACAGAGGTGCTCGGCATTCGTTCTTGTTCGGCACAACCGAGTCGTTCGGCATACAATACCATTCGGCATTACAGAGGTGCTTGGCATTCTTTCTTGTCCGGCACAACCGAGTCGTTCGGCATAAAATACAGTTCGGCATTCTAGAGGTGTTCGGCATTCGTTCTCGTTCGGCGCAACCGAGTCGTTCGGCATACAATACCATTCGACATTACAGAGGTGCTTGACATTCATTCTTGTCCGGCACAACCGAGTCGTTCGGCATACAATACCGTTCGGCATTCCAGAGGTGTTCAGCATTCGTTCTCATTCGACGCCACCGAGTTGTTCGGCATACAATACCCTTCGGCATTACTGAGTTGCTCGGCATTCATTCTTGTCCGGCACAACCGACTCGTTCGGCATACAATACCTTCGGCATTCTAGAGGTGTTCGGCATTCGTTCTCGTTCGGTGCAACCGAGTCGTTCGGCATACAATACTATTCGGCATTACAGAGGTGCTCGGCATTCATTCTTGTCCAGCACAACCGAGTCGTTCGGCATACAATACCGTTCGGCATTATAGAGGTGCTTGTCATTCATTCTTGTTCGGCACAACCGAGTTGTTCGGCATACAATACCGTTCGGCATTACAGAGGTGCTCGGCATTCGTTCTTGTTCGGCACAACCGAGTGGTTCGGCATACAATACCGTTCGGCATTACAGAGGTGCTCGGTACTCCTTCTTGTCCGGCACAACCGAGTCGTTCGGCATACAATACCGTTCGGCATTCCAGAGGTGTTCAGCATTCGTTCTCGTTCGACGCAACCGAGTCGTTCGGTATACAATACCGTTCGGCATTACAGAGGTGCTCTGCATTCATTCTTTTCCGGCACAACCGAGTCGTTCGGCGTAAAATACCGTTCGGCATTACAGAGGTGCTCGGCATTCATTCTTTTCCGGCACAACCGAGTCGTTCGGCATACAATACCGTTCGGCATTACAAAGGTGCTCGTCATTCATTCTTGTTCGTCACAACCGAGTCGTTCGGCATACAATACCGTTCGGCATTATAGAGGTGCTTGGCATTCATTCTTGTTCGGCACAATCGAGTCGTTTAGCATACAATACCGTTCGGCATTACAAAGGTGCCTGGCATTCATTCTTGTCCGGCACAACCGAGTCATTCGGCATACAATACCGTTCGGCATTACAAAGGTGTTCGTCATTCATTCTTGTTCGGCACAACCGAGTCGTTCGGCATATAATACCGTTCGACATTACAGAGGTGCTCGGCATTCATTCTTGTCCGGCACAACCGAGTCGTTCGGCATACAATACCGTTCGGCATTCCAGAGGTGTTCGACATTCGTTCTCGTTCGGCGCAACCGAGTCGTTAGGCATAAAATACCGTTCGGCATTACAGAGGTGACTGTCATACATTCTTTTCCGGCACAACCGAGTCGTTCGTCATACAATACCGTTCGGCATTACAGAGGTGCCTGTCATTCATTCTTGTTCGGCACAACCGAGTCGTTCGGCATACAACACCGCTCGGCATTACAGAGGTGTTCGGCATTCGTTCTCGTTCGGCGCAACCAGTCCTTCGCCATACAATACCGTTCGACATTTCAGAGGAGCTCGGCATTCATTCTTGTCCGGCACAACCGAGTCGTTCGGCATACAATACCGTTCGGCATTACAGAGGTGCTCATCATTCATTCTTGTTTGACACAACCGAGTCGTTCGACATTACAGAGGTGCTTGACATTCATTCTTGTCCGGCACAACCGAGTCGTTCGGCATACAATACCGTTTGGCATTCCAGAGGTGTTCGGAATTCGTTCTCATTCGGCGCAACCAAGTTGTTCGGCATACAATACCGTTCGGCATTGCAGAGTTGCTCGGCATTCATTCTTGTCCGGCACAACCGACTCGTTCGGCATACAATACCGTTCGGCATTCTAGAGGTGTTCGACATTCGTTCTCGTTCGGTGCAACCGAGTCGTTTGGCATACAATACCGTTCGGCATTACAGAGGTGCTCGGCATTCATTCTTGTCCGGCACAACCGAGTCGTTCGGCATACAATACCGTTCGGCATTACAGAGGTGCTTGCCATTCATTCTTGTTCGTCACAACCGAGTCGTTAGGCATTACAGAGGTGCTCGGCATTCGTTCTTGTTCGGCACAACCGAGTGGTTCGGCATACAATACCGTTCGGCATTACAGAGGTGCTCGGCATTCATTCTTGTTCGGCACAACCGAGTCGTTCGGCAAACAATACCGTTCGGCATTATAGAGGTGCTTGTCATTCATTCTTGTTCGGCACAACCGAGTCGTTCGGCATACAATACCGTTCGGCATTACAGAGGTGCTCGGCATTCGTTCTTGTTCGGCACAATCGAGTCGTTCGGCATACAATACCGTTCGGCATTACAGAGGTGCTCGGTATTCATTGTTGTCCGGCACAACCGAGTGGTTCGGCATACAATACCGTTCGGCATACCAGAGGTGTTCAGCATTCGTTTTCGTTCGACGCAACCGAGTCGTTCGGCATACAATACCGTTCGGCATTATAGAGGTGCTCGGCATTCATTCTTTTCCGGCACAACCGAGTCGTTCGGCATACAATACCGTTCGGCATTACAGAGGTGCTCGTCATTCATTCTTGTTCGGCACAACCAGGTCGTTCGACATACAATACCGTTCGGCATTACAGAGGTGCTCGACATTCATTCTTATCCGGCACAACCGAGCCGTTCGGCATACAATACCGTTCGGCATTCCAGAGGTGCTCGTCATTCATTCTTGTTCGACATAACCGAGTCGTTTGGCATACAATACCGTTCAGCATTACAGAAGTGCTCGGCATTCATTCTTGTTGGGCACAACCGAGTCGTTCGGCATACAATACCGTTTGGCATTACAGAGGTGCTCGGCATTCATTCTTGTCTGGCACAACTGAGTCGTTCGGCATACATTACCGTTCGGCATTCCAGAGGTTTTCGGCATTCGTTCTCGTTCGGCGCAACCGAGTCGTTCGGCATACAATAACGTTCGGCATTACAGAGGTGCTCGGCATTCATTCTTGTCCGGCACAACCGAGTCGTTCGTCATACAATACCGTTCGACATTACAGAGGTGCCTATCATTCATTCTTGTTCGGCACAACCGAGTCGTTCGGCATACAACACCGCTCGGCATTACAGAGGTGCTCGGCAATCGTTCTTGTTCGGCACAACCGAGTCGTTCGGCATACAATACCATTCGACATTACAGAGGTGCTCGGCATTCTGTCTTGTCCGGCACAACCGAGTCGTTCGGCATACAATACAGTTCGGCATTCTAGAGGTGTTCGGCATTCGTTCTCGTTCGGCGCAACCGAGTCGTTCGGCATACAATACCGTTCGGCATTACAGAGGTGCTCGGCATTCTTTCTTGTTCGGCACAACCGAGTCGTTCGGCATACAATACCGTTCGGCATTACAGAGGTGCTCATCATTCATTCTTGTTCGACACAACCGAGTCGTTCGGCATTACAGAGGTGCTTGACATTCATTCTTGTCCGGCACAACCGAGTCGTTCGGCATACAATACCGTTCGGCATTCCAGAGGTGTTCGACATTCGTTCTCATTCGGCGCCACCGAGTTGTTCGACATACATACCGTTCGGCATTACAGAGTTGCTCGGCATTCATTCTTGTCCGGCACAACCGACTCGTTCAGCATACAATACCGTTCGGCATTCTAGAGGTGTTCGGCATTCGTTCTCGTTCGGCACAACCGAGTCGTTTGGCATACAATACCGTTCGGCATTATAGAGGTGCTCGGCATTCATTCTTGTCCGGCACAACCGAGTCGTTTGGCATACAATACCGTTCGGCATTACAGAGGTGCTTGTCATTCATTCTTGTCCGGCACAACCGAGTCGTTCGACATACAATACCGTTCGGCATTCCAAAGGTGTTCGACATTCGTTCTCGTTCGGCGCAACCGAGTCGTTCGGCATAAAATACCGTTCGGCATTACAGAGGTGACTGTCATTCATTCTTGTCCGGCACAACTGAGTCGTTCGTCATACAATACCGTTCGGCATTACAGAGGTGCCTGTCATTCATTCTTGTTCGGCACAACCCAGTCGTTCGGCATACAATACCGCTCGGCATTACAGAGGTGCTCGGCATTCGTTCTTGTTCGGCACAACCGAGTCGTTCGGCATACAATACCATTCGGCATTACAAAGGTGCTCGGCATTCTTTCTTGTCCGGCACAACCGAGTCGTTCGGCATACAATATAGTTCGGCATTCTAGAGGTGTTCGGCATTCATTCTCGTTCGGCGCAACCGAGTCGTTCGGCATACAATACCGTTCGGCATTTCAGATGAGCTCGGCATTCATTCTTGTCCGGCACAACCGAGTCGTTCGGCATACAATACCGTTCGGCATTACAGAGGTTCTCATCATTCATTCTTGTACGACACAACCGAGTCGTTCGGCATTCCAGAGGTGTTCGGTATTCGTTCTCGTTCGGTGCAACCGAGTCGTTCAGCAAACAGTACCGTTCGGAATTACAGAGGTGCTCGGCATTCATTCTCGTCCAGCACAACCGATTCGTTTGGCATACAATACCGTTCGGCATTCCAGAGGTGTTCGACATTAGTTCTCGTTCGGCGCAACCGAGTCGTTCGGCATACAATACCGTTCGGCATTACAGAGGTGCTCGGCATTCATTCTTGTCCGGCACAACCGAGTCGTTCGGCATACAACACCGTACGGCATTCCAGAGGTGTTCGACATTCGTTCTCGTTCGGCGCAACCGAGTCATTCGGCATACAATACCGTTCGGCATTCCAGAGGTGCTCGGCATTCCTTCTTGTCCGGCGCAACCGAGTCGTTCGGCATACAATATCGTTCGGCATTAAAGAGGT
Organism: Allium fistulosum; assembly: GCA_030737815.1. NCBI lineage: Eukaryota > Viridiplantae > Streptophyta > Magnoliopsida > Asparagales > Amaryllidaceae > Allium > Allium fistulosum. The sequence continues at coordinate 1,588,358 of JASFAW010000025.1, forward strand.
GCTCGGCATTCATTCTTGTCCGGCACAACCGAGTCGTTCGGCCTACAATACCGTTCGGCATTACAGAGGTGCTGATCATTCATTCTTGTTCGGCACAACCGAGTCGTTAGGCATACAATACCGTTCGGCATTACAGAGGTGCTCTGCATTCATTCTCGTTCGGCACAATCGAGTCGTTCGGCATACAATACCATTCGGCATTACAGAGGTGCTCGGCATTCATTCTTGTCCGGCTCAACCGAGTCGTTCGGCATACAATACCGTTCGGCATTCCAAAGGTGTTCGGCATTCGTTCTCGTTCGGCGCAACCGAGTCGTTCGACATACAATAACGTTCGGCAATACAGAGGTGCTCGGCATTCTTTCTTGTCCGGCACAACCGAGTCGTTCGGCATACAATACCGTTCGACATTCCAGAGGTGTTCGGCATTCGTTCTCGTTCGGCGCAACCGAGTCGTTCGGCATACAATACCGTTCGGCATTACAGAGGTGCTCGGCATTCCTTCTCGTCCGGCACAACCGAGTCGTTCGGCATACAATACCGTTCGGCATTCCAGAGGTGTTCGGCATTCGTTCTCGTTCGGCGCAACCGAGTCGTTTGGCATACAATATCGTTCGGCATTATAGAGGTGCTCGTCATTCGTTCTTGTTCGGCATACAATACCGTTTGACATTACAGAGGTGCTCGGCAATCATTCTTGTTCGGCACAACCGAGTCGTTCGGCATACAATACCGTTCGACATTTCAGAGGTGTTCGGCATTCATTCTTGTCCGGCACAACCGAGTAGTTCGGCATACAATTCCGTTCGGCATTCCAAAGGTGTTCGGCATTCATTCTCATTTGGCGCAACCTAGTCGTTCGGCATACAATACCGTTCGGCATTACAGACGTGCTCGGCATTCATTCTAGTCCGGCACAACCGAGTCGTTCGTCATACAATTCCGTTCGGCATTACAGAGGTTCCTGTCTTTCATTCTTGTTCGGCACAACCCAGTCGTTCGGCATACAACACCGCTCGGCATTACAGAGGTGCTCGGCATTCGTTCTTGTTCGGCACAACCGAGTCGTTCGGCATACAATACCATTCGGAATTACAGAGGTACTCGGCATTCTTTCTTGTCCGGCACAACCGAGTCGTTCGGCATAAAATACAGTTCGGCATTCTAGAGGTGTTCGGCATTCGTTCTCGTTCGGCGCAACCGAGTCGTTCGGCATACAATACCATTCGACATTACAGAGGTGCTTGACATTCATTCTTGTCCGGCACAACTGAGTCGTTCGGCATACAATACCGTTCGGCATTCCAGAGGTGTTCGGCATTCGTTCTCATTCGGTGCCACCGAGTTGTTCGGCATACAATACCCTTCGGCATTACTGAGTTGCTCGGCATTCATTCTTGTCCGGCACAACCTACTCGTCCGGCATACAATACCGTTCGGCATTCTAGAGGTGTTCGGCATTCGTTCTCGTTCGGCGCAACCGAGTCGTTCGGCATACAATACCATTCGGCATTACAGAGGTGCTCGACATTCATTCTTGTCCGGCACAACCGAGTCGTTCGGCATACAATACCGTTCGGCATTACAGAGGTGCTTGTCATTCATTCTTGTTCGGCACAACCGAGTCGTTCGGCATACAATACCGTTCGGCATTACAGAGGTGCTCGGCATTCGTTCTTGTTCGGCACAACCGAGTGGTTCGGCATACAATACCGTTCGGCATTACAGAGGTGCTCGGTACTCATTCTTGTCCGGCACAACCGAGTCGTTCGGCATACAATACCGTTCGGCATTCCAGAGGTGTTCAGCATTCATTCTCGTTCGACGCAACCGAGTCGTTCAGTATACAATACCGTTCGGCATTACAGAGGTGCTCGGCATTCATTCTTTTCCGGCACAACCGAGTCGTTCGGCATACAATACCGTTCGGCATTACAGAGGTGCTCGTCATTCATTGTTGTTCGGCCCAACCGAGTCGTTCGGCATACAATACCGTTCGGCATTATAGAGGTGCTTGGCATTCATTCTTGTTCGGCACAACCGAGTCGTTTGGCATACAATACCGTTCGGCATTACAAAGGTGCCCGACATTCATTCTTGTCCGGCACAACCGAGTCATCCGGCATACAATACCGTTCGGCATTACAGAGGTGTTCGTCATTCATTCTTGTTCGGCACAACCGAATCGTTCGGCATACAATACCATTCGACATTACAAAGGTGCTCGGCATTCATTCTTGTCCGGCACAACCGAGTCGTTCGGCATACAATACCATTCGGCATTCCAGAGGTGTTCGGCATTCGTTCTCGTTCGGCGCAACCGAGTCGTTCGGCATATAATACCGTTCGGCATTACAGAGGTGACAGTCATACATTCTTGTCCGGCACAACCGAGTCGTTCGTCATACAATACCATTCGGCATTACAGAGGTGCCTATCATTCATTCTTGTTCGGCACAACCGAGTCGTTCGGCATACTACACCGCTCGGCATTACAGAGGTGCTCGGCATTCGTTCTTGTTCGGCACAACCGAGTCATTCGGCATACAATACCATTCGGCATTACAGAGGTGCTCGGCATTCTTTCTTGTCCGGCATAACCGAGTCGTTCGACATACAATACAGTTCGGCATTCTAGAGGTGTTCGGCATTAATTCTCGTTCGGCGCAACCGAGTCGTTCGGCATACAATACCGTTCGGCATTTCAGAGGAGCTCGGCATTCATTCTTGTCCGGCACAACCAAGTCGTTCGGCATACAATACCGTTCGGCATTACAGAGGTGCTCATCATTCATTCTTGTTCGACACAACCGAGTCGTTCGGCATTACAGAGGTGCTTGACATTCATTCTTGTCCGGCACAACCGAGTCGTTCGGCATACAATACCGTTTGGCATTCCAGAGGTGTTCGGCATTCGTTCACATTCGGCGCAAACAAGTTGTTCGGCATACAATACCGTTCGGCATTACAGAGTTGCTCGGCATTCATTCTTGTCCGGCACAACCGACTCGTTCGGCATACAATACCGTTCGGCATTCTAGAGGTGTTCGACATTCGTTCTCGTTCGGTGCAACCGAGTCGTTCGGCATACAATACCGTTCGGCATTACAGAGGTGCTCGGCATTCATTCTTGTCCGGCACAACCGAGTCGTTCGGCATACAATACCGTTCAGCATTATAGAGGTGCTTGTCATTCATTCTTGTTCGGCACAACCGAGTCGTTAGGCATTACAGAGGTGCTCGGCATTCGTTCTTGTTCGGCACAACCGAGTCGTTCGGCAAACAATACCTTTCGGCATTACAGAGGTGCTTGTCATTCATTATTGTTCGGCACAACCGAATCGTTCGGCATACAATACCGTTCGGCATTACAGAGGTGCTGATCATTCATTCTTGTTCGGCACAACCGAGTCGTTTGGCATACAATACCGTTCGGCATTACAGAGGTGCTCTGCATTCATTCTCGTTCGGCACAATCGAGTCGTTCGGCATACAATACCATTCGGCATTACAGAGGTGCTCGGCATTCATTCTTGTCCGGCTCAACCGAGTCGTTCGGCATACAATACCGTTCGGCATTCCAGAGGTGTTCGGCATTCGTTCTCGTTCGGCGCAACCGAGTCGTTCGACATGCAATAACGTTCGGCAATACAGAGGTGCTCGGCATTCTTTCTTGTCCGGCACAACCGAGTCGTTCGGCATACAATACCGTTCGGCATTCCAGAGGTGTTCGGCATTCGTTCTCGTTCGGCGCAACCGAGTCGTTCGGCATACAATACCGTTCGGCATTACAGAGGTGCTCGGCATTCCTTCTCGTCCGGCACAACCGAGTCGTTCGGCATACAATACCGTTCGGCATTCCAGAGGTGTTCGGCATTCGTTCTCGTTCGGCGCAACCGAGTCGTTTGGCATACAATATCGTTCGGCATTATAGAGGTGCTCGTCATTCGTTCTTGTTCGGCATACAATACCGTTTGACATTACAGAGGTGCTCGGCAATCATTCTTGTTCGGCACAACCGAGTCGTTCGGCATACAATACCGTTCGACATTACAGAGGTGTTCGGCATTCATTCTTGTCCGGCACAACCGAGTAGTTCGGCATACAATTCCGTTCGGCATTCCAAAGGTGTTCGGCATTCATTCTCATTTGGCGCAACCTAGTCGTTCGGCATACAATTCCGTTCGGCATTACAGAGGTGCTCGGCATTCATTCTAGTCCGGCACAACCGAGTCGTTCGTCATACAATTCCGTTCGGCATTACAGAGGTTCCTGTCTTTCATTCTTGTTCGGCACAACCGAGTCGTTCGGCATACAACACCGCTCGGCATTACAGAGGTGCTCGGCATTCGTTCTTGTTCGGCACAACCGAGTCGTTCGGCATACAATACCATTCGGAATTACAGAGGTACTCGGCATTCTTTCTTGTCCAGCACAACCGAGTCGTTCGGCATAAAATACAGTTCGGCATTCTAGAGGTGTTCGGCATTCGTTCTCGTTCGGCACAATCGAGTCGTTCGGCATACAATACCGTTCGACATTACAGAGGTGCTTGACATTCATTCTTGTCCGGCACAACTGAGTCGTTCGGCATACAATACCGTTCGGCAATCCAGAGGTGTTCGGCATTCGTTCTCATTCGGTGCCACCGAGTTGTTCGGCATACAATACCCTTCGGCATTACTGAGTTGCTCGGCATTCATTCTTGTCCGGCACAACCTACTCGTTCGGCATACAATACCGTTCGGCATTCTAGAGGTGTTCGGCATTCGTTCTCGTTCGGCGCAACCGAGTCGTTCGGCATACAATACCATTCGGCATTACAGAGGTGCTCGACATTCATTCTTGTCCGGCACAACCGAGTCGTTCGGCATACAATACCGTTCGGCATTACAGAGGTGCTTGTCATTCATTCTTGTTCGGCACAACCGAGTCGTTCGGCATACAATACCGTTCGGCATTACAGAGGTGCTCGGCATTCGTTCTTGTTCGGCACAACCGAGTGGTTCGGCATACAATACCGTTCGGCATTACAGAGGTGCTCGGTACTCATTCTTGTCCGGCACAACCGAGTCGTTCGGCATACAATACCGTTCGGCATTCCAGAGGTGTTCAGCATTCGTTCTCGTTCGACGCAACCGAGTCGTTCAGTATACAATACCGTTCGGCATTACAGAGGTGCTCGGCATTCATTCTTTTCCGGCACAACCGAGTCGTTCGGCATACAATGCCGTTCGGCATTACAGAGGTGCTCGTCATTCATTGTTGTTCGGCACAACCGAGTCGTTCGGCATACAATACCGTTCGGCATTATAGAGGTGCTTGGCATTCATTCTTGTTCGGCACAACCGAGTCGTTTGGCATACAATACCGTTCGGCATTACAAAGGTGCCCGGCATTCATTCTTGTCCGGCACAACCGAGTCATCCGGCATACAATACCGTTCGGCATTACAGAGGTGTTCGTCATTCATTCTTGTTCGGCACAACCGAGTCGTTCGGCATACAAAACCATTCGACATTACAAAGGTGCTCGGCATTCATTCTTGTCCGGCACAACCGAGTCGTTCGGCATACAATACCATTCGGCATTCCAGAGGTGTTCGGCATTCGTTCTCGTTCGGCGCAACCGAGTCGTTCGGCATATAATACCGTTCGGCATTACAAAGGTGACTGTCATACATTCTTGTTCGGCACAACCGAGTCGTTCGTCATACAATACCGTTCGGCATTACAGAGGTGCCTATCATTCATTCTTGTTCGGCACAACCGAGTCGTTCGGCATACTACACCGCTCGGCATTACAGAGGTGCTCGGCATTCGTTCTTGTTCGGCACAACCGAGTCATTCGGCATACAATACCATTCGGCATTACAGAGGTGCTCGGCATTCTTTCTTGTCCGGCACAACCGAGTCGTTCGACATACAATATAGTTCGGCATTCTAGAGGTGTTCGGCATTAATTCTCGTTCGGCGCAACCGAGTCGTTCGGCATACAATACCGTTTGGCATTTCAGAGGAGCTCGGCATTCATTCTTGTCCGGCACAACCAAGTCGTTCGGCCTACAATACCGTTCGGCATTACAGAGGTGCTCATCATTCATTCTTGTTCGACACAACCGAGTCGTTCGGCATTACAGAGGTGCTTGACATTCATTCTTGTCCGGCACAACCGAGTCGTTCGGCATACAATACCGTTTGGCATTCCAGAGGTGTTCGGCATTCGTTCTCATTCGGCGCAACCAAGTTGTTCGGCATACAATACCGTTCGGCATTACAGAGTTGCTCGGCATTCATTCTTGTCCGGCACAACCGACTCGTTCGGCATACAATACCGTTCGGCATTCTAGAGGTGTTCGACATTCGTTCTCGTTCGGTGCAACCGAGTCGTTCGGCATACAATACCGTTCGGCATTACAGAGGTGCTCGGCATTCATTCTTGTCCGGCACAACCGAGTCGTTCGGCATACAATACCGTTCAGCATTATAGAGGTGCTTGTCATTCATTCTTGTTCGGCACAACCGAGTCGTTAGGCATTAAAGAGGTGCTCGGCATTCGTTCTTGTTCGGCACAACCGAGTGGTTCGGCATACAATACCGTTCGGCATTACAGAGGTGCTCGACATTCATTCTTGTTCGGCACAACCGAGTCGTTCGGCAAACAATACCGTTCGGCATTACAGAGGTGCTTGTCATTCATTATTGTTCGGCACAACCGAGTCGTTCGGCATACAATACCGTTCGGCATTACAGAGGTGCTCGACATTCGTTCTTGTTCGGCACAACCGAGTCGTTCGGCATACAATACTGTTCGGCATTACAGAGGTGCTTGGTATTCATTGTTGTCCGGCACAACCGAGTCGTTCGGCATACAATACCGTTCGGCATACCAGAGGTGTTCAGCATTCGTTTTCGTTCGACGCAACCGAGTCGTTCGGCATACAATACCGTTCGGCATTACAGAGGTGCTCGGCATTCATTCTTTTCCGGCACAACCGAGTCGTTCGGCATACAATACCGTTCGGCATTACAGAGGTGCTCGTCATTCATTCTTGTTCGGCACAACCGAATCGTTCGGCATACAATACCGTTCGGCATTACAGAGGTGCTCGACATTCATTCTTGTCCGGCATAACCGAGTCATTCGGCATACAATACCTTCGGCATTCCAGAGGTGCTCATCATTCATTCTTGTTCGACACAACCGAGTCGTTCGGCATACAATACCGTTCGGCATTACAGAGGTGCTCGGCATTCATTCTTGTTCGGCACAACCGAGTCGTTCGGCATACAATACCGTTTGGCATTACAGAGGTGCTCGGCATTCATTCTTGTCTGGCACAACCGAGTCGTTCGGCATACAATACCGTTCGGCATTCCAGAGGTTTTTGGCATTCGTTCTCGTTCGGCGCAACCGAGTCGTTCGGCATACAATAACGTTCGGCATTACAGAGGTCCTCGGCATTCATTCTTGTCCAGCACAACCGAGTCGTTTGGCATACAATACCGTTCGGCATTACAGAGGTGCTCGTCATTCATTCTTGTACGGCACAACCGAGTCGTTCGGCATACAATACCGTTCGGCATTACAAAGGTGCTCGGCATTAATTCTTATTCAGCAGAACCGAGTCGTTCGGCATTCTAGAGGTGTTCGACATTCGTTCTCGTTCGGCGCAACCGAGTCGTTCGGCATACAATACCGTTCGGCATTACAAAGGTGCCCGACATTCCTTCTTGTCCGGCACAACCGAGTCATTCGGCATACAATACCGTTCGGCATTACAGAGGTGCTCGTCATTCAATCTTGTTCGGCATAACCGAGTCGTTCGGCATACAATACCGTTCGACATTACAGAGGTGTTCGGCATTCATTCTTGTCCGGCATAACCGAGTCGTTCGGCATACAATTCCGTTCGGCATTCCAAAGGTGTTCGGCATTCGTTCTCATTTGGCGCAACCGAGTCGTTCGGCATACAATACCGTTCGGCATTACAGAGGTGCTCGGCATTCATTCTTGTCCGGCACAACCGAGTCGTTCGTCATACAATACCATTCGGCATTACAGAGGTGCCTATCATTCATTCTTGTTCGGTACAACCGAGTCGTTCGGCATACAACACCGCTCGGCATTACAGAGGTGCTCGGCATTCGTTCTTATTCGGCAAAACCGAGTCGTTCGGCATACAATACCATTCGGCATTACAGAGGTGATCGGCATTCTTTCTTGTCCGGCACAACCGAGTCGTTCGGCATACAATACAGTTCGGCATTCTAGAGGTGTTCGGCATTCGTTCTCGTTCGGCGCAACCGAGTCGTTCGGCATACAATACCGTTCGGCATTACAGAGGTGCTCGGCATTCATTCTTGTCCGGCACAACCGAGTCGTTCGGCATATAATACCGTTCGGCATTACAGAGGTGCTTGTCATTCATTCTTGTCCGGCACAACCGAGTCGTTCGGCATACAATACCGTTCGGCATTCCAGAGGTGTTCGGCATTCGTTATCGTTCGGCGCAACCGAGTCGTTCGGCATAAAATACCGTTCGGCATTACAGAGGTGACTGTCATTCATTCTTGTCCGGCACAACCGAGTCGTTCGTCATACAATACCGTTCGGCATTACAGAGGTGTCTGTCATTCATTCTTGTTCGGCACAAACGAGTCGTTCGGCATACAACACCGCTCGGCATTACAGAGGTGCTCGGCATTCGTTCTTGTTCGGCACAACCGAGTCGTTCGGCATACAATACCATTCGGCATTACAGAGGTGCTCGGCATTCTTTCTTGTCCGGCACAACCGAGTCGTTCGGCATACAATACCGTTCGGCATTCCAGAGGTGTTCGGCATTCGTTCTCGTTCGACGCAACCGAGTCGTTCGACATACAATACCGTTCGGCATTACAGAGGTGCTCGGCATTCATTCTTGTCCGGCACAACCGAGCCGTTCGGCATACAATACCGTTCGGCATTCCAGAGGTGTTCGGCATTCGTTCTCGTTCGACGCAACCGAGTCGTTCGGCATACAATACCGTTCGGCATTACAGAGGTGCTCGGCATTCATTCTTGTCCGGCACAACCGAGCCGTTCGACATACAATACCGTTCGGCATTACAGAGGTGCTTGGTATTCATTCTTGTCCGGCACAACCGAGTCGTTCGGCATACAATACCGTTCGGCAACCCAGAGGTATTCGGCATTCGTTCTCGTTCGGTGCAACCGAGTCGTTCGGCATACAATAACGTTCGGCATTACAGAGGTGCACAACCGAGTCGTTCGATATACAATACCGTTCGGCATTACAGAGGTGCTCGTCGTTCATTCTTGTTCGGCACAACCGAGTCGTTCGGCATACAATACCGTTCGGCATTACAGAGGTGCTCGACATTCAATCTTGTTCGGCACAACCGAGTCGTTCGACATACAATACCGTTCGGCATTATAGAGGTGCTCGGCATTCATTCTCGTCCGACACAACAGAGTCGTTCGGCATACAATATCGTTTGGCATTCCAGAGGTGTTCGACATTCATTCTCGTTCGGCACAACCGAGTCGTTCGGCATACAATACCGTTCGACCTTACAGAGGTGCTCGGCATTCATTGTTGTCTGGCACAACCGAGTTGTTCGGCATACAATACCGTTCGGCATTACAGAGGTGCTCGTCATTCATTCTTATACGGCACAACCGAGTCGTTTGGCATACAATACCGTTCGGCATTACAGAGGTGCTCGTCATTCATTCTTGTACGGCACAACCGAGTCGTTCGGCATACAATACCGTTCGGCATTACAGAGGTGCTCGGCATTAATTCTTGTTCAGCACAACCGAGTCGTTCGACATAAAATACCGTTCGACATTACAGAGGCACTCGACATTCATTCTTGTCCGGCACAACCCAGTCATTCGGCATACAATACCGTTCGGCATTACAGAGGTGCTCATCATTCATTCTTCTTCGACACAACCGAGTCGTTCATCATACAATACCGTTCGGCATTACAGAGGTGCTCGGCATTCATTCTTTTCCGGCACAACCGAGTCGGTCGGCATACAATACCGTTCGGCATTACAGAGGTGCTCGACATTCATTCTTGTCCGGCACAACCAAGTCGTTCGGCATACAATACCGTTCGGCATTCCAGAGGTGCTCGGCATTCGTTCTCGTTCGACGCAACCGAGTCGTTCGGCATACAATACCGTTCGACATTCCAGAGGTGCACAACCGAGTCGTTCGGCATACAATACCGTTCGGCATTGCAGAGGTGCTCGTCGTTTATTCTTGTTTGGCACAACCGAGTCGTTCGGCATACAATACCATCCGGCATTACAGAGGTGCTCGACATTCATTCTTGTTCGGCACAACCGAGTCGTTCGGCATACAATACCGTTCAGCATTACAGAGGTGCTCGGCATTCATTCTCGTCCCGTACAACCGAGTCATTCAGCATATTATATCGTTCGGCGTTCTAGAGGTGTTCGGCATTCGTTCTCGTTTGGCGCAACCGAGTCGTTCGGCATACAATATCGTTCGGCCTTACAGAGGTGCTCGGCATTCAATGTTGTCCGGCACAACCGAGTCGTTCGGCATACAATACCGTTCGGCATTACTGAGGTGCTCGTCATTTATTCTTGTACGGCACAACTGAGTCTTTCGGCATTACAGAGGTGCTCGTCATTCATTCTTGTACGGCACAACCGAGTCGTTCAGCATACAATACCGTTCGGCATTACAGAGGTGCTCGGCATTAATTCTTGCTCGGCACAAAAGAGTCGTTCGGCATACAATACCGTTCGGTATTCCAGAGGTGCTCGGTATTCATTCTTGTCCGGCACAACCGAGTCGTTCGGCATACAATACCGTTCGGTATTCCAGAGGTGTTCGTCATTCGTTCTCGTTCGGCGCAACCGAGTCGTTCGGCATACAATACCGTTCGGCATTACAGAGGTGCTCGGCATTCTTTCTTTTCTGGCACAACCGAGTCGGTCGGCATACAATACCGTTCGGCATTACAGAGGTGCTCGTCATTCATTCTTGTTCGGCACAACCGAGTCGTTCGTCATATAATACCGTTCGGCATTACAGAGGTGCTCGGCATTCATTCTTGTTCGGCACAACCGAGTCGTTCGGCATACAATACCGTTCGGCATTACAGAGGTGCTCGACATTCATTCTTATCCGGCACAACCGAGTCGTTCGGCATACAATACCGTTCGGCATTCCAGAGGTGTTCGGCATTCGTTCTCGTTTGGCGCAACCGAGTTGTTCGGCATACAATACCGTTCGGCATTACAGAGGTGCTCGGCATTCTTTCTTGTCCGACACAACCGAGTCGTTCGGCATACAATACCGTTCGGCATTACAGAGGTGCTCGTCATTCATTCTTGTGCGGCACAACCGAGTCGTTCGGCATTAGAGAGGTGCTCGGCATTCATTCTTGTCCGGCACAAACGAGTCGTTCGGCATACAATACCGTTCGGCATTACAAAGGTGCTCGGCATTCATTCTTGTCCGGCACAACCGAGGCGTTCGGCATACAATACCGTTCGGCATTACAGAGGTGCTCGTTATTCATTCTTGTTCAGCACAACCGAGTCGTTCGACATAAAATACCGTTCGGCATTACAGAGGTGCTTGGCATTCATTCTTGTCCGGCACAACCGAGTCGTTCGGCATACAATACCGTTCGGCATTCCAGAGGTGTTCGGCATTCATTCTCTTTCGGCGCAATCGAGTCGTTCGGCATACAATACCGTTCGGCATTACAGAGGTGCTCGACATTCTTTCTTGTCCGGCACAACCGAGCCGTTCGACATACAATACCGTTCGGCATTACAGAGGTGCTCGTCATTCATTCTTATTCGGCACAACCGAGTCGTTCGGCATACAATACCATTTGGCATTACAGAGGTGCTCGGCATTCATTCTTCTTCGGCACAACCGAGTCGTTCGGCATACAATATCGTTCGGCATTACAGAGGTGCTTGGCATTCATTCTTGTCCGGCACAACCGAGTCGTTCGGCATATAATACCATTCGGCATTCCAGAGGTATTCGGCATTCGTTCTCGTTCGGCGCAACCGAGTCGTTCGACATACAATAACGTTCGGCATTACAGAGGTGCACAACCGAGTCGTTCGGCATACAATACCGTTCGGCATTACAGAGGTGCTCGTCGTTCATTCTTGTTCGGCACAACGGAGTCGTTCGGCATACAATACCGTTCGGTATTACATAGGTGCTCGACATTCATTCTTGTTCGGCACAACCGAGTCGTTCGGCATGCAATACCGTTCGGCATTACAGAGGTGCTCAGCATTCATTCTCGTCCGGCACAACCGAGTCGTCCGGCATACAATATCGTTCGGCATTCCAGAGGTGTTCGGCATTCGTTCTCGTTCGGCACAACCGAGTCGTTCGGCATACAATACCGTTCGGCCTTACAGAGGTGCTCGGCATTCCTTGTTGTCCGGCACAACCGAGTTGTTCGGCATACAATACCGTTCGGCATTACAGAGGTGCTCGTCATTCATTCTTGTACGGCACAACCGAGTCGTTCGGCATACAATACCGTTCGACATTAAATAGGTGCTCGTCATTCATTCTTGTACGGCACAACCGAGTCGTTCGACATACAATACCGTTCGGCATTACAGAGGTGCTCGGCATTAATTCTTGTTCAGCACAACCGAGTCGTTCGGCATACAATACCGTTCGGCATTACAGAAGCACTCGGCATTCATTCTTGTCCGGCACAACCCAGTCGTTCAACATACAATACCGTTCGGCATTACAGAGGTACTCGGCATTCGTTCTCGTTCGACGCAACCGAGTTGTTCGGCATACAATACCGTTCAGCATTACAGAGGTGCTCGGCATTCATTCTTTTCCGGCACAACCGAGTCGTTCGGCATACAATACCGTTCGGCATTACAGAGGTGTTCGGCATTCGTTATCGTTCGGTGCAACCAAGTCGTTCGGCATACAATACCGTTCGGCATTACAGAGGTGCTCGGCATTCATTCCTGTTAGGCACAACCGAGTCGTTTGGCATAAAATACCGTTCGGCATTACAGAGGTGCCCGACATTCATTCGTGTCCGGCACAACCGAGTCATTCGGCATACAATACCGTTCGGCATTATAGAGGTGCTCGGCATTCGTTCTTGTTCGGCACAACCGAGTCGTTCGGCATACAATACCGTTCAACATTACAGAGGTGCTCGGTATTCATTCTTGTCCGGCACAAGCAAGTCATTCGGCATACAATACCGTTCGGCATTCCAGAGGTGTTCAACATTCGTTCTCGTTCGGCGCAACCAAGTCGTTCGGCATGCAATATTGTTCGGCATTACAAAGGTGCTCGACATTCATTCTTTTCCGGCACAACCGAGTCGTTCGGCATACAATACCGTTCAGCATTACAGAGGTGCTCGGCATTCATTCTCGTCCGGTACAACCGAGTCGTTCAGCATATTATATCGTTCGGCGTTCTAGAGGTGTTCGGCATTCGTTCTCGTTTGGCGCAACCGAGTCGTTCGGCATACAATATCGTTCGGCCTTACAGAGGTGCTCGGCATTCAATGTTGTCCGGCACAACCGAGTCGTTCGGCATACAATACGGTTCGACATTAAATAGGTGCTCGTCATTCATTCTTGTACGGCACAACCGAGTCGTTCGACATACAATACCGTTCGGCATTACAGAGGTGCTCGGCATTAATTCTTGTTCAGCACAACCGAGTCGTTCGGCATACAATACCATTCGGCATTACAGAGGCACTCGGCATTCATTCTTGTCCGGCACAACCCAGTCGTTCAGCATACAATACCGTTCGGCATTACAGAGGTACTCGGCATTCGTTCTCGTTCGACGCAACCGAGTTGTTCGGCATACAATACCGTTCGGCATTACAGAGGTGCTCGGCATTCATTCTTTTCCGGCACAACCGAGTCGTTCGGCATACAATACCGTTCGGCATTACAGAGGTGTTCGGCATTCGTTATCGTTCGGCGCAACCAAGTCGTTCGGCATACAATACCGTTCGGCATTACAGAGGTGCTCGGCATTCATTCCTGTTAGGCACAACCGAGTCGTTTGGCATAAAATACCGTTCGGCATTACAGAGGTGCCCGACATTCATTCGTGTCCGGCACAACCGAGTCATTCGGCATACAATACCGTTCGGCATTATAGAGGTGCTCGGCATTCGTTCTTGTTCGGCACAACCGAGTCGTTCGGCATACAATACCGTTCAACATTACAGAGGTGCTCGGTATTCATTCTTGTCCGGCACAAGCAAGTCATTCGGCATACAATACCGTTCGGCATTCCAGAGGTGTTCGGCATTCGTTCTCGTTCGGCGCAACCAAGTCGTTCGGCATGCAATATTGTTCGGCATTACAAAGGTGCTCGACATTCATTCTTTTCCGGCACAACCGAGTCGTTCGGCATACAATACCGTTCAGCATTACAGAGGTGCTCGGCATTCATTCTCGTCCGGTACAACCGAGTCGTTCAGCATATTATATCGTTCGGCGTTCTAGAGGTGTTCGGCATTCGTTCTCGTTTGGCGCAACCGAGTCGTTCGGCATACAATATCGTTCGGCCTTACAGAGGTGCTCGACATTCAATGTTGTCCGGCACAACCGAGTCGTTCGGCATACAATACCGTTCGGCATTACAGAGGTGCTCGTCATTCATTCTTGTACGGCACAACTGAGTCGTTCGGCATTACAGAGGTGCTCGTCATTCATTCTTGTACGGCACAACCGCGTCGTTCAGCATACAATACCGTTCGGCATTACAGAGGTGCTCGGCATTAATTCTTGCTCGGCACAAAAGAGTCGTTCGGCATACAATACCGTTCGGCATTCCAGAGGTGCTCGGTATTCATTCTTGTCCGGCACAACCGAGTCGTTCGGCATACAATACCGTTCGGTATTCCAGAGGTGTTCGTCATTCGTTCTCGTTCGGCGCAACCGAGTCGTTCGTCATACAATACCGTTCGGCATTACAGAGGTCCTCGGCATTCATTCTTTTCTGGCACAACCGAGTCGGTCGGCATACAATACCGTTCGGCATTACAGAGGTGCTCGTCATTCATTCTTGTTCAGCACAACCGAGTCGTTCGTCATAGAATACCGTTCGGCATTACAGAGGTGCTCGGCATTCATTCTTGTTCGGCACAACCGAGTCGTTCGGCATACAATACCGTTCGGCATTACAGAATTGCTCGACATTCATTCTTGTCCGGCACAACCGAGTCGTTCGGCATACAATACCGTTCGGCATTCCAGAGGTGTTCGGCATTCGTTCTCGTTTGGCGCAACCGAGTTGTTCGGCATACAATACCGTTCGGCATTACAGAGGTGCTCGGCATTCTTTTTTGTCCGACACAACCGAGTCGTTCGGCATACAATACCGTTCGGCATTACAGAGGTGCGCGTCATTCATTCTTGTGCGGCACAACCGAGTCGTTCGGCATTAGAGAGGTGCTCGACAATCATTCTTGTCCGGCACAAACGAGTCGTTCGGCATACAATACCGTTCGGCATTACAAAGGTGCTCGGCATTCATTCTTGTCCGGCACAACCGAGGCGTTCGGCATACAATACCGTTCGGCATTACAGAGGTGCTCGTTATTCATTCTTGTTCAGCACAACCGAGTCGTTCGGCATAAAATACCGTTCGGCATTACAGAGGTGCTCGGCATTCATTCTTGTCCGGCACAACCGAGTCGTTCGGCATACAATACCGTTCGGCATTCCAGAGGTGTTCGGCATTCGTTCTCTTTCGGCGCAATCGATTCGTTCGGCATACAATACCATTCGGCATTACAGAGGTTCTCGACATTCTTTCTTGTCCGGCACAACCGAGCCGTTCGACATAAAATACCGTTCGGCATTACAGAGGTGCTCGTCATTCATTCTTGTTCGGCACAACCGAGTCGTTCGGCATACAATACCATTTGGCATTACAGAGATGCTCGGCATTCATTCTTGTTCGGCACAACCAAGTCGTTCGGAATACAATATCGTTCGGCATTACAGAGGTGCTTGGCATTCATTCTTGTCCGGCACAACCGAGTCGTTCGGCATATAATACCATTCGGCATTCCAGAGGTATTCGGCATTTGTTCTCGTTCGGCGCAACCGAGTCGTTTGGCATACAATAACGTTCGGCATTACAGAGGTGCACAACCGAGTTGTTTGGCATACAATACCGTTCGGCATTACAGAGGTGCTCGTCGTTCATTCTTGTTCGGCACAACCAAGTCGTTCGGCATACAATACCGTTCGGTATTACAGAGGTGCTAGACATTCATTCTTGTTCGGCACAACCGAGTCGTTCGGCATGCAATACCGTTCGGCATTACAGAGGTGCTCAGCATTCATTCTCGTCCGGCACAACCGAGTCGTCCGGCATACAATATCGTTCGGCATTCCAGAGGTGTTCGGCATTCGTTCTCGTTCGGCGCAACCGAGTCATTCAGCATACAATACCGTTCGGCCTTACAGAGGTGCTCGGCATTCCTTGTTGTCCGGCACAACCGAGTTGTTCGGCATACAATACCGTTCGGCATTACAGAGGTGCTCGTCATTCATTCTTGTACGGCACAACCGAATCGTTCGGCATACAATACCGTTCGACATTAAATAGGTGCTCGTCATTCATTCTTGTACGGCACAACCGAGTCGTTCGACATACAATACCGTTCGGCATTACAGAGGTGCTCGGCATTAATTCTTGTTCAGCACAACCGAGTCGTTCGGCATACAATACCGTTCGGCATTACAGAGGCACTCGGCATTCATTCTTGTCCGGCACAACCCAGTCGTTCAGCATACAATACCGTTCGGCATTACAGAGGTACTCGGCATTCGTTCTCGTTCGACGCAACCGAGTTGTTCGGCATACAATACCGTTCGGCATTACAGAGGTGCTCGGCATTCATTCTTTTCCGGCACAACCGAATCGTTCGGCATACAATACCGTTTGGCATTACAGAGGTGTTCGGCATTCGTTATCGTTCGGCGCAACCAAGTCGTTCGGCATACAATACCGTTCGGCATTACAGAGGTGCTCGGCATTCATTCCTGTTAGGCACAACCGAGTCGTTTGGCATAAAATACCGTTCGGCATTACAGAGGTGCCCGACATTCATTCGTGTCCGGCACAACCGAGTCATTCGGCATACAATACCGTTCGGCATTCCAGAGGTGTTCGGCATTCGTTCTCGTTCGGCGCAACCGAGTCGTTCGGCATGCAATATTGTTCGGCATTACAAAGGTGCTCGACATTCATTCTTTTCCAGCACAACCGAGTCGTTCGGCATACAATACCATTCGGCATTACAAAGGTGCTCGTCATTCATTCTTGTTCGGCACAACCGAGTCGTTCGGCATACAATACCGTTCAGCATTACAGAGGTGCTTGGCATTCGTTCTTGTTCGGCGCAACCGAGTCGTTCGGCATACAATAACGTTCGGCGTTACAGAGGTGCTCGGCATTCATTCTTGTCCGGCACAACCGAGTCGTTCGGCATACAATACCATTTGGCATTAAAGAGGTGCTCGTCATTCATTCTTATTCGACACAACTGAGTCGTTCGGCATACCATACCGTTCGGCATTACAGAGGTGCTTGGCATTCATTCTTGTTCGGCACAACCGAGTCGTTCGGTATACAATACCGTTTGGCATTACAGAGGTGCTCGGCATTCATTCTTGTCCGGCACAACCGAGTCGTTCGGCATACAATACCATTCGGCATTCCAGAGGTGTTCGACATTCGTTCTTGTTCGGAGCAACCGAGTCGTTCGGCATACAATAACGTTCGGCATTACAGAGGTCCTCGGCATTCATTCATGTCCGGCACAACCGAGTCGTTCGGCATACAATACCGTTCGGCATTACAGAGGTGCTCGTCATTCATTCTTGTACGGCACAACGGAGTCGTTCGTCATACAATATCGTTCGGCATTACAGAGGTGCTCGGCATTAATTCTTGTTCAGCACAACCGAGTCGTTCGGCATACAATACCGTTCGGCATTACAGAGGTGCTCGGCATTCATTCTTGTCCGCACAACCGAGTCGTTCGGCATACAATACCGTTCGACATTACAGAGGTGCTCGGCATTCATTCTTGTCTGGCACAACCGAGTCGTTCGGCATACAATACCGTTCGGCATTACAGAGGTGCTCATCATTCATTCTTGTTCGGCACAACCGAGTCGTTCGGCATAAAATACCGTTCGGCGTTACAGAGGTGCTCGGCATTCATTCTTGTCCGGCACAACCGAGTCGTTCGGCATACAATACCGTTCGGCATTCCAGAGGTGTTCGGCATTCGTTCTCGTTCGGCGCAACCGAGTCGTTCGGCATACAATACCTTTCGGCATTACAGAGTTGCTCGACATTCATTCTTGTCCGGCACAACCGAGCCGTTCGACATACAATACCGTTCGGCATTACAGAGGTGCTCGTCATTCATTCTTGTTCGGCACAACCGAGTCGTTCGGCATACAATATCGTTTGGCATTACAGAGGTGCTCGGCATTCATTCTTGTTCGGCACAACCGAGTCGTTCGGCATACAATACCGTTCGGCATTACAGAGGTGCTCGGCATTCATTCTCGTCCGGCACAACCGAGTCGTTCGGCATACAATATCGTTCGGCATTCCAGAGGTGTTCGGCATTCGTTCTCGTTCGGCGCAACCGAGTCGTTCGGCATACAATACCGTTCGGCCTTATAGAGGTGCTCGGCATTCCTTGTTGTCCGGCACAACCGAGTTGTTCGGCATACAATACCGTTCGGCATTACAGAGGTGCTCGTCATTCATTCTTGTACGGCACAACCGAGTCGTTCGGCATACAATACTGTTCGACATTACAGAGGTGCTCGTCATTCATTCTTGTACGGCACAACCGAGTCGTTCGGCATACAATACCGTTCGGTATTACAGAGGTGCTTGGCATTAATTCTTGTTCAGCACAACCGAGTCGTTCGGCATACAATACCGTTCGGCATTACAGAGGCACTCGGCATTCATTCTTGTCCGGCACAACCCAGTCGTTCGGCATACAATACCGTTCGGCATTACAGAGGTACTCGGCATTCGTTCTCGTTCGACGCAACCGAGTCGTTCGGCATACAATACCGTTCGGCATTACAGAGGTGCTCGGCATTCATTCTTTTCCGGCACAACCGAGTCGTTCGGCATACAATACCGTTCGGCATTACATAGGTGTTCGGCATTCGTTCTCGTTCGGCGCAACCAAGTCGTTCGGCATACAATACCGTTCGGCATTACAGAGGTGCTCGGCATTCATTCCTGTTCGGCACAACCGAGTCGTTTGGCATAAAATACCGTTCGGCATTACAAAGGTCCCCGACATTCATTCGTGTCCGGCACAACCGAGTCATTCGGCATACAATACCGTTCGGCATTACAGAGGTGCTCGGCATTCGTTCTTGTTCGGCACAACCAAGTCGTTCGACATACAATACCGTTCAACATTACAGAGGTGCTCGGTATTCATTCTTGTCCGGCACAACCAAGTCATTCGGCATACAATACCGTTCGGCATTCCAGAGGTGTTCGGCATTCGTTCTCGTTCGGCGCAACCGAGTCGTTTTGCATGCAATATTGTTCGGCATTACAAAGGTGCTCGACATTCATTCTTTTCCGGCACAACCGAGTCGTTCGGCATACAATACCATTCGGCATTACAAAGGTGCTCGTCATTCATTCTTGTTCGGCACAACCGAGTCGTTCGGCATACAATACCGTTCAGCATTAAAGAGGTGCTCGGCATTCATTCTTGTTCGGCGCAACCGAGTCGTTCGGCATACAATAACGTTCGGCATTACAGAGGTGCTCGGCATTCATTCTTGTCCGGCACAACCGAGTCGTTCGGCATACAATACCATTCGGCATTACAGAGGTGCTCGTCATTCATTGTTGTTCGACACAACCGAGTCGTTCGGCATACAATACCGTTCGGCATTACATAGGTGCTTGGCATTCATTCTTGTTCGGCACAACCGAGTCGTTCGGCATACAATACCGTTTGGCATTACAGAGGTGCTCGGCATTCATTCTTGTCCGGCACAACCGAGTCGTTCGGCATACAATACCGTTCGGCATTCCAGAGGTGTTCGGCATTCGTTCTCGTTCGGCGCAACCGAGTTGTTCGGCATACAATAACGTTCGGCATTACAGAGGTCTTCGGCATTCATTCTTGTCCGGCACAACCGAGTCGTTCGGCATACAATACCGTTAGGCATTACAGAGGTGCTCGTCATTCATTCTTGTACGGCACAACCGAGTCGTTCGGCATACAATACAGTTCGGCATTACAGAGGTACTCGGCATTAATTCTTGTTCAGCACAACCGAGTCGTTCGGCATACAATACCGTTCGGCATTATAGAGGTGCTCGGCATTCATTCTTGTCCGCACAACCGAGTCGTTCGGCATACAATACCGTTCGGCATTCCAGAGGTGTTCGGCATTCGTTCTCGTTCGGCGCAACCGAGTCGTTCGGCATACAATACCGTTCGGCATTACAGAGGTGCTCGGCATTCATTCTTGTCCGACTCAACCGAGTCGTTCGACATACAATACCGTTCGGCATTACAGAGGTGCTCGTCATTCATTCTTTTTCGACACAACCGAGTCGTTCCGCATACAATACCGTTCAGCATTACAGAGGTGCTCGGGATTCATTCTTGTTCGGCACAACCGAGTCATTCGACATACAATACTGTTCGGCATTACAGAGGTGCTCGGCATTCATTCTCGTCCGCCACAACCGAGTCGTTCGTTATAAAATACAATTCGGCATTCCAGAGGTGTTCGGCATTCGTTCTCGTTCGGCGCAACCGAGTCGTTCGGCATACAATACCGTTCGGCATTACAGAGGTGCTCGGCATTCATTGTTGTCCGGAACAACCGAGTCGTTCAGCATACAATACCGTTCGGCATTACAGAGGTGCTCGTCATTCATTCTTGTACGGCACAACTGAGTCGTTCGGCATATAATATCGTTCGGCATTACAGAGGTGCTCGGCATTAATTCTTGTTCAGCATAACCGAGTCGTTCGGCATAAAATACCATTCGGCATTACAGAGGTGCTCGGCATTCATTCTTGTCCGGCACAACCGAGTCGTTCGGCATACAATACCGTTCGGCATTCCAGAGGTGTTCGGCATTCGTTCTCGTTCGGCGCAACCGAGTCGTTCGGCATACAATACCATTCGGCATTACAGAAGTGCTCGGCATTCTTTCTTGTCCGACACAACCGAGTCGTTCGGCATACAATACCGTTCGGCATTACAAAGGTACTCGTCATTCATTCTTGTGCGGCACAACCGAGTCGTTCGGCATACAATACTGTTCGGCATTAGAGAGGTGCTCGGCATTCATTCTTGTACGGCACAACCGAGTCGTTCGGCATACGTTCGACATTACAGAGGTGCTCGGCATTCATTCTTGTCCGGCACAACCGAGTCGTTCGGCATACAATACCGTTCGGCATTACAGAGGTGCTCATCATTCATTCTTGTTCGGCACAACCGAGTCGTTCGGCATAAAATACCGTTCGGCATTACAGAGGTGCTCGGCATTCATTCTTGTCCGGCACAACCGAGTCGTTCGGCATACAATACCGTTCGGCATTCTAGAGGTGTTCGGCATTCGTTCTCGTTCGGCGCAACCGAGTCGTTCGGCATACAGTACCGTTCGGCATTACAGAGGTGCTCGGCATTCATTCTTGTCCGGCATAACCGAGCCGTTCGACATACAATACCGTTCGGCATTACAGTGGTGCTCGTCATTCATTCTTGTTAGGCACAACCGAGTCGTTCGGCATACAATACCGTTCGGCATCACAGAGGTGCTTGGCATTCATTCTTGTCCGGCACAACCGAGTCGTTCGGCATACAATACCGTTCGGCATTCCAGAGGTATTCGGCATTCGTTCTCGTTCGGCGCAACCGAGTCGTTCGGCATACAATAACGTTCGGCATTACAGAGGTGCATAACCGAGTCGTTCGGCATACAATACCGTTCGGCATTACAGAGGTGCTCGTCGTTCATTCTTGTTAGGCACAACCGAGTCGTTCGGCATACAATACCGTTCGGCATTACAGAGGTGCTCGACATTCATTCTTGTTCGGCACAACCGAGTCGTTCGGCATACAATACCGTTCGGCATTACAGAGGTGCTCGGCATTCATTCTCGTCCGGCACAACCGAGTCGTTCGGCATAAAATATCTTTCGGCATTCCAGAGGTGTTCGGCATTCGTTCTCGTTCGGCGCAACCGAGTCGTTCGGCATACAATACCGTTCGGCATTACAGAGGTGCTCGGCATTCATTCTTGTTCGGCAGAACCGAGTCGTTCGGCATACAATACCGTTCGGTATTACAGAGGTGCTCGACATTCATTCTTGTCCGGCACAACCGAGTCGTTCGGCATACAATACCGTTCGGCATTCCAAAGGTGTTCGACATTCGTTCTCGTTCGGCGCAACCGAGTCGTTCGGCATACAATACCTTTCGGCATTACAGAGGTGCTCGGCATTCTTTCTTGTGCGACACAACCGAGTCGTTCGGCATACAATACCGTTCGGCATTACAGAGGTGCTCGTCATTCAATCTTGTGCGGCACAACCGAGTCGTTCGGCATACAATACCGTTCGGCATTAGAGAGGTTCTCGGCATTCATTCTTGTCCGGCACAACCGAGTCGTTCGGCATACGTTCGTCATTACAGAGGTGCTCAGCATTCATTCTTGTCCGGCACAACCGAGTCGTTCGGCATACAATATCGTTCGGCATTACAGAGGTGCTCGGCATTCATTCTTGTCCGGCACAACCGAGTCGTTCGGCATACAATACCGTTCGGCATTCTATAGGTGTTCGGCATTCGTTCTCGTTCGGCGCAACCGAGTCGTTCGGCATACAATACTGTTCGGCATTACAGAGGTGCTCGGCATTCATTCTTATCCGGCATAACCGAGCTGTTCGACATACAATACCGTTCGGCATTACAGTGGTGCTCGTCATTCATTCTTGTTCAGCACAACCGAGTCGTTCGGCATACGATACCGTTTGGCATTACAGAGGTGCTTGGCATTCATTCTTGTTTGGCACAACCGAGTCGTTCGACATACAATACCGTTCGGCATTACAAAGGTGCTTGGCATTCATTCTTGTCCGGCACAACCGAGTCGTTCGGCACACAATACCGTTCGGCATTCCAGGGGTATTCGGCATTCGTTCTCGTTCGGTGCAACCGAGTCGTTCGGCATACAATAACGTTCGGCATTACAGAGGTGCACAACCGAGTCGTTCGGCATACAATACCGTTCGGCATTACAGAGGTGCTCGTCGTTCATTCTTGTTCGGCACAATCGAGTCGTTCGGCATACAATACCGTTCAGCATTACAGAGGTGCTCGACATTCATTCTTGTTCGGCACAACCGAGTCGTTCGGCATACAATACCGTTCGGCATTACAGAGGTGCTCGGCATTCATTCTCGTCCGGCACAACCGAGTCGATCGGCATACAATATCTTTTGGCATTCCAGAGGTGTTCGGCATTCGTTCTCGTTCGGCGCAACCGAGTCGTTCGGCATACAATACCGTTTGGCATTACAGAGGTGCTCGACATTCATTCTTGTTCGGTAGAACCGAGTCGTTCGGCATACAATACCGTTCGGCATTACAGAGGTGCTCGACATTCATTCTTGTCCGGCACAACCGAGTCGTTCGGCATACAATACCGTTCGGCATTCCAGAGGTGTTCGGCATTCGTTCTCGTTCTGCGCAACCGAGTCGTTCGGCATACAATACCGTTCGGTATTACAGAGGTGCTCGGCATTCTTTCTTGTCCGACACAACCGAGTCGTTCGGCATACAATACCGTTCGGCATTACATAGGTGCTCGTCATTCATTCTTGTGCGGCATAACCGAGTCGTTCGGCATACAATACCATTCGGCATTAGAGAGGTGCTCGGCATTCATCTTGTCCGGCACAACCGAGTCGTTCGGCATACGTTCGGCATTACAGAGGTTCTCCGCATTCATTCTTGTCCGGCACAACCGAGTCGTTCGTCCTATAATACCGTTCGGCATTACAGAGGTGCTCGTCATTCATTCTTGTTCGGCACAACCGAGTCGTTCAGCATAAAATACCGTTCGGCATTACAGAGGTGCTCGGCATTCATTCTTGTCTGGCACAACCGAATCATTCGGCATACAATACCGTTCGGCATTCTAGAGGTGTTCGGCATTCATTCTCGTTCGGCGCAACCGAGTCGTTCGGCATACAATACCGTTCGGCATTACAAAGGTGCTCGGCATTCATTCTTGTCCGGCATAATCGAGCCGTTCGACATACAATACTGTTCGGCATTACAGTGGTGCTCGTCATTCATTCTTGTTCGGCACAACCGAGTCGTTCGGCATACAATACAGTTTGGCATTATAGAGGTGCTCGGCATTCATTCTTGTTCGGCACAACCGAGTCGTTCGGCATATAATACCGTTCGGCATTACAAAGGTGCTTGGCATTCATTCTTGTCCGGCACAACCGATTCGTTCGGCATACAATACCGTTCGGCATTCCAGAGGTATTCAGCATTCGTTCTCGTTCGGCGCAACCGAGTCGTTCGGCATACAATAACTTTCGGCATTACAGAGGTGCACAACCGAGTCGTTCGGCATACAATACCGTTCGGCATTATAGAGGTGCTCGTCGTTCATTCTTGTTCGGCACAACCGAGTCGTTCGGCATACAATACCGTTCGGCATTACAGAGGTGCTCGGCATTCATTCATGTTCGGCACAACCGAGTCGTTCGGCATACAATACCGTTCGGCATTACAGAGGTGCTCGGCATTCATTCTCGTCCGGCACAACCGAGTCGTTCGGCATACAATATCTTTCGGCATTCCAGAGGTGTTCGGCAATCGTTCTCGTTCGGCGCAACCGAGTCGTTCGGCATACAATACCGTTCGGCATTACAGAGGTGCTCGGCATTCATTTTTGTTCGGCAGAACCGAGTCGTTCGACATACAATACCGTTCGGCATTACAGAGGTGCTCGACATTCATTCTTGTCCGGCACAACCGAGTCGTTCGGCATACAATACCGTTCGGCATTCCATAGGTGTTCGACATTCGTTCTCGTTCGGCGCAACCGAGTCGTTCGGCATACAATACCGTTCGGCATTATAGAGGTGCTCGGCATTCTTTCTTGTCCGACACAACCGAGTCGTTCGGCATACAATACCGTTCGGCATTACAGAGGTGCTCGTCATTCATTCTTGTGCGGCACAGCCGAGTTGTTCGGCATACAATACCGTTCGGCATTAGAGAGGTGCTCGGCATTCATTCTTGTCCGGCACAACCGAGTCGTTCGGCATACGTTCGGCATTACAGAGGTGCTCCGCATACATTCTTGTCCGGCACAACCGAGCCGTTCGGCATACAATACCGTTCGGCATTACAGAGGTGCTCGTCATTCATTCTTGTTCGGCACAACCGAGTCGTTCGGCATAAAATACCGTTCGGCATTACAGAGGTGCTCGGCATTCATTCTTGTCCGGCACAACCGAGTCATTCAGCATACAATACCGTTCGGCATTCTAGAGGTGTTCGGCATTCGTTCTCGTTCGGTGCAACCGAGTCATTCGGCATACAATACCATTCGTCATTACGCCATTCATTCTTGTACGGCATAACCGAGCCGTTCGACATACAATACCGTTCGGCATTACAATAGTGCTCGTCATTCATTCTTGTTTGGCACAACCGAGTCGTTCGGCATACAATACCGTATGGCATTACAGAGGTGCTCGGCATTCATTCTTGTTCGGCACAAACGAGTCGTTCGACATACAATACCGTTCGGCATTACAGAGGTGCTCGTCGTTCATTCTTGTTTGGCACAACCGAGTCGTTCGGCATACAATACTATTCGGCATTACAGAGGTGCTCGACATTCATTCTTGTTCGGCACAACCGAGTCGTTCGGCATACAATAACGTTCGGCATTACAGAGGTGCACAACCGAGTCGTTCGGCATACAATACCGTTCGGCATTACAGAGGTGCTCGTCGTTCATTCTTGTTCGGCACAACCGAGTCGTTCGGCATACAATACCGTTCGGCATTAAAGAGGTGCTCGACATTCATTCTTGTTCGACACAACCGAGTCGTTCGGCATACAATACCGTTCGGGATTACAGAGGTGCTCGGCATTCATTCTCGTCTGGCACAACCGAGTCGTTCGGCATACAATATCTTTCGGCATTCCAGAGGTGTTCGGCATTCGTTCTCGTTCGGCGCAACCGAGTCGTTCGGCATACAATACCGTTCGGCCTTACAGAGGTGCTCGGCATTCATTGTTGTCCGGCACAACCGAGTCGTTCGGCATACAATACCGTTCGGCATTCCAGAGGTGTTCGGCATTCGTTCTCGTTCGACGCAACCGAGTCGTTCGGCATACAATACCGTTCGGCATTACAGAGGTGCTCGGCATTCATTCTTGTCCGGCACAACCGAGCTGTTCGGCATACAATACCGTTCGGCATTCCAGAGGTGTTCGGCATTCGTTCTCGTTCGACGCAACCGAGTCGTTCGGCATACAATACCGTTCGGCATTACAGAGGTGCTCGGCATTCATTCTTGTCCGGCACAACCGAGCCGTTCGACATATAATACCGTTCGGCATTACAAAGGTGCTTGGTATTCATTCTTGTTCGGCACAACCGAGTCGTTCGGCATACAATACCGTTCGGCATTCCAGAGGTATTCGGCATTCGTTCTCGTTCGGCGCAACCGAGTCGTTCGGCATACAATAACGTTCGGCATTACAGAGGTGCACAACCGAGTCGTTCGGCATACAATACCATTCGGCATTACAGAGGTGCTCGTCGTTCATTCTTGTTTGGCACAACCGAGTCGTTCGGCATACAATACCGTTCGGCATTACAGAGGTGCTTGGCATTCATTCTTGTCCGGCACAACCGAGTCGTTCGACATACAATACCGTTCGGCATTCCAGAGGTATTCGGCATTCGTTCTCGTTCGGCGCAACCGAGTCGTTCGGCATACAATGACGTTCGACATTACAGAGGTGCACAACCGAGTCATTCGGCATACAATACCGTTCGGCATTACAGAGGTGCTCGTCGTTCATTCTTGTTTGGCACAACCGAGTCGTTCGGTATACAATACCGTTCGGCATTACAGAGGTGCTCGACATTCATTCTTGTTCGGCACAACCGAGTCGTTCGGCATACAATAACGTTCGGCATTACAGAGGTGCTCGGCATTCATTCTCATCCGGCACAACCGAGTTGTTCGGCATACAATATCTTTCGGCATTACAGAGGTGCTCGACATTCATTCCTGTTCGGCACAACCAAGTCGTTTGGCATAAAATACCATTCCGCATTACAGAGGTGCCCGGCATTCATTCTTCTGCGGCACAACCGAGTCGTTCGGCATACAATACCGTTCGGCATTACAGAGGTGCTCGACATTCATTCTTGTTCGGCACAACCGAGTCGTTCGGCATACAATACCGTTCAACATTTCAGAGGTGCTCGTCATTCATTCTTGTTTGGCACAACCGAGTCGTTCGGCATAAAATACCGTTCGGCATTACAGAGGTGCTCGGCATTCATTCTTGTCCGGCACAACCGAGTCGTTCGGCATACAATACCGTTCGGCATTCTAGAGGTGTTCGGCATTCGTTCTCGTTCGGCGCAACCGAGTCGTTCGGCATACAATACCATTCGGCATTACAGAGGTGCTCGGCATTCATTCTTGTCCGGCATAACCGAGCCGTTCGACATACAATACCGTTCGGCATTACAGTAGTGCTCGTCATTCATTCTTGTTCGGCACAACCGAGTCGTTCGGCATACAATACCGTATGGCATTACAGAGGTGCTCGGCATTCATTCTTGTTCGGCACAACCGAGTCGTTCGACATACAATACCGTTCGGCATTACAGATGTGCTCGTCGTTCATTCTTGTTTGGCACAACCGAGTCGTTCGGCATACAATACCGTTCGGCATTACAGAGGTGCTCGACATTCATTCTTGTTCGGCACAACCGAGTCGTTCGGCATACAATAACGTTCGGCATTACAGAGGTGCACAACCGAGTCGTTCGGCATACAATACCGTTCGGCATTACAGAGGTGCTCGTCGTTCATTCTTGTTCGGCACAACCGAGTCGTTCGGCATACAATACCGTTCGGCATTACAGAGGTGCTCGACATTCATTCTTGTTCGGCACAACCGAGTCGTCCGGCATACAATACCGTTCGGCATTACAGAGGTGCTCGGCATTCATTCTCGTCTGGCACAACCGAGTCGTTCGGCATACAATATCTTTCGGCATTCCAGAGGTGTTCGGCATTCGTTCTCGTTCGGCGCAACCGAGTCGTTCGGCATACAATACCGTTCGGCCTTACAGAGGTGCTCGGCATTCATTGTTGTCCGGCACAACCGAGTTGTTCGGCATACAATATCGTTCGGCATTACGGAGGTGCTCGTCATTCATTCTTGTACGGCACAACCGAGTCGTTCGGCATACAATACCGTTCGACATTACAGAGGTGCTCATCATTCATTCTTGTACGGCACAACCGATTCGTTCGGCATACAATACCGTTCGGCATTACAGAGGTGCTCGGAATTAATTCTTGTTCAGCACAACCGAGTCGTTCGGCATACAATACCGTTCGGCATTACAGAGGCACTCGGCATTCATTCTTGTCCGGCACAACCCAGTCGTTTGGCATACAATACCGTTCGGCATTACAGAGGTACTCGGCATTCGTTCTCGTTCGACGCAACCGAGTCGTTCGGCATACAATACCGTTCGGCATTACAGAGGTGCTCGGCATTCATTCTTTTCTGGCACAACCGAGTCGTTCGGCATACAATACCATTCGGCATTACAGAGGTGTTCGGCATTCGTTCTCGTTCGGCGCAACCAAGTCGTTCGGCATACAATACCGTTCGGCATTACAGAGGTGCTCGACATTCATTCCTGTTCGGCACAACCGAGTCGTTTGGCATAATATACCGTTCGGCATTACAGAGGTGCCCGACATTCATTCTTGTCCGGCATAACCGAGTCGTTCGGCATACAATACCATTCGGCATTACAGAGGTGCTCGGCATTCATTCTTGTTCGGCACAACCGAGTCGTTCGGCATACAATACCGTTCAACATTACAGAGGTGCTCGGTATTCATTCTTGTCCGGCACAACCAAGTCATTCGACATACAATACCGTTCGGCATTCCAGAGGTGTTCGGCATTCGTTCTCGTTCAGCGCAACCGAGTCGTTCGGCATACAATATTGTTCGGCATTACAAAGGTGCTCGGCATTCATTCTTTTCCGGCAAAACCGAGTCGTTCGGCATACAATACCATTCGGCATTACAAAGGTGCTCGTCATTCATTCTTGTTCGGCACAACCGAGTCGTTCGGCATACAATACCGGTCGGCATTACAGAGGTGCTCGGCATTCGTTCTTGTTCGGCGCAACCGAGTCGTTCGACATACAATAACGTTCGGCATTACAGAGGTGCTCGGCATTCATTCTTGTCCGGCACAACCGAGTCGTTCGGCATACAATACCGTTCGGCATTACAGAGGTGCTCGTCATTCATTCTTGTTCGACACAACCGAGTCGTTCGGCATACAATACCGTTCGGCATTACAGAGGTGCTCGGCATTCATTCTTGTTCGGCACAAACGAGTCGTTCGGCATACAATACCGTTTGGCATTACAGAGGTGCTCGGCATTCATTCTTGTTTGGCACAACCGAGTCGTTCGGCATACAATACCGTTCGGCATTCCAGAGGTGTTCGGCATTCGTTCTCGTTCGGCGCAACCGAGTCGTTCGGCATACAATAACGTTCGGCATTACAGAGGTCATCGGCATTCATTCTTGTCCGGCACAACCGAGTCGTTCGGCATACAATACCGTTCGGTATTACAGAGGTGCTCGTCATTCATTCTTGTACGGCACAACCGAGTCGTTCGGCATACAATACCGTTCGGCATTACAGAGGTGCTCGGCATTAATTCTTGTTCAGCACAACCGAGTCGTTCGGCATTCTAGAGGTGTTCGGCATTCGTTCTCGTTCGGCGCAACCGAGTCGTTCGGCATACAATACCGTTCGGCATTACAGAGGTGCTCGGCATTCATTCTTGTCCGGCACAACCGAGCCGTTCGACATACAATACCATTCGGCATTACAGAGGTGCTCGTCATTCATTCTTGCTCGGCACAACTGAGTCGTTCGGCATACAATACCGTTTGGCATTACAGAGGTGCTCGGCATTCATTCTTGTTTGGCACAACCGAGTCGTTCGGCATACAATACCATTCGACATTACAGAGGTGCTTGGCATTCATTCTTGTCCGGCACAACCGAGTCGTTCGGCATACAATACCGTTCGGCATTCCAGAGGTATTCGGCATTCGTTCTCGTTCGGCGCAACCGAGTCGTTCGGCATACAATAACGTTCGGCATTACAGAGGTGCACAACCGAGTCGTTCGGCATACAATACCGTTCGGCATTACAGAGGTGCTCGTCGTTCATTCTTGTTTGGCACAACCGAGTCGTTCGGCATACAATACCGTTCGGCATTACAGAGGTGCTCGACATTCATTCTTGTTTGGCACAACCGAGTCGTTCGGCATACAATACCGTTCGGCATTACAGAGGTGCTCGGCATTCATTCTCATTCGGCACAACCGAGTTGTTCGGCATACAATATCTTTCGGCATTACAGAGGTGCTCGACATTCATTCCTGTTCGGCACAACCGAGTCGTTTGGCATAAAATACCGTTCGGCATTATAGAGGTGCCCGGCATTCATTCTTGTGCGGCACAACCGAGTCGTTCGGCATACAATACCGTTCGGCATTACAGAGGTGCTCGGCATTCATTCTTGTTCGGCACAACCGAGTCGTTCGGCATACAATACCGTTCAACATTACAGAGGTGCTCGGTATTCATTCTTGTCCGGCACAACCAAGTCATTCGGCATACAATACCATTCGGCATTCCAGAGGTGTTCGGCATTCGTTCTCGTTCGGCACAACCGAGTCGTTCGGCATACAATATTGTTCGGCATTACAAAGGTGCTCGGCATTCATTCTTTTAAGGCACAACCGAGTCGTTCGGCATACAATACCATTCGGCATTACAAAGGTGCTCGTCATTCATTCTTGTTCGGCACAACCGAGTCGTTCGGCATACAATACCGTTCGGCATTACAGAGGTGCTTGGCATTCGTTCTTGTTCGGCGCAACCGAGTCGTTCGGCATACAATAACGTTCGGCATTACAGAGGTGCTCGGCATTCTTTCTTGTCCGGCACAACCGAGTCGTTCCGCATACAATACCGTTCGGCATTACAGAGGTGCTCGTCATTCATTCTTGTTCGACACAACCGAGTCGTTCGGCATACAATACCGTTCGGCATTACAGAGGTGCTCGGCATTCATTCTTGTTCGGCACAACCGAGTCGTTCGGCATACAATACCGTTTGGCATTACAGAGGTGCTCGGCATTCATTCTTTTTTGGCACAACCGAGTCGTTCGGCATACAATACCGTTCGGCATTCCAGAGGTGTTCGGCATTCGTTCTCGTTCGGCGCAACTGAGTCGTTCGGCATACAATACCGTTCGGCATTACAGAGGTCCTCGGCATTCATTCTTGTCCGGCACAACCGAGTCGTTCGTCATACAATACCGTTCGGCATTACAAAGGTGCTCGTCATTCATTCTTGTACGGCACAACCGAGTCGTTCGGCATACAATACCGTTCGGCATTACAGAGGTGCTCGGCATTCATTCTTGTCCAGCACAACCGAGCCGTTCGACATACAATACCGTTCGGCATTACAGATGTGCTCGTCATTCATTCTTGTTCGGCACAACCGAGTCGTTCGGCATACAATACCGTTTGGCATTACAGAGGTGCTCGGCATTCATTCTTGTTCGGCACAACCGAGTCGTTCGGCATACAATACCATTCGGCATTACAGAGGTGCTTGGCATTCATTCTTGTCCGGCACAACCGAGTCGTTCGGCATACAATACCGTTCGGCATTCCAGAGGTATTCGGCATTCGTTCTCGTTCGGCGCAACCGAGTCGTTCGGCATACAATAACGTTCGGCATTACAGAGGTGCTCGGCATTCTTTCTTGTCCGGCACAACCGAGTCGTTCGGCATACAATACCGTTCGGCATTACAGAGTTGCTCGTCGTTCATTCTTGTTTGGCACAACCGAGTCGTTCGGCATACAATACCGTTCGGCATTACAGAGGTGCTCGACATTCATTCTTGTTCGGCACAACCAAGTCGTTCGGCATACAATACCTTTCGGCATTACAGAGGTGCTCGACATTCATTCTCATCCGGCACAACCGAGTTGTTCGGCATACAATATCTTTTGGCATTACAGAGGTGCTCGACATTCATTCTTGTTTGGCACAACCGAGTCGTTTGGCATAAAATACCGTTCGGCATTACAGAGGTGCCCGACATTCATTCTTGTGCGGCACAACCGAGTCGTTCGGCATACAATACCGTTCGGCATTACAGAGGTGCTCGGCATTCATTCTTGTTCGGCACAGCCGAGTCGTTCGGCATACAATACCGTTCAACATTACAGAGGTGCTCGGTATTCATTATTGTCCGGCACAACCAAGTCATTCGGCATACAATACCGTTCGGCATTCCAGAGGTGTTCGGCATTCGTTCTCGTTCGGCGCAACCGAGTCGTTCGGCATACAATATTGTTCGGCATTACAAAGGTGCTCGGCATTCATTCTTTTAAGGCACAACCGAGTCGTTCGGCATACAATACCATTCGGCATTACAAAGGTGCTCGTCATTCATTCTTGTTCGGCACAACCGAGTCGTTCGGCATACAATACCGTTCGGCATTACAGAGGTGCTCGGCATTCGTTCTTGTTCGGCGCAACCGAGTCGTTTGGCATACAATAACGTTCGGCATTACAGAGGTGCTCGGCATTCTTTCTTTTCCAGCGCAACCGAGTCGTTCGGCATACAATACCGTTCGGCATTACAGAGGTGCTCGTCATTCATTCTTGTTCGACACAACCGAGTCGTTCGGCATACAATACCGTTCGGCATTACAGAGGTGCTCGGCATTCATTCTTGTTCGGCACAACCGAGTCGTTCGGCATACAATACCATTCGGCATTCCAGAGGTGTTCGGCATTCGTTCTCGTTCGGCGCAACCGAGTCGTTCGGCATACAATACCGTTCGGCATTCCAGAGGTGTTCGACATTCGTTCTCGTTCGGCGCAACCGAGTCGTTCGGCATACAATACCGTTCGGCATTATAGAGGTCCTCGGCATTCGTTCTTGTCCGGCACAACCGAGTCGTTCGGCATACAATACCGTTCGGCATTACAGAGGTGCTCGTCATTCATTCTTGTACGGCACAACCGAGTCGTTCGGCATACAATACCGTTCGGCATTACAGAGGTGCTCGGCATTAATTCTTGTTCAGCACAACCGAGTCGTTCGGCATTCTAGAGGTGTTCGGCATTCGTTCTCGTTCGGCGCAACCGAGTCGTTCGGCATACAATACCGTTCGGCATTACAGAGGTGCTCGGCATTCATTCTTGTCCGGCACAACCGAGCCGTTCGACATACAATACCGTTCGGCATTACAGAGGTGCTCGTCATTCATTCTTGTTCGGCACAACCGAGTCGTTCGGCATACAATACCGTTTGGCATTACAGAGGTGCTCTGCATTCATTCTTGTTCGGCACGACCAAGTCGTTCGGCATACAATACCATTCGGCATTACAGAGGTGCTTGGCATTCATTCTTGTCCGGCACAACCGAGTCGTTCGGCATACAATACCGTTCGGCATTCCAGAGGTATTCAGCATTCGTTCTCGTTCGGCGCAACCGAGTCGTTCGGCATACAATAACGTTCGGCATTACAGAGGTGCTCGGCATTCATTCTTGTCCGGCACAACCGAGTCGTTCGGCATACAATACCGTTCGGCATTACAGAGTTGCTCGTCGTTCATTCTTGTTTGGCACAACCGAGTCGTTCGGCATACAATACCGTTCGGCATTACAGAGGTGCTCGACATTCATTCTTGTTCGGCACAACCGAGTCGTTCGGCATACAATACCTGTCGGCATTACAGAGGTGCTCGACATTCATTCTCATCCGGCACAACCGAGTTGTTCGGCATACAATATCTTTCGGCATTACAGAGGTGCTCGACATTCATTCCTGTTTGGCACAACCGAGTCGTTTGGCATAAAATACCGTTCGGCATTACAGAGGTGCCCGACATTCATTCTTGTGCGGCACAACCGAGTCGTTCGGCATACAATACCGTTCGGCATTACAGAGGTGCTCGGCATTCATTCTTGTTCGGCACAACCGAGTCGTTCGGCATACAATACCGTTCAACATTACAGAGGTGCTCGGTATTCATTCTTGTCCGGCACAACCAAGTCATTCGACATACAATACCGTTCGGCATTCCAGAGGTGTTCGGCATTCGTTCTCGTTCGGCGCAACCGAGTCGTTCGGCATACAATATTGTTCGGCATTACAAAGGTGCTCGGCATTCATTCTTTTCCGGCACAACCGAGTCGTTCGGCATACAATACCATTCGACATGACAAAGGTGCTCGTCATTCATTCTTGTTCGGCACAACCGAGTCGTTCGACATACAATACCGTTCGGCATTACAGAGGTGCTCGGCATTCGTTCTTGTTCGGCTCAGCCGAGTCGTTCGACATATAATAACGTTCGGCATTACAGAGGTGCTCGGCATTCATTCTTGTCCGGCACAACCGAGTCGTTCGGCATACAATACCGTTCGGCATTATAGAGGTGCTCGTCATTCATTCTTGTTCGACACAACCGAGTCGTTCGGCATACAATACCGTTCGGCATTACAGAGGTGCTCGGCATTCATTCTTGTTCGGCACAACCGAGTCGTTCGGCATACAATATCGTTCGACATTACAGAGGTGCTCATCATTCATTCTTGTACGGCACAACCGATTCGTTCGGCATACAATACCGTTCGACATTACAGAGGTGCTCATCATTCATTCTTGTACGGCACAACCGAGTCGTTCGGCATACAATACCGTTCGACATTACAGAGGTGCTCATCATTCATTCTTGTACGGCACAACCGATTCGTTCGGCATACAATACCGTTCGGCATTACAGAGGTGCTCGGAATTAATTCTTGTTCAGCAAAACCGAGTCGTTCGGCATACAATACCGTTCGGCATTACAGAGGCACTCGGCATTCATTCTTGTCCGGCACAACCCAGTCGTTCGGCATACAATACCGTTCGGCATTACAGAGGTACTCGGCATTCGTTCTCGTTCGACGCAACCGAGTCGTTCGGCATACAATACCGTTCGGCATTACAGAGGTGCTCGGCATTCATTCTTTTCTGGCACAACCGAGTCGTTCGGCATACAATACCGTTCGGCATTACAGAGGTGTTCGGCATTCATTCTCGTTCGGCGCAACCAAGTCGTTCGGCATACAATACCGTTAGGCATTACAGAGGTGCTCGACATTCATTCCTGTTCGGCACAACCGAGTCGTTTGGCATAATATACCGTTCGGCATTACAGAGGTGCCCGACATTCATTCTTGTCCGGCATAACCGAGTCGTTCGGCATACAATACCATTCGGCATTACAGAGGTGCTCGGCATTCATTCTTGTTCGGCACAACTGAGTCGTTCGGCATACAATACCGTTCAACATTACAGAGGTGCTCGGTATTCATTCTTGTCCGGCACAACCAAGTCATTCGGCATACAATACCGTTTGGCATTCCAGAGGTGTTCGGCATTCGTTCTCGTTCAGCGCAACCGAGTCGTTCGGCATACAATATAGTTCGGCATTACAAAGGTGCTCGGCATTCATTCTTTTCCGGCAAAACCGAGTCGTTCGGCATACAATACCATTCGGCATTACAAAGGTGCTCGTCATTCATTCTTGTTCGGCACAACCGAGTCGTTCGGCATACAATACCGGTCGGCATTACAGAGGTGCTCGGCATTCGTTCTTGTTCGGCGCAACCGAGTCGTTCGACATACAATAACGTTCGGCATTACAGAGGTGCTCGGCATTCATTCTTGTCCGGCACAACCGAGTCGTTCGGCATACAATACCGTTCGGCATTACAGAGGTGCTCGTCATTCATTCTTGTTCGACACAACCGAGTCGTTCGGCATACAATACCGTTCGGCATTACAGAGGTGCTCGGCATTTATTCTTGTTCGGCACAAACGAGTCGTTCGGCATACAATACCGTTTGGCATTACAGAGGTGCTCGGCATTCATTCTTGTTTGGCACAACCGAGTCGTTCGGCATACAATACCGTTCGGCATTCCAGAGGTGTTCGGCATTCGTTCTCGTTCGGCGCAACCGAGTCGTTCGGCATACAATAACGTTCGGCATTACAGAGGTCATCGGCATTCATTCTTGTCCGGCACAACCGAGTCGTTCGGCATACAATACCGTTCGGTATTACAGAGGTGCTCGTCATTCATTCTTGTACGGCACAACCGAGTCGTTCGGCATACAATACCGTTCGGCATTACAGAGGTGCTCGGCATTAATTCTTGTTCAGCACAACCGAGTCGTTCGGCATTCTAGAGGTGTTCGGCATTCGTTCTCGTTCGGCGCAACCGAGTCGTTCGGCATACAATACCGTTCGGCATTACAGAGGTGCTCGGCATTCATTCTTGTCCGGCACAACCGAGCCGTTCGACATACAATACCATTCGGCATTACAGAGGTGCTCGTCATTCATTCTTGCTCGGCACAACCGAGTCGTTCGGCATACAATACCGTTTGGCATTACAGAGGTGCTCGGCATTCATTCTTGTTTGGCACAACCGAGTCGTTCGGCATACAATACCATTCGGCATTACAGAGGTGCTTGGCATTCATTCTTGTCCGGCACAACCGAGTCGTTCGGCATACAATACCGTTCGGCATTCCAGAGGTATTCGGCATTCGTTCTCGTTCGGCGCAACCGAGTCGTTCGGCATACAATAACGTTCGGCATTACAGAGGTGCACAACCGAGTCGTTCGGCATACAATACCGTTCGGCATTACAGAGGTGCTCGTCGTTCATTCTTGTTTGGCACAACCGAGTCGTTCGGCATACAATACCGTTCGGCATTACAGAGGTGCTCGACATTCATTCTTGTTTGGCACAACCGAGTCGTTCGGCATACAATACCGTTCGGCATTACAGAGGTGCTCGGCATTCATTCTCATTCGGCACAACCGAGTTGTTCGGCATACAATATCTTTCGGCATTACAGAGGTGCTCGACATTCATTCCTGTTCGGCACAACTGAGTCGTTTGGCATAAAATACCGTTCGGCATTATAGAGGTGCCCGGCATTCATTCTTGTGCGGCACAACCGAGTCGTTCGGCATACAATACCGTTCGGCATTACAGAGGTGCTCGGCATTCATTCTTGTTCGGCACAACCGAGTCGTTCGGCATACAATACCATTCAACATTACAGAGGTGCTCGGTATTCATTCTTGTCCGGCACAACCAAGTCATTCGGCATACAATACCATTCGGCATTCCAGAGGTGTTCGGCATTCGTTCTCGTTCGGCACAACCGAGTCGTTCGGCATACAATATTTATCGGCATTACAAAGGTGCTCGGCATTCATTCTTTTTTGGCACAACCGAGTCGTTCGGCATACAATACCGTTCGGTATTCCAGAGGTGTTCGGCATTCGTTCTCGTTCGGCGCAACCGAGTCGTTCGGCATACAATACCGTTCGGCATTACAGAGGTGCTCGGCATTCGTTCTTGTTCGGCGCAACCGAGTCGTTCGGCATACAATAACGTTCGGCATTACAGAGGTGCTCGGCATTCTTTCTTGTACGGCACAACCGAGCCGTTCGGCATACAATACCGTTCGGCATTACAGAGGTGCTCGGCATTCATTCTTGTCCAGCACAACCGAGCCGTTCGACATACAATACCGTTCGGCATTACAGAGGTGCTCGTCATTCATTCTTGTTCGGCACAACCGAGTCGTTCGGCATACAATACCGTTTGGCATTACAGAGGTGCTCGGCATTCATTCTTGTTCGGCACAACCGAGTCGTTCGGCATACAATACCATTCGGCATTACAGAGGTGCTTGGCATTCATTCTTGTCCGGCACAACCGAGTCGTTCGGCATACAATACCGTTCGGCATTCCAGAGGTATTCGGCATTCGTTCTTGTTCGGCGCAACCGAGTCGTTCGGCATACAATAACGTTCGGCATTACAGAGGTGCTCGGCATTCTTTCTTGTCCGGCACAACCGAGTCGTTCGGCATTACAGAGTTGCTCGTCGTTCATTCTTGTTTGGCACAACCGAGTCGTTCGGCATACAATACCGTTCGGCATTACAGAGGTGCTCGACATTCATTCTTGTTCGGCACAACCAAGTCGTTCGGCATACAATACCTTTCGGCATTACAGAGGTGCTCGACATTCATTCTCATCCGGCACAACCGAGTTGTTCGGCATACAATATCTTTTGGCATTACAGAGGTGCTCGACATTCATTCCTGTTTGGCACAACCGAGTCGTTTGGCATAAAATACCGTTCGGCATTACAGAGGTGCCCGACATTCATTCTTGTGCGGCACAACCGAGTCGTTCGGCATACAATACCGTTCGGCATTACAGAGGTGCTCGGCATTCATTCTTGTTCGGCACAGCCGAGTCGTTCGGCATACAATACCGTTCAACATTACAGAGGTGCTCGGTATTCATTATTGTCCGGCACAACCAAGTCATTCGGCATACAATACCGTTCGGCATTCCAGAGGTGTTCGGCAT
The DNA here is from genome assembly GCA_030737815.1 of Allium fistulosum. Classification (NCBI taxonomy): domain Eukaryota; kingdom Viridiplantae; phylum Streptophyta; class Magnoliopsida; order Asparagales; family Amaryllidaceae; genus Allium; species Allium fistulosum. Next base: position 1,627,336 of record JASFAW010000025.1, read on the forward strand.
TCGTTCTCGTTCGGCGCAACCGAGTCGTTCGGCATACAATATTGTTCGGCATTACAAAGGTGCTCGGCATTCATTCTTTTAAGGCACAACCGAGTCGTTCGGCATACAATACCATTCGGCATTACAAAGGTGCTCGTCATTCATTCTTGTTCGGCACAACCGAGTCGTTCGGCATACAATACCGTTCGGCATTACAGAGGTGCTCGGCATTCGTTCTTGTTCGGCGCAACCGAGTCGTTCGACATACAATAACGTTCGGCATTACAGAGGTGCTCGGCATTCTTTCTTGTCTGGCGCAACCGAGTCGTTCGGCATACAATACCGTTCGGCATTACAGAGGTGCTCGTCATTCATTCTTGTTCGACACAACCGAGTCGTTCGGCATACAATACCGTTCGGCATTACAGAGGTGCTCGGCATTCATTCTTGTTCGGCACAACCGAGTCGTTCGGCATACAATACCATTCGGCATTCCATAGGTGTTCGGCATTCGTTCTCGTTCGGCGCAACCGAGTCGTTCGTCATACAATACCGTTCGGCATTCCAGAGGTGTTCGACATTCGTTCTCGTTCGGCGCAACCGAGTCGTTCGGCATACAATACCGTTCGGCATTACAGAGGTCCTCGGCATTCGTTGTTGTCCGGCACAACCGAGTCGTTCGGCATACAATACCGTTCGGCATTACAGAGGTGCTCGTCATTCATTCATGTACGGCACAACCGAGTCGTTCGGCATACAATACCGTTCGGCATTACAGAGGTGCTCGGCATTAATTCTTGTTCAGCACAACCGAGTCGTTCGGCATTCTAGAGGTGTTCGGCATTCGTTCTCGTTCGGCGCAACCGAGTCGTTCGGCATACAATACCGTTCGGCATTACAGAGGTGCTCAGCATTCATTCTTGTCCGGCACAACCGAGCCGTTCGACATACAATACCGTTCGGCATTACAGAGGTGCTCGTCATTCATTCTTGTTCGGCACAACCGAGTCGTTCGGCATACAATACCGTTTGGCATTACAGAGGTGCTCTGCATTCATTCTTGTTCGGCACGACCAAGTCGTTCGGCATACAATACCATTCGGCATTACAGAGGTGCTTGGCATTCATTCTTGTCCGGCACAACCGAGTCGTTCGGCATACAATACCGTTCGGCATTCCAGAGGTATTCGGCATTCGTTCTCGTTCGGCGCAACCGAGTCGTTCGGCATACAATAACGTTCGGCATTACAGAGGTGCTCGGCATTCATTCTTGTCCGGCACAACCGAGTCGTTCGGCATACAATACCGTTCGGCATTACAGAGTTGCTCGTCGTTCATTCTTGTTGGGCACAACCGAGTCGTTCGGCATACAATACCGTTCGGCATTACAGAGGTGCTCGACATTCATTCTTGTTCGGCACAACCGAGTCGTTCGGCATACAATACCTGTCGGCATTACAGAGGTGCTCGACATTCATTCTCATCCGGCACAACCGAGTTGTTCGGCATACAATATCTTTCGGCATTACAGAGGTGCTCGACATTCATTCCTGTTTGGCACAACCGAGTCGTTTGGCATAAAATACCGTTCGGCATTACAGAGGTGCCCGACATTCATTCTTGTGCGGCACAACCGAGTCGTTCGGCATACAATACCGTTCGGCATTACAGAGGTGCTCGGCATTCATTCTTGTTCGGCACAACCGAGTCGTTCGGCATACAATACCGTTCAACATTACAGAGGTGCTCGGTATTCATTCTTGTCCGGCACAACCAAGTCATTCGACATACAATACCGTTCGGCATTCCAGAGGTGTTCGGCATTCGTTCTCGTTCGGCGCAACCGAGTCGTTCGGCATACAATATTGTTCGGCATTACAAAGGTGCTCGGCATTCATTCTTTTCCGGCACAACCGAGTCGTTCGGCATACAATACCATTCGACATGACAAAGGTGCTCGTCATTCATTCTTGTTCGGCACAACCGAGTCGTTCGACATACAATACCGTTCGGCATTACAGAGGTGCTCGGCATTCGTTCTTGTTCGGCTCAACCGAGTCGTTCGACATATAATAACGTTCGGCATTACAGAGGTGCTCGGCATTCATTCTTGTCCGGCACAACCGAGTCGTTCGGCATACAATACCGTTCGGCATTATAGAGGTGCTCGTCATTCATTCTTGTTCGACACAACCGAGTCGTTCGGCATACAATACCGTTCGGCATTACAGAGGTGCTCGGCATTCATTCTTGTTCGGCACAACCGAGTCGTTCGGCATACAATACCGTTTGGCATTACAGAGGTGCTCGGCATTCATTCTTGTTAGGCACAACCGAGTCGTTCGACATACAATACTGTTCGGCATTCCAGAGGTGTTCGGCATTCGTTCTCGTTCGGCCCAACCGAGTCGTTCGGCATACAATAACGTTCGGCATTACAGAGGTCCTCGGCATTCATTCTTGTCCGGCACAACCGGGTCGTTCGGCATACAATACAGTTCAGCATTACAGAGGTGCTCGTCATTCATTCTTGTACGGCACAACCGAGTCGTTCGGCATACAATACCGTTCGGCATTACAGAGGTGCTCGGCATTAATTCTTGTTCCGCACAACCGAGTCGTTCGGCATTCTAGAGGTGTTCGGCATTCGTTCTCGCTTGGCGCAACCGAGTCGTTCGGCATACAATACCGTTCGGCATTACAGAGGTGCTCGACATTCATTCTTGTCTGGCACAACCGAGCCGTTCGACATACAATACCTTTCGGCATTACAGAGGTGCTCGTCATTCATTCTTGTTCGGCACAACCGAGTCGTTCGGCATACAATACCGTTCAGCATTACAGAGGTGCTTGGCATTCATTCTTGTTCGGCACAACCGAGTCGTTCGGCATACAATACCGTTCGGCATTACAGAGGTGCTTGGCATTCATTCTTGTCCGGCACAACCAAGTCGTTCGGCATACAATACCGTTCGGCATTCCAGAGGTATTCGGCATTCGTTCTCGTTCGGCGCAACCGAGTCGTTCGGCATACAGTAACGTTCGGCATTACAGAGGTGCACAACCGAGTCGTTCGGCATACAATACCGTTCGGCATTACAGAGGTGCTCGTCGTTCATTCTTGTTTGGCACAACCGAGTCGTTCGGCATACAATACCGTTCGGCATTACAGAGGTGCTCGACATTCATTCTTGTTCGGCACAACCGAGTCGTTCGGCATATAATACCGTTCGGCATTACAGAGGTGCTCGGCATTCATTCTTGTTGAGCACAACCGAGTCGTTCGGCATTCTAGAGGTGTTCGGCATTCGTTCTCGTTCGGCGCAACCGAGTCGTTCGGAATACAATACCGTTCGGCATTACAGAGGTGCTCGGCATTCATTCTTGTCCGGCACAACCGAGCCGTTCGACATACAATACCGTTCGGCATTACAGAGGTGCTCGTCATTCATTCTTGTTTGGCACAACCGTGTCGTTTGGCATACAATACCGTTTGGCATTACAGAGGTGCCCGGCATTCATTCTTGTTCGGCACAACCGAGTCGTTCGGCATACAATACCGTTCGACATTACAGAGGTGCTTGGCATTCATTCTTGTCCGGCACAACCGAGTCGTTCGGCATACAATACCGTTCGGCATTCCAGAGGTATTCGGCATTCGTTCTCGTTCGGCGCAACCGAGTCGTTCGGCATACAATAACGTTCGGCATTACAGAGGTGCTCGCCATTCATTCTTGTCCGGCGCAACTGAGTCGTTCGGCATACAATACCGTTCGGCATTACAGAGTTGCTCGTCGTTCATTCTTGTTCGGCACAACCGAGTCGTTCGGCATTACAGAGGTGCTCGACATTCATTCTTGTTCGGCACAACCGAGTCGTTCGGCATACAATACCGTTCGGCATTACAGAGGTGCCCGACATTCATTCTCATCCGGCACAACCGAGTTGTTCGGCATACAATATCTTTCGGCATTACAGAGGTGCTCGACATTCATTCCTGTTTGGCACAACCGAGTCGTTTGGCATAAAATACCGTTCGGCATTACAGAGGTGCCCGGCATTCATTCTTGTGCGGCACAACCGAGTCGTTCGGCATACAATACCGTTCGGCATTACAGAGGTGCTCGGCATTCATTCTTGTTTGGCACAACCGAGTCGTTCGGCATACAATACCGTTCAACATTACAGAGTTGCTCGGTATTCATTCTTGTCCGGCACAACCAAGTCATTCGACATACAATACCGTTCGGCATTCCAGAGGTATTCGGCATTCGTTCTCGTTCGGCGCAACCGAGTCGTTCAGCATACAATATTGTTCGGCATTACAAAGGTGCTCAGCATTCATTCTTTTCCGGCACAACCGAGTCGTTCGGCATACAATACCATTCGACATTACAAAGGTGCTCGTCATTCATTCTTGTTCGGCACAACCGAGTCGTTCGGCATACAATACCGTTCGGCATTACAAAGGTGCTCGGCATTCGTTCTTGTTCGGCGCAACCGAGTCGTTCGACATACAATAACGTTCGGCATTACAGAGGTGCTCGACATTCATTCTTGTCCGGCACAACCGAGTCGTTCGGCATACAATACCGTTCGGCATTATAGAGGTGCTCGTCATTCATTCTTGTTCGACACAACCGAGTCGTTCGGCATACAATACCGTTCGGCATTACAGAGGTGCTCGGCATTCATTCTTGTTCGGCACAACCGAGTCGTTCGGCATACAATACCGTTTGGGATTACAGAGGTGCTTGGTATTCATTCTTGTTTGGCACAACCGAGTCGTTCGACATACAATACTGTTCGGTATTCCAGAGGTGTTCGGCATTCGTTCTCGTTCGGCCCAACCGAGTCGTTCGGCATACAATAACGTTCGGCATTACAGAGGTCCTCGGCATTGATTCTTGTCCGGCATAACCGAGTCGTTCGGCATACAATACCGTTCGGCATTACAGAGGTGCTCGTCATTCATTCTTGTACGGCACAACCGAGTCGTTCAGCATACAATACCGTTCGGCATTACAGAGGTGCTCGGCATTAATTCTTGTTCCGCACAAACGAGTCGTTCGGCATTCTAGAGGTGTTCGGGATTCGTTCTCGTTCGGCGCAACCGCGTCGTTCGGCATACAATACCGTTCGGCATTACAGAGGTGCTCGACATTCATTCTTATCCGGCACAACCGAGCCGTTCGACATACAATACCTTTCGGCATTACAGAGGTGCTCGTCATTCATTCTTGTTCGGCACAACCGAGTTGTTCGGCATACAATACCGTTTGGCATTACAGAGGTGCTCGACATTCATTCTTGTTCGGCACAACCGATTCGTTCGGCATACAATACCGTTCGGCATTACAGAGGTGCTTGGCATTCATTCTTGTCCGGCACAACCAAGTCGTTCGGCATACAATACCGTTCGGCATTCCAGAGGTATTCGGCATTCGTTCTCGTTCGGCGCAACCGAGTCGTTCGGCATACAATAACGTTCGGCATTACAGAGGTGCACAACCGAGTCGTTCGGCATACAATACCGTTCGGCATTACAGAGGTGCTCGTCGTTCATTCTTGTTTGGCACAACCGAGTCGTTCGGCATACAATACCGTTCGGCATTACAGAGGTGCTCGACTTTCATTCTTGTTCGGCACAACCGAGTCGTTCGGCATACAATACCGTTCGGCATTACAGAGGTGCTCGGCATTCATTCTTGTTCAGCACAACCGAGTCGTTCGGCATTCTAGAGGTGTTCGGCATTCGTTCTCGTTCGGCGCAACCGAGTCGTTAGGCATACAATACCGTTCAGCATTACAGAGGTGCTCGGCATTCATTCTTGTCCGGCACAACCGAGCCGTTCGACATACAATACCGTTCGGCATTACAGAGGTGCTCGTCATTCATTCTTGTTCGGCACAACCGAGTCGTTCGGCATACAATACCGTTGGGCATTACAGAGGTGCTCGGCATTCATTCTTGTTCGGCACAACCGAGTCGTTCGGCATACAATACCGTTCGGCATTACAGAGGTGCTTGGCATTCATTCTTGTCCGGCACAACCGAGTCGTTCGGCATACAATACCGTTCGGGATTCCAGAGGTATTCGGCATTCGTTCTCGTTCGGCGCAACCGAGTCGTTCGGCATACAATAAGGTTCGGCATTACAGAGGTGCTCGGCATTCATTCTTGTCCGGCACAACCGAGTCGTTCGGCATACAATACCGTTCGGCATTACAGAGTTGCTCGTTGTTCATTCTTGTTTGGCACAACCGAGTCGTTCGGCATACAATACCGTTCGGCATTACAGAGGTGCTCGACATTCATTCTTGTTCGGCACAACCGAGTCGTTCGGCATACAATACCGTTCGGCATTACAGAGGTGCTCGACATTCATTCTCATCCGGCACAACCGAGTTGTTCGGCATACAATATCTTTCGGCATTACAGAGGTGCTCGACTTTCATTTCTGTTTGGCACAACCGAGTCGTTTGGCATAAAATACCGTTCGGCATTACAGAGGTGCCCGGCATTCATTCTTGTGCGGCACAACCGAGTCGTTCGGCATACAATACCATTCGGCATTACAGAGGTGCTCGGCATTCATTCTTGTTTGGCACAACCGAGTCGTTCGGCATACAATACCGTTCAACATTACAGAGTTGCTCGGTATTCATTCTTGTCCGGCACAACCAAGTCATTCGACATACAATATCGTTCGGCATTCCAGAGGTGTTCGGCATTCGTTCTCGTTTGGCGCAACCGAGTCGTTCGGCATACAATATTGTTCGGCATTACAAAGGTGCTCAGCATTCATTCTTTTCAGGCACAACCGAGTCGTTCGGCATACAATACCATTCGACATTACAAAGGTGCTCGTCATTCATTCTTGTTCGGCACAACCGAGTCGTTCGGCATACAATACCGTTCGGCATTACAAAGGTGCTCGGCATTCGTTCTTGTTCGGCGCAACCGAGTCGTTCGACATACAATAACGTTCGGCATTACAGAGGTGCTCGGCATTCATTCTTGTCCGGCACAACCGAGTCGTTCGGCATACAATACCGTTCGGCATTATAGAGGTGCTCGTCATTCATTCTTGTTCGACACAACCGAGTCGTTCGGCATACAATACCGTTCGGCATTACAGAGGTGCTCGGCATTCATTCTTGTTCGGCACAACCGAGTCGTTCGGCATACAATACCGTTTGGCATTACAGAGGTGCTTGGTATTCATTCTTGTTTGACACAACCGAGTCGTTCGACATACAATACTGTTCGGCATTCCAGAGGTGTTCGGCATTCGTTCTCGTTCGGCCCAACCGAGTCGTTCGGCATACAATAACATTCGGCATTACAGAGGTCCTCGGCATTGATTCTTGTCCGGCACAACCGAGTCGTTCGGCATACAATACCGTTCGGCATTACAGAGGTGCTCGTCATTCATTCTTGTACGGCACAACCGAGTCGTTCGGCATACAATACCGTTCGGCATTACAGAGGTGCTCGGCATTAATTCTTGTTCCGCACAAATGAGTCGTTTGGCATTCTAGAGGTGTTCGGGATTCGTTCTCGTTCGGCGCAACCGCGTCGTTCGGCATACAATACCGTTCGGCATTACAGAGGTGCTCGACATTCATTCTTGTTCGGCACAACCGAGCCGTTCGACAAACAATACCTTTCGGCATTACAGAGGTGCTCGTCATTCATTCTTGTTCGGCACAACCGAGTTGTTTGGCATACAATACCGTTTGGCATTACAGAGGTGCTCGGCATTCATTCTTGTTCGTCACAACCGATTCGTTCGGCATACAATACCGTTCGGCATTACAGAGGTGCTTGGCATTCATTCTTGTCCGGCACAACCAAGTCGTTCGGCATACAATACCGTTCGGCATTCCAGAGGTATTCGGCATTCGTTCTCGTTCGGCGCAACCGAGTCGTTCGGCATACAATAACGTTCGGCATTACAAAGGTGCACAACCGAGTCGTTCGGCATACAATACCGTTCGGCATTACAGAGGTGCTCGTCGTTCATTCTTGTTTGGCACAACCGAGTCGTTCGGCATACAATACCGTTCGGCATTACAGAGGTGCTCGACTTTCATTCTTGTTCGGCACAACCGAGTCGTTCGGCATACAATACCGTTCGGCATTACAGAGGTGCTTGGCATTCATTCTTGTTCAGCACAACCGAGTCGTTCGGCATTCTAGAGGTGTTCGGGATTCGTTCTCGTTCGGCGCAACCGAGTCGTTAGGCATACAATACCGTTCGGCATTACAGAGGTGCTCGGCATTCATTCTTGTCCGGCACAACCGAGCCGTTCGACATACAATACCGTTCGGCATTACAGAGGTGCTCGTCATTCATTCTTGTTCGGCTCAACCGAGTCGTTCGGCATACAATACCGTTTGGCATTACAGAGGTGCTCGGCATTCATTCTTGTTCGGCACAACCGAGTCGTTCGGCATACAATACCGTTCGGCATTACAGAGGTGCTTGGCATTCATTCTTGTCCGGCACAACCGATTCGTTCGGCATACAATACCGTTCGGCATTCCAGAGGTATTCGGCATTCGTTCTCGTTCGGCGCAACCGAGTCGTTCGGCATACAATAAGGTTCGGCATTACAGAGGTGCTCGGCATTCATTCTTGTCCGGCACAATCGAGTCGTTCGGCATACAATACCGTTCGGCATTACAGAGTTGCTCGTTGTTCATTCTTGTTTGGCACAACCGAGTCGTTCGGCATACAATACCGTTCGGCATTACAGAGGTGCTCGACATTCATTCTTGTTCGGCACAACCGAGTCGTTCGGCATACAATACAGTTTGGCATTACAGAGGTGCTTGGTATTCATTCTTGTTTGGCACAACCGAGTCGTTCGACATACAATACTGTTCGGCATTCCAAAGGTGTTCGGCATTCGTTCTCGTTCGGCCCAACCGAGTCGTTCGGCATACAATAACGTTCGGCATTACAGAGGTCCTCGGCATTGATTCTTGTCCGGCACAACCGAGTCGTTCGGCATACAATACCGTTCGGCATTACAGAGGTGCTCGTCATTCATTCTTGTACGGCACAAACGAGTCGTTCGGCATACAATACCGTTCGGCATTACAGAGGTGCTCGGCATTAATTCTTGTTCCGCACAAACGAGTCGTTCGGCATTCTAGAGGTGTTCGGGATTCGTTCTCGTTCGGCGCAACCGCGTCGTTCGACATACAATACCGTTCGGCATTACAGAGGTGCTCGACATTCATTCTTGTCCGGCACAACCGAGCCGTTCGACATACAATACCTTTCGGCATTACAGAGGTGCTCGTCATTCATTCTTGTTCGGCACAACCGACTTGTTCGGCATACAATACCGTTTGGCATTACAGAGGTGCTCGGCATTCATTCTTGTTCGGCACAACCGATTCGTTCGGCATACAATACCGTTCGGCATTACAGAGGTGCTTGGCATTCATTCTTGTCCGGCACAACCAAGTCGTTCGGCATACAATACCGTTCGGCATTCCAGAGGTATTCGGCATTCGTTCTCGTTCGGCGCAACCGAGTCGTTCGGCATACAATAACGTTCGGCATTACAGAGGTGCACAACCGAGTCGTTCGGCATACAATACCGTTCGGCATTACAGAGGTGCTCGTCGTTCATTCTTGTTTGGCACAACCGAGTCGTTCGGCATACAATACCGTTTGGCATTACAGAGGTGCTCGACTTTCATTCTTGTTCGGCACAACCGAGTCGTTCGGCATACAATACCGTTCGGCATTACAGAGGTGCTCGGCATTCATTCTTGTTCAGCACAACCGAGTCGTTCGGCATTCTAGAGGTGTTCGGCATTCGTTCTCGTTCGGCGCGACCGAGTCGTTAGGCATACAATACCGTTCGGCATTGCAGAGGTGCTCGACATTCATTATTGTCCAGCACAACCGAGCCGTTCGACATACAATACCGTTCGGCATTACAGAGGTGCTCGTCATTCATTCTTGTTTGGCACAACCGAGTCGTTCGGCATACAATACCGTTTGGCATTACAGAGGTGCTCGGCATTCATTCTTGTTCGGCACAACCGAGTCGTTCGGCATACAATACCGTTCGGCATTACAGAGGTGCTTGGCATTCATTCTTGTCCGGCACAACCGATTCGTTCGGCATACAATACCGTTCGGCATTCCAGAGGTATTCGGCATTCGTTCTCGTTCGGCGCAACCGAGTCGTTCGGCATACAATAAGGTTCGGCATTACAGAGGTGCTCGGCATTCATTCTTGTCCGGCACAACCGAGTCGTTCGGCATACAATACCGTTCAGCATTACAGAGTTGCTCGTTGTTCATTCTTGTTTGGCACAACCGAGTCGTTCGGCATACAATACCGTTCGGCATTACAGAGGTGCTCGACATTCATTCTTGTTCGGCACAACCGAGTCGTTCGGCATACAATACCGTTCGGCATTACAGAGGTGCTCGACATTCATTCTCATCCGGCACAACCGAGTTGTTCGGCATACAATATCTTTCGGCATTACAGAGGTGCTCGACTTTCATTTCTGTTTGGCACAACCGAGTCGTTTGGCATAAAATACCGTTCGGCATTACAGAGGTGCCCGGCATTCATTCTTGTGCGGCACAACCGAGTCGTTCGGCATACAATACCGTTCGGCATTACAGAGGTGCTCGGCATTCATTCTTGTTCGGCACAACCGAGTCGTTCGGCATACAATACCGTTCAACATTACAGAGGTGCTCGGTATTCATTCTTGTCCGGCACAACCAAGTCATTCGACATATAATATCTTTCGGCATTCCAGAGGTGTTCGGCATTCGTTCTCGTTCGGCGCAACCGAGTCGTTCGGCATACAATATTGTTCGGCATTACAAAGGTGCTCGGCATTCATTCTTTTCCGGCACAACCGAGTCGTTCGGCATACAATACCATTCGGCATTACAAAGGTGCTCGTCATTCATTCTTGTTCGGCACAACCGAGTCGTTCGGCATACAATACCGTTCGGCATTACAGAGGTGCTCGGCATTCGTTCTTGTTCGGCGCAACCGAGTCGTTCGACATACAATAACGTTCGGCATTACAGAGGTGCTCGGCATTCATTCTTGTCCGGCACAACCGAGTCGTTCGGCATACAATACCGTTCGGCATTATAGAGGTGCTCGTCATTCATTCTTGTTCGACACAACCGAGTCGTTCGGCATACAATACCGTTCGGCATTACAGAGGTGCTCGGCAATCATTCTTGTTCGGCACAACCGAGTCGTTCGGCATACAATACCGTTTGGCATTACAAAGGTGCTCGGCATTCATTTTTGTTTGGCACAAACGAGTCGTTTGACATACAATACTGTTCGGCATTCCAGAGGTGTTCGACATTTGTTCTCGTTCGGCGCAACCGAGTCGTTCGGCATACAATAACGTTCGGCATTACAGAGGTCCTCGGCATTCATTCTTGTCCGGCACAACCGAGTCGTTCGGCATACCATACCATTCGGAATTACAGAGGTGCTCGTCATTCATTCTTGTACGGCACAACCGAGTCGTTCGGCATACAATACCGTTCGGCATTACAGAGGTGCTCGGCATTAATTCTTGTTCAGCACAACCGAGTCGTTCGGCATTCTAGAGGTGTTCGACATTCGTTCTCGTTCGGCGCAACCGAGTCGTTCGGCATACAATACCATTCGGCATTACAGAGGTGCTCGGCATTCATTCTTGTCCGGCACAACCGAGCCGTTCGACATACAATACCATTCGGCATTACAGAGGTGCTCGTCATTCATTCTTGTTCGGCACAACCGAGTTGTTCGGCATACAATACCGTTTGGCATTACAGAGGTGCTCGGCATTCATTCTTGTTCGGCACAACCGAGTCGTTCGGTATACAATACCGTTCGGCATTACAGAGGTGCTTGGCATTCATTCTTGTCCGGCACATCCGAGTCGTTCGGCATACAATACCGTTCAGCATTCCATAGGTATTCGGCATTCGTTCTCGTTCGGCGCAACCGAGTCGTTCGGCATACAATAACATTCGGCATTACAGAGGTGCACAACCGAGTCGTTCGGCATACAATACCGTTCGGCATTACAGAGGTGCTCGTCGTTCATTCTTGTTTGGCACAACCGAGTCGTTCGGCATACAATACCGTTCGGCATTACAGAGGTGCTCGACTTTCATTCTTGTTCGGCACAACCGAGTCGTTCGGCATACAATACCGTTCGGCATTACAGAGGTGCTCGACATTCATTCTTGTTTGGCACAACCGAGTCGTTCGGCATACAATACCGTTTGGCATTACAGAGGTGCTCGGCATTCATTCTTGTTTGGCACAACCGAGTCGTTCGGCATACAATACCGTTCGGCATTCCAGAGGTGTTCGGCATTCGTTCTCGTTCGGCGCAACCGAGTCGTTCGGCATACAATAACGTTCGGCATAACAGAGGTCCTCGGCATTCATTCTTGTCCGGCACAACCGAGTCGGTCGGCATACAATACCGTTCGGCATTACAGAGGTTTTCGGCATTCGTTCTCGTTCGGCGCAACCAAGTCGTTCGGCATACAATACCGTTCGGCATTACAGAGGTGCTCAACATTCATTCCTGTTCGGCACAACCGAGTCGTTTGGCATAAAATACCGTTCGGCATTACAGAGGTGCCCGACATTCATTCTTGTCCGGCACAACCGAGTCGTTCGGCATACAATACCGTTCGGCATTACAGAGGTGCTCGGCATTCATTCTTGTTCGGCACAACCGAGTCGTTTGGCATACAATACCGTTCAACATTACAGAGGTGCTCGGTATTCATTCTTGTCCGGCACAACCAAGTCTTTCGGCATACAATACCGTTCGGAATTCCAGAGGTGTTCGGCATTCGTTCTCGTTCGGCGCAACCGAGTCGTTCGGCATACAATATTGTTCGGCATTACAAAGGTGCTCGGCATTCATTCTTTTCCGGCACAACCGAGTCATTCGGCATACAATACCATTCGGCATTACAAAGGTGCTCGTCATTCATTCTTGTTCGGCACAACCGAGTCGTTCGGCATACAATACCGTTCGGCATTACAGAGGTGCTCGACATTCGTTCTTGTTCGGCGCAACCGAGTCGTTCGGCATACAATAACGTTCGGCATTACAGAGGTGCTCGGCATTCATTCTTGTCCGGCATAACCAAGTCGTTCGGCATACAAAACCGTTCGGCATTACAGAGGTGCTCGTCATTCATTCTTGTTCGACACAACTGAGTCGTTCGGCATACAATACCGTTCGGCATTACAGAGGTGCTCAGCATTCATTCTTGTTCGGCACAACCGAGTCGTTCGGCATACAATACCGTTTGGCATTACAGAGGTGCTCGACATTCATTCTTGTTTGGCACAACCGAGTCGTTCGGCATACAATACCGTTCGGCATTCCAGAGGTGTTCGGCATTCGTTCTCGTTCGGCGCAACCGAGTCGTTTGGCATACAATAACGTTCGGCATTACAGAGATCCTCGGCATTCATTCTTGTCCGGCACAACCGAGTCGTTCGGCATACAATACCGTTCGGCATTACAGAGGTGCTCGTCATTCATTCTTGTTTGGCACAACCGAGTCGTTCGGCATACAATACCGTTCGGCATTCCAGAGGTATTCGGCATTCGTTCTCGTTCGGCGCAACCGAGTCGTTCGGCATACAATAACGTTCGGCATTACAGAGGTGCTCGGCTTTCATTCTTGTCCGGCACAACCGAGTCGTTCGGCATACAATACCGTTCGGCATTACAGAGGTGCTCGTCGTTCATTCTTGTTTGGCACAACCGAGTCGTTCGGCATACAATACCGTTCGGCATTACAGAGGTGCTCGACTTTCATTCTTGTGCGGCACAACCGAGTCGTTCGGCATACAATACCGTTCGGCATTACAGAGGTGCTCGACATTCATTCTCGTCCGGCACAACCGAGTTGTTCGGCATACAATATCTTTCGGCATTACAGAGGTGCTCGACATTCATTCCTGTTCGGCACAACCGAGTCGTTTGGCATATAATACTGTTCGGCATTACAGAGGTGCCCGGCATTCATTCTTGTGCGGCACAACCGAGTCGTTCGGCATACAATACCGTTCGGCATTACAGAGGTGCTCGACATTCATTCTTGTTCGGCACAACCGAGTCGTTCGGCATACAATACCGTTCAACATTACAGAGGTGCTCGGTATTCATTCTTGTCCGACACAACCAAGTCATTCGGCATACAATACCGTTCGGCATTCCAGAGGTGTTCGGCATTCGTTCTCGTTCGGCGCAACCGAGTCGTTCAGCATACAATATTGTTCGGCATTACAAAGGTGCTCGGCATTCATTCTTTTTTGGCACAACCGAGTCGTTCGGCATACAATACCATTCGGCATTACAAAGGTGCTCGTCATTCATTCTTGTTCGGCACAACCGAGTCGTTCGGCATACAATACCGTTCGGCATTACAGAGGTGCTCGGCATTCGTTCTTGTTCGGCGCAACCGAGTCGTTCGACATACAATAACGTTCGGCATTACAGAGGTGCTCGGCATTCATTCTTGTCCGGCACAACCGAGTCGTTCGGCATACAATACCGTTCGGCATTACAGAGGTGCTCGTCATTCATTCTTGTTCGACACAACCGAGTCATTCGGCATACAATACCGTTCGGCATTACAGAGGTGCTCGGCATTCATTCTTGTTCAGCACAACAGAGTCTTTCGGCATACAATACCGTTTGGCATTACAGAGGTGCTCGGCATTCATTCTTGTTTGGCACAACCGAGTCGTTCGGCATACAATACCGTTCGGCATTCCAGAGGTGTTCGGCATTCGTTCTCGTTCGGCGCAACCGAGTCGTTCGGCATACAATAACGTTCGGCATTACAGAGGTCCTCGGCATTCTTTCTTGTCCGGCACAACCGAGTCGTTCGGCATACAATACCGTTCGGCATTACAGAGGTGCTCGTCATTCATTCTTGTACGGCACAACCGAGTCGTTCGGCATACAATACCGTTAGGCATTACAGAGGTGCTCGGCATTAATTCTTGTTCAGCACAACTGAGTCGTTCAGCATTCTAGAGGTGTTCGGCATTCGTTCTCGTTCGGCGCAACCGAGTCGTTCGGCATACAATACCGTTCGGCATTACAGAGGTGCTCGGCATTCATTCTTGTCCGGCACAACCGAGCCGTTCGACATACAATACCTTTCGGCATACAATACCGTTCGGCATTACAGAGATGCTCGACATTCATTCTTGTCCGGCACAACCGAGTTGTTCGGCATACAATACCGTTCGGCATTACAGAGATGCTCGACATTCATTCTTGTCCGGCACAACCGAGTCGTTTGGCAAACAATACCGTTCGGCATTCCAGAGGTATTCGGCATTCGTTCTCGTTCAGCGCAACCGAGTCATTCGGCATACAATAACGTTCGGCATTACAGAGGTGCACAACCAAGTCGTTCGGCATACAATACCGTTCGGCATTACAGAGGTGCTCGTCGTTCATTCTTGTTTGGCACAACCGAGTCGTTCGGCATACAATACCGTTCGGCATTACAGAGGTGCTCGACATTCATTCTTGTTCGGCACAACCGAGTCGTTCGGCATAGAATACCGTTTGGCATTACAGAGGTGCTCGGCATTCATTCTTGTTTGGCACAACCGAGTCGTTCGGCATACAATACCGTTCGGCATTACAGAGGTGTTCGGCATTCGTTCTCGTTCGGCGCAACCGAGTCGTTCGGCATACAATAACGTTCGGCATTACAGAGGTCCTCGGCATTCATTCTTGTCCGGCACAACCGAGTCGTTCGGCATACAATACCGTTCGGCATTACAGAGGTGTTCGGCATTCGTTCTCGTTCGGCGCAACCAAGTCGTTCGGCATACAATACCGTTCGACATTACAGAGGTGCTCGACATTCATTCCTGTTCGGCACAACCGAGTCGTTTGGCATAAAATACCGTTCGGCATTACAGAGGTGCCCGACATTCATTCTTGTCCGGCACAACCGAGTCGTTCGACATACAATACCGTTCAACATTACAGAGGTGCTCGGTATTCATTCTTGTCCGGCACAACCAAGTCATTCGGCATACAATACCGTTCGGCATTCCAGAGTTGTTCGACATTCGTTCTCGTTCGGCGCAACCGAGTCGTTCGGCATACAATATTGTTCGGCATTACAAACGTGCTCGACATTCATTCTTTTTCGGCACAACCGATTCGTTCGGCATACAATACCATTCGGCATTACAAAGGTGCTCGTCATTCATTCTTGTTCGGCACAACCGAGTCGTTCGGCATACAATACCGTTCGACATTACAGAGGTGCTCGGCATTCGTTCTTGTTCGGCGCAACCGAGTCGTTCGGCATACAATAACGTTCGGCATTACAGAGGTGCTCGGCATTCATTCTTGTCCGGCACAACCGAGTCGTTCGGCATACAATACCGTTCGACATTACAGAGGTGCTCGTCATTCATTCTTGTTCGACACAACCGAGTCGTTCGGCATACAATACCGTTCGACATTACAGAGGTGCTCGGCATTCATTCTTGTCCGGCACAACCGAGTCGTTCGGCATACAATACCGTTCGGCATTACAGAGGTGCTCGGCATTCATTCTTGTTCGGCACAACCGAGTCGTTCGGCATACAATACCGTTTGGCATTACAGAGGTGCTCGGCATTCATTCTTGTTTGGCACAACCGAGTCATTCGGCATACAATACCGTTTGGCATTCCAAAGGTGTTCGGCATTCGTTCTCGTTCGGCGTAACCGAGTCGTTCGGCATACAATAACGTTCGGCATTACAGAGATCCTCGGCATTCATTCTTGTCCGGCACAACCGAGTCGTTCGGCATTACAGAGGTCCTCGTCATTCATTCTTATTTGGCACAACCGAGTCGTTCGGCATACAATACCGTTCGGCATTCCAGAGGTATTCGGCATTCGTTCTCGTTCGGCGCAACCGAGTCGTTCGGCATACAATAACGTTCGGCATTACAGAGGTCCTCGGCATTCTTTCTTGTCCGGCACAACCGAGTCGTTCGGCATACAATACCGTTCGGCATTACAGAGGTGCTCGTCATTCATTCTTGTACGGCACAACCGAGTCGTTCGGCATACAATACCGTTAGGCATTACAGAGGTGCTCGGCATTAATTCTTGTTCAGCACAACTGAGTCGTTCAGCATTCTAGAGGTGTTCGGCATTCGTTCTCGTTCGGCGCAACCGAGTCGTTCGGCATACAATACTGTTCGGCATTACAGAGGTGCTCGACATTCATTCTTGTCCGGCACAACCGAGTCGTTTGGCAAACAATACCGTTCGGCATTCCAGAGGTATTCGGCATTCGTTCTCGTTCAGCGCAACCGAGTCGTTCGGCATACAATAACGTTCGGCATTACAGAGGTGCACAACCAAGTCGTTCGGCATACAATACCGTTCGGCATTACAGAGGTGCTCGTCGTTCATTCTTGTTTGGCACAACCGAGTCGTTCGGCATACAATACCGTTCGGCATTACAGAGGTGCTCGACATTCATTCTTGTTCGGCACAACCGAGTCGTTCGGCATAGAATACCGTTTGGCATTACAGAGGTGCTCGGCATTCATTCTTGTTTGGCACAACCGAGTCGTTCGGCATACAATACCGTTTGGCATTCCAGAGGTGTTCGGCATTCGTTCTCGTTCGGCGCAACCGAGTCGTTCGGCATACAATATGGTTCGGTATTACAAAGTTGCTCGGCATTCATTCTTTTCCGGCACAACCGAGTCGTTCGGCATACAATACCATTCGGCATTACAGAGGTGTTCGGCATTCGTTCTCGTTCGGCGCAACCAAGTCGTTCGGCATACAATACCGTTCGGCATTACAGAGGTGCTCGACATTCATTCCTGTTCGGCACAACCGAGTCGTTTGGCATAAAATACCGTTCGGCATTACAGAGGTGCCCGACATTCATTCTTGTCTGGCACAACCGAGTCGTTCGACATACAATACCGTTCAACATTACAGAGGTGCTCGGTATTCATTCTTGTCCGGCACAACCAAGTCATTCGGCATACAATACCGTTCGGCATTCCAGAGTTGTTCGACATTCGTTCTCGTTCGGTGCAACCGAGTCGTTCGGCATACAATATTGTTCGGCATTACAAAGGTGCTCGGCATTCATTCTTTTTCGGCACAACCGATTCGTTCGGCATACAATACCATTCGGCATTACAAAGGTGCTCGTCATTCATTCTTGTTCGGCACAACCGAGTCGTTCGGCATACAATACCGTTCGACATTACAGAGGTGCTCGGCATTCGTTCTTGTTCGGCGCAACCGAGTCGTTCGGCATACAATAACGTTCGGCATTACAGAGGTGCTCGGCATTCATTCTTGTCCGGCACAACCGAGTCGTTCGGCATACAATACCGTTCGGCATTACAGAGGTGCTCGTCATTCATTCTTGTTCGACACAACCGAGTCGTTCGGCATACAATACCGTTCGGCATTACAGAGGTGCTCGGCATTCATTCTTGTCCGGCACAACCGAGTCGTTCGGCATACAATACCGTTCGGCATTACAGAGGTGCTCGTCATTCATTCTTGTTCGACACAACCGAGTCGTTCGGCATACAATACCGTTCGGCATTACAGAGGTGCTCGGCATTCATTCTTGTTCGGCACAACCGAGTCGTTCGGCATACAATACCGTTTGGCATTAAAGAGGTGCTCGGCATTCATTCTTGTTTGGCACAACCGAGTCGTTCGGCATACAATACCGTTTGGCATTCCAGAGGTGTTCGGCATTCGTTCTCGTTCGGCGTAACCGAGTCGTTTGGCATACAATAACGTTCGGCATTACAGAGATCCTCGGCATTCATTCTTGTCCGGCACAACCGATTCGTTCGGCATTACAGAGGTGCTCGTCATTCATTCTTGTTTGGCACAACCGAGTCGTTCGGCATACAATACCGTTCGGCATTCCAGAGGTATTCGGCATTCGTTCTCGTTCGGCGCAACCGAGTCGTTCGGCATACAATAACGTTCGGCATTACAGAGGTGCTCGGCTTTCATTCTTGTCCGGCACAACCGAGTCGTTCGGCATACAATACCGTTCGGCATTACACAGGTGCTCGACATTCATTCTTGTTCGGCACAACCGAGTCGTTCGGCATACAATACCGTTCGGCATTACAGAGGTGCTCGACATTCATTCTCGTCCGGCACAACCGAGTTGTTCGGCATACAATATCTTTCGGCATTACAGAGGTGCTCGACATTCATTCCTGTTCGGCACAACTGAGTCGTTTGGCATAAAATACCGTTCGGCATTACAGAGGTGCCCGGCATTCATTCTTGTGCGGCACAACCGAGTCGTTCGGCATACAATACCGTTCGGCATTACAGAGGTGCTCGGCATTCATTCTTGTTCGGCACAACCGAGTCGTTCGGCATACAATACCGTTCAACATTACAGAGGTGCTCGGTATTCATTCTTGTCCGGCACAACCAAGTCATTCGGCATACAATACCGTTCGGCATTCCAGAGGTGTTCGGCATTCGTTCTCGTTCGGCGCAACCGAGTCGTTCAGCATACAATATAGTTCGGCATTACAAAGGTGCTCGGCATTCATTCTTTTCAGGCACAACCGAGTCGTTCGGCATACAATACCATTCGGCATTACAAAGGTGCTCGTCATTCATTCTTGTTCGGCACAACCGAGTCGTTCGGCATACAATACCGTTCGGCATTACAGAGGTGCTCGGCATTCGTTCTTGTTCGGCGCAACCGAGTCGTTCGACATACAATAACGTTCGGCATTACAGAGGTGCTCGGCATTCGTTCTTGTTCGGCGCAACCGAGTCGTTCGACATACAATAACGTTCGGCATTACAGAGGTGCTCGGCATTCATTCTTGTCCGGCACAACCGAGTCGTTCGGCATTACAGAGGTGCTCGTCATTCATTCTTGTTCGACACAACCGAGTCGTTCGGCATACAGTACCGTTCGGCATTACAGAGGTGCTCGGCATTCATTCTTGTTCGGCACAACCGAGTCGTTCGGCATACAATACCGTTTGGCATTACAGAGGTGCTCGGCATTCATTCTTGTTTGGCACAACCGAGTCATTCGGCATACAATACCGTTCGGCATTCCAGAGGTGTTCAGCATTCGTTCTCGTTCGGCGCAACCGAGTCGTTCGGCATACAATAACGTTCGGCATTACAGAGGTCCTCGGCATTCATTCTTGTCCGGCACAACCGAGTCGTTCGGCATACAATACCGTTCGGCATTACAGAGGTGCTCGTCATTCATTCTTGTACGGCACAACCGAGTCGTTCGGCATATAATACCGTTCGGCATTACAGAGGTGCTCGGCATTAATTCTTTTTCAGCACAACCGAGTCATTCGGCATTCTAGAGGTGTTCGGCATTCGTTCTCGTTCGGCGCAACCGAGTCGTTCGGCATACAATACCGTTCGGCATTACAGAGGTGCTCGGCATTCATTCTTGTCCGGCACAACCGAGCCGTTCGACATACAATACCGTTCGGCATTACAGAGGTGCTCGTCATTCATTCTTGTTCGGCACAGCCGAGTTGTTCGGCATACAATACCGTTTGGCATTACAGAGAGTTGCTCGGCATTCATTCTTGTTCGGCACAACCGAGTCGTTCGGCATACAATACCGTTCGGCATTACAGAGGTGCTTGGCATTCATTCTTGTCCGGCACAACCGAGTCGTTCGGCATACAATACCGTTCGGCATTCCAGAGGTATTCAGCATTCGTTCTCGTTCGGCGCAACCGAGTCGTTCGGCATACAATAACGTTCGGCATTACAGAGGTCCACAACCGAGTCGTTCGGCATACAATACCATTCGGCATTACAGAGGTGCTCGTCGTTCATTCTTGTTTGGCACAACCGAGTCGTTCGGCATACAATACCGTTCGGCATTACAGAGGTGCTCGACATTCATTCTTGTTCGGCACAACCGAGTCGTTCGGCATACAATACCGTTCGGCATTACAGAGGTGCTCGGCATTCATTCTTGTTCGGCACAACCGAGTCGTTTGGCATACAATACCGTTTGGCATTACAGAGGTGCTCGGCATTCATTCTTGTTTGGGACAACCGAGTCGTTCGGCATATAATACCGTTCGGCATTCCAGAGGTGTTCGGCATTCGTTCTCGTTCGGCGCAACCGAGTTTTCGGCATACAATAACGTTCGGCATTACAGAGGTCCTCGGCATTCATTCTTGTCCGGCACAACCGAGTCGTTCGGCATACAATATCGTTCGGCATTACAGAGGTGTTCGGCATTCGTTCTCGTTCGGCGCAACCAACTCGTTCGGCATTACAGAGGTGCTCGACATTCATTCCTGTTCGGCACAACCGAGTCGTTTGGCATAAAATACCGTTCGGCATTACAGAGGTGCCCGGCATTCATTCTTGTCCGGCACAACCGAGTCGTTCGGCATACAATACCGTTCGGCATTACAGAGGTGCTCGGCATTCATTCTTGTTCGGCACAACCGAGTCGTTCGGCATACAATACCGTTCAACATTACAGAGGTGCTCGGTATTCATTCTTGTCCGGCACAACCAAGTCATTCGGCATACAATACCGTTCGGCATTCCAGAGGTGCTCGACATTCGTTCTCGTTCGGCGCAACCGAGTCGTTTGGCATACAATATTGTTCGGTATTACAAAGGTGCTCGGCATTCATTCTTTTCCGGCACAACCGAGACGTTCGGCATACAATACCATTCGGCATTACAAAGGTGCTCGTCATTCATTCTTGTTCGGCACAACCGAGTCGTTCGGCATACAATACCGTTCGGCATTACAGAGGTGCTCGGCATTCGTTCTTGTTCGGCGCAACCGAGTCGTTCGGCATACAATACCGTTCGGCATTACATAGGTGCTCGTCATTCATTCTTGTTCGACACAACCGAGTCGTTCGGCATACAATACCGTTCGGCATTACAGAGGTGCTCGACATTCATTCTTGTTCGGCACAACCGAGTCGTTCGGCATACAATACCGTGTGGCATTACAGAGGTGCTCGTCATTCATTCTTGTTTGGCACAACCGAGTCGTTCGGCATACAATACCGTTCGGCATTCCAGAGGTGTTCGGCATTCGTTCTCGTTCGGCGCAACCGAGTCGTTCGGCATACAATAACGTTCGGCATTACAGAGATCCTCGGCATTCATTCTTGTCCGGCACAACCGAGTCGTTTGGCATACAATACCGTTCGGCATTACAGAGGTGCTCGTCATTCATTCTTGTACGGCACAACCGAGTCGTTCAGCATAAAATACCGTTCGGCATTACAGAGGTGCTTGGCATTAATTCTTGTTCAGCACAACCGAGTCGTTCGGCATTCTAGAGGTGTTCGGCATTCGTTCTCGTTCGGCGCAACCGAGTCGTTCGGCATACAATACCATTCGGCATTACAGAGGTGCTCGACATTCATTCTTGTTCGGCACAATCGAGTCGTTCGGCATACAATACCGTTTGGCATTACAGAGGTGCTCGGCATTCATTCTTGTTTGGCACAACCGAGTCGTTCGGCATACAATACCGTTCGGCATTACAGAGGTGCTTGGCATTCATTCTTGTCCGGCACAACCGAGTTGTTCGGCATACAATACCGTTCGGCATTCCAGAGGTGTTCGGCATTCGTTCTCGTTCGGCGCAACCGAGTTTTCGGCATACAATAACGTTCGGCATTACAGAGGTCCTCGGCATTCATTCTTGTCCGGCACAACCGAGTCCTTCGGCATACAATACCGTTCGGCATTACAGAGGTATTCGGCATTCGTTCTCGTTCGGCGCAACCGAGTCGTTCGGCATACAATACCGTTCGGCATTACAGAGGTGCTCGACATTCATTCTTGTTCGGCACAACCGAGTCGTTCGGCATACAATACCGTTTGGCATTACAGAGGTGCTCGGCATTCATTCTTGTTTGGCACAACCGAGTCGTTCGGCATACAATACCGTTCGGCATTACAAAGGTGCTTGGCATTCATTCTTGTCCGGCACAACCGAGTCGTTCGACATACAATACCGTTCGGCATTCCAGAGGTGTTCGGCATTCGTTCTCGTTCGGCGCAACCGAGTTTTCGGCATACAATAACGTTCGGCATTACAGAGGTCCTCGGCATTCATTCTTGTCCGGCACAACCGAGTCATTCGGCATACAATACCGTTCGGCATTACAGAGGTATTCGGCATTCGTTCTCGTTCGACGCAACCAAGTCGTTCGGCATTCTAGAGGTGTTCGGCATTCGTTCTCGTTCGGCGCAACCGAGTTTTCGGCATACAATACCGTTCGGCATTCCAGAGGTGTTCGGCATTCGTTCTCGTTCGGCGCAACCGAGTTTTCGGCATACAATAACGTTCGGCATTACAGAGGTCCTCGGCATTCATTCTTGTCCGGCACAACCGAGTCGTTCGGCATACAATATCGTTCGGCATTACAGAGGTGTTCGGCATTCGTTCTCGTTCGGCGCAACCAAGTCGTTCGGCATACAATACCGTTCGGCATTACAGAGGTGCTCGACATTCATTCCTGTTCGGCACAACCGAGTCGTTTGGCATAAAATACCGTTCGGCATTACAGAGGTGCCCAACATTCATTCTTGTCCGGCACAACCGAGTCGTTCGGCATACAATACCGTTCGGCATTACAGAGGTTCTCGGCATTCATTCTTGTTCGGCACAACCGAGTAGTTCGGCATACAATACCGTTCAACATTACAGAGGTGCTCGGTATTCATTCTTGTCCGGCACAACCAAGTCATTCGGCATACAATACCGTTCGGCATTCCAGAGGTGCTCGACATTCGTTCTCGTTCGGCGCAACCGAGTCGTTCGGCATACAATATTGTTCGGTATTACAAAGGTGCTCGGCATTCATTCTTTTCCGGCACAACCGAGACGTTCGGCATACAATACCATTCGGCATTACAAAGGTGCTCGTCATTCATTCTTGTTCGGCACAACCGAGTCGTTCGGCATACAATACCGTTCGGCATTACAGAGGTGCTCGGCATTCATTCTTGTTCGGCGCAACCGAGTCGTTCGGCATACAATACCGTTCGGCATTACATAGGTGCTCGTCATTCATTCTTGTTCGACACAACCGAGTCGTTCGGCATACAATACCATTCGGCATTACAGAGGTGCTCGACATTCATTCTTGTTCGGCACAACCGAGTCGTTCGGCATACAATACCGTGTGGCATTACAGAGGTGCTCGTCATTCATTCTTGTTTGGCACAACCGAGTCGTTCGGCATACAATACCGTTCGGCATTCCAGAGGTGTTCGGCATTCGTTCTCGTTCGGCGCAACCGAGTCGTTCGGCATACAATAACGTTCGGCATTACAGAGATCCTCGGCATTCATTCTTGTCCGGCACAACCGAGTCGTTTGGCATACAATACCGTTCGGCATTACAGAGGTGCTCGTCATTCATTCTTGTACGGCACAACCGAGTCGTTCAGCATAAAATACCGTTCGGCATTACAGAGGTGCTTGGCATTAATTCTTGTTCAGCACAACCGAGTCGTTCGGCATTCTAGAGGTGTTCGGCATTCGTTCTCGTTCGGCGCAACCGAGTCGTTCTGCATACAATACCGTTCGGCATTACAGAGGTGCTCGACATTCATTCTTGTTCGGCACAACCGAGTCGTTCGGCATACAATACCGTTTGGCATTACAGAGGTGCTCGGCATTCATTCTTGTTTGGCACAACCGAGTCGTTCGGCATACAATACCGTTCGGCATTACAGAGGTGCTTGGCATTCATTCTTGTCTGGCACAACCGAGTCGTTCGGCATACAATACCGTTCGGCATTCCAGAGGTGTTCGACATTCGTTCTCGTTCGGCGCAACCGAGTTTTCGGCATACAATAACGTTCGGCATTACAGAGGTCCTCGGCATTCATTCTTGTCCGGCACAACCGAGTCATTCGGCATACAATACCGTTCGGCATTACAGAGGTATTCGGCATTCGTTCTCGTTCGGCGCAACCGAGTCGTTCGGCATTCTAGAGGTGTTCGGCATTCGTTCTCGTTCGGCGCAACCGAGTTTTCGGCATACAATACCGTTCGGCATTCCAGAGGTGTTCGGCATTCGTTCTCGTTCGGCGCAACCGAGTTTTCGGCATACAATAACGTTCGGCATTACAGAGGTCCTCGGCATTCATTCTTGTCCGGCACAACCGAGTCGTTCGGCATACAATATCGTTCGGCATTACAGAGGTGTTCGACATTCGTTCTCGTTCGGCGCAACCAAGTCGTTCGGCATACAATACCGTTCGGCATTACAGAGGTGCTCAACATTCATTCCTGTTCGGCACAACCGAGTCGTTTGGCATAAAATACCGTTCGTCATTACAGAGGTGCCCGGCATTCATTCTTGTCCGGCACAACCGAGTCGTTCGGCATACAATACCGTTCGGCATTACAGAGGTGCTCGGCATTCATTCTTGTTCGGCACAACCGAGTCGTTCGGCATACAATACCGTTCAACATTACAGAGGTGCTCGGTATTCATTCTTGTCCGGCACAACCAAGTCATTCGGCATACAATACCGTTCGGCATTCCAGAGGTGCTCGACATTCGTTCTCGTTCGGCGCAACCGAGTCGTTCGGCATACAATATTGTTCGGTATTACAAAGGTGCTCGGCATTCATTCTTTTCCGGCACAACCGAGACGTTCGGCATACAATATCATTCGGCATTACAAAGGTGCTCGTCATTCATTCTTGTTCGGCACAACCGAGTCGTTCGGCATACAATAACGTTCGGCATTACAGAGGTGCTCGGCATTCATTCTTGTCCGGCACAACCAAGTCGTTCGGCATACAATACCATTCGGCATTATAGAGGTGCTCGTCATTCATTCGTGTTCGACACAACCGAGTCGTTCGGCATACAATACCGTTCGGCATTACAGAGGTGCTCGGCATTCATTCTTGTTCGGCACAACCGAGTCATTCGGCATACAATACCGTTTGGCATTACAGAGGTGCTCGTCATTCATTCTTGTTTGGCACAACCGAGTCGTTCGGCATACAATACCGTTCGGCATTCCAGAGGTGTTCGGCATTCGTTCTCGTTCGGCGCAACCGAGTCGTTCGGCATACAATAACGTTCGGCATTACAGAGATCCTCGGCATTCATTCTTGTCCGGCACAACCGAGTCGTTTGGCATACAATACCGTTCGGCATTACAGAGGTGCTCGTCATTCATTCTTGTACGGCACAACCGAGTCGTTCAGCATACAATACCGTTCGGCATTACAGAGGTGCTTGGCATTAATTCTTGTTCAGCACAACCGAGTCGTTCGGCATTCTAGAGGTGTTCGGCATTCGTTCTCGTTCGGCGCAACCGAGTCGTTCGGCATACAATACCGTTCGGCATTACAGAGGTGCTCGACATTCATTCTTGTTCGGCACAACCGAGTCGTTCGGCATACAATACCGTTTGGCATTACAGAGGTGCTCGGCATTCATTCTTGTTTGGCACAACCGAGTCGTTCGGCATACAATACCGTTCGGCATTACAGAGGTGCTTGGCATTCATTCTTGTCCGGCACAACCGAGTCGTTCGGCATACAATACCGTTCGGCATTCCAGAGGTGTTCGGCATTCGTTCTCGTTCGGCACAACCGAGTTTTCGGCATACAATAACGTTCGGCATTACAGAGGTCCTCGGCATTCATTCTTGTTCGGCACAACCGAGTCATTCGGCATACAATACCGTTCGGCATTACAGAGGTGTTCGGCATTCGTTCTCGTTCGGCGCAACCAAGTCGTTCGGCATACAATACCGTTCGACATTACAGAGGTGCTCGACATTCATTCCTGTTCGGCACAACCGAGTCGTTTGGCATAAAAAACCGTTCGGCATTACAGAGGTGCTCGGCATTCATTCTTGTCCGGCACAACCGAGTCGTTCGGCATACAATACCGTTCGGCATTACAGAGGTGCTCGGCATTCATTCTTGTTCGGCACAACCGAGTCGTTCGGCATACAATACCGTTCAACATTACAGAGGTGCTCGGTATTCATTCTTGTCCGGCACAACCAAGTCATTCGGCATACAATACCGTTCGGCATTCCAGAGGTGCTCGACATTCGTTCTAGTTCGGTGCAACCGAGTCGTTCGGCATACAATATTGTTCGGTATTACAAAGGTGCTCGGCATTCATTCTTTTCCGGCACAACCGAGTCGTTCGGCATACAATACCATTCGGCATTACAAAGGTGCTCGTCATTCATTCTTGTTCGGCACAACCGAGTCGTTCGGCATACAATACCGTTCGGCATTACAGAGGTGCTCGACATTCGTTCTTGTTCGGCGCAACCGAGTCGTTCGGCATACAATAACGTTCGGCATTACAGAGGTGCTCGGCATTCATTCTTGTCCGGCACAACCGAGTCGTTCGGCATACAATACCGTTCGGCATTACAGAGGTGCTCGTCATTCATTCTTGTTCGACACAACCGAGTCGTTCGGCATACAATACCGTTCGGCATTACAAAGGTGCTCGGCATTCATTCTTGTTCGGCACAACCGAGTCGTTCGGCATACAATACCGTTTGGCATTACAGAGGTGCTCGTCATTCATTCTTGTTTGGCACAACCGAGTCGTTCGGCATACAATACCGTTCGGCATTCCAGAGGTGTTCGGCATTCGTTCTCATTCGGCGCAACCGAGTCGTTCGGCATACATTAACGTTCGGCATTACAGAGATCCTCGACATTCATTCTTGTCCGGCACAACCGAGTCGTTTGGCATACAATACCGTTCGGCATTACAGAGGTGCTCGTCATTCATTCTTGTACGGCACAATCGAGTCGTTCAGCATACAATACCGTTCGGCATTACAGAGGTGCTTGGCATTAATTCTTATTCAGCACAACCGAGTCGTTCGGCATTCTAGAGGTGTTCGGCATTCGTTCTCGTTCGGCGCAACCGAGTCGTTCGGCATACAATACCGTTCGACATTACAGAGGTGCTCGGCATTCATTCTTGTCCGGCACAACCGAGCCGTTCGACATACAATACCGTTCGTCATTACAGAGGTGCTCGTCATTCATTCTTGTTCGGCACAACCGAGTCGTTCGGCATACAATACCGTTTGGCATTACAGAGGTGCTCGGCATTCATTCTTGTTTGGCACAACCGAGTTGTTCGGCATACAATACCGTTCGGCATTACAGAGGTGCTTGGCATTCATTCTTGTCCGGCACAACCGAGTCGTTCGGCATACAATACCGTTCGGCATTCCAGAGGTATTCGGCATTCGTTCTCGTTCGGCGCAACCGAGTCGTTCGGCATACAATAACGTTCGGCATTACAGAGTTGCTCGGCATTCATTCTTGTTTGGCACAACCGAGTCGTTCGGCATACAATACCGTTCGGCATTACAAAGGTGCTTGGCATTCATTCTTGTCCGGCACAACCGAGTCGTTCGGCATACAATACCGTTCAGCAATACAGAGGTGCTCGACATTCATTCTTGTTCGGCAGAACCGAGTCGTTCGGCATACAATACCGTTCGGCATTCTAGAGGTGCTCGGCATTCATTCTCGTCCGGCACAACCGAGTCGTTCGGCATACAATACCGTTCGGCATTACAGAGGTGCTCGACATTCATTCCTGTTCGGCACAACCGTTGTCGTTTGGCATAAAATACCGTTCAGCATTACAGAGGTGCCCGACATTCATTCTTGTGCGGCACAACCGAGTCGTTCGGCATACAATACCTTTCGGCATTACGGAGGTGCTCGGCATTCATTCTTGTTCGTCACAACCGAGTCGTTCGGCATACAATACCGTTCAATATTACAAAGGTGCTCGGTATTCATTCTTGTCCGGCACAACCAAGTCATTCGGCATACAATACCGTTCGGCATTCCAGAGGTGTTCGGCATTCGTTCTCGTTCGGCGCAATCGAGTCGTTCGGCATACAATATTGTTCGTCATTACAAAGGTGCTCAGCATTCATTCTTTTCCGGCACAACCGAGTCGTTCGGAATACAATACCATTCGGCATTACAAAGGTGCTCGTCATTCATTCTTGTTCGGCACAACCGAGTCGTTCGGCATACAATACCGTTCGGCATTCCAGAGGTATTCGGCATTCGTTCTCGTTCGGCGCAACCGAGTCGTTCGGCATACAATAACGTTCGGCATTACAGAGGTGCACAACCGAGTAGTTCGGCATACAATACCGTTCGGCATTACAGAGGTGCTCGACATTCGTTCTTGTTCGGCGCAACCGAGTCGTTCGGCATACAATAACGTTCGGCATTACAGAGGTGCTCGGCATTCATTCTTGTCCGGCACAACCGAGTCGTTCGGCATACAATACCGTTCGGCATTACAGAGGTGCTCGTCATTCATTCTTGTTCGACACAACCGAGTCGTTTGGCATACAATACCGTTCGGCATTACAGAGGTGCTCGGCATTCATTCTTGTTCGGCACAACCGAGTCGTTCGGCATACAATACCGTTTGGCATTACAGAGGTGCTCGTCATTCATTCTTGTTTGGCACAACCGAGTCGTTCGGCATACAATACCGTTCGGCATTCCAGAGGTGTTCGGCATTCGTTCTCATTCGGCGCAACCGAGTCGTTCGGCATACATTAACGTTCGGCATTACAGAGATCCTCGGCATTCATTCTTGTCCGGCACAACCGAGTCGTTTGGCATACAATACCGTTCGGCATTACAGAGGTGCTCGTCATTCATTCTTGTACGGCACAATCGAGTCGTTCAGCATACAATACCGTTCGGCATTACAGAGGTGCTTGGCATTAATTCTAATTCAGCACAACCGAGTCGTTCGGCATTCTAGAGGTGTTCGGCATTCGTTCTCGTTCGGCGCAACCGAGTCGTTCGGCATACAATACCGTTCGGCATTACAGAGGTGCTCGGCATTCATTCTTGTTCGGCACAACCGAGCCGTTCGACATACAATACCGTTCGGCATTACAGAGGTGCTCGTCATTCATTCTTGTTCGGCACAACCGAGTCGTTCGGCATACAAGACCGTTTGGCATTACAGAGGTGCTCGGCATTCATTCTTGTTTGGCACAACCGAGTCGTTCGGCATACAATACCGTTCGGCATTACAGAGGTGCTTGGCATTCATTCTTGTCCGGCACAACCGAGTCGTTCGGCATACAATACCGTTCGGCATTCCAGAGGTATTCGGCATTCGTTCTCGTTCGGCGCAACCGAGTCGTTCGGCATACAATAACGTTCGGCATTACAGAGTTGCTCGGCATTCATTCTTGTTTGGCACAACCGAGTCGTTCGGCATACAATACCGTTCGGCATTACAGACGTGCTTGGCATTCATTCTTGTCCGGCACAACCGAGTCGTTCGGCATACAATACCGTTCAGCATTACAGAGGTGCTCGACATTCATTCTTGTTCGGCAGAACCGAGTCGTTCGGCATACAATACCGTTCGGCATTCTAGAGGTGCTCGGCATTCATTCTCGTCCGGCACAACCGAGTCGTTCGGCATACAATACCGTTCGGCATTACAAAGGTGCTCGACATTCATTCCTGTTCGGCACAACCGTTGTCGTTTGGCATAAAATACCGTTCAGCATTACAGAGGTTCCCGACATTCATTCTTGTGCGGCACAACCGAGTCGTTCGGCATACAATACCTTTCGGCATTACAGAGGTGCTCGGCATTCATTCTTGTTCGTCACAACCGAGTCGTTCGGCATACAATACCGTTCAATATTACAAAGGTGCTCGGTATTCATTCTTGTCCGGCACAACCAAGTCATTCGGCATACAATACCGTTCGGCATTCCAGAGGTGTTCGGCATTCGTTCTCGTTCGGCGCAACCGAGTCGTTCGGCATACAATATTGTTCGTCATTACAAAGGTGCTCGGCATTCATTCTTTTCCGGCACAACCGAGTCGTTCGGCATACAATACCATTCGGCATTACAAAGGTGCTCGTCATTCATTCTTGTTCGGCACAACCGAGTCGTTCGGCATACAATACCGTTCGGCATTACAGAGGTGCTTGGCATTCATTCTTGTCCGGCACAACCGAGTCGTTCGGCATACAATACCGTTCGGCATTCCAGAGGTGTTCGGCATTCGTTCTCGTTCGGCGCAACCGAGTTTTCGGCATACAATAACGTTCGGCATTACAGAGGTCCTCGGCATTCATTCTTGTCCGGCACAACCGAGTCATTTGGCATACAATACCGTTCGGCATTACAGAGGTGTTCGGCATTCGTTCTCCTTCGGCGCAACCAAGTCGTTCGGCATACAATACCGTTCGGCATTACAGAGGTGCTCGACATTCATTCCTGTTCGGCACAACCGAGTCGTTTGGCATAAAATACCGTTCGGCATTACAGAGGTGCTCGGCATTCATTCTTGTCCGGCACAACCGAGTCGTTCGGCATACAATACCGTTCGGCATTACAGAGGTGCTCGGCATTCATTCTTGTTCGGCACAACCGAGTTGTTCGGCATACAATACCGTTCAACATTACAGAGGTGCTCGGTATTCATTCTTGTCCGGCACAACCAAGTCATTCGGCATACAATACCGTTCGGCATTCCAGAGGTGCTCGAAATTCGTTCTAGTTCGGCGCAACCGAGTCGTTCGGCATACAATATGGTTCGGTATTACAAAGTTGCTCGGCATTCATTCTTTTCCGGCACAACCGAGTCGTTCGGCATACAATACCATTCGGCATTACAAAGGTGCTCGTCATTCATTCTAGTTCGGCACAACCGAGTCGTTCGGCATACAATACCGTTCGGCATTACAGAGGTGCTCGACATTCGTTCTTGTTCGGCGCAACCGAGTCGTTCGGCATACAATAACGTTCGGCATTACAGAGGTGCTCGGCATTCATTCTTGTCCGGCACAACCGAGTCGTTCGGCATACAATACCGTTCGGCATTACAGAGGTGCTCGTCATTCATTCTTGTTCGACACAACCGAGTCGTTCGGCATACAATACCGTTCGGCATTACAGAGGTGCTCGGCATTCATTCTTGTTCGGCACAACCGAGTCGTTCGGCATACAATACCGTTTGGCATTACAGAGGTGCTCGTCATTCATTCTTGTTTGGCACAACCGAGTCGTTCGGCATACAATACCGTTCGGCATTCCAGAGGTGTTCGGCATTCGTTCTCATTCGGCGCAACCGAGTCGTTCGGCATACATTAACGTTCGGCATTACAGAGATCCTCGGCATTCATTCTTGTCCGGCACAACCGAGTCGTTTGGCATACAATACCATTCGGCATTACAGAGGTGCTCGTCATTCATTCTTGTACGGCACAATCGAGTCGTTCAGCATACAATACCGTTCGGCATTACAGAGGTGCTTGGCATTAATTCTTATTCAGCACAACCGAGTCGTTCGGCATTCTAGAGGTGTTCGGCATTCGTTCTCGTTTGGCGCAACCGAGTCGTTCGGCATACAATACCGTTCGGCATTACAGAGGTGCTCGGCATTCATTCTTGTCCGGCACAACCGAGCCGTTCGACATACAATACCGTTCGTCGTTACAGAGGTGCTCGTCATTCATTCTTGTTCGGCACAACCGAGTCGTTCGGCATACAATACCGTTTGGCATAATAGAGGTGCTCGGCATTCATTCTTGTTTGGCACAACCGAGTCGTTCGGCATACAATACCGTTCGGCATTACAGAGGTGCTTGGCATTCATTCTTGTCCGGCACAACCGAGTCGTTCGGCATACAATACCGTTCGGCATTCCAGAGGTATTCGGCATTCGTTCTCATTCGGCGCAACCGAGTCGTTCGGCATACAATAACGTTCGGCATTACAGAGTTGCTCGGCATTCATTCTTGTTTGGCACAACCGAGTCGTTCGGCATACAATACCATTCGGCATTACAGAGGTGCTTGGCATTCATTCTTGTCCGGCACAACCGAGTCGTTCGGCATACAATACCGTTCAGCAATACAGAGGTGCTCGACATTCATTCTTGTTCGGCAGAACCGAGTCGTTCGGCATACAATACCGTTTGGCATTCTAGAGGTGCTCGGCATTCATTCTCGTCCGGCACAACCGAGTGTTCGGCATACAATACCGTTCGGCATTACAGAGGTGCTCGACATTCATTCCTGTTCGGCACAACCGTTGTCGTTTGGCATAAAATACCGTTCAGCATTACAGAGGTGCCCGACATTCATTCTTGTGCGGCACAACCGAGTCGTTCGGCATACAATACCTTTCGGCATTACAGAGGTGCTCGGCATTCATTCTTGTTCGTCACAACCGAGTCGTTCGGCATACAATACCGTTCAATATTACAAAGGTGCTCGGTATTCATTCTTGTCCGGCACAACCAAGTCATTCGGCATACAATACCGTTCGGCATTCCAGAGGTGTTCGGCATTCGTTCTCGTTCGGCGCAACCGAGTCGTTCGGCATACAATATTGTTCGTCATTACAAAGGTGCTCGGCATTCATTCTTTTCCGGCACAACCGAGTCGTTCGGCATACAATACCATTCGGCATTACAAAGGTGCTCGTCATTCATTCTTGTTCGGCACAACCGAGTCGTTCGGCATACAATACCGTTCGGCATTCCAGAGGTATTCGGCATTCGTTCTCGTTCGGCGCAACCGAGTCGTTCGGCATACAATAACGTTCGGCATTACAGAGGTGCACAACCGAGTCGTTCGGCATACAATACCGTTCGGCATTACAGAGGTGCTCGACATTCGTTCTTGTTCGGCGCAACCGAGTCGTTCGGCATACAATAACGTTCGGCATTACAGAGGTGCTCGGCATTCATTCTTGTCCGGCACAACCGAGTCGTTCGGCATACAATACCGTTCGGCATTACAGAGGTGCTCGTCATTCATTCTTGTTCGACACAACCGAGTCGTTTGGCATACAATACCGTTCGGCATTACAGAGGTGCTCGGCATTCATTCTTGTTCGGCACAACCGAGTCGTTCGGCATACAATACCGTTTGGCATTACAGAGGTGCTCGTCATTCATTCTTGTTTGGCACAACCGAGTCGTTCGGCATACAATACCGTTCGGCATTCCAGAGGTGTTCGGCATTCGTTCTCATTCGGCGCAACCGAGTCGTTCGGCATACATTAACGTTCGGCATTACAGAGATCCTCGGCATTCATTCTTGTCCGGCACAACCGAGTCGTTTGGCATACAATACCGTTCGGCATTACAGAGGTGCTCGTCATTCATTCTTGTACGGCACAATCGAGTCGTTCAACATACAATACCGTTCGGCATTACAGAGGTGCTTGGCATTAATTCTTATTCAGCACAACCGAGTCGTTCGGCATTCTAGAGGTGTTCGGCATTCGTTCTCGTTCGGCGCAACCGAGTCGTTCGGCATACAATACCGTTCGGCATTACAGAGGTGCTCGGCATTCATTCTTGTCCGGCACAACCGAGCCGTTCGACATACAATACCGTTCGGCATTACAGAGGTGCTCGTCATTCATTCTTGTTCGGCACAACCGAGTCGTTCGGCATACAAGACCGTTTGGCATTACAGAGGTGCTCGGCATTCATTCTTGTTTGGCACAACCGAGTCGTTCGGCATACAATACCGTTCGGCATTACAGAGGTGCTTGGCATTCATTGTTGTCCGGCACAACCGAGTCGTTCGGCATACAATACCGTTCGGCATTCCAGAGGTATTCGGCATTCGTTCTCGTTCGGCGCAACCGAGTCGTTCGGCATACAATAACGTTCGGCATTACAGAGTTGCTCGGCATTCATTCTTGTTTGGCACAACCGAGTCGTTCGGCATACAATACCGTTCGGCATTACAGAGGTGCTTGGCATTCATTCTTGTCCGGCACAACCGAGTCGTTCGGCATACAATACCGTTCAGCATTACAGAGGTGCTCGACATTCATTCTTGTTCGGCAGAACCGAGTCGTTCGGCATACAATACCGTTCGGCATTCTAGAGGTGCTCGGCATTCATTCTCGTCCGGCACAACCGAGTCGTTCGGCATACAATACCGTTCGGCATTACAAAGGTGCTCGACATTCATTCCTGTTCGGCACAACCGTTGTCGTTTGGCATAAAATACCGTTCAGCATTACAGAGGTGCCCGACATTCATTCTTGTGCGGCACAACCGAGTCGTTCGGCATACAATACCTTTCGGCATTACAGAGGTGCTCGGCATTCAATCTTGTTCGTCACAACCGAGTCGTTCGGCATACAATACCGTTCAATATTACAAAGGTGCTCGGTATTCATTCTTGTCCGGCACAACCAAGTCATTCGGCATACAATACCGTTCGGCATTCCAGAGGTGTTCGGCATTCGTTCTCGTTCGGCGCAACCGAGTCGTTCGGCATACAATATTGTTCGTCATTACAAAGGTGCTCGGCATTCATTCTTTTCCGGCACAACCGAGTCGTTCGTCATACAATACCATTCGGCATTACAAAGGTGCTCGTCATTCATTCTTGTTCGGCACAACCGAGTCGTTCGGCATACAATACCGTTCGGCATTACAGAGGTGCTTGGCATTCATTCTTGTCCGGCACAACCGAGTCGTTCGGCATACAATACCGTTCGGCATTCCAGAGGTGTTCGGCATTCGTTCTCGTTCGGCGCAACCGAGTTTTCGGCATACAATAACGTTCGGCATTACAGAGGTCCTCGGCATTCATTCTTGTCCGGCACAACCGAGTCATTCGGCATACAATACCGTTCGGCATTACAGAGGTGTTCGGCATTCGTTCTCGTTCGGCGCAACCAAGTCGTTCGGCATACAATACCGTTCGGCATTACAGAGGTGCTCGACATTCATTCCTGTTCGGCACAACCGAGTCGTTTGGCATAAAATACCGTTCGGCATTACAGAGGTGCTCGGCATTCATTCTTGTCCGGCACAACCGAGTCGTTCGGCATACAATACCGTTCGGCATTACAGAGGTGCTCGGCATTCATTCTTGTTCGGCACAACCGAGTCGTTCGGCATACAATACCGTTCAACATTACAGAGGTGCTCGGTATTCATTCTTGTCCGGCACAACCAAGTCATTCGGCATACAATACCGTTCGGCATTCCAGAGGAGCTCGAAATTCGTTCTAGTTCGGCGCAACCGAGTCGTTCGGCATACAATATTGTTCGGTATTACAAAGGTGCTCGGCATTCATTCTTTTCCGGCACAACCGAGTCATTCGGCATACAATACCATTCGGCATTACAAAGGTGCTCGTCATTCATTCTTGTTCGGCACAACCGAGTCGTTCGGCATACAATACCGTTCGGCATTACAGAGGTGCTCGACATTCGTTCTTGTTCGGCGCAACCGAGTCGTTCGGCATACAATAACGTTCGGCATTACAGAGGTGCTCGGCATTCATTCTTGTCCGGCACAACCGAGTCGTTCGGCATACAATACCGTTCGGCATTACAGAGGTGCTCGTCATTCATTCTTGTTCGACACAACCGAGTCGTTCGGCATACAATACCGTTCGGCATTACAGAGGTGCTCGGCATTCATTCTTGTTCGGCATAACCGAGTCGTTCGGCATACAATACCGTTTGGCATTACAGAGGTGCTCGTCATTCATTCTTGTTTGGCACAACCGAGTCGTTCGGCATACAATACCGTTCGGCATTCCAGAGGTGTTCGACATTCGTTCTCATTCGGCGCAACCGAGTCGTTCGGCATACATTAACGTTCGGCATTACAGAGATCCTCGGCATTCATTCTTGTCCGGCACAACCGAGTCGTTTGGCATACAATACCATTCGGCATTACAGAGGTGCTCGTCATTCATTCTTGTACGGCACAATCGAGTCGTTCAGCATACAATACCGTTCGGCATTACAGAGGTGCTTGGCATTAATTCTTATTCAGCACAACCGAGTCGTTCGGCATTCTAGAGGTGTTCGGCATTCGTTCTCGTTTGGCGCAACCGAGTCGTTCGGCATACAATACCGTTCGGCATTACAGAGGTGGTCGGCATTCATTCTTGTCCGGCACAACCGAGCCGTTCGACATACAATACCGTTCGTCATTACAGAGGTGGTCGTCATTCATTCTTGTTCGGCACAACCGAGTCGTTCGGCATACAATACCGTTTGGCATAACAGAGGTGCTCGGCATTCATTCTTGTTTGGCACAACCGAGTCGTTCGGCATACAATACCGTTCGGCATTACAGAGGTGCTTGGCATTCATTCTTGTCCGGCACAACCGAGTCGTTCGGCATACAATACCGTTCGGCATTCCAGAGGTATTCGGCATTCGTTCTCGTTCGGCGCAACCGAGTCGTTCGGCATACAATAACGTTCGGCATTACAGAGTTGCTCGGCATTCATTCTTGTTTGGCACAACCGAGTCGTTCGGCATACAATACCGTTCGGCATTACAGAGGTGCTTGGCATTCATTCTTGTCCGGCACAACCGAGTCGTTCGGCATACAATACCGTTCAGCAATACAGAGGTGCTCGACATTCATTCTTGTTCGGCAGAACCGAGTCGTTCGGCATACAATACCGTTCGGCATTCTAGAGGTGCTCGGCATTCATTCTCGTCCGGCACAACCGAGTCGTTCGGCATACAATACCGTTCGGCATTACAGAGGTGCTCGACATTCATTCCTGTTCGGCACAACCGTTGTCGTTTGGCATAAAATACCGTTCAGCATTACAGAGGTGCCCGACATTCATTCTTGTGCGGCACAACCGAGTCGTTCGGCATACAATACCTTTCGGCATTACAGAGGTGCTCGGCATTCATTCTTGTTCGTCACAACCGAGTCGTTCGGTATACAATACCGTTCAATATTACAAAGGTGCTCGGTATTCATTCTTGTCCGGCACAACCAAGTCATTCGGCATACAATACCGTTCGGCATTCCAGAGGTGTTCGGCATTCGTTCTCGTTCGGCGCAACCGAGTCGTTCGGCATACAATATTGTTCGTCATTACAAAGGTGCTCGGCATTCATTCTTTTCCGGCACAACCGAGTCGTTCGGCATACAATACCATTCGGCATTACAAAGGTGCTCGTCATTCATTCTTGTTCGGCACAACCGAGTCGTTCGGCATACAATACCGTTCGGCATTCCAGAGGTATTCGGCATTCGTTCTCGTTCGGAGCAACCGAGTCGTTCGGCATACAATAACGTTCGGCATTACAGAGGTGCACAACCGAGTCTTCGGCATACAATACCGTTCGGCATTACAGAAGTGCTCGACATTCGTTCTTGTTCGGCGCAACCGAGTCGTTCGGCATACAATAACGTTCGGCATTACAGAGGTGCTCGGCATTCATTCTTGTCCGGCACAACCGAGTCGTTCGGCATACAATACCGTTCGGCATTACAGAGGTGCTCGTCATTCATTCTTGTTCGACACAACCGAGTCGTTTGGCATACAATACCGTTCGGCATTACAGAGGTGCTCGGCATTCATTCTTGTTCGGCACAACCGAGTCGTTCGGCATACAATACCGTTTGGCATTACAGAGGTGCTCGTCATTCATTCTTGTTTGGCACAACCGAGTCGTTCGGCATACAATACCGTTCGGCATTCCAGAGGTGTTCGGCATTCGTTCTCATTCGGCGCAACCGAGTCGTTCGGCATACATTAACGTTCGGCATTACAGAGATCCTCGGCATTCATTCTTGTCCGGCACAACCGAGTCGTTTGGCATACAATACCGTTCGGCATTACAGAGGTGCTCGTCATTCATTCTTGTACGGCACAATCGAGTCGTTCAGCATACAATACCGTTCGGCATTACAGAGGTGCTTGGCATTAATTCTTATTCAGCACAACCGAGTCGTTCGGCATTCTAGAGGTGTTCGGCATTCGTTCTTATTCGGCGCAACTGAGTCGTTCGGCATACAATACCGTTCGGCATTACAGAGGTGCTCGGCATTCATTCTTGTTCGGCACAACCGAGCCGTTCGACATACAATACCGTTCGGGATTACAGAGGTGCTCGTCATTCATTCTTGTTCGGCACAACCGAGTCGTTCGGCATACAAGACCGTTTGGCATTACAGAGGTGCTCGGCATTCATTCTTGTTTGGCACAACCGAGTCGTTCGGCATACAATACCGTTCGGCATTACAGAGGTGCTTGGCATTCATTCTTGTCCGGCACAACCGAGTCGCTCGGGATACAATACCGTTCGGCATTCCAGAGGTATTCGGCATTCGTTCTCGTTCGGCGCAACCGAGTCATTCGGCATACAATAACGTTCGGCATTACAGTGTTGCTCGGCATTCATTCTTGTTTGGCACAACCGAGTCGTTCGGCATACAATACCGTTCGGCATTACAGAGGTGCTTGGCATTCATTCTTGTCCGGCACAACCGAGTCGTTCGGCATACAATACCGTTCAGCATTACAGAGGTGCTCGACATTCATTCTTGTTCGGCAGAACCGAGTCGTTCGGCATACAATACCGTTCGGCATTCTAGAGGTGCTCGGCATTCATTCTCGTCCGGCACAACCGAGTCGTTCGGCATACAATACCGTTCGGCATTACAGAGGTGCTCGACATTCATTCCTGTTCGGCACAACCGTTGTCGTTTGGCATAAAATACCGTTCAGCATTACAGAGGTTCCCGACATTCATTCTTGTGCGGCACAACCGAGTCGTTCGGCATACAATACCTTTCGGCAGTACAGAGGTGCTCGGCATTCATTCTTGTTCGTCACAACCGAGTCGTTCGGCATACAATACCGTTCAATATTACAAAGGTGCTCGGTATTCATTCTTGTCCGGCACAACCAAGTCATTCGGCATACAATACCGTTCGGCATTCCAGAGGTGTTCGGCATTCATTCTCGTTCGGCGCAACCGAGTCGTTCGGCATACAATATTGTTCGTCATTACAAAGGTGCTCGGCATTCATTCTTTTCCGGCACAACCGAGTCGTTCGGCATACAATACCATTCGGCATTACAAAGGTGCTCGTCATTCATTCTTGTTCGGCACAACCGAGTCGTTCGGCATACAATACCGTTCGGCATTACAGAGGTGCTCGGCATTCGTTCTTGTTCGGCACAATCGAGTCGTTCGGCATACAATAACGTTCGGCATTAAAGAGGTGCTCGGCATTCTTTCTTGTCCGGCACAACCGAGTCGTTGGGCATACAATACCGTTCGGCATTACAGAGGTGCTCGTCATTCATTCTTGTTCGACACAACCGAGTCGTTCGGCATACAATACCGTTCGGCATTCCAGAGGTGTTCGGCATTCGTTCTCGTTCGGCGCAACCGAGTCGTTCGGCATACAGTAACGTTCGGCATTATAGAGGTCCTCGGCATTCATTCTTGTCCGGCACAATCGAGTCGTTCGGCATAAAATACCGTTCGGCATTACATAGGTGCTCGTCATTCATTCTTGTACGGCACAACCGAGTCGTTATGCATATAATACCGTTCGGCATTACAGAGGTGCTCGACATTAATTCTTGTTCAGCACAACCGAGTCGTTCGGCATTCTAGAAGTGTTCGGCATTCGTTCTCGTTCGGCGCAACCGAGTCGTTCGGCATACAATACCGTTCGGCATTACAGAGGTGCTCGGCATTCATTCTTGTCCGGCACAACCGAGCCGTTCGACATACAATACCGTTCGGCATTACAGAGGTTCTCGTCATTCATTCTTGTTCGGCACAACCGAGTCGTTCGGCATACAATACCGTTTGGCATTACAGAGGTGCTCGGCATTCATTCTTGTTCGGCACAACCGAGTCGTTCGGCATACAATACCGTTCGGCATTACAGAGGTGCTTGGCATTCATTCTTGTCCGGCACAACCGAGTCGTTCGGCATACAATACCGTTCGGCATTCCAGAGGTATTCGGCATTCGTTCTCGTTCGGCGTAACCGAGTCGTTCGGCATACAATAACGTTCAGCATTACAGAGGTGCACAACCGAGTCGTTCGGCATACAATACCGTTCGGCATTACAGAGGTGCTCGTCGTTCATTCTTGTTTGGCACAACCGAGTCGTTCGGCATACAATACCGTTCAGCATTACAAAGGTGCTCGACATTCATTCTTGTTCGGCACAACCGAGTCGTTCGGCATACAATACCGTTCGGCATTACAGAGGTGCTTGGCATTCATTCTTGTTCGGCACAACCGAGTCGTTCGGCATACAATACCGTTTGGCATTATAGAGGTGCTCGGCATTCATTCTTGTTTGGCACAACCGAGTTGTTCGGCATTCCAGAGGTGTTCGGCATTCGTTCTCGTTCGGCGCAACCGAGTCGTTCGGCATACAATAACGTTCGGCATTACAAAGGACCTCGGCATTCATTCTTGTCTGGCACAACCGAGTCGTTCGGCATACAATACCGTTCGGCATTACAGAGGTGCTCGTCATTCATTCTTGTACGGCACAACCGAGTCGTTCGACAAACAATACCGTTCGGCATTACAGAGGTGCTCGGCATTAATTCTTGTTCAGCACAACCGAGTCGTTCGGCATTCTAGAGGTGTTCGGCATTCGTTCTCGTTCGGCGCAACCGAGTCGTTCGGCATACAATACAGTTCGGCATTACAGAGGTGCTCGGCATTCATTCTTGTCCGGCACAACCGAGCCGTTCGACATACAATACCGTTCGGCATTACAGAGGTGCTCGTCATTCATTCTTGTTCGGCACAACCGAGTCGTTCGGCATACAATACCGTTTGGCATTACAGAGGTGCTCGGAATTCATTCTTGTTCGGCACAACCGAGTCGTTCGGCATACAATACCGTTCGGCATTACAGAGGTGCTTGGCATTCATTCTTGTCCGGCACAACCGAGTCGTTCGGCATACAATACCGTTCGGCATTCCAAAGGTATTCGGCATTCGTTCTCGTTCGGCGCAACCGAGTCGTTCGGCATACAATAACGTTCGGCATTACAGAGGTGCACAACCGAGTCGTTCGGCATACAATACCGTTCGGCATTACAGAGGTGCTCGTCGTTCATTCTTGTTTGGCACAACCGAGTCGTTCGGCATTACAGAGGTGCTCGACATTCATTCTTGTTTGGCACAACCGAGTCGTTCGACATACAATACCGTTCAACATTACAGAGGTGCTCGGTATTCATTCTTGTCCGGCACAACAATGTCATTCGGCATACAATACCGTTCGGCATTCCAGAGGTGTTCGACATTCGTTCTCGTTCGGCGCAACCGAGTCATTCGGCATACAATATTGTTCGGCATTACAAAGGTGCTCGGCATTCATTCTTTTCCGGCACAACCGAGTCATTCGGCATACAATACCATTCGGCATTACAAAGGTGCTCGTCATTCATTCTTGTTCGGCACAACCGAGTCGTTCGGCATACAATACCGTTCGGCATTACAGAGGTGCTCGGCATTCGTTCTTGTTCGGCGCAACCGAGTCGTTCGGCATACAATAACGTTCGGCATTACAGAGGTGCTCGACATTCATTCTTGTCCGGCACAACCGAATCGTTCGGCATACAATACCATTCGGCATTACAGAGGTGCTCGTCATTCATTCTTGTTCGACACAACCGAGTCGTTCGGCATACAATACCGTTCGGCATTACAGAGGTGCTCGGCATTCATTCTTGTTCGGCACAACCGAGTCGTTCGGCATACAATACCGTTTGGCATTACAGAGGTGCTCGGCATTCATTCTTGTTTGGCACAACCGAGTCGTTTGGCATACAATACCATTCGGCATTCCAGAGGTGTTCGGCATTCGTTCTCGTTCGACGCAACCGAGTCGTTCGGCATACAATAACGTTCGGCATTACAGAGGTCCTCGGCATTCATTCTTGTCCGGCACAACCGAGTCGTTCGGCATACAATACCGTTCGGCATTACAGAGGTGCTCGTCATTCATTCTTGTACGGCACAACCGAGTCGTTCGGCATACAATACCATTCGGCATTATAGAGGTGCTCGGCATTAATTCTTGTTCAGCACAACCGAGTCATTCGGCATTCTAGAGGTGTTCGGCATTCATTCTCGTTCGGCGCAACCGAGTCGTTCGGCATACAATACCGTTCGGCATTACAGAGGTGCTCGGCATTCATTCTTGTCCGGCACAACCGAGCCGTTCGACATACAATACCTTTCGACATTACAGAGGTGCTCATCATTCATTCTTGTTCCGCACAACCGAGTCGTTCGGCATACAATACCGTTTGGCATTACAGAGGTGCTCGGCATTCATTCTT
This sequence comes from Allium fistulosum, assembly GCA_030737815.1. Classification (NCBI taxonomy): domain Eukaryota; kingdom Viridiplantae; phylum Streptophyta; class Magnoliopsida; order Asparagales; family Amaryllidaceae; genus Allium; species Allium fistulosum. The sequence goes on from JASFAW010000025.1 coordinate 1,670,592, forward strand.
GTTCGGTACAACCGAGTCGTTCGGCATACAATACCGTTCGGCATTACAGAGGTGCTTGGCATTCATTCTTGTCCGGCACAACCGAGTCGTTCGGCATACAATACCGTTCGGCATTCCAGAGGTATTCGGCATTCGTTCTCGTTCGGCGCAACCGAGTCGATCGGCATACAATAACGTTCGGCATTACAGAGGTGCACAACCGAGTCATTCGGCATACAATACCATTCGGCATTACAGAGGTGCTCGTCGTTCATTCTTGTTTAGCACAATCGAGTCGTTCGGCATACAATACCGTTCGGCATTACAGAGGTGCTCGGCATTCATTCTCGTCCGGCACAACCGAGTTGTTCGGCATACAATATCTTTCGGCATTACAGAGGTGCTCGACATTCATTCCTGTTCGGCACAACCGAGTCGTTTGGCATAATATACCGTTCGGCATTACAGAGGTGCCCGGCATTCATTCTTGTGCGGCACAACCGAGTCGTTCGGCATACAATACCGTTCGGCATTACAGAGGTGCTCGGCATTCATTCTTGTTCGGCACAACCGAGTTGTTCGACATACAATACCGTTCAACATTACAGAGGTGCTCGGTATTCATTCTTGTCCGGCACAACCAAGTCATTCGGCATACAATACCGTTCGGCATTCCAGAGGTGTTCGGCATTCGTTCTCGTTCGGCGCAACCGAGTCGTTCGGCATACAATATTGTTCGGCATTACAAAGGTGCTCGGCATTCATTCTTTTCCGGCACAAGTGAGTCGTTCGGCATACAATACCATTCGGCATTACAAAGGTGCTCGTCATTCATTCTTGTTCGGCACAACCGAGTCGTTCGGCATACAATACCGTTCGGCATTACAGAGGTGCTCGGCATTCGTTCTTGTTCGGCGCAACCGAGTCGTTCGGCATACAATAACGTTCGGCATTAAAGAGGTGCTCGGCATTCATTCTTGTCCGGCACAACCGAGTCGTTCGGCATACAATACCGTTTGGCATTACAGAGGTGCTCGTCATTCATTCTTGTTAGACACAACCGAGTCGTTCGACATACAATACCGTTCGGCATTACAGAGGTGCTCGGCATTCATTCTTGTTCGGCACAACCGAGTCGTTCGGCATACAATACCGTTTGGCATTACAGAGGTGCTCGGCATTCATTCTTGTCCGGCACAACCGAGTCGTTCGGCATACAATACCGTTTGGCATTACAGAGGTGCTCGTCATTCATTCTTGTTTAACACAACCGAGTCGTTCGGCATACAATACCGTTCGGCATTACAGAGGTGCTCGGCATTCATTCTTGTTCGGCACAACCGAGTCGTTCGGCATTCTAGAGGTGTTCGACATTCGTTCTCGTTCGGCGCAACCGAGTCGTTCGGCATACAATAACGTTCGGCATTACAGAGGTGCACAACCGAGTCGTTCGGCATACAATACCGTTCGGCATTACAGAGGTGCTCGGAATTCATTCTTGTTTGGCACAACCGAGTCGTTCGGCGTACAATACCGTTCGGCATTCCAGAGGTGTTCGGCATTCGTTCTCATTCGGCGCAACCGAGTCGTTCGGCATACAATAACGTTCGGCATTACAGAGGTCCTCGGCATTCCTTCTTGTCCGGCACAACCGAGTCGTTCGGCATACAATACCATTCGGCATTACAGAGGTGCTCGTCATTCTTTCTTGTACGGCACAACTGAGTCGTTCGGCATACAATACCGTTCGGCATTACAGAGGTGCTCGGCATTAATTCTTGTTCAGCACAACCGAGTCGTTCGGCATTCTAGAGGTGTTCGGCATTCGTTCTCGTTCGGCGCAACCGAGTCGTTCGGCATACAATACCGTTCGACATTACAGAGGTGCTCGGCATTCATTCTTGTCCGGCACAACCGAGCCGTTCGACATACAATACCGTTCAGCATTACAGAGGTGCTCGTCATTCATTCTTGTTCGGCACAACCGAGTCGTTCGGCATACAATACCGTTTGGCATTACAGAGGTGCTCGGCATTCATTCTTGTTCGGCACAACCGAGTCGTTCGGCATACAATACCGATCGGCATTCCAGAGGTATTCGGCATTCGTTCTAGTTCGGCGCAACCGAGTCGTTCGGCATACAATAACGTTCGGCATTACAGAGGTGCACAACCGAGTCGTTCGGCACACAATACCGTTCGGCATTACAGAGGTACTCGTCGTTCATTCTCGTTTGGCACAACCGAGTCGTTCGGCATACAATACCGTTCAGCATTACAGAGGTGCTCGACATTCATTCTTGTTCGGCACAACCGAGTCGTTCGGCATACAATACCGTTCGGCATTACAGAGGTGCTCGGCATTCATTCTCGTCCGGCACAACCGAGTTGTTCGGCATACAATATCTTTCGGCATTCCAGAGGTGTTCGGCATTCGTTCTCATTCGGCGCAACCGAGTCGTTCGGCATACAATACCGTTCAGCCTTACAGAGGTGCTCGGCATTCATTGTTGTTCGGCACAACCGAGTTGTTCGGCATACAATACTGTTCGACATTACAGAGGTGCTCGTCATTCATTCTTGTACGGCACAACCGAGTCGTTCGGCATACAATACCGTTCGACATTACATAGGTGCTCGTCATTCATTATTGTACGGCACAACCAAGTCGTTCGGCATACAATACTGTTCGGCATTACAGAGGTGCTCGGCATTAATTCTTGTTCAGCACAACCGAGTCGTTCGGCATACAATACCGTTCGGCATTACTGAGGCACTCGGCATTCATTCTTGTCCGGCACAACCCATTCGTTCGGCATACAATACCGTTCGGCATTACAGAGGTACTCGGCATTCGTTCTCGTTCGACGCAACCGAGTCGTTCGGCATACAATACCGTTCGGCATTACAGAGGTGCTCGGCATTCATTCTTTTCCGGCACAACCGAGTCGTTCGGCATACAATACCGTTCGGCATTACAGAGGTGTTCGGCATTCGTTCTCGTTCGGCGCAACCAAGTCGTTCGGCATACAATACCGTTAGGCATTACAGAGGTGCTCGACATTCATTCCTGTTCGGCATAACCGAGTCCTTTGGCATAAAATACCGTTCGGCATTACAGAGGTGCCCGGCATTAATTCTTGTCCGGCACAACCGAGTCGTTCGGCATACAATACCGTTCGGCATTATAGAGGTGCTCGACATTCATTCTTGTTCGGCACAATCGAGTCGTTCGGCATACAATACCGTTCAACATTACAGAGGTGCTCGGTATTCATTCTTGTCCGTGACAACCAAGTCATTCGGCATACAATACCGTTCGGCATTCCATAGGTGTTCGGCATTCGTTCTCGTTCAGCGCAACCGAGTCGTTCGGCATACAATATTGTTCGGCATTACAAAGGGCTAGGCATTCATTCTTTTCCAGCACAACCGAGTCGTTCGGCATACAATACCATTCGACATTACAAAGGTGCTCGTCATTCATTCTTGTTCGGCACAACCGAGTCGTTCAGCATACAATACCGTTCGGCATTACAGAGGTGCTCGGCATTCGTTCTTGTTCGGCGCAACCGAGTCGTTCGGCATACAATAACGTTCGGCATTACAGAGGTGCTCGGCATTCATTCTTGTCCAGCACAACCGAGTCGTTCGGCATACAATACCGTTCGGCATTACAGAGGTGCTCGTCATTCATTCTTGTTCGACACAACCGAGCCGTTCGGCATACAATACCGTTCGGCATTACAGAGGTGCTCGGCATTCATTCTTGTTCAGCACAACCGAGTCGTTCGGCATACAATACCGTTTGGCATTACAGAGGTGCTCGGCATTCATTCTTGTCTGGCACAACCGAGTCGTTCGGCATACAATACCGTTCGGCATTCCAGAGGTTTTCGGCATTCGTTCTCGTTCGGTGCAACCGAGTCGTTCGGCATACAATAACGTTCGGCATTACAGAGGTCCTCGCATTAATTCTTGTCCGGCACAACCGAGTCATTCGGCATACAATACCGTTCGGCATTACAGAGGTGCTCGTCATTCATTCTTGTACGGCACAACCGAGTCGTTCGACATACAATACCGTTCGTCATTACAAAGGTGCTCGGCATTAATTCTTATTCAGCACAACTGAGTCGTTCGGTATTCTAGAGGTGTTCGTCATTCGTTCTCGTTCGGCGCAACCGAGTCGTACGACATACAATACCGTTCGGCATTACAGAGGTGCTCGGCATTCATTCTTGTCCGGCACAACCGAGCCGTTCGACATACAATACCGTTCGGCATTACAGAGGTGCTCGTCATTCATTCTTGTTCGGCACAACCGAGTCGTTCGGCATACAATACCGTTCGGCATTACAGAGGTGCTTGGCATTCATTCTTGTCCGGCAAAACCGAGTCGTTCGGCATACAATACCGTTCGGCATTCCATAGGTATTCGGCATTCGTTCTCGTTCAGCGCAACCGAGTCGATCGGCATACAATAACGTTCGGCATTACAGAGGTGCACAACCGAGTCATTCGGCATACAATACCATTCGGCATTACAGAGGTGCTCGTCGTTCATTCTTGTTTAGCACAACCGAGTCGTTCGGCATACAATACCATTCGGCATTACAGAGGTGCTCGGCATTCATTCTCGTCCGGCACAACCGAGTTGTTCGGCATACAATATCTTTCGGCATTACAGAGGTGCTCGACATTCATTCCTGTTCGGCACAACCGAGTCGTTTGGCATAAAATACCGTTCGGCATTACAGAGGTGCCCGACATTCATTCTTGTGCGGCACAACCGAGTCGTTCGGCATACAATACCGTTCGGCATTATAGAGGTGCTCGGCATTCATTCTTGTTCGGCACAACCGAGTTGTTCGGCATACAATACCGTTCAACATTACAGAGGTGCTCGGTATTCATTCTTGTCCGGCACAACCAAGTCATTCGGCATACAATATCGTTCGGCATTCCAGAGGTGTTCGGCATTTGTTCTCGTTCGGCGCAACCGAGTCGTTCGGCATACAATATTGTTCGGCATTACAAAGGTGCTCGGCATTCATTCTTTTCCGGCACAAGTGAGTCGTTCGGCATACAATACCATTCGGCATTACAAAGGTGCTCGTCATTCATTCTTGTTCGGCACAACCGAGTCGTTCGGCATACAATACCGTTCGGCATTACAGAGGTGCTCGGCATTCGTTCTTGTTCGGCGCAACCGAGTCGTTCGGCATACAATAATGTTCGGCATTAAAGAGGTGCTCGGCATTCATTCTTGTCCGGCACAACCGAGTCGTTCGGCATACAATACCGTTTGGCATTACAGAGGTGCTCGTCATTCATTCTTGTTAGACACAACCGAGTCGTTCGGCATACAATACCGTTCGGCATTACAGAGGTGCTCGGCATTCATTCTTGTTCGACACAACCGAGTCGTTCGGCATACAATACCGTTTGGCATTACAGAGGTGCTCGGCATTCATTCTTGTCCGGCACAACCGAGTCGTTCGGCATACAATACCGTTTGGCATTACAGAGGTGCTCGTCATTCATTCTTGTTCGACACAACCGAGTCGTTCGGCATACAATACCGTTCGGCATTACAGAGGTGCTCGGCATTCATTCTTGTTCGGTACAACCGAGTCGTTCGGCATTCTAGAGGTGTTCGGCATTCGTTCTCGTTCGGCGCAACCGAGTCGTTCGGAATACAATAACGTTCGGCATTACAGAGGTGCACAACCGAGTCGTTCGGCATACAATACCGTTTGGAATTACAGAGGTGCTCGGCATTCATTCTTGTTTGGCACAACCGAGTCGTTCGGCATACAATACCGTTCGGCATTCCAGAGGTGTTCGGCATTCGTTCTCATTCGGCGCAACCGAGTCGTTCGGCATACAATAACGTTCGGCATTACAGAGTCCTCGGCATTCCTTCTTGTCCGGCACAACCGAGTCGTTCGGCATACAATACCGTTCGGCATTACAGAGGTGCTCGTCATTCTTTCTTGTACGGCACAACTGAGTCGTTCGGCATACAATACCGTTCGGCATTACAGAGGTGCTCGGCATTAATTCTTGTTCAGCACAACCGAGTCGTTCGACATTCTAGAGGTGTTCGGCATTCGTTCTCGTTCGGCGCAACCGAGTCGTTCGGCATACAATACCGTTCGATATTACAGAGGTGCTCGGCATTCATTCTTGTCCGGCACAACCGAGCCGTTCGACATACAATACCGTTCGGCATTACAGAGGTGCTCGTCATTCATTCTTGTTCGGCACAACCGAGTCGTTCGGCATACAATACCGTTTGGCATTACAGAGGTGCTCGGCATTCATTCTTGTTCGGCACAACCGAGTCGTCCGGCATACAATACCGATCGGCATTCCAGAGGTATTCGGCATTCGTTCTCGTTCGGCGCAACCGAGTCGTTCGGCATACAATAACGTTCGGCATTACAGAGGTGCACAACCGAGTCGTTCGGCATACAATACCGTTCGGCATTACAGAGGTACTCGTCGTTCATTCTCGTTTGGCACAACCGAGTCGTTCGGCATACAATACCGTTCAGCATTACAGAGGTGCTCGACATTCATTCTTGTTCGGCACAACCGAGTCGGTCGGCATACAATACCGATCGGCATTACAGAGGTGCTCGGCATTCATTCTCGTCCGGCACAACCGAGTTGTTCGGCATACAATATCTTTCGGCATTCCAGAGGTGTTCGGCATTCGTTCTCGTTCGGCGCAACCGAGTCTATCGGCATACAATACCGTTCAGCCTTACAGAGGTGCTCGGCATTCATTGTTGTCCGGCACAACCGAGTTGTTCGGCATACAATACTGTTCGACATTACAGAGGTGCTCGTCATTCATTCTTGTACGGCACAACCGAGTCGTTCGGCATACAATACCGTTCGACATTACAGAGGTGCTCGTCATTCATTCTTGTACGGCACAACCGAGTCGTTCGGCATACAATACCGTTCGACATTACAGAGGTGCTCGTCATTCATTATTGTACGGCACAACCAAGTCGTTCGGCATACAATACTGTTCGGCATTACAGAGGTGCTCGGCATTAATTCTTGTTCAGCACAACCGAGTCGTTCGGCATACAATACCGTTCGGCATTACTGAGGCACTCGGCATTCATTCTTGTCCGGCACAACCCATTCGTTCGGCATACAATACCGTTCGGCATTACAGAGGTACTCGGCATTCGTTCTCGTTCGACGCAACCGAGTCGTTCGGCATACAATACCGTTCGGCATTACAGAGGTGCTCGGCATTCATTCTTTTCCGGCACAACCGAGTCGTTCGGCATACAATACCGTTCGGCATTACAGAGGTGTTCGGCATTCGTTCTCGTTCGGCGCAACCAAGTCGTTCGGCATACAATACCGTTAGGCATTACAGAGGTGCTCGACATTCATTCCTGTTCGGCATAACCGAGTCCTTTGGCATAAAATACCGTTCGGCATTACAGAGGTGCCCGACATTCATTCTTGTCCGGCACAAGGTTTCAAATCTCGGATTTTGGCCAATATCTCGGGCAAATATCTCGGCTGTCTCGGGCGATATTTAAAAGACTTATAACTAACCAAGCTGCCAAATCTCGGATTTTGGCTAATATCTCGGATTTTCATCTCGGCTGATCTCGGGGAGATTTAAAACCTTGGTCCGGCACAACCGAGTCGTTCGGCATACAATACCGTTCGGCATTATAGAGGTGCTCGACATTCATTCTTGTTCGGCACAACCGAGTCGTTCGGCATACAATACCGTTCAACATTACAGAGGTGCTCGGTATTCATTCTTGTCCGTGACAACCAAGTCATTCGGCATACAATACCGTTCGGCATTCCATAGGTGTTCGGCATTCGTTCTCGTTCGGCGCAACCGAGTCGTTCGGCATACAATATTGTTCGGCATTACAAAGGTGCTAGGCATTCATTCTTTTCCAGCACAACCGAGTCGTTCGGCATACAATACCATTCGGCATTACAAAGGTGCTCGTTATTCATTCTTGTTCGGCACAACCGAGTCGTTCAGCATACAATACCGTTCGGCATTACAGAGGTGCTCGGCATTCGTTCTTGTTCGGCGCAACCGAGTCGTTCGGCATACAATAACGTTCGGCATTACAGAGGTGCTCGGCATTCATTCTTGTCCGGCACAACCGAGTCGTTCGGCATACAATACCGTTCGGCATTACAGAGGTGCTCGTCATTCATTCTTGTTCGACACAACCGAGCCGTTCGGCATACAATACCGTTCGGCATTACAGAGGTGCTCGGCATTCATTCTTGTCTGGCACAACCGAGCCGTTCGACATACAATACCGTTCGGCATTACAGAGGTGCTCGTCATTCATTCTTGTTCGGCACAACCGAGTCGTTCGGCATACAATACCGTTTGGCATTACAGAGGTGCTCGGCATTCATTCTTGTTCGGCACAACCGAGTCGTTCGGCATACAATACCGATCGGCATTCCAGAGGTATTCGGCATTCGTTCTCGTTCGGCGCAACCGAGTCGTTCGGCATACAATAACGTTCGGCATTACAGAGGTGCACAACCGAGTCGTTCGGCATACAATACCGTTCGGCATTACAGAGGTACTCGTCGTTCATTCTCGTTTGGCACAACCGAGTCGTTCGGCATACAATACCGTTCAGCATTACAGAGGTGCTCGACATTCATTCTTGTTCAGCACAACCGAGTCGTTCGGCATACAATACCGTTCGGCATTACAGAGGTGCTCGGCATTCATTCTCGTCCGGCACAACCGAGTTGTTCGGCATACAATATCTTTCGGCATTCCAGAGGTGTTCGGCATTCGTTCTCGTTCGGCGCAACCGAGTCGTTCGGCATACAATACCGTTCAGCCTTACAGAGGTGCTCGGCATTCATTGTTGTCCGGCACAACCGAGTTGTTCGGCATACAATACGGTTCGACATTACAGAGGTGCTCGTCATTCATTCTTGTACGGCACAACCGAGTCGTTCGGCATACAATACCGTTCGACATTACAGAGGTGCTCGTCATTCATTCTTGTACGGCACAACCGAGTCGTTCAGCATACAATACCGTTCGACATTACAGAGGTGCTCGTCATTCATTATTGTACGGCACAACCAAGTCGTTCGGCATACAATACTGTTCGGCATTACAGAGGTGCTCGGCATTAATTCTTGTTCAGCACAACCGAGTCGTTCGGCATACAATACCGTTCGGCATTACTGAGGCACTCGGCATTCATTCTTGTCCGGCACAACCCATTCGTTCGGCATACAATACCGTTCGGCATTACAGAGGTACTCGGCATTCGTTCTCGTTCGACGTAACCGAGTCGTTCGGCATACAATACCGTTCGGCATTACAGAGGTGCTCGGCATTCATTCTTTTCCGGCACAACCGAGTCGTTCGGCATACAATACCGTTCGGCATTACAGAGGTGTTCGGCATTCGTTCTCGTTCGGCGCAACCAAGTCGTTCGGCATACAATACCGTTAGGCATTACAGAGGTGCTCGACATTCATTCCTGTTCGGCATAACCGAGTCCTTTGGCATAAAATACCGTTCGGCATTACAGAGGTGCCCGACATTCATTCTTGTCCGGCACAAGGTTTCAAATCTCGGATTTTGGCCAATATCTCGGGCAAATATCTCGGCTGTCTCGGGCGATATTTAAAAGACTTATAACTAACCAAGCTGCCAAATCTCGGATTTTGGCTAATATCTCGAATTTTCATCTCGGCTGATCTCGGGGAGATTTAAAACCTTGGTCCGGCACAACCGAGTCGTTCGGCATACAATACCGTTCGGCATTATAGAGGTGCTCGACATTCATTCTTGTTCGGCACAACCGAGTCGTTCGGCATACAATACCGTTCAACATTACAGAGGTGCTCGGTATTCATTCTTGTCCGTGACAACCAAGTCATTCGGCATACAATACCGTTCGGCATTCCATAGGTGTTCGGCATTCGTTCTCGTTCGGCGCAACCGAGTCGTTCGGCATACAATATTGTTCGGCATTACAAAGGGCTAGGCATTCATTCTTTTCCAGCACAACCGAGTCGTTCGGCATACAATACCATTCGACATTACAAAGGTGCTCGTCATTCATTCTTGTTCGGCACAACCGAGTCGTTCAGCATACAATACCGTTCGGCATTACAGAGGTGCTCGGCATTCGTTCTTGTTCGGCGCAACCGAGTCGTTCGGCATACAATACCGTTCGGCATTACAGAGGTGCTCGTCATTCATTATTGTACGGCACAACCAAGTCGTTCGGCATACAATACTGTTCGGCATTACAGAGGTGCTCGGCATTAATTCTTGTTCAGCACAACCGAGTCGTTCGGCATACAATACCGTTCGGCATTACTGAGGCACTCGGCATTCATTCTTGTCCGGCACAACCCATTTGTTCGGCATACAATACCGTTCGGCATTACAGAGGTACTCGGCATTCGTTCTCGTTCGACGCAACCGAGTCGTTCGGCATACAATACCGTTCGGCATTACAGAGGTGCTCGGCATTCATTCTTTTCCGGCACAACCGAGTCGTTCGGCATACAATACCGTTCGGCATTACAGAGGTATTCGGCATTCGTTCTCGTTCGGCGCAACCAAGTCGTTAGGGATACAATACCGTTAGGCATTACAAAGGTGCTCGACATTCATTCCTGTTCGGCATAACCGAGTCCTTTGGCATAAAATACCGTTCGGCATTACAGAGGTTCCCGACATTCATTCTTGTCCGGCACAACCGAGTCGTTCGGCATACAATACCGTTCGGCATTATAGAGGTGCTCGACATTCATTCTTGTTCGGCACAACCGAGTCGTTCGGCATACAATACCGTTCAACATTACAGAGGTGCTCGGTATTCATTCTTGTCCGTGACAACCAAGTCATTCGGCATACAATACCGTTCGGCATTCCATAGGTGTTCGGCATTCGTTCTCGTTCGGCGCAACCGAGTCGTTCGGCATACAATATTGTTCGGCATTACAAAGGTGCTAGGCATTCATTCTTTTCCAGCACAACCGAGTCGTTCGGCATACAATACCATTCGGCATTACAAAGGTGCTCGTCATTCATTCTTGTTCGGCACAACCGAGTCGTTCAGCATACAATACCGTTCGGCATTACAGAGGTGCTCGGCATTCGTTCTTGTTCGGCGCAACCGAGTCGTTCGGCATACAATAACGTTCGGCATTACAGAGGTGCTCGGCATTCATTCTTGTCCGGCACAACCGAGTCGTTCCGCATACAATACCGTTCGGCATTACAGAGGTGCTCGTCATTCATTCTTGTTCGACACAACCGAGCCGTTCGGCATACAATACCGTTCGGCATTACAGAGGTGCTCGGCATTCATTCTTGTCCGGCACAACCGAGCCGTTCGACATTACAGAGGTGTTCGGCATTCGTTCTCGTTCGGCGCAACCAAGTCGTTCGGCATACAATACCGTTAGGCATTACAGAGGTGCTCGACATTCATTCCTGTTCGGCATAACCGAGTCCTTTGGCATAAAATACCGTTCGGCATTACAGAGGTTCCCGACATTCATTCTTGTCCGGCACAACCGAGTCGTTCGGCATACAATACCGTTCGGCATTATAGAGGTGCTCGACATTCATTCTTGTTCGGCACAACCGAGTCGTTCGGCATACAATACCGTTCAACATTACAGAGGTGCTCGGTATTCATTCTTGTCCGTGACAACCAAGTCATTCGGCATACAATACCGTTCGGCATTCCATAGGTGTTCGGCATTCGTTCTCGTTCGGCGCAACCGAGTCGTTCGGCATACAATATTGTTCGGCATTACAAAGGTGCTAGGCATTCATTCTTTTCCAGCACAACCGAGTCGTTCGGCATACAATACCATTCGGCATTACAAAGGTGCTCGTCATTCATTCTTGTTCGGCACAACCGAGTCGTTCAGCATACAATACCGTTCGGCATTACAGAGGTGCTCGGCATTCGTTCTTGTTCGGCGCAACCGAGTCGTTCGGCATACAATAACGTTCGGCATTACAGAGGTGCTCGGCATTCATTCTTGTCCGGCACAACCGAGTCGTTCAGCATACAATACCGTTCGGCATTACAGAGGTGCTCGTCATTCATTCTTGTTCGACACAACCGAGCCGTTCGGCATACAATACCGTTCGGCATTACAGAGGTGCTCGGCATTCATTCTTGTCCGGCACAACCGAGCCGTTCGACATACAATACCGTTCGGCATTACAGAGGTGCTCGTCATTCATTCTTGTTCGGCACAACCGAGTCGTTCGGCATACAATACCATTTGGCATTACAGAGGTGCTCGGCATTCATTCTTGTTCGGCACAACCGAGTCGTTCGGCATACAATACCGATCGGCATTCCAGAGGTATTCGGCATTCGTTCTCGTTCGGCGCAACCGAGTCGTTCGGCATACAATAACGTTCGGCATTACAGAGGTGCACAACCGAGTCGTTCGGCATACAATACCGTTCGGCATTACAGAGGTACTCGTCGTTCATTCTCGTTTGGCACAACCGAGTCGTTCGGCATACAATACCGTTCAGCATTACAGAGGTGCTCGACATTCATTCTTGTTCGGCACAACCGAGTCGTTCGGCATACAATACCGTTCGGCATTACAGAGGTGCTCGGCATTCATTCTCGTCCGGCACAACCGAGTTGTTCGGCATACAATATCTTTCGGCATTCCAGAGGTGTTCGGCATTCGTTCTCGTTCGGCGCAACCGAGTCGTTCGGCATACAATACCGTTCAGCCTTACAGAGGTGCTCGGCATTCATTGTTGTCCGGCACAACCGAGTTGTTCGGCATACAATACTGTTCGACATTACAGAGGTGCTCGTCATTCATTCTTGTACGGCACAACCGAGTCGTTCGGCATACAATACCGTTCGACATTACAGAGGTGCTCGTCATTCATTCTTGTACGGCACAACCGAGTCGTTCGGCATACAATACCGTTCGACATTACAGAGGTGCTCGTCATTCATTATTGTACGGCACAACCAAGTCGTTCGGCATACAATACTGTTCGGCATTACAGAGGTGCTCGGCATTAATTCTTGTTCAGCACAACCGAGTCGTTCGGCATACAATACCGTTCGGCATTACTGAGGCACTCGGCATTCATTCTTGTCCGGCACAACCCATTCGTTCGGCATACAATACCGTTCGGCATTACAGAGGTACTCGGCATTCGTTCTCGTTCGACGCAACCGAGTCGTTCGGCATACAATACCGTTCGGCATTACAGAGGTGCTCGACATTCATTCTTTTCCGGCACAACCGAGTCGTTCGGCATACAATACCGTTCGGCATTACAGAGGTGTTCGGCATTCGTTCTCGTTCGGCGCAACCAAGTCGTTCGGCATACAATACCGTTAGGCATTACAGAGGTGCTCGACATTCATTCCTGTTCGGCATAACCGAGTCCTTTGGCATAAAATACCGTTCGGCATTACAGAGGTGCCCGATATTCATTCTTGTCCGGCACAAGGTTTCAAATCTCGGATTTTGGCCAATATCTCGGGCAAATATCTCGGCTGTCTCGGGCGATATTTAAAAGACTTATAACTAACCAAGCTGCCAAATCTCGGATTTTGGCTAATATCTCGGATTTTCATCTCGGCTGATCTCGGGGAGATTTAAAACCTTGGTCCGGCACAACCGAGTCGTTCGGCATACAATACCGTTCGGCATTATAGAGGTGCTCGACATTCATTCTTGTTCGGCACAACCGAGTCGTTCGGCATACAATACCGTTCAACATTACAGAGGTGCTCGGTATTCATTCTTGTCCGTGACAACCAAGTCATTCGGCATACAATACCGTTCGGCATTCCATAGGTGTTCGGCATTCGTTCTCGTTCGGCGCAACCGAGTCGTTCGGCATACAATATTGTTCGGCATTACAAAGGTGCTAGGCATTCATTCTTTTCCAGCACAACCGAGTCGTTCGGCATACAATACCATTCGGCATTACAAAGGTGCTCGTTATTCATTCTTGTTCGGCACAACCGAGTCGTTCAGCATACAATACCGTTCAGCATTACAGAGGTGCTCGGCATTCGTTCTTGTTCGGCGCAACCGAGTCGTTCGGCATACAATAACGTTCGGCATTACAGAGGTGCTCGGCATTCATTCTTGTCCGGCACAACCGAGTCGTTCGGCATACAATACCATTCGGCATTACAGAGGTGCTCGTCATTCATTCTTGTTCGACACAACCGAGCCGTTCGGCATACAATACCGTTCGGCATTACAGAGGTGCTCGGCATTCATTCTTGTCCGGCACAACCGAGCCGTTCGACATACAATACCGTTCGGCATTACAGAGGTGCTCGTCATTCATTCTTGTTCGGCACAACCGAGTCGTTCGGCATACAATACCGTTTGGCATTACAGAGGTGCTCGGCATTCATTCTTGTTCGGCACAACCGAGTCGTTCGGCATACAATACCGATCGGCATTCCAGAGGTATTCGGCATTCGTTCTCGTTCGGCGCAACCGAGTCGTTCGGCATACAATAACGTTCGGCATTACAGAGGTGCACAACCGAGTCGTTCGGCATACAATACCGTTCGGCATTACAGAGGTACTCGTCGTTCATTCTCGTTTGGCACAACCGAGTCGTTCGGCATACAATACCGTTCAGCATTACAGAGGTGCTCGACATTCATTCTTGTTCAGCACAACCGAGTCGTTCGGCATACAATACCGTTCGGCATTACAGAGGTGCTCGGCATTCATTCTCGTCCGGCACAACCGAGTTGTTCGGCATACAATATCTTTCGGCATTCCAGAGGTGTTCGGCATTCGTTCTCGTTCGGCGCAACCGAGTCGTTCGGCATACAATACCGTTCAGCCTTACAGAGGTGCTCGGCATTCATTGTTGTCCGGCACAACCGAGTTGTTCGGCATACAATACGGTTCGACATTACAGAGGTGCTCGTCATTCATTCTTGTACGGCACAACCGAGTCGTTCGGCATACAATACCGTTCGACATTACAGAGGTGCTCGTCATTCATTCTTGTACGGCACAACCGAGTCGTTCGGCATACAATACCGTTCGACATTACAGAGGTGCTCGTCATTCATTATTGTACGGCACAACCAAGTCGTTCGGCATACAATACTGTTCGGCATTACAGAGGTGCTCGGCATTAATTCTTGTTCAGCACAACCGAGTCGTTCGGCATACAATACCGTTCGGCATTACTGAGGCACTCGGCATTCATTCTTGTCCGGCACAACCCATTCGTTCGGCATACAATACCGTTCGGCATTACAGAGGTACTCGGCATTCGTTCTCGTTCGACGCAACCGAGTCGTTCGGCATACAATACCGTTCGGCATTACAGAGGTGCTCGGCATTCATTCTTTTCCGGCACAACCGAGTCGTTCGGCATACAATACCGTTCAGCATTACAGAGGTGTTCGGCATTCGTTCTCGTTCGGCGCAACCAAGTCGTTCGGCATACAATACCGTTAGGCATTACAGAGGTGCTCGACATTCATTCCTGTTCGGCATAACCGAGTCCTTTGGCATAAAATACCGTTCGGCATTACAGAGGTGCCCGACATTCATTCTTGTCCGGCACAAGGTTTCAAATCTCGGATTTTGGCCAATATCTCGGGCAAATATCTCGGCTGTCTCGGGCGATATTTAAAAGACTTATAACTAACCAAGCTGCCAAATCTCGGATTTTGGCTAATATCTCGAATTTTCATCTCGGCTGATCTCGGGGAGATTTAAAACCTTGGTCCGGCACAACCGAGTCGTTCGGCATACAATACCGTTCGGCATTATAGAGGTGCTCGACATTCATTCTTGTTCGGCACAACCGAGTCGTTCGGCATACAATACCGTTCAACATTACAGAGGTGCTCGGTATTCATTCTTGTCCGTGACAACCAAGTCATTCGGCATACAATACCGTTCGGCATTCCATAGGTGTTCGGCATTCGTTCTCGTTCGGCGCAACCGAGTCGTTCGGCATACAATATTGTTCGGCATTACAAAGGGCTAGGCATTCATTCTTTTCCAGCACAACCGAGTCGTTCGGCATACAATACCATTCGACATTACAAAGGTGCTCGTCATTCATTCTTGTTCGGCACAACCGAGTCGTTCAGCATACAATACCGTTCGGCATTACAGAGGTGCTCGGCATTCGTTCTTGTTCGGCGCAACCGAGTCGTTCGGCATACAATACCGTTCGACATTACAGAGGTGCTCGTCATTCATTATTGTACCGCACAACCAAGTCGTTCGGCATACAATACTGTTCGGCATTACAGAGGTGCTCGGCATTAATTCTTGTTCAGCACAACCGAGTCGTTCGGCATACAATACCGTTCGGCATTACTGAGGCACTCGGCATTCATTCTTGTCCGGCACAACCCATTCGTTCGGCATACAATACCGTTCGGCATTACAGAGGTACTCGGCATTCGTTCTCGTTCGACGCAACCGAGTCGTTCGGCATACAATGCCGTTCGGCATTACAGAGGTGCTCGGCATTCATTCTTTTCCGGCACAACCGAGTCGTTCGGCATACAATACCGTTCGGCATTACAGAGGTATTCGGCATTCGTTCTCGTTCGGCGCAACCAAGTCGTTAGGGATACAATACCGTTAGGCATTACAGAGGTGCTCGACATTCATTCCTGTTCGGCATAACCGAGTCCTTTGGCATAAAATACCGTTCGGCATTACAGAGGTTCCCGACATTCATTCTTGTCCGGCACAACCGAGTCGTTCGGCATACAATACCGTTCGGCATTATAGAGGTGCTCGACATTCATTCTTGTTCGGCACAACCGAGTCGTTCGGCATACAATACCGTTCAACATTACAGAGGTGCTCGGTATTCATTCTTGTCCGTGACAACCAAGTCATTCGGCATACAATACCGTTCGGCATTCCATAGGTGTTCGGCATTCGTTCTCGTTCGGCGCAACCGAGTCGTTCGGCATACAATATTGTTCGGCATTACAAAGGTGCTAGGCATTCATTCTTTTCCAGCACAACCGAGTCGTTCGGCATACAATACCATTCGGCATTACAAAGGTGCTCGTCATTCATTCTTGTTCGGCACAACTGAGTCGTTCAGCATACAATACCGTTCGACATTACAGAGGTGCTCGGCATTCGTTCTTGTTCGGCGCAACCGAGTCGTTCGGCATACAATAACGTTCGGCATTACAGAGGTGCTCGGCATTCATTCTTGTCCGGCACAACCGAGTCGTTCGGCATACAATACCGTTCGGCATTACAGAGGTGCTCGTCATTCATTCTTGTTCGACACAACCGAGCCGTTCGGCATACAATACCGTTCGGCATTACAGAGGTGCTCGGAATTCATTCTTGTTCAGCACAACCGAGTCGTTCGGCATACAATACCGTTTGGCATTACAGAGGTGCTCGGCATTCATTCTTGTCTGGCACAACCGAGTCGTTCGGCATACAATACCGTTCGGCATTCCAGAGGTTTTCGGCATTCATTCTCGTTCGGCGCAACCGAGTCGTTCGGCATACAATAACGTTCGGCATTACAGAGGTCCTCGCATTCATTCTTGTCTGGCACAACCAAGTCGTTTGGCATACAATACCGTTCGGCATTACAGAGGTGCTCGTCATTCATTCTTGTACGGCACAACCGAGTCGTTCGACATACAATACCGTTCGGCATTACAAAGGTGCTCGGCATTAATTCTTATTCAGCACAACTGAGTCGTTCGGTATTCTAGAGGTGTTCGTCATTCGTTCTCGTTCGGCGCAACCGAGTCGTTCGGCATACAATACCGTTCGGCATTACAGAGGTGCTCGGCATTCATTCTTGTCCGGCACAACCGAGCCGTTCGACATACAATACCGTTCGGCATTACAGAGGTGCTCGTCATTCATTCTAGTTCGGCACAACCGAGTCGTTCGGCATACAATACCGTTCGGCATTATAGAGGTGCTCGGCATTAATTCTTGTTCAGCACAACCGAGTCGTTCGGCATACAATACCGTTCGGCATTACAGAGGTGCTAGGCATTCATTCTTGTCCGGCACAACCGAGTCGTTTGGCATACAATACCATTCGGCATTACAGAGGTGCTCGGGATTCATTCTTGTCCGGCACAACCGAGTCGTTCGACATACAATACTGTTCGGCATTAAAGAGGTGCTCGGCATTCATTCTTGTTCGGCACAACCGAGTCGTTCGGCATACAATACCGTTCGACATTACAGAGGTGCTTGGCATTCATTCTTGTCCGGCACAACCGAGTCGTTCGGCATACAATACCGTTCGGCATTCCAGAGGTATTCGGCATTCGTTCTTGTTAGGCGCAACCGAGTCGTTCGGCATACAATAACGTTCGGCGTTACAGAGGTGCACAACCGAGTCGTTCGGCATACAATACCGTTCGTCATTATAGAGGTGCTCGTCGTTCATTCTTGTTCGGCACAACCGAGTCGTTCGGCATACAATACCGTTCGGCATTACAGAGGTGCTCGACATTCATTCTTGTTCGGCACAACCGAGTCGTTCGGCATACAATACCGTTCGGCATTACAGAGGTGCTCGGCATTCATTCTCGTCCGGCATAACCGAGTCGTTCGGCATACAATATCTTTCGGCATTCCAGAGGTGTTCGACATTCGTTCTCGTTCGCCGCAACCGAGTCATTTGGCATACTATACCGTTCGGCCTTACAGAGGTGCTCGGCATTCATTGTTGTCCGGCGCAACCGAGTTGTTCGGCATACAATACCGTTCGGCATTACAGAGGTGCTCGTCATTCATTCTTGTACGGCACAACCGAGTCGTTCGGCATACAATACCGTTCGACATTACAGAGGTGCTCGTCATTCATTCTTGTACGGCACAACCGAGTCGTTCGGCATACAATACCATTCGGCATTACAGAGGTGCTCGACATTAATTCTTGTTCAGCACAACCGAGTCGTTCGGCATACAATACCGTTTGGCATTACAGAGGCACTCGGCATTCATTCTTGTCCGGCACAACCCAGTCGTTCGGCATACAATACCGTTTGGCATTACAGAGGTACTCGGCATTCGTTCTCGTTCTACGGAACCGAGTCGTTCGGCATACAATACCGTTCGGCATTACAGAGGTGCTCGGCATTCATTCTTTTCCGGCACAACCGAGTCGTTCGGCATACAATACCGTTCGGCATTACAGAGGTGTTCGGCATTCGTTCTCGTTCGGCGCAACCAAGTCGTTCGGCATACAACACCGTTTGGCATTACAGAGGTGCTCGACATTCATTCCTGTTCGGCACAACCGAGTCGTTTGGCATAAAATACCGTTCGGCATTACAGAGGTGCCCGACATTCATTTTTGTCCGGCACAACCGAGTCGTTCGGCATACAATACCGTTCGGCATTACAGAGGTGCTCGACATTCATTCTTGTTCGGCACACCCGAGTTGTTCGGCATACAATACCGTTCAACATTACAGAGGTGATCGGTATTCATTCTTGTCCGGCACAACCAAGTCATTCGGCATACAATACCATTCGGAATTCCAGAGGTGTTCGGCATTCGTTCTCGTTCGGCGCAACCGAGTCGTTCGGCATACAATATTGTTCGGCATTACAAAGGTGCTCGGCATTCATTCTTTTCCGGCACAACCGAGTCGTTCGGCATACAATACCATTCGGCATTACAAAGGTGCTCGTCATTCATTCTTGTTCGGCACAACCGAGTCGTTCGGCATACAATACCGTTCGACATTACAGAGGTGCTTGGCATTCGTTCTTGTTCGGCGCAACCGAGTCATTCGGCATACAATAACGTTCGGCATTACAGAGGTGCTCGGCATTCATTCTTGTCCGGCACAACCGAGTCGTTCGGCATACAATACCTTTCCGCATTACAGAGGTGCTCGTCATTCATTCTTGTTCGACATAACCGAGTCGTTCGGCATACAATACCGTTCGGCATTAAAGAGGTGCTCGGCATTCATTCTTGTTCGGCACAACCGAGTCGTTCGGCATACAATACCGTTTGGCATTACAGAGGTGCTCGGCATTCATTCTTGTCTGGCACAACCGAGTCGTTCGGCATACAATACCGTTCGGCATTCCAGAGGTGTTCGGCATTCGTTCTCGTTCGGCGCAACCGAGTCGTTCGGCATACAATAACGTTCGGCATTACAGAGGTCCTCGGCATTCATTCTTGTCCGGCACAACCGAGTCATTCGGCATACAATACCGTTCGGCATTACAGAGGTGCTCGTCATTCATTCTTGTACGGCACAACCGAGTCGTTTGGCATACAATACCATTCGGCATACAATACCATTCAGCATTACAGAGGTGCTCGTCAATAATTCTTGTTCAGCACAACCGAGTCGTTCGGCATACAATACCGTTCGGCATTACAGAGGTGCTCGGCATTCATTCTTGTCCGCATAACCGAGTCGTTCGGCATACAATACCGTTCGGCATTCCAGAGGTGTTCGGCATTCGTTCTCGTTCGGCGCGACCGAGTCGTTCGGCATACAATACCGTTCGGCATTACAGAGGTGCTCGGCATTCTTTCTTGTCCGGCACAACCGAGTCGTTCGACATACAATACCGTTCGGCATTACAGAGGTGCTCGTCATTCATTCTTGTTCGGCACAACCGACTCGTTCCGCATATAATACCGTTCGGCATTACAGAGATGCTCGGGATTCATTCTTTTTCGGCACAACCGAGTCGTTCGACATACAATACCGTTCGACATTACAGAGGTGCTCGGCATTCATTCTCGTCCGGCACAACCGAGTCGTTCAGCATACAATACAGTTCGGCATTCTAGAGGTGTTCGGCATTCGTTCTCGTTTGGCACAACCGAGTCGTTCGGCATACAATACCGTTCGGCATTATAGAGGTGCTCGGCATTCATTGTTGTCCGGCACAACCGAGTCGTTCAGCATACAATACCGTTCGGCATTACAGAGGTGCTCGTCATTCATTCTTGTACGGCACAACCGAGTCGTTCGGCATACAATACCGTTCGACATTACAGAGGTGCTTGGCATTCATTCTTGTCCGGCACAACCGAGTCGTTCGGCATACAATACCGTTCGGCATTCCAGAGGTATTCGGCATTCGTTCTCGTTCGGCGCAACCGAGTCGTTCGGCATACAATACCGTTCGACATTACAGAGGTGCTCGGCATTCATTCTTGTCCGGCACAACCGAGTCGTTCGAAATACAATACCGTTCGGCATTACAGAGGTGCTCGTCATTCATTCTTGTTCGGCACAACCGAGTCGTTAGGCATACAATACCGTTCGGCATTACCAAGGTGCTCGGCATTCGTTCTAGTTCGGCACAACCGAGTTGTTCGGCATACAATACCGTTCGGCATTACAGAGGTGCTCGGTATTCATTCTTGTCCGACACAACCGAGTCGCTCGGCATACAATAATGTTCGGTATTCCAGAGGTGTTCGGCATTCGTTCTCGTTCGGCGCAACCGAGTCGTTCGACATACAATACCGTTCGGGATTACAGAGGTGCTCGGCATTCATTCTTTTCCGGCACCACCGAGTCGTTCGGCATACAATACCGTTCGGCATTACAGAGGTGCTCGTCATTCATTCTTGTTCGGCACAACCGAGTCGTTCGTCATACAATACCGTTCGGCATTATAGAGGTGCTCGGCATTCATTCTTGTTCGGCACAACCGAGTCGTCCGGCATACAATACCGTTCGGCATTACAGAGGTGCTCGGCATTCATTCTGGTCCGGCACAACCGAGTCGTTCGGCATACAATACCGTTCGGCATTCCAGAGGTGCTCGGCATTCGTTCTCGTTCGGCGCAACCGAGTCGTTCGGCATACAATACCGTTCGGCATTACAGAGGTGCTCGGCATTCGTTCTCGTTCGGCGCAACCAAGTCGTTCGGCATACAATACCGTTCGACATTACAGAGGTGCTCGGCATTCATTCTTGTCCGACTCAACCGAGTCGTTCGACATACAATACCGTTCGGCATTACAGAGGTGCTCGTCATTCATTCTTGTTCGGCACAACCGAGTCGTTCCGCATACAATACCGTTCGGCATTACAGAGGTGCTCGGGATTCATTCTTGTTCGGCACAACCGAGTTGTTCGACATACAATACCGTTCGGCATTACAGAGGTGCTCGGCATTCATTCTCGTCCGGCACAACCGAGTCGTTCGGCATACAATACAGTTCGGTATTCTAGAGGTGTTCGGCATTCGTTCTCGTTTGGCGCAACCGAGTCGTTCGGTATACAATACCGTTCGGCATTACAAAGGTGCTCGGAATTCATTGTTGTCCGGCACAACCGAGTCGTTCAGCATACAATACCGTTCGGCATTACAGAGGTGCTCGTCATTCATTCTTGTACGACACAACCGAGTCGTTCGGCATACAATACCGTTCGGCATTACAGAGGTGCTCGGCATTAATTCTTGTTCAGCACAACCGAGTCGTTCAGCATACAATACCGTTCGGCATTACAGAGGTGCTTGGCATTAATTCTTGTCCGGCACAACCGAGTCGTTCGGCATACAATACCGTTCGGCATTCCAGAGGTGTTCGGCATTCGTTCTCGTTCGGCGCAACCGAGTCGTTCGGCATACAATACCGTTCGGCATTACAGAGTTGCTCGACATTCATTCTTGTCCGGCACAACCGAGTCGTTCGACATACAATACCGTTCGGCATTACAGAGGTGCTCGTCATTCATTCTTGTTCGGCACAACCGAGTCGTTCGGCATACAATACCGTTCGGCATTACAAAGGTGCTCGGCATTCGTTCTAGTTCGCCACCACCGAGTCGTTCGGCATACAATACCATTCGGCGTTACAGAGGTGCTCGGTATTCATTCTTGTCCGGCACAACCGAGTCGTTCGGCATACAATACCGTTCGGTATTCCAGAGGTGTTCGGCATTTGTTCTCGTTCGGCGCAACCGAGTCGTTCGGCATACAATACCGTTAGGCATTACAGAGGTGCTCGGCATTCATTCTTTACCGGCACAACCGAGTCATTCGGCATACAATACCGTTCGGCATTACAGAGGTGCTCGTCATTCATTCTTGTTCGGCACAACCGAGTCGTTCGTCATACAATACCATTCGGCATTACAGAGGTGCTTGGCATTCATTCTTGTTCGGCACAACCGAGTCATTCGGCATACAATACCGTTCGGCATTAAAGAGGTGCTCGGCATTCATTCTGGTCCGGCACAACCGAGTCGTTCGGCATACAATACCGTTCGGCATTCCAGAGGTGTTCGGCATTCGTTCTCGTTCGGCCCAACCGAGTCGTCCGGCATACAATACCGTTCGGCATTACAGAGGTGCTCAGCATTCTTTCTTGTCCGGCACAACCGAGTCGTTCGGCATACAATACTGTTCTCCATTACAGAGGTGCTCGTCATTCATTCTTGTGCGGCACAACCGAGTCGTTCGGCATACAATACCGTTCGGCATTATAGAGGTGCTCGGCATTCATTCTTGTCCGGCACAACCGAGTCGTCCGGCATACAATACCGTTCGGCATTACAGAGGTGCTCGTCATTCATTCTTGTTCGGCACAACCGAGTCATTCAGCATACAATACCGTTCGGCATTACAGAGGTACTCGGCATTCATTCTTGTCCGGCACAACCGAGTCGTTCGGCATACAATACCGTTCGGCATTCCAGAGGTGTTCGGCATTCGTTCTCATTCGGCGCAACCGAGTCGTTTGGTATACAATACCGTTCGACATTACAGAGGTGCCCGGCATTCATTCTTGTCCGACACAACCGAGTCGTTCGACATACAATACCGTTCGGCATTACAGAGGTGCTCTTCATTCATTCTTGTTCGGCACAACCGAGTCGTTCGGCATACAATACCGTTTGGCATTACAGAGGTGCTCGACATTCATTCTTGTTCGGCACAACCGAGTCGTTCGGCATACAATACCGTTCGGCATTACAAAGGTGCTCGACATTCATTCTTGTCCGGCACAACCGAGTCGTTCGGCATACAATACCGTTCGGCATTCCAGAGGTATTCGGCATTTGTTCTCGTTCGGAGCAACCGAGTCGTTCGGCATACAATAACGTTCGGCATTACAGAGGTGCACAACCGAGTCATTCGGCAAACAATACCCTTCGGCATTACTGAGGTGCTCGTCGTTCATTCTTGTTCGGCACAACCGAGTCGTTCGGCATACAATACCGTTCGGCATTAAAGAGGTGCTCGACATTCATTCTTGTTCGGCACAACCGAGTCGTTCGTCATACAATACCGTTCGGCATTACAGAGGTGCTCGGCATTCATTCTCGTCCGGCACAACCGAGTCTTTCGGCATACAATACCGTTCGGCATTCCAGAGGTGTTCGGCATTCGTTCTCGTTCGGCGCAACCGAGTCGTTCGGCATACAATAACGTTCGGCATTACAGAGGTGCTCGGCATTCATTCTTGTCCGGCACAACGAAGTCGTTCGGCATACAATACCGTTCGGCATTACAGAGGTGCTCGTCATTCATTCTTGTACGGCACAACCGAGTCGTTCGGCATACAATACCGTTCGGCATTACAAAGTTGCTCGGCATTAATTCTTGTTCAGCACAACCGAGTCGTTCGGCATACAATACCGTTCGGCATTCCAGAGGTGTTCGGCATTCGTTCTCGTTCGGCGCAACTGAGTCGTTCGGCATACAATACCGTTCAGCATTACTGAGGTGCTCGGCATTCATTCTTGTACGACACAACCGAGTCGTTCGACATACAATACCGTTCGGCATTACAGAGGTGCTCGTCATTCATTCTTTTTCGGCACAACCGAGTCGTTCCGCATACAATACCGTTCGGCATTACAGACGTGCTCGGGATTCATTCTTGTTCGGCACAACCGAGTCGTTCGACATACAATACCGTTCGGCATTACAGAGGTGCTCGGCATTGATTCTCATCCGGCATAACCGAGTCATTCGGCATACAATACAGTTCGGCATTCCAGAGGTATTCGGCATTCGTTCTCATTCGGCGCAACCGAGTCGTTCGGTATACAATACCGTTCGGCATTACAGAGGTGCTCGGCATTCATTGTTGTCCGGCACAACCGAGTCGTTCAACATACAATACCGTTCGGCATTACAGAGGTGCTCGTCATTCATTCTTGTACGGCACAACCGAGTCGTTCGGCATACAATACCGTTCGGCATTATAGAGGTGCTCGGCATTAATTCTTGTTCAGCACAACCGAGTCGTTCGGCATACAATACCGTTCGGCATTACAGAGGTGCTCGGCATTCATTCTTGTCCGGCACAACCGAGTCATTCGGCATACAATACCATTCGGCATTCCAGAGGTGTTCGGCATTCGTTCTCGTTCGGTGCAACCGAGTTGTTCGGCATACAATACTGTTCAGCATTACAGAGGTGCCCGGCATTCATTCTTGTCCGGCACAACCGAGTCGTTCGACATACAATACCATTCGGTATTACAGAGGTGCTCGTCATTCATTCTTGTTCGGCACAACCGAGTCGTTCGGCATACAATACCGTTCGGCATTACAGAGGTGCTCGGCATTCGTTCTTGTTCGGCACAACCGAGTCGTTCGACATACAATACCGTTCGGCATTACAGAGGTGCTCGATATTCATTCTTGTCCGGCACAACCGAGTCGTTCGGCATACAATACCGTTCGGTATTCCAGAGGTGTTCGACATTCGTTCTCGTTCGGTGCAACCGAGTCGTTAGGCATACAATACCGTTCAACATTACATAGGTGCTCGGCATTCATTCTTGTCCGGCACAACCGAGTCGTTCGGCATACAATACCGTTCGGCATTACAGAGGTGCTCGGCATTCTTTCTTGTCCGGCACAACCGAGTCGTTCGGCATACAATACCGTTCGGCATTATAGAGGTGCTCGGCATTCATTCTTGTCCGGCACAACCGAGTCGTTCGGCATATAATACCGTTCGGCATTACAGAGGTGCTCGTCATTCATTCTTGTTCAGCACAACCGAGTCGTTCGGCATACAATACCGTTCGGCATTACAGAGGTGCTCGACATTCATTCTTGTCCGGCACAACCGAGTCGTTCGGCATACAATACCGTGAAGCATTCCAGAGGTTGTCGGCATTCGTTCTCGTTCGGCGCAACCGAGTCGTTCGGCATACAATACCATTCGGCATTACAGAGGTGCTCGGCATTCATTCTTGTCCGGCACAACCGAGTCGTTCGACATACAATACCGTTCGACATTACAGAGGTGCTCGTCATTCATTCTTGTTCGGCACAACCGAGTCGTTCGGCATACAATACCGTTTGGCATTACAGAGGTGCTCGACATTCATTCTTGTTCGGCACAACCGAGTCGTTCGGCATACAATACCGTTCGGCATTACAGAGGTGCTCGGCATTCATTCTTGTCCGGCACAACCGAGTCGTTTGGCATACAATACCATTCGGCATTCCAGAGGTATTCGGCATTCGTTCTCGTTCGGCGCAACCGAGTCGTTCGGCATAAAATAACGTTCGGCATTACAGAGGTGCACAACCGAGTCGTTCGGCATACAATACCGTTCGGCATTACAGAGGTGCTCGTCGTTCATTCTTGTTTGGCACAACCGAGTCGTTCGGCATACAATACCGTTCGGCATTACAGAGGTGCTTGACATTAATTCTGGTTCGGCACAACCGAGTCGTTCGGCATACAATACCGTTCGGCATTACAGAGGTGCTCGGCATTCATTCTCGTCCGGCACAACTGAGTTGTTCGGCATACAATATCGTTCGGCATTCCAGAGGTGTTCGGCATTCGTTCTCGTTCGGCACAACCGAGTCGTTCGGCATATAATACCGTTCGACATTACAGAGGTGCTCGGCATTCATTGTTGTCCGGCACAACCGAGTCGTTCGGCATACAATACCGTTCGGCATTACAGAGGTGCTCGTCATTCATTCTTGTATGGCACAACCGAGTCGTTCGGCATACAATACCGTTCGGCATTATAGAGGTGCTCGGCATTAATTCTTGTTCAGCACAACCGAGTCGTTCGGCATACAATACCGTTCGGCATTACAGAGGTGCTAGGCATTCATTCTTGTCTGGCACAACCGAGTCGTTCGGCATACAATACCATTCGGCATTACAGAGGTGCTCGGGATTCATTCTTGTCCGGCACAACCGAGTCGTTCGACATACAATACCGTTCGGCATTAAAGAGGTGCTCGTCATTCATTCTTGTTCGGCACAACCGAGTCGTTCGGCATACAATACCGTTCGGCATTACAGAGGTGCTCAGGATTCATTCTTGTCCGGCACAATCGAGTCGTTCGGCATTACAGAGGTGCTCATCATTCATTCTTGTTCGGCACAACCGAGTCGTTCGGCATACAATACCGTTCGACATTACAGAGGTGCTCGGCATTCGTTCTTGTTCGGCACAACCGAGTCGTTCGCTATACAATACCGTTCGGCATTACAGAGGTGTTCGACATAGAGGTATGGATCCGCCTGGAAGAGCGTTCGGCCTAGAGGTATTGTCGGCCTGGAAGGGCATTCTGCCTAGAGGTATGGTCGGCCTAGAGGTATGGTCGGCCTGGAAGAGCGTTCGGCCTAGAGGTATGGTCGGCCTCTTCGGCCTAGAGGTATGGTCGGCCTGGAAGGGCATTCGGCCTAGAGGTATGGTCGGCCTGGAAGGGCGTTCGGCCCTAGAGGTATGGTCGGCCTGGAAGGGCGTTCGGCCTAGAGGTATGGTCCGCCTGGAAGAGCATTCGGCCTAGAGGTATGGTCGGCCTGGAAGGGCGTTCGGCCTAGACCTTTCCTACAGCGGTCGGTATGGACCTTTTCTGGAGCGGTCGGCATATGCCTTTTCTGGGGCGATCGGTTGAATTGCCTTCAGCGGAAGGTCGGCCTTCATTCAACTTGAGTGCAAACTTCAAAATCCAATCACCAAATCTTTCGTACATCAATGAATCCAATCTACGGTTATTAGCTTCCTTTAGATTTCTTTCAAATCTGAGTAGAATAGGAAGTTTTCTAGTAGACAACTGGATTTATCTCGCGAATATGGAAATCCACTAGTAGATGATGAGATCTAATCAAGCTGAGAATTCAATTCTCAGTGAAAGCGCCAAAATGTTAGCACCAAAATTGGTCACTAACACCCTTGAGTAGAGTTATGTAGAGAGATTAATGAAGAGAGTAAATTAAAACAGAAGAATAGTGTAATTCAATGCAAAAAGGACAACAAAAACAAGAACACCAAATTTATAGTGGTTCGGCGTAATTGCCTACATCCACTTTGGGTTTAATCTTTATTGCTCTCTCAATTACTTGAATATAGATACAATCCGTAAATCAATCACTTGAATACAAATTTGAATTAAAAAGAGGAGAGTATAAAAAATGGCAGAGTCTCCCTAGTGTTCCCGGAAAAAGGTCCCTTTCATTGTGCTACTGCCCTCCTATTTATAGACGAGATAGGTTGGACTTCCCTCATGGGCTTAGGAACAAGGTGCCTTTGCCCATAGTAGGTGAATTTGCGCACCAGGCCAGGCAGGCCGAATGCTCTTGCTTTGTTGTGGGCCTGACAACTTGCTACCACCTCCGGTCTCTTCTTGATCAGAATCTTGTCTAGTACTAATGATAATTTCTTCAACTGTCGTTTTGTAACCGAGCCAAGATGCCGGTTAACAAACAACAATTTAAATGAAGAGGAATTGAAATTTGGCTTGGATTTGAGAAAGTGGTAGAATTGTTTACTGGTTTCTCATTTCTGGAGAAGAAGAAGATAATCTACGTACATGTAAGATTCTCTCTTCTTATTTCTTAATTACAGGCTTAGGCTAAGTGGGCTTGGACCCAAGAAGAAAACTAATTAATTAGCCTAAGGACTTAATTCACACTTAAACTAAATGCACAAATATATACAATATTATACAAAATAAATTACATTTCCTTTCAATTTTTCGCACAAAAATTTATGTAAACTTCCACACATTTAAAATAAAATATTTTACATTATATAAAAAGAAAATTTTATGTTTTTAAAAACATTTTATTATTAAAAACCTCTATTTTACAAAAATACCCTATTTTCACAAATAAATGTAAAAGTCTACATTTTTAACTTCTAAAATTCTACAAAAATTATTTTCTTACATAGAAAATATTCCAAACCAGTGTAAACTAAATTTTATAAATAAAAACTGAATTTTAAACAAAATTCCATCTTTTAATTAAATTAACACCTTTTAAAAATCACATACTTCTTTTAAAAAGTAATTGGCAATAATTGATAAAATTATTGCATTTTCTCTAAATAAAAAACATTTTCCATTCATTATTAACCTTAACAAATAAAATAAAGCTTTTAAACTTTATTTTCTCATTTTTATTCCCAAAATTTATTGTTTATTCCAAGTAAACAATTTAAAATCTCTAATTTTATTTTAATTTACAATATTAAATTATAACTACCGTTATAATTTAATATTAATAGGCAATCTCCAAACCAGGGTTGTTATAGACTCCCTCCCTTAACAAAATTGCGTCCTTGCAATTCCTAGAGAAGAGTTTGTATTCAACAGAATTATTTCATCAATCAAAGGAAGAGAGACAAGCATGAGATCAAAATTCCTCACTCTCTACTCAAGATGAAAGAAGACCAAGATATAATTGGTCGGTAAATTCTATAATTTCCCTAATATATTCGTCAGGATTAGCGGAATATAGAATTTGTATGAGCAATACCTCATGATTTCGAAGGCTTCTCACCTTCAAAACAAGAACACAACAGAATGCTACCCAAAGGATCAATCAAGTGAGATTGATTTCTTGGAAAATTTTCGAATAGAGTCGGGATTTAGCTCAACTTTTATCCCGGGCTCCAATCAATAAGATAATTATCGACACGACTTCCCGTGTGTCCTTACGGAAAGAACCACACCAACTCAAATGACCGCATAATGCACGATGTAAGATAATGGATCAAAGACAAAACAAACTCGAGGAATGGATTTCTATACTTATTTCACAAAACAATTATTTTTATAAGGTTTCAAAAACCTAATGTCTTTATACTCAAATTCTCAAACTTTAATATTCTGAAAATTTTCAAGACTTCTTACAAAAATCCAATTTATTCTATAAACTCTTTATTTAAAGTAAATAAAATGTTTTACTCATAGATTCTACCACAATATATTTTAGTTTGAAATATATACTTTCATACAAAACATCAACCAAATTATATTCACAAAATAGGTAGGATGCACTTAACTAATAAGAAAATAAGTTGTTTCAATTAAAAACCTGCTGTAAAGACCTTAAATTTTGACCCATCAAAACTCAATATATGAAAATAATTATAAAATGAAATTGTTCTACTAAGTCTAAGCTTTCCAGCGATATAAAGATCATAAAAATTAGATTCATGGTTTGAAAGTTATGCTAAATTTATTTTCAGCTTAAATCTTAGAAAATCTTTTATAGGACAGAAATGACCATCTACTTTCAAGCCCATTTCAGACTCAGTAAAAAGAAAAATCTTTTAAAGTGGTAAAAAGAAACTTTATAGCTTACTAAAAGCTCTTTCATTTACAAAAAGATTAAACTAATTTGGAGTTATAAATATCAAGTTATCGCTGTTTTAGTATAGCATTTTTTCAAACAAAATTTCAGGTTTTAAATCAATTTGAAATTTTCCCAAACCATTTTAATCTCAAACTACATTTTCAAACAAGCCTTTTTCTATATCATTTATTAAATGATCTTCTTTTTCCCCAGAAAGCTAAGACATGCAAAATTATGATCAACTTTATGTAATCATCAAAAAAACAATTCATTAAATGGAAATACTTTCATTACTTTCCAAAATCTAGCTTTAAAACAATTAACTATGAAAACTCATTTTGGAAGAGATAACTAATCTCTTTCATTATCATGAGATGATTATTGATTATCCACCAAAATAAATTTTTGGGATATCTATATATAAAAAGTTTAAAATTATTCTCATAATTTAAAATGACTATACTACATGAATTGTTCATTTATCAAAACAATCCAAATTCACATTTCCACTTGTCACAAAAATTAAATTTCCATCTAATTATCAACATAAAACTAATTAAAGTTGATAATTAATTCAAACTTGTTTTCAAAAGAATTTTGCAATTTCAAATCTACATGTTTTAATACCATTTAAGTTTAAAACAAAAACTAGCTCACGAATTTATACTAAAAGTTCTAAACTAACACTTCTTTATTTTCTCTTAAGATAGGGTCTAATCTCTATCCTCTACTATTACTCAAATAACTAAGTGTCAAAACAAATTTTTTTTATAGTCATCATTAATATCTTGAAATAAACTATTTAATTAATATTTTAATTTTTCAAACCAATGTATTCTTTTACCTTAAATACATCATTTTATTAAGCATCAAATGATATTTTCTTCTAATTAAGATATCCTCTTAATTAGAATTATTCACTTTTACTTACCCAAATTACCATATTCAATTTCTCAAATTTCAAATAATATAAGGGTATTGCCTTGCCATTGATTTATAGCGAATGACCCCATCGATTGGCTGCAGAGTTAATCAAACGATCAAAACTGCCTCGCTACTCCTCCAACACTCACTATGGTTCAATGGTTTTATTAAACATTTAAAATAAAACTAATACTCCATTATATTAATTATTTTCAAACTTTACTTATTAAAACTTAATTTACCGTGTCTGACTGTCTCATTACAGCGTTTAGGAAATTCCTATCGATAACGTTGGCCAAACGCATCGACCAGAATTCTTAAAGCACTAGACGAACAACCCAACACAAAATTCCTTTTCTTTAAAAAGAAATACCTCATATATAATACTCAAAATATTCTTTGTTTTTTCCCAAAAAAACAAAATCCAATTTCTCTTAGAATCATATTTTCAATTTGAAAGATTTGAAATCACAATTTATAACTTATTCTCAAAATCAAAGACACAAGGAGAACTCATCGAGATATTCCCAGAATACTCGATCCTCAAGATTGATGGAATAGAATTGAGTGTTCATTATTTCGAATGGTATAATGAACCACTCACAAGACTCATAATGAGTGTGGAATGCGGTAAGAGTAACGCTATCCTCCACGAATCGTAGCTCATGAAAAATCGGTGTAAGGTCAAGCTGAGGAATGACCCTAGCACCACAAATAAGATTAAAAAGAGAGAAATGAGATATAATAGTAAGGTTAAGATATCTTCTCGAATGAGAAGAAGAACATTAATAACATGTCATTACTTCGAGTGAAGTAATTTCATAAAGTATATCAACAATTGAGTATCCAAAGAGGATATCTCAAAAGGAAGCAAGAACGGCAATATCAAATAAATTCAATGAATCACCTCATTTCCCTAGTGGACATCCTCGTAGGAGGATGACCGAAAGGCTAAGAACTTGGAATGAAGTCAATAAAGTATTCAATTGCTCGATTCGGTGTCATACGCGAACAGACTCACAGAAATCAACAAAGTCATAATGACTGGAATTCGAGATATATCGTCAACATCTCGAAACTCAAGAGTGAATACAGAGACTTTGGAATCATCATTAACATTCCGAAGAACAAGAAACAACGAATCAACTAAATTAGGATACCAAAATATAGGATCCTTCAAATCACATAATGTGGCTTGATAATATGCAAGCCACTCCATCTCAAACCATTCCAAACTCTAGATAGAAAAATAGCGTGCTAATTCGCACGAAAGATAAGCTACAAGGAACAATCCCAAAATCCTCGAACATCATACCAAATGTTGTAGATCCCCTCAATAGGATTCGCAATGCTCAAAGAAATCTCAAGATAAGAACATCAAAAAGCATCAACAAATTCCTTCGATACGGATGAGTGTCAAGCACCCGTATCTAAGACCACTCGAGTAGAACAATCACAATTAGGATTACTCCTAAGATAAGATATTATAAATTCTATTGTAGAGTACTACGGAATAAAATATATTCCTAGAATCCTTTTCAAAAATATTTGAAAACCCTTTTAAAATAATATGGAAAGTACCACTGCGGTATCAAACCATGGATTCACAACTCAATGGTTACGTCTCTATCCCAAAGAAATCCAAGACTTAACTGCAGACACTCACTGCCTCCGATTATGCCATGCGAGTATACCATTTACTTCCCAAAAACTTTATTTAATAATTGTCTTAAAGTAACGCTTATAAGTTTCTAAAATAATTTTCCAAATTTACTCTAGGCAGATACATTTAAATAAAAGTTATTATTCAAAGCCATATTAATATTTAATAATTTATCTTTTAAAACAACAATGCTAACTAACTCCTAAATAATAACATATAAATCTTTAACAATCATTATAAGGTAACTAATTAATAAATAAATATGCTTTAAACAATTTAAAATAATTAAACGACTAATTTCTAGAATATTTTTAACAATTTTAAAGTTACTTAGCTAATAATTAAAAATCCTTTTTTAAAAGCAAGACCCAATTTCTCGATTTCAATTCCGCTTCGTAAATTTGGAAACCTTACTTGAAATCCAGTATAACCAATTTTATACTTATTTCCAAATTCACTTCTATTCTTCCGATTTATTCAAAATCTCGATTTTAAAACCTCCTTTATTTTTAAACAAGTGCCACTTAAGAATTTATTATTTAAAAATCCTTCTATATACTTTATTCCAAAATCTCTATTTCCAATAACCCGAATTTGTTAAGTACAAATTCCAAAACCATTTATTTTATCCAACTAATTTATTCAAAACTATATATAAATATTTTACTTCAAATTTCCTATTTAAAATTCTTTACCAATTCAAAACCATATTTTATTGGTATTTAAAAATACCAAAATCCAGGTTAAAACTGTCATAGCATTCAATCAATTTAAATCACACAATAACCTATCACAGATTATCCCAACAAAACATACATCACCATATATGAAATTAAATTCAACATTTTTGAGGAATCAAGTTGGATCCTTCCAACTTGTTTCCTGCATCCACAGATGTTAATACAACATAAAAAATACTAATTCCGCTTCGAGGCGGAATATCGCGGTATATAGGGTCATCCGATATTATGCGGGGCGCATAGGGTCTCATCCGCTATATATATGTGGTAATATCAATCGCTCCAATGTATATATATACTACTAGATATAATATCACATTCAAGTGATAAAAATGTAAATTCAACCAATCAAACATCAATTAATTTTAACTATTTAAATTTAAAGCCAGAAATCCAAAATTGAGTGAGATTAACTCACCTTGAGTTTCCAATTTGTCAAACGTTCAAATTTTAAATTAAATCGAACACGTTCGATTTAACCTAAAATTTTAACTCGCCCCAAATGTCTCCAGATCTGTTCCACAACGTAATACTCATCGTCACGATCCCGTCGCCGCTTGTTTCGTCCGATTTCGACCTCGTTCGATTTAACCTAAAATTTGAACTTGCCCCAAATGTCTCCAGATCGGTTCCACAGCGTAGTACTCGTCGTCACAATCCCGCCGCCGCTTGTTTCATCCAATTTCGACCTCGTATGACAAAGATACAGATTTTTAAAGGTTGGAATATAATTTATATAAATAAATTTACAAATTTTCTTTTTATTTTAACACCTTCATATCTGGCCGTTGGATTTATTAAGGAAATCAAGGCCGTGCATCTTCATCTTCTTCCCTATCATATATACGAAACGCACGAACCCATCATCCCGTTCAACAAGCCAATGCCGTTTCCCCCTTCCATCGTCGATGAGATGATCAGCCAACGCCAATCGGAGCGCCATAGCCCCATGCACTAGCGGCCCAAACCACGCTGAGCTCGGCTTCCCGCTTCTCTCAAAAATCGTACTCAATTGCCCGGCC
The DNA here is from genome assembly GCA_030737815.1 of Allium fistulosum. NCBI lineage: Eukaryota > Viridiplantae > Streptophyta > Magnoliopsida > Asparagales > Amaryllidaceae > Allium > Allium fistulosum. The sequence continues at coordinate 1,705,536 of JASFAW010000025.1, forward strand.
TACATGGTCGAAATCCTAGCGATCCATCACGTTATATACGATCACAACCGTCAGATACAAAGTACTCGATAAGCTCTACGATATCCTAGTTGGGGTCTCGGCCTGAAAATGCTTGGATGAGGGGGATTTGGGGAGAAAAGGCCATGAGATATCGGCCATTGTAAATAATGAAGGCGGCTGCGTTTACAAAGGGCTAGGGTTTACTGTTGCTAGGGTATATATATACGAATATGCCTATTATTTTAATATTATTTTTCACAATCACTACAACAGTTTATGGGTTTCATAGCATTTTAAAAACGCTATAATAGGCTACCATAGCGTTTCAGAGAACGCCGTGGAACCACAAGCTATGGTAGGCCGACAACATTACATAGTAGGAAGGAAAACGCTATAATAACTAATAGCGTTTACAAAAGTGCATAGCGTTTGCACCCTACCATAGCGATTTTTCTCTGTTATTAAACTTAAACACTATAGGGAATTTAATCCTTCATTTAACTTCTATAGCGTTTTTGAGCACATTTTATAGCGTTTCATCAAACCATGTTATAGCGTTACAATGTTTTTCGATAGCATTATTGTCATTCTTGTATAGCGTTTTTTATTTTCTACTATAGCGTTTTTGATTCTATTATAGCGTTTTTGATGCATAAATCTTACATCTCATATAGAGTTGCGATAGCGTTTGATGAATCAATAGCGTTTTTCAAACGCTATCCTATGTAATATTAATTTTCAGCATTTGTTTCAATTTTCTTTTTTTTATATTATATTATATATATATGCACACAGATAGATATATGTATATACAACATTACATAATAACAACATTACATTACATTACATAATAATAGTCTTGGTCATAATTAGCAGTTTGCCTCCAACATTACATAATAACAGTCTTGGTCATAATTGGCAGTTTGCCTCCAACATTACATAATAACAACATTATCTAGCATAATGTACTAATACAAGTATGAAGAAAACATAAGCATATTACTTAGCCCAGGCATCCATCTTTCCAATCATTTTTGCAATCACAGGAGATACCTTTGGATTTGCTTGATGTTTCGCCAAACTTGCAGTATTACTCGTACCTGTGCAAATTCAATGAACATATGAGGTAATTTGCAGATAATTTTATACTGTCATTACAAAAGCACACTCAGAATTTCCCAACAAAAAGAAAAACTGTAGAATTTCATGTATACATCTCACAGAACAAAGGTAGAACCATTTAACTGTCAAGTGTGCATAAACAGAAACGTGTATCTACATGTACGAATCATCTCAAACTGAACATCACCGGAAACACCTACCATTGTGTACATCATTCTCCAAACCACACCGTGTGTCTCTAGCTTTGACCTCAGCAGTTAACAAAGGAACTCAAAAAAAAGGACACACAACATGCCTAAACTCAGACTGAACATCACCAAGAACACCAACTGGTATGAACTCAGACTGATCTCTGTGTAAACTATCTCTGTGTAACTCAGACAAGATGCGTGGTGGTCAGGTCAGAGGACCAACTGGTATGAACTCAGACTGGTAAGAACACCAACTGGTCAAAGGACCAACTGGTAAGAACACTAACTGGTATGAACTCAGACCAACTGGTATGAACTCAGACAAAGAGGACAGACAACATGTCTGAACTCGACCCACTGGTCCAATATGATGCGTAGAAATATGATGCCAAACCCAAATAGCTCAAAAGAGAATGCAAAAGGATCTGGTTCAAGCTAAATTTACTGCTCACGTAGCAATGAGACAACTATTTTGGTAAATAGTTGCCCAATGTGCATGTTTTTTTATGAAGGTAAAAGATAATGACTCATGCCATAAGTTTTCGAAAAGATATTTACATCATTAAATTCATATATTTTTTTAATAAACAAAAATATGTAAACATTTATAAATATGAAAATTAAGTATGTATGAAAACACCTGCAATTTGTGACTTAATACTGAAATTAAAGCAATTGTACTTATTTAAGTGGTAGTGCCATTTTGTTTATATTGATTAATTAATATATGAATGCTCGTATAACACATGATAAAATGATGTACATCAAACTTAGATTACTGCATGGGCAGCTAAGGTTGGCATGTGATTAAAAGTAAATTACTCAGAAACAGTGCTACACTTCTGACCACTTCCCAATGCAAACCACCCAGACCATCAAACTTCACATATTCGTATATTTACATATTCGTATATCTGACCATAGTGCTACACTTTGATAAGAACCAAAATATGCATATCAAACGAAAAACATAAAATGACTTTTATGCATGACGTATTATTCGTATATTTACCTAGAGTGCAGTTGTGAAGCTTTCTTTTCTTCTGATCAGTCAACAAACTTTAACAATGGTTACCTATATAAAAGAAAACCGTATAATGTCAAGAATTAAATCATACAATCAAATATGAATACATTTTGAAATTTTGTATATATGTATGAAAAAATTATACTTACTAGAACTTGATTCTATCACAACTTTTGAGGTTGGCCATGCCACTGTAGAGCCTACAGCATCTTCAATGCAGACAAGATCAGAAGATGGTCTCCACAGAACTGCATCGGGAACTGTAGCATTCACTACCCAAACTTTAACGGCGTCTCTTCCAAGTTGAACAAAATGGACCATTTCATTTGGATCGGTTGAAGCCACAACCCCTTCGGCAACTATTGTTGCTGTTCCACCAACATCAATCAGCCTGCATTTTCTTTTGGGGGCTGGCCTTCCACTCTATAAAACAAGAAAAAGAAAAGTGATGGTTTTAATAAATATATATATATATATATATATATATTAATAAATTTGATAACAAGTTGCTATAATTATGTTTAAACATATTACCGTATGAGATGTTACGTTGCCACTATTAGAAACAAATGATGGTGCTTTAGCTTTCTCGACAACTACTTTTGATTTTGGCCAAGCAACTTTATTACCAACGGCATCTCCAACATATATCATATTATTTCTTGGTTTCCATAAAAAGGCCTTGGGGTTGTTTGGATTATCAATAGAAACTACCATAGTTGATGGTCCAATAGGAACGCCATTCACAAGCTGGTTTGGATCGCTAGAGTACAAGTGTCCTTCAGCAACTACTTCTTCACCTCCAACCCAATCATATAGCTTGCATGAAGGCTCTGTTCTGCTACTTTTAGTCTATTCCAAAAAAATATGTATTTATGAAATTAATAGTTGTATTTTGAAATAAAAATTATAAATAAAGTGATATTTAATTTACCGTGTTGTCGATTTGATCTAGCTTATGCAAAATAACTTTATCGGCAGGCCATGCTACTAACATACCGGCAGCCTCTCCAATATGTATCGTATGAATCACGGCTCTCCATAAAAAAGCACCCAATTTCCTTGGAAACTCAATCAAAACTATCTTTGCATTTGGTCCTAGAGGAATTCTATGTACAAGCTCATTTGGATCACTTGACACGACTCTTCCTTCAGCAACTATTTCATCGGTTCCGCTCCAATCCAATAAATCACATTTATCAAATGTATTTCCATTGCTCTGCAATTAATTAGAAGCGTCTTAAGTTAAATACTATATTAAAATTAATTTTTAGATAATATCACAATGATAATGTATTTGATGTTTAATAGCAAAGTATCATATGCACACATATGCAAACGTGAAATTATGCATATGCTAATATTCGATGTTTACCCGAGGCATTGATTCTTCTCTTTGACATGCAGTAACCTAAAAAATCAAGTGTGGATGATGGATTAAAAAACCATATGAAAAAAAAATCGAACAATATCTCTAATATTACCACACAAGTAGAATAACAAGTAAAGATTTATATGTTATATACCAGATTTTTCTTTAGCAAGCGAACCTCCTCTTCCAATTGTGAAATTCTATCATCTTTAGCTTGTGAGAGCAAGAACTTGGTATAGTTTGCACCTCTTCCCATTGCTCGTAGTCATCCAGGTTTATCCTGACCCAACACTTGGGAGAGAGCATCTTCTCTCAAAGAACTGTTGGTTGAGTTTGATTCACTTTCAAGTTTTTTAACCTTTTCCTACAAAAGTTAACGTTATTCACATATAAGTAATAGATAGAATGCCAATAACGGATAGAAAGACAATACTATACAATTTTTTATCAATATTGCGGTGTCTTACAATAGTCTCTAGAACATATGTATTAACTGCTTCGCCATTCTTTCGAGTGCGGGATTTAATCCAAATTTGACTTCTAGGAATGGAGATGTGGCCACCACTCTCCTGTTTCTATGTTAAGAATGATAGATAAAGTGAATGTGGTTGTATTAAATACATAATCATAGTATGTTACACAAATTAAACTAGTTGTTCTTTCTCACCATATCTTCCGCTAATCGAGCCATTCCTTTGCGACTTACTGTATGTGGCACTTGAAAACTTCTAATAGCTTTGAATTGATCACTTTGTGCCTAAGATGAAAAGATATAATACACTGAATAATTATAATTATTATGTAATACAATTGAATTTGGTATTTATTTACCTTAAACTTTGAGTCTGTTTTCTTTCTTAGAAAATCCCTCCAGTCCTTCATATTTTCGACATTACCAGGTTTGAGCTTAAATCTTTCCTCCATGTTCTTCGCTTCCAGTATTTGCCTAACGAACCTGCTTTTTGAAGCCCTCCATATGCATCCCATTTGCTAAAAAATAGGCGCTTTCTGCCACTCCTCATCCAGTTTAAATCTAGCCTGCAAAATGCAAAACGATTGGTAATCAGTACATTTTATATATACATTGAATGATAGTAATATTAATATCATTAAACACATTCAAACAATAATCTGTATCATTATATTACAACATGTTTAATGTATACAGTAAAACTTGCAAATCATTTGTAGTATAAAAATAACAATTATATTTAAATCCTATAAATCAGATGTAATGACAAATGATTGTAATTGTATGCATGCCACTATTCAACACATCTAGGATTATTTTGTCTGTCAATTCATCATGGTTTACATTATATACTTGATTTTTCAATTTATAAACCTGAGTTAAATATAGGTTGGACTAAAAAATATAATGGCACTGAAACAGTTGGATGCATATTAAGCATAATGGGGTTCGGTTTTACCACATTTCTACCAGTTCATATAAAATTTACTGATGAGTTTTTATTCCAAATATATTGTTCAATCAATATATTTGTAAACTCAGTTAATTACACTATAATTTCTAGCAATAACTGATATAAGGCAACAGCTCAAACATTACTGGTGGGAAAGCAATGTTGCTTTGTTTCAAAGAACAAACAAACAACTCCATATAATTCACACATGGACTGTGGTTGGTAAATTTGGTATGGTCACGAACTCCATATTCCTGTACATATATTTGGCTCTTTCTCATCAATAAATCATCATGTCTCGTTATAAAATCATATCTTATCACTTAACAAATAACAATCCATTCATCACATTCCTTGTATTCAAAAGAAACGCATCATTCCTAAGTTTATATATTAAACATCAATCCAAAACTGTTACAGTTTTATATCCACTTCGTTTGTATGTATGCATTTTATAATATTCAAATGTATGTAGATTGTATATGCGACATAACGTTGAATCTGACACTGTTAAAGTCGGCAACACTCTACCTATTTTTATTAACTATACATTTATCTTTTGTTGAATGCAATTAATGAATGCATAAGAAGACACAAACCACTCACCTGCACTTATTCAGTGAACTGCAACCTTCACAGTACAGTAAATAATGCATGGACTTGACTATCACTTCTATTTAATTAATTTATTTATTACCTACTAAGAATAAAACGATTGAAATTATCCGAGAAACTTTATAACAGATCTGTAATTAATTTCATAAAACCTTTACAAACTATAAACTCAGTTACCCAAGTAAACATAACTACCCCACTATGTATAAATACTCAAATCAGTTTATAGGGCCTCAAAATGACATGGAGAGGAAAAGGCAGCAAAGGCCTAGGAAATGACTGTGGGTTTATGATGGGAGATAACTTGTATATGAATATCAAATGATTCATGCAACCGTTCAGTTTTAATAAGCAGTACTTAGTATAGTGATACCTGAATGGATCTCCACAACACATGTTTTAAATCATCGCCAATATTCCACCAATCATCAATCGTGAATGGAACATGCTCCCGTACGAGCGGTCCTAAGTACGAAGATAGTTTTATAGAACCTTCTCCTATTGGTACAACATTGTCATTAAATTCAACGTTAATCCGAGACACACGATCCGAAGGCAGTCTTTTCATTCTAGTTTGGCCTCTAGCTTTTTTCTTTTGAATCGTACTTTCATCTGTGTGTTGAATATCAGTCTCATTTTCCATCGCATCATTTCCAATTTCAAATTCGTTTTCAATATTTTCTTCAACTTGCATCATATTATCTGTACATGCTTCAATTCCTTGCTCATTGGTTTCTAAATTGACTTCATGTTGCTCATTAGTTTCTAAATTTGCTTCATGTTGCTCATTGGTTTCTCAATTTGGTTCCGGTTGCTCGTTGGATTCAATATTTGCTTCTTTTGGTTCCTCGGCTTGTTTTTGTTTGCGAGTAATCTTCCTCTTCTTTGCCATTTCCTGTAGTTAGTACAAAGATATCATTTTTCTTTGAATGTTGACTATAAATCAAGCAAGAAAAAGAATTTGCATTGGTTAACAACATGTTGTTATCTTTTCCTATTTAATACATACAATATGCATAGTTCACTTATTCACAATATATATTAATGAATTATTGTTTGATACAGTATTCATACAACCTGCAGTATTCATGTTTGCAACAGTATTCCCTTTTTGGGTTTCTTACTACAAAATACGTTTTCTTCTTCAATACTTGATAATGTTTAATGATTTTTTTTTAAAACAAACAATGTTCGAAAACAATTTCTTTTGAAAACATCACCTAAAACTAACTAGATTGAGAGGTAAAGGTTTTTGAAGTGGAGCATATCAGTTTTCTCAAATAACAGAGCAGAAAAAAAAATGAAGTATAGGCTCTTTTTTGGGGTTTTACAGTTTATACAACATGATATACATTCATATATGAGCATAAACACTACTAGCATATATACTAGTTTTCTCAATGTATATATTTTTTAGCATCCTTATTGTCAAATAAAATTTAATTAATGGTCTTAAGATGTCTGTCTCAATGGATAAGAAAAACTATTGTAAGTTTTGCAAATTATGACATCCTTTGCATGAAATAGCTCGATAAAATATTTCAGTAATAATTATTGATAATTAAAAGGAAACCGATGAAAGAAATCAAAATATGCTCCAGTCTTTCTTTCTTAGTTTGTTAGATTTATGATTAATTGATGGTCAGATTTACATGACACGGCTTCTTAATAGTGGCTAATCGTTTTATATGTATAAAATTCATAGTTCTATGCGGGTAAAGACATTAAAGAAAAAGCAAATGACATAGTAACTAGGACAATGGGAACAAACAACTTGGATGTTGTTGTAAGAAGACAAACTATGACAAATGAAACCATGCTTTAAACATTCAATTAGGCAGTAAAACATTCATCCAACAACATACAAGAATATGCATTCTTGTGATGTGTGAGTTAAGCTTTAAACAAGCAAGTTCTTAAACAAGTGTTGGAAAAAACAACAAAAAAAGGAAGATTTATAAGGAAAATATAAGGACACATTTCTTGGCAATCTTCCTCAATAAAAAAAGGGAAGATTTATAAGGAAAATATAAGGACACATTTCAAGACTACTCAAGTATGCCTTCACAATCTTCTCTAACAAAAGAAACATCCTCAACATACTCATCAACATCCATATTGATTTCTTGGCAATCTTCCCCAACATGGCTTACTTCCTCAAAGGAGTCGTGGATCTCTAAATCGTCAAAAACTCTCGAAGGTGCTTTCATTACCACATACCAATTAGAAGAATCATTTTCTCTTGAATAAAAAATTTGCTTTGCTTGAGATGCAAGTATATATGGATCTTTTGTAAATGAAGCTTGACTTTGATGTAAATTGACAAGCGTAAATCCATCTTCAACCTTCACACCATTTCTTATGTTTGCCCAATCACACTTAAAGATCGGAACATAAAAAATGTTATAGTCCAACAAAATTATATCGGTAAGTATCCCATAATAACTGACAACATCGACTACTTGAGAAACATCTTTTGCGCTTGCCCTACACATGGTTGTTGCATCATAAGTCACTCCACTATTTTGGGTTTCTCTCCCAACATCTTTTGTGTGAAAACGTTGTCCATTAATGATGTATCTTGTGTAGGACAAAGCATCGTTCTTTGGACCATAAGCAATCCATTTTAACATGTCGTCGTGATCTTTGGAGCTAACAAATACCTATAAAAAATAATTTCATTTAATTAAAATATTCTTTATACGGTTTTAAGTTAATTAGTAACATTTAAGAATTCAATTGACCTTTTTTTAAATCCAATTAGAGAACGTAGCTATATGATTTTTCCAAAGTAACATTGCATTTCTTTCCATGCGCTTGTCTGCATTTTGTAAGTCCTCCAAATGCAAACTAGCGTATAACAAGAGATGTTATGTTATATTTAAAATTCAAACAATGAAAAAGAGGGAATATGCACTTACTCTAAAAATGGCTCTACCACGGTCATATTCATTAGCACAGCCAAATGAGCAGATTCTTTCTCATTTGAAGACAATGTGATTGTCTTATGTGCTGTTATTGGACATCCTTCAAGTATTACATTACTTTGGTAATCTTCATTTCTAACTTCTTTCTTCTGTGATTTTGTTAAAAATTCACCAAAGAATCTCATGCATTCTTCTGCAAGATAAGATTCTGCAATACACCCCTCAGGACGAGCATGATTTCTTACATAATCCTTTAGTGTCTTCATGTATCTTTCAAAGGGGTACATCCAACGAAAATGGACTGGCCCACACAATCGTGCTTCTCTTGCAAGATGAATTGTCAAGTGTATCATTATGTCAAAAAAAGAAGGTGGAAAGTATTTTTCAAGCTCGCACAAAGTTACAATAATCTCGTCATCAAGTTGATTTAATTTCTCTCTATCGATAACACGTTGACATAATTTATTAAAAAATGAACAGAAACGAGTTATTGTTTTCCTTGGCTTCTTTGGAAGCAATCCTCTGATTAAAACGGGTAATAATTGTTGCATTAAAACATGATAATCATGAGACTTCAAGCCACTAATTTTGCAGTCCTCTAATGATACGCAACCTTTAAAATTTGAACAATAACCATCAGGTCCTCTAAAATCATACAACCTTTTGCAAAATATTTTTTTCTCTCCTTTTGATAATGTATATGGAGCTGGCGAAGATATGTCTTCTTCCTGCGGGGTTGTGTATGAAGACCATGTCGAATTCCCAAATCCTCCAAATCCTTTCTAGAGTTAACTCCATCTTTTGATTTCTTGTCATGCAACATTGTGCCTAGTAGACTTTCTCCAACATTTTTCTCGACATGCATTACATCTACATTATGACGTATTGTAAGTTCCTATAAAAATCAATAATGGAACAATTTAGTTGTATGATTCCATAATGTTAGTCTAATAGAATAAAATAAAACGTATGCACTAACCTCCCAATATGGCAACTAAAAAAAGATGGACTTTTTTTTCCACCTTAATAGCTCCATTCTCACGGGATCTTTATCCTCATCATCTTCATTTTTCTTGCTATGCTCAATTCTTCTTTTATTTCCTATTATATTTTGCTCATTCAATTTTTTACCTTTTCTGTTATTCTTTTTTTGGTTCTTCTTTGCATTTCCAAAATTATTCGGAAAATCTTTTAAAATGATAGAAATTTTTCTCCCAGTTAGAATCCTAGGTCTACACCCTTCCTCCACGATGTTATCAAACAAGGCCTTCTATTTTCTCAAAGGGTTTGAAGGAGATAGAAATCTTCTATGGCCCATATAGACGGTCTTTCTACTGTGGTTTAGCCATCGATGATGAGTGTTGACACCGCATAATGGACAAGCCTTTTTACCTTTTACACAGCATCCAGCAAGATTACCATATGCCGGAAATTCATTTATTGTCCAAAGCAAAATTGCTTTCATATTAAAGATTGATTGACTATATGCATCATAAACCTCAACTCCGGTATTCCATAAATGACATAAATCTTCTACCAATGGCGCTAAAAATACATCAATGTCATTTCCTAGTTGCTTCGGACCAGGAATTAACAATGTTAACATAATATTATCTTTCTTCATGCACAACATAGGCGAAAGATTATATGTCACGAGCATTACAGGCCAACAACTATATTTGGAACTTAACATAGAAAATGGATTGAAGCCATTTGTTGCAAGGCCAAGCCTAAGATTGCGTGGATTTGCTGAAAATGATTTGAATTTCTCATCCACTACATTACATGTTATAGAATCTACCGGATGTCGCATTTTTCCATCGGTGCTTTTGTTATTGAAATGCCACCGTAAATCTTCCGCCATCCTTTTGGATCTAAACATTCTCCGAAACCTCGAAATTATTGGAAAATAACGCAACACTTTAACTGGAATGCCATGCATAATCTCCTTTGTCCATTGATTTACTTTCCACCTCGAAAATCCACATTTTGGACAATTATTCAAATCTTTATATTCATTCCTAAAAAGACAACAGTCGTTCTCACATGCATGAATCTTCTCGAAACCCATGTCAAATATTTTAAGGAATTTCTTCAATTCATATAACAACTTGGGAAGTACGTTATTTTTTGGCAACAACAATTGCTGCACATTTAGAAGCTTATCGAAACCATTATCAGACAATCCAGTCTCACATTTAAGATTATACAAGGCAAAGATAGCAGATAACTTTGTTTGATCCTTGCAACCAGGATACAATGGGGTCTCTGCATCTTCCAAATTTTTGTGTAATTCATCCTCTCGTCTCTGTGCATCATCTTCACTTTTATCATCATCAAAGAAAGTATGATTAATAAAATCTTCGTCTTCATAGATAATGGCTTTAAGCAAATCATACGCATCACCCGGCTTTGTATTTTTGCTTTTATTTATTCGCTCGCCGTGATGGTACCACTCACCGTCCATGTACTTAGGATCCATTCCTCTTATAATCAAATGCTCAACAATAACTTCTCCATGAAGACGGGTAAGATTTCTGCAATCTACACAAGGGCATAAATTTTTTTCCACCTTTTGCAGCTTTAGCTTTGCATCGTTTACAAAATTCAAAGCTGCTTGCTCGTATTCTTTAGTGGTTCTACAATAATAAAAAAAAACCTTAGATATTAAAATATGTTTTAAATTCAATATTATACTGAAGTACCATATAATTACCTGTTTAGACGTACCCAGTCTTTATCCATCATTTCTTGTCTTTTCAAATGGAAAAAAATATCAGATTTACGAACAGTAAATCTCTCTTGACACATATTCATTCATTCTTTATATAACAAAAATTGCTTCCACTAGCAAAAACAGCAATTACTACAACAGTAGCATCGTTACTCATGTTTTGGAAGATGCAACTAATGACGTCAAACAATATATACACAAGTTTTCCATATTTGTATCTCAAATTTTATAAATGGGTAATCTATTTATTCAGAAAATAAAGCAACTAGGGGAAGATATAATTGAAATGATAAACATTTATAAGACATCAAAAACAGTAGGCTGAAGTGAAAAAGGTAGTATACACTCACTGTTTCTTTTTTCCTTTTCTTTTTTCCAACATGACATATTGCTAAATTTAAGAAAAAATAAGCAAAATCGAAATAACAATTAGAAAAAATATTTGCATTTAGGACTATCGTATAATTCAATTTAGTTGAATGTAGAAATAGTTTAAGTGCATTCACTGAAAATTAAACAGCAAAGGTAAACGCAATATTGGTCACCCTAGTCTTCCTAAATAGGAGAGAATTTGCCATCTCACAAAGTATCTAGTGAAATTTTCAGCATATATCATTGCAGGTCATGTCAATATCACAAAAAATGCATAAAAACATAACCTATGTACTCTCGAGTAAACATGGGCAAAACACTTAGATCCAACAACGTTTTTCTAGAGCAAAAACAAAATGTGAATTTCGAGAAAACTCTACATCACTTAATGTAAATATCTAAGGTTAAAGGGAAACTGAAGCCTAACTGACATGTAGAAGTTTATTAGCAAAATGAAACATCTACAGGCTGTATTTATGTATTGTTACCATCCTGCTGAAACTATGTAACCCAAAAAAAATAGAATTCGTATGGAAAACTTGAGTACTATAAGGTGCATGGATACAAATATACAACAATGTCAGAATAATATACAACATTAGCACCAAACTGTTTCTAAAAAAATTGTCATTATAACGGCGTTATTTTGTAGCACCAGAGTAATGTCTATGCATTACCCCTCTCCTGATACTTGGCTTGCGCCATTAACAATAATTTTATCAACTTATACAACAATGTCACCAATCATTATTACATTGCATGAAACTGGCATTAGTCATGAGTGAACCGATGCCTGAATCGTTTAGTGATGTGAATAAAAAGTATGTGTTTTAAGCTGAAAATCGTCCCATTACTGATTTAATGCAAATTATTGTACAACACCCAAACACTTTGATTGTGTGTTAACTCATTGTGCTGCAAATATTTGTTATTACAACATGATAACCGGTATCAGTATAGGTAAGGTTTGTTTTCTTTACTTAGAGAAGTTCCCTTGACAACCGGTATCAATGTTTTAAAATATCAACAAAATGCTACATCGTATAGTGATTGACCCTAAGTATACATGTTCCCTTGATCTATGTGCTCCCTTACATCGTAACAACTTAACAAGGGACCTTTGTTTAGAATCAAGGGACAGTTTTATGCATGTTGATTAATGACATAATAAGCTGCGTATAATCTACAAGAAACATTGTATCCATACAATGTGCATATGCCTTAGATAAGTAGTTGTGTTATGGAACACACATTTTTCTCGTTTATTTCATCAACAACAAATTTTATTTACAATTTGTACTACCTAACATGTACTGTTAGAAACAAACTATCAAAAATAGACTTTTCCAAGTTTTTATAATTGATAAAGTAAGTAGCCAGACATGACCATTGTATTTTATTTCAAACAAAGTTAAAAACTGTTTCAACCATCATTTAAATTCAACTGTACCAGAAATAAACTAGCAACATCAAGTTCATTTTATGGATACATGTACTTTTACACAACATATTAGTATGAGGTACTTATTCAAAATTTATGATATAATTTTGCAACTAAAATTTCATGCCCACTAATTCAATCTGATGGCATAATCAAGTTAAAGTACCAACTTTCAAAAAATTCGTGTTTCAGTCACATAATTTACTTCAAACTGCAAAACAAGGAAGGAAATTCACCATACATTAAATCATTACTATGTTTTTCTCCGGTAGTAACTATTTTCCCTGTGCATATTAATAGAGGTTCAAAAAATTAAATATGAACAAAAAAAGGAATAGCAAAATTCCAGCCACTAATTTGTCTCATTTAATTTATTAAACATATGTAACAACTATTAATTGCAATAGCTACATTCTACATGGTTTAGTGCAGCGTTGTTACTTGCATTTCCTATTTATTACTACAACAAATGTACTTTATTTTGATATTGATGTACTATTTATGCTTCGGTATAGTTCCAACAGTATAACTATATAATGATGGCAATGATACTGCGGTGGCACTGCAATAAGAAGGCAAGCAAAATAATGAAAGAGAGGAGTGATAAAGGTTGCAAGCTCTTAAAATGCACTCACATACTAGACAGACGCTTTCACTTTCATGCAATGAAAAATGAAACACTAGGACCTAAAATCAAATGTCATTCATTGGGTTTAGTGGCTACTATATTCAGTGAACAATGATGTAAAACATTCAGTTCAAACCTATCAAATTTGTAGAACTGCAATCCTATTTGTATTTACATAAAAAGGTTTAAACAATGTTCCTATCTATGACTTTAATATGCTGCAAACTAAACTAGATTTTATCATTATGTTCTGAAATAAACTAATGATTTTTATTTGTTAATTTTTCATAGTATCTTAGATACTATAGTTGCATAAGATGTATGATAATGAACTTAATCGTTTGCATATAAATTTGTTTACTACGTTATGTTTTGTACTTGAAAAATTGTGTGGGAATGAAGATGGAATAAAGGCTGATATCATTAGCGTGACTATCTCCTACTTTCGACAATAACTAACCGTGTAGTTATAAAGTTGCTTGCAGCCAATGTCTACTTTTCATCAAACATATATAACATTAACTGTACAAGGACATTTAAAAACATTTATTAGTTGTCACCTTAAAGCTGCGTACGATTTTTTTCAAGTTCATTTTCATTCAACATGGCTAACAATAGTTATTGTATCAATAATCACTTATACTATTTTAATGTGTTTTCTAGAATATTTCTGCATTCCAATACATCATGCACTGAAATGATACTCTGGGATATTTGTGACCAGCAATGTGTCCGATTTACAACTTTAATCGCTTATATAATTGTCATGTTATGGAAAAAAAACATTTATGCTTTATGCGTTGGAACAAATTATCCAATTTGTGAAATTAAGTAATTCGATTAAGTGATTTCTGGCGAGCAATAGAGATACCTAAAATCATCAACCAAAATAGAAATACCTAGAATATCGGAGATCTGATAGCTGCGAGAAGGAATCTACGAGTTGCCAGAAGGAAGCGCGACGAGTCGCAATCAATGACCACAAGCAACGAGTTGCAAGCTGAGAGCTGCGAAACTAGGGTTTGGTCGACATTTGACATGAAATTAGACATGCGATGGGCAGGGACATTTGTGAAAAGATCATTGAGGAAATTCGTGAGTTGGGAGAGGAAGAAAGGAATATTGGTGGGAATTGAAATTTTAGGAGGCAAAACCTAAAAGAACCCTACCCGGCTTAAATTTAGCATAAAGCATTTAATTAAATTTAGAGGGAGCTTGTATAGCATTCAATTTATGAATTTTTTATATACCAAACAGGCTTATTAGCACCAAAGGCCAAAACGCTATGAATCAGTGCTATGAAAATCCCAGTTTGTTGTAGTGAATTAACGTGCTTTTCCGAACGAACTCCAAACGAAGCGTGCCGCCTGGCATTTCTAATGTTTAACCCCTATTCCGGACACAATGGAACATGTTTCGGGGCCTAATTCGATCGTATGTGAAAGATAGTTTTTTGAATCGAATTAAAAGATTAAATTTTCGATAACTTACTTCAATGCGTTTCTATCCCGAACGCTAAAATGATAACTCCAAGCGCTACGAAATTTGAAATTGGATAATAATAAACTATTACGGATCCAATGGAACTAGTTTCATCGAATTCCAAGATTGTGGCCCGAAAGGCTATTTTAACGGGTCGATTAAATCGAGTTGTAACAACCCGCATATTTTACGATTTGAATATTTAAATGTTTTATTTAAATATATAGAACCGTTCATCAGATTGAGGTCTGAAAAAGCTACCTTTTTGTAGACAGTTAAATAGGGACTCGAGACCACCTCCATTGAGTCCAAAATGGCGTTTACAACTTTTTTGAGAATAAACATCGATATGTTTGGAGTAAGTTGAATTTTTCTATTTTCTATTGGGCTTTGGGTTTGGGTTTCACCCCAACTCACTCTATAACCTAGTTCAGCCCTCTCCCCTTCTCTTCACTTCATTTCTATTTTCTTAAACACTCTAGCAAAACTGAAAATAAGGAGAGGAATGAGAAATTAGAAACTCCAAGCCCTAGTTTTCATTTGCAAAACCAAATTCTTGCTCCAAATTCAAAGAGAAGCTAAGGTAAGCCTCCTCTTCATCTTCTCCAACTCATTCTCTCTTTAATTTCAGAAATTTCCTAAACCTAACTTAGGAAATCTTCTTCTTTTGAGCTTAGATTCAAGCTTCTAGAGTGGAGGTTGAAGAGAAGTTGATCTTCCTTTGCATTCAAGCTTCTCCTTCATCGTTTTTGGGTATAAAGATGAGATTTTTATCTCACATCTTTGTCTATAACTATCTTTGATGTTAGGTATGAATTCCTAACACTTGTTGAAATGACCCTTCTATTCCCACCCTAATTTCATAAGGATTTTTTTTTTAAGAAATGATATATAGATATATCATTCATTACAAATATATTTCCCAGGGTCATTTTCTTTCCAATAAACAAAATATATCCAGGATCTTTCACAATATAAAAATATTGTTTTAAGTCTAAAATCATCCCTAACATACATATATGAAGATATCTATGTTATATTCTACTATAATCAGAGCATGTTAATATGTAAGTAGAATTCCTTTCAAATCTATTAAAATGTGATAATTCCTTAAAAAGATTAATTATTGTAACCTGATTTTTGACCATAGAATCCACTGAAAACATGTACTTTAGTCTGTTATTATAATTGAGAAGTGATCAAGTAATAATCAGTGGAAAGCAAGCTTTTTATATGGATGATTGTGTTAAAGTCTACATAGTGTCAAACTCAGGCTAAAAGAAAGTGGATCCTAAGTGAACACAAGCAACATCTAGGCGTAATGGAAACGCGCCTAACTAACACATGAGAGGTCACGAGTTCGAGTGCTATGCTGGTCGGTTCAAACCCAATTTTTGTTTTTTTTTCTCCTGTGAACAAGATTGTCTGAACCTAATATATACTTTGGCTATGAAACAGCTCCAAACTTTTAATTAAAATCCTTAGTTGTTGGCTTGACTCAGGCTCAAGAAAAGGGCTATGTTAGCCTTGTTCTGGTTTGCACTACTCAGTTACATAATACATGCTATATTATTTTCTTTTTTAAAGCAATTCAAACTCTTTCTATCAGATTTTATTTTTGACTTGAACATGGATTTTCCTATGCCAGTTCTATAGATATACTTACAAACCACAAATTCTTTCAATCTCTGATTTTCTACCATTATAGCCTAACTGTTCTTGAAGCTTGAAATTCATTTTTCTTAGCAAAGAACTTAACAAAACAAAGCACATAGTTCAGCTGAGACATATAAGTTCAACAACTATAAAACAGTAATTAACCATACATTGGTTTCTCAAAGTAATTTTAAACAATAGGTCTTAATCTAGTTCATCATGAAGGTGTAGTTTACTTCAGCAAAGTCTTTTAAAAACATAGCATCCAAATCTTAAGCAGTTTAACATCTAATCCTGATCAAAGCAATTCCTATTTCCCTGCAAAACCACCATGAACTGCCCCATATGAATATGAGACACCCAATGGTGCATAAACACAAAAGGGTCAGACTATTTGTCTGGTGTGAATAATCTAACTGAAAACATGATCTTATTCAATTCTATTTGTATTCCAGTACTTGCAAGAATAAGAAACTCAGTATCTTCTGTGTGCATGTTTTTTGTGAGGCATGTGCATTCATATCAGTGTTAAACAAATTCTCAATGACTTGATTCATAGAAAACAATCATAGGATTCATCAATAAAAAGCATCAAAACAACCAAATGCAAACATCAATTCAGTTATCATACCCTTTTCAACTTTACTGGCCATCAGGGATTTTGCCCAGGCCTCTCCTGAATCTATTCCTAGAACTCATTATCAAATATAACAGGGTCTTTAGCTACTTTCTTCTTTTAAACACACACTGCCTGGGACATTTTCTCTGTTAACCCAGCACACTCAGGCCCCTGGGTATAAATATACCATGTGTGAACTTGCAATATTCCCATTGCCAAGCTATACTTTGGTAGCCCTAAGATCCCAAGTCCTTAGTTAAATTACTAAGTGTTATTATTATTTTTCATAGCAGTGCTAATCCCTTCTGCATCTCACTTCTTAATCAGAGAAATATAAATAATGCAAGCAATATGTATTCATCCAGAGTTTGATAAGTTATATTCTCATAAGCAAACATTTTATCATGAAAGAGGGAGGTGACTTCTTAGCACATTATTTTTGCCTGTGGGTTTCACTGGATCAAGATGTAAGCATATGGTCCTGAGTAATTTGCTTGATATATATTTTCCCTTACCTCTGGTTCAATCAGATTCATGATCTGGCTAAACCACAAGTATTTTTGGTTTGGGTATTTCATAAAACATAGAAGCTCAGCACATGTACAACATTGCACTTCTATATTTTCTTTTGTTTTAATTAATATGAGGCATAAGCAACAACACAATGTTACAGCCCATATTTCTTTCTACCTTCAGACCATACACCCACTACTTGAATCCGGGGATTTTTATTAACAACTTATAAAGAAAACTTATAAAAGAAATCACTCAATCTCAAAGCTAATCCATATCTCAAACAAACATTTTAGTTCATGTATCCATGACTCTTATTTTTCTGGGTAAATCAAATAGAGGTTTTACCCTTAAACAAATCATTAACAAACCAAAGTCATTCAATCATAAAACATAACTTGTAAAAGAAAATTAGTTCAAACTGGTTGCCTCAATATTCAGGTCTTAATGCCAAAGTTTTCAGTGAGATTACTCACTTTAATCCTTCTTCTTCCTATGCCTTATGAACCCCCTTTTAGTCTCCTGCCTTCTCCTATTTTCTCTGGTTTATGCCTTGTATATTTTTTTCTTTAGGTTAATGAAGAACAAAAACATATGGTCTTACTATACTAGGCCTTTTATATAAATCTTGGCTGTCACTAGGGTTTATGGACTTACCCAATGTCAGTTCTACCCCATCCCAAACATAGCCTGCCTCTGGTTTGATTCAAGAAAATAAAAGGGTATGTGGTCCTTGTCTTCTTTTCCAGAAATTAGTTTCTCTCTTTTAATTTTTCCTGGTCATGTCATATGCATGACTTCCTATTATTATTGTTATTATTTTCTTAATAAAAGAAATTACTGAGAATAGATAAAGTGCTTGTTTAGAGACTCATGCCATTTTCATGCAATTTCTGTTTCTTTCCAGAGATTGATTGACTGTATACATGTATAACTTATGTATACCTAAGCCTTTTATTTTTCTTTCTTTAAACAGTTTTAAGTTTATTTCAGCCTAGCTTTTCCTATTTTCTTTGTACTCTATTTTATTTAAAGACAAAATTCTATCTTTATGCATATGTATTTCTAAATCAGTTATTTTATTTTTATCTATTAATTTCTGCCAAATTTTGTTACACAGAAATCTGTGTGCATGTGTACAATGTCTTGTGCACATGTACATGTTTTATACTTTGTATCTGCAAATCAATTTCCTATTCCAATTTTTCCAATGCAATTTCAAACAAATACAAACTAAATTAAATCATGAAATTACTCACAAAAATCAGGGTTATCACATATACCCCTCCTTTTAGGAATTGTGTCCCACAATTCTTTCATACTTAACTTAAGTATCATCTCTTCAGAAAAAAAATGAATTTTTCTGATTTCAAAACCATTTTCAAACCAATCATTTTTTTAAGTACTATGCATATCAACACGAGATAAAAATCACAATGCATATTCAACCAACACATTCATTAGTATGTATATATATATATATAGAGATTTACCTTTTCTTCAATCAAACAGCTGGGGATAATCATTTCTGATTTTATCCTCCACTTCCCATGTGCAATCATTTGGGTCTAGACTCCATTGTACCTTTACTAATTTAATTTCTTTGTTTCTCAATTTCTTGGTTTCTCTAGAAACTATGCCCACTGGTTCCTTTTCATAGATCATTCTAGGATCAATCTGCACATCCTTAGGGGATTCTAGTATTGCTTCTTTATCATGAACCCACCTCCTTAGTTGAGACACATGAAAGACATCATGCATTGCTCTCATTTCTTCTGGCAATTCTAATTTATAGGCTACTGTCCCTATTCTTTCTAGAATTTTATATGGTCCTATATATCTAGGAATCAACTTTCCTTTTTTCCCAAACCTTAGAACCTTTTTCATGGGTGATATCTTGATGAACACATAATCCCCAACATCATATTGTACTGCCTTCCTTCTTTGATCTGCATATTTCTTTTGCCTATCTTGGGCAGAGGCAATTCTTTTTCTGATCAAGGCTACCTTTTCAGAAGTCTCCTTCACATTTTCTGGTCCTAAGACCACTTATTCTCCAGACTCATGCCAACTTGAAGGTGATAAACATGGCCTTCCATAGAGAGCTTCAAAGGGGGCCATGCCTATGCTACTGTGATGGGTGTTATTGTATGCAAATTCAGCTAGATATATGTAATCTTCCCAGCTTCCTCCCCAATCCAATACACATGCTCTCAACATGTCTTCAAGCAATTTGTTCACAATTTCTGTTTGACCATCAGATTGAGGATGGTATGCTGTGCTCAAACATAAATCAGTCCCCATTGCCTTGTGAAAACTCTTCCAAAATTTTGAAGTGAAGATGGTATCTCTATCACTCACTATAGTCTTTGGTATACCATGCAGTCTGACTACTTCTTTAATAAACAACTGGGCTAGGGTATTAGCATTTCTTTCTGATTTCACTGGTATAAAGTGGGCTGACTTGGTTAACCTATCAACCATTACCCAAATACTATCATTTCCCCTCCTAGTTCTAGGCAAACCATCAATAAAATCCATTGATATGTCTTCCCATTTCCACTGTGGTATTTGTAAAGGTTGAAGCATCCCTGAGGGTTTTTGATACTCAGCCTTCACCTGCTGGCAAACCATACATTTTGATACATAGGTTGCCACTGCATTCTTCATACCACTCCACCAATAATCTCTCTTGAGGTTGTGATACATTCTTGTGCTTCCTGGGTGTATAGTATATTTGCTTTTGTGGTAAGCATCCAAAATTTCTTGCTTCAACTCATCCATTGCTGGAACACATATTCTTTCTCCTTTCTTCAGATGGCCCTGGTCATCCAACTGAAAACCTTCTACTGTCTCACCATTTAATATTTGTGTCTTCTTTCCAAATAAAAATGGATCTTGGTTTTGTAGCATTGCAACTTTATTTTTCAATTCTGATCCCAGAGTAATAAAACTTAATTTTCCCATTTCTACCTTCCCACTGCATAAGCTCATGTTTTCTATGTTATCACTTTTTATCTCTGAATCAATTAATAATGATAAAGTGTTAAACTCTTCTATCATTAATCTAGCCACTTTAGCATGTTGTCTACTTAGGGCATCTGCTACTTTATTAGCCTTACCTGGTGTGTATAATATTTCAAAATCATATGAGGCTAAGAGTTCAATCCATCTCTGCTGCCTCATATTTAATTCTTTTTGTGAAAACAAATATTTGAGTGATTTATGGTCTGCATATACTTCAAATTTTGCCCCTAACAAATAGTGTCTCCATAGCTTAAGGGCATACACTACAGCAGCCAATTCAAGGTCATGAGTAGCATACCTTACTTCACTTGATTTCAACTGCCTAGAAGCATAAGCTATTACCTGATGTTGTTGCATCAACACTGCTCCAAGTCCTTGTCCACTTGCATCAGTATACACCACCAAGTTTTCATTTCCCTCAGGTACTTTAATAATTGGAGCTTGTACCAGTGCTTCTTTTAATTTCCCAAAGGCATTTTCACATTCCTCAGTCCAAGTGAACACTTGATTTTTCCTAGTCAATCTGGTTAATGGAATTGAGATTTTTGCAAAATCTTTTATAAATCTTCTATAGTAACCAGCCATTCCCATGAATGATCTGACTTCAGTGACATTAGTAGGCCTTTTCCAAGCTTGCACTGCAATGACTTTATTGGAGTCCACAGCTATTCCTTTTTCTGATATAATATGGCCTAGAAAGTTCACTTCATTCTGCCAAAAAGTGCATTTTGAAAACTTTGCTTTCAAGTCTTCCTGTCTCAATTTCTCAAATACTATATGCAAATGGTTCTCATGCTCTCTAACTGACTTAGAATAAATTAGTATATCATCAATAAATATTAATACAAACTTATCCAAGTATTCTCTGAAAATCCTATTCATCAAATCAACAAAATAGGAAGGAGCATTTGTTAAGCCAAATGGCATCACTAAAAATTCATAAAGTCCATATCTGGTGTTAAAGGCTGTATACTTAATGCTTTCCTCTTCTACTTTCATCTGATGAAAGCCTGAAGCTAAATCAAGCCTGGAGAATATTTTTGCACCACTCAATTGATCAAAGAGATCATCAATTCTTGGTAAGGGGTATTTATTTTTAATTGTGACCTTATTTAATTCCCTATAGTCAATACATAATCTCAGGGATCCATCATGTTTCTTAACAAAGACTACTGGTGCTCCCCATGATGAGCTACTGGGTCTAATAAAACCTTTTTCTTCTAGTTCAACTAATTGCTTTTTCAACTCCATCAATTCCTTAGGCCCCATTCTGGTTGGTCTTTTAACCACTGGGCTAGCTCCTGGAATTATTCTAATTGAAAATTCAACTGGCCTGTGATTAGGAACTCCTCTTACTTCCCCAAACACATCATCATATTGATTAACTATGGGGATCTCTTCTAATGCAGGCATGGGTTTTTCATTTGACAATGCAGAAAGGTTGGCTATACTTCTATTTTTGTTTGCCTCACAAAGAACAATTATTCTTTGTCCATCAGAAACCTTCAATGATATGGTGGATGTCTCCATATTTATGATAGCCTTATATCTACTCAACCAATCAACTCCTAAAATAATTCCTATGTCTGGATATTGCAACACATATAGGTTTGACTCAAACACATGTCCTCCTATATTTAATCCCAGTTGCATGCACATCATACCCATGACACATGAACTACCTATAGGGCTTCTAATTAGCAGTGGTTTATCAACAATCATACAGTTCAATTTTAATTGTTGTGCAATATCATGAGAGATCAATGAGTGTGTAGCCCCAGTATCATATACTACTGTTAAAGGTATTGAATGGATAAGCAAAGTACCTTCAACTTGACCATGCTTTTCAACATTTGATCCCTCAGCTGCCTTGCCTTTCCCTTCCAAAGCTCCTAATTTTCCTTGCTTATAATCTGGGCAGTTCCTCTTTATGTGACCTTCCTTCCCACAATGGTGACAATTGAAGGATGCTGGTCTAGGATTGGTGCACCTATTTTTCATGTGCCCCTCTTGTCCACAGTTGTAACAAGTGATCCTTTTCTTAACTTCAGCAGTTCTGGCTTCTTCTGGTTTCTTGGTGGAAGTTATGTCTGTTTTCTTTTTATCATAAGGGTGAAATTTACCCTTTCCCTTCTTGTTTTGATTATTTTTGAATGCCCTGAAATTCTCTCTAGCTTTATCATGTTGTTCAATGCTCAGAGTCAAATCCAAAACTTGATCAAAAGTTTTATCCTTATATGGTAGCGTGGCTCTACTAAGGCTAGAGTTCAACCCTTGGATATATCTGCCATTCTTAGCTTCCTCAGTAGTGATGAGTACTGCACCATACTTTGCCAATGATTCAAACTTCTGAGTGTACTCAGTGACACTCATAGTCCCTTGCCTCAATTTGATGAATTCCTCCAGTAAAGATTCCTTAGCTGATGCAGGGATAAATCTGCCTTCCAACATTGCTTTAAACTGATCCCATGTTACTTCTCCTTCAGGTCTTCCAGCTATGATAACCTCCCACCAATCCAAAGCTGCTCCTCTCAATTGCCTGGATGCAATTTGCCTCTTCCTTTGGTCTTCAACTTGCATGTCTGCAAAGATTCTTTCCAAAATTCTAAGCCAATTTTGAACCCCCATAACTCCTTCTGTGCCATCAAAGGTTTTGCCTCCAAGATTGGTAAAAGTCTTGAGTAGTTTGGAAAGTTCCTCATGTGGATTTTCCTGCCTGTTGCCTACTCCATCTCTTATGGCCCTCATGAATTCTTGCACATTCACCATGGGTGGTTCACTTGTTCCTACATTTTGATGTCTGGGTCCTACCATAGCTCTATGGATATAACACTTAGGTTAGTCTGTTTTGCCTAATGCTCTATAGATTAATTCATTTTAATTTATCACTTATTCTGTCATAATGGATATCAATAGTGTAAATAAAAAAAACAAAACATCCAAAACAGTAAACACTTCTATACATCCAATGCAAACAAATTCATACAAAATTTTTGCTATGTTATTTAACAACATAGCTCTGATACCAACTGAAATGACCCTTATATTCCCACCCTAATTTCATAAGGATTTTTTTTTTAAGAAATGATATATAGATATATCATTCATTACAAATATATTTCCCAGGGTCATTTTCTTTCCAATAAACAAAATATATCCAGGATCTTTCACAATATAAAAATATTGTTTTAAGTCTAAAATCATCCCTAACATACATATATGAAGATATCTATGTTATATTCTACTATAATCAGAGCATGTTAATATGTAAGTAGAATTCCTTTCAAATCTATTAAAATGTGATAATTCCTTAAAAAGATTAATTATTGTAACCTGATTTTTGACCATAGAATCCACTGGAAACATGTACTTTAGTCTGTTATTATAATTGAGAAGTGATCAAGTAATAATCAGTGGAAAGCAAGCTTTTTATATGGATGATTGTGTTAAAGTCTACATAGTGTCAAACTCAGGCTAAAAGAAAGTGGATCCTAAGTGAACACAAGCAACATCTAGGCGTAATGGAAACGCGCCTAACTAACACATGAGAGGTCACGAGTTCGAGTGCTATGCTGGTCGGTTCAAACCCAATTTTTGTTTTTTTTTTCTCCTGTGAACAAGATTGTCTGAACCTAATATATACTTTGGCTATGAAACAGCTCCAAACTTTTAATTTAAATCCTTAGTTGTTGGCTTGACTCAGGCTCAAGAAAAGGGCTATGTTAGCCTCGTTCTGGTTTGCACTACTCAGTTACATAATACATGCTATATTATTTTCTTTTTTAAAGCAATTCAAACTCTTTCTATCAGATTTTATTTTTGACTTGAACATGGATTTTCCTATGCCAGTTCTATAGATATACTTACAAACCACAAATTCTTTCAATCTCTGATTTTCTACCATTATAGCCTAACTGTTCTTGAAGCTTGAAATTCATTTTTCTTAGAAAAGAACTTAACAAAACAAAGCACATAGTTCAGTTGAGACATATAAGTTCAACAACTATAAAACAGTAATTAACCATACATTGGTTTCTCAAAGTAATTTTAAACAATAGGTCTTAATCTAGTTCATCATGAAGGTGTAGTTTACTTCAGCAAAGTCTTTTAAAAACATAGCATCCAAATCTTAAGCAGTTTAACATCCAATCCTGATCAAAGCAATTCCTATTTCCCTGCAAAACCACCATGAACTACCCCATATGAATATGAGACACCCAATGGTGCATAAACACAAAAGGGTCAGACTATTTGTCTGGTGTGAATAATCTAACTGAAAACATAATCTTATTCAATTCTATTTGTATTCCAGTACTTGCAAGAATAAGAAACTCAGTATCTTCTGTGTGCATGTTTTTTGTGAGGCATGTGCATTCATATCAGTGTTAAACAAATTCTCAATGACTTGATTCATAGAAAACAATCATAGGATTCATCAATAAAAAGCATCAAAACAACCAAATGCAAACATCAATTCAGTTATCATACCCTTTTCAACTTTACTGGCCATCAGGGATTTTGCCCAGGCCTCTCCTGAATCTATTCCTAGAACTCATTATCAAATATAACAGGGTCTTTAGCTACTTTCTTCTTTTAAACACACACTGCCTGGGACATTTTCTCTGTTAACCCAGCACACTCAGGCCCTTGGGTATAAATATACCATGTGTGAACTTGCAATATTCCCATTGCCAAGCTATACTTTGGTAGCCCTAAGATCCCAAGTCCTTAGTTAAATTACTAAGTGTTATTATTATTTTTCATAGCAGTGCTAATCCCTTCTGCATCTCACTTCTTAATCAGAGAAATATAAATAATGCAAGCAATATGTATTCATCCAGAGTTTGATAAGTTATATTCTCATAAGCAAACATTTTATCATGAAAGAGGGAGGTGACTTCTTAGCACATTATTTTTGCCTGTGGGTTTCACTGGATCAAGATGTAAGCATATGGTCCTGAGTAATTTGCTTGATATATATTTTCCCTTACCTCTGGTTCAATCAGATTCATGATCTGGCTAAACCACAAGTATTTTTGGTTTGGGTATTTCATAAAACATAGAAGCTCAGCACATGTACAACATTGCACTTCTATATTTTCTTTTGTTTTAATTAATATGAGGCATAAGCAACAACACAATGTTACAGCCCATATTTCTTTCTACCTTCAGACCATACACCCACTACTTGAATCCGGGGATTTTTATTAACAACTTATAAAGAAAACTTATAAAAGAAATCACTCAATCTCAAAGCTAATCCATATCTCAAACAAACATTTTAGTTCATGTATCCATGACTCTTATTTTTCTGGGTAAATCAGATAGAGGTTTTACCCTTAAACAAATCATTAACAAACCAAAGTCATTCAATCATAAAACATAACTTGTAAAAGAAAATTAGTTCAAACTGGCTGCCTCAATATTCAGGTCTTAATGCCAAAGTTTTCAGTGAGATTACTCACTTTAATCCTTCTTCTTCCTATGCCTTATGAACCCCCTTTTAGTCTCCTGCCTTCTCCTATTTTCTCTGGTTTATGCCTTGTATATTTTTTTCTTTAGGTTAATGAAGAACAAAAACATATGGTCTTACTATACTAGGCCTTTTATATAAATCTTGGCTGTCACTAGGGTTTATGGACTTACCCAATGTCAGTTCTACCCCATCCCAAACATAGCCTGCCTCTGGTTTGATTCAAGAAAATAAAAGGGTATGTGGTCCTTGTCTTCTTTTCCAGAAATTAGTTTCTCTCTTTTAATTTTTCCTGGTCATGTCATATGCATGACTTCCTATTATTATTGTTATTATTTTCTTAATAAAAGAAATTACTGAGAATAGATAAAGTGCTTGTTTAGAGACTCATGCCATTTTCATGCAATTTCTGTTTCTTTCCAGAGATTGATTGACTGTATACATGTATAACTTATGTATACCTAAGCCTTTTATTTTTCTTTCTTTAAACAGTTTTAAGTTTATTTCAGCCTAGCTTTTCCTATTTTCTTTGTACTCTATTTTATTTAAAGACAAAATTCTATCTTTATGCATATGTATTTCTAAATCAGTTATTTTATTTTTATCTATTAATTTCTGCCAAATTTTGTTACACAGAAATCTGTGTGCATGTGTACACTGTCTTGTGCACATGTACATGTTTTATACTTTGTATCTGCAAATCAATTTCCTATTCCAATTTTTCCAATGCAATTTCAAACAAATACAAACTAAATTAAATCATGAAATTACTCACAAAAATCAGGGTTATCACACTTGTTCATGATCATTTGATTTTGATTTGGATTGATTTGGTGAACATTCCAATATTTGGTGTTTTGAAGTCAAAACTTTGAAAATCCTAGCTTTGATTTGTGAACATGTTTTGGTGGTGAATCGGAAAGCCTATAGGGCTGGGTTGTCGATTGGCAAAAGCCCCTTAAGTCCATTGCTCGTCCGATCGCGAATTGGAAGAGTTTGCGCTTCATTTAAATAAGCTGAAAAACATCTTCAGTTCCAGTCAGTCGACTGACCCTCTGCAGTCAGTCGACTGGCTGTAGAAATCAGGCCAATCTGGGTCTGTCTGCAGAGAACAGAAGTCTCTGTTTTCTGCAGTCAGTCGACTGACCCTCTACTGTCAGTCGACTGACTGCAGGAAATGAAACATTTTGATTTCTGGATCAGTCGACTGACTCCTTGCAGTCAGTCGACTGACCTGCTTCATTTTGCCTATTTTGCCTATTTAACTTGAGATTCCAACTTTTATCGATTCGTGATTATCCAATTTATTGTTATCATTTATTATTGACTTTGATGACTTCTTTTTCGGGATTTTTGAGAATGTCCATTTTTATGGAATTGGTATCGATTTCTTTGGATTTGATTCACGTCTTCGAACGTGGATTTTGGTGATTGATTGTTTCTATAATCATTTTTGTGATTTGTCACTTTAAAATATAATAGTTTTCTATACTAGTAGTAAATATTCAAACTCTTTTACAAAGATGATTTCAACTCTATTTTAAATATAAAGCTTGTTTTCAAAACCGTTTTCCAATCTATTAGTATATACAAACCTTTACCTCATTCGTATGAGAAAATATGTAACGACCCTAGATTTTAATTTAATTTAAATTAATAATTTATTGAATTTTGGAGTTAAATTAATAATTAAATGAATTTTTGAATAAAATAGTAAGATAAATCGATTGAATGAAAGCGAGTTTCCCCGACTCGATTTCGAGTGAATTTGAAAATAATAAATATATAGATATATATTTTGACTTGAGTTTAAATTGTAAATAAATATTGAAACTAGGAATAGAAAATAAATTTGACAAATTCAAATAGAAATATATAAAAAAATAAATTATAAAATATAAAGTAACATATAGTTAAATTCAAACAACGTATTTAAAATAGAAATTCATTTTTTTTAAATTTATAAAATAATAAAAAGCAAAGAACAAAATATATTTAGATATGAACAAGGCATAACAATTTATGCCATATACCTCTAGCTTACAAAAGTATATCATAGCCTACAACACTTAGAAAACAAAACAAATACAAGTATGCAAAGTAAAGTAAACTAATTTAACAATAAAATATCAAATACAAACTGAATTGTAAACCACAAAACAAAAGAAGACAACATAACAATGTATAACATGGCAAAGTAATAAAAATAAACATATCTATGTACCAAGCACCATCATCCCAGGCGAGTAAAACATGAACACAAATAAAAGTAAATGATAAAGTACAATAGCATATCACAACAAGTAATGCAAGCCACCACAAACATCATCTCAGCCGAAGTAAGGCTGAAGTTAATAAATACATTAACATGCATAACCTAGTACAATAGCATAAAGAAAACAAAGACAAAAATAAAATAACATCTATCAGCCACCATAAAGATCTCGAACAAGTACAAGCAAGCATCTCTATCCCATGCCTTTTGTACAAAATGATAACACCCCGTAACTCATTTCTAATATATACATCATCTTCTTTCCATTTCGATTCATTAACCTGGGTATGCAACAAACATCATCACTACTTTAATTCAACAAACAAGAAAAAGAGATTACAGGAGAAAACAAAACTGCAGTTTTCAAAATATGTAGTGAATTCAAGAAGCAAATTCAAGTTCATTCCAAGCTAAGCCAACCTGAAGTAATATCAACTAAATCTTAAACAAATTACAACTTGAAGCAATTCAACAATCCAGATCAAAGAAAAGTCTGAGACAACTAAAACAGTGCAAGAGGGACCAAAACCTGTTTCAAATACTTGAGTCCTCTGTTCTTCTTTTCCAGGTGAGCAACTTTTCTTTTTAAACCAGATTTCCTTGTTTCTTTACCTGTGAGTAACATTTACTTCTAAAAAATTAAGTTTCTGAATATAGTTGCATGATTAGATATATGAAATATGTATGATTCGTATATATATATATATTGTTGTATTTCTGGATGTACTGTATGCATGTTGTTTTCATCAAAGCACACCCTGTTTATAGCTTCAGTTCACAAGTTTTGATTTGAATTCAAAACCCTTTGATTTTGATTCTGTTTAAACTTAAAATTTAGATAAAACTGGTTTGCTTTGTCATGAAGAAGATTTTAAAATTTTGTTTAAATTAAATTAAATTTAAAATCTCACTGGACATTTAAAACCACAGTACATGTGTAATAAAAGGGAAAACCCAAACATCTTGATTGATAAATTCAGTGATATATCCTAATTTCTTAATCCAAAACATGATTTTTAAAATCGAAATCATAATTTTTAGTGCTTGATTATGAGAGCAGTTTGGGTTTGTTCGATTTTTGCATTTCGAGTCGCCGGGGTCGGTCTCGTTGGTCAGAGGGGACGGGGCTTGGTCTGGAGGGGGAGGAGCGTGTAGGGAGTGGGGGAAAAATGGTGGAAGGGAGTGCAGTGCCTTGTGGAAGCGGCGGCGAGTAGATTTTCTCCGGTGACCTAGTTTTGGAGGGTCGAGTATTTCTGGTTCATCCACCCTATTGGATGCATCGAGTTCGACGCAAGTTTGTGGGGAGGTAGAGGGGAGATCGACGAAGGTGTGGCCAAAGTTTCGTGGTCGCTGGTGATGGGAAGCATCGAGTCGAGGGGATTTTCGATCGGAGTATCTCGATTCAATTTGATCGAGTTGCCTCGATTTCGATTTGGGATGAAACGATGGGTGCTGGGTGATGGATTGAGTTGCGTAGTTGATTTGTGATGTGCTGGAGGGTTCGTCAGTGGCCAGATCGTCGGCGGTGGCGTGTGCACGTATACGAGATATCACTCGTGCCTGTGGATGGCGTGGATTGTGAGGAAGAAGAGATCACTCGGGGACGTGCTCGAGAAAATGGGAGTTGGTCTCGAAGTATGTGGCAACGCGAATACCCGAAGCAGGTCTCGGGTATTAAAGCATTTGGCTCGGGTAAATTGTTTTTTTTACTTGACAGTGTTTAAGTTCTTGAACTTAAAATAAAATTCAAAGTTAAAGCAAGCTAAAACATAGATTTTTTTTAAAAAACCAGTTTAAAATCTGATTTTAAAATGAAATTCAAAGTTCGGTATTTAAATTGTAAAGTATTTAAAGATTTAAATAGGACGATCTCGGAAAAGTTGGTGAGTAACTCGGGTATTTACTCGAGTAAGTCATGGGAAGCACTCGGGTTAGTTTTCAGAACGACAACATTATAAAAAGTAAAGTGATTACTTAAAGCTTAATTACTTAATGAATGATTAATAAATTAAAGATAATTAATCAAGGGGGTTATGTATAATTACTCGATGTAATTAAAATGTGATAAGTAATTAAAGATAATCACTTATTGTAATAATTAAGGATAATTAATTAAATGATAATCAATTAAGAGTTGATTTATTTATTAATGAATTTTTAAGGGTTAATTAATTTTAAATTTATCCTTAAAGGTTAATTAATAAAAGATTGAAGAATAATTAACCAAAATGATTTGTAATTTATCGATGTTAATTAACCTGGATTTGTCATTCATAAGTAATTAATCTAATTTGAATAAATCAGATAATTAACTGATCTTGCTTATGAATATTTGGATTCTATTGATTTGATTGTTTGATATCCCTGATTATGATGCTTTGTGATACACCCTGATTTATGTTGTGATCTGTAATTTCTTTATCTGTGATATTTATACATCTGTGATCTGTATGTGAAAGATAAGCGTTATAGTTTATATCGCTTATCAACTATATTTTCGTGTTTTAATCTGGTTTGATTGAAATGATGTTGCATTGTTGTGTAAAACCCCTGGATCACACTGTTACACACACAAATATGGATTTCACGAGGAAATCGGTTAAGTCACAGATAATTTAAATTTGATGTTTTTTGAAATTGAAATTTTAATTTCAATTGATTTTGAAATTGGAAATTTGGGTTTAAAGTGAAAAGCTTTTGAAATGTAATTTCAAAGATAAAAGTTATTTTGAATAACTTAATCGAGTGTTAAAAGTTAAATAATTTGATTTAAACTTGAATCCAAGATTTGAAATTGAATTTTATGATTTGAAATTAGGGATTAAAAGATGTTATACCCGTTATATAAGGGTTAAACCATTTTAAAAGTATTGATTTTGGAATGTGAATATAATTCAAAAGCTTTAACTCGTGCAAATATAATTGGATTTTTCTGAAATGAAAACTATTTGCTTTCAAATAATAACAGCTTTCATATAAGAAGTGAACTTCCAATTTGTGTTGAAAGGTTTCAAATTTAAAATGAAATTGAAATGTTTTGAAAAGCTATGAATTGAATCTGTTTATTTTTAACAGATTTAAAAGGATGATTTGTCTAAACCATTTGAAATGGAATTTTTTTTGAAAGCTATAAGTTGAATCTTTGTTTTAAAGATTTAACGAGTTAATCCAATTGAAACGAAATTGTTTTGAAATCTGTGAATGGATTTTTGTTGAAAACTGGGTGAACTTTGTGAAATAAATCTTTTTGTTTAAAAGATTTGAAATGGTGATCGATTGAAACCATTTAAAAAGAAGTTGAATTATTAAGTTGTGACTTAATTGAAATCCCATTATCCATTCGTTTTGAATATTACGCTCACTATTCGGGTTAGCCGGGAAAAGGCATTTGTGTCATATAACCCATTCCGAATATGTGATACGTCGATATGGATAGCATTTGAAGACCGGTGGTGAAGATCGGATATTTTCAAAAACGAAAGGACAACTCATCGAATGTCTCTGCATCGACTGGTCCCCGGTATAGAGATTTATATCACTCTTTTTGTGATGGGAAGTCCGGACGTGATTTAAAAATTATCCGGAATTGCAAGGGCTTCGTGAGAAGTGCCTTCGGTTCTGTTCGAACCCGGAACAGACTTGTATGGATTGTATGTCTGACATTACATTTTGAGATATAAAGCCGATATCTTTCAAATACATATCTGTTTGGTGGCGGAGAATTTATTCTCTTAGCTTAACA
The DNA here is from genome assembly GCA_030737815.1 of Allium fistulosum. Taxonomy (NCBI): domain Eukaryota; kingdom Viridiplantae; phylum Streptophyta; class Magnoliopsida; order Asparagales; family Amaryllidaceae; genus Allium; species Allium fistulosum. The sequence goes on from JASFAW010000025.1 coordinate 1,738,176, forward strand.
CCCTTCTCTGAGACGTACGAGCTCAGAGGTTATGTAGTTGAAGTTATCAGCGATATATCCCAATTTGGTAATGTGACATGCTGAGTGTTGCTGTGTGATGATCAGTGTTTGATCATTTGTGATATGATCATTTGTTTGATCATTTATCTTTGTGATCATAGGTTGATCATCTGTTGACCCAAAGCGTGGCTTTTTGAAAAAGCGTAGCTTTGTGGACGAGACTTCGTCGAGCCTCACAACCCGGTAATGGTCGAAACAGGAACGTTGCGGCAAGGTTTCAGGGGTAGCTCCTCTAGGGTATGACCATTCCTTCTGGAAAAGGGTAGTATCATGGTATGGAGCCCAGATACTTACTCATGTGGATACACTTATTTATTATGTGTGATGTTGGTTTCGAGGCGCCTCGGTTAAAGGTCCCAAAGGACCGGGGGTGGCATATCTGAGGTTTCTTTTATCCCTTGGGAAAAGGGGTTGCCGGCCTTGTTTGGCAGAGAACAGTTGGTTCTCGGAACGTCCCGCCAGAGGCGTTTCTTTCGTGGAATAGGAAGTTCCTTAGCCTGACCATTTGTTGGAAATCCAAACAAAACAATACGAGCCCTGTACGGTTTTAGTTGTATTATCTGCCATGGAATGTGGTGGTAACCTGCTATTGAACATGGTAGCTATAGTAGGCATAAGTGCGAAATGTCTATGCTGGCTAAGATTTATATTCTACTTTCGAAATTTTTTCTACACTATGCACTAATAATAATATCAAAAAATGATTTGATTTTGCGTAGTAAGCATCTTTGACTATCATAAGAAGAAATCTCCTCCAATTCTGCGTTTGCATTGTGTGTGTGGTGGGAGGTCTTATGGTAGTTTCATTTTCCAAAAGCATTGCGAATTGACTTTAAAATTCTCTGCTATTTGTTTTTAAAGATAAACTGTTTTTGTTGCTCACACCAGTCCCATGACTGATCCGGAGTTTATTGTTTCTTTCCTAAACTCTGGATGCTCAAAATTTTCTACACGAGCAGTCTAGAGTTTGGTTTTTCAGATATTCAGATTTAGTAGATTCTCTGGAGCTAGTTCAGTCTTTGGATCGGACTGCACTTGCTTATCTTTGTGCCTCGTTATTGGGAGTTCGAGCTATTTATGGATTGGCGCTTTGATGATGGAGATTATCCGCTGCTGATGTTATCGTTTTCTTTTCCGCTGCTATTTGTCGTATCATATCTCTGATGTATATCGATATTCATTGTACCATCATTGTATCTGGATATTGTATCAGATATTGTATATCTATATTCTTTTATTTCCGCTGTGTTATTTACTTAACTGTGTTATAAGCTCCCGAGAACCAGATTCGGCATTTGAATCTTCGGCATTTTGAGTAAAAGTGAAGTACGGGTGCCGATTTTCGAAGGTCGTCTTTTGGGTCTTGACAAATTATAATTAAACGCCTTAGCAAAACAAGTGGTATGAAACGCTTGCGTTTACTTCGTCGGTTAATTTATGGACTTGTTCGATTGAAAATCTTGTGGCAATTTTCGAGTGGGAATCTACAATTTGTTCGTAAATATTTAAGTTAAGCTAGTGCTTATGGGACATGAAGCTAAACTCTTATATTTACTAGCTTAGTGTAATTTACACTTATTTTCGAGTGGGAATCTACAATATGTTCGTAAATATTTGAGTTATGCTAGTGGTTATGGGACATGAAGCTAAACTCTTAAATTTACTAGCTTAGTGTAATTTACACTTATTTTCGAGTGGGAATCTGCAATCTGTTTGTAAATATTTGAGTTAAGCTAGTGGTTATGGGACATGAAGCTAAATTCTTATATTTACTAACTTAGTGTAATTTACACTTATCGATCATTGATGACCATTTTGTGATTTAGACTAGCGATTGAGCGATGTCTCTTTGTTGGTATGGGGATTAAAACCCATTTGGGGAGCTTCGGCTCAAATTTGGCGGGATAGCGACCCGTGGTCTTCGGGCCGTTTGTGGAGCTTCGGCTCAAAATTGATGGTTAGCGACCATGGAATAGCGTTCTGTTTGTGATACACATGTTGGTGAGTTTTCATGCTCCCGTTTGTGATTGGCCTTCCCCCTCTTGTGATTTCTAGATTTCTCGTTGTGATTTCAAGAATTTGTGTTTCACCTATTTTCGTGGATTGGCATTGATATGTTTTGTTAATATTTGTGTTTTGGTAATTATTTAAAGAATGTGATTCTTTTTGGTGCTTTGAGATGATTTGAGTTATTGTATGATTTTTGTTGTTATTTGATGCATAATTGACATAGTATGGCATTTCCTTGTTATCATACGTTTTGGGTCATATCTCCCATCCTATATCCTTTTATTTGATAATTATAGTAAGACTGATCCGTTTATTATTTTCTTATCAAATAATACTCGGGTCAGACCGAGATGTTACAGGTGCTTCTGCTTGACTCCTTATCTGGGATCATCTTCTGACTTTTGTCTAACTACACTAGATTGGTAGTTTTTGTTGTTATACATTTGAGATATAGACTCCATGATGTATACTTATTCTTTTGTCTAGCACTTGTACCTATTCTTTTGTGATATTGTGGATCTTTTTGGCCACCACTCTGATGTACACTTTTATGTGTTATATTCATATATGTTTCTGCCTTTGAGATATGAACATCTGTGACTGATTTATGTTATGTTTGTTTCTATATTTGTTTTCGAGGCCCACTTAGCCACCGTGTGGTAGCTTTGAGTTTGTATCAGTATGTCGGATTTCCTCTTGAAATGAAATGCGTGTTATGCTATCTGACATAGCAGTACTCGCACAAAGTAATTACACGGATGGTCGCTCCTCAACAGCCTTATTCTTCGCGCTAGTTGACGGCATTACTTCGTAGTGTCCTTGGCTAGCGTGAGTATAGAGGTGGGGCGCCACAGTCGAGCGATTTTCAAAATCGACGGAATTACTTGAAATTTAAACTTTAAACACTTACCAACTCATTTATAATTCAAATAGAATTATATTCATAGTAGAAATCATTCTGATTCATAGTAAATCGGAATTCAATTATTTACACTATTACCATATATTAAATTCCACTGTTAAATTAATATATAAAATTCCAACTTTTAACTTATCGACTTTTAATTCCATTTCAAAAGTCCACTATCATCACTCTAATTCAAACAGAGTATAAAACCAACTTATAAACCATTTCCATTTCCATTTGACTCCAGAATACCATATTATCCCAATTTTCAATTATTAAATTACTATTCATCAAATCCAATTAATAGCCATATTTGAAATGTTAAACTATTTCACTGATTCTTCCATATTCAAAATCAATTAATAATTCAAGTTCAATATTTAAAAATAAATTAAATGTTCAAAATTAAACTACCAAAATTCCGAGTCGGTACATTAGTTCCACGTATTTCTTTGTATTCACTAATGAGTTACCACAAACATGGACATGTGTTTTTGATACACTTGTATTATGTCCATGATAAGCTCATAGAGTATAAAACGAAAGTAAATAAAATAACGTGCGATAGAAAATAAAATTGATTTGTTTTGATCGAATAGGTGAGTATATTGGAAAGAGTTCCGAACATACCTAAAAAGAAATAATGATTCAATCTCAAAAGTCACTCCTCTATATGATACATAATGATGTATCAATAAGGAGTTATCAATATTATTGAACAAAGAATGATTAATTATAAGTGAAGTTAAGTTAACTTCTTTCTGTAAGGTCGTGTGTTTAAGAGTAGTACATATGGTTAAAATTAATTTCATTTAAAGGATGCTTTGCAAAATCATTTAAGATACGGATTTATAGGAAACCCCAACATATCCTAGGCCAAGGAGTTGGCAAGTTTTGTTAGTCAAAATATTACATGTAATAATTATACATGAAGGATATTGTATGAATCACCACAAAAGAATTTTGGAAACGACTGTCATTCGATGACCAACTTATGTTTTGAACATACGCATTGTAAACTAAAATCGAATCAGTTTTATGTGTAAAGAAATTCATAAAATGTTTAAGAATATCCATTTTCTTGAACTTGGAAATAATTGTTTTTTTTAAATGGTACTTAGAAACAACATGTCACTAGGACAATAAACCACAAATCATGTGTCAATAAATGTTCGAATCACGCGATGAAAGTTTCGTAGTTGTAACCTCTTGCACCAAAGTCAAATCACTTAACCACTGAGAGAATGGTGCTTGTCATGGATACAATCCAAAGATGAAACTGGTTATGTAGGATGAAATAAAATTAACCAAACATAAAGGAACACGATGCATTAGAATTGTTTAATAAATATCTTTTCGCATGAAGAGTAAACATGAGTTTCATATCAATGTCAAGAATAAAAAATCCTCAATAGACAATTGAACCATTAAGAGTATTGACTCTACGTTATGGTATGATGCATAAATTTGAATTGGATTCCAACTATAGTATCAAAATATGTTTCTAATAGTTGTACCTGAAGCGATATGATCCGTTGGTCATGAATGTGTCTTCGAGAGCAAGAATAATGAAGTTGGAATATAATGAGCAAGGTTGATAAGAATAACATCATTAATTTCACATTTTGAAATTATCGTAATTGATTCATTATTCAATGTGATCAAGATAAATCAGATTCACTAACAAAATTATCACTTAGTGCGACTTTGTGTTCGGGACATATGTGTTAAAATGTAAAATTTTAAATAATGATATAGAATAGATTGTTCGAACATAACAACTAAAGTTTCTCGGAGTTAGTAGGAGCGATATTGAGTTTATGGGTTTTTCTGATATGATCGAAGAAATGATATGAAAGTATCTTTCTATAAGCATCAATATTGAGTAAGTATTTTCATAGAAACGTCAAATAGCTAAATATTTAGTCAAAACGTAGAGAAAGCATGAGCCTATAAGAAAGAACTATTAAAGGTATTGAAATATTTCTAAAAAGGTAAACAACATAATGCTGGTTGTTTACAATGTACTTATGGTAAAATTAGTGATGGTAAGGTTGTTTAATACTTGATATTGGATTTGTAAATTATATCTTTTATAATAAGTAGAAAGGATGGTAGGAATGCCTCAAATGATATGCAAAGATACCTTATTAAAATGTTTAATATGGAACATGTAAGATGAATTCCATATGTTTTGACAATACGGATTATCATACACGTTGTATTGTCTAAATATCATATTTTGCTTATGTATTAGGAGCATGAACCAAATACCAAATCCAAATTAAGATCATTAAATGGTAATTTGGAGTGTTTATGAGTATTTATGAAATACTAGAAAACTGTTTATATAGAAATAAAATACTCTGTAATGACCCGCCAATTTATCACTTTAATAAATTGGATATATTTTTAAATTTACACAAATAAAAGTATAATGTTGTTTCAAGTGATAATAAGTAATAGCAATCATATTTTGAATAAATTTTTAAATAAAATATTTTCCTCAAAATTTATATCGATAAGATAGCATTGTATTTAAATAATTGATTTATTTAATTTAAATTAGGATTTAATTATTTAATAATTATTTTAATTATCCAAATAATTATATTAAATGATGATAATTCATTTTGAATAGTTATAAAGTGATAATAAATCATTTATAATAGTTTTATAAAGATATATATTCTTCTATTCTAGGAAGTAGTCCTATTCTAATTGGTTGGTTATGAAAACCGTACTAAAACTACATTTCCATATTCTAATACTAAACAATACTATAAACAATAATTCGTAACTGCAAGATATTTCTTTTATTATTTTTGGATAGTGTAAAATACAGTGGTTTCTCTATTTTATACTAATTCCCTTTTTCTTTCTTTTATTCTTGCAATTACGCTTATTGTTATCTTTTAAATATTAAACTATAGAAATGTATCCTATTTTCTAGACCAACCAATTAGTTTTATCACTTACTTCCAAATAAAGTTAATATAATTTTCTCTAATTTATTGCTCCTGTTTTAGCATGATTTAGTGCAGAATTCTTAATTTTCTTGCTTTATTTCAACTCTTCTTATCATACATCTAATTTCCTAAAATCTAGTATTTTCTTATTTTAATCCACAATTGCGAATTCTCTTCTTTAACTATATTATTCGCATAAAAAAGGAATAAAAAGAAGCTAGCATGGCTAAATTATAATTTTAAAATAGATGTAAATAACTATAAATTTCTTACAGTTCAGCATATCTAATTGACAGGATTAATTACTGAAATACTGAATAAGATTACTTAACGGGAATCTAACAATAATGTATCATAAACGTAAAAGATATATAATTAAATCCACTCACCTGTCGTCCTTGTTGGATCGATTTCACACTAGAGGGGGTGAATAGGGTGATACTATTAATTATAAAAATTATTGCGGAAGTTTATATAAAATAATTTCAACACAGATCACAGCAGAATAATATCAGCATAGATAATAGCAGAATAGTAAATGCAGAAAATAGAACACACAGATTTACCCAGCTTCGGCAAAACCCTGCCTACGTGCTGCCCCAAGGTTTCTACTAGAAATTAGATAGTCACACGCTTACACACGTAAACTCGCGACACCCGCTACTGACTAATCCTAACTCTACGCTCAAAACCCTGCCACAACTCAGCCATTGAGTTGCGAATTATCAAGCTACGCCACGTAGTTTGTCCCCTAGTCACATGACTAGAAATTACAATGGTTTAAAAGAAGAATTTAACTTTAAAAACAAATTAAACAATCAAACCCTAATTTAAATATACCAAAGCCTTATATAATTAATTAAACAATTAAACAAGACCGGCCCACAAACGTCCCTCTTTATTTCTTTAACTATGTCGGCTCGTTCCTTGTTTGTGATAATGGCGCTTTGATCTCGTTCCTCTTTTGCTCCGAAATTAGGGCTTTGACGAATTGAGGGTCCGCTTGATTGTAAGTCGATCGAATGAGTAATTTCCCTTTCCTTTCTCTATCGATCGACTATCTCTTTGAGTTGCTTACGGCTGCTTCTATTTGATCGAGTTCGATTCGAAAATATGGTATGTAATTTATGCCTTTTGCTTCTTCTGATTTGCTTGCTTGAACTCGATGATTAATTACCGATGATGTATATTGTTTATATAGGGTTCGAACCCCTTGATTTTCGTTCGTTCGTATTTGTTTGAATTTGTCAATTGATATGCTCTGGCCATTCGATTTTGTTTGGAAGATTGTGATGATTTCTGACTTATTCAATTCGTACATGTTGTGATTACTTGTTTAACACGGCTTTGATTTTGATTTGTTTGAACTTCCTTGGTCCCTACGGTTTTGAATTCTCTATTGACATCGGCCTTGACTTTGATCGTGGTTGACTTTGGCCATTGCTTTGATATTGAGCTGTTATTACATTTGATTCTCGGACATTTTTAAAATTGACTATGGTATTAAAAGAAATTGTCTTTGACTTGTTCCTGATCATAGGTGCTATGCTCTGGTTGTTTTTGTCATTGGACTTGAACTTTGATATGAAGCTGTTACTTGCAAGAATTGTTCGACGTTGACTTCATTGAACTTTGACTTTGCATAGGCTTTGAGAATTGACTTCGGCCTGGTTCCTGTATGTCTGTTAACAGCTTCAATATGGATTTATGTCATGTGCAGTGTCACTTGATCTTTGTTTCACTTGAGTTGTTGCTTGAGTTATTGTAGTCGAGTTGCTTCACCATACTGTTGTGTTTTCATTGGTGTTTGCCTGTAGTGTATATATATTACTTGTTTGCATTATCCATAGTTTTATATGTGTACATCAAAGTTGGTCCTCATGGTCTGGTTGCCTCGAGTTTTGCTACACATAGTTACTTGATTGGTATGTAGCTCCAAGTTGCCACCTCTGATCTTTGATGTTGAGGCTGCTGTAGTACCATAAAGCTTGTTGAATTATTTGAGTCTGGTCATTATGCACATGTATAGTTGTTGTATACACTTTGTTTCTTTGGCCTGATTTCTTTGTGGATTGACTTCATGTAGTTTTTATTGGGTTTCTCTGTCCATTGCTTGACTCGAAATCTGGTCTTTGCTTGCATTTGTTCCTCATGTATATGATATCACCTCTATTGACTTTGGTTATGTGACATTTGAATGTTGAGGCTACACCATTTACTGTTGAGGCTTTGATTCACTGTTGCATGCATTCTGTATCGTGATGTTCACCATGAACTTGACTCTGTACATTCATGTGGTCTGTATCTTTGTGTACTCGAGTCTGATTCGTATATATGTTTCCAGACTTGTTTATTTGCTTAAATTTGTTGAGCTTGGTTTTGAACATGGTCCTTGATCATTTCAGGTTGATTTTTGAGGTTGTACCTAAGTTGAATCCAGTTTCAAAAACTCGGGTTTGACCTGTGCTCACCTGTCCCTCTAATTGTATCAAGTGTATATTGGTGTGCACGGCCTTGTGGCATATACAGTGATACACTGTGTATGTCACAAGCTGTACGTGTATGATGAATTCAGAATTAAATGATGACGAACAACCCAAATAACTGAGGCAAATAAAAATTTCAAAATTACATTTTATTTTATACTGCAAAAATATTTCTTTTTCAATTTTACTGCGTTAGTATATATTTTTGTAGATAGTTCAGATGCTGGATTCAATCTGGACTGGAGTTGAAGATAACTACGAGTGAACGAGCGATATGTAGTGAGGACAGTTATGTAAATTGACAAATTGTGATGTAATCAATGTATTGTAATCAAAGATTGTATGTATATAGTAAGAGCTCAAATTTGTAATATTCAAAATTGTAATAAATATTTATTTGAATAAAATATCCGTTTGAATTTATATTCTGTGTTATTTATTTTATTCAGCAAATATTTATTTAATTATGTGAAAAATAAAATAGTACATTAAAAAATACATTTAAATGAATATATATATATATATGTTTATTATCATCAAACAAAAATCATATACTCGCATATTCAACAGTCCTTAGCTTTTCTTGCTCAGCTTGGCTCTATGGTCCTTTTGAATCCCCTTCTTAGGTGCATAATATTTTAATTTAGAAGATCGCCTCACTAGAAATATTTTCTTTTTAGGGTCCACCCTTAGGCAATGAACCCAAAGAAATATTTTCTATTTAGGGTCCAGCCTCAGGCAATGAACCCATTGGGAGAAAATCTGATTGTGAGAAAAGATATAGGCCTAGGGTTCTATTTATAGGGGAGTTTGGGGATATCAGACCGTTGGATTCTTGGATTGAATCTGAAGCCACCACGTCACAGGGTCGTTTGGAGCCATCAGATTAATCAACGTTGGGCTCGGATCGCGCAAAAATCAATTTTTACATCATTCGGCACGTACCTGGACGAAACATCGTCCAGGTAGCAAGGCGGTTCGACCGTGGTGTCGACCGCCCTACTCCTTAGGTCAACCGGGTAGTCGACCCATATATGTATTTATCTTTTTCATTTTCTTTTCCTTTTATTTCCCGTTTTCGTTTCTCCAGCAACTTCTTCATATAGACTCGGATTTGGATAAGTTATATAAGGAAACTGATCAGAAAATAATCCCGGACGTAATGGTACAAATTTCGAGGCCATATTCCGACAATTTCAAAAATGTTTACTTTCATTATGCATCGTTATTTGCTTCATTTTAATTATTTAAAAATGCGGGGTGTTACAGAACCAGAAAATAAGATCGCGGTTTGGGGTTAACGGTATAGTAACGTACTTGTATTTGATATATATATATATATATATAAGTACGTATCTCCCTCTCTCTTAGACCATTCTTCTATATCTTACTAAGGCTCATATGTAGATTTACAAGAAAGGAAGATATGGGGGCAGGAAACGGAAGAGGAAATCTTGATGGAGGAAGCACAATAACAAATGGAAATGTTCGACCTAATACCAGCAGGAACCCGGGTCGACAGGAAAATGCTAATCAAAATACAAATGCCAATGTAGGTGCTGGAAATCCGCTAGTGGATACATGGATGATGTATCCGTTCTTTGTCAATCTGATGCAAGGAGGAGCAACTGTTGGAGTTGCTGGGAATGTTGGAGGAGAAAATCCCACGGCTCCAATTGGAAATTACTATGCTAAGTTGAGCAGAGATTACAACAGTCTTGGTTGGAAGCCGTTTGTGGGAACAGAGGATGCCATAGAAGTTGAGAATTGGCTGTTGCATTGCGAGAGAATCTTCGCTGACTTGGGTTTGAATGATGAGCAAAATAGGAGACTAGCCTCTAGACAGCTGCATGGATTAACGTTCCATTGGTGGAATAGTGTTACTACCGGAGTTCCTGAGGAAGAGTTAACTTGGGATGAATTTCGAAGGAGATTCGAGTAGAGGTTTTTGTCTAAAGTTTCTAAGTCTGCATTGTTGAGAAAGTTTATAGATTTGGTGCAAGGAGAAATGTCGGTAATTGAGTATGCCACTAAGTTTGACGAGTTGTCTCGATATGGGTATGCTACTATTGTTGCCGTCATCAAGAGGAATGAGAAATTTATTCAGGGTTTGAGACCAGAGATTGCTAGGGCGGCCCAGCCACATCTCCATGTTCCTTGTAATGTTATTGTATAGATGGCAATCCGCCATGAGGAAATGCTTGCTATGTATGGGAAGGAAAAGCCAGTTGAAACCCAGGGTTCTCAGGGGAAGAAGAGTAAGTTCTTTAAGAAGAAGGGAACCCAGAAGGGAGAGGCTGCCAAGAAGGAAAAGGCTGATCTAGTCTTTTCCAAGTGTGATAAGAAAGGTGTAACGACCCGTAAATTTTAACCGTTTTAATAACGTAATTAGTTGAAATTTTGTGAAATTTTAAACGATAAAATTTTGAAATAAAAATTTAATATTTGAAATGCATCTAGTTAAACATAGCAATTGGTAAATTTTCGTCCGAAAATATGAAATTTTATTTCGCGCGTAAATTTACTTCAATTTAATCAGTTAAAAAGCGATGAAATAAAATGTTTCCGAAACCTAAATATTTTTACATAGAAAAATTCTAAAACATCTTCTGAGCAAAATGTCAGTTTGTCGTTTTTCCAAATTCGGACATCTTTGGCTCCGTCGATCTTATTTTCCTGTGTTTTTCTTACATTTTTCGTAGTAGAAAAATTCGAGTTTTATAATTAAATCGTACCACTGATTTCGATATACCATTTTGATCGTCTTGTCTTGCTGATCGCTGTGGTATATTCGTTTGTTTATTTCGGGATCTGGTACACGAAAAAATCTGCGAGACGACTAACTGTATCGGCAACCATTTTCAACCTTTTGGATTTGAACTTATTTTGTATTTAGCTTATTTATTTAAAATGGGCTAGAATGGTAATGGTCACTTGAATTGACGTTAGGAATTGAAAGGCCACCGGTGGAGCAATGCACATTCATTTTTGCGTCAAAACATTTACCCATTGCCTAACCTTTATTCTTCTCATTCTTCATTTGCTCTGCCTCTTAATTTTTTTTTCTCTCTCTCTTCATCTTAACATTTTTTTTCCTCTGCCTTCTCTTCATTCGTTCGGCCAACAACCTCTTTGGCTCCTCCTCACCAAAATTGCTCCACCCTCAACAATGAAGCCACGCCCATAACAACATGCTCACCCTCGGCCGAAGCATCTTCCAACCTTGCCGACCACCGCAGCTCTCCTTCCGCCTTGTCTCATCGGCCTTCCGGTACCTTCCTCCTCCGAGCGCCAGCAAACTCGCTCCTTCTTCCCTAACCTGAGAGCAGCCAATCTTTTCTCTCTCCCCTGTCACTTGAAGTCTTCTTTTGCTGAGGTAAATTTTATACATATTATAATAATATAAGTTACTCTCCATGTTGTTTATAAGCCTATGCACGCAAGATACTAGTTACTATATACATAAACTTATATATGTAAGTTATATATTAGTATTTATATAGTATGTGTTATATTATAGTTTATATGTTGTTATATAATAAAGGTATACATCTGTCCTGGTTATATATGATGTTTGTAAAGTTTATATAGGTTACTGATTTTTGGAAAATATATGTTAGTTTATATAAATTTTTTTATATGTTAGTATATATATTTTCACACAACTTAAATCATATAAAGTATAATCGTTTACGTGTGTATATACAATTTATATATGGTTTGGGTAATTAATATATATATTTATATAAAATATGTTGTGTTCCGATTAAAATATAGCATGTTTACTTTTTCTGAACAGCAGTTAGACTACATGTTCATGATAGCATATTCCACTCATGTTTTATCAGAATGGGTTGATTTTATTTTTTAAAAAGAGTCGAAGTTACCTAGTTTATGCCTGTCAAATTTCAGCAAAATCCGACATCGTTTGATTAGTGGTCGAGGATCTGGAAGTTAGACCCAGGCAGCTGTTCTTTTATACTTGAAATTATTTTACACTGCTGTAAACACGACCTGAGTTCATGTTTGACGCATCGTATCTCTTCCGTCTTACGTCGGAATACAGTGATTCCTTTTTTGTTGGAAAGATTGAGTTTTCTATTTTATGTTTACGAATTTTCAGCTTCATGCGAGGTCATTTGATCCTCTATTTCTCATCTGGAAGTTAGACCTAGGCAGCTGTTCTTTTGTACTTAGAAATTATTTTACACTGCTGCAAACATGGCCTAAGTCTATGTTCGTGTCATCGTAACTTTTCTCGTCTCTTGTCCAAAACAAGTGAATCTTTTGCAGTTTAAAATACAAGTTTTGATCTTTATTCATACCAAATTTCAGACCATTTCGATCTCGGTAACACATAGAATTATATTGTTAAACTTTGACGCAGGACATGTTTTATTTGGTGCTATGTTGAATGTTTTGATTTGATTTCATCGATTTCTGTTATCAGCTTTGATCGTTGAATTCGTGCCGATTTGTTTTGCTTGGATTCGTAACTCAATCTCTATGTCCGTATTAGTGTGTGTATCTGTGTCATCTTCTCGTGCATCTCTAGCCTCGAAAGGTGAGCAATCACTCACGATTTATGTTCTTATATTTATTAAATTTGATTTCAATTGAAACGACAATTGAAATATGCTGCTGTTAGTTATTTATATTGCTATATCTATGCCATCATCTGTATCTGTTTACCTATGACACCTGACATCATTATTTGTTATTTATATTGATATATATATGCCATCATCTGTATCTGTTCACCTGTGACATCTGACACCCTTATCTGTTATGTATACTGATGATATATGCCTGTTACCGTTGTTATATTATTATCATATCTGTTATCACTCTACAAGTTCCCTGTTAGTATAGAATCACTATGGGTTGAAATGATACATTCCCGAACGGACTTTAGAATAGGAGAAAATCGTTATGGGTTGAAATGATAAACCCAAGCGATTTTCAAATTAAATTGAATTTGGGATTTCGGGTTGAAAAGATATATACCCGAATATATTTTAAATTGCGGATTGAAATGATAAATATCCGTATCACTTGACCATTGGATAGAAAATTATATATAGACACCGTTGGTCTATATATAAATGCTTTGAAAAACATTTCTACGGTTTTGAAAGAAATATATGGTTTTAATAAATAATGATTTTAAAGATTTATTAAAGTTGATTTAATAAAGTTGATTTGAATCAATATGAAATATGTTTAAGTATTTATGTAAAATTTATATTTTTAAATATAGAATTTATATGTTTCAGGTTGAAAGATAAATTTGAATTGATTTGGAATTCTTAATTATTTAAGAATTATACTTAAACAAGTTGATTTGAAATCTATTAAATTTGAAATTTTAAGATATGTTTATAACTTGAATTAATTAAGAAGTGGCTTGATGAATATTTCAAACTTATATAAATTTAAATGGGATATTTTGTCTATATAAATTTGTAAATTGAAGTTGTATTTTGATGAATTGAAATGATTAAAGAAATATTTCAAAAATTAAATGTAATGAAATTAAATTGGGACATAAATTGAATTATCGAATTTAGTTTTGAAATGTCGAATATTTAAACTTTGAAATATATTGAAATTGAAATGGTTTATTTGCGGTTCAAATAGGCATTTGAAATCGATAATTTGAAAGGGTTTATTGAGAAACTAAATTGAATTGAAATTTGTGATTTGAGATTTAATTAAATTTTAATTTTGGAATTCGAGTTTATGTGAATTGATATGTGAAATTTGAGGAAGCTATTTTTATATAAAGTATTTAAACTATATCTAAAACTATTTATATTTTACTTTATAAATTTTAATATAAGTTATTTTAATATAAATTATTTTCAATATAAATTATTTTATTTTAAATTATAACTATTTTATATAAACTATTTTATTTTATAAGCTATTTTTCTATATATACAAATTTTAATATCTAAACTGTTTAAGAGGAAAGTGTTAGGATTTCAAAGTGTTATGAATTTCAAGGTTTTGATTTCCAAAGTGTTTTGATTTAAAAGACTTACGATTTCGAAAGCGATGTAACTCTAGGAAGTGATATGATTTTGGAAATGGATTTATTTAAAGTGAAAATGATATCATATTGATATGGTTTTGAAATGGCAATGATATGTCGGTTTTGAAATATAACTATTTTGAAAATTTATTAAATGACCATCGGTGTAATAATACGTAGTTATTAAAGAGACCGGGATCGGATATGGACATACTCTCTGTCGATACCGAAACCACTTTAATAACTAATATACGCGGAGTGTTGATCCAGAATGAAGTGGATGGTTTTGATGAACGCGTTGACTGAAGAAAGAGAACGATTTTGGATGACCCCTGACATGACTAAAACAGGAGCCGCGTCGGGCCATTGAGGTTCGCCACCTCTAGCGGACACACTTCTTCGTTACCATATCTATTACTTTTGTGATTCGATTTGGGTGCACCCCTTGATTTGGGAGTGTTGTTTCGCGGTGTTGGGGTAGTAGCTGCTATGCCCAACATCAGTCCGGATCAGGCAACTACTAGTATCCTAGTTGGTATCGCCTCATGTACCTTGTCATACTGATTATCCTATTCGTGACCACTACGTTTTGTTTTATACCTTTAGTATATGGATTGCCCTCTGGTGACTTCCGGTTTTGGGGAAACTACGGTCTTGTATATGCTCTTGGGAATAAAAATGTGTTAAGTGTGGAATGGGCCATGACTTAACGCTATTTTGATATCGTACTTTACTGATTAGACATTATCTACTTAGCGTATTCTACTGTATATATAGATAGTTTAATGGATTCTTAGAGGATGGTTATCCCAAACATCCTTTGAGTTACTTGTATTTCAGTTTTTATTTCACTTGAGTTGGATTTATTGATATAAGAATGTTAATCCTGACTGATTGTTTTGTGTTTTCTTTACGCTCGGGTCAGACTGAGTGATACAGTATTCGAGACTTACCTTTGGAGTTGGAGCGTCGCTTGGAGATCCAGCTATCTATCCAGCTTTCAGTTATTCAGTTGATTCCAGTGATGTATTCGTATCTTGTATTTGACTATTGTATTGAGATATCTATGTATTCGAGACCTCTATTGTATCTTGTTTAACTCTGTTATATATATATAGTAGCTTCATGAACTACTATTCTTTTGTTTCCGCTGCATTATTGTTATATTACTCTGTGTCTGTGATCTGTGATTATTTATTTATTGTATATGCTAAGTTTTGCCAAATTTAAATTAACAATCTATTATTTTGAATTATTCAAGTCTGACATGTGTGGATTATCGTCGATTTGAATGGTCCAAAATAGTGGGTCGTTACAAAAGGTCACTATGCTCATGAATGTCGGACCTGGAAGGGAAAGAAGGCTGCAGAAAATAAGAGCGTGAAGTGCTTTAACTGCGACCAAGTTGGGCATTATAAGAATCAGTGTCTAGAACTAGTCAGGGCGGACAAGGGAAATTTTTTTGCTGTTGGACCATCATCTGCTGGGCCAACTACTGCTAAGAAAGGAAGGACTGTGATGGAAGGTAAGCTTTTGATTCAGAGTATACCGGTTAGGGTACTATTTGATACCGGTGCATCACATCCATTTATATCTCAGTGTTTGGTTGATAGGTTATACTTCGAACCTACCTACTTTGTTACTTCCTTACGGGTTGCGAATCCGATAAGAGGGTATGCAACTCTGGGAATGAGATGTGACCAATAAGAACTTGATTTGTTAGGTCATAAGTTTGCATGCAGTCTGTATGTTTTCGATTTTGTATATTTCAGAATCATTTTGCGTATGGATTGGTTGGGTAGATACGAGGCTAGGATATTTTGCAAAAATAGGGAAATATCATTGAGACACCCTAATAGTCATAACCGAATCATATTCTCAGTGGAGAATTCTGATCGAAGTGTTTGTGCTTTGTTAAGTGCTATTGAAGTGGGAGAAGAGTTAAGTCAGGTTCGGATAGCAAGAGAATTTGCTGATGTTTTTGAGCCGGTTATAGGACTACCACTAAAACGAGCTGTTGAGTTTCAAATATATCTTGTGCTAGGAGCTGAACCTATTAGTAGACCACCTAGCAGGATGACACCGACCGAGAAGAAGGAATTGAAGGTGCAATTAGTGAATCTAGAATGAATTTTTTTTATTAGACCAAGCAGTTCGCCTTGGAGAGCGGCCGCGGTATTCGTAAAGAAACCGGATTTGTCGTTAAGGATGTGTATCGACTATTGTAAGTTGAATGAGAAGACAATTAAGAATAAGTATCCTTTGCCGAGAATTGACGATCTGTTTGATCAGTTGTGTGGAGCCAAAGTATTTTTCCAATTGGATTTGGCGACAAGTTTCCTTCAGTTAAGAGTAGCAAAGGACAGTATAACGTTGACAGCATTCCGAACTAGGTACGTTTCATACGAATAGTTAGTAATGCCATTTGGGTTAATGAACACACCAACTTTCTTCGTAGATCTGATGAACCGAGTTTTCCAAGAGTACTTGGATAGGTTCGTGTTGGTGTTTATAGATGACATTTTAGTGTACTCTAAGGATGAAAGAGACCATGAAGATCATCTTAGAGTAGTGATTGAGATGCCGAGGCAGCATCAGTTAAAAGTGAAGTTTTCCAAGTGTCATATTTGGAAGAAAGAGGTTAAGTTTCTTGTTCATGTGGTTTTAGAGAAAGGCTTGTCAGTTGATCCAGATAAGATCGAAGCTGTTAATAACTGGAAGAGACTAAAGACAGTGACATAGATTAGAAGTTTTCTTGGAGTTGCTGGCAATTATTAAAGATTCATTAAGGACTTCTCGTGGATACCAGGGCCTTTAACTAAGTTAACTAGGAAGGATGTGAAGTTTCCTTAGTCCAACAAATGTCAGGAAGCATTCCTTAAGTTAAAGCATTTGTTGACCAATGCACATGTGTTAGTAGTTCCAGACGAAAACCAATGGTTGGTGGTGTATACTGATGCATGTGGGACTGGATTAGGAGCTGTGTTGATGTAGAAGGGTAAAGTTATTGCCTATGCTTCACGACAGCTTAGACCGCATGAAGTGAGATATCCTACTCATGATTTGGAGTTGGCTGTGGTGATCTTCGCATTGAAGATATGGAGACATTATCTCTTAGGGGAGAGATTTGAGCTATACACAGATCATAAGTCCTTAAGGTACTTATTCTCTTAGAAGGAGTTGAATATGAGACAACAAAGATGGCTGGAATTTTTAGCTGCTTAAGATTTTGGTATAGAGCATACACCTAGGAAAGGAAATAAGTTAGCGAATGCTCTTAGCAGAAGACATCAGAATAAGGTGTTAGCTATGTTGGCAGCATGGAAAGATTTCGAAGCCTTGACTACTTGTAGTGTGCAGTTAAGACCGACTGCTAGTTCTAGTCAGAGCACAACCATGTTGTTCTGTTTGGAAATTCGACCAGTTTTGATCGAAAGGGCTGCTTCTAAACAGAAGAAGGATCCACTATTAGCCGATAAGATTAGAAGGCTTGATGCTGGAACTAAGACCAATGAGCAAAAGGATTTTAGTTTTTACCAGAGACGATGGTTGAGAAAGAAGGGACGGTTGTGTGTTCCGAATGTTGAGGACTTAAGGAAAGAAGTTCTTAAGGAATGTCATCGTTCCATATTTACAGTTCATCCTGGAGGAACCAAGATGTATCAAGATATGAAGACGAGCTTCTACTGGGAAGGTATGAAGAAGGTTATTGGCTCGTGGGTTAGGTAGTGTGCAAACTGTCAACAAGTGAAGGCCGAACATCAGAAGCCGAGTGGATTGCTTCAACCTTTGGAGATACTAGTTTGGAAATGGGATTCGATATCCATGGATTTTATAGATGGGTTGCCAAGGTCGAATAGAGAAAATGAAAGTATATGTGTCATAATGGACAGGTGACCAAGAGTGCCCATTTCATTCCAGTTAAGTCAACCAGGACGGCACCTGTTTTAGCTAAGTTGTTCATGAAGAACATAGTTTGACTGCATGTAATTCCTAAAAGTATAGTCAGTGACAAAGATGCTTTGTTTACTAGTGAATTCTATAAGAGTCTACAGGATGTGTTAGGTACCAAGTTTAAGACGAGTACAGTGTATCACACTTAGACGGATGGGCAGACAGAGAGAGTCAATAAGGTACTCCAGGATTTGTTAAGAGCTTGTGTGTTGGACTTTGGTGGAACTTGGGAAGATCACCTACACTTAGTGGAGTTTTCCTATAATAACAGTTATCAGATTAGTATAGGAACGATGCCTTTTTAAGCTTTGTATGGAAGGCCATGCAAATCACCAGCATGTTGGTTGGAAACTGGAGACAGATTAGTCTTAGGTCCAAATTTAGTTAGAGAGGCGACGTAGAAGGTTGAGTTGAGCCGAAAAAGGATGAAATAGCTCGGTCTAGATAGAAGAGTTACGCAGATAAGAGGCGTAAAGATCCATAATTCTCAGTTGGAGATATAGTTTTCATTAAGGTATCACCGATGAAGGGTGTGGTACGATTCAGAAAGTCAGGGAAACTGGCACCAAGATATGTTGGACCGTTCCCAATTATAGAGAGGATCGAAAAGCTCGCATACAGAGTAGGGTTGCCGAGCAGTATGGCTGGGGTCCATAATGTATTTCATGTGTCTCATCTTCGCAAGTATGTGCATGATCTAGAGACTTCCATTCTTTCGATAGAGTTGGAAGAGTTGACAGTAGAACCAAATTTAACTTTTGTTAGGCAACCAGTTCGGGTTGTAGCGAGAGATGAGATAAGGTTAAGGAACAAGACAGTCAAGTTGGTGAAAGTTCAATGGAGCGACAACGGGAAGGACTGTACTTGGGAGACAGAAAACATGATTAGAGATACTTATCCTGATCTATTATGTGGGTACATTCTATATTTGTTTTATATAGACTGTTGCTAGTAGGGTAGGCTAGTATGGTAGTTATGAGCTATTACAGATGATCGCTATGTTTAGTATTTAGTCCTTACAGAATTTCGAGGACGAAATTCTTTAAGGAAGGGAGCCTGTAACACCCCTAATTTTTAATAACATTATTCAGGAGATTTAATTAGATAAATTAAATAAAATAATGTAAATATTAGTGTGATAAGGGGATTGAGATTTGAAAATTCAATAGAGGCCGAGCTTAATTAAATAAAAGCCTAAAAGAATGGGCTTATGAACGGTTTTGTATGTTAATTAGTGAGAACATAACACTAGAGGATTATAGGGATTTGCCGCCACCATAATTCCATTACACTTAAAATCTCATTTCAATTTCTTTGCACATTCATTTTTCAAAACTCAAAAACATAAATCAAAGAGAGTTCAAGCCGGCCATAACCTAAGGAAAGAAAAAGGGAAAAATCAATTTAAGTTATGTAATCAAGCAGGGGGAATTAATCAAAGATCAAATCTCAAGTTCCTTATCCTAAGTAAGGTGAATAATAATCTAAACCATCTCTATTTTTGGTTTTAAAGATCATTTGATTTCAGGTATATATTTAAATCCATTATGATGATTTTTTATGACGGTAAGCTTGGATTTCATGATATGTTATATTCAAACAAGTTTGTTTGATAAATGTTTTATTCGATTTTAGGACTAAAATCGTTTATATTGGGTTTCAAATGCCATGAGGATTTAATATGTTATGTAAAACATTATTTTGGAGATGGGTATACTTTTTATAATTTTCTAAGCTATGGAAAATTTATTATTAATTTTTGAAGGAAGAAATGAATATTTGGGTTTAAATTTTATTTCGGCTGTTAAACGAAGGAATTTGGGTCAGAAATTTTCGTATGTTAGATAACATATTAAAAATGAATTTCTATGGTTTTTGGTGATTTTTCTTAAGTAATTTACCATGGAAATTAAATTAATTTATTTGGAGGACTTAGATGTTTTAATTGAAAGGGAGTGCGGATTAAGAATCTTAAGGCTAATTTAACACTAGAGGGGGTGAATAGTGTTTAATGGATTCTAAGACTTATATGGACTAAATTAAAATTATGACACAAACAAATGCAGAACTTATCACAGAACAATCACAGAATCAAACAAAGATGCAGAAAGTAAATAAAAAGCTGTAAAAGGAAAGAACACACCGGATTTTATACTGGTTCGGAGTTACCCTACATCCAGTCCTGCACCAAAGCAAACACCTTGTACATATTTTTATTATACCAATGTCGAGTTTACAATCCTCAATTTCTAAAGGCCTTGAGGTACCCTCCTGTCTTCGAGTCCTAGGCAAACTCTCTTGATTTACAGGACACAAGATCACCCAATTGATTTCCAGGCACAACCACACCTTATAGAGAGACTCGATAAACTTTTGATTACAAATTGATCCTATAACCCTGAATAGCACTTTGATCTTCGAGAGAGGGCAGAGAATCAAACAAGTATGAGATTCTAATTTGATTTGCTTGAGAATTCGGCGGAATTTCGGCACGATCTGAAAAAATATGAAATTTTTAGAATATGAATTTGTGGAGAAGAAGGAATGAAGAAAATAAGAAAATAGTTAGTTAAAAAATTCATTTGTGAAGGCTATTTATAGACTAGTAACGGTCATAACCATTCATGAAGAGATTTAAACGAATAGACACTTCTTTTGAAAATTAAAACTTTTGAATTTGACGGCCAACATGTTGACATGGGGTATCCCATGATGTCGACATCCCTTAGTTAAAAATAGTGTAAATTTTGTTTTGAAAATGGTATTGAAAGGTAAACAAGAGGAAATGATTCTAGAGTAAAATAAACTAATTTTCCTATGATTTAAAATAAAGAAGAGTAGAAAAATATATTTTTAGAATGTATATATAAATTTGATTTTAGATCTCAAGTATATATATATTATAAAAGAATATTTAAAAATCAGAAGATAGTTTTAAAAACAAACGAAGTTTAAAACAAGAGTTTATTTAAAAACAAAAACAAAGAATATTTTAAGGCTAAAACATTTTGAGAAGCAGTTTTGAAAATTATTTTGAAAAACCATTTTGAAGTAGTTTTGCAAGCTTCTTCCTACAGAATATCTCATCACATCAGGACTCGAGAACTTGTACAAAACCAAGATGTTAGTGGATTTGTAAGCCACTTGTCGTAGGTTTGTAAGCTACTTGTCGTGGGTTTGTAAGACTAAGAAGGTAGAAATGGGTTCCATCCCAAATGAAATTTGGAATGAAGATTTCCATGCTATTATGAAGTTTTAACAAAACTAGACACTTATCTTGAAATATTGATCTTGATACTCATGAGTCTTCAAACTTGATTTCTTCATTCTTGATCTTTATATTGTACGGTCTTCAATAATCAGTACTTGCCTTATATATATCCTGCATAATAACATTCATATATATCTAGATAATAGTGTTAGTATATAAGTTATAATAAAATAAGTTACAAAGGTTGTTGTCATCAAAACCACTATCTCCAGTTCCTAACAATCTCCCCCTTTTTGATGATGACAACCTTATAAAATATACTTACCACTTCGATCATAACATAACTCCCCCTTACACCAACAACTCCCCCTTACTCCAAGCCTACTATTTTATATAACTTCTCCCCCTTTGTCATCAACAAAAATAACCTATAAACCTTGAACTTAATAGAAAATGAGATAAACAAACATATGACATAAGAATAATAACTGTGTATGAGTGAAATATAGCATCCTAAGTTAAATGACCAATGATTGTTTTAAGAAGAATATCAATTAAGATAGCACTTATATACAAATTAACAAACTAATATACAATCAAGAAAGAAAAACGAAAAATGAAAAATGCTTAACGAGGACCATTAACTATTGGTGATTTATGAAACAAACAATTTGGATAGTGGAGACAAAAGTTTCCACGTTGTTTGACCAAGTTCCCATTAGCGTCAAAAAGGACCTCTCCAACGCAAATCACGCCATCGTCTTCGTCCATATGATCATTCGGATTCGGCAGAGGATGTTCTTCTTCTTGATCCTCTTGTGGTTCTTCCAGAGGCTCTTCTTCTTCAGAATCCATGGCTTGTGATGATTCTTCGATGGTAATGGGATTGGCATGGTTATCCATAAGGAATTTTTGTAAATTCCTAAGGATTCTGCCTTGCCTATCTTGTTCTCTAGCCATTCGCAGTTGACTCACTTGAATTTATATCATCGTTTGAAGCAAATCTTTCATCTTACCTTGTAATTTGATGACTCGTACGTGTGTGGAACGTTGAAAAGGGCCAGAATGAGGAGAAGTGGGTGAAGAAGGTTTATTATTAGAAGAGAAAGCCATTAATTTACCGTTTTAGAAGTTTATTACAGAGAATAGAATAGAGAAAAGGAGTAAAAGTCGAAATATATAAATATATAACTAATTTTAGAGGGAAATTTAAATTTGAAAATCTCGGCCTGTATGTCGACATAGAGGGATGGGTCATGTCGACATGCCCAGTTCAATTTTTGAGAAATTTTTATTTATATTAATTATTAACTATACTTGTATTATTTATAATTTATATTTCAGTTAATGAACATATACCTTATTCTCTTCTAAATTTAGTAAAATTTTGTTCATTTAATGGTTTGGTTAATATATCAACAATTTTTTTTCAGTATTAATATATTCAAGAGTTATGACTTCTTTACTTATATTATCTCTAAGAAAATAATGTCTAATATCAATATGTTTTGTTCTAGCATGATGAGTTGGATTTTTAGATAGGTTTATTGCACTAGTATTATCACAATAAATTGGTGATTTAGTTATAGTTAATCCAAAATCTTTTAAAGTTTGTTGCATATATATAACTTGAGAACTAGCCAAAGCAGCAGATATATATTTTGCTTCAGTTGTTGACAAGGATATAGTGTTTTGCTTCTTACTAAACCAGGAAACCAGAGAATGTCCTAGAAAGTGACAAGTTCCACTTGTACTTTTTCGGTCTGATTAACAACCAGCGTAATCAGCATCACAATATGAAATTAAATTAAATACATCATTTTTAGGGTAAAATAAACCATAGTCTAAATTATGTTTTACATATCTTAAAATTCTTTTAACAGCTTTTAAGTGAGTTTCTTTAGGTTGAGATTGGTATCTTGTACAGAGACAGATACTATGCATGATGTCAGGACGACTTGATGTTATATAAAGCAGCGAACCAATCATTCCCCTATATAATTTTTGATCAACATCTTTTGATTTATCTTCTTTACTTAAAGCTACATTAGTTGTCATTGGAGTTGGTTTCCCACTAGAAGTGGTCAATCCAAATTTATTAATTAAATCTTTAGCATATTTTTCTTGACTAATGAAAATTCCTTTATCTAATTGTTTGATTTGAAGTCCTAAGAAGAAACTTAGTTCTCCCATATGACTCATTTCAAATTCTTTAGTCATTATATCTGAGAATTCTTTATTCATTATGTTATTAGTTGACCCAAATATTATATCATCTACATATATTTGTAATAATTGAATATCATTTTTGTTTCTTTTAATAAAAAGAGTTGTATCTATTTTACCAATTTCAAAACTAGATTGTAGTAAATAAGATCTTATAGTTTTCATAACAGGCTCTAGGAGCTTGTTTCAGACCATATAAAGCTTTCTTTAATTTATATACATGATTTGGAAATTTATTATCTTCAAAAAGTGGAGGTTGTTCAACAAAAACATCTTCTTTTACAAAGCCATTTAGAAAAGCACTTTTAACATCCATTTGATATAACTTGAAATTATTTTAGTTTGCGAAAGCAAGTAGAATCCTGATAGCTTCTAGTCTTGCTACGAGTGCAAAGGTTTCGTCATAATCAATTCCTTCTTCTTGACAATAACCTTGCGCGATTAAACGAGCTTTATTTCTCACGACCTCATAAAGTTCATTAATTTTATTTTTATAAACCCATTTTGTTCCAATTATACTTTTATCCTCAGGTCTAGGAACAAGTTCCCAAACATCATTTCTGGTGAACTAATTTAATTCTTCTTGCATAGCAAGAATCCATGAATCATCAGATGATGCTTCCTTTGGATTTTTAGGTTCAATAATTGATATAAAAGCTACATTACTTATACTATTTATTTGATTTCTTGTTTTAACTATAGATTCAATATTTCCTAGTATATTTTCTACAGGATGATCTTTTAATAGCCTAATTCTTTTATTAGGTTGAATGATTTCATAATTAGTTTCTTTAGGTTCATTATTTAAAGTTACAAAATCTTCTTCATCTTCTATTTGTACAGTATCTTTAAAATTTTCATCAAAAGATACATGTATTGTTTCTTCAATAGTGTTAGTTCTTAAATTATAAATTCTAAATGCTTTACTTCTATTAAAATATCCGATAAAGATACCTTTGTCGGATTTAGGTTCAAATTTATCTAAATTATCTTTTGTATTAAGAATAAAACACTTACTACCAAAAACTTTAAAATAAGCTACTATGGGTTTCTTATTGTAAAGTAATTCATGTGGTGTTTTATTAGTTAATGGTCTAATTAAAATCCTATTTAATATATAACAAGCTGTAGCGACTGCTTCAGCCCAAATGTTTTTAGGCTAGTTACTATCAGAAAGCATTGTTCTAGCACACTCTTGAATAGTTCTATTCTTACGTTCTACCACTCCGTTTTGTTGTGGAGTTCTTGGAAAAGAGAAATTATGAGTAATTCCTTTTTTATTACAGAAATTCTCAAAATTTTCATTTTCAAATTCTCCACCGTGATCACTACGAATAGTTTTTATTTTTAAAGAAAGTTGATTTGAATTCTTTTAGCAAAATTCTTAAATAATTCAAAAGCATCACTTTTAATTTTAAGAAAAAATTATCCAAGTATATCTAGAATAATCATCTACAATTACAAAAACATATTTATTGTGATTAATTGATTGAACTTGAGATGGACCAAATAAATCTAAATGAAGTAATTCTATAGGTTTAGAAGTAGAAATCATATCTTTTAATTTAAATGAACTTTTCTTAAGTTTTCCTAATTGGCAAGCATCACATATACTATCTACTTTAAAGTTTAACTTGAGAAGACCTCTAACTAAGTCAAGTTTTGATAACCTAGATA
Organism: Allium fistulosum; assembly: GCA_030737815.1. Taxonomy (NCBI): domain Eukaryota; kingdom Viridiplantae; phylum Streptophyta; class Magnoliopsida; order Asparagales; family Amaryllidaceae; genus Allium; species Allium fistulosum. Next base: position 1,763,713 of record JASFAW010000025.1, read on the forward strand.
ACAGTTTGAAATTTAAATAAACAAATCTTTTATGCCAAATCCAAGGGTCGCTTGTATTAGCCAAAAGACATAACTTATCATTTGAAACTTTCATACTAAGGATATAAATGTTTTTCTTCCTAATTCCTTCAAAGATAATATTTGACTTATTATCTTCGATGTGACACTTATCTTTCCCAAATTTAATTTTAAATCCTTTATCTCATAGTTGACTTATACTAAGCAGATTATGTTTTAAATTCCTAACTAGCAAAACATTAGAAATAAGAGGAGTTTTAGAATTACCGACATTGCCGATGTCAATCACATATCCTTTTGAGTTATCTCCAAAGTTGACCAATCCACCATCTTGATATATAATGTCAATGAGTATCTCGGAATTTCCAGTCATATGCCTTGAACAACCACTAACAAGTATCCATTTATCTTTCTCAATTTGCATAGTTTGTCCATTGGTTGTTGATTCTTCAAAAGCCATGTAACATGTATGTTCCTGCATAACACACCAATTCGGTAGATAACTTGATTTTTCATAAAAACTATATGCAGACTTATGATACTTTGACGAAATGCATAAATTCAAACTAGTATTAACAAAATTTCCTAAAAATGCCATTTTTAACTTTTCAAGTTTCAAATTATAAAAACTATGAAAACCTATGCTCTGATACCAATTGAAAGGGAGTGCGGATTAAGGATCTTAAGGCTAATTTAACATTAGAGGGGGGTGAATAGTGTTTAATGGATTCTAAGACTTATATGGACTAAATTAAAATTATGACACAAACAAATGCAGAACTTATCACAGAACAATCACAGAATCAAACACAGATGTAGAAAGTAAATAAAAAGTAGTAAAAGGAAAGAACACACCGGATTTTATATGTAATGACCCGTAAATTTATGTGGTTTTATCTATATATTTAATTGAATTTTTGTGAAATTTAAAAATATTGAATTTTGAAATATAAATTTGATATTTGGAATATGTCTAATTAAACATAGCAACTGATAAATTTTCATCAAATAATATTGAAGTTTATTTTATTGTATAATTCTATTTCAATTCAAATTAGTTAATAATTGATGATAATAAAATGTTTTCCAAACCTGAATATTTTTATATAGAAATCTGTAAATCGTATTTTGAGTGAGACGTCATATTTCATTTCTTCAAATTTGGACTTATATTGCTTCGTTTACCTTATTTCTGATATTTTTGCAGCATTTCGGTACCGATATCAACTTTTGATATTTTGGTCATGTCTCTAGTATCTGTATACCGTTTAGATCGTCTCATCGTGCTGATCTCTATGGTATATTCGATTTTGTATTTTGAAGTCCGATTCGTAGAGGAATCTGCGAAAGCGTTAACCGTATCGGTACCGGATTTTTTGTGACTTTTGGTTTTTGTGATCCTTTGAATTCCTTGTCCATTCAATTTCCCATCCTATAACTCAACAGCCATATGATTTATTATTCACTGACTTTTACGTTCAAAATTTTGTTGTTTCATTTCTTTTCAGTTCGTTCACCATTTGTTTTGAGAAAAAAATTTATATACGAGCACCTTCATTTTTCTCTTCTTCCTTTAAATTTCTCATGCTTGCTTTCGTTCTCCCCTTCCTTTCCTAACTTACCTCCAGCCAAGTCTACCACGCAACCCTTGAGCATTACCGTACCCTCCTCTTCCATCGTCCCAGTCGAACTATGCCGAAGCCTAGCACCACGTCAGTCTCTAAATCAAACCGCTTCATCCACGTGTCCTACCTCCGCCCTTCTCTTCGGCCACAAATAGCAGTTTTCCAAATCTGTCGTGTTGCCTTCACTTGGTACTACTTATATATATTTTCAGATCTGTCGTGCACCTTCTTTGTTTTAGTCGCATCTGTTGTTGATAGATAGGTATATATGCCGCCTTCGTATAATTGCTTTCATACTTGAATCGACACTTGATGTTCTAGATTATATTTGATTATAGTATATATGTGTTGTCTGTTGTAGGATTTATTATAGAAGCTCATATTAGTTTACATTTATAATATACTATTTACTGCATGATATATATATTATAATTTTTTTTCCGTATTCTGTTTATAAATTGTAGGCATGAGTTTGATTTTTATATAATACATTATTATACATATGTACATTTGTCTTTAAAAATTTAGGTGTTATATATATGTAAGGTTTCTATGTATTGGTTTATATAAAGTCTTGAATTAAGTTTGAATATATATAAAGGATACAGATATTCAGCTTGTTTTATATATTTTATACATTTATTTTACATAACATTTCCAAGCAAGTATACTTTGTACATATATAAAGTATTTTATTTCGTACAGTGCATATATGCATAATTTAAGCTATATGATTTTAAATATATATAGATATATTGTTATACGTATGATGGTACGCATGTTAAAAATGCCATGGCATAAGGTTTTTTTTATGATGTAAGTTTGTTTATATATATTAATATATACGCATGAATTATAAGTAAGTCTGTTTGGATATAAGCTTATATATAAAGTACTAATATAAAATCGATCTGGGGTACTTTTATATTTTACTTCTGTGAATTGTAGTGATTTATATATGCAACCTGTTGTATATTAAGTTTAGATATTGATGTTTTAAAATAAATGTATGTTATATGTTGTACCAGGTTTATCCTGTATTCCTATTATGTTTCACAAATCAAATACTTCAATATTTTATATATTGTATTGATATATATATATATATATATAAGTATTTATTTCAAAATATATATTATAATTTTATGTTGATTGTATATATATGTTTAAATTCTGTTATAGATCTTTCAACATAATATTTTAGAGATTCTATTTTGAATATGTGTTTAAATTTTTATTTTGATATATATGGCTATATATCTTTATTTCATCGATCTCTTCCCCAATTTGACTGACATTCTCAATATCAAATTTATCGCAGCAAACCCCTAACTTGTCACTGTCTTGTTTGCTTGACCTGTAATGCTTGTTTTTGTCTTTTCGCTTCATTGGCTATCTCTCTAACCTTGAATGGTGAGCAATCACTAACGATTAATGTTCTTATATTTATTAAATTTGATTTCAATTAAAACGACAATTGAAATATGATGTTGTTAGTTATTTATAGTGCTATATATATGACATTATCTGTATCTGTTCACCTATGACATTTGACATCATTATATGTTATTTATATTGTTATATATATGCCATTTCTGTATCTGTTCACCTGTGACATTTGTTATTTATCACTGATGATATATGCCTGTTATTGATTGTTATATTATTATCATATCTTTTATCACTCTGCAAGTTCCCTGTTAGTAAAGAATTCACTATGGGTTGAAATGATACATACTCGAACGATCTGTAGAATAGGAGAAAATCGTTATGGGTTGAAATGATAAACCCAAGCGATTTTCATTGAATTGAATTTGGGATTGCGGGTTGAAAAGATATATATCCGTATATATATATATATATATTACGGATTGAAATGATAAATATCTGTATCACTTGACTATAGGGTAGAGAATTATACAGACACCGTTGGTCTATATATAAATATTTTGAAAATGATTTATATGGATTTGAAAAGAAATATATAGTTTTAATAAATATTGATTTTAAAGATTTATTAAAGTTGATTTAATAAAGTTGATATATAATATGTTTAAGTATTTATTTAAAATATATATTTTCAAATACAGAGTTTATAATGATTTTAATAAATTCAGATTTGAAATTGATTTGAAATTATATTTATTTAATAATTTTACTTAAATAAGTTTGATTTGAAATTTATAAAAATTGTAATTTTAAAGATATGATTTTTAACTTGGAATTGATTTAAAAGTGACTTAAATGAATATTTCAAACTTATATAAATTTAAATGGGATATTTTGTTTATTTAAATTTTTAAAATTTAAGTTGTACTTGGGTTTTGTCGAAATGATTAAGTAAGTATTTCAAAACTAATACTAGTAAAGTGAATTTGATATATATATGAAATTATCGAATTTCGTTTTGAAATGCTGAATATTTAAAGCTTTGATATATATTGAAATTTAATGGTTTATTTTGTGTTTCAAATCGATATTTGAAATCGTTTTAATTTGAGATGATTTATTGAGAAATTGAATTGAGTTGAAATTATGAATTGAGATTTGAATTAAGTTGAATTAGGAAGTCGAATTGATTTGAATCGATTTGTGAATTTGTGGAAACTATCTTTGTTATATAAAGTATTTTTAAATCATATTAAAACTATTTTTATATTATTTTATAAACTATTTTAATATAACTATTTTTATTATAAACTATTTTAATATAAACGATTTTTAATATAAACTATTTTAATTATACTAATTATTTTAATATATATTGTTTTAACTTATAACTACTTTATATAAATTATTTTATTTTATAAACTATTTTATTTTATATATAATTATTAATATCTAAATTGTTGAAGGAAAGTGTTATGGATTCCAAATGCCATGATTTCAAAAGTGTTATGATTTCCAAAATGCTGTGATTTCAAAGTGTTATGAATTTCAAGATTTTGATTTCCAAAGGGTTTTGATTTTTTTAAAGACTATGATTTCGAAAGCATTATAACTTTGGAAAGCGATATGATTTTGGAAATGGATATATTTGAAGTGAAAATGATATCGTATTGATTTGGGTTTTGGAATGAAAATGATATTTTGGTTTTGAAGTATAAACTATTTTGAAATGACCGCGGTGTTATAATAATGTTTGGCTGTTAAAGAGACCGGGATCAGATATGGGCATACTCTCTGTCTATACCGAAAACCACTTCAACAACTGTGTACGCGGTGGAAATTCTAGAATGAAGTAGGATGGCGGCGACGATTCCTATTGAGGTATATACGTGGACCCGTGTCACGACCCGACTTCCTATGCCCAGAAAGTCGTATCGTTTTTAAGAAAAGAAAGAGGTGAGAAAGTAGAAAAGAAAGAGAAGAAGAAGAAACAACATCAGAATCTCAACAGCGGAACGAATAAAATATAATATATCACATAGATTAATATATAGTATCATATACATCAGAGTTACACAGACAATACATCACATACTAGACAGTTATAAAACACCTGTCTAGTTAATACAACTCACACATCACAGAGATACAACACAGCGGAAATACAAAATAAACTCTAATCACAGCGGAATCACTATATATCTACACGCTGAAGCCTCCTGCTCCATTGCTCCTCCAAAGTTCGTCAAAGCTAACCTGAATCCCTTGACTACCCGTAAAAATTTGGGTACCCGAGAGTTTATGAAAAATAGAAATAAACTTCGGGTCAGACATGGGTCTGGTATGAGTAACAGGTTAAGGTTGTTTAACTTTGAAAACCATTTGAAAACAAAAGGTATCACGTAAGACATCCCACACATAAACATGGAAATGTTTTTACCTTACGCTAACCAAAACATTTGATAGGAAATCCAGTGATATTATAATAGTGTCTAGGGTTTTCAAGTAAATAGAAAATAGCTGAAATGCTTACATCTCACATTTCAACATAGTTGGGCACAATCAAAACGTACGGCGCTTATTGGAGATTGGATTCCATACAATGGCCGGGCTACTGGGGTACCGCCCGTCACAGTACGTGGCCTAGATCACCGTACCGAGGAGTACGCCCGCTCCCCTGCAACACAAGGCCGGACCCATCCCTTACTGGACAGTTCCAAATAAGATCACCCCACGGTTGGCGCGACCAACCGTACACTAAACCGAAATAAATAGGGACATCTAGACAGGGGTAAACCTTACTCTTAAGTGGGGGCTACCCACGAAGCCTTGCTGCACCTCCCCTGTTTTAGCCATTCCCGGTTGATGAGGCTTGAGGTCACGATTACCTTTAGAGAACACATCTCTTAGAATGCTCATCGCCCACCTGACGATGTTCTGAAAGCATTCAATCCATACAAGTTCGTTCCGGGTTCGAACGAAACCGAAGGCATTCTGAATCACCATCTCGAATCTATAAGTACTATCTTCGTCAAACTCATTACGGAATCACCCACAGAGTTATACTGACGAATAGTTCTTATACCTCGAGTCTTCACTTGCTCCATTTGGATTTCACGACCTAACGTTATTTTGGATCGATGTGGTATTCGGGTCTCCAGACCTGGAATCCCGGTATACGGAAACCCGATCCCGGTCTCATCGAAATCCAAAACGTGTCTTTTAAGGCCAAGTTGTTTTAAAGGTTTAAAACAATTCAATTCAATTATCTATATCAACACAGATAGATAAAACACAATATCACAGATGGATAATCACATATCAGCATAATGGATAATCTATAATATCACACCAATAGATAATCAATATTATCATCCATATCACAACAGATAGTACTTATCTCATATCTGAGATCATATCAATCAATGGGAATCCATAACAATCATCAGACATAGGCAAGGATAATAATCATATCATTGATAATCAATTTAAAATGAATTAAATTAACTACCTTATCCTTAATTAATTTAAAGTAAATTAAATTAATCATTTCATCATTATTAAACTTGCTTATTACCATTAATTAATTAACCCTCAATTAATTAATCACCATCCCATTATTCATTTAATTAATCATCCCCGATTAATTTTCTTTAATTACATTTAAGTAATTATCTTCGAATTATTTCACAGATTTATTTCTTTAACCAAATATAGAAATAAATCCTAACATTACTTCATTTCTTAATTAACTAAAGTTAATTACATTACTCAATTAATTATTAATAAATTTCTTCATTTATTAATTATTCCAAATAAATCTATTTTAATTTCCAACATTTAATCATATTAATTAATGACCTCTAATTACATTTACAATTTAATTACATCAAAGTAATTAATCTCTAATTTAATCCAAAATATTAATCGCCTTTGACTAATCCAAGTCTAGTAATTAACTCCTTTAATTACTTCATTAATTGCTCAATAATTTATTATCTCTAATTAATCCTTTGATTAATTATAAAAAGTAATTATACTCCAATTACTTTATTAACAACATCATTCTATTTATTACACTTTGTAATTAAACATCAATTACTTTTCTAAGTAATTATAATTATCACATCATCAATTTGATTTATCCAAATAAATTAAAATAAATTAATTAACCTAAATAGATCAGATTATTTAATTAATTAAAATGAGTAATTATTTTCTTAATTACTTCCTATTCACTTAACAATACCTTAACATTTACAATGTTGATTCTAAATTAATTAATCCAATTAACAATTAATAATCAAATATATTGATTAATTATAAAATAATCCAGTTAACAGTCTTCATTAACATCCATTAATTACTATTCTAAGTAATTAACTTATATTAATTATTAATAAGTTTAATTTACCATTTATAAATTAATTAAAGTCTAATCTATGATTTCCAATAACATATTAATTACTTATTTCATCATAAAACTTAAATTAATACCTTAAAACGTATAATTACAAATTAATTACTTAATTCATCTTTAAACTTTAATTAATCCTTTTAAACTTCAATTTCCAATTTAATTAATATAAATTTATCAATTTTCATTTTAATTCCTTAATGGTTAAAGAATTTAAGTCTTTAATCTTTATTACTTAGAGAAATTTCATTTCCCATTATCTATTTTAAATTATTCACTTCAATATGTATTTGAAAACATTTATTTCATTTTTCCCTTTGAACTTCATTTTGAATTTCAAGTTTAAACCAATACTAATTAAATTAATTTAAAAACTGTAAAACTGGACACTGTTTAAACTTGTAAATGGACTGACCCGAGACCACTCTCAGTTTGCTTCGAGAAAAATGGCAATTTACCCGAGCCAAACTGAATTTTACCCGAGCATACACTTGAGTTACCTGGGTACTGGTCAAAACTGAGAAAACTAAACTTACCCGAGATACCCATATTTTACTTCGTGTAAATTACAAATCTACCCGAGCCAAAACGCAGACCTACTCGAGAAATTCTCGAGTTCACTTCCCTGTCACCATAACGAAACCAGACACTCGACTGTGCATGTGCACGCTCCCATCAGCCACCTCCGGTCGACCACGACCATCCCCATATCTCGGCGACCACCTCGACATTCTATCCCTAGCCTCCGATCATCTCTCCAGCCTCGAATTCGAAATCGAGTTTCGATTTCACACCCTGGAAACACAGCCCAAACAAACACCACAACCTGGAAACTTCGCCGTGCTTCCACCTTCGATCACCAGAGACCACCAAATCCCGGCCATAGTTTCGTCTGTCACCCCTCTCCAACACCTCAAAAGCACGCTACGCTCGATCATGCCTTGACGTCGAACGAGACAAAAACCCATAGCCATACAAAACTAGGTCACCAGTTTTCAATTTCTTCCCGCCGCCACCACGTTGATCTGTCGACCAGTCCACTATTTTTCCACAAACCCCTGGTCACTCCTCTACCTCCAGACCAAACCACGACACCTCCGGTCAACTACAACGACCACGGCAACTCAAAATGCGTGAAACAGTGAAACTGGAACTGCTCTTCAACCCAAGCTTTAAAAATTTTAAAACTTGTTTTAAAAATCATGATTTGGTATGAAGTTTCACCCTATACTACTGAATCCTTAAAACCAGAGAATTTGTTTTAACATATTTAAAACTATCTCAGTTTTTCTTAGTTTCCAGAAAACGAACATATATTGTTTCAGCCTTGATAAAATTTTAACACTTATATTATGACCAAACAGACAATATTAGTTTATATTCTAAGTTCATACAATGATTAGATCATGAGATAAAAGTTTATTTCCTAATCTACTCAAAGAAATGAGCAACAGGCAACAGAGAATTAAAGAACAGAACAGATATGCACAAACATACATATATACAAGATACATGTCATCACAGAGGGAAGCATACAATATTAACTTAAGTTATAAGTTTAAATAAAATTGTTACTCACCAGGTTTGATAAAAGAACAGAACCTCTTGTTTGCAACAGTTTCGAACCTCCTTGAAAAACTGGAAACTGTTTCCATTTACATCCTTGTTGCCAAGTTTCTTGCTTTTGTTTTATTTATAGTTGCTGATGATGTTTTGATGAAGGCTTGTTTAAGCTTTTAAATGAACTTTCATTACCATTTTTATTTAGTTCGAAAGAAAGAAAAATGACAGGAAGAAAGTATATAGGCTGAAGTTTTAAACAGGGTTTGTATTTTTACTTTTCTTCTTTCAAAAGAAAGCCAGAGATATTTTTATAAAATGTAGGCTGATATGTAGTTTTGGGCAAATTCGTATAGATTGTTGGCTGCAAATATTTTGAGGCATTAAATGATAGTGTACTTGTGTCTCCTTTTGTATACTTATCTCATATTTTTCTATTTGTTAGAGACTTCTTTCTCAAGCTCCAAATATTAAACTTTCATTTGATTCTTGCCTTAAAGCTTGTAGGCATTCATCATGTTCAATTCGAACATTTGTTCTCAAATACTATGCAAGCTCAGTATATTATTTTTTCTCTTTATTTTCTTCTTTCTACCATGCAGATTTTTATAAAGCTGAGAAGTGGGAAATCATTCTTAGGCTATTTTGTATTTTACTTTGCATTCTACATACTTTGCTTTATTCCTCTACTTTACATTTTAAATTGCAGTTGAAATATTAATAAATGTTATGCTATTTTTAATATGTTGTTTGATTCGTTTAAATGTGTTCGTTGTATAATTTATAAACTATAAAATTTTGCTTACGTATTTTTGTACTGTATTGTTGCATTGTTATTTCTATACGTATATTTGTTACTTATCTTATAGTATTGTATTCTAGCTAAATATTTTATACTATTTTCACTTATAATATCATCCAGATAAATTACAACTTATAAATTTGAAATGATTCAAGAAATCTTATCTTTATTAATATTATAAAGGTTCGTTTATCAATTTTTTTTTTAAAAAAAAGACTAAACAAAATAAATTATTTATTTCACAATATATCCAAAGTAACATTTGACAAATTTAATTAAAAACTCATATATACATTTTTAAACTAAAATTTAACAAGTTATACTTTTGTAAAGGAAAGAAAAACGAAATTCTTTTATAAATAAATATAAATCTGAACCAAATTAGAAATAGTTTTTAAAACAAATTAATCATTTATCTAAATATATAAAACTATATATATTTATTAAATAGCTTTGAAAAGTCATCCCAAAATAAATAATAATTTCCAAATCTCTAGAATATATATAAGAAGTTTGAAAATTAAAATTTATCAATTAAAATTAAAACAGAACTTACCTGTCTACGATATATACCAGTATATATTCGTTATAAACAGAAAAATCATTTATTAGCTTTAAAAGATATAATCCCACCGATATGATATTTATCAGAAGAAAATATCAATTCAAGTTTATAATTCAAAAATATATCCAATCAATTTAATATTTAATATAAATTATTAAATTGATATTGCTCGAAATTCCGGGTCGTCACATTCCTTCCCCCTTAAAAGAATATCGTCCCCGAAATTTAAAACAAAGGTAATTTAATAATTTATTTAAAATTTAATTTTTAAAACACATGCATATATCAATCAATGCTAACAACCATAGCATCCAATCAACAAATCTAATCAAACAAGTCTATCTATCCAGACAAAAATCTGGGTAGAATTCTCTCGAGTTTCCCCGAGTATAAATATCGGGTTTCTCGCTCTATAGAATCCAAACAGTCAATGCCACTAAGCTACAGAACTCCTACTCATCTAGATCTACAAAGCAAGGCAAGATATCAGACTACAAATAAGTCAGACTCACAACCAAAACTTCCTGAACTGCTGGTTCTACAACCAGAGATAACTCATACACGCACTCCCTCAGAGATACGTGAAATACATCGAATCCCAGCTATCCACACTGGCAATTCACTCCAGGAGAACAAACACTAACCTCTCCAGAATACAGAGAAAATCCAAAACACCTCGGAACTAATTTCCCAATCTCACCAAACTATACAGCTCCTTCGATCAAAGAAAACTCATTCAAAATCAAATCTCTGATTCTGAAATCTAAATTCCTCCGTCTCCTATCCACCAAACTCTTCGGACGATCCAAAACTACTTTCACCACTACCAATCAGCTAAGTCTCCGCTGATGCCTTTCAGAACAAATCTGAATCTAAAAACGATCCAATAAAACGATCTTCTCACGATCAACCAAAATCAAGAACACAATCCTTACCATCATCCGTAGAAATCAACTTCTCCTTTCCCAGAAAAGAAAGACAGATGTACCCCAAACTGCTTCCGCTGCACAACTCTGATATGGTAGATGAAATATAGATGATGCACACAAGCACAAACTCCCACTAATACCATCTGTGACGGACCTAGGCTTTGCAACCATCAGTCATCAATCACAACTGGTAAGCTCCTCAACTATTCCGAAAATATGGTTCAACAGATCCATAAAGAGAAAACTCAGAAGTTCCTCCAAAAACCATCGGTACCCCTCCTGAAATACAGTCTATACCAAACTAAATCTCCAGATGTTAACAAAACACTGACTTCCATCCATTACCACTCAATTATAAATTTGTTTGTTTATTCATAAATTTAGTTTTCAATAAATAAATTTTGTTTCCCAACACTTATTACTTCCAGTCCACTTCTATTAATTCTACACTTCACTTTCATTTTACATGATTTAGTTACATTCCAATTTAATTCAAACTTTAAGTTTTCCAAACCAATTTATTTATTCCACAACATTTTAAATTTACTTCCAGAGTTTAAGCAATTTCCAAAGTACAAAATCACCTTTGAAATCAACTATATCCAAAATTCTTTGGCAATTCAAATATTCTTTTGAATTTCAAAACCAAACCCAGTTCACAAACAATTCCAATTTGAAATAATTTGATAGCAAACTTTTCTCTCGGAAATTCGAAAATGAACATCGATGATGCTGCAGTCATCACCGACGTTATTTTCTAACAACCGAAAGAGTTCAAATGCTTTTATTTCTTTTAAACATCTCAAATATTTTTAAATTTTAAATCTTTCCAGATTTCAAATCCAACTCAAAAATATTCTAGAAATAATACCATATTTTTTCCAGAACCTTTGAAAACACTTCCAAATCCAAAAGAATTTAAATTTTCTCAAAATTCCAGATCCATCCAATTTCTATTCAAACATTACCCTGGAATTTTATTTCAATTTCAATTGCAAATCACATTTATAATTCACATTTACAAGATTCCATTTGGTTATATGAATTTATTTCTTGACTATTGATTAAATTCCAATTCTTATTAAATTTTCCCAAATGACAATGATAATCGTTCAATATTATCATTTCCTAACAATCAAGCAACCATACATAACTATAAAAATTTTCGGAAAATCATTTCTTTTATATACAAAAATAATTTGGGTAAAATTATTTCATTTACCCTATTTTAAAACAATATTGTGTCGGTTTATCTTGTTAAGAGTTAAGAAATTCCTATCGATATTGTGGCGTCCCACACACCGATCAAAATCTATAAACACCTAACCGATAAGTCAACACAACATAAAACAATTTTATATTCACTAACAAATACGCTCTCTCAGGAAAGAAATCACTTAAGAGCCTAGGTATTCGCTCAACCTAGTGCTCTGATACCAACTGTCACGACCCGACTTCCTATGCCCAGAAAGTCGTATCGTTTTTAAGAAAAGAAAGAGGTGAGAAAGTAGAAAAGAAAGAGAAGAAGAAGAAACAACATCAGAATCTCAACAGCGGAACGAATAAAATATAATATATCACATAGATTAATATATAGTATCATATACATCAGAGTTACACAGACAATACATCACATACTAGACAGTTATAAAACACCTGTCTAGTTAATACAACTCACACATCACAGAGATACAACACAGCGGAAATACAAAATAAACTCTAATCACAGCGGAATCACTATATATCTACACGCTGAAGCCTCCTGCTCCATTGCTCCTCCAAAGTTCGTCAAAGCTAACCTGAATCCCTTGACTACCCGTAAAAATTTGGCTACCCGAGAGTTTATGAAAATCAGAAATAAACTTCGAGTCAGACATGGGTCTGGTATGAGTAACAGGTTAAGGTTGTTTAACTTTGAAAACCATTTGAAAACAAAAGGTATCACGTAAGACATCCCACACATAAACATGGAAATGTTTTTACCTTACGCTAACCAAAACATTTGATAGGAAATCCAGTGATATTATAATAGTGTCTAGGGTTTTCAAGTAAATAGAAAATAGCTGAAATGCTTACATCTCACATTTCAACATAGTTGGGCACAATCAAAACGTACGGCGCTTATTGGAGATTGGATTCCATACAATGGCTGGGCTACTGGGGTACCGCCCGTCACAGTACGTGGCCTAGATCACCGTGCCGAGGAGTACGCCCGCTCCCCTGCAACACAAGGCCGGACCCATCCCTTACTGGACAGTTCTAAATAAGATCACCCCACGGTTGGCGCGACCAACCGTACACTAAACCGAAATAAATAGGGACATCTAGACAGGGGTAAACCTTACTCTCAAGTGGGGGCTACCCACGAAGCCTTGCTGCACCTCCCCTGTTTTAGCCATTCCCGGTTGATGAGGCTTGAGGTCACGATTACCTTTAGAGAACACATCTCTTAGAATGCTCATCGCCCACCTGACGATGTTCTGAAAGCATTCAATCCATACAAGTTCGTTCCGGGTTCGAACGAAACCGAAGGCATTCTGAATCACCATCTCGAATCTATAAGTACTATCTTCGTCAAACTCATTACGGAATCACCCACAGAGTTATACTGACGAATAGTTCTTATACCTCGAGTCTTCACTTGCTCCATTTGGATTTCACGACCTAACGTTATTTTGGATCGATGTGGTATTCGGGTCTCCAGACCTGGAATCCCGGTATACGGAAACCCGATCCCGGTCTCATCGAAATCCAAAACGTGTCTTTTAAGGCCAAGTTGTTTTAAAGGTTTAAAACAATTCAATTCAATTATCTATATCAACACAGATAGATAAAACACAATATCACAGATGGATAATCACATATCAGCATAATGGATAATCTATAATATCACACCAATAGATAATCAATATTATCATCCATATCACAACAGATAGTACTTATCTCATATCTGAGATCATATCAATCAATGGGAATCCATAACAATCATCAGACATAGGCAAGGATAATAATCATATCATTGATAATCAATTTAAAATGAATTAAATTAACTACCTTATCCTTAATTAATTTAAAGTAAATTAAATTAATCATTTCATCATTATTAAACTTGCTTATTACCATTAATTAATTAACCCTCAATTAATTAATCACCATCCCATTATTCATTTAATTAATCATCCCCGATTAATTTTCTTTAATTACATTTAAGTAATTATCTTCGAATTATTTCACAGATTTATTTCTTTAACCAAATATAGAAATAAATCCTAACATTACTTCATTTCTTAATTAACTAAAGTTAATTACATTACTCAATTAATTATTAATAAATTTCTTCATTTATTAATTATTCCAAATAAATCTATTTTAATTTCCAACATTTAATCATATTAATTAATGACCTCTAATTACATTTACAATTTAATTACATCAAAGTAATTAATCTCTAATTTAATCCAAAATATTAATCGCCTTTGACTAATCCCAGTCTAGTAATTAACTCCTTTAATTACTTCATTAATTGCTCAATAATTTATTATCTCTAATTAATCCTTTGATTAATTATAAAAAGTAATTATACTCCAATTACTTTATTAACAACATCATTCTATTTATTACACTTTGTAATTAAACATCAATTACTTTTCTAAGTAATTATAATTATCACATCATCAATTTGATTTATCCAAATAAATTAAAATAAATTAATTAACCTAAATAGATCAGATTATTTAATTAATTAAAATGAGTAATTATTTTCTTAATTACTTCCTATTCACTTAACAATACCTTAACATTTACAATGTTGATTCTAAATTAATTAATCCAATTAACAATTAATAATCAAATATATTGATTAATTATAAAATAATCCAGTTAACAGTCTTCATTAACATCCATTAATTACTATTCTAAGTAATTAACTTATATTAATTATTAATAAGTTTAATTTACCATTTATAAATTAATTAAAGTCTAATCTATGATTTCCAATAACATATTAATTACTTATTTCATCATAAAACTTAAATTAATACCTTAAAACGTATAATTACAAATTAATTACTTAATTCATCTTTAAACTTTAATTAATCCTTTTAAACTTCAATTTCCAATTTAATTAATATAAATTTATCAATTTTCATTTTAATTCCTTAATGGTTAAAGAATTTAAGTCTTTAATCTTTATTACTTAGAGAAATTTCATTTCCCATTATCTATTTTAAATTATTCACTTCAATATGTATTTGAAAACATTTATTTCATTTTTCCCTTTGAACTTCATTTTGAATTTCAAGTTTAAACCAATACTAATTAAATTACTTTAAAAACTGTAAAACTGGACACTGTTTAAACTTGTAAATGGACTGACCCGAGACCACTCTCAGTTTGCTTCGAGAAAAATGGCAATTTACCCGAGCCAAACTGAATTTTACCCGAGCATACACTTGAGTTACTTGGGTACTGGTCAAAACTGAGAAAACTAAACTTACCCGAGATACCCATATTTTACTTCGTGTAAATTACAAATCTACCCGAGCCAAAACGCAGACCTACTCGAGAAATTCTCGAGTTCACTTCCCTATCACCATAACGAAACCAGACACTCGACTGTGCATGTGCACGCTCCCATCAGCCACCTCCGGTCGACCACGACCATCCCCATATCTCGGCGACCACCTCGACATTCTATCCCTAGCCTCCGATCATCTCTCCAGCCTCGAATTCGAAATCGAGTTTCGATTTCACACCCTGGAAACTTCGCCGTGCTTCCACCTTCGATCACCAGAGACCACCAAATCCCGGCCATAGTTTCGTCTGTCACCCCTCTCCAACACCTCAAAAGCACGCTACGCTCGATCATGCCTTGACGTCGAACGAGACAAAAACCCATAGCCATACAAAACTAGGTCACCAGTTTTCAATTTCTTCCCGCCGCCACCATGTTGATCTGCCGACCAGTCCACTATTTTTCCACAAACCCCTGGTCACTCCTCTACCTCCAAACCAAACCACGACACCTCCGGTCAACTACAACGACCACGGCAACTCAAAATGCGTGAAACAGTGAAACTGGAACTGCTCTTCAACCCAAGCTTTAAAAATTTTAAAACTTGTTTTAAAAATCATGATTTGGTATGAAGTTTCACCCTATACTACTGAATCCTTAAAACCAGAGAATTTGTTTTAACATATTTAAAACTATCTCAGTTTTTCTTAGTTTCCAGAAAACGAACATATATTGTTTCAGCCTTGATAAAATTTTAACACTTATATTATGACCAAACAGACAATATTAGTTTATATTCTAAGTTCATACAATGATTAGATCATGAGATAAAAGTTTATTTCCTAATCTACTCAAAGAAATGAGCAACAGGCAACAGAGAATTAAAGAACAGAACAGATATGCACAAACATACATATATACAAGATACATGTCATCACAGAGGGAAGCATACAATATTAACTTAAGTTATAAGTTTAAATAAAATTGTTACTCACCAGGTTTGATAAAAGAACAGAACCTCTTGTTTGCAACAGTTTCGAACCTCCTTGAAAAACTGGAAACTGTTTCCATTTACATCCTTGTTGCCAAGTTTCTTGCTTTTGTTTTATTTATAGTTGCTGATGATGTTTTGATGAAGGCTTGTTTAAGCTTTTAAATGAACTTTCATTACCATTTTTATTTAGTTCGAAAGAAAGAAAAATGACAGGAAGAAAGTATATAGGCTGAAGTTTTAAACAGGGTTTGTATTTTTACTTTTCTTCTTTCAAAAGAAAGCCAGAGATATTTTTATAAAATGTAGGCTGATATGTAGTTTTGGGCAAATTCGTATAGATTGTTGGCTGCAAATATTTTGAGGCATTAAATGATAGTGTACTTGTGTCTCCTTTTGTATACTTATCTCATATTTTTCTATTTGTTAGAGACTTCTTTCTCAAGCTACAAATATTAAACTTTCATTTGATTCTTGCCTTAAAGCTTGCAGGCATTCATCATGTTCAATTCGAACATTTGTTCTCAAATACTATGCAAGCTCAGTATATTATTTTTTCTCTTTATTTTCTTCTTTCTACCATGCAGATTTTTATAAAGCTGAGAAGTGGGAAATCATTCTTAGGCTATTTTGTATTTTACTTTGCATTCTACATACTTTGCTTTATTCCTCTACTTTACATTTTAAATTGTAGTTGAAATATTAATAAATGTTATGCTATTTTTAATATGTTGTTTGATTCGTTTAAATGTGTTCGTTGTATAATTTATAAACTATAAAATTTTGCTTACGTATTTTTGTACTGTATTGTTGCATTGTTATTTCTATACGTATATTTGTTACTTATCTTATAGTATTGTATTCTAGCTAAATATTTTATACTATTTTCACTTATAATATCATCCAGATAAATTACAACTTATAAATTTGAAATGATTCAAGAAAACTTATCTTTATTAATATTATAAAGGTTCGTTTATCAATTTTTTTTTAAAAAAAAAAGACTAAACAAAATAAATTATTTATTTCACAATATATCCAAAGTAACATTTGACAAATTTAATTAAAAACTCATATATACATTTTTAAACTAAAATTTAACAAGTTATACTTTTGTAAAGGAAAGAAAAACGAAATTCTTTTATAAATAAATATAAATCTGAACCAAATTAGAAATAGTTTTTAAAACAAATTAATCATTTATCTAAATATATAAAACTATATATATTTATTAAATAGCTTTGAAAAGTCATCCCAAAATAAATAATAATTTCCAAATCTCTAGAATATATATAAGAAGTTTGAAAATTAAAATTTATCAAATAAAATTAAAACAGAACTTACCCGTCTACGATATATACCAGTATATATTCGTTATAAACAGAAAAATCATTTATTAGCTTTAAAAGATATAATCCCACCGATATGATATTTATCAGAAGAAAATATCAATTCAAGTTTATAATTCAAAAATATATCCAATCAATTTAATATTTAATATAAATTATTAAATTGATATTGCTCGAAATTCCGGGTCGTCACAACCCGACTCCCGTGAGTTGGCATAAGGTGGCTAAACCAGGAGCGATTGACGGGCCAATGATGTAGCACCTCTGATTGGACACACTTCTTCGATACCATTCTATTACTTTTGTGATTGATTGGGTGCACCCCTTGATTTTGGGAGTGTGGCTCGAGGTGGGCGGTAGTGGCTGCTATGAGTTACCACCAGTCTGGATGCATAATTGGTATATCTACCCTGGCATTGCCTCGTTGTGCTGTGTCACCTACCCTAGCGAGCTTTACTACAAGTTTGGTTTTGTGCCGTAGCCTGTGGAGTATTGAGGGTAGCTCCCGATTTGGGGGTACACTGGTACTGGATAGACTACTGGGACTATTATGTGTTAAGGGGAATATTGGGTCACTCCTTAACGCTATTTAAAAGTAAGTCTATTTTACTATTAGACATTATTATAATAGCATATATTACTACATAGTAAATAGTTTAACGGATCCTTAGGGGATGGTTATCCCAAACATCCTTTGAGTTATTTGTATTTCAGTTAATATTTCACTTGAGTTGGATTTATTGATATAAGAATGTTAATCCTGACACGAGTGTTTTGTGTTTTGCTTTACGCTCAGGTTAGACTGAGTGATACATCATTTGAGACTCACCTTTGGAGTTAGAGCTTCGCTTGGAGATCCAGCTATATCGATTCTGCTATCAGTTATTAAGTTGATTCTAGTGATGTATTCAGATCTTGTATTTGATTATTTTATTGAGACATCTATATACTCGAGACTTCTGTTGTATCTTGTTTAACTCTGTTATATATATATAGTAGCTTCATGAACTACTATTCTTTTGTTTCCCCTGCATTATTGTTATATTACTCTTTTTCTGTGATTATTTATTTACTGTATATACTGAGTTTTGCCAAATTTAAATTAACAATATGATATTTTGAGCAATTCATTTTTCGACATATGTGGATACGAATGGCTAAAAATTTTAGGTCGTTACATTATACTAGTTCGGAGTTACCCTACGTCTAGTCCTGCACCAAGGAAAACACCTCGTACAGATTTTTATTATACCAATGTCAAGATTACAATCCTCAATTTCTAAAGGCCTTGAGGTACCCTCATGTCTTCGAGTCCGGGGCAAACTCTCTTGATTTACGGGACACAAGATCACCCAATTGATTTCCAGGCACAACCACACCTTATAGAGAGACTCGATAAACTTTTGATTACAAATTGATCCTATAACTCTGAATAGCACTTTAATCTTCGAGAGAGGGTAGAGAATCAAACAAGAATGAGATTCTAATTTGATTCCCTTGAGAATTCGGCGGAATTTCGGCACGATCTTTAAAAATA
Source organism: Allium fistulosum (assembly GCA_030737815.1). Lineage (NCBI taxonomy): Eukaryota > Viridiplantae > Streptophyta > Magnoliopsida > Asparagales > Amaryllidaceae > Allium > Allium fistulosum. The sequence goes on from JASFAW010000025.1 coordinate 1,783,408, forward strand.
TGAAAATTTTAGAATATGAATTTGTGGAGAAGGAGTGAAGAAAATAAGAAAATAGTTAGTTAAAAAATTCATTTGTGAAGGCTATTTATAGACCAGTAACGGTCATAACCATTCTTGAAGAGATTTAAACGAATATACACTTCTTTTGAAAATTGAAACTTTTGAATTTGACGACCACCATGTCGACATGGGGTATCCCATGATGTCGACATCCCTTAGTTAAAAATAGTGTAAATTTTGTTTTGAAAATGGTATTGAAAGGAAAACAAGATGAAATGATTCTAGAGTAAAATAAACTAATTTTCCTATGATTTAAAATAAAGAATAGTAGAAAAATATATTTTTAGAATGTATATATAAATTTGATTTTAAATCTCAAGTATATATATATTACAAAAGAATATTTAAAAATTAGAAGATAGTTTTAAAAACAAACGAAGTTTCAAGAGTTTATTTAAAAAAAAAACAAAGAATATTTTAAGGCTAAAACATTTTGAAAAGTAGTTTTGAAAATTATTTTGAAAAACCATTTTGAAGTAGTTTTGCAAGCTTCTTCCTGCAGAATATCTCATCACATCAGGACTCGAGAACTTGTACAAAACTAGGATGTTCATGGGTTTGTAAGCCACTTGTCATAGGTTTGTAAGCTATCTGTCGTGGGTTTGTAAGCCACTAAGAAGGTAGAAATGGGTTCCATCCCAAATGAAGTTTGGAATGAAGATTTTCATGCTATTATGAAGTTTTAACAAAACTAGACACTTATCTTGAAATCTTAATCTTGATACTCATGAGTCTTCAAACTTGATTTCTTCATTCTTGATCTTTATACCGTACAGTCTTCAATAATCAGTACCTGCCTTATATATATCCTGCATAATAACATTCATATATATCTAGACAATAGTGTAAGTATATAAGTTATAATAAAATAAGTTTCAAAGGTTGTTGTCATCAAAACCACTATCTCCAGTTCCTAACATTAATTGCTTTGCTTAAGGGAAGGGCTTCTTTGCTAATTACCTTTATTTAGATCTGAAATGAATGCGATCGTTTTTAGAAAAGAATTTGAAAAGTTTATGGCAACTAATTAAATTTTTAGAAATAGGCAGGCTGGTTAAAAATCAATTACTTGAAAAGTTAATAAAACAGTTTTATTCTAGAAGTATGATTTCACCACTTCCAATAGTACCATTCAACCTTATACTTCCACGTCAACCAAGTTGAAACCAACACACAAGGTATCAATGCATTGGTACGTAGTGGATTGGAGAATGGCGACAGGTATGGAGTCGAAACCATGCTTTAGAAGGGGTCAAAACCCATTTAAATAGCTTTCGAAGATGCCACTTGCCTTGTTTTCAAAAGAATGCTTTCGCAAGGGTTTAATATAGCCTTCGAAGAAGTTGCCGCCTTTTTGTTTCGAAAGGGTAGCTTTCGAATTGGTTGCCTTGTTTTTCAATTAATGCTTTCGAAATGATAGTTTGAACCCAATCAAAACCCTACTGCCGCCTTTATGCCTTTCGAATTGATTGAAGTCATCAACGAGTTCGAAAGGTAGCTTTTGTTTTATAAATGTAATAAGCCACTTCACAATGTTTTCGAAAGGGGCTCCGGTAACCATATAAGGGTTTCGAAGGCAATGGCTTCAAAAAGAGTTTCGAAGGTATCCTTCCAAATGTTTTACTTAAATGATTTAAGCTTTCGAAAGGATGGTTCAAAGCCATTTGTTTTCCCCAAACTCTTTTATATAAAGGTTAATGGTTTTGAAAGGGGTACTTTCATTTATATTTACTTTGACCTAAAAGATATTTTAAAGATAAACCTAATGGTTTCGAAAGAGGTACTTTCAAATGGTTTCGTAACAACGCTTCTGTGTATACTTTAATACTTTCGATAGGATTGTTTTTATGGTTTCGAAAGAAAGGTTTTGATGCTTTTGAAAGGCATCGAAAGTCATATATTTTGAGTGTTTCGAAAGGCATATGCTTAGTATTTTGAAAAGAAGATTGGAATGCTTTCAAAGGAAGTTTTCCAATGGTTTTGAAAGTAAAGGTCTAAGGTTTCAAAAGCCATATTCAAAACAAAGAACACAATCTCATTTTTAAAGGAAAACCCATGGTAAAATAAATGAGTTTTGAAATGGCTTTTGAGTATGGAGTTTTTGAAGAAGCTTTCCTTGATAAAGTATTAGGTTAAAGGGATTAACCATGTTTCATATAAATATGATTTCAAGGATTTTATACCATAGATGTTGGTGTTATATGTTATTATGTTATGCTTCTTCTAATATACATATTCACAGTAAAATGGACCTATAACTGTAATTTGGGGAGAAAGGGCATAATAACTAGTTATGTTGACCCAGTAGTGAATATAAATTGAGTTAACTCCTGAATGAGTTGAATTGCTTCGAGGAGGTCAGGAAGACTATAATATAGGATGCCTAAATACTGATTAATGAAGTTGTCAGATAGACGGGTTCACAGCAAACCCATGAAAACTATATTTAGAATGAGTTATTGGTAGGGGGCAATAGGTTTGTAGTGAACCCATGAAAACTATATCCGGATTGAGTTATTGACAGAAGTCAATAGTTTCATAGTCAACCCATGAAAACTATGGTATGAGTGAAGTTATTAGAGATACCAATAGGTTCAGGGAGAACCCATAAAATAATTAAATGAATTTATTGGCAGGGGTCAATAGGTTCTTAGTGATCCCATGAAAACTGTGAAACCGGATAGAAAGTCCATAAGCTTTAAACTGGTTATTAGTCAGCCCGTGAAAACTAATAGGTTAATAGTTACCCTAGAAACTATAACTATGACAGATAGTCAAATGAATGGCGGTGGGAAATCCAGAATGATTTACTTGTTTGCATATCATCATAATATCTTAAATTGCTATATTTTTAACCATTGTTGATGCAGGAGCACAGTATATGGTTATTGTAAGTTTTTAATAAGATACCAGTAAGGGAAAAACCCGTTCCGCTAAGTGGCGTGGTCTCACTATAAAAATAAATGGTTCGAGATGGTAGGTTATTACTCATACTAGGCTTTATGTCTGACACTAAGTTTATGTTTTCCCCTTAAACTCTCGTTAGCTCAATTGATTTTGAGTAGTTTGAGAATTGAGGTTTTAAGGTACCTCTTTAGACGAATAAGCTTTCGAAGATGTGTAGGAGGCAAGCTAGCTAGTAGGAGTTCTTTCCTAGTATAATTCTGCTGTGTTTTGTTGTAAAGGCAAAGTTGTTTAATTGCCAATGCTTAGACTCTGATCATCCAAGAGGGCATCTTCGTATGTCGCTCATTGGCGTATGTTGTAACAATTATATTTTCTTTGAATGTGGTTCTTGAATCTAGGATTATGTAATGAATTTGAAATGGAATGAGAAAGTTATTTAATGATTTTAAATTTTTTCCATATCCATGTGTTTCTATTATATCAATGTATCTAACATTACTGTATTTGGTCGGCGAGGATCAATAACTATGGATGACTGCAGCATCTGTAGCCGTTAGTTTTGGGCCTTCCAGTGGGGGATGTTACACTACCCCTATAAAAGATTGAAGCAGACTCTACTTGGATATTCCTTCACCTATAAACGAATGTATACATTCCATGGGTCCTATAATTTGATAAGTCCCACATCAGTATAATGTATACACAACCAATGGTAGCTCCTTACGGTATTCAGACTTATGTTTTGTAACACTACTGACCTCGCATTCCAACCCATTTTAAAGACTATGTCATTCTTGTCTAAGCTAAGTTTAAGCTACAGCCAATAATTCACACCCGTCATAAAATGTAACAACCCAGAATTTCATCGTTTTGATTTTGTATATTTAATTAATTTTAAATATTTAAACGATTTGTGTTTAAAATCTAAAAAACTTGTATTCAAATATAGTGATTATTTAGATATTTGAATTATGAGTTAAACGGATTTACTAGTTTTATTTAACTCCTTTTAATTAATAAATAATAAAGGTGAACCCATTTTCTAGTTTTGTTATAATAATAAATGGTTCGAACAAATAAGAAGAAAATCAATTGTTAATAAAATGACTTGATTTTTACTGACGTATTTTTTAATAAATTTATGGGATTTTTCCATAATAATTAATTTGGAAAATATTTAAATCGTTGTTTGACGTATTTTATGCAAACGATGGTATTTTTTTTGCAAAGCCAACGGGGTGAAATGGACCCCTAACATTTATTGAAAAACAAAGACATACAAAGAAGGATGGGTATACCCATCAAAAAGAAATAAAAGAAAATATAGCAAAATTACAACTACATATCACTAACAAAAATAGAAGAGAAAGCCTAAAAAGATCTTGCAAGCGAGAGAAACAAAGACTGTTCAAAGCAATGCTTGCTAGTGAATAGTCTAGAATTTCTTCCTATAAAATCAAATAGGCAAACTGTTTCAACACTCTAATTAAAAGCATCCCCTCATTAGTTATCCATTGAGTAGCTTTAAAAATATTATACCATTCAACAACAGAATTCAAATTAGGGATGTGCAACTGTAAAAGGCTCAGAATTCTCTTCTATACATACATACTATATGAACAAGAGAAGAACAAATGTTTAATATCTTCACTATCTTGACCACAAAGAAAACAAATAGAAGTCTGCAGCAAGCCCGTGGACACAAGCTTATCTTGAGTGTGTAGAGAATTCCTGATAATTCTCCATAATACGAGATTCTGTCTAGGTAAAGAAGAATTATTCCCAATTCTAGAATGCTAAGGAAACCGAGACATAGCAGAAAATCCAGACAAAAACTGATATAACCTGTTAATGGTGTGAGATTTACCTAGCCATAACGAGTCAATATCTTCTCTGTACAGCTTATTTTCAATATCAGACCATAACATCCTTATTAAGAAAGAACTGAAATGAGGAAGTGATATATATCCATCAGTGAAATAATTTGCAACCTTTGCATTATCAGAAATACTAGAAACAGCCTTGATATTTATGTGAACTAGAGCAGATAGGATTACACCAGGCCCTAACCAAGAATCATGCCAGAAAGAAAGCAAGTTTCTTGCTTTCAAGGAGTTCTAGAATGCAGGAAGAAAGGAAGTTCTAGACCTGAGCAGATGCCTCCAAGCCCAACTACTGTCAGTAGGAATCATCATAGTCCAGAAGTGATCAGACTTGATTAAATTCTTTCTTACCCAAATTGCCCATATATTATCACCATATTTCATAAGCTTATTAATATGAGCAAAAGAAGCCGCTGCATTCCAAAGTTTAATGTTCATAATACCCAAACCACTTTTACTTAAAGGACAACACATGAATTTGAAAGAAATAGGAATAAGTTTTCTAGAAAAGAGGTTTCCATGCTATAAAAAATGGTTGAGTGCAGAATTAATCATGGAGATCAATTTAATAGGAAAAATGAATATTTTAGCATAATATAAGCACATGGAAGTGGCAATATGTTTGACAATAATAAGTCTTCCAACAGGAGAAAGCTTAGCAACAGGCCAAGCGGAAATTTTGGCAACTATTTTTTCATATAAAGGGAGACATTGGGTAGCTCTGATTTTGGTAGTAGAAAGGGGAACTCCAAGATACATTTCAAAAATGTCAAACTAAGATAAGGTAGAAGGATTTATCAATGCCATTTTGTCAACTTCCTCAATACCAGAATAAGAATCTTAGATTTGTTCCTGTTGATAGAAAGACTAGTGAGAGTATGAAATGATTCAAGCACCCGAAGAGCTCAACTAATGGATTTATGATTAGGCTTCAAGAAAAGCATAATATCCACTGATGTTATTTTTGAAATACACAAAATAAAATAATCTGTGTATTTTATTGTTGATTTGTGATTATGTCACATTTTGTTGCACGATCGTATTTTTATTTTTGTCATTCAGAGTTTGCATGCGAATGGGATGGGTGTAGCGGAATACCGCAAAACCTTCTTTTCAAAAAATTAAACATCAAATCAAAATTCAAATTAGTTAACTAAGATGTGATGTTGGCTTGTAGATTTTGGTTAGCTTGTGAATATTGGTTTACTTGTGATTTAAGTATGGAATTTATTTTTACTTATAAATATAAACACTTTTCAACACTAATATATTTTCACTTTTCCTTTTTTTCTACTTTTCAACTTTCCTTCTTGTAACATCCTGTATCTGGAGCCCAAAAGCTAAGCGCTATAGATGTTGCAGTCATCTATAGTATTAACTTCTAGTGACAAAATATGGCAATGCTAATGGTATTCATAATATCAGAAGCACTTGAATATGAACAAAATCACAGATTTCCAAAAATAACATGTTACTGATTACATTTCAACAAATTCATATTCAAATTACATAATCCATGTCCGTTTCCCAAGTAAAGGTCAATTATAATCATTACAAAACAACGCCAAGAGCGACATATGACGATGCTCCCTTTGTTGATTAGAGAAATATAGTCATATCTGACTTAATATACACAGCGCAAAAATAAATAGAATAATCTATATTCCTAGTTAGCTATCCGTCAGCCACTTGTTCATTTTCGGAAGCTTTATTAGCCAAAATATCAAAAACCTGAAAACTTTAACCCTTCGCCTACTCAAACCAATTTTGAGCACCCGAGAGTTTAAGGGGAAACAAAAACTACAAGTCAGACATAAAGCCTGGTGTGAATAATTCGGTTACATCTCGGTTTACTGATATTAAGAGAGACCACGCTGCTTAGTGGAACGGGTTTCCCCTCACTTATATCCTCTTTAAAACATATATTTTGCAAATCCTTTCTTGCAACCAAACTGGTAAATCAAACTGATTATATCAAAATAGCAATATCCTTTATGCTAATAAATGGAATATATGTCCGTAAAACGAGTAATATGTGAACTATCTACCCACTATATAATAGCAAGGTATGCATGCTACAAATGGACTATCTGTCCATACAACTGGGCTGACTACCCGCAAACTGGACTAATTGTCCGAAATCTAGGTTGACTGCCTACAAACCGGACTAACTGTCCGAATCAAAATGGACTAACTATCCGGATTACTTTCTTAGGGTTAACTACACTTCAAATTTTCCTTAAAAACCTTTTCAAAATGATTTAGTCCTTTAAATCATATATATATAAGGAAAATATATCTTTAGCATTACTTTAAGCCATTTTGCCATGATATATACTTTACTCAAAATAATGTTGATGAGATTTAATGAGGATTAGCTATCCTTCCAAAACAAGTTAAAATCCCTTTTAACTTGAAAATATTTAGGCTACATTACCTATTCAATACATTCGAAACCTTTGTTTAAAACCTTTAAACAACCCTTTCAAAACCATTGAAAGATCCTTTCGAAACCATTAAATATAACCTTTCAAAAACATTGGAAAAATCTTTCCTTTCTTTCCTCCGAAAGCTTCAAAATATTAGACATCCTCCTTAAAACCTTTTAAACACTTCCTTTAGAAAACATAGGAAAAACCTTCCCTTTCGATCTTGTCGAAACCCTGGGTAACCACCTCTTTTGAAACCATTCATTTATAACCTTTCGAAACAGTCAAAACTCTATCCTTTCGAAAGCACTTTGGGTTCAATTTAAAACATGTGGAAACTATTCGAAACCATTCAAAATTTCATTCCTTCGAAACCTTTGAAAAACGTCTCGGTCGAAACCATTTGGATTCTGCGTTCAAGTAGAGCAAAATGATCAGAAACCTATTAAAGTCAAAAGCATCTATTTCGAAACCATTTAAAACTGTCCCTTTCGAAACCATTTGGGTTTTACTTCAAACATAGTAAACGGTCTTAAAATATTTAAGTCGAAAGCAACTGCTTCGAAACCATTTCCTAAGTAATGAAGTGACGGTGTCAAAACCATCCCTTCAAAAGCATTGGAGAGGTGGCCATATTTTAGAAAACAAAATGAACCCCATCGAAACCATCTGGATTGAAAGGTAGGAAGTGGCAGCTAAAGGTTTTGAATCAGTTGAAAGCAAGCATTTAAAAGCAAAGGCGCAGCCCAATCGAAACCATTCTTTTAAACCATTTGACCTAGTCGAAAACCAATTAAATCGAAAGCATCTTAGTCAAAAGCAAGCAAGTGCATTTTTCTTTAAAATCAAAACAATGCTTCAACCCCTTCGAAACCCCCTGTTTTCGACCCTATACCTTTCGCCCACATCCAATTCACTACGTACTAGTTTCCGGATACCATGTGCATTGGTTTCGACTGTGTCGAATGCGATAGTATGGAGGTGGAACCTGGTGCCGAAAGAGATGAAACAGTGAAAAACCTTTTTATTTGTACAATTAAACTATTCTTTTGTACCTAACCCTCCTTGTTTGTCTAAATCTGATAGATTGCAAGGTTTCTCTTTTCAAAAGTGCTTCCGACTTTCCAAATTTAATAATTTAAACATTTTTAAAAAGGCCCATCTCCTCCTTTAATTATATAAAACATTTAAGTCTCATACCTTAAATAATTTTATATAACCATTAAAACACGTAGAAAAAATCTAGAAAAATTCCAGAAAATCACATTATCTATGTTTTCTAACATATAAAGATTTCAGACCCAAATAATTAATTATTTACTCGTAATTAATTTATAGCTCAAAATACCATTATATTTGCTAGAAAATTCATATTAATTCGACAAAAATTCAGAAAAATCTGCAAATTGAAACCCATCTCCAAAATAATATTTATGATCTTCATAAAAATTCGCTAGGCATTTGAATGTCATTTAATAGGGTTTTCACCTTAAAATATATCATAAATTCAATATGAATAACCATAATTCATCAACAAGTATATATATTCATTCGATCATTCAAAAACAAGGAAAATCATTGCAAAATATTCGGTATTCATCTTAAAACCGAAAACACAATCAAAATTGTGATGTAAACATTATTCACCTTAGCTTTAGAGATTAAGGAGCTTGAGATTTGGATGAATTTGACTTGTATTAGCTTTTCCTTTAGCTTTACTTACAACTCTTCCCCTTTTCCTTATTAATGGTGGCCGACCTCTTGTTTTAAAATTTTCAAAACTAAAATGAACGTGTATTCTAATACACGGCCAAGGTTTGGAGGATATAGGAATGGCCTCTTTCCTATTTCACCCCTCCTCTATTTCAATTTAACTCTTATTTTATTCATTGTTAAATGGCACGGCTATATCTTAATTAAAATCAAATAACAATCCCCTAATCAACACATTATTTTATTTTATTTACCTAATTAAATATTCTAAATAATGTTACCAAAAATCTGGGGTGTTACAGACTCCCCTCCTTAAAGAATCTCCTGTTCAAAATTACAATAATGTACACAGTAAATCAAATAATGAGGTAAAACATACCATCAAAAAAGTTAGGATAAGTATCTCTGATCCTGCTCTCAATCTCTTAAGTATAGTCCCTGTCATCGTCGCTCCACTGGACTTCGACTAACCTGATCGTCTTGGTTCTAAGCCTTTTCTCATCTCTTGCAACAATACCAATAGGATTTCTCACAATAGTCAAATCCGGTTCTACTACTAAGTCCTCTAGCACAATTGGTGCATTAGTAGTCTCTGGGTCTCTAACACACTTTCTGAGATGAGAAACATGGAAAACATCATGGACTCCTGCCAAACTGCTCTGTAACTCAACTTTATATGTGAGTTTCCCAATCCTCTCAATAATAGGAAAAGGTCTAACGAACCTTGGTGCCAACTTCCCTGATTTTCCAAACCTAATCACCCCATTCATCGGTGATACTTAGACGAAAACCTGATCTCCAACTGAGAACTGTAGATCTTTCCATCTCTTATCTGGATAACTCTTCGACCTAGACCGAGCCTCCTTCATTCTAGCTCGAATGACCTTAATCTTTTCTGCAGCTTCTCTGAATAAATCTGGACCAAGAACCAACCTATTCGTAGTCTCTAGCCAACATACGAGAGATTTGCATAGCCTTTCATACAAAGCTTCAAACGGTGCCATCCCAATACTAGTCTGATAACCATTGTTATACGAAAACTCGACTAAATGTAGATGGTCTTCCCGTGATCCCCCGAAATCTAGAACACAAGCTCTTAACAAATCCTTCAAGGTTTTGTTAACCCTTTCCATTTGCCCATCTGTCTACGGATGGTAAGCGGTACTCATCTTGAGCTTGGTTCCCAAAACCTCCTGCAGACTCTTCCAAAACTCGCTAGTGAATAAGGGATCTTTATCACTTACTATGCTACTAGGAATTTCATGTAGTCTAACCACATTCCTCATAAACAACTTTGCAAAATAGGTGTCGTCCTGGTTTACTTAAGTGGAATGAAATGGGCACTCTTGGTCAATCTGTCCATTATGACCCATACCCTGTCATTTCCCCTGTTCGACCTTGGCAACCTGTCAATAAAATCCATGGATATAGAATCCCACTTCCATACCGGAATATCTAATGGCTGAAGCAACCTACTTGGCTTCTAGTGTTCGGCCTTTTCCTACTGGCAATTCAAGCACTGCTTTACACACAAACCAATATCCCGCTTCATGCCTTCCCAGAAGAAACCCCTCTTCATATCCAGATACATCTTAGTACCTCCTGGATGAATGGTGAATATCGAACGATGGCATTTCTCCAAGACTTCTTTCCTTATGTTTCCTACACTCGGAACACATAATCTTCCTTTCTTTCTCAACCACCCATTGGTCAAGACTAAAATCTTTCAATTCATCACTCTCAGTTCCTTCTCTTAGCTTCCTGATCCGTTCGTCTAACACCGGATCCTCCATCTGTTTAGAAGCAATCTTTTCGATCAACACTGGTTGAACTTCCAAACAAGGTAATACAACTGTATCACCACTAGACCCAGTCTCGGATCTCCACTGCACTCTGCAATCTGCTAATGCTTCCAAATCCTTCCACTCAGCAATCATCGCCAAAACTGCATTCTGATGTTTCCTACTAAGTGCATCTGCAACATTGTTGCCTTTCCCAGGTGTGTACTTAATCCCAAAATCATAAGCGGCAATAAACTCTAACCACCTTTGCTGTCTCATGTTGAACTCCTTTTGAGAGAACAAATAATTCGGCGACTTATGATCTGTATATAACTCAAACCTTTCTCCCAAAAGGAAATGTCTCCACACCTTCAAAGAAAAAATAACTGCAGCCAATTCTAAATCATGTGTCAGATACCTAACTTCATGCGGTTTAAGCTGTCTAGAAGCATAGGCAATCACTTTCCACTCTGCATCAGCACAACTTTTAGTCCCATTACATGCATCGATATAAACCACAAAATCTTAATTCCCTTCTGGAAAACCAACACAAGTGCATGGGTCAATAAGTGTTTCAAACTCTGGAATGCTTCCTCACACTTATTAGTCCACACAAACTTCACATTCTTTCTTGTTAGCTTGGTCATCGGTGCCGCTATCCGTGAAAATTCCTTAATGAACCTCCGATAATAACCAACTAACCCAAGGAAACTCTTTATCTCGGTTACAGTCTCGGGTCTCTTCCAACTATTTACTGCCTCAATCTTAGTCGGATCTACTGACAACCCTTTCTCTAAGACTACATGACCAAGAAACTTTACTTCTTTCTTCCAGAAGTTACACTTCGTAAACTCGCTTTTAGGTGATGCTGCCTCAGCATCTCAAGCACCACTCTAAGATGAACTTCATGCTCTCTTTCATCCTTAGAGTATATCAAGATATCATCTATGAAAACCAATACGAACCTATCTAAGTGCTCTCGGAAAACCGGTTCATCAAATCAACAAAGAAAGCTGGCGCGTTAGTCAATCCGAATGGCATGACTAACCATTCATATGACCCATACCTGGTCCTAAACACCGTCAAAGGTATACTATCCTCTGCTACTCTGAGCTGATGGAAACCTGTCACTAAATCCAACTGTGAAAATACCTTGGCTCCCCTCAACTGGTCGAACAAATCGTCAATTCTCGACAATGGATATCGATTCTTTATCGTCCTCTCATTCAACTTACGATAATCAATACATAGCCTTAACGATCCGTTCGGCTTCTTAGCAAACACTACGGCTGCTCCCCAAGGAGAACTACTCGGCCTGATAAAACTCTTACCTTTTAAATCCACAAACTGCACCTTCAACTCCCTCATCTCTGAAGGAGTTATCCTGCTTGGCGGTCTACTCACTATTCTTCTCCCGGAACAAAATCTATCCGAAACTCAATGGCTCGTTTCGGTGGCAATCCAACTATTGGCTCAAACACATCTGCGAATTCTCTAACCATGAAAGCTTGACTCAACTCATCTTCTAACTCCATAGCACCCAAAAAAGCATACATCTCACTGCAAGAACCTTCTACGGTATAAAAAATCCTGTCACTACAATCTAAGTGTCTAAGTGATATTTTCCTATCCTGGCAAAATATCCTAGCATCGTACTCACTCAACCAATCCATACCAATAATGATTCTAAACCCACAAAATCAAACACATGAAAAATGCGAACAAAAGCATGACCTAACAAGTAAAACTCCAACTGGTTACATCTCAACCCTAGAGTTGCATACCTCATATTGGATTCGCAACCCGTAAGGAAGTAACTAAATATGTGGGTTCTAGGTTAAGCTTATTTATCAAACATCTAGATATAAAAGAATGCAATGCACCGGTATCGAATAAAACGCTAACAGACATACCATGAACCTGAAGCGTACCTCCCAAAGCTGCCTTTCCCTTCTTTTGAGCTGTTGGCTTTGAAGTAGCAGGCTCCAATGCATACACTTTGCCATTTCCATCCTTAGCAGGCTCCTTACACTGGCTCTTATAGCGGCCTATCTGGTTACAATTGTAGCACCTGACATTCTTCCTCCTAGTCACTTCCTTTGCCTTCCCAGCGCGACACTCATTGAAAAAGCACCCCTTCTTGTCACATCTGAAACAGACAATCTAAGACTTCCCTTTCTTGGCTGCTCCACCCTTCTGAGCACATTTATTAGGAAAGAACTTGCTCTTCTGACCCTGCCCAACCGGGACTTTTTTAGCCGTACTCTTCTCTAGAGAATCAAGCAACTCCTCATGCCTTAAGGCCATCTCCACTACAAAATCAGAAGGATCTCTAATATGAGGTAATGTGTCCTGACTAACTCAGGCTTCAACCCCCTGATAAACTTCTCGTTCCTATTCATCACTGTATCCACTGAAGCATACCCATATCTAGCCAACTCTTCGAACCTCCTAGCATACTCCAGAACAGACATATCTCCCTGCTCCAATTCAGAAAACTTTCTAATCAGAGCTGACTGTGCCATTGCAGACATGAACCTTTCCAGGAACCTTCCTTTGAAATCTTCCCAGGTCATAGCCTCCTCATCCACTGCCACAGGCACACTATTCCATTAGAACAAAGCAGCTCCCTAAAGCTATCTAGATGCCAACCTCCTCTTCTGCTCATCATTGAGCCCCAAATCTGCAAAAAAAACCTTGCGCAGTGCAACAACCAATTCTCTACCTCAATGGCATCCTCCGTTCCAACAAATGGCTTCCCTCCAAGCTTAACGTAGTCCCTACTCAGCTTTGCATTGTCGTTGACAACTGGAGCTCCCAAAACTCCTCCTCCTATTGCTCCAGTTGCAACACCTGCCTACACCATATTCACGAAGAACTGATACATAGCTTCCATTCCAACTTGCGGGACTCCAGCACCCACATTCTCTGCTTGTGCCTGACCTTGACCACTTCTCACATTAGGCATGGCATTCTCTTCGGTGCCTTCCCCTCCTGGGTTAACTCTTCCTCTTCTTCTTTCTATATTTGTATTCAAACCTCATGAGATGCATAAAAATAACCTAACAAGGATAGGAGACAAGAGATAAAGCGTATACATATATATAGAAAATACAAGTACGTTACTATAACATCATCCCATACCCCAACCTTACTTTACTTCTTTAATATTATGTTTTAAAAAGCATTTTTAGTTAAAAAATTTCATACACCAATGCTCTGATACCAAATTGTAACATCCCATATCTGGAGGCCAAAAGCTAAGCGCTACAGATGTTGTAGTCATCTATAATAATAACTTCTGGTGACAAAATACGACAATGCTAATGGTATTAATAATATCAAAAGCACGTGAATACGAACAAAATCAAAGATTTCCAAAAATAACATGTTACTGATTACAATTCAACAAATTCATATTCAAATTATATAATCCCATGTCCGTTTCCCAGGTAAAGTGTAACATCCTGAAATTTTCAACCATTCGCATCCATACATATCGGATTTGAATTGCTCAAAATATCAGATTGTTAATTTAAATTTGGCAAAATCAACATATACAGTAAATATATAATCACAGAATCACAAACACGGAGTAATATAAAATAATGCAGTGGAAACAAAAGAATAGTAGTTCATGAAGCTACTATATATATAACAGAGTTAAATAAGATACAATAGAGATCTCGAATACATAGATGTCTCAATACAATAGTCAAAAACAAGATCAGAATACATCACTGGAATCAACTGAATAACCGAAAGCTGGATAGATAGCGGGATCTCCAAGCGAAGCTCCAACTCCAAAGGTGTGTCTCGAACACTGAACCACTCGGTTTGACCCGAGCGTAAAGCAAAACTCAAAACACTCGAGTCAAGATTAACATTCTTATATCAATAAATCAAACTTAAGTGAAATATCAACCGAAATACAAGTAACTCAAAGGATGTTTGGGATAACCATCCTCTAAGGATCCGTTAAACTATCTACTATGTAGTAATACGCTATTATAATAATGTCTAAAGTAAAGTAAACTATCAAAATAGCGTTAAGGCTTTACATTTTCCACCTTAACACATTTTATATATTCCCATAGTCAATACAGTACCGTAATCTCCCCCGTATTGGGCGTCGTCAGAGGGCACTCCATAGGTATAGTACAAAACAAACTCGTAGAAGGCGTGCTAGGGTAGGTGACACGGCACAACTAGGCAATGCTAGGGTAGATGTACCAATTACACTTCCGGGCCGGTGGTAACGCATAGCAGCCACTACCGCCCACCTCGAGCCACACTCCCAAATCCGAAGGTGCACACCAAATCAACCACAAAGTAATAGAATGGCATACGATAGAGTGTGTCCGATCAGAGGAGCTACCTCATTATCCTGTCAATTTCTCATGTTTAAGCCACCTTATGCCAACTCACGGGAGTCGGGTCCACGTATATACCTCATATAGAATCGTCGCCACCATCCTATTTCATTCTGGAATCTCCACCGCGTACACAGTTGTTAAAGTGGTTTTCGGTATCAACAGAGAGTATGCCCATATCCGATCCCGGTCTCTTTAACAACCAATCGTTATTATAACACCGTGGTCATTTCAAAATAGTTTATACTTCAAAATCAGAATATCATTTCCCATTCAAACCATATCAAAACGATATCATTTTCACTTCAAATATATCTATTTCCAAAAATCATATCACTTTCCAAAGTTATAACGCTTTCGAAATCATAAGTCTTTTAAAATCAAAACACTTTGGAAATCAAACCTTGAAATTTATAACACTTTGAAAGCATATCTTGAAATCAGAATATTTTGGAATCCATAACACTTTTCTCTTAAACAGTTTAGATATTAGAATTAGTATATAAAATAAAATAGTTTATAAAATAAAATAATTTATATAAAATAGTTATAAGTTAAAACAATTTATATTAAAATAATTATTTTATTTAAAATAGTTTATAAAATAAAAATAGTTTATATAAAATAGTTATAAGTTAAAATAGTTTATAATAAAATAATTTATATTAAAAATGATTTATATCAAAATAGTTTATATTAAAATAATTTATAAAGTAAAGTATAAATAGTTTTAGATATAGTTTAAAAATACTTTATATAAAAATAGTTTCCTCAAATTTCACAAATCGATTCAAATCAACTCGAATTCCAAAGTTCAAATTTAATCAAATCTCAAATCATCAATTTCAACTCGATTCAGTTTCTCAATAAACCATTTCAAATTATCGAATTTCAAATACATATTTTAACCATAAAATAAGCCATTTCAATTTCAATATATTTCAATGCTTTAAATATTCAACATTTCAAAACTAAATTCGATAATTTCGTATATATATCAAATTCACTTTACTATTATTTAGTTTGAAATATTCACTTAATAAACTCAATATCATTTAATTAAAACCCCAAATTTCAAACCACTAAATATTTCTTTCGATTTATTAAACTTGAAATATTCATTTAATCACTTTAAACAAAAATCAAGTTATAAAATCATATCTTTAAAATCTCAAATTTAAAAATGTCAAATCAAACTTATTTAAGTATAATTCTTAAGTAAATATAATTCCAAATCAATTTCAAATTTATCTTTCCAACTTGAATCATTATAAACTCTATATTCGAGAAAATATAGATATTAAATAAATATTTAAACATATTATATCAACTTTATTAAATCAATTTTAATAAATCTTTAAAAACAATATTTATTAAAAACCATATATTTCTTTTCAAAATCATAGAAATCATTTTCTTCAAAATATTTATATATCGACCGACGGTGTCTGTATATAATTTTCTATCGTATGGTCAAGTGATACAGATATTTATCATTTCAATCCATAATTTAAATATATACGGGTATATATCATTTAAACCAGCAATCCCAAATTCAATTCAATGAAAATCGCTTGGGTTTATCGTTTCAACCCATAATGATTTTCTCCTATTCTACAGATTGTTCGGGTATGTATCATTTCAACCCATAGTGAATTTTATACTAACAGGGAACTTGCAGAGTGATAACAGTAATGATAATAATATAACAATCAGTGACAGGCATATATCATCAGTGATAAATAACAGATAATGGTGTCAGATGTCACAGGTGAACAGATACAGATAATGGCATGTATATAGCAATATAAATAACAGATAATGGTGTCAGATGTCACAGATGAACAGATACAGATAGTGACATATATATAGCAATGTAAATAACTAACAGCAACATATTTCAATTGTCGTTTCAATTGAAATCAAATTTAATAAATATAAGAACGTTAATCGTGAGTGATTGCTCACCTGGCTAGAGAGATTTGATAATGAACTAAGTAGCGAACCCGAGTAACGAATTCCAAAGTAAAGTACGATGAACACGAATTTGTCGATCAAAGTGAAGCTGGAAGTTTGGAATTAACAAAAAACCAATCAAAATTAGCTTAATATAAATTGAGCGAAATATATGTTATATATAAAGATTCTCTTAACAAATTTTAAAATCACACATTAAAATAGATTCGTTATATATATTTCAAATCAAAATTAAATTTAAACACATAAAATATATTCATATATTTCCAAAGACCGAACTCATGTAACTGATATAAACTAATATATAGACCAACCGAAAAAAAGCAATATCTATTGTAAAATCAATATATCTTACTTTATTGTAATATACATATATAAACGGACAGAACTTGCATTGTTATATATATATATTTAAAATCAACCAGAGAAACGAATAACATATATGCATACTACCCTATTATATATACTATCTCTCTATAATATAATATAGATAATATAATAATCTTTTATATAAAAGGAGAAGTTGCAAAAACAAAGTATATACGCTTGCCGTATACTTTCAGTCACCATTAGATATAGGAATTACACACACACACACACACACACACACACACACACACACATATATATATATAAAAGACATCATATAAGACACTATACAGCTTATACACATTTATAACATATAAAAAAATCAATATTCTATACATGTAAAAATTTCAAATATTAAATACTGGAAACATGTAACTTGTATATACATAAGGTTTCCACAGCAAAACACGATCTAATTTCTTATACTCAAAACACATGCACACTACAAATATATACATACTTATAACAAACCTATATATATATATATATAATATCTATGCGTATGTAATATATATTTAAAACAATGTCTAAATTAGTAGGGTATAAAACAAAAGGTTTCGTATGTAGGCACTTATTCATATAACCTGAAATATATATTACTACAACCTATATATGGTAGATTTATATAAATAATATGGCTAATATACCACGGATATCAGCACGATGAAACGATCAAAACGGTATACAGATATCAGTGATACGGTTGAACTATCAAAAGTCGATATTTGGTATCGAAAATGCTGCTATTTCGCCGAAAATAAGATCGACGGAGCAATAAAAGTCCAAATTTGGAGAAACGAAATATGACGTCTCACTCAGAAGATGGTTTACAAATTTTCTATATAAAAATATTCAGGTTTGGAAAACATTTTATTATCATCAGTTTTTAACCGATTTAAATTGAAATAGAATTTGTAACAACCATGTATTTTGTAATTATTTTAAATTGAATTTCCTAATTTTAAAAAAAAATTATTTTATTTTATTTTTATTGGATAAATTTTGTTATTTTTAAATATTAATTTTGAGTTGTATGTGAATTATAATCCCAAACATGAATAAATAGAGTATTTTCCAAAACTGTGAATTTTGGTCAATATGCCTTTTACACTATTGGATTGTAACGACTCGAATTTTTCACGTTCGAAAATCGACATCCATACTTCATATCGTATTTGAATGTCATAGATTCGACCGTTCAAATCCGATTCGCCGGAGCTTATAACAACATTAAGTAAACAACACATCGGAAGAAAGAAAAAGAATATAGATATACAACATCTGATACAATATCCAGATACAATGATGATACAATGAATATCTATATACATCAGAGATATGATACAAGAAATAGCAGCGGAATGAAAATAGATAACACCAGCAGCGGATAGAATATCCCCAATAGAATGCTCCAAGATAAGCAATGTCAATCCATGAACTCCAAGAACTGACTAGCTCCAGATAATCTACTAAACCTGAATATCTGAGAAAACCCAACTCTAGACTGCCCATGTGGAAAATAGTGGGCACCCAGAGTTTAGGAAGGGAACAATAAACTCCGGATCAGTCATGGGACTGGTGTGAGCAACAAAAACAGTTTATCTTTAAACAAACAAAAAAGGCTTTTAAACATTGAAATCCGCAATGTTTTTGGAAAATGAAACTACCATAAGACCTCCCACCACACACACAATGCAAACGCAGAATTGGAGGAGATTTCTTCTTATGATAGTCAAAAATGCTTACTACGCAAAATCATTCGATATTATTATCATTAGTGCATAGTGTCGAAAACCATTTCGAAAGTATAATATCAATCTTAGCCAACATACAACAATTGTTGTATGCCTACTATAGCTACTACGTTCAATAGCAGGTTACCGCCACATTCAATAGCAGGTAATACAACTAAAACCGTACAGGGTTCGTATTGTTTCTTTGGATTTCCAACAAATGATCAGGCTAAGGAACTTCCTTACCGAAATAGAAACGCCTCTGGAAAGACGCCCCGGATCCTAACCGGATCTCTGCAACAAAAGGCCGACGCTACCACACGCTGTACAACTGTAACTAGGTAACTAACACACTGACGCTACCTCACGCTGTACAGCTGTAACTAGGTAACTAACACACGAGCTATGTCATCCCCCGGTTGTTACCGACCTTTATCCGAGGATCCTCAATCATAAAGCAACAGCCACAAAATATAATCAACATAGGTAAAATATCTGGGCTCCATACCATGATATCACCTTTTATCCAGAAGGAAATGACATACCCTAGGGGTGCTACCCCTACAAACCTTTGCCGCAACATTCCTGTTTCGACCATTACCGGGTTGTGAGGCTCGACGAAGTCTCGTCCACAAAGCAACGCTTTTTCACAAAGCCACGCTTTGATCAACAAATGATCATCAGCACTTCGTATGCCACATTACCAAATTGGGAATGTATCACTAGTAACCATCAACTACATAACCTCTGAGCTCGTATGTCTCAGAGAAGGGTGTTAAGCTAAGAGAATAAATTCTCCGCCACCAACAGAAATGTATTTGATAGAAACCAGCTTTACATCTCAAAGTGTAACGTCAGACACACATCCATACAAGTCTGTTCCGGGTTCGAACAGAACCGAAGGCACTTCCAAAGAAGCCCTTGCAAATCCGGGTATTCACAATCCCGATCGGATTTCCCATCACTTAGGAAATCTCTATACCGGCGCGACTAAGTGCAGAGACAATCGATAGGTCATCCTATAGTTCTCGCAAATACCCGGTCTTCACCACCGGTCTTCAAATGCTATCCATATACGACATATCATTTATTCGGAATGGGTTGTATGACACAAAGGTCCTCTCCCGGCTAAACCGAATAACGAGCGCAATTAAAAATCATATGGATACTGGGGTCTCAGTTAAATCACAGCTTAAAGCCCAAAACTTTTCATTCGAATGGTTAAAACAAATTACCATTTCCAATCTTTTAAACAAAAAGATTCATTTCAAAAACCTTCAATGGTTTAAACAATTTCCACACCTTTAATCTTTTAAACAAAAAGATTCAATTCACAAAGTTTACCCCGTTCACAAAGATTCATTCATAGATTTTCAAATCGATTTCCATTTCAATCTGATTAACTCGTTAAATCTTTAAATCAAAGATTTAACTCATAGCTTTCAAAACAATTTCATTTCGAATGGGTTAAACAAAACATCATTTTAAATCTGTTAAAAATAAACAGATTTAATTCATAGCTTTCAAAACAATTTCATTCATAACTTGGAAAACCCTTTTTCAATTCAATCTTGAAATTCCTTTAATTAAACTGGAATTTCATTTCTTATCTGAAAGCTTTTATCCTTTTAAAACAACAGTTTTCAATTTGGAAATCTGATTCATTCATACGAGTTGAAATCCTTGGTTTAAATTCAAATTCCCAAAATTTTACTTTTAAATGGTTTAATTCATACAAACACATTTATATCATCTTTTATCCCTAGTTTCCAAATCATAGATTTAATTTCAAACTTGAATTCAAATTTAAATCTAATTATTTAAATTTTCAAAACTCGATTTAAGTTATTCAAAATTACTTTTATCTTTGAAATTCCATTTCAAAAGCTTTTCACTTTAAACCCAAATTTCAAATTTCAAAATCAATTGAAATTAAAATTTCAATTTCAAAAACATCAAATTTACATCATCTGTGATTTAACCGATTTCCACGTGAAATCCATATTTGTGTGTGTAAAGGTGTAGTCCAGGGGTTTTCACACACAATAGTGCAACAACATCAATCATCACAGATATATCGATAAGCGGTATAATCGATAACGCTTATCTTCATTCACAGATTCATAAATAAAATAAATTTATCAGTCACAAAGATTCATCATTACAATTCGATGTGGGTTTTTGATAACCAACTGGAATTTGACTCCCTGTCGCATCGAAATTCAAGTGCCGTTTACGGGTCAAGGGTTTTCATATTCACATAGTAATATATCACAGAAACAGATATATATATATATCGCAGATAATCAATTACATCACAGGGAATTAATTACATTCATCCCAGAGAAACAGATCACAACATAAATTAGGATGTATCACAAAGCATCACAAATCAGGGATTCAAACAATCAAGTCATCCAATAGAATCCAAATATCCATAGGTAAGGTCAATTTATTTATCTGATTAAATTAAACCAGATTAATTACTTATGATAAATGACTAATCTTGGTTAATTAACATTAACTAATTACAAACCATTTTAATTAATTATCCTTTAATAATAATTTAATTAACCTCTAATTATTAATTAATTGGCCTTAATTAATTAATCACATAAATTAATTATCCTTTAATTAATTATTCTTTAATCACTTGATAAATCAACTTTAATCATAAATTATCCATCCTTAATTACTTTCATTAAATAATTATTCTTAAGTAATTAATTACCCTTAAATTAATTATTCATTAATTACTTGATTAAGAACTAATTATCTAACTGAAAGTATTACAAGGATGGACCTATTAAGTAATTCACTTCAAGTAATAAATTCATTCAACAAATAAATTAACTTTAAACTTTAAAAGTTAATTAACCATTAAAACATTCTTTCCATTAATTAACAACCTTTAATAATATTTATTAAGATAACTTTTCAAAATAAAAGTTATATTTATTTTAACCCATTTCAAAACTTGGTTATATTATTTACTTTTGAAAACTAGGAAACAATTTTCTTATAAAAATTTAAAACCCTCTACTTAAACAAACTCGAGTTAATTAATTAAAACCCGAGCAACTATCAAGCAGAATCACACGACACTCACGCGCAAAAACTGCTAACATTCTCGAGTTCATTCACCATTCCATTTCTTCGAGTCGAACCCACGTCTTTCTCGAGTTTGGACCCGAGAGCAAACGTTCCTTCCCCAAATTCAACAGTGAACCCAATATCACCTGTACACGATCAACGCTCGTGCACGTGTACGTCACCGCGGCGCCGCTCTGATGGCCATCGTGACCCTCGGCAAGTCGCAAATCTCCATAAATCTCGAAAGCCCAACTCGAATCGCCTCCATACGTTCGAAATTGAATTTTTAGCATTTGCTCGAAAAACTGCTGCACCACCTACCATCTAAAACACCTCGCCACCACCTCATAGACCACCAGAAACACTCGCACTCCGTCCACACCACGACAACCCACCCAGCAACCTTCCACCAGAGCCTCGTGACACTCGATCAGGCGTAGGAGTCGCATTCATCACATTACAAACACGACCAAACTTGAAAACCAAACCCTAAATCGATCTCGTATTCAAATTTCACGCAATGGAAATTTCTTTGATAATTTTCTCGAAGTCTCTGATGTTCAAGCTTGCTACAAACCAATTTTTAGCATTTATAATTGAATCGATTGTTAGGAATTAGTAAAAGTTCAATTTTTATTCAAATCCAGACTACTCTCAAAATAACCAACTAAAAATCTTCATTTTTGTTTTAAAAATCAGATTTAAGTATAGATTCAGATTATAATCTTGAATTAATATTTTTCAACATCTTATTTTTATCAAACTTTTTTACTTGAAACCTGTAAAACAAAATTACAGTGATGTTTGATAAAGAGATTTTAAATCAACCTTTAAAATCTTATTTTTTTTAAGTTTAACAACTGGTTTAGTTGAGAATTAAAGCTTATAAAATGTTTTAAGCAAAATAGTTCGAATTTTTGAACAGAAAAATGAAATATGTAACCACTTTCAAAGAACACAGAGCATATTTGAATCATATGCTGACTGAAGTATATGCAAAACAATAAATAGATGAAGTTTGAACTGTTTTTCAGATAAATTTAAAACTTTTCAAAGATTAAGTCTACTCACCTTAGATTCCAGAAAAGAAATAGAGTTGCTTTTATTTGAACAGCCTTATGTAATTTCGAACTGAAGCCTTCATCTTGATTATCAGGTTGTAGTTGATTGCATTGCTGTTCCAGTTGAAGTTTTAAATTGAAGTTGGTTTAAGTTTTGAAATAGCATTCATTTTAGTTTTGCTCAGTTTTTTTTGTAAATGAACGAACTGATGTGAGGAGGAGATATAAAGAACTGAAGTTTACTGGGTATGCTATTTTGTACAAGAGACAGGGATATTTTCTCTAGTTTGGAGGCTGAAGATACTTGTTGTGGTGGCTAAAGGATTTGGCATTTATTACTTGTACAAAATTTATATTTTTCTTCTTATCTTCTTATCTTTGCTTTCGGCTGGGCAAGTATGTAAAGGTGTTATTTTGTATTCTATTTATTTTGGTTTCACACTTGCTTGATTTAATTTACAGGCTTTTGTTTCATTTGTATTGTTACAATATTGAATTAATCTATCTTTAGTATGTTGTTATAATTTCTATGTGTTTACTTATATTGTTTCTTAATTATAACTTAATATTTATTATTATCATTTATTATTATTTGGATATCGGGGAAACTTGCAATCAATTAAATCGATTTATTTCACAAATGTTATTCAAATATTCTTTAAATTATCAATTTAAATTTTAAAAAAATTCGGGGTCGTTACAGACTTCCCCCCTTAAAAGAATTTCGTCCTCGAACTTGCCAAGGAGACACAAAGATAGATGAAGAATGTTTCATCAAATCAAACTGAACAGCTATTCTGCATTCGGCTTACCAAATCAGAATATCGACAACAGATACAAGAACGAATCTGTTTTAACGTTTCGCAAGATACTCGGGTTATCCAGATCTACGAAATATACAATAGCATCGGTTAGTTCGAAGAGATAACTAAACATTTGTAGAATATATTGGGACCCAAAGAATAGATAGATATATGGATACGATTCCAAAACTTTCTAGTTTAAAAACTAGAGTATACCTATCAACCATAGCAATCAAAGCAATCAATACATCCAAACAAACAATTTTTGGCTCATTCGGAGTTTACGTCCCATATCAATATATCGAATTTCTTTTCTGGATCGACCAGAAATTATCAAAGAATTGAGAAGAGATGACGAACAAGAGAGATGGATAGAGAAAAGATTGTTTCCTTGTCGTTACAGGTTATTGACCAATTATAGTCGTATTTCCCTGTCCCCTATCTCATCCTCTTCTTGCACTCATACTCACTATCAGTAGATAGCAAGAGAATTTACTGAGGCATTCGAACGGATATCTGAGGAATACTCATTCTAGGGTATACTTCACCCTATCTTTAATGAGTTACTTAATGTGTTATACTCCTGAGCTAAAGTTCAACCTTAGCTCTGATACCAAATGTAACGACTACCGTCGGCGGTCACAACCGGTAGGCTTTTCAACCATCCCAGCCCCACCGTGGCTTACACTGGCACCTCGCATTTACTTTTACGGCCAGCCTCTCGACTGTCACTGCCTTCGCCTAACCAACCCATCCCTCTCAGGGACATGTAGGGGTAAGAGTCTCCCGTTCGCCACCAAACCGCGAAGCGAGAACCCTCTATCATGCTGTAATATAGCAAATGCGATCCATATACGACATATCATTTATTCGGAATGGGTTGTATGACACAAAGTTCAACCTTAGCTCTGATACCAAATGTAACGACTTGAATTTTTCGCGTTCGAAAATCGACATCCATACTTCATATCGTATTCGAATGTCATAGATTCGACCGTTCAAATCCGATTCACCGGAGCTTATAACAACATTAAGTAAACAACACAGCGGAAGAAAGAAAAAGAATATAGATATACAACATCTGATACAATATCCAGATACAATGATGATACAATGAATATCTATATACATCAGAGATATGATACAAGAAATAGCAGCGGAATGAAAATAGATAACACCAGCAGCGGATAGAATATCCCCAATAGAATGCTCCAAGATAAGCAATGTCAATCCATGAACTCCAAGAACTGACTAGCTCCAGATAATCTACCAAACCTGAATAAAAAAATAAAAAAATTAAAAAAAAAATTAAAAAATAATTATATTTAAAAATAATAAATTAAATTATATTTTTAAATAATTTATAAAAAAAAAATTAAAAAAAAAAATAAAAAAATTAAATTAAAAAAAAAAAAAAAATTAAGAAAAAACATTGAAATCCGCAATGTTTTTGGAAAATGAAACTACCATAAGACCTCCCACCACACACACAATGCAAACGCATAATTGGAGGAGATTTCTTCTTATGATAGTCAAAAATGCTTACTACGCAAAATCATTCGATATTATTATCATTAGTGCATAGTGTCGAAAACCATTTCGAAAGTATAATATCAATCTTAGCCAACATACAACCATTGTTGTATGCCTACTATAGCTACTACGTTCAATAGCAGGTTACCGCCACATTCCATAGCAGGTAATACAACTAAAACCGTACAGGGTTCGTATTGTTTCTTTGGATTTCCAACAAATGATCAGGCTAAGGAACTTCCTTACCGAAATAGAAACGCCTCTGGAAAGACGCCCCGGATCCTAACCGGATCTCCGCAACAAAAGGCCGACGCTACCTCACGCTGTACAGCTGTAACTAGGTAACTAACACACTGACGCTACCTCACGCTGTACAGCTGTAACTAGGTAACTAACACACGAGCTATGTCATCCCCCGGTCGTTACCGACCTTTATCCGAGGATCCTCAATCATAAAGCAACAGCCACAAAATATAATCAACATAGGTAAAATATCTGGGCTCCATACCATGATATCACCTTTTATCCAGAAGGAAATGACATACCCTAGGGGCGCTACCCCTACAAACCTTTGCCGCAACATTCCTGTTTCGACCATTACCGGGTTGTGAGGCTCGACGAAGTCTCGTCCATAAAGCAACGCTTTTTCACAAAGCCACGCTTTTTCACAAAGCCATGCTTTTTCACAAAGCCACGCTTTTTCACAAAGCCACGCTTTTTCACAAAGCCACGCTTTTTCACAAAGCCACGCTTTTTCACAAAGCCACGCTTTGATCAACAAATGATCATCAGCACTTCGTATGCCACATTACCAAATGGGGAATGTATCACTAGTAACCATCAACTACATAACCTCTGAGCTCGTACGTCTCAGAGAAGGGTGTTAAGCTAAGAGAATAAATTCTCCGCCACCAACAGAAATGTATTTGATAGAAACCAACTTTACATCTCAAAGTGTAACGTCAGACACACATCCATACAAGTCTGTTCCGGGTTCGAACAGAACCGAAGGCACTTCCAAAGAAGCCCTTGCAAATCCGGGTATTCACAATCCCGATCGGATTTCCCATCACTTAGGAAATCTCTATACCGGCGCGACTCAGTGCAGAGACAATCGATAGGTCATCCTATCATTCTCGCAAATACCCGGTCTTCACCACCGGTCTTCAAATGCTATCCATATACGACATATCATTTATTCGGAATGGGTTGTATGACACAAAGGTCCTCTCCCGACTAAACCGAATAACGAGCGCAATTAAAAATCATATGGATACTGGGGTCTCAGTTAAATCACAGCTTAAAGCCCAAAACTTTTCATTCGAATGGTTAAAACAAATTACCATTTCCAATCTTTTAAACAAAAAGATTCATTTCAAAAACCTTCAATGGTTTAAACAATTTCCACACCTTTAATCTTTTAAACAAAAAGATTCAATTCACAAAGTTTACCCCGTTCACAAAGATTCATTCATAGATTTTCAAATCGATTTCCATTTCAATCTGATTAACTCGTTAAATCTTTAAATCAAAGATTTAACTCATAGCTTTCAAAACAATTTCATTTCGAATGGGTTAAACAAAACATCATTTTAAATCTGTTAAAAATAAACAGATTTAATTCATAGCTTTCAAAACAATTTCATTCATAACTTGGAAAACCCTTTTTCAATTCAATCTTGAAATTCCTTTAATTAAACTGGAATTTCATTTCTTATCTGAAAGCTTTTATCCTTTTAAAACAACAGTTTTCAATTTGGAAATCTGATTCATTCATACGAGTTGATATCCTTGGTTTAAATTCAAATTCCCAAAATTTTACTTTTAAATGGTTTAATTCATACAAACACATTTATATCATCTTTTATCCCTAGTTTCCAAATCATAGATTTAATTTCAAACTTGAATTCAAATTTAAATCTAATTATTTAAATTTTCAAAACTCGGTTTAAGTTATTCAAAATAACTTTTATCTTTGAAATTCCATTTCAAAAGCTTTTCACTTTAAACCCAAATTTCAAATTTCAAAATCAATTGAAATTAAAATTTCAATTTCAAAAACATCAAATTTACATCATCTGTGATTTAACCGATTTCAACGTGAAATCCATATTTGTGTGTGTAAAGGTGTAGTCCAGGGGTTTTCACACACAATAGTGCAACAACATCAATCATCACAGATATATCGATAAGCGGTATAATCGATAACGCTTATCTTTGTTCACAGATTCATAAATAAAATAAATTTATCAGTCACAAAGATTCATCATTACAATTCGATGTGGGTTTCGGATAACCAACTAGAATCTGACTCCCTATCGCATCGAAATTCAAGTGCTGTTTACGGGTCAAGGGTTTTCATATTCACATAGTAATATATCACAGAAACAGATATATATATATCGCAGATAATCAATTACATCACAGGGAATTAATTACATTCATCCCAGAGAAACAGATCACAACATAAATCAGGATGTATCACAAAGCATCACAAATCAGGGATTCAAACAATCAAGTCATCCAATAGAATCCAAATATCCATAGGTAAGGTCAATTTATTTATCTGATTAAATTAAACCAGATTAATTACTTATGAATAAATAACTAATCTTGGTTAATTAACATTAACTAATTACAAACCATTTTAATTAATTATCCTTTAATAATAATTTAATTAACCTCTAATTATTAATTAATTAGCCTTAATTAATTAATCACATAAATTAATTATCCTTTAATTAATTATTCTTTAATCACTTGATAAATCAACTTTAATCATAAATTATCCATCCTTAATTACTTTCATTAAATAATTATTCTTAAGCAATTAATTACCCTTAAATTAATTATTCATTAATTACTTGATTTATCAAACTTAAATTATTAACAAAATTACCTTAATTACTTTTATTAAGTAATTCACTTCAAGTAATAGATTCATTCAACAAATAAATTAACTTTAAACTTTAAAAGTTAATTAACCATTAAAACATTCTTTCCATTAATTAACAACCTTTAATAATATTTATTAAGATAACTTTTCAAAATAAAAGTTATATTTATTTTAACCCATTTCAAAACTTGGTTATATTATTTACTTTTGAAAACCAGGAAACAATTTTCTTATAAAAATTTAAAACCCTCTACTTAAACAAACTCGAGTTAATTAATTAAAACCCGAGCAACTATCAAGCAGAATCACGCGACACTCACGCGCAAAAACTGCTAACATTCTCGAGTTCATTCACCATTCCATTTCTTCGAGTCGAACCCACGTCTTTCTCGAGTTTGGACCCGAGAGCAAACGTTCCTTCCCCAAATTCAACAGTAAACCCAATATCACCTGTACACGATCAACGCTCGTGCACGTGTACGTCACCGCGGCGCCACTCTGATGGCCATCGTGACCCTCGGCAAGTCGCAAATCTCCAGAAATCTTGAAAGCCCAACTCGAATCGCCTCCATACGTTCGAAATCGAATTTTTAGCATTTGATCGAAAAACTTCTACACCACCTACCATCTAAAACACCTCGCCACCACCTCATAGACCACCAGAAACACTCGCACTCCGTCCACACCACGACAACCCACCCAGCAACCTTCCACCAGAGCCTCGTGACACTCGATCAGGCGTAGGAGTCGCATTCATCACATTACAGACATGACCAAACTTGAAAACCAAACCCTAAATCGATCTCGTATTCAAATTTCACGCAATGGAAAATTTCTTTGATAATTTTCTCGAAGTCTCTGATGTTCAAGCTTGCTACAAACCAATTTTTAGCATTTATAATTGAATCGATTGTTAGGAATTAGTAAAAGTTCAATTTTTATTCAAATCCAGACTACTCTTAAAATAACCAACTAAAAATCTTCATTTTTGTTTTAAAAATCATGGATTTATGTATAGATTCAGATTATAATTTTGAATTAATATTTTTCAACATCTTATTTTTATCAAATTTTTTTACTTGAAACCTATAAAACAAAATTACAGTGATGTTTGATAAAGAGATTTTAAATAAACCTTTAAAATCTAATTTTTTTTAAAGTTTAACAACTGGTTTAGTTGAGAATTAAAGCTTATAAAATGTTTTAAGCAAAATAGTTCGAATTTTTGAACAGAAAAATGAAATCTGTAACCACTTTCAAAGAACACAGAGCATATTTGAATCATATGCTGACTGAAGTATATGCAAAACAATAAATAGATGAAGTTTGAACTGTTTTTCAAATAAATTTAAAACTTTTCAAAGATTAAGTCTACTCACCTTAGATTCCAGAAAAGAAACAGAGTTTCTTTTATTTGAACAGCCTTATGTAATTTCGAACTGAAGCCTTCATCTTGATTATCAGGTTGTAGTTGATTGCATTGCTGTTCCAGTTGAAGTTTTAAATTGAAGTTGGTTTAAGTTTTGAAATAGCATTCATTTTAGTTTTGCTCAATTTTTTTTTGTAAATGAACGAACTGATGTGAGGAGGAGATATAAAGAAATGAAGTTTACTGGGTATGCTATTTTGTACAAGAGGCAGGGATATTTTCTCTGGTTTGGAGGCTGAAGGTACTTGTTGTGGTGGCTAAAGGATTTAGCATTTATTACTTGTACAAAATTTATATTTTTCTTCTTATCTTCTTATCTTTGCTTTCGGCTGGGCAAGTATGTAAAGGTGTTATTTTGTATTCTATTTATTTTGGTTTCACACTTGCTTGATTTAATTTACAGGCTTTTGTTTCATTTATATTGTTACAATATTGAATTAATCTATCTTTAGTATGTTGTTATAATTTCTATGTGTTTACTTATATTGTTTCATAATTATAACTTAATTTTTATTATTATCTTTTATTATTATTTGGATATTAGGGAAACTCGCAATCAATTAAATCGATTTATTTCACAAATGTTATTAAAAAATTCTTTAAATTATCAATTTAAATTTTAAAAAAATTCGGGGTAGTTACATGGATGTAATTTGTTGTATTTAACAAAATTGTTATTTTAATGTTATATAAATAATATTTTGTTGCCATGTCATGTTCTAATTTATTTTTACATGTGTATTATGATGTTATGTATATATATTTTAGTTTTAAAACATTTTAAAAGGTGTAATTGAAATTTTCTAATGTCAGTTGTATTTTGTTTACAATTTTTAATTTCTAGTTTCAATTAATTAAAGTAATTCTTTATTTATTTTTCGATTTTCTTAAAACCTTATTTTATTTTCATTTCCACTTTATTTTGTTCAGCATTTATTTTATTTACTTGATTTTTATTTGTTTAGAAGGGTTGTTATAATTTTCCAAAGTTAGATGCATTTTTGTTTGAAATTTTAAGTCTAGTTTCAATATATATACGTTTTGATTTTAAAGGCAAATCTTTAAAAGGTATTTATTTAACGTTATTGTATTTATTGGTTTGTGAAAGCTTCTTGTATACACCTTTCTTTAATATATAGGTAACACATCAATTAGGATACGTTATCTATTTTTAAGTGGAGGCATACGTTACGTTTTGATTTATTACCTCTTTAGCTTTCCATCCATTGATTTCATACCATAACTCCTCAATATTTGCTGCCGTTTATTTCCTTGATTCCTAGCCGCCTATATCACGTGAAAATCTCTTCCCATCTTCATTTTTGCAAGGCACTTCAGATCTGAAAAAAAAAGTAAGCAATGGCCTCTTCTCCTTTTCACTTTTCTTCTTCTTTTTCCTATTGTTTTTCCATGTTTTGCCTTGATTTTTCTCTAAGCTTTGCTCGGTTATAGACATCACCACCACCACCAACCACCACTCCTCCTCCTCCCCATGATCCACGGCCAACACCACCTCCTACCCCTCTGACCAGATCAGGCCATGGCAACCAAGTGATGCAAACACCACAAAACAATGTCCAAAACTCCATAAAAGTGTACTAGCCGAGCCTAGTTCAACTCTACCCTTCATATCTTGCCTTGGCCACCCTCTATTGCTCCACCACCACCTAGATACCACCACTACCCATCAATTTAGCCTCTGTCCAGATCTGACCTGACCTGTACAAGCCATGGCCGAGCCATAGAACCATGTAGCCAAGCCCAAAAAGTTCACCAAAACTCCACCTTAGTGCCTTAACTCCTTGTATTCATGTTATGTAACCTCTACCACTTCCTATTCCTTATAGCCCATGCCTTTTGTGATCCAAACCTAACCCATTACAACCTAAAATCAGGTGCGGCCGAACATATATAGTGTTGTGGTCGAGCAAAGTTGGGTAGAGATCATGCAAAACTTGTTCGAAAGCTTGGTGATGTTCTTGTCTACTTTATTTCCAATCTTGTTTCAATTAATCTTTGTATTAATCTATATTTTATTTTGGCTTTGTTTTGTGTTGAATACCACTTGTTCGAAAGCTGTAAATCTCAGGCTGACCCGAGCGTAAAGCAAAACACAAAACACTCGAGTCAAGACAATATATACTTATATAATATAAACCAACTCAAGTGAACTGTAGAAGTAATGCACAATAGCTTAAAGGATGCTTGGGACCGCCCATCCTTTAAGGATCAGTTAAACTATATAATTTTAAATACATCCCGTGGTTAAAATTTCAAAAATGGTATCTTTACTTATAAATCAAATATCATCTCAAAATTAAATATCATTTCAAATCTATTCAAATATCCAAATATCATATTTTCCAAAATCACATTCATTTTTATTTAACATCAATACCGTTTCAACTCACATTTCAAAATAGCTATATTTCAAGTTAATATCTCCATTTAAATCACTTAAAGTAAGTTCATTATATTTAATAATTAAATATTAAATTTCCAAAATTTAATCTTTTTTCAAAGATTTTTTTTATTTATTTAAACAAAAATTTCAGTTTCCGTAGCACTTTTAAAATGTTACGTAAAGTTTTTGGTTTAAACAATTCATTTAACAAAAACAGCATTAAGCGCTGTAATAGAACTCTTTTTATTTCAAATAAACTTTAATGTTAAGTTTAACCACTATAGAACTTACAAAGTGCTATAATAGTCTTTATTGCAAATTAACTTTTTAGTTCATTTAAAACAACTACAACATTTACAAAATGCCGTAATATCTTTTACATTACATTTCAAAGATGCTATCAAATCAAATTCAGAGTTTTAATTACCATTTCCCAACCAATTAACTTTTAACATAAATCAATTTAACTTATAAAATCATATATTTCACATTTTAAAATCATCATTTCAATACTCTTATTTTTTGATTTTTATAAAGTTAAATTTCATCCAAAAAATCAAATTTTCACATAATTTCTTATTTAAATTCAAGTATTAAATTCCATTTCTTTAATTAAATTATTAACTTAACAATTAAGTTAAATTTCCAAAATATAACCCTTTTTCCATTTATTTTACTTAATTAAAATTTCACTTTTACCCAAAATTCAAAATTTCCAATTTAAGTTATATTCCAAAATTTAACTTAAACATTTATTCATTCAACATTTTAACTTATTCAAAATTCATAAATATATTATAAAATCATCTTAAATCCATTTAAATTCAAGATATCATAAATTTATCATATTTCATACTAAATTTAAATTCCATTTCATCACCAAATTAGAATTTCCAAACATACTTACATTTCAAATTTCTAACTTTACCAGTTATTTATTTCACTTATAAATTCTCAGAAAATCAATAATACTTTACAACAAAATCATTTTTAATTAAGTTTAAATCAAAATAATATAATATTTACATTTTAAAATATTTTAGAAATTTTAGAAAAACATATTTTAACCAATGGTCTGTATATCATTTACTAGCCTAGGTAAAGTAATACGGATATTATATCATATCAATCTGAAATTTACAAATGAAAAATCAGGGTTTGATCATTTCAAACCCACGGTCCCAAGTAAAATGAATGAAATGAAAACCGCTCAGGCCTATCATTTCAGCCCATAACGATTTTCCCCTATTCTAAAGTCCATTCGGGTATGTATCATTTCAACCCATAGTGATTCTAGTCTACAGGGAACTTGCAATGGTGGTAACTGATATAAATAACATAATAGTATAATATAAAAGTAACATGTGATATAACAGGTGCAATAACAGGTGTAAACATCATATGATCATAATATAGTAGTTATAACAGGATGAAATACATTTACATATTCAAGTGGTGTCGGTTTATCAGTTATATAGGTATAGATTGTCTAGTGAGAATAACTCACTTGTTAAAAGCTGGAGATAGCCACAAAAACACACAATACTGACACTACGAAGGCACGACAACACGGAAATGACTTGAGAGTGGAGAGCGAGATCCAAGTTATAAATCTTGTGTTACAACCCAAAAACAAAACCAAAATAATAGTTAAAAATCAATACGATTGAATTTGAATAACTTTGAAACAAAAAGCAGTTTGAATCTACAACTTTTGGCCTTGCTTTTTATACTTGTTTGCATGGCCTAGGGGATCAATAAGGTTAGGTTTGAGCATTGTTTGGATTAGGTATGGGTCTGGAAAAGGTGCGGCTACAAGGCTAAACAAGTGGAGGAAGTTACACTTAGGGTAGGTGAAGGGTTTCCAGGCAAATAGGTGGAAAAGTGGTTCAATCTTTGGCTCGTCCATGTGCTATGGGGTTCGGCCAGAGGGTCTACACTTCAGGTCAGTAGCTGGGGTGATGAGGGAAGGTCTGAATAAAGTGGTGGTGGCAGCCAAAGGTGGTGGTGGTGATGGAAATTGGAGTGGTGAATACATAAGTGCTCGGCTATGTATGTTTCAAGGTCTAGTTTGCAATTTTGTGGAGTTTTGCCACCATGGAGGGTTCGGCCATGGTCTAACCTGAAGTGATAGGAGGTGGTGATGATAAGGAGGTGTGTTAGGAGGTGGTGGTGGTCAGATCTGGGCTGGTGGTGGTGGTGGAAGTGGCGGCAAAAGGAAGGTGGAGGTGGTGATAACACAACTAGGCTAGATTTCAGCAATAAGCGGTGTTTGGTGCAAATAGATGGTGATCTCTTGCCATGGGATGCTCCGCCTGGGGTGGTGGTGATCTGGAGGGGGTGGTGGTCAGAGGATGAGGTGGTGGGGTCGGCCTAGCTGCTGGAGTAGGTGGGGCCGATCCACACAAGTTGAGAACAAAGCAAAAACAACATAAGAAAATCAACAAAACAAGGAAAAGAAGAGATGTTTACCCAAACTTTTGATCAAGGAACGGCCGTGTATTTTTTTTTTGAGAAGAGAAATGATAAAGTACATGAAAAACAAAAGAATGCAGCTGAAATGAGGAAAGATATACGGCCAAAAAATAAAAGATGTATTGATTAAAATGAAACGGTGGAATACAAAAGGACTAGGAATAACAAAAGTCACAAACTATACATATTTCCATATTTTCTTTTTGTAAGTTTAAATATCTAAAAATACATATAATTTCAGTTCAAATTCGAAAATATAACAAATATACAAAATATAAATAAATAAATTAATTATATATGATTAAAATAAGAAAATAGTACAAAATGAAAACTAGTCTAGAAAATTTGAAAATAAACAGAATAAACTTTGGAAGGTTTATATGGATTAGAAAATATTTATAAATAAAGATAATAACATACAATAAATATGCATTCACAAAAATAAATAAATAAATTTTAATTAAATATAATTTAAATGAAGAAAATAGCAGAAAAATAGAAACTAGCCTTTTAAAAATAGGAAATAAATGCAATAAATTTTGGAAAAATTTTATTATCACTTTAAAAATATTAAAAGACAGAAATATACATAAAATAACTTATTAACACATATTAAAATAAAATATGACAAAGAAAATGTAATTTATATAATTTAAATAGACAAAATTGTTAAATAAATCAAATTACACTCAAAATTGAAATGTACATAACTTTTACAATTCAAATCCATTTTCAAAAATATGAAAAGCAGTATTTAAGTTATTAAATATATTTTCATAATAAAAGATAAAATTTAAGAATTTAAATATTTAAATTTAAAATTTAAAAGTCAAAGTTTGACCAAATTGACCAAAATCCACTTTTTCTGGTAATATTCAATTTATTCAGGTTTGAAATTATAATTTTCATAAAAATCAACATTTATATTTAAAATAACATAAATTATCCACTTTAATAAAAAGAATAAAGTTTCTAAATCAGGAAATTCAATTTAAAAATAATTAAAATACACAATTAAAATAATCACAGATACAGGGTTGTTACACTCTCCCCCACTCAAATCTTTTCGTCCTCGAAAAGGAATGAGGTACGAAAAACATAGAAAAATAGAATGGAATAGGATTAAGATAAGATGACAAGAAGATTAAAATTATACCTGATAACTGTTGTTACAGGTAAGTTTAACAAGGTGGAGAATAGGAATAACTAGAAGGGAAAATAGGACGAAAGACAAGGATGAGTGTGACGCCCCACCTCTATACCCATGCTAGCCAAGAACACTACGGTGTAATGCTGTCAACTAACACGGAGAATAAGGCTGTTGAGGAGCGACCATCCATGTAACTTCTTTGTGCGAGCATCGATATGTCAGGTAGTATAACATGTACATCATTTAAGAAGGAAATCCGACGTACCGATACAAACTCAAAGCTATCACACAGTGGCTATATAAAATCTTCGGAAACAAACATAGAAATAAACATAACATAAATCAGTCACAGACATCCATATCACAAAGGCAGAAAAAGATATGAATATATATATAACACATGAAAGTGTACATCAGAGTAGTGTCGGAAAGATCCACGATAATACAAAAGAATAGCAACACGTGCTATACAAAAGAATAAGTACACAACATAGAGTCTATATCTCAAATGTGTACATCCAAAAACTACCAATCTATGTAGTTAGCCCAAAAGTCGGAATTATCCTGAAGAGAAGTCAAGCAGAAGCACCTGTAACATCTCGGTCTGACCCGGGGATTATTTATAAGAAAATAATAAACAGATCAGTCTAGCTATAAATATCAGATGATATGGTATAAAATAAAAGACATGGCATGAACATGTAATAACCATAGTGGCATACTACTATAAGTATGTAATTGAAAATCAACAAGAGATTAATCAATATCACAAGAATCTTCTCAAAGATATAATAGGGTATCATACCCTAAACTTGTATTCATAACAAGTCAATGACACACAAATTCACCAATGCACAATAATTGATAAAGCTTATCAATGAAAATCACGAAAATTGGTGAAGCACAAAAATTCCAGAAATCATCACAAGAAATCCAGAAATCACAAGAAGGGGGAGGCCTATCACAAAACCGGAGTATGAAAACTCACCAACACGTGTAACATAAGACGAGACGCTATCTCATGGTAGCTAACCATTGGTTTTGAGCCGAAACTCCATAAGAATGGTCCGAAGACTGTGGAGAGCTACCCCGCATATGTGATGGTGAAACATCACACAAACGGGGTTTAGTCTCCCTCGTAGACAAAGAGACATCGCACAATTGCTAGTTTAAATCAAATCTCAAAAATGATCGTCATGATCATCAAGAAGTGTCAATCACACCAAGCTAGTAAATATATGAGTTTAGCTTCATGTCCCATAACCACTTGCATAACTTAA
The DNA here is from genome assembly GCA_030737815.1 of Allium fistulosum. Classification (NCBI taxonomy): domain Eukaryota; kingdom Viridiplantae; phylum Streptophyta; class Magnoliopsida; order Asparagales; family Amaryllidaceae; genus Allium; species Allium fistulosum. The sequence continues at coordinate 1,820,757 of JASFAW010000025.1, forward strand.
ATATTTACGAACAAGCTGTGAATCTTCACTAGAAAATTGTCACAAAAAGGGGTTCAATCGAACAAGTCCAAGAGCTAACCGACGAAGTGAACACGAGCGTTTCATACCACTCGTTTTACTAAGTCGTTTAATTTGATTTCTCATCCGAGTGAAGTAAAGGCTTGTATATACTAGTAGATTGGAAAACGGTTTAGGAAAAAGAGCTTTGTAGTCAAATAGTGTTGAAATCGAGTTGGTAAAAGAGTTTTGATATTTACTATTAGTATTGAAACCTTCATATTTTTAAAGTGACAAACCACAAAACGATTATAGAACAATCTTTCAAAAGAAAATTCACATTCGAAGACGTGAATGAAATCCAAGGAAATCAGCTCAAAATGCTTCAAAGTATAAATATCCATACGACCTAACAAGGCCGAGCTAAAGAGCAATGGAACGACCTAAAGAGTTAAAGCAGGCCGAAATGTCGTGACCCAGAGTGGTTAGCGACCTAACATGGTTGCACATGCCGAGCGACCTAACGGATCGAACGACCTAAGTATAAAAAGGCGAGCGATCTAAAGGGATAACAGGTCGAGCGACTTATGAAGGCAATAGGGCGAGCGACCTATAGAATATAAGGTCCAACGACCTAAAGGTGATAAGGTCTAACGACCTAAAGGTATTGGGGTCTTGCGACCTAACGGAACTGGTCATGCGACCTACGACCTAATGGTGGGAGGCTGAGCGACCTACGCTCCAAGCAAGGTCGAGCGACCTAAGGAATATAAGGTCTAGCGACCTAAGGACTCGAGCGACCTAACTATTCGAGTAGAGCCGAGCGACCTAGTAGGAATGGAATCATGCGACCTAAATGGTACGCGACCTAAAATGTGCGCGACTTAATAGGGCGACAACCTAAGGTACAAACGACCTAAAGGAAGTACGAGCTAAGGGGCGAACGACCTAACTCCGAACGAGCTAATATGAGCATATAAGGTCGAACGACCTAACTGCAAACAACTTAAGGCCAAACGACCTAAAAAGGAACGAACTAAGCACGCGAGCGACCTAAGTCCAGAACGAAGATTTGCAGGCCTGTCTTCTCCAATGCCGAACGACCTAAGCCCAGAATTTTGCCAAAACACTAAAAATTGGGTTTTTTCAACAATTCAATCCAAACCAAATGCAAATACATGTGCACAAGTGATAGGGAATCATTCCCAACAGTCCAATGACAGATATAGGCAAGATGTGAGATTAAAAATCTCCCCTTTTCCACGAAATTGATGATGGAGAGCTTAAAAGTTAAGCAAGAGCAACAACAAGCTTGAATCTATGTTCTTCACTTGAATTTGGAGTAGATGTTGGATTAGCAATGAAGAATTGAGCTAGGAATTTTAATTTCCCATTCCCTCCACCATTTTTGAAGAAGCTTGAAGTGTTTGATGAATAAATGAAGAGAAGAGGGAGTTGGACTGAGTTAGTGTGTGTTCAGCCCAAACCAAAGTCCTAAGCCAAAAAGTGACGAAAATTTCACTATCTCCAAACATATCGATGTTTACACTTAAAAAGATCGCAAACGTCATTTTGAACTCAATGGAGGTGGTCTCGAGTCCTGATTTGACCGTATGCAAAAAGTAGCTTTTTGGACCAAAATCCGATTAACGATAAAATATTTAAATAAAATATTTTAATATAAAGTCGATAAATATGCGGGTTGTTACAGTCTCCCCTCCTTAAATAAATTGCGTCCTTGCAATATATAAGATGGAAATGAAAAGTAACAACCATAAAAGCATATTAACACAAAAGAAATTTGAAATAAGAAGTTTACCTCAAAGAGCATGAGAAAGTAAGTTTAGATGTGTTCGCTCGATGAATTCTCTAGTTTCCCTAGAACAATCTTTAGGATTTGAGGACCATTGAACTTTAACAAGCGGAACTTCTTTATTTCGAAGTCGTTTGATTTTCGAAGCAATAATTCGAATAGGATGCTGCTCATAAGTTAAATTAGGCGAAACTTCAATTTCTTCCACAACACCGGGCTCAAGAATAGAATCGGAATCCTGAAGGCACTTCTGTAATTGAGAAACGTGAAACACGTCATGCATGGTAGAAAACTGAGCCGGTAACGAAAGGCGATAAGCAAGGTGTAACGATCCGTAAATTTCAGTGGTTTTATTTATTTAATTAATTGAGATTTGTGGAATTTTAAACAATAAAATTTTGAAATATAAATTTAATATTTGGAATACGTCTGTTTAAACATAGCAATGGGTAAATTTTCATCAGATAATTTGGAAGTTTATTTTCTAGTGTAATTTTATTCCAATTTATATCAGTTAAAAATTGATGGTAATAAAATGTTTTCCAAACCTGAATATTTTTCTATACAAAAATTGTAAATCATCTTCTGAGTGAGTCGTCATCTTTCGTTTTTCAAAATTTGAACTTCTGTTGCTCCGTTTATCTTTATTCTGGCAAAATAACAGCATTTTCGATACCGATTATCGACTTTTGATCGGATGATCGTACCACTAATATCTGTATACCGTTGGATCGTCTCGTCACGCTGATCTCTACGGTATATTTATTTCTGTATTTTGAGATCTGGTACGCGATGGAAGCAATAATAGCAATACGTCGTACCGGTACTATAAATTGTGACCTTACATTTTCTTTCTGTTTCAAAATGAAACGTGGTGCCCAAACCAAATTAATTTCCATAAATCTTTCAGCTCAATTTCTGCTCGTGACCGTTGACATTGACTTATCTTTTATATATTTTGGTCCGTTGATTTTGCTGGCTACTCTTCCGTTCAATTGAAATGAAATAAATATATCTACCTATTACCTAAAACTCTACTCGCCTTCTCCTTGCCGTTATCCATTCCTTCCCGTGCCTTTTCAATTTGAACTAGCCCAAGAAATATAATAAATTGCTTTAATAACATTTGCTTAATCAGTACAGCTGTTGCCATTCCTATTCTCGCATAGGTTTGTCCCTTTATTTTTTTCGTTCACTGTTCACATCAACAGCTCACAAATACAAAATATATATTGAATGCCTCTTCATTTCTTCCCATCATCTCGCCTAAAACCCGCTACCTGCTTATCTTTGTTTCTTCTTCAAAAAAAAAAGAGGCAATGCAACTAGAAAGCATTTTTGTCTAAAGCCAAGTATCATCATCTTTCTGTATCATCACCACACCTACCCCAAGCCCCACTGGCCGAACCAACCTCGCCCTCATGCCTAAGAGCAACGCACCCTCTCCTCATTTCCGAGATCTCCCACTAGCCGCCACATCAGCTGCTACCATCGCATCCACGCGGCCTGGCCTCAGACCCGTTCACCAGCCATGTCACTCCACCTATGTTCGACCTTCCACTTCCCTTCCTCCACTCTCTCTTCTCCAACCATCAACCAAACCCGCCCTCATCTCCCTGACCTCGGCAACCCGTAGCCTCCCACGGTACCGCCTTCGCCATTCCTCCCTCTGCCCTGCTCCCACCACCCGTTCCCTCCCTGACAGCAGCAACCTGACAGATTCGTGCTTCCCTTCCCCATAACAGGCTTCCAAGCCGCACCTTGTCAGTGCCACCTATGCAGCATCCTTGTTCGAATCTTGTGGCCACGTCAGTCTTCATCCCTTTGCTCTTTTCTTATTTTATTTTTATATATACTTATATATATACGGGATTTCGAAACAAATATATGTGTTATGTGTCTTGCTATGTATATATACATTGTTGTTATAAGTATATATTATGATGTTATTTGTTTTTATATATATAATAGTTTACTTGCGTATTCTATTAGATCTAGTTATATATATCGTTATATTATAAAAGTTTATCTAAAATCTGTTCGATCATATATTATATATTTTGTAACATGTATGTAATTAAATGTGGCTGCATATATATATCAGGTTTATAATATGAGTTAGTATATATTGTACAGTTTCAATGTGTTAGTATACTTTATACAAGCTGGTTGCTTCTTCTTCTTTTTTACTGTTATATATGCAGTTTTATATGAAGCAATTTCGCATATTTATCGGTCGCAGTATGTGTATGATAAGAGAAGGCATATTAGACTTTGGTAAAAATATATAAACATGTATGCTGATTTTTATAGATATAGATTTTGTTTAGAATATACATATATAGTTTATATGAGCCTCTTATAAGAAATGTTATATGTGTTGTATTGAAGGCAGTCTGCATTTTTTTTACTTACACTTGGTTCCTATACATGGGTAGTCTATATGTACTATTATATAAGGTTAGATATATATGAATATATTTATGTCTATTATATATGTTAGGATATATATATATAGAAGATGGTATTATATTTGATATATTATGTTATATGAGTCTAATATATATATATATATATATATATAAGTTATGAGCTTTTCTTCTTATAAATGTTGCATAAGCATATTATTATTTTTTTCCTATCAAAATGGATTCACACTGTACTTCAATTATGCGTGTTCATATATTGATGGTTTTGAAAGTATATATATTTTAATCATATATGTGGGAAAAATATGTATGTACCATCTTATTGTTTATATATATATAGGTGTTAAACTTATACGCATAGTTGGGCTGGGTTTTATGTGTTCTGATTTCAAGTTACATATAAGCTGATCGATTTTGTGTAAGTTATATATGTATATAATATATATTTTATATGAGTATACATTTTGATATGCATTGTATTGTTGTGTCTCTGAGTTTTAAATAATCTGATTTTGGTTTTGAGATGTATATATGTATATATTTATTTTAATATGTTTGATTTCAATGAATATATATATTTAAATTAAGACTTATATAAAATGTATATGTACTTTAAATTGAATATTGGGTTTAAGGAAGATAATAATATAATATACATCTCGTCTAAATTTTATATTAAGCTAATTTAATTCGATCTCATCAATTTCTCCTTATCAGCTTTGTCCGTCGTGCTTGTTTTCTTCACCGAATCGTGTCCTCCTAGCATTGCGTTGGAATTCGTAGCTCATTCCATCATCAAATATCTCTAGCCCCGAAAGGTGAGCAATCACTCTGATTAACGTTCTTGTATTTATTAAATTTGATTTCAATTGAAATGTCAATTGAAATATGCTGCTGTTAGTTATTTATATTGTTATATATGTCATTATCTATATCTGTTCACCTGTGACATCTGACACCATTATCTGTTATTTATATTGTTGATATATGCCTGTTGCTGTTGTTATTTTATTATCATATATGTTATCACTCTGCAAGTTCCCTATTAGTATAGAATCACTATGGGTTGAAATGATACATACCCGAACGATCTGTAGAATAGGAGAAAATCGTTATGGGTTGAAATGATAAACCCAAGCAATTTTCATTGAATTGAATTTGGGATTGCGGGTTGAAAAGATATATACCCGTATATATAATTTAAATTGCGGATTGAAATGATAAATATCCGTATCACTTGACCATAGGATAGAAAATTACATACAGGCACCGTTGGTCTATATATAAATGTTTTGAAAATGATTTCTTTGGTTTTGAAAAGAAATATATGTTTTGATAAATATTGATTTTAAAGATTTATTAAAGATGATTTAATAAAATTGATAAATAATATGTTTAAGTATTTATTTAATATCTATATTTTCAAATATAGAATTTATAATTATTTGAAATTGATTGAAATTATATTTATTTAAGAATTATACTTAAATAAGTTTGATTTAAAATGTATTGAATTTGAAATTTAAAGAAGTGATTTACAACTTGAAATTTGAAAGGTAACTTAAATGGATATTTCAAACGTATAAATATTTAAATGAGATATTTTGTTTATTTAAATTGTAAATTGAAATTGTATCCAAATGATATGGAAATGTTAAGTTAATATTTCAAACTAAATAATTGTAAAGTGAATTTGATATGTATATAAATTTATCGAATTTAGTTTTGAAATTTTGAATATTTAAAGCTTTGAAATATATTAAAATTGAAATGGCTTATTTTATGGTTCAGATATGTATTTGAAATCGATAATTTGAAATGGTTTATTTAGAAGCTGAATCGAGTTGAAACTGATGATTTGAGATTTGATTAAATTAAATTTTTGGAATTCGAGTTAATTTGAATCGATTTTTGAAATTTGAAGAACTATCTTATTTTATAAAGAAATTTTAAATTATATTTAAAACTATTGATACTTTACTTTATAAATTATTTGGTTTTATTTAAATGAGATATTATTGAATTGTTTTGGAAATGGAAATGATATATTATTGAATTGGGTTTTGAAATAGAAATAATACATTGATAATTTGGGTTTGAAATAGTAATGATATTTTGGTTTTGAAGTATAAACTATTTTGAAATGACCACGGTGTTATAATAACGATTGGTTGTTAAAGAGACCGGGATCGGATATGGACATACTCTCTGTCGATACCGAAAACCACTTTGACAACTGTGTACGCAGTGGAGTTCCCAGAATGAAGTAGGATGGTGGCGACGATCCTAAGGTATATACGTGGACCCAACTCCCGTGAGTTGGCATAAGGTGACTAAAACAGGAGCGATCTCGGGCCAGTGAGGTAGCACCTCGTATCGGACACACTTCTTCGATTTCATTCTATTACTTGTTGATTTTGGTGGCCACCCTTCGATTTGGGAGTGTTGTTCGAGGTGGAACGGTAGTGGCTGCTATGCGTATCTATCAGTCCGTGTGCGTAATTGGTATATCTACCCTGGCATTGCTTTGTGTGTCGTGTCACCTACCATATCGAGCTTTACTACGATTATGATTTTAAGATCCGACCGCGTTAAGGTTCTCCATCCCCTTAACGCTATTTTCTATATGATTATACTTTACTAATTAGACACTACTGTATATAGCGTATATTACTACATAGTAAATAGTTTAACGGACCCTTAGAGGATGGTTATCCCAAACATCCTTTAAGTTACTTGTATTTCAGTTGATATTTCATTTGAGTTGGATTTATTGAATATAAGAATGTTAATCCTGACTCGAGTGTTTTGTGTTTTGCTTTACGCTCGGGTCAGACTGAGTGATACAGCATTTGAGACTCACCTTTGGAGTTGGAGCTTCGCTTGGAGATCCAACTATCTATCGATCCTACTTTCAGTTATTCAGTTGATTCCAGTGATGTATTCAGATCTTGTATTTGATTATTATATTAAGACATCTATTGTATTCGAGACCTCTGTTGTATCTTGTTTAACTCTGTTATATATATAGTAGCTTCATGAACTACTATTCTTTTGTTTCCGCTGCATTATTTTTATATTACTCTGTGTCTGTGATCTGTGATTATTTTATCCGTATATGCTGAGTTTTGCCAAATTTTATTTACAATCCGTTGTTTTGAATCATTCAAGTCTGGCATGTGTGGATTTATTGTTGATTTGAATGGTCCAAAATACTGGGTCGTTACATGTGGTATCAGAGCTCTGGTTTTAGGCAAAACTCAGCCTATGTAGTAAATTCAATTACAGAATCACTTTCGTTCGAGCTTGAATTCCTTCTTCTTTGACTCGGTTCCTTTGAATTTTAGAACATTCACTTCGGTTCCAAAGTCCATTTGTGTCTCCCCATTCGTGTCTTTTTCTGGAGTATCCCATAACTCCACTTCGAATGATCTCTATAATAAATCGGCGGTCTCGCCAATCTTCGAATAATTTGTACTAGGGTGAAACTCCTTTACAATCGGTATTGATTCACCGGAGATTTCTGTATCCTCGGTTTACGATGCTGCTATCTTACGCTATACCCGAATTCTACCTCTGGTAATCGAATGTTGATTTGCTTCAGAATTCTACATCGATCTTATCTCTGAAGTCACGGTTGACCCGGTTAAGGTTTCCCGCGATTTATACAACTTTATCCATCTTCCTGTTTGAAATGCAATCATCTAACCTTCGTTTCGAGCATATCTATTTTAGATTAGAATTCTCTTTGATTAGAGTCCCTCTATATTTGGATCTCTATCCTTGTGTTGGAATCCAATTCTGGAATCATCGTGTGAGGGAGTGTATTTGTAATTAATATAAAATAGTTTATGTTTATAGTGTGTTGTTTGAGTTGTTGATGTTGGTTTGGATTTTCGATCGATTCGTCTGATCAACGCTATCGATAGGATTTCCAAAACACTTGAACAGAGCAAACTAACACAATATAATTTTCAAATTTGATAAATGAAATAAATTTGTATGATTATATTATAGATATATAAGAAAAAATTTCTGGAATTAAAGGTTAAATAATTTGTTTGTTGAAAATGATAATATTTGATTATCATTTTATTGTTTTGTAAGTCATTGACTATTGAAAAATGACTATTGTTTATAAATTTATTTGTAATTGAAATGAATTTAAATTGAGAATTTAAGAATCAAATTTCTGGTGATTTCAAACTTTGTTTTAAAGTCTTAAAATGTATATTATTTAAAGTATTTTCGAATAAAATGGTTTTCAAAGAATTTTAAATGTTTAAATCAGTGCTCTTCTCTTTGTCGTTGGAAAATAATTTCGGTGATGACGGCCGCATCATCGACATTCATTTTCGAGTTTCGAAGTAAAGAAACCATTCTGTAGCTTTGCTACGGTTTTGTTTTGGAAAAAAAAATACTTTTGATTTGAATTTCTTCAGTATAATTTGATTTATATATATATATAGGTATCTTATTTTTAAATTAAATTTTATATAAATATATTATATATATCTCTAAATTGTTTGAAGTAAATCGGAGATTTAAATTCTTAAATTTTAGATTAAAGATGATTTCAATTATAAACCGAAGTCAAAATTCCTGGATAAATATTTAACTAGGAATAACTGAATTGTAAAATCTTATTTGTATAATACTCAATTACATCTCAACATAACTTACCTAAATTTTCAGAAGTAAAAAAAAATGTAATTGGATAATACAATATAAAATGACTTTATAAGGAAAGATTTAAGTGTTATGGTAAATGTTATACACTTAAATTTTATTATAAAGATGTTAATAGAGATAAATAGGATAATAAGTTAATTGAATAATAGATGAGACAAATAAATTTGTTTTGAAGGAATTAATAAATTGAAATTATATTAACTTATGGAAATACCTTGAATTTAAAATCAATTACTGAATATAAGTTAATTTAAATTGAAATTTATATGGTTTAAATTAATTTATATGGTTTAAATATATGTGATAGGACATATTAAGTGGAACAAAGTTAATAATAATTTGGAATAAAAGAATTAAATTTGTTGAACAAAATATGGGTATATTAAACGATTATATAAATTAATGATTTAGAAATTGTTAATTTAGGATGACTAGATAAAAAGGATAATGAATTTAGAAATAGATAGATTGATTTAACTTAAGTAAACTCAGATGGATTAAATCAAATTGTTAAATATTAATTAGTTTAATTTGAAATTATATGGTTTAAATTAATTGTCTTATCTTGTCTTTTAATCTATTTTTCTTTTGGTTGCTTCTACTCTCCTACCTCCTTCCTTTTCGGGGACGAAAAGTTTTGAGTGGGGGAGAGTGTAACGACCCGTAAATTTCAGTGGTTTTATTTATTTAATTAATTGAGATTTGTGGAATTTTAAACAATAAAATTTTGAAATATAAATTTAATATTTGGAATACGTCTGTTTAAACATAGCAATGGGTAAATTTTCATCAGATAATTTGGAAGTTTATTTTCTAGTGTAATTTTATTCCAATTTATATCAGTTAAAAATTGATGGTAATAAAATGTTTTCCAAACCTGAATATTTTTCTATAGAAAAATTGTAAATCATCTTCTGAGTGAGTCGTCATCTTTCGTTTTTCAAAATTTGAACTTCTGTTGCTCCGTTTATCTTTATTTTGGCAAAATAACAGCATTTTCGATACCGATTATCGACTTTTGATCGGATGATCGTACCACTAATATCTGTATACCGTTGGATCGTCTCGTCATGCTGATCTCTACGATATATTTATTTCTGTATTTTGAGATCTGGTACGCGACGGAAGCAATAATAGCAATACGTCGTACCGGTACTATAAATTGTGACCTTACATTTTCTTTCTGTTTCAAAATGAAACGTGGTGCCCAAACCAAATTAATTGCCATAAATCTTTCAGCTCAATTTCTGCTCGTGACCGTTGACATTGACTTATCTTTTATATATTTTGGTCCGTTGATTTTGCTGGCTACTCTTCCGTTCAATTGAAATGAAATAAATATATCTACCTATTACCTAAAACTCTACTCGCCTTCTCCTTCCTGTCATCCATTCCTTCCCGTGCCTTTTCAATTTGAACTAGCCCAAGCAATATAATAAATTGCTTTAATAACATTTGCTTAATCAGTACAGCGGTTGCCATTCCTATTCTCGCATAGATTTGTCCCTTCATTTTTTTCGTTCACTGTTCACATCAACAGCTCACAAATACAAAATATATATTGAATGCCTCTTCATTTCTTCCCATCATCTCGCCTAAAACCCGCTACCTGCTTATCTTTGTTTCTTCTTCAAAAAAAATAAGAGGCAATGCAACTAGAAAGCATTTTTGTCTAAAGCCAAGTATCATCATCTTCCTGTATCATCACCACACCTACCCTAAGCCCCACTGGCCGAACCAACCTCGCCCTCATGCCTAAGAGCAACGCACCCTCTCCTCATTTCCGAGATCTCCCAGTACCCGCCACATCAGCTGCTACCATCGCATCCACGCGGCCTGGCCTCGGACCCGTTCACCAGCCATGTCACTCCACCTATGTCCGACCTTCCACTTCCCTTCCTCCACTCTCTCTTCTCCAACCATCAACCAAACCCGCCCTCATCTCCCTGACCTCGGCAACCCGTAGCCTCCCACGCTACCGCCTTCGCCATTCCTCCCTCTGCCCTGCTCCCACCACCCGTTCCCTCCCTAACAGCAGCAACCTGACAGATCCGTGCTTCCCTTCCCCATAACAGGCTTCCAAGCCGCACCTTGTCAGTGCCACCTATGCAGCATCCTTGTTCGAATCTTGCGGCCATGTCAGTCTTCAACCCTTTGCTCTTTTCTTATTTTATTTTTATATATACTTATATATATACGGGATTTCAAAACAAATATATGTGTTATGTGTCTTGCTATGTATATATACATTGTTGTTATAAGTATATATTATGATGTTATTTGTTTATATATATATATAATAGTTTACTTGCGTATTCTATTAGATCTAGTTATATATATCGTTATATTATAAAAGTTTATCTAAAATCTGTTCGATCATATATTATATATTTTGTAACATGTATGTAATTAAATGTGGCTGCATATATATATCAGGTTTATAATATGAGTTAGTATATATTGTACAGTTTCAATGTGTTAGTATACTTTATACAAGCTGGTTGCTTCTTCTTCTTTTTTACTGTTATATATGCAGTTTTATATGAAGCAATTTCGCATATTTATAGGTCGTAGTATGTGTATGATTAGAGAAGGCATATTAGACTTTGGTAAAAATATATAAACATGTATTCTGATTTTTATAGATATAGATTTTGTTTCGAATATACATATATAGTTTATATGAGCCTCTTATAAGAAATGTTATATGTGTTGTATTGAAGGCAGTCTGCATTTTTTTTACTTACACTTGGTTCCTATACATGGGTAGTCTATATGTACTATTATATAAGGTCAGATATATATGAATATATTTATGTCTATTATATATGTTAGGATATATATATATACATATATAAGATGGTATTATATTTGATATATTATGTTATATGAGTCTAATATATATATATATACAAGTATGGTGGCACGTCCGTTGGACGTGTGCAAAGAAGGAAGTGACGTATTTTGTCTTTGTTACAATTATGATAATGTGAGAGATTATGATATTTAATAATCACTTTGTTTAGCACCATTGTCTCATTTGTTAGGCGCTTTGAGTATGATCCCGAGGTTATAGGTTTGTATCCTTTATAGTGCGAGGTACGTGTGCATGTGTAAATTTGACCAAAGCTAGAATTGAACTTTAAATTAGTAAGTTGCTGCGTTTGTTTGGGTCATTGCGGCATAGATGAAATCATTTTGGCAGAGGTACATAAATTATGTGTATTATAGCTTGTTCCAATATATGTTTGGATTAATACGAACATAAATAGCATGATTCCAAAGCAAATGTTGCTTAGTCAAACGTGCACTTCTACGTTTGATTTTCTTTGGAAGGGGACATAATAGCTGTGTTACCTTTGAGTACATATTTGTTCTGTAAGACCAAAAATGTTTGTTAGCTGGGGATAAAATACGAACTCATATGGGGAAAAATGAAAAGAATGATGACATATTAGAAACAGAAAATGCAAGGATAAGCAAAATAGTGAAGTGTGAATAAAAGAGAAGAGAAATCTAGCTTTGTCATTTTGTGCATGAACAGCAAGTTACAGGCCCATGAAGCATGAATGTAATGTATAGGTATGAAAGCATTTATAGATGTGAGTTACTGTGCATAAGCAAATGTGGGCATGGAGCTAGTCAATAGAGTGATGGCTATGTGTAAGATGTGATCATTATTTTTGGTTGCAAAAGGATACATTAGCCAGGTCTATAGGTAAATAGACACTAATAGGGTGGAACGTGGTAGAGTTTAGATGGTAGAGGAAAAAAGATATTTTTGTATGGCATAAGTAGTACAAAAAAAGTGCATTTCTTGTATAACGTGTTCTAAATATGTACTTTTCATTTAAAATAATGTTCTAGTTCTTGTTTGAAATGTCAGTGCCAAATGTTGAAATGTTAGTGCCTACCTTTACATTCAATTTTGTTTTGAGTGTTCTAAATATATATAGTTGGGTACGGTGCATTTCTCTTTGCTACTATTGACAGTGTACATATATTTGTGCCTTGTTTATCTAATAAGCGTTCATTAACAATAATTGCTTCTGAACTTTATGTTCTGCAATTTGATATACGATTTAACTTTGCTATAGAGAAAATGTTGCATGATTGGTTGGCAAACATTCATTTCAATGACATACAGCATATCTTGTAGATACTAAAAATATCTAATGGTGCATGTAGATATATAGCATTTTCAAAATTTCGGTACAAAAACTGTGACATATTCAGAATCAAGTATGCTGAATATTCACAAATGCTAGTGATGAAAATGCATACGCATCAACCAAAGAATTCAGCCCATTACTTGCTGAAATACTCAAAATACAATAGCATGTCCTTGGTTCTCCAAGTCCTCTTCAAAGTCCTCTTCAGACCACTACATAATATAGCTTACATCCTCCTCAAAGTCCTCTTCAGAACATCCATCACAGACCTAAAATATGCCTTAACAGCAATAGGCGGGTTGGCATACCTATAGTCCATCATATCTTTCTTCCTCTCATGATAACTCACAGTAGTCTTCACAAACTTCAAGCCATGCGCCATACTTACCACAGTCTTCCGATCATTCACTTCGGTTACCCCACTCCTCCTCAACCTCTCCACCGTGGCTGACAGCAGAACATCCCCGTAAGATTGGCCTGAGCCATGGCATCCATCAGCTCCTCCTCGGTGGCCTCCTCAAATATACCATCTGTCTCTTTGATCCCATGCACCGCCATGTCAATGGACATCGAGTCCCCTATCTCCATCGCAGACGTGAACGTCTCCCCCACTGTGATGGTGCTGAATCGGCAAGTGATAATTTGCATTTTTTAGCATCCACCAACTCAACTATCTAAAATGGAAAGTATTAAACGTTAGCAGGTGAAGAAAAGCAATGGAGAAGCAAAAGCAGTCTATGTGTCTTCCATCTTAACTAACAATTTGTCCTAAAAATGGTATAAAAGGATAAGTTACAGTAGGGAAAAATATTTCTTATGTTCAATTTCTACTGTCATACAGGAAATCAATATCGGTGAACTATACAGAAGTTGATGGTACACATAATGTGCTGTTTTGAAATATTTTTTTGTTTGCATTTTCATACGTTAAAAATTCGTTAATAGTAAACATTTACTAAAATAAACTAAGAGTATGCATAGAGAAAACTAATAAGATATAACAGTACATTAAATGTGCATTGTTGGAACTTCACCTATCTAAGTCAATCCTTGCTGGTAATACGATAAGATTATCATATGATAGTGCCTTGTCATATACATTCTACCACCGAGGTGTGTACAATAAATAATACAAAGTGGCAGTATATAAGATATCAAGAAACACAGAACAAATATTCGTCGTTACTGGTAGAAGATTCAAAGCTGCATTGTATAACAATAGAGAATTAGGCAGGGAAGTTCTAATCTCTTATGATGTTTATTTCTTTGAAGAAATGGTTTTTTATAAACTAATAAAACCAACAATATTCTAGTAACTTATGTATAAGCATGGGTACCTCCCGCTCTATAGAAAAAACAGAGTTACTATTGATCGCGGGAAGTAACCGACCATATTTATGTTCGAGGAAAGTATATAACTCCACTATTACCACCATGCATTAAAATGCAATGCCTCTGCATTTATAATGTGTATGACTATATTGTCTGCTTGTGACAATTTTGAGCATAATTAAATACGTATATAATGCATGATTAAAGTCAACCATAGAATACAAAATAATGAATAGCTGATGGGGATGTAATAAATCGTGTCCATTATCAGTAGGTAGACAGTAATATAAATTATTGTTACAAAATCAACTCAAGTCCAACTGATCCATCAAAAGAGGAGCATGAATTCGATAAATTAAGAAAGATTAAAATAAATATATGTGTGCAAACAATTGGAAAGTGAGCTCAGGTATTTCAAAGAATTGGTAGTGCTGATTCTTCAAAGATTTCTAAAAAGTTTGGCTCAACAAAAATGTATAATGGCATTGCATTAAACTGAAATAATGTTGAAGTTGATTTTTTATGGATATAAATTAATTAAAATATACTATTAATGAGTATAGGTTTAGTGCCACTATGTCCAATTGTTTGTTTATCTGAACTCAATCAGAAATTCCATATTAGTACCTTGCCAAATGAGGAAGTAGATTAAACGTGTGTATACGAAAGTAATGAGTACATGTAGAGGTTTAGAAACATTGTTGATGAGTAAATTGCAGTTTCCATATAAGATATATAAGCCCATTGGTGATGATTTATAATAATAAAAAAGATATACAATCTTGCCTTTGAGAATTCTAGGAGATTGGGCAATTCTAACATGTTAACCTTCGTTCTTTAAAAAAAGACATTGACCAAGACTTTTTCCATCAGGCTTTAAGCTCTGTAAATCAAGAGATATATCTCTGTGACATAATGCTACTGTTAGTTTTCAAATTTTTTATGTATTAACTAATATAATGCAACAAAAATATTTATACTATGTTTCTTGCTATAATAATATTTTATGTCAATTTTCATTTTTTGCAGTATGTAAAAGCACTTATTCACATTTACTAAAGTTTTCAATTTGCAATTACCATCGAGAATTTGAGCATGTGTATTTTTTGGAAACCAAGGATGATGTTCAGACCTAAAAAAACCAATATTTTAGTAGCTTTGTAAGATTTGCACAATCGATATAGTTGAGAAAATGTTACTCAACTTTCTTCCAGCAACTGCAAATATGGTTAGTATCAAATAAGTCAACTTAAAGTTTGAAAAAAAACAGTATTTAAAGCAGTATTTGAACCAAATGAAGTACGAAAGAACCTGCATCTAAGGATGTCCACCATGTAACACACCATATTGAAATGCAAGGCGTAGAGGCTGCTAAAATTTTAAACTTGAATAAGGTTAATTATGTTTGAAGAACCCGAGACATGTTGATATCGTGTATACTTTGTCAAGTATATCATTTATCCAAAAGCAAGTGCTTGTGTCATAGTGGAAAAAGAAAGGTCCTTTTAAAGCAATAAGTTATGTTGTTGACTTATTTGATTTAAACCATTATTGCCACCAAAAATTAACTTAGATCAATAGCTAAATGTGTGAACTAAGAGTAAAAGAAATGGATTTACTAATTGAATTGCTTCTAGCTTATCCAAAATCAAAAAGAAAAAAATGAAAATATTTAACTAAATTGTTATACACAACCTTTGCATTTGGAAAACTACATCTCCCTCCAGCATTTTATATTAAACACCAAAAATATTTTCACTTTGGTTGTGACACGGGAATGTAAAAAGCAAGACCAATATGGTTTATAATAAATCTACAAACCTTTCACTTTAACCTCTCTATATGTCCTTATAAAGTTGTTTCATAACAAATCAAAAGTTATCAAAAGAAAATAATGAAATATTACCATTGAAGATGTGATGCACTTTCTCTAAGTTTATCCAAAAGCAATAATGGTCCCATGGTCAAGTCGTGAATACAAAGCATCAACTGATAGTAAATATCAAAAATGAAAACATAGTAATCGGTTTAAATTCCAAAAATTGAGCTTGAGAAAATCAAAATACCCATAAAAATCGATGAAACATTATTTCATATATTCAGTTCTATGCAAGTAAACAACCACTTCAGCTCAGACAATTTATTCGGAAAGTAAATACAGTTCATTCAGGTAATACATTCAATGGCTTAATCAGTTATACAGCTTAACTACGTTCTGCACACACTTACTCGATGTAGTACATCCAGACATCACTTTAGTTCGCTCACGTCATTTAGCTCACCCATTCAGATAGTACATTCATTCAGTTCAATCACTCAATCACCCATTCAGACAGTACACTTGGTTTAGAAATAAATGATAGTGGTGGTGACGTTGTAAACAAATTCAATTGTCAAATAAAATTTGTTTTGTACTTTTGCAGAAAACTATCAAAAGCCGATCAAAAGTTTGTCAAAGCGCATATCCACAATTTTGTTGGCTATTTTTTACGACAGTATCGCAAATTTGATATTTAACAACTCATAACATATATCTACATGATTCTATCTCCATTATACAAATAAATTGACAGTTATACTTGATCTAATCTCCATTGTAATGACTATGGAAATAAAATACATAAATCCAAAGCTAGTTGGCAGATTGACAGATGTCAAATATGATTCCAAACTGTAATTGATGTACTAAGAGGAAACTACATAATTTTTTTAGCACAACCGTTCAATATATTCTAGGGTTTTAGCACAACTCATAGTATATAACTACATAAAATTTCTAGTAGTGTTAATAAAGGCATAGTGTTAAAACTTACCTATGTGTGGTCGAAGTTTGAGAAAATCGACTGTGCATAATTATTAGCATAATGACTAAACTATTTACTGTGCTTAATTTGTTGGGAGGTGCATGCATCCCACAGTCCCAATGTTTATCTTTACAAAGGAAATGAATTTTTTTTAAGTTTGTACACCTACACCATTATTTTTCTTTTCAGCCTAGCTTTAGTTTTAATTCAATTTTCTTTGAGTTCTACATCAGGGAAAGACATATCCACTACATGAGCTAATAGATTTTAGATCACAGTCCTCAAATCAGGAGATGACAGTGCTAGTTGATTGGGAGAGGTCTCATAAAAATGACAGAATAGATTATACAAATTAACTTTCTACCTGTATCCCTTTCCAAAAAAGGAAAAAAGAACAGTTAAAAGCTTGTCGGCATGAAAAAGAACTTGGAAAATAAGGTTAGTAAACTACAAATGTGATGAATGAAGATTTCTCAAACTAATAAGGTTAGCAACAAAGCCTGTGGTTTCATAAAAGAGGGAATGTCACATACAATGTACCTTAAACATAAGATTTCTCAAACAAATACAAAGTAATAACGCACTCACTTGCATTTAGGGTATTCATCACTGCCAATGAGATAGCCGGAGTCAAGCTTACTGATTTTGAATCTTAATGTACCAGCTGAACAGTTTAGGCCAATTGAACCAAAAAACAAATACCTTATAACCAAGTTCTCTAACCATACAACCTCAAATAAGGTCTTTGAAATTATAGAGCCCAAAATAGGAAATCCATTTAGGTTCTGCACAGAAGAAATAATAGAAATGGATAAATTTACATACAAAGTTAAATGGCAGATCTAACATATAAGAAAGAAAAGAAGATATCAAACTCGAGGCTGAGATCATCCATAGCAGATCTATTTACATTGATCGTCCTTCACTTCAATTCATGCTTTATCTGAAAAATAACAGCGATATAAATAACAATTTGAAGAGTAATTAAGAGTAAAAAAAGCATATTCTAGAAGAAATGACTTTTGGTAATGGGTACCATCCAGATCTGTTCACCGCTCAGGATGTGAAATCAAGACAATCTTTGGCAGAGCCTTCGTGTTGGATAATATGGAGGTGAAAGAGTGGAAAATAGAAACTGTTGATTCCAATGAGCAGAGAAATGAGATTTTATTGAGTGCGACAGTAGTAACAGCAATGAGGGAGATTCATTTTGCTACAGATAGATAACAGCATGTAAGGGAAGAAAGATGTGAAGACGGAAGTCATGGGGTTGATGGAGGAATAAGACGTGGGTCAAGGGTGGGTTGAATGGTCCGATTTACAGCAATACCCATGTTAACTATTTTCTGTTACAAAAAACAAAAGGACATTTTAAGTATGGTGAAAAAGGCTTCACTTTGACCGGTTGACCAAAGGTTTTTTATTATAGTATAGATAAGTTATGAGCTTTTCTTCTTATAAATGTTGCATAAGCATATTATTATTATTTTCCTATCAAAATGGATTCGCACTGTACTTCAATTATGCGTGCTCATATATTGATGGTTTTTAAAGTATATATATTTTAATCATATATGAGGGAAAAATATGTATGTACCATCTTATTGTTTATATATATATAAGTGTTAAACTTATACGCATAGTTGGGCTGGGTTTTATGTGTTCTGATTTCAAGTTACATATAAGCTGATCAATTTTGTGTAAGTTATATATGTATATAATATATATTTTATATGAGTATACATTTTGATATGCATTGTATTGTTGTGTCTCTGAGTTTTAAATAATCTGATTTTGGTTTTGAGATGTATATATGTATATATTTATTTTAATATGTTTGATTTCAATGAATATATATATTTAAATTAAGACTTATATAAAATGTATATGTACTTTAAATTGAATATTGGGTTTAAGGAAGATAATAATATAATATACATCTCGTCTAAATTTTATATTAAGCTAATTTAATTCGATCTCATCAATTTCTCCTTATCAGCTTTGTCCGTCGTGCTTGTTTTCTTCACCGAATCGTGTCCTCCTAGCATTGCGTTGGAATTCGTAGCTCATTCCATCATCAAATATCTCTAGCCTCGAAAGGTGAGCAATCACTCTGATTAACGTTCTTGTATTTATTAAATTTGATTTCAATTGAAATGTCAATTGAAATATGCTGCTGTTAGTTATTTATATTGTTATATATGTCATTATCTATATCTGTTCACCTGTGACATCTGACACCATTATATGTTATTTATATTGTTGATATATGCCTGTTGCTGTTGTTATTTTATTATCATATATGTTATCACTCTGCAAGTTCCCTATTAGTATAGAATCACTATGGGTTGAAATGATACATACCCGAACGATCTGTAGAATAGGAGAAAATCGTTATGGGTTGAAATGATAAACCCAAGCAATTTTCATTGAATTGAATTTGGGATTGCGGGTTGAAAAGATATATACCCGTATATATAATTTAAATTGCGGATTGAAATGATAAATATCCGTATCACTTGACCATAGGATAGAAAATTACATACAGGCACCGTTGGTCTATATATAAATGTTTTGAAAATGATTTCTTTGGTTTTGAAAAGAAATATATGTTTTGATAAATATTGATTTTAAAGATTTATTAAAGTTGATTTAATAAAATTGATAAATAATATGTTTAAGTATTTATTTAATATCTATATTTTCAAATATAGAATTTATAATGATTTGAAATTGATTGAAATTATATTTATTTAAGAATTATACTTAAATAAGTTTGATTTAAAATGTATTGAATTTGAAATTTAAAGAAGTGATTTACAACTTGAAATTTGAAAGGTGACTTAAATGGATATTTCAAACGTATAAATATTTAAATGAGATATTTTGTTTATTTAAATTGTAAATTGAAATTGTATCCAAATGATATGGAAATGTTAAGTTAATATTTCAAACTAAATAATTGTAAAGTGAATTTGATATGTATATAAATTTATCGAATTTAGTTTTGAAATTTTGAATATTTAAAGCTTTGAAATATATTAAAATTGAAATGGCTTATTTTATGGTTCAGATATGTATTTGAAATCGATAATTTGAAATGGTTTATTTAGAAGCTGAATCGAGTTGAAACTGATGATTTGAGATTTGATTAAATTAAATTTTTGGAATTCGAGTTAATTTGAATCGATTTGTCAAATTTGAAGAACTATCTTATTTTATAAAGAAATTTTAAATTATATTTAAAACTATTGATACTTTACTTTA
Source organism: Allium fistulosum (assembly GCA_030737815.1). Taxonomy (NCBI): domain Eukaryota; kingdom Viridiplantae; phylum Streptophyta; class Magnoliopsida; order Asparagales; family Amaryllidaceae; genus Allium; species Allium fistulosum. Next base: position 1,841,263 of record JASFAW010000025.1, read on the forward strand.
TAAATTATTTGGTTTTATTTAAATGAGATATTATTGAATTGTTTTGGAAATGGAAATGATATATTATTGAATTGGGTTTTGAAATGGAAATAAAACATTGATAATTTGGGTTTGAAATAGTAATGATATTTTGGTTTTGAAGTATAAACTATTTTGAAATGACCACGGTGTTATAATAACGATTGGTTGTTAAAGAGACCGGGATCGGATATGGACATACTCTCTGTCGATACCGAAAACCACTTTGACAACTGTGTACGCGGTGGAGTTCCCAGAATGAAGTAGGATGGTGGCGACGATCCTAAGGTATATACGTGGACCCAACTCCCGTGAGTTGGCATAAGGTGACTAAAACAGGAGCGATCTCGGGCCAGTGATGTAGCACCTCGTATCGGACACACTTCTTCGATTTCATTCTATTACTTGTTGATTTTGGTGGCCACCTGTAACAACCCGAGTTTTTCTAACACGAAAAACCGGACCATTTGGGTAAAAAGAAGAGGTAGAAGAAGAAGAAAAATAGAAAACAACAACAGAATCTCACATACGCAGTGGAATAAAATATAATAGATAATAACAGATCTTTACACAAAAAGAAATCTATATCTGTTTACATATACATCATCCAAATACATCATCAGAGTACATCACATCAATATCATACAACTGGACAGTAATCATAACTTGTCCTCACAATCTGAATACACAGCGGAATATATAACTCAAATACGGAAGTACGTATCGCCATCCAGCTCCATAGCATCATTTCCTGTAATCTATAATACTCGGTCTGACCCGAGCATCATATAAAACAATACCCGAGTCAGTCTGGAAAACCAGCGTGAGAAAATCACACTCAAATTGATTATTAAAGTTTCAAAATCCTTTGAAAACAAAAGCATCTCGTAAGACCACGCCACAAATAAACATGTCGGGTTTTTACCTTACGATAGCTAAAACACTTTTTATCAAATTCCTTTGATATTATAATAGTGTCTATATACAAATACTTATTAAAATAGCTGAAATTGTTACATTATTAAATTCCAGCATACTAGCCACAAAAGTGGGTAATACAAGCAATTACCGTACAAGGCACGTAGGAAGAATGGATTTCCAACGAATGACTAGGCACTGGGGTACCACCTATCACAGTACGTGGCCTAGATCACCGTACCGAGGAGTACGCCCGCTCCCCTGCAACACAAGGCCGGAACCATCCCTTACTGGATGATCCCGAATAAAATCACCCCACGGTTGGGATCAGCAACCGCACCACTAAGCCGAAATAAAAAGGGACATCTAGACAGGGATGACCTTACCCTCCAGTGGGAGCTACCCACGAAGCCTTGCTGCATAACCCCTGATTTTCAGTCATTCCCGGTTGATGAGGTTCGAGGCTAAACGATACCTTTTAGAGAACATATCCCTTAGAATGCCCATCGTCCGCTGACGATGTTTCGCAAGCATTCGTCCATACAAGTCCGTCCTGGGTTTGAACGGAACTGAAGGCACTACTCCTACTACATCCATTTTGGAAATATCCTCAGGATTAGTAGCGACTAGCCCTTGCACTTCACTGCTCCATCTTCGACTCCGAAATCGTTACACGAAACGTACAAACCGGATCGAAGTGGTATTCGAGTCTCCAGACCTAGAATCCCGGTATACGGAAACTCGATCCTGGTCTCTTCGAAACGATCAGCGCATTTGGCCAATATTGATAGTCGGTTATTTAACTATCAATTAACATCCACAAGCAACCATCACACAATAAATAATTTCCCACATTATTTATTTGCCCAAATATCTTTCCAAGATATATTTCTATTTTCAAACTCCTTTTTGAAAACAATTTCAAAACAGTTTCCGCTTACGGAATACATTTCCAAATATTTATTTTCTCTGAAACACCAAGTACAAAACACTTAGATTTTAAAATAATCTTAAAACACTTTACTATAAATATACTTAATAATATTGAAATTTTTTTTAAAAAAACTACTTTAATACCTTAACAAAATATATACTTAAGAAATATTTAAAATGAAACCACTTTACAAATATAAACTAAATTTCTCTTTTTAAAATATAATACCAAATCACTTTTATATAATTACTACAATAATAGATCTTTGAAAAATACTTACTTTAAAGTTTAAATATTTAAAAAAAATAGGTTTCCTAAAACATACTTACTTAGGAAATTAACATTTAGAAATAATAAATTTTCTAAAATATGCTTTTAAAAATACAATTAGAACTTTTAACTTATATTAAAATTGCTTTGAAAACGTACTTGGCTATACAGAGAAATATCCTTCTCACTCCCATCTTTTAAAAATAAAATAACATTTATTTTTAAACCAAACCATATCCTTTTATAGATTCCCACTTTGAAATTATATTTTCAAATATCCTCTGATATTTTATTTTACTTTACAAACCCAGTTTATCTTTCCCAAATCTCATTTCTCTTTAAAATTCAAATTCCAAAGTATTTAAATCAATTTATAATTGATTTCCCAATTTATTTTACTTTGAAATAAATTTTCTTACTTAATCCATTTATTTTCAAATTCATTAACTTCTAGATTTTATTTCTCATTATGATTTAAAATCTTTAAACCGAAACACAAGTTTCAGATTTCCCAAATTCCTTCTCTTTTTAATTACATTTAAACATTGAATTAAAATAAATTTTTATCCCTTTAAATAACATCACATAAGTCTTCTTTAAATTCAACATTTCTCTATTTATTCAAAATTCCTCTTTTCCATATTTAATTTATTCGAATTCACTAGAATTACTTAACTTAATTTTACTCTTTTATATTTTTCCAAAAATCCCATTCAATTACTTTTGATAACTCATTATACTGGGAAATTCAATCCAACCAGATTATCCAATATAAATTATCACAGGATAACAACAATCATATCACAGAATATTTAAACAAAAATTAAATATTTTGAGGAATCTAGTTGGATCCCTCCAACCTGTTTCCCTGCATCCACAGACGTTAGCACAATACCAATTCCACTTCGAAGTGGAATATCGCGGTATATGGGTTTATAAAATATCATCCGCTATTATGCGGCGCATAGGGTCTCATCCGCTATATAATGCGGGAATATCAATTCCAATATATACATATGCCAATATATATATATTGGTATATACTACTATATATATATATCATATCAACCAAATCAACCATTCAATCAAATATTTAAATTTAACCATTTAAATTTAAATCTAACTGAGTGAGATTAACTCACCATTGATTCCTGTTTTGCAACCCACTTCACTCTCGATTGGATTCCAAGATTTTCAGACCTCAATCAGAGGTTGGAGACGACGATCCCTAGCAAACGAATTGTTCTGCCGAGAACAATCGAGCATCCATCGAGTCAATTGGACTTCCCTTGCTGCTTCTGATTTCGATCCAGCTCTTCACTGTAGCCTTGCCGCGACATCGCCTTGACTACGAACTACATCTAGCCGAACAACTTGAAATCGTCAACTCGACCAGACTCGAGCATCGCTGAATCCCACCCACGCGCGCGTTTGGTTACGACCCTACCCAGCTTCGTGGCGCCTCCAGATGTCTACTCTACACGCGAATCCCACGATAGCAAGCGACTTGAAACGCGACGACGTCGTCATGCTCGACTCGACAAACGCAAACATGCGGCCCATCATCTCGCATAATCGCTTGCCTCACTGCCCTCTTTGTCGAAGTCGAAATCGACTTCGGTTTCACCACCCTATTTCTTTTTCCCCACGGCTGAAATGAATGGAAGAAGGGTCGACAATTTAAACATGGCTCTGATTTTAATTTCGATTTGAAGAAAAGGGAACTTCGGCCATTATATTGAAGCACGATTTGATTTAATTTGAAAAGGGAGAGGCCGGTGATTGATTTCGTTTTTGATTTCAATTGGAAGGAGTATAGGAGGCATGGGGTTCCTTTCCTTTTGTCTTTTATTTCTTGAGAGAGGACGCGTGTTATACCAGAGCGAACACGTGTTTTGAACTGCCTTGCGGGTCTGCATAGGCTTGCTACAGGTGTTGAGAAATGAAAGCAAAAAGCACTAATGGGAGATATATTGACCAGTTATAATATTAAATTTTCGATTTAATTTCAGTGCGTTTACATTTCGTACGATCACACGATAACTCCAAACACTACGAAAATTGAAATCCAATAATAATACAATATTACGGATCCAATGGAACTGGTTTCGTCGCATTCCGAGACTGTGCCTCGGACGGCTATTTTTTTAAATTCAATTTCAACGATATATTTTTAAAACTAAACAAAACTCTTTAAAATTCCATTTTAAAAGTTCTATCATCTTCAGTATTAACAATATAAATTTTCTGAACCTTTGAACTATTTTTTTAACAGGCTTAAAATCAAGATTCCATATTTTACCCAATCCCGATATCTAAATTTAATAATTAATTATCCAAATAAATACTGTATATTTAAAATTAAAGTTAAAATTTAACCTTCGGATATTTAAAATAAATTAAATATTCATATTTCAAATATACAAAAATTCCGGGTCGTCACATTCCTCCCCCCTTAAAAGAATTTCGTCCCCGAAATTACCAGTTAAGAGAAATGATTCGATACCCGTTCTTTTTCCAATCCAAATAGTTTTAACAACTTTCCATAACAATTCTTTTATTAATGATACACTAATCATCTTTTAACTTCCCAAACTTATTCATAAGTTCAACCCATATCACCTACTTATCCATTCAAATTTAAATTTGAATTCAAATTTTTAACTTATCAAAATTTTCCAAATTTTTTTTTCTAACTCCCTAAATTTCCGAAAAATTTCGCCAGCGTCTCCTTTGCACGGCTAGCTCGGTACTACTACAAAATGGCTCTACGGCCTCCCAATCTCAAAAAGAAAACAAAAAGCCAAGTGGCTGGATCCAAAACCCAATCAAATTTCATACAGAAATTCAAATACATACCTTTTTCGGGCCATTAAATTTTATCTTCTAAAATCAAAAATCCCAATTATCCATTGCTTTTATACACCTGTATATCCTACTAAGCAATAATATCCATTCACCATTCCAAACTCATTTTATCGACTTCTTTACAAATTTCCAATATTTGTTTTACTTAAGCCCGTACGATGCACATATATCATTCGTACGCAAAATCACATTCGATCGCTCAATCGATCACACAATTTCACTTCCGAACTAGTATCGTCTACCCGACTTCCTAGTGCGGACTCAAATCTTGTTTCTTGATCAGAAACCGTCATTCTCCTTGCATAGTCACAAACTATGATAGAGAATATCCAGAATCAATCAACAATCCATATCCAGGTTCGCCGTTGAAAATCAAGTGAAAAATCCTGATTCGGATCGATAAAACTATCTCGAAATTCTGTGTTCGACATCTGGACCAAATAGCTATGCGAATAAAATAATATACGTACATCTTACGTATAAATTCCAATTGATTACCAGTTATATCAATTCTCCTTTATTCACATTCCTTTTTGATTGTTATCCCCTTATTCACAACTATCCCATTTCACAACTTTAGTTTTAGTCTTCATTCAACTATTCACTTAGTATATATATTTTTTTTATTTTTCCATTCCAAAATTACTAAGTATATTCCCAATACAAATTTTCTTAAGAATTTCATTCCTCAATTCTTAAGTTCATATAAATTTTCTTATATTTATTTACTACTTCATTTCCAATTTTTTTTTTCCTTAAATTCAATTCATCTCCAACTTCCAAAAATTGAATTTTATTTAGCTCGAAAACAATTCAAGTTAATTCATTCAATAACTATTTCTCAACTTATTTAAACCACTCCTCTGTTTGAGTTTAGTTTCCATTTCAACATTTACTTAAGTCAATAGCTTAAGTTTATTTTCCATTTAGCCCACCCTTTAAAGTCTTATTTCCATCTTTCATTTAATTCTTATTTAATCAAATTCCATCCATTTATTTATTTAATATAAGTGGTTCATTCACTCAATCATTATGAATTTTAATTTCCATACTCAATTCATCTGGAATTATTTTATTAATAACCAGGTCATTTCCAATTTATTTTCACTTATTTGGATTTCATTCGCAATCCAAACCATCATTATTTTAATCCAATTCCATTAACTCCCAATTCAATTTCATTAACTAATTTATTATCAAATTAGTTCCTCCACTGGTTAAAATTAAATACTTGCCTTTTAATTCCAAATATCACTTCACTTAATTTTCTTAAGTTCAATTTATTTTATAATTCAAGTTTGGATTTATTTAAAAATTAAGATCGCTCATCTTAGTCGTTTCCATTTGATAATTACAATTTCAAATTATAACTCTTAATGGTTCAAAGAAATGAATTCCCATTTATGACTTAAAATTTCATTTCTATTCATAAGTTTTAACTTACTTACTTAAGATCTAGGACTATTCATTTAAGTCCATTTCATCTTTATAATCAAATTTCAAATTATTACACTTAAAAACTTAAGAATATGAATTTCTTTACACAATTATAAGCATTTTACATTACCTTTATATCCAATTCAATTCGACTTCAACTTACTTACATTTAATTCAATTCCAATTCTCAATTTTTATTTAACTCATCTTAAGTTAAATTCAAATATATCTTATTCACCTTCATATACTCGAATTAAATTTTAATTCCAGGATACAAATTCTATACAAGTTTTACAATTCATTCACCTTCAAGTTCTCTAATTCTTTTATCTATCAACTTATATTACTCATTTAGTTAATTTCATCTCATAATTATAATCCCAGAATTAAACTTTCATTTCCTTCTTATTTCAATCAACTTCATTCTATACTTTATATTGTTGATTCATTTAAATTTCCACATTTATATTTTAAATAGAATTTTCAGAATCCAATTGCCCGATTTTATTCCAAAAACCATTTTGAATCCATAAATAACTCATACATATCTGGTATATCACCTCAAATCCCAATTTCCAAAACAATCTGCTTTTATCAAACAATTTTCCCTTTGAATTTCAAAACCAACCCAATTCACAATCATTTACAATTTAAAACAGTTTGGTAGCAATTTCTCTTTGGAAACTCGAAAATAGACATCAATGATGCTGCAGTCATCACCGAAATTATTTTCCAGCGACCAAAAGAGAATTTAATGCTTTTATCACTCTAAACATTTCAAACATTTTTTAAATCCCAAATCCCACCAGATTTCAATTCAATTTCAAAAATATTCATGAAATAATATCACTATTATTTCCCCAAAACCTTTAAAAACTATTTTTAAACCCAAAGGAATTTAAATCTTTCCCAAAACTTCAAATTCAAAATCCATCCAATTTTAATATCCAAACATTACTCTGGAATTCTATCATATTTTATTTCAAGTTATAAGTCACTTTTACCATTTACATTTACAAATTTCATTTGTTTATGAATTAATCTCATTTGATTATAAATCACATTTGTAATTCACATTTGTATATAAAGTTTATCTCAATTTATAAATTTCATTTAGTCTATATTTCAAATTCCATTTTGTTATATAAATTTATTCTTCAACTTAGGTTATAAGTTTCAATTTCTACTCAATAATGAGACTAACTCATTATTGTCATTTTCTAACAACCAAGCATCCAAATATATAACTATAATAATTTCAAATAATTATTTCTTTTATATACAAAATAATTTGGGCAAAATTATTTCATTCACCCTATTTAAAACAATATTGTGTTGAACTGTTCTATTCAAGTGTTTAGAAACCCCTTCGATACAGTTGTCCAGACTGTGCCGACAAAGGTTCATATGCCACTCAATAAATCAACCAACACAATATAAAACCATTTTTATATCCACTAACAAATACGCGCTCATATCTATTAGTACTCTCAAAATTCCCAACAGAGCCAAGGTTATCGCCAGCCTAAGCTCTGATACCACTGTAACAACCCGAGTTTTTCTAACACGAAAAACCGGACCATTTGGGTAAAAAGAAGAGGTAGAAGAAGAAGAAAAATAGAAAACAACAACAGAATCTCACATACGCAGTGGAATAAAATATAATAGATAATAACAGATCTTTACACAAAAAGAAATCTATATCTGTTTACATATACATCATCCAAATACATCATCAGAGTACATCACATCAATATCATACAACTGGACAGTAATCATAACTTGTCCTCACAATCTGAATACACAGCGGAATATATAACTCAAATACGGAAGTACGTATCGCCATCCAGCTCCATAGCATCATTTCCTGTAATCTATAATACTCGGTCTGACCCGAGCATCATATAAAACAATACCCGAGTCAGTCTGGAAAACCAGCGTGAGAAAATCACACTCAAATTGATTATTAAAGTTTCAAAATCCTTTGAAAACAAAAGCATCTCGTAAGACCACGCCACAAATAAACATGTCGGGTTTTTACCTTACGATAGCTAAAACACTTTTTATCAAATTCCTTTGATATTATAATAGTGTCTATATACAAATACTTATTAAAATAGCTGAAATTGTTACATTATTAAATTCCAGCATACTAGCCACAAAAGTGGGTAATACAAGCAATTACCGTACAAGGCACGTAGGAAGAATGGATTTCCAACGAATGACTAGGCACTGGGATACCACCTATCACAGTACGTGGCCTAGATCACCGTACCGAGGAGTACGCCCGCTCCCCTGCAACACAAGGCCGGAACCATCCCTTACTGGATGATCCCGAATAAAATCACCCCACGGTTGGGATCAGCAACCGCACCACTAAGCCGAAATAAAAAGGGACATCTAGACAGGGATGACCTTACCCTCCAGTGGGAGCTACCCACGAAGCCTTGCTGCATAACCCCTGATTTTCAGTCATTCCCGGTTGATGAGGTTCGAGGCTAAACGATACCTTTTAGAGAACATATCCCTTAGAATGCCCATCGTCCGCTGACGTTGTTTCGCAAGCATTCGTCCATACAAGTCCGTCCTGGGTTTGAACGGAACTGAAGGCACTACTCCTACTACATCCATTTTGGAAATATCCTCAGGATTAGTAGCGACTAGCCCTTGCACTTCACTGCTCCATCTTCGACTCCGAAATCGTTACACGAAACGTACAAACCGGATCGAAGTGGTATTCGAGTCTCCAGACCTAGAATCCCGGTATACGGAAACTCGATCCCGGTCTCTTCGAAACGATCAGCGCATTTGGCCAATATTGATAGTCGGTTATTTAACTATCAATTAACATCCACAAGCAACCATCACACAATAAATAATTTCCCACATTATTTATTTGCCCAAATATCTTTCCAAGATATATTTCTATTTTCAAACTCCTTTTTGAAAACAATTTCAAAACAGTTTCTGCTTACGGAATACATTTCCAAATATTTATTTTCTCTGAAACACTAAGTACAAAACACTTAGATTTTAAAATAATCTTAAAACACTTTACTATAAATATACTTAATAATATTGAAATTTTTTTAAAAAAACTACTTTAATACCTTAACAAAATATATACTTAAGAAATATTTAAAATGAAACCACTTTACAAATATAAACTAAATTTCTCTTTTTAAAATATAATACCAAATCACTTTTATATAATTACTACAATAATAGATCTTTGAAAAATACTTACTTTAAAGTTTAAATATTTAAAAAAAATAGGTTTCCTAAAACATACTTACTTAGGAAATTAACATTTAGAAATAATAAATTTTCTAAAATATGCTTTTAAAAATACAATTAGAACTTTTAACTTATATTAAAATTGCTTTGAAAACGTACTTGGCTATACAGAGAAATATCCTTCTCACTCCCATCTTTTAAAAATAAAATAACATTTATTTTTAAACCAAACCATATCCTTTTATAGATTCCCACTTTGAAATTATATTTTCAAATATCCTCTGATATTTTATTTTACTTTACAAACCCAGTTTATCTTTCCCAAATCTCATTTCTCTTTAAAATTCAAATTCCAAAGTATTTAAATCAATTTATAATTGATTTCCCAATTTATTTTACTTTGAAATAAATTTTCTTACTTAATCCATTTATTTTCAAATTCATTAACTTCCAGATTTTATTTCTCATTATGATTTAAAATCTTTAAACCGAAACACAAGTTTCAGATTTCCCAAATTCCTTCTCTTTTTAATTACATTTAAACATTGAATTAAAATAAATTTTTATCCCTTTAAATAACATCACATAAGTCTTCTTTAAATTCAACATTTCTCTATTTATTCAAAATTCCTCTTTTCCATATTTAATTTATTCGAATTCACTAGAATTACTTAACTTAATTTTACTCTTTTATATTTTTCCAAAAATCCCATTCAATTACTTTTGATAACTCATTATACTGGGAAATTCAATCCAACCAGATTATCCAATATAAATTATCACAAGATAACAACAATCATATCACAGAATATTTAAACAAAAATTAAATATTTTGAGGAATCCAGTTGGATCCCTCCAACCTGTTTCCCTGCATCCACAGACGTTAGCACAATACCAATTCCACTTCGAAGTGGAATATCGCGGTATATGGGTTTATAAAATATCATCCGCTATTATGCGGCGCATAGGGTCTCATCCGCTATATAATGCGGGAATATCAATTCCAATATATACATATGCCAATATATATATATTGGTATATACTACTATATATATATATATATATATCATATCAACCAAATCAACCATTCAATCAAATATTTAAATTTAACCATTTAAATTTAAATCTAACTGAGTGAGATTAACTCACCATTGATTCCTGTTTTGCAACCCACTTCACTCTCGATTGGATTCCAAGATTTTCAGACCTCAATCAGAGGTTGGAGACGACGATCCCTAGCAAACGAATTGTTCTGCCGAGAACAATCGAGCATCCATCGAGTCAATTGGACTTCCCTTGCTGCTTCTGATTTCGATCCAGCTCTTCACTGTAGCCTTGCCGCGACATCGCCTTGACTACGAACTACATCCAGCCGAACAACTTGAAATCGTCAACTCGACCAGACTCGAGCATCGCTGAATCCCACCCACGCGCGCGTTTGGTTACGACCCTACCCAGCTTCGTGGCGCCTCCAGATGTCTACTCTACACGCGAATCCCACGATAGCAAGCGACTTGAAACGCGACGACGTCGTCATGCTCGACTCGACAAACGCGAACATGCGGCCCATCATCTCGCATAATCGCTTGCCTCACTGCCCTCTTTGTCGAAGTCGAAATCGACTTCGGTTTCACCACCTTATTTCTTTTTCCCCACGGCTGAAATGAATGGAAGAAGGGTCGACAATTTAAACATGGCTCTGATTTTAATTTCGATTTGAAGAAAAGGGAACTTCGGCCATTATATTGAAGCACGATTTGATTTAATTTGAAAAGGGAGAGGCTGGTGATTGATTTCGTTTTTGATTTCAATTGGAAGGAGTATAGGAGGCACGGGGTTCCTTTCCTTTTGTCTTTTATTTCTTGAGAGAGGACGCGTGTTATACCAGAGCGAACACGTGTTTTGAACTGCCTTGCGGGTCTGCATAGGCTTGCTACAGGTGTTGAGAAATGAAAGCAAAAAGCACTAATGGGAGATATATTGACCAGTTATAATATTAAATTTTCGATTTAATTTCAGTGCGTTTACATTTCGTACGATCACACGATAACTTCAAACACTACGAAAATAGAAATCCAATAATAATACAATATTACGGATCCAATGGAACTGGTTTCGTCGCATTCCGAGACTGTGCCTCGGACGGCTATTTTTTTAAATTCAATTTCAACGATATATTTTTAAAACTAAACAAAACTCTTTAAAATTCCATTTTAAAAGTTCTATCATCTTCAGTATTAACAATATAAATTTTCTGAACCTTTGAACTATTTTTTTAACAGGCTTAAAATCAAGATTCCATATTTTACCCAATCCCGATATCTAAATTTAATAATTAATTATCCAAATAAATACTGTATATTTAAAATTAAAGTTAAAATTTAACCTTAGGATATTTAAAATAAATTAAATATTCATATTTCAAATATACAAAAATTCCGGGTCGTCACACCACCCTTCGATTTGGGAGTGTTGTTCGAGGTGGAACGGTAGTGGCTGCTATGCGTATCCATCAGTCCGTGTGCGTAATTGGTATATCTACCCTGGCATTGCTTTGTGTGTCGTGTCACCTACCATATCGAGCTTTACTACGATTATGATTTTAAGATCCGACCGCGTTAAGGTTCCCCATCCCCTTAACGCTATTTTCTATATGATTATACTTTACTAATTAGACACTACTGTATATAGCGTATATTAATACATAGTAAATAGTTTAACGGACCCTTAGAGGATGGTTATCCCAAACATCCTTTAAGTTACTTGTATTTCAGTTGATATTTCATTTGAGTTGGATTTATTGAATATAAGAATGTTAATCCTGACTCGAGTGTTTTGTGTTTTGCTTTACGCTCGGGTCAGACTGAGTTTAACGGACCCTTCGCTTGGAGATCCAACTATCTATCGATCATGCTTTCAGTTATTTAGTTGATTCCAGTGATGTATTCAGATCTTGTATTTGATTATTGTATTAAGACATCTATTGTATTCGAGACCTCTGTTGTATCTTGTTTAACTCTGTTATATATATAGTAGCTTCATGAACTACTATTCTTTTGTTTCCGCTGCATTATTTTTATATTACTCTGTGTCTGTGATCTGTGATTATTTTATCCGTATATGCTGAGTTTTGCCAAATTTTATTTACAATCCGTTGTTTTGAATCATTCAAGTCTGGCATGTGTGGATTTATTGTTGATTTGAATGGTCCAAAATACTGGGTCGTTACATGTGGTATCAGAGCTCTGGTTTTAGGCAAAACTCAGCATATGTAGTAAATTCAATTACAGAATCACTTTCGTTCGAGCTTGAATTACTTCTTCTTTGACTCGGTTCCTTTGAATTTTAGAACATTCACTTCGGTTCCAAAGTCCATTTGTGTCTCCCCATTCGTGTCTTTTTCTGGAGTATCCCATAACTCCACTTCGAATGATCTCTATAATAAATCGGCGGTCTCGCCAATCTTCGAATAATTTGTACTAGGGTGAAACTCCTTTACAATCGGTATTGATTCACCGGAGATTTCTGTATCCTCGGTTTACGATGCTGCTATCTTACACTATACCCGAATTCTACCTCTGGTAATCGAATGTCGATTTGCTTCAGAATTCTACATCGATCTTATCTCTGAAGTCACGGTTGACCCGGTTAAGGTTTCCCGCGATTTATACAACTTTATCCATCTTCCTGTTTGAAATGCAATCATCTAACCTTCGTTTCGAGCATATCTATTTTAGATTAGAATTCTCTTTGATTAGTGTCAAGACCCGCAAATCCGTACCTCTTGATTAACCACTAATCTCCATTGATTAACTCAAAATGAACGGAAATACGAACCCTGAGGGTTTAAGAAAGAAGAGGTAGAAGAAAAGATAGAAGAAAGAGAAAAAAAGAGAGGGAAAGAAAAGGACAACAGAACAACATCAGAACAGAAAACAATATCAGAATCTCACATATCGCAGCGGAACAATATATAATAGATAAACACTAGTCTTTTAAAACAAAGAACTATATCAGTTTATACATACATCAATCAGAGTCAATATACAACAATGGACAGTTATATAAACTTGTCCTCATTCAGAATACACAGCGGAATAAATACTATCAGATACAAATACTACGTCTCGCCATCCAGCTTGCTTCCAAAACTCCAGAATATCCAGAATATCCTGATAACATAACTCTAGGCTGCCCGTGTGCAAATTGGTGGGCACCCAGAGTTTAGAAGGGAACAATAAACTCCGAGTCAGTCATGGTGACTGGTGTGAGATCGTAAAACAGTTATTTTTCACAAAGAAAATAAAACAAATTCGCAATGCTTTTGGAAAATGAAACTACCATAAGACCTCCCGCCACACACACAATGCAAACGCAGACTTGGAGGAGATTTCTTCTTATGATAGTCAAAGATGCTTACTACGCAAAAATCAAATTCTTTTTGATATTATTATTAGTGCATAGTGTAGAAAACATTTCGAAAGTAGAATATTAATCTTAGCCGACATAGGTACCATTATAGTATGCCTATTATAGCTACCATATTAAATGGCAGGTTCTACAACTAAAACCATACAAGGCTCGTATTGTATCTTTGGATTTCCAACAAATGATCAGGCTAAGGAACTTCCTATCCACGATGGGTACGTCCCTGGAATAGACGACCCGAGAACCTAACGTTACGGTTAGATCTCTGCCAACACAAGGCCGGGTTACCTCTGCAAAAATAGGTAACTACTGACACGCGTATGTCATCCCCCGATCGTCACCGATCTTCCCGAGGATCCCCGATTCGCAACAAACCACATAATAATAATAATGCAGTAACCATAGAGGTTAAGTATCTGGGCTCCATACCATGATACCACCTTCATCCAGAAGGAATGGCATACACTAAGGGGCGCTACTCCCTAGAACCTTGTTGCATCCTTCCTGTTTTGACCATTTCCGGGGTGTGAGGCTCGACGAAGTCTCGTCCACAAAGCTACGCTTTCTACAAAGCCATGCTTCGGGTCAAACAAAATGATCAACCTATGATCACAAAGATATAAGATCAAACAAATGATCATATCACAAATGATCAAACACTGATCATTTCACAACAACACTCAGTATGCCACGTTACCAAATTGGGAGTATATTGCTGATAAATTTCAACTACATAACCTCTGAGCTCGTACGTCTCAGAGAAGGGTGTTAAGCTAAGAGAATAAATTCTTCGCCACCAACAGAAATGTATTTGAAAGAAATCAGCTTTATATCTCAAATCGTAACGTCAGACACACAATCCATACAAGTCTGTTCCGGGATCGAACAGAACCGAAGGCACTTCTCACAAAGCCCTTGCATATCCGGATAATTTTCTAATCACGTCCGGACTTCCCGTCACTAAGGGTGATAAAACCTCTAAACCGGAGATCAGCCGATGTAGAGTAACTCGACGGTAATCCTTCCGTTTTCAAAAATATCCGGTCTTCAACACCGGTCTTCGAATGCAATTCATAACGACGTATCACATATTCGGAATGGGTTATACGACCCCATGGTCCTTTCCCGGCTAACCCGAATAGTGAGCGATTACTCAAAAATAAGTGTGGCATTCAATTTCATCCAATTCACAACAAATACCTATCTAAAGGTAATTATTGATAGTCGGTTATTTAACTATCAATAAAGATGCGCAACATCATCAGATTCCAAATAATTTTCCAAATTATTTAATCTTCCAAAAAATATCTTTACTAGATATAAAATTTCCACTTCAAAAATAAATCAACGTTTATTTTTCTAAACAGTTTCCCTTTCCTTTTATAAATTCCATAGTGAATTTATATTTCAAATATCTACTGATATACGATTCTCAAATCGATTTCAAATATTCAATTTCATTTTATCTCTAAGAAGATAAAATCTCAAAACGTTTCATTTCATATTGGAAAAGCATTTCCATACTTATTTAATAATAAGTAATCCACAAATCTATTTATTTTCAACATTTGAAAATATTCGTTATACTTAAATCAAAATTAAGCATACATTTCATTCTTTAAGGAAATCATTCTCTTAAGCACATTTATTTGAGTCAAAACGAATGTTACGTAAAACATCGTTACGACGACTCAAAATCACTAGTATAGGGATTCGAAATTTAAGATAGATATGTAAATCCCAATACTATATAAACATTTCCTTTCGGAAATCATTTACTATAACAACAGTGTTATAGTCCATCATTTCCTTATATTTTCGAAAACACCTATTTCAACAATGAACGTTGAAATCTATGCTTTCGATTCATAATACATTTTAAAACATCTTTAAAATGTTTAACTTCATTTTTAATATCACTTCTTCAAAAATAAATCCATTTTTATTTAATAATATATTCACTGTCCAAAATCGTGAATATAATTCACTTAACCAAATTTCAATCATCTCTACACATTTTATTTTGAGAATTATCCACTATCCAAAATCGTGGATAAAATTCCCTTAATAATCTCTATATTTAAAATCAATCAAATTTGATTTATTTTCGAATTTATAAAAACAACGTTTATAAATTCCATTTCTTTTTTATAACAACTTCGATTTATAAATCTTCTTTAATGACCTATTCAATTTATAACTCAATGTTTATACCAAAGGTCCATCTTATAAGTTAATATAACTTATAATTCATTTATTTTAAAAGAAATCATTCTTTTAAACTTCACAAAATTTAAAACTTTCAGATTTCATTAACTTATGAAATCCCATTTATACTTCATTTTAACACTTATAGAAACTTGTCTTATAATCCCAATATTTCCAATTCATAAATATCCATTTTTTTGTACATCTTTTAAATAAACTGTTTCTAATACTTTAGAGATCCCAATTTAAACCATTTCATAAATTTCTTAACTTTCATTTCAAAAATCACACTTTGATTTTATTTCACAAAAAATCTTAACTTTTATAACTTTAAAATTTTAGACGTTTATTTGTTTGAAATAAATCAATTCAAAAATTCAATAAAACGTCTACTTTCCAAAATCACTTTAAAATCCTTTTAAAGTAAAAGATGTTATTTTTAAACTTCAAAACTGAATCCGATGATGCAACAGCATCAATTAGTCAATCACACAACAAACATCATATATCAATATATGATAACAGAATATACATCAATATCTGTAAATAAATAAATACAGTTGAGGAATCCAGTTGGATCCCTCCAACCTGTTTCCCTGCATCCACAGATGTTAGCACAATACCAATTCCACTTCGAGGTGGAATATCGCGGTATATGGGTTTTATAAAAATAATCCGCTTACTAACGGCGCAATAGGGTCTCATCCGCTATACGAGGCGGGAAATCAATCAATCCAATATATACATATGCCAATATGTATATATTGCTATATATAATAGATATATCCTACTATATCTAATATCACATCCAATAGCAATCATCAATCAATAACTGCAAAAATTCCACATTTCAATTTGAGTGAGAAAAATCTCACCTTAGCTTAAATTTTGCCATCCATTTTCATTCTCGGCTTGATTTCTTTACAGATTTTGACCTAGTATAAATTCTTATACACAATTGATTAATATTCGAATCAATCTTCGTTATGATAGTTGTAACTAACAAATTTCTTCTTTTAACAAATTTATTTAACTAACAATTTTATTTTATTTCATCATCATATTTTTTTTTTCAACTTAACTATAAATAGTCATTTACAGTTCAATATAAATTTTAAATTCTCAATACGCTATTCAAACAAATGCAAACAATATTTTTTTATTGAAACTAAAAATTTAGTTTTAAACAAACTTCAGCATTTCCAAAATTCCTATATACAGTTAAATCAAATTTAAACTAAGTTAAGAACAACTAAAAATTTAAAACTGCTCATCATTTTAAAATTCCCTTAACTGTCTGTTTTTATTATATTTTCGTTCGATCTTTGAATATATCACACTAATGATAAAATCAAATTACCTTATTTCCTCCAGTCGACAAACCCACGCTGCCTCCTCTGCCATCCGCGCATTCGCGACATCATCGAACTCGAACGCGACAAACCCCACCGCCTGCCGTCGCCCATCGCACCCTTGCGCCTCCACCTTGTCGCGACTCCATCGCGACCAATATCTGGATGCCGCCGCCTTGACTTCGAACACGAACGCCAAAATCAGTCGTTGCCTCCCTCACCGATCGAAGTTCATGACTCCCCCATATGCACTGCCGCGTGCTTCCGAACTCCTCGAACGAGCCCAACGTCGACGCGCACCCTCCAGCCTAGCGAATCACCTCGCCTCCGGCCCCAGAACGCCTCGCGACCATGAGCCCTAAATCGCCGTTGCACCCAAATCATTCGTGAGTTGCCATTGTTTTCTTTGATTCGGTCGAGAGGGGGGAAAAAGGAATGAAATTATTTACAGAGGCCATTTCTATTTTAATTTCGTGAACGAGATTTTGAAGAGGGAGAACGAGATAATTTTTGTTTTGTTTTGAATCTCAGTTGATCGGTGATTTAAAAATAGAAGGAGGGAGACAGAAGACATGGGTTGCGTGATTTTTTCGTGATGCTCGGCGTGTTTAAAGGCGTGGATGAAGGAGATGTCGTGCTGCTGTTGACCAAAATTTTAAATTTAAATTTAATTTGAATTTGATTAAATTCCAATGCGTTTACTCGTCGTACGGTCACGTAACAACTCCGAAAAATACGAAATTGGAAATCCGACAATAATTCAATATTACGGACCCAATGGAACTGGTTTCGTCGAATTCCGAGACGGCGCCTCGGACGGCTATTTTTAAATATCAATTCGAACAATATAATTTCAAACTGAACAATTCAATCCCAAATTCGATTCTGAAGCTTCTAATTATCTTCAGTATTATCAATACGAATTTTAAAAGCTTTCGAAATATTTTTATTCAACTTTAAATTGAAGATTTAAATTTCTATTCAACTTTCAATCGATTAAATTTTAAAGTTTAATCGCAAATTTCAAAATTATATCGGGGATTCAAATTAAATTATCGTTCAAATATTTAAAATTAATTAAATATTCTCAATTTAATTCGTTCAAAATTCTGGGTCGTTACAAACTTCCCTCCTTAAAAGAATTTCGTCCCGAACTTACAAGTTAGGAAAAAAGTCCTTAACTCGTCTACTATTTTTCAACATTCAATAGTTTAATCAATTCATCAAAACAAATCTTTCTACTAAAGATTCGTTACTAATTCAATTTAAATTTCCAACTCTAATTTTAAGTTTTCAAAACAACATTGTTTCCTTAACAATTCAAATTTAAATTCAAATTCAAATTTAAACTTTCAAATTTTTCTCAAAAATTTTCTAACACTCGAAATTTTCGAAAAATTTCGCCAGCGTCTCCTTTGCGCGGCTAATACGGTACGACTACAAAACGTCCCTACGGACTCTCAGATTTCAAAAAGAAAAGAAAAAGCCAAGCGGCTAGACAAGAAAATCATCAAATCTCATATTGAAATTTAAATACTTACCTTTTTTTGAGCAATTCAAATTATCTTCGAAATCAAAATTCCAATTCCTTTTATAACACCTGTATGTCCTACTAGCCATAATGTCTAGTTACACATTCAAACCATTTTGCCAAATTTTATTACAAAATTTCGATACTTATTTCTTATATCATCTTTACTACACTATTGAAGTTATTTATCTATTTTCATTCAATTTTGCATTTCAAATTTCATTTGAATTCAATTCCAACATTTAATTCAATTTGGATTCAGTTTATCTTCTGAATATTGAATTTTATCGATTATCTTTAGTTCACTTCAAACTAATCTTGAAACTTCATTTAATTTCGCACAATTCACATTTGTTTTCAACATTCAATTTCAAATTTATTTTCAATTCACTATTTTGGTTTATAACCACTTATATTAAACTGGATTTCAATTCGAATTCAATTTACATTCATGTACTTGCAATTGCAAACTGATTCATTCATTCACAATTTTATTTTCATAATTCAATACTCAATTCCAGAGTCTTTTCAACCTTTTCAAAACCATTTTTGAAAACAATTCAAATTTATCTTTTGAATTTTCTAAAACAAAATCCAAATTTTCCAAACACTTCCATTTAAAATAATTTGGCAGCCATTCCTCTTTTGGAAACCCGAAAATGAACATCGATGATGCTGCAGTCATTACCGAAGTTATTTTCCAGCGACCGAAAAAGAGTTTAGAGCTTTCAACTTTCTAAAACAATTTTCCACAATATCAAATCCTTTGAAAAATCATTTTCAAACCAAAAAGGAATTAAACTTTCCAAATCTCCAAAATTTTCAAATTCTTTTCAAAACATTTCCAAAAACTTCTCTGGAATTCCGTTTTAAATTACAATTCACATTTATAATTTACATTCTCAAATTTCATTTGTATGTGAATTTGTTTCTTAACTTTGGAGTTATGATTTCAATTTCTTGTTTAATTTCAATGATAATAGATTAATATTATCACTTCTAACAACCATGCAACCATATACTGTAATAATTTACAGAAAATCATTTTTTTTCTATCCAAAAATAGTTTTGGGTAAAATTATTTCATTCACCCTATTTAAAACATATTGTGTCGAATTGTTCTATTCAAGTGTTTAGAAACCCCTTCGATCCAGTTGCGCAGACTGTGCCGACGAAGGTTCATATGCCACTCAATAAATCAATCATCACAATATAAAACAATTTTTATATTCACTAACAAATACGCGCTCATATCTATTATTACACTCAAACTCATTCTAGAGTACTACTGACTCTATCTCTAATGAGTAACACCCAACAGAGCAGGGTTGTCGCTTAACCATATGCTCTGATACCAGATGTCAAGACCCGCAAATCCGTACCTCTTGATTAACCACTAATCTCCATTGATTAACTCAAAATGAACGGAAATACGAACCCTGAGGGTTTAAGAAAGAAGAGGTAGAAGAAAAGATAGAAGAAAGAGAAAAAAAGAGAGGGAAAGAAAAGGACAACAGAACAACATCAGAACAGAAAACAATATCAGAATCTCACATATCGCAGCGGAACAATATATAATAGATAAACACTAGTCTTTTAAAACAAAGAACTATATCAGTTTGTACATACATCAATCAGAGTCAATATACAACAATGGACAGTTATATAAACTTGTCCTCATTCAGAATACACAGCGGAATAAATACTATCAGATACAAATACTACGTCTCGCCATCCAGCTTGCTTCCAAAACTCCAGAATATCCAGAATATCCTGATAACATAACTCTAGGCTGCCCGTGTGGAAATTGGTGGGCACCCAGAGTTTAGAAGGGAACAATAAACTCCGAGTCAGTCATGGTGACTGGTGTGAGATCGTAAAACAGTTATTTTTCACAAAGAAAATAAAACAAATTCGCAATGCTTTTGGAAAATGAAACTACCATAAGACCTCCCGCCACACACACAATGCAAACGCAGACTTGGAGGAGATTTCTTATAATGATAGTCAAAGATGCTTACTACGCAAAAATCAAATTCTTTTTGATATTATTATTAGTGCATAGTGTAGAAAACATTTCGAAAGTAGAATATTAATCTTAGCCGACATAGGTACCATTATAGTATGCCTACTATAGCTACCATATTAAATGGCAGGTTCTACAACTAAAACCGTACAAGGCTCGTATTGTTTCTTTGGATTTCCAACAAATGATCAGGCTAAGGAACTTCCTATCCACGATGGGTACGTCCCTGGAAGAGACGACCCGAGAACCTAACGTTACGGTTAGATCTCTGCCAACACAAGGGCGGGTTACCTCTGCAAAAATAGGTAACTACTGACACGCGTATGTCATCCCCCGATCATCAATGATCTTCCCGAGGATCCCCGATTCGCAACAAACCACATAATAATAATAATGCAGTAACCACAGAGGTTAAGTATCTGGGCTCCATACCATGATACCACCTTTATCCAGAAGGAATGACATACACTAAGGGGCGCTACTCCCTAGAACCTTGCTGCATCCTTCCTGTTTTGACCATTTCCGGGGTGTGAGGCTCGACGAAGTCTCGTCCACAAAGCTACGCTTTCTACAAAGCCATGCTTCGGGTCAAACAAAATGATCAACCTATGATCACAAAGATATAAGATCAAACAAATGATCATATCACAAATGATCAAACACTGATCATTTCACAGCAACACTCAGTATGCCACGTTACCAAATTGGGAGTATATTGCTGATAAATTTCAACTACATAACCTCTGAGCTCGTACGTCTCAGAGAAGGGTGTTAAGCTAAGAGAATAAATTCTCCGCCACCAACAGAAATGTATTTGAAAGAAATCAGCTTTATATCTCAAATCGTAACGTCAGACACACAATCCATACAATTCTGTTCCGGGATCGAACAGAACCGAAGGCACTTCTCACGAAGCCCTTGCATATCCGGATAATTTTCTAATCACGTCCGGACTTCCCGTCACTAAGGGTGATAAAACCTCTAAACCGAAGATCAGCCGATGTAGAGTAACTCGACGGTAATCCTTCCGTTTTCAAAAATATCCGGTCTTCAACACCGGTCTTCGAATGCAATTCATAACGACGTATCACATATTCGGAATGGGTTATACGACCCCATGGTCCTTTCCCAGCTAACCCGAATAGTGAGCGATTACTCAAAAATAAGTGTGGCATTCAAATTCATCCAATTCACAACAAATACCTATCTAAAGGTAATTATTGATAGTCGGTTATTTAACTATCAATAAAGATGCGCAACATCATCAGATTCCAAATAATTTTCCAAATTATTTAATCTTCCAAAAAATATCTTTACTAGATATAAAATTTCCACTTCAAAAATAAATCAACGTTTATTTTTCTAAACAGTTTCCCTTTCCTTTTATAAATTCCATAGTGAATTTATATTTCAAATATCTACTGATATACGATTCTCAAATCGATTTCAAATATTCAATTTATCTTTAAGAAGACAAAATCTCAAAACGTTTCATTTCATATTGGAAAAGCATTTCCATACTTATTTAATAATAAGTAATCCACAAATCTATTTATTTTCAACATTTGAAAATATTCGTTATACTTAAATCTAAATTAAGCATACATTTCATTCTTTAAGGTAATCATTCTCTTAAGCACATTTATTTGAGTCAAAACGAATGTTACGTAAAACATCGTTACGACGACTCAAAATCACTAGTATAGGGATTCGAAATTTAAGATAGATATGTAAATCCCAATACTATATAAACATTTCCTTTCGGAAATCATTTACTATAATAACAATGTTATAGTCCATCATTTCCTTATTTTTTCGAAAACGCCTATTTCAACAATGAACGTTGAAATCTATGCTTTCGATTCATAATACATTTTAAAACATCTTTAAAATGTTTAACTTCATTTTTAATATCACTTCTTCAAAAATAAATCAATTTTTATTTAATAATATATTCACTGTCCAAAATCGTGAATATAATTCACTTAACCAAATTTCAATCATCTCTACACATTTTATTTCGAGAATTATCCACTATCCAAAATCGTGGATAAAATTCCATTAATAATCTCTATATTTAAAATCAATCAAATTTGATTTATTTTCGAATTTATAAAAACAACGTTTATAAATTCCATTTCTATTTTATAACAACTTCGATTTATAAATCTTCTTTAATGACCTATTTAATTTATAACTCAATGTTTATACCAAAGGTCCATCTTATAAGTTAATATAACTTATAATTCATTTATTTTAAAAGAAATCATTCTTTTAAACTTCACAAAATTTAAAACTTTCAGATTTCATTAACTTTTGAAATCCCATTTATACTACATTTTAACACTTATAATAACTTGTCTTATAATCCCAATATTTCCAATTCATAAATATCCATTTTTTTTGTACATCTTTTAAATAAACTGTTTCTAATACTTTAGAGATCCCAATTTAAACCATTTCATAAATTTCTTAACTTTCATTTCAAAAATCACACTTTGATTTTATTTCACAAAAAATCTTAACTTTTATAACTTTAAAATTTTAGACGTTTATTTGTTTGAAATAAATCAATTCAAAAATTCAATAAAACGTCTACTTTCCAAAATCACTTTAAAATCCTTTTAAAGTAAAAGTTGTTATTTTTAAACTTCAAAACTGAATCCGATGATGCAACAGCATCAATTAGTCAATCACACAACAAACATCATATATCAATATATGATAACAGAATATACATCAATATCTGTAAATAAATAAATACAGTTTAGGAATCCAGTTGGATCTCTCCAACCTGTTTCCCTGCATCCACAGATGTTAGCACAATACCAATTCCACTTCGAGGTGGAATATCGCGGTATATGGGTTTTATAAAAATAATCCGCTTACTAACGGCGCAATAGGGTCTCATCCGCTATACGAGGCGGGAAATCAATCAATCCAATATATACATATGCCAATATGTATATATTGCTATATATAATAGATATATCCTACTATATCTAATATCACATCCAATAGCAATCATCAATCAATAACTGCAAAAATTCCACATTTCAATTTGAGTGAGAAAAATATCACCTTAGCTTAAATTTTGCCATCCATTTTCATTCTCGGCTTGATTTCTTTACAGATTTTGACCTAGTATAAATACTTATACACAATTGATTAATATTCGAATCAATCTTCGTTATGATAGTTGTAACTAACAAATTTCTTCTTTTAACAAATTTATTTAACTAACAATTTTATTTTATTTCATCATCATATTTTTTTTTTCAACTTAACTATAAATAGTCATTTACAGTTCAATATAAATTTTAAATTCTCAATACGCTATTCAAACAAATGCAAACAATATTTTTTTATTGAAACTAAAAATTTAGTTTTAAACAAACTTCAGCATTTCCAAAATTCCTATATACAGTTAAATCAAATTTAAACTAAGTTAAGAACAACTAAAAATTTAAAACTGCTCATCATTTTAAAATTCCCTTAACTGTCTGTTTTTATTATATTTTCGTTCGATCTTTGAATATATCACACTAATGATAAAATTAAATTACCTTATTTCCTCCAGTCGACAAACCCACGCTGCCTCCTCTGCCATCCGCGCATTCGCGACATCATCGAACTCGAACGCGACAAACCCCACCGCCTGCCATCGCCCATCGCACCCTTGCGCCTCCACCTTGTCGCGACTCCATCGCGACCAATATCTGGATGCCGCCGCCTTGACTTCGAACACGAACGCCAAAATCAGTCGTTGCCTCCCTCATCGATCGAAGTTCGTGACTCCCCCATATGCACTGCCGCGTGCTGCCGAACTCCTCGAGCGAGCCCAACGTCGACGCGCACCCTCCAGCCTAGCGAATCACCTCGCCTCCGGCCCCAGAACGCCTCGCGACCATGAGCCCTAAATCCCCGTTGCACCCAAATCATTCGTGAGTCGCTATTGTTTTCTTTGATTCGGTCGAGATGGGGGAAAAAGGAATGAAATTATTTACAGAGGCCATTTCTATTTTAATTTCGTGAACGAGATTTTGAAGAGGGAGAACGAGATAATTTTTGTTTTGTTTTGAATCTGAGTTGATCGGTGATTTAAAAATAGAAGGAGGGAGACAGAAGACATGGGTTGCGTGTTTTTTTCGTGATGCTCGGCGTGTTTAAAGGCGTGGATGAAGGAGATGTCGTGCTGCTGTTGACCAAAATTTTAAATTTAAATTTAATTTGAATTTGATTAAATTCCAATGCGTTTACTCGTCGTACGGTCACGTAACAACTCCGAAAAATACGAAATTGGAAATCCGACAATAATTCAATATTACGGACCCAATGGAACTGGTTTCGTCGAATTCCGAGACGGCGCCTCGGACGGCTATTTTTAAATATCAATTCGAACAATATAATTTCAAACTGAACAATTCACTCCCAAATTCGATTCTGAAGCTTCTAATTATCTTCAGTATTATCAATACGAATTTTAAAAGCTTTCGAAATATTTTTCTTCAACTTTAAATTGAAGATTTAAATTTCTATTCAACTTTCAATCGATTAAATTTTAAAGTTTAATCGCAAATTTCAAAATTATATCGGGGATTCAAATTAAATTATCGTTCAAATATTTAAAATTAATTAAATATTCTCAATTTAATTCGTTCAAAATTCTGGGTCGTTACAATTAGAGTCCCTCTATATTTGGATCTCTATCCTTGTGTTGGAATCCAATTCTGGAATCATCGTGTGAGGGAGTGTATTTGTAATTAATATAAAATAGTTTATGTTTATAGTGTGTTGTTTGAGTTGTTGATGTTGGTTTGGATTTTCGATCGATTCGTCTGATCAACGCTATCGATAGGATTTCCAAAACACTTGAACAGAGCAAACTAACACAATATAATTTTCAAATTTGATAAATGAAATAAATTTGTATGATTATATTATAGATATATAAGAAAAATTTTCTGGAATTAAAGGTTAAATAATTTGTTTGTTGAAAATGATAATATTTGATTATCATTTTATTATTTTGTAAGTCATTGACTATTGAAAAATGACTATTGTTTATAAATTTATTTGTAATTGAAATGAATTTAAATTGAGAATTTAAGAATCAAATTTCTGGTGATTTCAAACTTTGTTTTAAAGTCTTAAAATGTATATTATTTAAAGTATTTTCGAATAAAATGGTTTTCAAAGAATTTTAAATGTTTAAATCAGTGCTCTTCTCTTTGTCGTTGGAAAATAATTTCGGTGATGACGGCCGCATCATCGACATTCATTTTCGAGTTTCGAAGTGGAGAAACTATTCTGTAGCTTTGCTACGGTTTTGTTTTGGAAAAAAAAATACTTTTGATTTGAATTTCTTCAGTATAATTTGATTTATATATATATATATATATAGGTATCTTATTTTTAAATTAAATTTTATATAAATTTATTATATATATCTCTAAATTGTTTGAAGTAAATCGGAGATTTAAATTCTTAAATTTTAGATTAAAGATGATTTCAATTATAAACTGAAGTCAAAATTCCTGGATAAATATTTAACTAGGAATAACTGAATTGTAAAATCTTATTTGCATAATACTCAATTACATCTCAACATAACTTACCTAAATTTTCAGAAGTAAAAAAAAATGTAATTGGATAATACAATATAAAATGACTTTATAAGGAAAGATTTAAGTGTTATGGTAAATGTTATACACTTAAATTTTATTATAAAGATGTTAATAGAGATAAATAGGATAATAAGTTAATTGAATAATAGATGAGACAAATAAATTTGTTTTGAAGGAATTAATAAATTGAAATTATATTAACTTATGGAAATACCTTGAATTTAAAATCAATTACTGAATATAAGTTAATTTAAATTGAAATTTATATGGTTTAAATTAATTTATATGGTTTAAATATATGTGATAGGACATATTAAGTGGAACAAAGTTAATAATAATTTGGAATAAAAGAATTAAATTTGTTGAACAAAATATGGGTATATTAAACGATTATATAAATTAATGATTTAGAAATTGTTAATTTAGGATGACTAGATAAAAAGGATAATGAATTTAGAAATAAATAGATTGATTTAACTTAAGTAAACTCAGATGGATTAAATCAAATTGTTAAATATTAATTAGTTTAATTTGAAATTATATGGTTTAAATTAATTGCCTTATCTTGTCTTTTAATCTATTTTTCTTTTGGTTGCTTCTACTCTCCTACCTCCTTCCTTTTCGGGGACGAAAAGTTTTGAGTGGGGGAGAGTGTAACGACCCGTAAATTTCAGTGGTTTTATTTATTTAATTAATTGAGATTTGTGGAATTTTAAACAATAAAATTTTGAAATATAAATTTAATATTTGGAATACGTCTGTTTAAACATAGCAATGGGTAAATTTTCATCAGATAATTTGGAAGTTTATTTTCTAGTGTAATTTTATTCCAATTTATATCAGTTAAAAATTGATGGTAATAAAATGTTTTCCAAACCTGAATATTTTTCTATAGAAAAATTGTAAATCATCTTCTGAGTGAGTCGTCATCTTTCGTTTTTTAAAATTTGAACTTCTGTTGCTCCGTTTATCTTTATTCTGGCAAAATAACAGCATTTTCGATACCGATTATCGACTTTTGATCGGATGATCGTACCACTAATATCTGTATACCGTTGGATCGTCTCCTCATGCTGATCTCTACGGTATATTTATTTCTGTATTTTGAGATCTGGTACGCGACGGAAGCAATAATAGCAATACGTCGTACCGGTACTATAAATTGTGACCTTACATTTTCTTTCTGTTTCAAAATGAAACGTGGTGCCCAAACCAAATTAATTGCCATAAATCTTTCAGCTCAATTTCTGCTCGTGACCGTTGACATTGACTTATCTTTTATATATTTTGGTCCGTTGATTTTGCTGGCTACTCTTCCGTTCAATTGAAATGAAATAAATATATCTACCTATTACCTAAAACTCTACTCGCCTTCTCCTTCCTGTCATCCATTCCTTCCCGTGCCTTTTCAATTTGAACTAGCCCAAGCAATATAATAAATTGCTTTAATAACATTTGCTTAATCAGTACAGCGGTTGCCATTCCTATTCTCGCATAGATTTGTCCCTTCATTTTTTTCGTTCACTGTTCACATCAACAGCTCACAAATACAAAATATATATTGAATGCCTCTTCATTTCTTCCCATCATCTCGCCTAAAACCCGCTACCTGCTTATCTTTGTTTCTTCTTCAAAAAAAATAAGAGGCAATGCAACTAGAAAGCATTTTTGTCTAAAGCCAAGTATCATCATCTTCTTGTATCATTACCACACCTACCCCAAGCCCCACTGGCCGAACCAACCTCGCCCTCATGCCTAAGAGCAACGCACCCTCTCCTCATTTCCGAGATCTCCCACTACCCGCCACATCAGCTGCTACCATCGCATCCACGCGGCCTGGCCTCGGACCCGTTCACCAGCCATGTCACTCCACCTATGTCCGACCTTCCACTTCCCTTCCTCCACTCTCTCTTCTCCAACCATCAACCAAACCCGCCCTCATCTCCCTGACCTCGGCAACCCGTAGCCTCCCACGCTACCGCCTTCGCCATTCCTCCCTCTGCCCTGCTCCCACCACCCGTTCCCTCCCTGACAGCAGCAACCTGACAGATCCGTGCTTCCCTTCCCCATAACAGGCTTCCAAGCCGCACCTTGTCAGTGCCACCTATGCAGCATCCTTGTTCGAATCTTGCGGCCACGTCAGTCTTCAACCCTTTGCTCTTTTCTTATTTTATTTTTATATATACTTATATATATACGGGATTTCGAAACAAATATATGTGTTATGTGTCTTGCTATGTATATATACATTGTTGTTATAATTATATATTATGATGTTATTTGTTTATATATATATAATAGTTTACTTGCGTATTCTATTAGATCTAGTTATATATATCGTTATATTATAAAAAGTTTATCTAAAATCTGTTCGATCATATATTATATATTTTGTAACATGTATGTAATTAAATGTGGCTGCATATATATATCAGGTTTATAATATGAGTTAGTATATATTGTACAGTTTCAATGTGTTAGTATACTTTATA
The DNA here is from genome assembly GCA_030737815.1 of Allium fistulosum. NCBI lineage: Eukaryota > Viridiplantae > Streptophyta > Magnoliopsida > Asparagales > Amaryllidaceae > Allium > Allium fistulosum. The sequence continues at coordinate 1,870,610 of JASFAW010000025.1, forward strand.
CAAGCTGGTTGCTTCTTCTTCTTTTTTACTGTTATATATGCAGTTTTATATGAAGCAATTTCACATATTTATAGGTCGCAGTATGTGTATGATAAGAGAAGGCATATTAGACTTTGGTAAAAATATATAAACATGTATTCTGATTTTTATAGATACAGATTTTGTTTCGAATATACATATATAGTTTATATGAGCCTCTTATAAGAAATGTTATATGTGTTGTATTGAAGGCAGTCTGCATTTTTTTTACTTACACTTGGTTCCTATACATGGGTAGTCTATATGTACTATTATATAAGGTCAGATATATATGAATATATTTATGTCTATTATATATGTTAGGATATATATATATATAAGATGGTATTATATTTGATATATTATGTTATATGAGTCTAATATATATATATATATATAAGTTATGAGCTTTTCTTCTTATAAATGTTGCATAAGCATATTATTATTTTTTTCCTATCAAAATGGATTCGCACTGTACTTCAATTATGCGTGCTCATATATTGATGGTTTTGAAAGTATATATATTTTAATCATATATGTGGGAAAAATATGTATGTACGATCTTATTGTTTATATATATAGGTGTTAAACTTATACGCATAGTTGGGTTGGGTTTTATGTGTTCTGATTTCAAGTTACATATAAGCTGATCGATTTTGTGTAAGTTATATATGTATATAATATATATTTTATATGAGTATACATTTTGATATGCATTGTATTGTTGTGTCTCTGAGTTTTAAATAATCTGATTTTGGATTTGAGATGTATATATGTATATATATATATTGATTTTAATATGTTTGATTTCAATGAATATATATATTTAAATTAAGACTTATATAAAATGTATATGTACTTTAAATTGAATATTGGGTTTAAGGAAGATAATAATATAATATACATCTCGTCTAAATTTTATATTAAGCTAATTTAATTCGATCTCATCAATTTCTCCTTATCAGCTTTGTCCGTCGTGCTTGTTTTCTTCACCGAATCGTGTCCTTCTAGCATTGCGTTGGAATTCGTAGCTCATTCCATCATCAAATATCTCTAGCCTCGAAAGGTGAGCAATCACTCTGATTAACATTCTTGTATTTATTAAATTTGATTTCAATTGAAATGTCCATTGAAATATGCTGCTGTTAGTTATTTACATTGTTATATATGTCATTATCTATATCTGTTCACCTGTGACATCTGACACCATTATCTGTTATTTATATTGTTGATATATGCCTGTTGCTGTTGTTATTTTATTATCATATATGTTATCACTCTGCAAGTTCCCTATTAGTATAGAATCACTATGGGTTGAAATGATACATACCCGAACGATCTGTAGAATAGGAGAAAATCGTTATGGGTTGAAATGATAAACCCAAGCGATTTTCATTGAATTGAATTTGGGATTGCGGGTTGAAAATATATATACCCGTATATATAATTTAAATTGTGGATTGAAATGATAAACATCTGTATCACTTGACCATAGGATAGAAAATTACATACAGGCACCGTTGGTCTATATATAAATGTTTTGAAAATGATTTCTTTGGTTTTGAAAAGAAATATATGTTTTGATAAATATTGATTTTAAAGATTTATTAAAGTTGATTTAATAAAATTGATAAATAATATGTTTAAGTATTTATTTAATATCTATATTTTCAAATATAGAATTTATAATGATTTGAAATTGATTGTGTAACAACCCGAGTTTTTCATACACGAAAAACCGGACCATTTTAGTTAAGAAGAAGAGGTAGAAGAAGAAAAATAGAAAACAACAGCAGAATCTCACATACGCAGCGGAATAAAATATAATATATCAACAGATCTTTACACAAATCAAACTGTATCTTTATATATATATATACATCCAAATACATCATCAGAGTACATCACATCAATATCATACAACTGAATACACAGCGGAAAAATAATAGCAAGTACAAGAGTACGTATCGTCATCCAGCTCGTCTCCTGAGCTCCACATCATCATATCCTGTAACCTATAATACTCGGTCTGACCCGAGCATCATATAAAACAATACCCGAGTCAGTCTGGAATACCAGCGTGAGAAAATCACACTCAATTGATTATTAAAGTTTCAAAAATCCTTTAAAAATAAAAAGCATCTCGTAAGACCACGCCACAAATAAACATGTCGGGTTTTTACCTTACGATAGCTAAAACACTTTTTATAAAATCCTCTGATATTATAATAGTGTCTATTCACAAATACTTATTAAAATAGCTGAAATTGTTACATTATTAAATTCCAGCATACTAGCCACAAAAGTGGGTAATACAAACAAATACCGTACAAGGCACGTAGGAAAAATGGATTTCCAACGAATGACTAGGCACTGGGGTACCACCTATCACAGTACGTGGCCTAGATCACCGTACCGAGGAGTACGCCCGCTCCCCTGCAACACAAGGCCGGAACCATCCCTTACTGGATGATCCCGAATAAAATCACCCCACGGTTGGGATCAGCAACCGCACCACTAAGCCGAAATAAAAAGGGACATCTAGACAGGGATGACCTTACCCTCCAGTGGGAGCTACCCACGAAGCCTTGCTGCATAACCCCTGATTTTCAGTCATTCCCGGTTGATGAGGTTCGAGGCTAAACGATACCTTTTAGAGAACATATCCCTTAGAATGCCCATCGTCCGCTGACGATGTTTCGCAAGCATTCGTCCATACAAGTCCGTCCTGGGTTTGAACGGAACCGAAGGCACTATTCCTACTACATCCATTTTGGAAATATCCTCAGGATTAGTAGCGACTAGCCCTTGCACTTCACAGCTCCATCTTCGACTCCGAAATCGTTACACGAAACGTACAAACCGGATCGAAGTGGTATTCGAGTCTCCAGACCTAGAATCCCGGTATACGGAAACTCGATCCCGGTCTCTTCGAAACGATCAGCGCATTTGGCCAATATTGATAGTCGGTTATTTAACTATCAATTAACATTCACAAGCAACCATCACACAATAAATAATTTCCCACATTATTTATTTGCCCAAATATCTTTCCAAGATATATTTCCAAATTTTCAAACTCCTTTTGAAAACAATTTCAAACAGTTTCCGCTTACGGAATACATTTCCAAACATTTATTTCTCTGAAACACCAAGTACAAAACACTTAGATTTTAAAATAATCTTAAAACACTTTACTATAAATATACTTAATAATATTGAAATTTAAAAACTACTTTAATACCTTAACAAATATATACTTAAGAAATATTTAAAATGAAACCACTTTACAAATATAAACTAAATTTCTCTTTTTAAAATAGAATAGCAAATCACTTTTATATAATTACTACAATAATAGATTTTTAAAAATACCTACTTTGAAAATTAACATTTAGAAATAATCAATTTTCTAAACATGCTTTTTAAAACATACTTAAAAACTTTTAACTTATATTTAAAATTGCTTTGAAAACGTACTTGGCTATCCAGAGAAATACACTTCTCATTTCCATCTTTTAAAAATAAATCAACATTTATTTTTAAACCAAACCATATCTTTTTATAAATTCTCACCTTGAATTTATATTCAAATATCCACTATATTTTATTTTACTTTATAAACCCAGTTTATATCTCCAAAATCTCACTTTTCTTTTAAAATTCCAATTTTAAATAACTAAATCAATTTCCAATTGATTTTCCAATTTACTTTACTTTACTTTGAAATAAATTTCCTTTACTACTTCATTTATTTCAAAATACATTAACTTTTAGATTTATTCCTTTATTTGAGTTAAAACCCTTTTTAACTGAAAATACCAATTTTAAACTTCCAAAATTCCTTCTTTAGCCTTTAATTAAATTTAATCCTTACATTCAAAATAAATCCTTTATTCTTTAAATTTAATATCACTTTAGTTTAAAGTTAATATTTCCCTTGTTATTTCGAAATTCCCTTATTCCAATTCACTTGAATTATTTACTTAAAATTTACTCTTTTATTTCTTTCAAAAATCCAATTCAATATATTTTGATAACTCCTTTTATTGAAATATTCAATCCAACCATATCATCCAATATTTCAATCATCAATAAAATCATCACAGGATATCAATATTCATAGAACAGAATATCAAATAATCTAAATAATTTTGAGGAATCCAGTTGGATCCCTCCAACCTGTTTCCCTGCATCCACAAACGTTAGCACAATACCAATTCCACTTCAAAATGGAATATCGCGGTATATGGGATTTATATAAATCATCCGCTATTATGCGGCGCATAGGGTCTCATCCGCTATATAAATGCGGGAATATCAACAACTCAAATATATACATATGCCAATATGTATATATTGTTATATACTACTATATATATAATATAGCATATTCAATCAATGCAATCATCCAATCAATCATTTAAATTTAACCATTTAAATTTAAAATAAAATTCAACTGAGTGAGATTAACTCACCTTTGCCTTTGATTTGCTAATCCGATCCAATCCAAACCGACTTGATTTCCATGATTTTGACCTTGTATAAATATTTATACGGTTACTTAATAATTGGACTAATCAAACAAATCCTATTAAATTAAATCTTATTATTATTATTTTTCTCTTCATTTCAACTGCACATGAAAAATAATTCATATAGGTTTTTAAAAAATCAAATCTCCATATATAACTTCCAACATCTTAAATTTCTTTTTATTTATAAATTTTGAACTAACAATTTATATAGTTTACTGTAAAACTTCTGTTAATTGAAATAATAATCATCATCGAGTTTTACAGCTTAGACTTAAGTAAATATTGAATTTAAACATGCCAAAATCAAATTACCTTAATTTGCCTGGTTTAATACACTGTCTAAGGTTGTATAGCAGCCTCTGCCCTAGGACCGCCTCCACCATATCGACGCGTGAGAGAACTCGCGAAACCCTAGCCTACTTCGAGCCTAGACCCATCGACCGTCGAAGTCACGACCTCAAGCGAAAACTCATCACCAGGAATCTCCCATAGTGCTCGAACCCGAGCTCGATTCTTGGTCGCGATGCCAACGTTTTGCCACGACCCACCTCACTGCTCGACTTCCTCCCACGAACCATTGCGTGCCTCTGATCAACCCAGCTTTTCTCATACTGGAAGAAAACCCACGCCCTAGCTTCGAGTTCACGCTGTCGAACGAGTGCCTCACCTCGCGAGTGATCGAATGAATTCGATTCGATCGAGCGAAAAGGGATTTGATTTGAACCAGTAGAAGAAAAAAAAGATAGCTGGGGAACGAGGCAAATAAATTGGAAACTCGGCCATTCGAACAGAGGGAGGAGAACAAAAAGGGATTTGATTTTGAATTAGAATGAGGGAATAGAAGGGGTATACGGTTGCTCTTGAATAATACTGTAAAGAGAATCCCCTTTTTTTTTCTTTAATTAATCTTTTCCCGGTTTTGATGCACGTGTCTCAGAGAGAGACAAACGTAAAAGAAAGCAGGCTACGTGTCGAACAAATAGAGATTTTGTTTTGACTGGTCAAAATATCAAAATCAAATTAAATTTGAAGTTAAACGTCTCGAAATCGAGCCAAATCTCAATCTCCAATCGAGGCATGCCGCTAGGCATTTAAAATGTTATACCCCTATTCCGAACACACTGGAAAAGGTTTCGACTACAAATTCGATCGTATGGAGAAGATAGCTTTTTGGACCAGTTATAATATTAAATTTTCGATTTAATTTCAGCGCGTTTACATTCTGTACGATCACACGACAACTCCAAACACTACGAAAATTGAAATCCAATAATAATACAATATTACGGATCCAATGGAACTGGTTTCGCTGAATTCCGAGACTGTGCCTCGGACGACTATTTTTAAATTTAATTTCAATGATATATTTTTAAAACTGAACAAACATCTTTAAATTATATTCTATCACTTTTATTATCTTTCATATTATCAATATAAATTTTACAAGCTTTCAAATTATTTTTAACAAGCTCAAAACTCCGGATTCTCTATTTTACCCTATATTCAATTGTCTAATTCAAAAATTAAATTATCCAATAAATACTGTATATTTAAAATTAAAGTTAAAATTTAACCTTCGAATATTTAAAATAAATTAAATATTCACATTTCAAATATACAAAAATTCCGGGTCGTCACATTCCTCCCCCCTTAAAAGAATTTCGTCCCCGAAATTACTAGTTAGGAAGAATGATCCAATACCCATTACTATTTCCCAAGTTCAACAGTTTTAACAATACCCAAACAATCTTTTATTAATGATATACTAATCATCTTTTAACTTCCCAAACTTATTCATAAGTTCAACCCATACCACCTACTTATCCATTCAAATTTAAATTTGAATTCAAATTTTAACTTATCAAAATTTTCCAAAATTTTTCTAACTCCCTAAATTTCCGAAAAATTTCGCCAGCGTCTCCTTTGCGCGGCTAGCTCGGTACTACTACAAAATGGCTCTACGGCCTCCCAATCTCAAAAAGAAAACAAAAAGCCAAGTGGCTGGATCCAAAACCCAATCAAATTTCATATAGAAATTCAAATACATACCTTTTTGTCGGGCCATTAAATTTTATCTTCTAAATCAAAAATCCCAATTTATCCATTGCTTTTATACACCTGTATATCCTACTAAGCAATAATATTCAATCACAATCCCAAAGTCATTTTATACTTTTCTTTACAAATTTTCAATATTTGCTTTACTTAAGCCCGTACGATGCACATATATCATCCGTACGCAATATCATATTCGATCGCTCAATCGATCACACAATTTCACTTCCGAACTAGTATCGTCCACCCGACTTCCTAGTGCGGACTCAGATTTGGTTTCTTGATCAGAAACCGTCATTCTCCTTGCATAGCCACAAACTATGATAGAGAATATCCAGAATCAATCAACAATCCATATCCAGGCTCGCCGTTGAAAATCGAGTGAAAAATTCCAACTCGGATCGATATATCTATCCCGAAATTCTGTGTTCGAATCCGGATCAAATAGCTATGCGAATAAATAATATACGTACACCTTACGTATTAATTTCAATTGATTATCAGTTATATCAATTCTCTTTTATTCACATTCCTTTTTGATTGTTATCCCCTTATTCACAACTATCCCATTTCACAACTTCAATTTTAGTCTTCATTCAACTATCCACTTAGTATATTTTTTATTTTTCCATTCCAAAATTACTAAGTATATTTCCAATACAAATTTTCTTAAGAATTTCATTCTTCAATTCTTAAGTTCAATATAAATTTTCTTATATTTATTTACTACTTCACCACTGAAGTGTATATATTCAAATTGAATTCCAATTTCATATGAATTTTAATTTACTTCAATTTACTACTTCATTTCCAATTTTTTCCTTAAATTCAATTCATCTCCAACTTCCAAAAAAAAAATGAATTTTATTTAGCTCGAAAACAATCCAAGTTAATTCATTCAATAACTATTTCTCAACTTATTTAAACCACTCCTCTGTTTGAGTTTAGTTTCCATTCAATATTTACTTAAGTCAATAACTTAAGTTTATTTTCCATTTAACCAACCCTTTAAAGTTTTATTTCCATCTTTCATTTGATTCTTATTTAATCAAATTCCATCCATTTATTTATTTTCACTTATTCGGATTCCATTCGAAATCCAAACCATTACTACTTTAATCCAATTTCATTAATTCCCAATTCCATTTCATTAACTAATTTATTATCTCATTAGTTCCTCCATTGGTTAAGGTTAAATACTTTCTTTTTAATTCCTAATATCACTTCACTTAATTATCTTAAGTTCAATTTATTTTATAATTCAAGTTTGGATTTATTAAGATTGCTCATCTTAGTCGTTTCCATTTGATAATTACAATTTCATTTCTATTCATAAGTTTTAACTTACTTACTTAAGATCTAGGACTATTCATTTAAGTCCATTTCCATCTTCATATCAAATTTCAAATTATTACACTTAAGAACTTAAGAATATGAATTTCTTTACACAATTATAAGCATTTTACATTACCTTTATATCCAATTCAATTCAACTTCAACTTACTTACATTTAATTCAATTCCAATTCTCAACTTTATTTAACTCATCTTAAGTTAAATTCAAATATATTTTATTCACCTTCATATACTCGAATTAAATTTTAATTCTAGGATACAATTTTATACAAGTTTTATAATTCATTCACCTTCAAGTTCTCTAACTCTTTTATCTACCAACTTATATTACTCATTAAGTTATTTTCATCTCATAATTATAATCCCAGAATTAAACTTTCATTCCCTTCTTATTTCAATCAACTTCACTCTATACTTTATATTGTTGATTCATCTAAATTTCCACATTTATATTTTAAATAGAATTCCCAGAATTCAATTGCCCGGTTTTATTTCAAAACCATTTTGAATCCATAAATAACTCATACACATCTGGTATATCACATCAAATCCAAATTTCCAAAATAATCTGCTTTTACCAAACAATTTTCCCTTTGAATTTCAAAACCAACCCAATTCACAATCATTTCCAATTTAAAACAGTTTGGTAGCAATTTCTCTTTAGAAACTCGAAAATAGACATCGATGATGCTGCAGTCATCACCGAAATTATTTTCCAGCGACCGAAAGAGAATTTAATGCTTTTATCACTCTAAACATTTCAAACATTTTTAAATCCCAAATTCCACCAGATTTCAATTCAATTTCGAAAAATATTCATGAAATAATATCACCATTATTTCCCTAAAACCTTTAAAAACTATTTTTAAATCCAAAAGAATTTAAACCTTTCCCAAAACTTCAAATTCAAAATCCATCCAATTTTTATATCCAAACATTACTCTGGAATTCTATCACATTTTATTTCAAGTTATAAGTCACTTTTACCATTTACATTTACAAATTTCATTTGTCTATGAATTAATCTCATTTGATTATAAATCACATTTGTAATTCACATTTGTATATAAAGTTTATCTCAATTTATAAATTTCATTTATAGTCTATATTTCAAATTCCATTTTGTTATATAAATTTATTCTTCAACTTAGGTTATAAGTTTCAATTTCTACTCAATAATGAGACTAACTCATTATTGTCATTTTCTAACAACCAAGCATCCAAATATATAACTATAATAATTTCAAATAATTATTTCTTTTATATACAAAATAATTTGGGCAAAATTATTTCATTCACCCTATTTAAAACAATATTGTGTCGAACTGTTCTATTCAAGTGTTTAGAAACCCCTTCGATACAGTTGTCCAGACTGTGCCGACGAAGGTTCATATGCCACTCAATAAACCAACCAACACAATATAAAACCATTTTATATTCACTAACAAATACGCGCTCATATCTATTAGTACTCTCAAAATTCCCACCAGAGCCAAGGTTATCACTAGCCTAAGCTCTGATACCACTGTAACAACCCGAGTTTTTCATACACGAAAAACCGGACCATTTTAGTTAAGAAGAAGAGGTAGAAGAAGAAAAATAGAAAACAACAGCAGAATCTCACATACGCAGCGGAATAAAATATAATATATCAACAGATCTTTACACAAATCAAACTGTATCTGTATATATATATATACATCCAAATACATCATCAGAGTACATCACATCAATATCATACAACTGAATACACAGCGGAAAAATAATAGCAAGTACAAGAGTACGTATCGTCATCTAGCTCGTCTCCTGAGCTCCACATCATCATATCCTGTAACCTATAATACTCGGTCTGACCCGAGCATCATATAAAACAATACCCGAGTCAGTCTGGAATACCAGCGTGAGAAAATCACACTCAATTGATTATTAAAGTTTCAAAAATCCTTTAAAAATAAAAAGCATCTCGTAAGACCACGCCACAAATAAACATGTCGGGTTTTTACCTTACGATAGCTAAAACACTTTTTATAAAATCCTCTGATATTATAATAGTGTCTATTCACAAATACTTATTAAAATAGCTGAAATTGTTAGATTATTAAATTCCAGCATACTAGCCACAAAAGTGGGTAATACAAACAAATACCGTACAAGGCACGTAGGAAAAATGGATTTCCAACGAATGACTAGGCACTGGGGTACCACCTATCACAGTACGTGGCCTAGATCACCGTACCGAGGAGTACGCCCGCTCCCCTGCAACACAAGGCCGGAACCATCCCTTACTGGATGATCCCGAATAAAATCACCCCACGGTTGGGATCAGCAACCGCACCACTAAGCCGAAATAAAAAGGGACATCTAGACAGGGATGACCTTACCCTCCAGTGGGAGCTACCCACGAAGCCTTGCTGCATAACCCCTGATTTTCAGTCATTCCCGGTTGATGAGGTTCGAGGCTAAACGATACCTTTTAGAGAACATATCCCTTAGAATGCCCATCGTCCGCTGACGATGTTTCGCAAGCATTCGTCCATACAAGTCCGTCTTGGGTTTGAACGGAACCGAAGGCACTATTCCTACTACATCCATTTTGGAAATATCCTCAGGATTAGTAGCGACTAGCCCTTGCACTTCACAGCTCCATCTTCGACTCCGAAATCGTTACACGAAACGTACAAACCGGATCGAAGTGGTATTTGAGTCTCCAGACCTAGAATCCCGGTATACGGAAACTCGATCCCGGTCTCTTCGAAACGATCAGCGCATTTGGCCAATATTGATAGTCGGTTATTTAACTATCAATTAACATTCACAAGCAACCATCACACAATAAATAATTTCCCACATTATTTATTTGCCCAAATATCTTTCCAAGATATATTTCCAAATTTTCAAACTCCTTTTGAAAACAATTTCAAACAGTTTCCGCTTACGGAATACATTTCCAAACATTTATTTCTCTGAAACACCAAGTGCAAAACACTTAGATTTTAAAATAATCTTAAAACACTTTACTATAAATATACTTAATAATATTGAAATTTAAAAACTACTTTAATACCTTAACAAATATATACTTAAGAAATATTTAAAATGAAACCACTTTACAAATATAAACTAAATTTCTCTTTTTAAAATAGAATAGCAAATCACTTTTATATAATTACTACAATAATAGATTTTTAAAAATACCTACTTTGAAAATTAACATTTAGAAATAATCAATTTTCTAAACATGCTTTTTAAAACATACTTAAAAACTTTTAACTTATATTTAAAATTGCTTTGAAAACGTACTTGGCTATCCAGAGAAATACACTTCTCATTTCCATCTTTTAAAAATAAATCAACATTTATTTTTAAACCAAACCATATCTTTTTATAAATTCTCACCTTGAATTTATATTCAAATATCCACTATATTTTATTTTACTTTATAAACCCAGTTTATATCTCCAAAATCTCACTTTTCTTTTAAAATTCCAATTTTAAATAACTAAATCAATTTCCAATTGATTTTCCAATTTACTTTACTTTACTTTGAAATAAATTTCCTTTACTACTTCATTTATTTCAAAATACATTAACTTTTAGATTTATTCCTTTATTTGAGTTAAAACCCTTTTTAACTGAAAATACCAATTTTAAACTTCCAAAATTCCTTCTTTAGCCTTTAATTAAATTGAATCCTTACATTCAAAATAAATCCTTTATTCTTTAAATTTAATATCACTTTAGTTTAAAGTTAATATTTCCCTTGTTATTTCGAAATTCCCTTATTCCAATTCACTTGAATTATTTACTTAAAATTTACTCTTTTATTTCTTTCAAAAATCCAATTCAATATATTTTGATAACTCCTTTTATTGAAATATTCAATCCAACCATATCATCCAATATTTCAATCATCAATAAAATCATCACAGGATATCAATATTCATAGAACAGAATATCAAATAATCTAAATAATTTTGAGGAATCCAGTTGGATCCCTCCAACCTGTTTCCCTGCATCCACAAACGTTAGCACAATACCAATTCCACTTCAAAATGGAATATCGCGGTATATGGGATTTATATAAATCATCCGCTATTATGCGGCGCATAGGGTCTCATCCGCTATATAAATGCGGGAATATCAACAACTCAAATATATACATATGCCAATATGTATATATTGTTATATACTACTATATATATAATATAGCATATTCAATCAATGCAATCATCCAATCAATCATTTAAATTTAACCATTTAAATTTAAAATAAAATTCAACTGAGTGAGATTAACTCACCTTTGCCTTTGATTTGCTAATCCGATCCAATCCAAACCGACTTGATTTCCATGATTTTGACCTTGTATAAATATTTATACGGTTACTTAATAATTGGACTAATCAAACAAATCCTATTAAATTAAATCTTATTATTATTATTTTTCTCTTCATTTCAACTGCACATGAAAAATAATTCATATAGGTTTTTAAAAAATCAAATCTCCATATATAACTTCCAACATCTTAAATTTCTTTTTATTTATAAATTTTGAACTAACAATTTATATAGTTTACTGTAAAACTTCTGTTAATTGAAATAATAATCATCATCGAGTTTTACAGCTTAGACTTAAGTAAATATTGAATTTAAACATGCCAAAATCAAATTACCTTAATTTGCCTGGTTTAATACACTGTCTAAGGTTGTATAGCAGCCTCTGCCCTAGGACCGCCTCCACCATATCGACGCGTGAGAGAACTCGCGAAACCCTAGCCTACTTCGAGCCTAGACCCATCGACCGTCGAAGTCACGACCTCAAGCGAAAACTCATCACCAGGAATCTCCCATAGTGCTCGAACCCGAGCTCGATTCTTGGTCGCGATGCCAACGTTTTGCCACGACCCACCTCACTGCTCGACTTCCTCCCATGAACCATTGCGTGCCTCTGATCAACCCAGCTTTTCTCATACTGGAAGAAAACCCACGCCCTAGCTTCGAGTTCACGCTGTCGAACGAGTGCCTCACCTCGCGAGTGATCGAATGAATTCGATTCGATCGAGCGAAAAGGGATTTGATTTGAACCAGTAGAAGAAAAAAAAGATAGCTGGGGAACGAGGCAAATAAATTGGAAACTCGGCCATTCGAACAGAGGGAGGAGAACAAAAAGGGATTTGATTTTGAATTAGAATGAGGGAATAGAAGGGGTATACGGTTGCTCTTGAATAATACTGTAAAGAGAATCCCCTTTTTTTTTCTTTAATTAATCTTTTCCCGGTTTTGATGCACGTGTCTCAGAGAGAGACAAACGTAAAAGAAAGCAGGCTACGTGTCGAACAAATAGAGATTTTGTTTTGACTGGTCAAAATATCAAAATCAAATTAAATTTGAAGTTAAACGTCTCGAAATCGAGCCAAATCTCAATCTCCAATCGAGGCATGCCACTAGGCATTTAAAATGTTATACCCCTATTCCGAACACACTGGAAAAGGTTTCGACTACAAATTCGATCGTATGGAGAAGATAGCTTTTTGGACCAGTTATAATATTAAATTTTCGATTTAATTTCAGCGCGTTTACATTCTGTACGATCACACGACAACTCCAAACACTACGAAAATTGAAATCCAATAATAATACAATATTACGGATCCAATGGAACTGGTTTCGCTGAATTCCGAGACTGTGCCTCGGACGACTATTTTTAAATTTAATTTCAACGATATATTTTTAAAACTGAACAAACATCTTTAAATTATATTCTATCACTTTTATTATCTTTCATATTATCAATATAAATTTTACAAGCTTTCAAATTATTTTTAACAAGCTCAAAACTCCGGATTCTCTATTTTACCCTATATTCAATTGTCTAATTCAAAAATTAAATTATCCAATAAATACTGTATATTTAAAATTAAAGTTAAAATTTAACCTTCGAATATTTAAAATAAATTAAATATTCACATTTCAAATATACAAAAATTCCGGGTCGTCACAGATTGAAATTATATTTATTTAAGAGTTATACTTAAATAAGTTTGATTTGAAATGTATTGAATTTGAAATTTAAAGAAGTGATTTACAACTTGAAATTTGAAAGGTGACTTAAATGGATATTTCAAACGTATAAATATTTAAATGAGATATTTTGTTTATTTAAATTGTAAATTGAAATTGTATCCAAATGATATGGAAATGTTAAGTTAATATTTGAAACTAAATAATTGTAAAGTGAATTTGATATGTATATAAATTTATCGAATTTAGTTTTGAAATGTTGAATATTTAAAGCTTTGAAATATATTAAAATTGAAATGGCTTATTTTATGGTTCAGATATGTATTTGAAATCGATAATTTGAAATGGTTTATTTAGAAGCTGAATCGAGTTGAAACTGATGATTTGAGATTTGATTAAATTAAATTTTTGGAATTCGAGTTAATTTGAATCGAATTTTGAAATTTGAAGAACTATCTTATTTTATAAAGAAATTTTAAATTATATTTAAAACTATTGATACTTTACTTTATAAATTATTTGGTTTTATTTAAATGAGATATTATTGAATTGTTTTGGAAATGGAAATGATATATTATTGAATTGGGTTTTGAAATGGAATTAATACATTGATAATTTGGGTTTGAAATAGTAATGATATTTTTGTTTTGAAGTATAAACTATTTTGAAATGACCACGGTGTTATAATAACGATTGGTTGTTAAAGAGACCGGGATCGGATATGGACATACTCTCTGTCGATACCGAAAACCACTTTGACAACTGTGTACGCGGTGGAGTTCCCAGAATGAAGTAGGATGGTGGCGACGATCCTAAGGTATATACGTGGACCCAACTCCCGTGAGTTGGCATAAGGTGACTAAAACAGGAGCGATCTCGGGCCAATGAGGTAGCACCTCGTATCGGACACACTTCTTCGATTTCATTCTATTACTTGTTGATTTTAGTGGCCACCCTTCAATTTGGGAGTGTTGTTCGAGGTGGAATGGTAGTGGATGCTATGCGTATCCATCAGTCCGTGTGCGTAATTGGTATATCTACCCTGGCATTGCCTTGTGTGCCGTGTCACCTACCATATCGAGCTTTACTACGATTATGATTTTAAGATCCGACCGCGTTAAGGTTCTCCATCCCCTTAACGCTATTTTGTATATGATTATACTTTACTAATTAGACACTACTGTATATAGCGTATATTACTACATAGTAAATAGTTTAACGGACCCTTAGAGGATGGTTATCCCAAACATCCTTTAAGTTACTTGTATTTCAGTTGATATTTCATTTGAGTTGGATTTATTGAATATAAGAATGTTAATCCTGACTCGAGTGTTTTGTGTTTTGCTTTACGCTCGGGTTAGACTGAGTGATACAGCATTTGAGACTCACCTTTGGAGTTGGAGCTTCGCTTGGAGATCCAGCTATCTATCGATCCTGCTTTCAGCTATTCAGTTGATTCCAGTGATGTATTCAGATCTTGTATTTGATTATTGTATTGAGACATCTATTGTATTCGAGACCTCTGTTGTATCTTATTTAACTCTGTTATATATATAGTAGCTTCATGAACTACTATTCTTTTGTTTCTGCTGCATTATTTTTATATTACTCTATGTCTGTGATCTGTGATTATTTTATTTACCGTATATGCTGAGTTTTGCCAAATTTTATTTACAATCCATTGTTTTGAATCATTCAAGTCCGGCATGTGTGGATTTATTGTCGATTTGAATGGTCCAAAATACTGGGTCGTTACACCATGGAACCAATACGTTCAGTGATAGGAAATGGCCCAATATATCGAGGCGCTAACTTTCCCGGTCGACTGAAACGTACAACACCCTTCATAGGTGAAACACGAATAAATACAGGATTACTAACAGAAAATTCTAATTTCCTTCTTCGGTTATCGGCATAGGATTTTTGTGTGCTCTGGGCTTCTTTCATCCTATGTCGAATAAGTTCAATCTTTTCTGTGGAATCACGAATAAAATCTGGACCTAAGACCAGTTTCTCACCGGCCTCAAGCCAACAAGAAGGAGATCGGCATAGCCTTCCATAGAGTGTGTAACGACCCGTATTTTTAACGGATCGACAAGTTCGACAGAATTTGGAATTTTAGAGTTTTTGAGCCATTTCAGATTTTAGGCGAAAATGGCTAAGTCCTGAGTCGTGAACGACTTAGTGTAAGTCTTGAGTCGTATACGACTTAGGGGATAGGAGCGACTCAGGGATTTTGCTAGTTAAGGGTGTAAGGATAAGTCGTTTGAACGACTTAAGGGGTAGGCGCGACTTAAGGACTGGGCGAGATAAGGCTTAAGTTGTAACAGTTAAGTCGTGACCGAGTTAAGGTGATGAGTCGTACCCAAGTTATCTGATGAGTCGTACCCAAGTTATCTGATGAGTCGTACCCAAGTTATCTGATGAGTCGTACCCAAGTTATCTGATGAGTCGTACCCAAGTTATCTGATGAGTCGTATCCTGGTTATCTGATGAGTCGTCTAACCAGTTGAGTCGTAACCCCAGCTATTTGTTAAGTCGTGACCGACTCAGTAGTTGGCTGCTAGGTTATAAGTCGTAGGATAGTGGAATTTGATAAGTCGTAGACGACTTAGTAGTTGAGTCGTATATCCAGTTAAGTCGTAGACGAGTATCCCAGTAGCCTAGCTAAGTCGTGAGGTTGATAAGTCGTAGTCGAGTTAACTGTTAAGTCGTAAGGGATCTGGGTTTTGTTGAGTCGTAGGCACACGCTATGAGTCGTAACCAACATAGGAGATAGATGTTTTGTCATGAGTCGTAGGCAGATGTGTGTTAAGTCGCTAAGGATAGTCTGGTTAGATCGTAGAAGCCAGAAGTCGTTGAGTCGTAGGGCTTTGAGTCGTAAGTCGTAAACGACTCATGGAGGCAGACGAGATAGGGATTTCAGCTATAAATAGGAGAGTTTCTCTTCATTTTTGGGATCCGGATTTTGAAGCGACGAAGTGCTGCCATTTTGAGAGCTCGACTTCTACACTTCTTCACTTCTTTTCTCCACTCTAATCTAGTGCTTCCTTCCATCCAAATCAAAGATCAAGATTGAAGATTCAAGAGCTAAAGTTGAAGATCTTCATCTTTTCAAGAGAGATTTCTTCGTTTGAAGCGGATTCGTGATAGATCAAGCTTCATCCTTCGCTGTCCAGATCTGAAGCGTGTTGATTTGGGTTTGTTTTGGTGATTTGGTGAGTGGTGATTATCCCTCACACGGATCCAAAGGAGTATATCGGATTGTTGGCTCGATTTGGTGTTAAAATAGAGATTTCCATGCATTTTCTTCATCCAAAGTGTAGATCCATATAGATCGATTGTTCATGATGATGTTACATCCATTTTATCATAAATTAACCTATGCAAGTTCATTCATCAAGTTTATAGAGATATAATCAATGTTTTCATGCTTATTGGACTTTCAACTCTTTAATTACGAAAATGCCATTATTGTTATAATTGTCTACTTAGATCATTTTTGAATGCTTGATTGCTTGGATTGATGTTTGATTTGATTGATTGTTATGAACTAGATGATTGATGATTAGATCTAGATCGAAGATGATTCAAAAGCTAAGGGAAAGGCTCTTGAATTGGAAAAGCTGCTCGTGGCATATGTAGTGGGATGATGAAGCTCTTATGCATAGATTTGATGATGTGATGTTGAGATGAGGCTTCGCGAGGATGTGATGAAGCGAGGCAATCATGTGATGAAGACTTGGTCTAATCCAGACGGGATCATTCCAAGCATGTTGATAACTCGGTGATATGATTCGAGTTGAGGATAATGAATGGATGTGAGAATAGTCGTCGAGGAGGATGACTAGGAGGCTTGGATAGCATCGTTGTTGAAGGTTCTAGCATGCTCTAAGCAAGAGTACGTTTGGGAGGATTCGATAGTCCCAACGACCAACTGTTGAAGGTCGAGTACTCTGGGCAGATTCGATAGTCCTAGGCACGGGTTGCGACGACGTGCGGGAGTTATGTCTAGAACCGGGGTTTCCATTAGCCCTTGACGGACGGCTGAAAGAATGTGCCGGTCATTCAATTAACGGTGATATCGAAGCAATGATAACAGTGATAGCCAGAGTCATGGATGTTTGGTTGTATCGTCATTCGGACTCAAGAGTGGTATTTTCTGGGTGCTTATTTGATTTAGGCCTTGGTACTTGGAAAACACCGCCCTTGACTCGAGTGATAGTAGCTTTACTTTAAATTGTATGCTCTGCTATGTTTGCTTCTGCTTAGTGTGTGTCTGGTGGCTATCACTATAGAATGAGGTTGGAGTGGGAGGGTTGTATTCATATTCCTTTTCCTTTATGCTCTTTTGGTATGTTGTTAGTTAATTTACTGCTCAGTAAGACTGTTGTCTGACTCAAGGCTTTATGTTTTAATTCTTATTGCCTTGGGCTGTTCGTCCATTTTGGGATGGGCAGACTAGGTAGCAGGTGACAGGTGCTGTTCTCTTCTCACGATGCTGATATCGAAGACGAGCTTGAGGGTTGCATATTATCTTCTTATTATATGTACTGGATATTCCGCTGTTTTGTATTCTCTGAGAGATATGTAGTGAGGCTTGATGTATTGACTATGGGGATGCTTGTACTCAACTATTATGGAGTTTTATATGATGTCATTTTGTTCTGTAAAGCTTCACTATACATATGTTCTATTGTATTTTGTCCATGCGCTGTGAGTAATACGATAGATTCTGTTGTTTTAAATCTTACCTTGACAATCGTCCATGGTCGCCTGGCACACTTTACAGCGCTCTATCTCTAGATTCGGTGCAGGGTTCATGGGCGGTCGTCACATTTGGTATCAGAGCATTGGTTAATCGATTTTACCCAACGCTCGCCGTCGTAACTACGTATGAGAGACGTAATTGTATTTTGATGGATGATTACTATATATAATATAGTAGCTTAGTAGAGTTTGAGTCCTTTATGCAGTTGTTTCTCTAGATGTTCTAATCATTCCTTTTTATAGATATTGAGAATGAGTCGAAGAGGGAGACCAGCTGCTAGGGAAGGCCGTGCTACTGAAGAGACTACTGATTATGCAGCCATGTTCGAAGCTATGATGACTTCGATCATGAGGAGGATACCAGTTCCGGGAGCAGCAGTTGATGTTGTAGTTCAAGTTCAAACTCCAAAACCGGTGGATTTTGCTAAGTTGTGTAAGGACTACACTGCTCTTGGAGGAAAGGTTTTCTTGGGAACAGAATCAACTATCGAAGTCCAGAGATGGATAGATGCTTGTAGAAGGATCTTTGGTGATTTGGGAATTGATGATGCAACTAAGAGGAAGTTGGCATCAAGGCAGCTTCAGGGGAGAGCCTCTGATTGGTGGAACTCTATTACCATCGATACTGCGGAGGAAGAGATTACTTGGGAGCAATTCCAAGTCAGATTTGAAGCTAAGTTCATTTCTACAGCTCAGAAGTCTGTTCTGTTCAAGAGGTTTGTGGAGCTCAAGCAAGGTGGAAGATCAGTTCTTGAGTATGTTTCTGAGTTTGAAGCTTTGTCCAAGTATGCCCGGTCATATATTGAGTCTGCATATCATAAGAATGAGAAGTTTGTGACAGGCTTGGACAGTTATCTGGGGAGACAGTTGGTGGATCATTTGGACGATTCATTTGAGAAGCTTGTGGAGAAAGCTATTAGGCATGAGAGTCTGTTTCCTAAGGAAGGACCTGTTGTTGTTGTTACCAAGGGAGAGTCTAAACCACAGCAGGGTGGAAACCAGGAGAGGAAGCAGCAGCAGCAGAAGGGTAAGGATGGCCAGAAGAAGCCGAAAGGCGAGGTGACTTGCTACAATTGTCAGCAGAAGGGCCATTTATCTAAGGATTGTAAGAATCCGAAGGTGCCAATGAAGTGTCACAACTGTGACAAGCCAGGGCACATCAGGAAGAATTGTCCAGAACCGAGGAAGGACAAGCAGATTGTGCAAGCTTATGCTTTGGGAGCTGTTCCGTCGTCTTCAAAAGCTCCTACTGCTGAAGAGAAGGGAAAGAGTGTGGTTGTTCAAGGTACTCTTTTCCTATGTGGTGTTCCAGTTAGAGTTCTGTTTGATACTGGAGTGTCGCATTTGTTTGTTTGTAATGAACTCGTAGGCCGGTTAGGTTTGGCACCGGATATTGTTGATAGGCCATTGGTTGTGACTAATCCAGTTGGGGGTTCGTCTTGTTTATGTATGTTATGTCGTGTTGTGTCGAGTCATGGTTGCTCTTTTGTTTGTGATTGCTTTGTTCTGAACTTTGCGGGGTTCGGAATTATCTTGGGTATGGACTGGCTTAGGAAGTATGCGGCTAAGGTTGATTGTGAGAGGCTGGAGGTGACAGTCGAGAATGTGGAGGGGCGAAAGATTGTGATACGATGTAAGCATGAGGAAGGCGTCTTCATGAGCTTCATGTATTCGCTAGTTGTTCCACGGGATGGACTGTCTTTAGTGCCAATCGCAAATGGATTCGAGGATGTCTTTGACGAAGTCAAAGGGTTGCCGCCACATAGAGAGATCGAGTTTCGTATAGATCTAGTTGAAGGAGCCAGACCTGTTGTGATGCCTCTTAGGCGGATGGTGCCTAGGGAACAGCAGGAGTGGAGGGTGCAAGTTGATGACCTTTTACAGAAAGGATTCATTCGGCGTAGTGTGTCCGAGTGGGGTGCACCAGTTGTGTTTGCAACCAAGGCAGATGGGTCGTTGAGATTGTGCGTCGATTATCGTGAGCTGAATAAGGTGACTAAGAAGAAAAAGTATCCATTGCCGAGAATAGATGACTTGTTTGATCAGCTTCACGAAGCTAAGGTGTTTTCTCAGATGGATTTGGCAACGGGATTTCACCAGTTGAGAGTGGCTAAGGATAGTGTGCCGAAGACTGCTTTTAGGACACCATCCGGTTTCTTTGAGTGGCTGGTAATGCCGTTTGGATTGACTAACGCGCCAGCATATTTTGTGGATCTTATGAATAGAGTGTTCAGAGATCAGTTGAACAAGTTCGTACTTGTGTTCGTGGATGATATCCTGATTTATTCCAGAACGGAGGAAGAGCACAAGACGCACTTGCGTATGGTTTTGGAAATCTTGCGGAAACATCAGCTGAAGGCTAAGTTTTCGAAGTGTCACTTCTGGAAGAGTGAAGTGAGGTTCTTAGGCCATGTGATTTCTAGAAATGGAATAGCGGTTGATCCCGCTAAGGTGGCAGCAATCCAGGATTGGGTTAGACCTAAGAATGCATCTGATGTGAGAAGTTTTCTTGGATTAGCAGGATATTATCGACGGTTTATCAAAGACTTCTCCAAGATAGCTGCACCATTAACAGGATTGACGAAGAAGAACCAAGTGTTCAGTTGGGATGCTAAGTGTGAGCAATCTTTCGGAATCCTGAAAGAGAGATTGACGAGTGCTCCTGTTTTGACTATTCCTAGTGGGAATGATGAGATGGTGGTTTACACCGACGCATGTGGTACTGGACTTGGAGCAGTGCTGATGCAGAAGGATAAAGTTGTTGCGTATGCCAATCGACAACTGAAGCCGCATGAAAGGAATTACCCAACTCATGATTTGGAATTAGCGGCGATTGTATTTGCTCTGAAGATGTGGAGGCATTATCTGTTGGGAGTTCGATTCGAGTTGTTTACGGATCACAAGTCGTTGAAGTATCTTTTCTCCCAAAAGGATTTGAATCTTCGGCAGCAACGTTGGCTAGAGTTTTTAGCATCATATGATTTTGGTATAGCTTATACTCCGGGAAAAGGTAACGCAGTGGTAGATGCGTTAAGTCGAAGACATGCAGGATTGGGAGCCATGTTTTCTGAATGGAAGAATCTCGAGTATTTAGCTGGATTTGACTTCAGGCCTAGATGCGAAATGGAACCTGAGATGTTGGAAAACTTATCAATAAGACCCACTCTTGTGGAAAGGATTGGTGAGAGCCAAAAGCGAGATGATAAGCTTGTCAAGATTATCCGTGAATTGGAATCTGGATTGGATCCAGAAAAGGATAAAGGATTCGAGGTCGATCGAGAGGGTTGGCTTCGGAAGCAAGGACGACTAGCTGTTCCCGATATAGATGAATTGAGGAGTGAAGTTCTGAAGGAAAGTCATCACTCGAAGTTGACAATTCATCCAGGTGGAAATAAGATGTATCGGGATATGAAGAGAACCTACTACTGGGAAGGTATGAAGAAGGATGTTGGAAATTTTATTTCCAAATGTATGAACTGCCAGTTGGTAAAAGCCGAACAGAAGAAGCCAAGTGGATTGCTTCAGCCATTAGAAGTTCCTACATGGAAGTGGGAACAAGTGTCGATGGATTTTATCGATGGATTGCCTAGAACCAGAACGGGAAATGAAGGGATTTGGGTCATTGTGGATCGTCTGACTAAGAGTGCACGATTCATTCCTGTTCGATCGACTAGGACTGCATCAAAGTTGGCTGAGTTGTATGTTAAGTGGATAGTTCGATTCCATGGTATTCCAAAGAGTATAGTGAGCGATCGAGACCCACTGTTCACTAGTGGATTTTGGAAGAGCTTCCAAGAAGTCTTGGGAACCGAGTTGTGTTTGAGTACAGCTTATCATCCCCAAACAGATGGTCAGACCGAGAGAGTCAACCGAGTTTTGGAAGATCTTCTCAGAGCATGTGTTTTGGACTTCGGAGGATCATGGGAAGATCACCTTCAATTGGTGGAGTTTGCGTACAACAACAGTTACCAGTCAAGCATTGGTATGGCACCGTATGAGGCATTGTATGGAAGACCGTGTAACTCTCCAACATGTTGGTTGGAAACTGGAGAAAAGCTGATGCTTGGGCCAGAGATGATTCGTCAGACTTCAGATTGTATAGAGATCATTCGGCAACGAATGAAGGCAGCCCAAGACCGTCAAAAGAGTTATGCTGATAAGCGTCGAAAGGATTTGGAATTCGACGCAGGAGATATGGTTTTTGTGAAGATTTCTCCACTAAAGAATGTTATTCGATTCGGGAAGAAAGGAAAATTGACTCCGAGATTTGTTGGACCATTCCCGATCATCGAGCGAATTGGAAAGCTCGCCTATAGGTTGGAGTTACCTGAGAAGATGTCGGGTGTGCACAATGTTTTTCATGTATCATATCTACGGAAGTATGTGCACGACTCGAATATAGTGGTTTCTGCTGATAGCTATGAAGACTTCGAAGTTGATCCAGTCGATAGAAGACCTCGTAAGCCGCTTCGTGTTGTTGAAACCGACACGAAACAGCTTAGGAGGAAGGTAGTTAAGTTGCTCAAGATACAATGGAGTGACGATGATAACGACTGTACGTGGGAGGTGGAAGAGAGGATGAAGGCAGCTCATCCTGAACTCTTCAAGGTATGGCCCTAAGGTGTCGTATCATCTAACAACATTGTAACTTGTTCTAAGTCTTAGAATTCTGTACGCTAAGCTAGAATTGGATGCATGGTTTGCTGATTGTTATGGTTGGTAGGCGTACAGAATAGTCTTCGATTGCTTTGTTTGTTTGGAATTTCGGGGGCGAAATTCCTAAGGGGGAGAGAATGTAACGACCCGTATTTTTAACGGATCGACAAGTTCGACAGAATTTGGAATTTTAGAGTTTTTGAGCCATTTCAGATTTTAGGCGAAAATGGCTAAGTCCTGAGTCGTGAACGACTTAGTGTAAGTCGTGAGTCGTATACGACTTAGGGGATAGGAGCGACTCAGGGATTTGGCTAGTTAAGGGTGTAAGGAAAAGTCGTTTGAACGACTTAAGGGGTAGGCGCGACTTAAGGACTGGGCGAGATAAGGCTTAAGTTGTAACAGTTAAGTCGTGACCGAGTTAAGGTGATGAGTCGTACCCAAGTTATCTGATGAGTCGTACCCAAGTTATCTGATGAGTCGTACCCAAGTTATCTGATGAGTCGTACCCAAGTTATATGATGAGTCGTACCCAAGTTATCTGATGAGTCGTATCCTGGTTATCTGATGAGTCGTCTGACCAGTTGAGTCGTAACCCCAGCTATTTGTTAAGTCGTGACCGACTCAGTAGTTGGCTGCTAGGTTATAAGTCGTAGGATAGTGGAATTTGATAAGTCGTAGACGACTTAGTAGTTGAGTCGTATATCCAGTTAAGTCGTAGACGAGTATCCCAGTAGCCTAGCTAAGTCGTGAGGTTGATAAGTCGTAGCCGAGTTAACTGTTAAGTCGTAAGTGATCTGGGTTTTGTTGAGTCGTAGGCACACGCTATGAGTCGTAACCGACATAGGAGATAGCTGTTTTGTCATGAGTCGTAGGCAGATGTGTGTTAAGTCACTAAGGGTAGTCTGGTTAGATCGTAGAAGCCAGAAGTCGTTGAGTCGTAGGGCTTTGAGTCGTAAGTCGTAAACGACTCATGGAGGCAGACGAGATAGGGATTTCAGCTATAAATAGGAGAGTTTCTCTTCATTTTTGGGATCCGGATTTTGAAGCGACGAAGTGCTGCCATTTTGAGAGCTCGACTTCTACACTTCTTCACTTCTTTTCTCCACTCTAATCTAGTGCTTCCTTCCATCCAAATCAAAGATCAAGATTGAAGATTCAAGAGCTAAAGTTGAAGATCTTCATCTTTTCAAGAGAGATTTCTTCGTTTGAAGCGGATTCGTGATAGATCAAGCTTCATCCTTCACTGTCCAGATCTGAAGCGTGTTGATTTGGGTTTGTTTTGGTGATTTGGTGAGTGGTGATTATCCCTCACACGGATCCAAAGGAGTATATCGGATTGTTGGCTCGATTTGGTGTTAAAATAGAGATTTCCATGCATTTTCTTTATCCAAAGTGTAGATCCATATAGATCCATTGTTCATGATGATGTTACATCCATTTTATCATAAATTAACCTATGCAAGTTCATTCATCAAGTTTATAGAGATATAATCCATGTTTTCATGCTTATTGGACTTTCAACTCTTTAATTACGAAAATGCCATTATTGTTATAATTGTCTACTTAGATCATTTTTGAATTCTTGATTGCTTGGATTGATGTTTGATTTGATTGATTGTTATGAACTAGATGATTGATGATTAGATCTAGATCGAAGATGATTCAAAAGCTAAGGGAAAGGCTCTTGAATTGGAAAAGCTGCTCGTGGCATATGTAGCGGGATGATGAAGCTCTTATGCATAGATTTGATGATGTGATGTTGAGATGAGGCTTCGCGAGGATGTGATGAAGCGAGGCAATCATGTGATGAAGACTTGGTCTAATCCAGACGGGATCATTCCAAGCATGTTGATAACTCGGTGATATGATTCGAGTTGAGGATAATGAATAGATGTGAGAATAGTCGTCGAGGAGGATGACTAGGAGGCTTGGATAGCATCGTTGTTGAAGGTTCTAGCATGCTCTAAGCAAGAGTACGTTTGGGCGGATTCGATAGTCCCAACGACCAACTGTTGAAGGTCGAGTACTCTGGGCAGATTCGATAGTCCTAGGCACGGGTTGCGACGACGTGCGGGAGTTATGTCTAGAACCGGGGTTTCCATTAGCCCTTGACGGACGGCTGAAAGAATGTGCCGGTCATTCAATTAACGGTGATATCGAAGCAATGATAACAGTGATAGCCAGAGTCATGGATGTTTGGTTGTATCGTCATTTGGACTCAAGAGCGGTATTTTCTGGGTGCTTATCTGATTTAGGCCTTAGTACTTGGAAAACACCGCCCTTGACTCGAGTGATAGTAGCTTTACTTTAAATTGTATGCTCTGCTATGTTTGCTTCTGCTTAGTGTGTGTCTGGGGGCTATCACCCACAAGCTATTATGACCCGAACGAGAACGGGGAAGGCCATCAATAAAATCCATGGAAATTTGATCCCACTTCCAAACTGGAATTTCCAATGGTTGCAATAACCCACCGGGCCTTTGATGTTCAGCCTTGACAAGTTGGCAAGTCATGTAACACTTAACAAAATTAGCAATATCTGATTTCATTCCCTCCCAGTAATAAAGTCGCTTCATATCTGCATACATTTTACTGCTACCGGGATGAATGGAATATTTGGAACGATGAGAATCTTCTAGAATATCTTTATGAAGATCTCCAGTATTTGGTACGATAAGTCTACCAAATTTTTGAATGCTGCCACGAGAATCAATAACAAAGTCTTTCAAACCTTTAATATCGGTTTTATCCTTAAGATTTTGGCCAAGCAAAGCCAATTCAGGATCTAGCTGTTGAGCTTCAAGAATGCAGTCTAAAAGAGAAGGACGAGCCTCAAGGCTACATAAAACAAAAGATGAACATAAATCGGAGACACGATCTCGAATTTCACAAGTGGATATAACCTCGAGATCCTTCCATTCAGATATCATCATTTAAACAACCACTTGTTGCTTGCGACTAAGTGCATCGGCAACACGATTTCCCTTTCCAGGAGTATAAAGGATATCCAGATCATAAGAGGCAAGGAACTCGAGCCAACGCTATTGATGCAAATTAAGTTCCTTTTGAGAAAATAAATATTTCAAAGACTTATGATCAGTGTAAAGTATAAATTTCTCTCCCAAAAGATAGTGTCGCCAAATTCGAAGGGCGAAAACGATAGCCGCGAGTTCTAAATCATGTGTGGCATATCTAGTCTCAGCCGGCTTCAATTGCCTAGAAGCATAAGCAATAACACGTTCTTTCTGCATAAGAACGGCACCCAAACCTATGCGACTAGAATCGGTATAAACGACAAAAATCTTGATTCCCTTCGGGAATGATAAGAATAGGAGCATCAGAAAGGAGTTCTTTTAATTTCTGAAAAGAAGTTTCACATTTGTCCGACCAAATGTATTTAACACCTTTCTTTGTTAAGCCAGTAAGAGGAACGACAATTTTAGAAAAGTCCTTAATGAAGCGGCGGTAATAACCTGCCAATCCGAGAAAACTATGGATTTCTGTTACGCTCTCCGATCTCTTCCAATTTTGAATCGCTTTAATCTTTGAAGGATCCACTGATATTCCGGATTCGGAAATAATATGACCGAGAAACTTCACACTAGATTGCTAAAAGTGGCATTTAGAAAATTTTGCCTTTAATTGATTGCTCCTAAGAGTTTCCAATACAATCCGAAGATGGTTTTCATGTTCCTCCTCGGTTTTGGAATACACAAGAATATCATCAATAAAGATGAGAACAAACCAATCGAGAAAATCTTTGAAAACTCGATTCATAAGGTCAACGAAATAAGCCGGAGCATTCGTTAACCCAAATGGCATAACTAGCCACTCATAAGATCCATAACGAGTATGGAAAGAAGTTAAAGGAATACTATCCTCTGCAATACGAAGCTGATGAAAACCAGTGGCCAAGTCCAATTGTGAAAAGACTCTAGCACCACTAAGTTGATCAAACAGATCATCAATCCGAGGTAAAGGATATTTATTCTTAATAGTAAGATCATTAAGCTTGCGGTAGTCGACGCAAAGCCTAAGTGTACCATCAGACTTATTTACGAAAATAGCTGAAGCTCCCCAAGGCGAGGAACTAGAGCGAATAAGTTGCTTCGTCTCCAACTCGGATAGTTGTTTGCGCATCTCTTCATTATCCTTATTGGACATGCGATAAGGAGGGCGGGTAATAGGTTGAGCTCCAGGTATAAGATTAATTTTGAACTCAATTGCTCGCTTAGGGGGTAATCCTAAGACGGGCTCAAAAATGTCCGAAAATTCACGAACGACGTGAATAAGAGAAATGACATCCTCCTCATCATCATTGTCATCATTACGAGGATTCAAAGAATATAAAGATGCAACCAAAGCGAAATCCGAATCTTTAAGAATAATAGAAATCTGATTAACAGATTGCGGATGTCGGAGATAAATAGTCCGCTCAGGACATAGGATATGAACTTCATAACGATTAAGCCAATCCATACCCAAAATCATTCCAAAGCCTAAGTAACGCATACATGCAAATTGGCTAGGAAAGAAAAATCACACAAAATAATCTCCACGTCTTTACAAAGTAAACTAAGAGTTGCGGATCCACCAACCAGATTCGTAATTCTTAAATAAGTCATTAAAGCAACAACACTTAAAGAAAAAGTATCAATAAGTTCCTTTGATATAAAAGAATGGGATGCACCTATATCAAAGAGAACTCTAATAGGTTCATCATGAAATATAATAATGCCATCAAGGACAGAATGAGACATACCTTGACCGCGAGATGTGTTGCCAGGGGCTTGAGCCACATTAAGCTTTCCCTCCTTCTTGCCCTGAAGTCTGGGGCATAAATGTATATAATGATCCGGGCTCTTACAATAGCGACAAGAACGGGGCTTTGAACACTTGTTCGCAAAATGGTCTTTAGAACCACAGTTAAAGCATTGCCCGCTACTAGGGGTAGAAGTCTTTAATGCCGGAGGTGCAGGTTTCCCCTTTTTGCTGGGATAAGGACCTTTGAATTTGTTCGGCCTCTTCTTGTTGTTGAAGTTTGGTTTGTAAGCCACCACTTCAACATCACTGTCCTTATCAGCCTCTTCAAGACGAAGAGCGATATCAATGAGTTGGTCGAAAGAAACTTCTAACTTTAGAAGTAATGGAATCGTGAGATTCTTGTTTAAGCCATAGATGAATCAATGGGGTGTTAATGTATTCAACCCCATATTTAGACAGTGACTCGAAGGATGTGACATAATCTGTCACAGAGGATTCACCTTGAACAAGGTCTATAAAACGACGAGCCAATGTTACCTTCTCTGCTTCTAGTACGAATTTTAATTCAAAGCGTTCCCGGAATTGCTCCCAGGTGAGATCCGCTTCATTAATTTCAGAAATAAGAAGTTCGTACCAATCCAATGCTCTCTCTTGGAGCATACTGGGGGCCACCTGAACACGGTGAAGATCGATAAGATTCATGCAAGAAAAGATTCTATCGCATGTTCTTAACCAAGCCTGGACCTCGATAATAGTTTCGGAACCTTTGAATGGTTTCCCTCCCAAGTTGGTATAATCGTTGCACAAGCGTGCAAATCCAGACTTAGGATGGGTAGGTTCCTAATTAGGACCAGCTGCTTGAGCATTCTTTACTAAATCAAGAAGCAGCTGTGCAGTCATTAAAACTCCATCCTGGGGAGTAACAGTAGATGGTCCAGCTCGGGGATGACCTGGTCTAGACATTCTCTTCTTTAAGGAAGAGAAAAGAAGAAAAGTTATTCTCCAAATAAATATCAAGCAAGTCTTGATAGATAAAACAAGGATACATAACAGGAAATAGGATGAATCGGTACGAAAACTCGAATTAAATCCTAAGGCACGACTCCTAAGTTTGACTTAGGACGATGATCCTTGTTAAGTATTCTACATTGTTCCGAAGTTTGGCTCCGATACCAAGCTGTGACGCCCCACCTCTATACCCATGCTAGCCAAGAACACTACGGTGTAATGCTGTCAACTAACACGGAGAATAAGGCTGTTGACGAGTGACCATCCATGTAACTTCTTTGTGCGAGCACCGATATGTCAGGTAATATAGCATGTACATCATTTAAGGAGGAAATCCGACATACCGATACAAACTCAAAGCTATCACACAGTGGCTATATAAAATCTTCGGAAACAAACATAGAAATAAACATAACATAAATCAGTCACAGACATCCATATCACAAAGGCGAAAAAAGATATGAATATATATATAACACATGAAAGTGTACATTAGAGTAGTGGTCGGAAAGATCCACGATAATACAAAAGAATAGCAACACATGCTATACAAAAGAATAAGTACACAACATAAAGTCTATAGCTCAAATGTGTACATCCAAAAACTACCAATCTATGTAGTTAGCCCAAAAGTCAGACTTATCCTGAAGAGAAGTCAAGCAGAAGCACCTGTAACATCTCGGTCTGACCCGAGTATTATTTATAAGAAAATAATAAACGGATCAGTCTAGCTATAAATATCAGATGATATGGTATAAAATAAAAGACATGGCATGAACATGTAATAACCATAGTGGCATACTACTATAAGTATGTAATTGAAAATCAACAAGAGATTAATCAATATCACAAGAATCTTCTCAAAGATATAATAGAGTATCATACCCTAAACTTGTATTCATAACAAGTCAATGACAAACAAATTCACCAATGCACAAAAATTGATAAAGCTTATCAATGAAAATCACGAAAATTGGTGAAGCACAAAAATTCCAGAAATCATCACAAGAAATCCAAAAATCACAAGAAGGGGGAGGCCTATCACAAAACGGGAGTATGAAAACTCACCAACACGTGTAACACAAGACGAGACGCTATCTCATGGTAGCTAACCATTGGTTTTGAGCCGAAACTCCACAAGAATGGTCCGAAGACCATGGGGCGCTACCCCACATATGTGATGGTGAAACATCACACAAACGGGGTTTAGTCTCCCTCGTAGACAAAGAGACATCGCACAATTGCTAGTCTAAATCAAATCTCAAAAATGATCGTCATGATCATCAAGAAGTGTCAATCACACCAAGCTAGTAAATATATGAGTTTAGCTTCATGTCCCATAACCACTTGCTTAACTTAAATATTTACGAACAAGCTGTGAATCTTCACTAGAAAATTGTCACAAAAAGGGGTTCAATCGAACAAGTCCAAGAGCTAACCGACGAAGTGAACGCGAGCGTTTCATACCACTCGTTTTACTAAGTTGTTTAATTCGATTTCTCATCCGAGTGAAGTAAAGGCTTGTATATACTAGTAGATTGGAAAACGGTTTAGGAAAAAGAGCTTTGTAGTCAAATAGTGTTGAAATCGAGTTGGTAAAAGAGTTTTGATATTTACTATTAGTATTGAAACCTTCGTATTTTTAAAGTGACAAACCACAAAACGATTGTAGAACAATCTTTCAAAAGAAAATTCACATTCAAAGACGTGAATGAAATCCAAGGAAATCAACTCAAAATGCATCAAACTATAAATATCCATACGACCTAACAAGGCCGAGCTAAAGAGCAATGGAATGACCTAAAGAGTTAAAGCAGGCCGAAACGTCGCGACCCAGAGTGGTTAGCGACCTAACATGGTTGCACATGCCGAGCGACCTAACGGATCGAACGACCTAAGTATAAAAAGACGAGCGATCTAAAGGGATAACAGGTCGAGCGACGTATGAAGGCAATAGGGCGAGCGACCTATAGAATATAAGGTCCAACGACCTAAAGGAGATAAGGTCTAACGACCTAAAGGTATTGGGGTCTTGCGACCTAACGGAACTGGTCATGCGACCTACGACCTAATGGTGGGAGGCTGAGCGACCTATGCTCCAAGCAAGGTCGAGCGACCTAAGGAATATAAGGTCTAGCGACCTAAGGACTCAAGCGACCTAACTATTCGAGTAGAGCCGAGCGACCTAGTGGGAATGGAATCATGCGACCTAAATGGTACGCGACCTAAAATGTGCGCGACTTAATAGGGCGACGACCTAAGGTACAAACGACCTAAAGGAAGTACGAGCTAAGGGGCGAACGACCTAACTCCGAACGAGCTAATATGAGCATATAAGGTCGAACGACCTAACTGCAAACGACTTAAGGCCAAACGACCTAAAAAGGAACGACCTAAGCACGTGAGCGACCTAAGTCCAAAACGAAGATTTGCAGGCCTGTCTTCTCCAATGCCGAATGACCTAAGCCCAGAATTTTGCCAAAACACTAAAAATTGGGTTTTTTCACCAATTCAATCCAAACCAAATGCAAATACATGTGCACAAGTGATAGGAAATCATTCCCAACAGTCCAATGACAGATATAGGCAAGATGTGAGATTAAAAATCTCACCTTTTCCACGAAATTGATGATGGAGAGCTTAAAAGTTATGCAAGAGCAACAACAAGCTTGAATCTATGTTCTTCACTTGAATTTGGAGTAGTTGTTGGATTAGCAATGATGAATTGAGCTAGGAATTTTAATTTCCCATTCCCTCCACCATTTTTGAAGAAGCTTGAAGTGTTTGATGAATAAATGAAGAGAAGAGGGAGTTGGACTGAGTTAGTGTGTGTTCAGCCCAAACCAAAGTCCTAAGCCAAAAAGTGACGAAAATTTCACTATCTCCAAACATATCGAAGTTTACACTTAAAAAGATCGCAAACGTCATTTTGAACTCAATGGAGGTGGTCTTGAGTCCTGATTTGACCGTATGCAAAAAGTAGCTTTTCGGACCAAAATCCGATTAACGATAAAATATTTAAATAAAATATTTAAATATAAAGTCGATAAATATGCGGGTTGTTACAATGAGCCATTAATTAAAATTGTTGGTTAAAGAGGTAAAATATTTAAAACACTTTAAAATCCTTTAGAAAGGAAATAACTGATCAAAGTTTCCTTTATATAATATTTTATCAAAATACTTTTATAACTCGATGTCTTAACAAGTTTATCCTCGTTCCTGCAGACTCTAGCAGTGTGTTGATCAGGCGCAAAGCTAGAATTCTCCAGGTACTTAGTAGACTTGTTTCAACACCCAATGAAAATACTGGAAAACTTTTTAAAAACAGATATGGAAAGTACAATCCAAAAAAACAAAACATGTCGATCATGGATCGCGGATACACAATGGTTACGCCTGGATCCCCCAGGAAACATCCGTACCCGTAGGCCATCCCCAACCTTGCGATTATGCCATGAAGACTGGTAGTACTGTAGATACACAATGGTTACGCCTGGATCTCCCAGGAAACATCCGTACCCTAGGCTCTCGCAGCCCTTGCTGATTACGCTACCAAGCAACCCAATAGATCGCAGATACACAATGGTTATGCCTGGATCTCCCAGGAAACATCCATACTCGTAGGCCACCCCCCAACCCTGCGATTATGCTATGAAGTCGCGTTCGTAAGACCATGGAGATTTCCATGGAATTCGATGGAAACTCGAGTATCATATCCGGAAAACCAAAAATTAGAGAAAAAATATCGATAGAATGAATCCACAATGTGGCCACAAAGCGGATATCAAGCAGAAGGCACTTTCCATATCTTTACTTCGAAAATATGTATCATATAGTACCTTTTCAAATCACTTTCAAATATCATACTTATATAAAGTCCATTATATATAAGATTTCATTTTCAAATCAAATACTTTCCAAAATTAATAGTATATCAAATCACACTTATATAGACTTCAATTGTATAAGATTTCACTTTTCAAATTGAGTACCTTTTCAAATCCATAGATTTCGAATCAACATCATACTTATACAAACCAAATTTTATATAAGTTCGATAACTCCCAAATCAAGTATTTAGTAACATAAGGTTCTCAAATTTCAATTTTGTTTCAATATCAATATAATTTTCAAAATCATATATACTTTCACCAAATTATCCTCCCAAATCAAACATCTTCAGTTCCAAAGTTTCCAAAATAATAAATTTAGAAAAATAAATCCAAATTTCCAAATCAATATAATTTAAGTCAAACAATTTATCTCCAACATCAATGGTTTTCAACATCATCTTATATTTACATAAAGTCCATCTTATATAAGGATCAAAAATTTTCAAAAATCAATTTCGCTGCATGAAGAGTCATATGGGATTGAACATCTTTACTTTATAAAAGATTTTTAATTCAGAATAGTTTTGTATATAAAATAGTTTGTAAAATAGTGTGCATATAAAATAGTTTTGGAAAAAAATAGTTTTGTATATAAAATAGTTTTTTTTTTGAAAATGGTTTTAAATAAAATAGTTTTGTATGTAAAATAGAATAAAATAGTTTGTTTAAGAAGAATAAAAGGAAAAATAGTTTTGAAAAATGGTTTTAAATTGATAGTAGTTTTGCATAAAAGAAAATTTTCAACTAAATTACAAGGATATCCAACCCAACAACTTCCGATTTCAGCGTCAAGTATATCAATGATATTAGAATATAAGATATACATATGTCATCATTTCGCAAAATCACATTCGATCGCTCGCTCGATCACACCAGTTTGCTTTCGAACTAGTATTGTCCATTCGACTTCCCTAATGCGGATTTCGATATGGTTTCTCGACTAAAAACCATCAATCTCCTTGCATAGCCATATACTATGATAGAGAATTCTAGAATCAAGCCCAAAATCCATATCAAATATTCATCATCAAGAATTAAATGAAAAATCCTAACACGAAATGGTGTAATTCACCTCGAACTTGTGTACTCAAACTTGGATCAATTTAATTATGCGAATAAAATAGCATACGTACAACTTATGTATCTATTCCAACTTTTTTAATATATAGTTTCATAAAGATGTTACTAAGTTAAACATTTAAACTAAATTTTATTCAAAAAAATTTTTGAAGACCAAATTCTTTCAAAACATTTCAAGTCTAAATTTCATATTAGAAAAATTCAAAATAGCCTTATTCATTTACTTAACAAAACAGTTTCAACTTATTTAAATCATATTACTACATACTTTAAACATACATACCAAACTTATATACTTTATACTTTT
The DNA here is from genome assembly GCA_030737815.1 of Allium fistulosum. NCBI lineage: Eukaryota > Viridiplantae > Streptophyta > Magnoliopsida > Asparagales > Amaryllidaceae > Allium > Allium fistulosum. Next base: position 1,905,074 of record JASFAW010000025.1, read on the forward strand.
CAAATTTACTTAGCTTTGAAAAGTTAACCTTGATTTGGAGGTGCTCGAACCTACAAAATAGTTGAAGAAATCATTTTCAAATTCAAGAGTTGGAAATCACCAACAAATCAGTAAATTAATTCCAAAAGTTGGGTTATATCAAATCAAATACAAAACTCAAGAACTGAACACCGGCACATTTCAAATTGTTTCAAATATATATACATATATCTTTCGAATATCAAATCACACTTTGGAATTTGGTATCAAAATTGGTTTCACAAGTCAATTGTTTAACAAAGCTACCGAAGTGGCCTCTCTCCCACTTTGAAACTCGAAAATCCATGTCGATGATGCATGCATTCATCACCGAAATTATTTCCCAACGACATAAATGGGTTCTAGACTTCTATTTTCTCAACTTCTTTTGAAATTTCTTCGAAATCATTTGAAGCTCGTTAAAATCATTTGAAGCTCATTAAAATCATTTGAAACATTTCATATTCGGAAAGTACTTTCAAATCATATTATTAATTATTTCAAAATCTTAAAACCAGTTCCAAAATGCCGGAGTTCAATCACTCAAATTCAGATTCAAAACCTTCAGTTATAAATTATTTTATATGAAACCATTTCTTATATAACTTTCAAAATTTCAAATCCATTCAAAACTTTAAATTCTCATTTAAAAGGTATATAGATCCTTATAGAAAACATTTCACCTTTATATATAAAATATGGTCATCCTTATCAAAATAATAACTTTGATGAATACACAGTTTTCCAAAGACAATCAATCACAAATTTTCCAAGGAATGATTCAAGGATGGATTTCAAAACAAATAGAGCTTCAAATTTAGAGGAACTCTAATTAAATAGAATTCTGATTCGAAGATAAGCTTGAACGAAGATGAGGTAAATTAAATTACCAAATAGAAGATGGATAAGCTCATATAAATCGCGGGCGACCTTAATAGGGTCAATCGTGACTTCAGGAATATAATCGATGCGAAAATCTAAGGCAAATCGACCTTCGATCGCCAGAGATAGAATCCAGGTATAGCAGAAGATAGAAAACATTGTAAACCGAGGATACAGAAATCTCCGGTGAATCAATGCCAAGTATAAGGGAGTTTCACCCTTTTATAAATCATTCAAAGATTGGCGGAATCGCCACCTTATAAAGGTCATTCAAAGTGGGGTTACGGAATGCTCCTAAAATCAAAAGAGTACAATTAGGGGAGACATGGATGGATTTCAAAACAAGTGGGAGCGTTCCAAAATTCAAAGGAATCTTATTCGATAAGAATCAAAACCAAGATTAGAGATATATAACCTATATCGGTACAAAAGAATTCCCATTCAAAATTTGGAAAGACTCGAATTTATAACATACGAAAACAGAAGCATAAATATCTTTAGTTGGACAACTTCAGCTAAGCAAAAGAAACATCAGAGTTTACTCAAAGCAACCTAACAAACTACTAATTTTGCCATACCCAAAATAGATTCCTATCAACAATGGATCTAGATCAATCAAGAGAGAAGTTCAAAATTTTAGAGGATCCTAATCAAAGAAATTACTAACAAGGTGGATACGAAAGGAATGAAGCTTAAGAAATATTTTACTTTCAAAGCAAGAAAATTTATATCAAATAATCTTTGAAAATTCTTTATAAATCATTTGAAAATCATTTTATACTTCGAAAATACGTTCTCTCACAAAGAAATGATTCTGAGATTGATTTCACTCATTCTAGGGTATTTTTACCCTATCTCTAATGATTTTTTTGCTCCGTAGGATAAGGTTTGCCTAAAACCAAAGCTCTGATACCAAATGTAACGACCCACTATTTTGGACCATTCAAATCGGCAATAATCCACACATGTCTGACTTGAATAATTCAAAATAACAGATTGTAAATAAATTTGGAGCAATAAAATCAAATATAGAATCATAGACACAGAATATCAGAATAACTCGCAGCGGAATATAAAACCATAGTAGTTCATGAAGCTACTATAACAAACTCTCAAAACATAATACATAATATCAGTCTGAAACATATACAATAGAAATTTCCAAATACATAAGTTTATAAATACCAGAGCTGAAATAGAACAACTGAAACTGAAATGGAATAGATAATCTAGGCAACTAGAATCTCCAGCAATTCCTAGCTCCAGAAAAGAAATCCAAAGCTAAACTGTAAATCTCAGGCTGACCCGAGCGTAAAGTAAAACACAAAACACTCAAGTCAGGACAATATATACTTATATAATATAAACCAACTCAAGTGAACTGTAGAAGTAATGCACAATAGCTTAAAGGATGCTTGGGACCGCCCATCCTTTAAGGATCAGTTAAACTATATAATTTTAAATACATCCCGTGGTTAAAATTTCAAAAATAGTATCTTTACTTATAAATCAAATATCATCTCAAAATTAAATATCATTTCAAATCTATTCAAATATCCAAATATCATATTTTCCAAAATCACATTCATTTTTATTTAACATCAATACCGTTTCAACTCACATTTCAAAATAGCTATATTTCAAGTTAATATCTCCATTTAAATCACTTAAAGTAAATTCATTATATTTAATAATTAAATATTAAATTTCCAAAATTTAATCTTTTTTCAAATATATTTTTTTATTTATTTAAACAAAAATTTCAGTTTCCGTAGCACTTATAAAATGCTACGTAAAGTTTTTGGTTTAAACAGTTCATTTAACAAAGACAACATTAAGCGCTGTAATAGATTTCTTTTTATTTCAAATAAACTTTAATGTTAAGTTTAACCACTATATTACAAAGTGCTATAATAGTCTTTATTGCAAATTAACTTTTTAGTTCATTTAAAACAACTACAACATTTACAAAATGTCGTAATATCTTTTACATTACATTTCAAAGATGCTATCAAATCAAATTCAGAGTTTTAATTACCATTTTCCAACCAATTAACTTTTAACATAAATCAATTTAACTTATCAAATCATATATTTCACATTTTAAAATCATCATTTCAATATTCTTATTTTTGTGATTTTTACAAAGTTAAATTTCATCCAAAAAATCAAATTTTAACATAATTTCTTATTTAAATTCAAGTATTAAATTCCATTTCTTTAATTAAATTATTAACTTAACAGTTAAGTTAAATTTCCAAAATATAACCCTTTTTCCATTTATTTTACTTAATTAAAATTTCACTTTTACCCAACATTCAAATTTTCCAATTTAAGTTATATTCCAAAATTTAACTTAAACATTTATTCATTCAACATTTTAACTTATTCAAAATTCATTAATATATTATAAAATTATCTTAAATCCATTTAAATTCAAGATATCATAAATTTATCATATTTCATACTAAATTTAAATTCCATTTCATCACCAAATTAGAATTTCCAAACATACTTACATTTCAAATTTCTAACTTTACCAGTTATTTATTTCACTTATAAATTCTTAGAAAATCAATAATACTTTACAAAAAAATCATTTTTAATTAAGTTTAAATCAAAATAATATTATATATACATTTTAAAATATTTTAGAAATTTTAGAAAAACATATTTTAACCAATGGTTTGTATATCATTTACTAGCCTAGGTAATGTAATACAGATACTATATCTTATCAATCTGAAATTTACAAATGAAAAATCCGGGTTTGATCATTTCAAACCCGCAGTCCCAAGTAAAATGAATGAAATGAAAACCGCTCAGGCCTATCATTTTTACCCATAACGATTTTCCCTTATTCTAAAGTCCATTCGGGTATGTATCATTTCAACCCATAGTGATTCTAGTCTACAGGGAACTTGCAATGGTGGTAACTGATATAAATAACATAATAGTATAATATAAAAGTAACATGTGATATAACAGGTGCAATAACAGGTGTAAACATCATATGATCATAATATAGCAGTTATAACAGGATGTAACGATCAAGGATTTTCGCGCTCGAAAATCGACATCCATACTTTACATCGTACTCGAATGCCGCAGATTCGACCGTTCAAATCCGAGTCGCCGGAGCTTATAACACAGTTAAGTAAATAACATAGCGGAATAAAAAGAATACATTGATATACAGCTTTGATACAATATCTGATACAATAGAATGCTAAAAAGAATATCAATATACATCAGAGATGATACAACAAATAGCAGCGGAAAGAAAAGATAACATCAGCAACGGATAGAATATCTCCAATAGAATGCTCCAATCCATAGCTAGCGAAAAGCAAGGTCAGTCGTCCAAGGACTGACTAGCTCCAGATAATCTACTCAACCTAAATATCGTAGAAACCCAACTCTAGACTGCCCGTGTGGAAAATAGTGAGCACCCAGAGTTTAGGAAGGGAACAATAAACTCCGGGTGCTCACTATTTTCCACACGGGCAGTCTAGAGTTGGGTTTCTCAGATATTCAGGTTGAGTATATTATCTGGAGCTAGTCAGTCCTTGGACGACTGACCTTGCTTTTCGCTAGCTATGGATTGGAGCATTCTATTGGAGATATTCTATCCGTTGCTGATGTTATCTTTTCTTTCCGCTGCTATTTGTTGTATCATCTCTGATGTATATTGATATTCTTTTTAGCATTCTGTTGTATTAGATATTGTATCAAAGCTGTATATCAATGTATTCTTTTTATTCCGCTATGTTATTTACTTAACTGTGTTATAAGCTCCGGCGACTCGGATTTGAACGGTCGAATCTGCGGCATTCGAGTACGATGTAAAGTATGGATGTCGATTTTCGAGCGCGAAAATCCTTGATCGTTACATTTGGTATCAGAGCTAAGGTTGAACTTTAGCTCAGAAGTATAACACGTTAAGTAGCTCATTAGAGATAGAGTGAAGTAAACTCTAGAATGAGTATCCTCAGATATCCGTTCGAATGCCTCAGTAAATTCTCTTACTATCCACTTATAGTGAGTATGAGTGCGAGAAGAGGACGAGATAGGGGACAGGGGAATACGATTATAAATGGTCAATACCCTGTAACAATAAGGAAGTAATCTTTTCTCTATCAATCTCTTTTTTTCAGCATCTCTTCTCTATTCTTCGATGATTTCTGGTAGATCCAGGAAGAAGAAATTCGATATATTTGTATGAGACATAAACTCCAAATAGGCCAGAATTGTTGTTTGGATGAATTGGTTGCATTGTATGCTATGGTTGATAGGTATAATTTAGTTTCTAAACTAAAATTTTGAAAGTGTATCCATATATCTATCTATTCTTTGGGATTCCGATTTATTCTACGAATGGTTAGTTATCACTTCGAACTAACCGATGCCACTGCATATTTCGTAAATCTGGATAGTCCGAGTATTTTGTGAAGTGTCAAATAGATTCGTTCTCGTATATGTTATTGATATTCTGATTTGGTAAGCCAAATGCAGAATAGATATTCAGTTTGAATTGATGAACTATCCTTCATCTATCTTTTTGTCTCCTTGGCAATTTCGAGGACGAAATTCTTTTAAGGGGGGAAGTTTGTAACGACCCTAGATTTTTATTTAATTTAAGTTAATAATTAAATAAATTTTTGGATAAAAATAGTAAAATAAATCGATAAAATGGAGCGAGTTTCCCCGGATTCAAGTATATTCTGAATGAATCATTTCGAATTGTTAAATATGTAAATTACTTTAAAAATAATAAATAAAAATGTACATATAGGCATACAAGATTTTTAGTGATAAGTAGACATAGAAATAAAATATACATAAGTTGAACTTTTATAGCTTTGTAAAATTTAAAACCAATACACTATAAATAATCAAATAACATGTTAGGGACAACATTCATTTGCATTTCAACCAGTAACATATGTTTGTATAATACATAAGAATTTGGCCAGCCTTCAAAAAAAATAAAACCTGCAAGTCAAAAATAATAGTAACTTGTTAGAAAAGCTTGCATAAGATAAGTATGTAAACAATGGCTCGAATACATGGGCAGGCAGTCTTAAGTACAATAAAATCAACAAAATATAAAAGAGATATAGGCTGGTAAGTAAAAATAGTATGCATATGGCTTGTAAACTAAGGCTCAGGCAAGTGTAAAAATAAGGAAGTATGAGACATAAAGTACAATAGCATTTAATGTTCCATTTATTAGCAGCAAACAAAGTCTCTTCGAGTTGTAGAAAAATCCTTCAGCCTCCATTTTGTTAAATAAAATCTCTGAAATTGTACAAGTGTGTACACTGCTTTGTATAGGATATTATACCCTGAAACTTGTTTAAACATCACTCTGTAAACTTCTTTCCCTTATCACCTTTTCATTTCCAATTCGAGCTAAGTAAATAAAAAGACTAAGATAAAACTTCATTTGAAAACCCAAACAAGTCTTCATCTAAAACATCATCAGCAACTACAACTAAAACAAAAGCAAGGGACTTGGCAAAAGGATGTAAATGAAAACACTTTCCAGTTTTTCAAAGAATTCAAAACAAGTTCAAATGGCAGGCTGTTCAAAAATAAAGATGATGCTCTGTTCTTTTACAAAATCCGGTGAGTAACATTTTATTTAAAATTTATAACCTAAGTTAATATGGCATGTTTTCTCTGTGATGGTATGTATCTTGTATATATGTGATTGTGCAATCTGTGTGTATCTGTTTCTTTAATACCCTGTTATCTGTTGTTTATGTTTTGTAGATTTGTAAACCAACCTCCATCTCTTGATCTATCAGCTGTTTGAACTTAGGTTGTAAACAAAAACTGTTTGTTAGGTTGTAGTCTAAGTGTTAAAAATGTGTTTAAGCTAAACAACCTATAATTACCTCGGGTAACTCAAGAAAACTAAGTATAACTTTAATTATGTTTTAAACAAATTTCTTGTTTAAGGGATTCAGGTGTATAAAGTGAAACTACATACCAAAATAGGATTTTTAAGACAAGAATTAATATTTTTAGAGTTTGGGTTAGAGAGCAGTTTTCGTTTTACTGTTTTAAGTGTTTTGGGTTGCTGTGGACGATCTCGTCGTCTGGAGTTGTGGGGTTTTGGTCTGGAGATGGAGGAGTGATGGGTGGTGCTCGGAAAAATGGTGCGGTGGTGGTTCGTCAACGGTGGAGGCGATGGCGTTGAATTTATTTTCGTAAACCTAGTTTTAAGGCGTGGTGGTATTTCATCTCGTTCGATGTCGAAGGTTGATCGAGTGTAGCGAGTTTCGAGGTGATGGAAGCTGGGTCGATGATGAGTCTATGGCCGGAGTTGGGTGGCCTCTGGTGGTCGGAGCGTGGAGCGCGGGGTGTTGTCAGGGTTCGTGGCGTGGTCGTTTAAATGTTTCCAGGTTTAGATCGAACCTCTCGATTTCGATACTGGTTTCGTTTGGGGGTTAGGGTGGTCGGAACCAGATGGGTTGGCGATCGTCGAAGTGCGAAGAGTGTCGCAGGTGGTCAGGGAGGCGCCGATCGCTGGTGCACGTGCACCAGATCGGTGCACAGTTTTGTTTTGGCAATAAAGTTTCCTTCGGGGTTGACTTGGGAAGAAGAAAAAGGAAGTTCTCGTGTCGAGCTCGAGTAGATCGAGCTGTTTACTCGAAGCAGAAACAAGGTGGCTCGGGTCGAAAATACTTAGAAGATTTTTTAAAATTGAAATTTTGGCACTCAGGTAAACTTTTAACAAAACTCGAAGTAAGTGGGCATTTTTCTCGGGGAATACCCGAAGCAGGTCTCGGGTTTTAATTTCCAGTTTTTAAACTTGAACAAATTTAAGTCAATTTAAATTGTAAACTTATTTTTCTTAAAATAATGATTGTTGTTAAGTACAAATATGAAATTGTGTTGAAAGTTTTTGAAAATAACAATATTTCTAAAGCTAATTAAGTTTAATTAAAATGTTTTAAACATATATTTGAAAAGGGTTATTTTAAATAAAACTTAATTAAGTAATTAAGAAGTTGATTTAAATGTTTTAATGTGTTAGCTTAAAAGTTAAGTTAATTTTATATTGATTAATGATTTAAAATTAACTAAAGATCAATTTATTATTAATTTAAAGCTAATTAATTTATAATTAAGGTTAATTAATTAAATGGTAACTAGTTAAAGGTTAATTTATAAATTGAAGATAATAAATTAAACGTTGAATTAAATAATTAATGGTTAATTAATGGGTCATTAAGGATTAATTAATTAAGTTAATTAATTAAAGGAATTATAAATTAATGAAGTTGATTAAGGAAAGATAATAAATTAAGGGCTAATTTATCAATGTGATTAATTAAGGATAATTAATTTAAGAATAATTTATTAATTATTAATGGTTAGTTAATAAATGATTTAAAGGATAATTAATTATATTGGTTTGTAATTAATTAACGATTAATTAACCCGGATTTGAAATTCATAAGTAATTAATCTAATTTGAATATCAGATAATTAACTGACCTTACTTATGAATATTTGGATTTGATTGGATGATTGAATTGTTTGATATTTCCTGATCTATGATGCTTTGTGATATATTCTGATTTGTATGTAATCTTTACTGTAGTTTATTTATTTGAAATTTATATATATCTGTGATCTGTGAGTAAAAGATAAGCGTTATAGTTATATCGCTTATCAACTATATTTTTGTATTCTGATATGTGATGATTCATTGTGTTGCACTATTGTGTGAAACCCCTGGACTACACTTTTACACACACAAATATGGATTTCACGTGGAAATCGGTTAAGTCACAGATAATTTAAATCTGATGTTTTTGAAATTGAAATTTTAATTTCAATTGATTTTGAAATTGGAAATTTGGGTTTAAAGTTAAAAGCTTTTGAAATAGAATTTCAAAGATAAAAGTTATTTTGAATAACTTAATCGAGTTTTGAAAATTTAAATAATTTGATTTAAATTTGAATTCAAGTTTGAAATTGAATCCTATGATTTGAAACTAGGGATTGAAAATGTTATAAATGTGTTTATCTGAATTTAAACCATTTAAAAATGTAATTTTGAGAATTTGGATTTAACCCAAAGACTTTAACTCGTATGAATGAATCAGATTTTTTGAAATGAAACTATTTGTTTTCAAAAGATAAAAGCTTTCAGATAAAAGGAATTTCAAGATTGAATTGAAAAATGGTTTTCCAAGTTATGAATGAATTCTTTTTGAAAGCTATAAATTAAATCGGTTTATTTTTAACAGATTTAAAATAATGATTTATCTAAACCATTCGAAATGAAATTGTTTTGAAAGCTATAAGTTAAATATTTGATTTAAAGATTTAACGAGTTAAACTGAAATGGAGATTAATTGGGAAAATCTGTGAATAAATCTTTTTTTTAAAAGATTAAAATGTGGAAATTGTTTAAACCGTTGAAGGTTGTTTAAAATAAATCTTTTTGTTGAAAAGACTTGAAATGGTAATCGATGGAAACCATTTAAAAAGAAGTTGAATTATTAAGTTGTGACTTAATTGAAATCCCATATCCATATGATTTTAAATATTTCGCTCACTATTCGGGTTAGCCGGGAAAGGACCATGGGGTTGTATAACCCATTCCGAATATGTGATACGTCGCATATGGATAGCATTTGATGACCGGTGTTGAAGACCGAATATTTTTGAAAACGGAAGGATTACCGTCGAGTTACTCTGCATCGGCTGATCCCCGATATAGAGGTTTTTTCACCCTTAGTGACGGGAAGTCCGGACGTGATTGGAAATTATCCGGATTTGCAAGGGCTTCGTGAGAAGTGCCTTCGGTTCTGTTCGAACCCGGAACAGACTTGTATGGATACATGTCTAACATTACACTTTGAGATATAAAGCCGATTTCTTTCAAATACATTTCTGTTGGTGGCGGAGAATTTATTCTCTTAGATTAACACCCTTCTCTGAGACGTACGAGCTCAGAGGTTATGTAGTTGAAATTTATCAGCGATATATTCCCAATTTGGTAATGTGACATGCTGAGTGTTGCTGTGAAATGATCATTGTTTGATCATTTGTGATATGATCATTCGTTTGATCTTATATCTTTGTGATCATTTCTTTGATCATTTGTTTGACCCGAAGCATGCCTTTGTGACAAAGAGTAGCTTTGTGGACGAGACTTCGTCGAGCCTCACACCCCGGAAATGGTCAAAACAGGAAGGATGCAGCAAGGTTCTAGGGAGTAGCGCCCCTTAGTGTATGTCATTCCTTCTAGATAGAGGTGGTATCATGGTATGGAGCCCAGATACTTAACCTATGTGGATACTGCTTATTATGTGGTTTGTTGCGAATCGGGGATCCTCGGGAAGATCGGTGACGATCGGGGGATGGCATACGCGTGTCAGTAGTTACCTATTTTTGCAGAGGTAACCCGGCCTTGTGTTGGCAGAGATCCGGTTAGGTTCTCGGGACGTCATTCCAGAGGCGTTTCCATGTGGCAATGGGAAGTTCCTTAGCCTGACCATTTGTTGGAAATCCATCTTCCAATACGAACTGTGTACGGTTTTAGTTGTAGAACCTGCCATCTACTTATGGTGGCGCCCCAGTGTTTGGATGGTAGCTATAGTAGGCATAGTTCGAAATGTCTATGCTGGCTAAGATTGATATTATACTTTCGAAATGTTTTCTGCACTATGCACTAGTAATAATAATCCAATGATTTTGCGTAGTAAGCATGTTTGACTATCATAAGGAGAAATCTCCTCAAATTCTGCGATTGCATTGTGTGTGTGGCGGGAGGCCTTATGGTAGTTTCATTTTCGAAAAGCATTGCGAATTGACTTTAAATTCTCTGCTATTTGTTTTTAAAGATAAACTGTTTTTGTTGCTCACACCAGTCCCATGACTGACCCGGAGTTTATTGTTCTTTCCTAAACTCTGGATGCTCAAAATTTTTCTACACGAGCAGTCTAGAGTTGGGTTTTTCAGATATTCAGAATTAGTAGATTATCTGGAGCTAGTCAGTCCTTGGACGACTGACCTTGCTTTTCGCTAGCTATGGATTGGAGCATTCTATTGGAGATATTCTATCCGCTGCTGATGTTATCATTTTTCTTTCCGCTGCTATTTCTGTATCATATCTCTGATGTATGTAGATATTCATTATATCATCATTATATCTGGATATCGTATCAGTGTTGTATATCAATATATTATTCATTTATTCCGCTGTGTTATTTACTTAACTGTGTTATAAGCTCCGGCGACTCGGATTTGAACGGTCGAATCTACGGCATTCGAGTACGATGTAAAGTATGGATGTCGATTTTCGAGCGCGAAAATCCGAATCGTTACACAGGATGAAATACATTTACAGATTCAAGTGGTGTCGGTTTATCAGTTATATAGGTATAGATTGTTTGGTGAGAATAACTCACTTGTTAAAAGCTGGAGATAGCCACCAAAACACACAATACTGACACTACGAAGGCAAGACAACACGGAAATGACTTGAGAGTGGAGAGCGAGATCCAAGTTATAGATCTTGTGTTACAACCCAAAAACAAAACCAAAATAATAGTTAAAAATCAATACGATTGAATTTGAATAACTTTGAAACAAAAAGCAGTTTGAATCTACAACTTTTTGCCTTGCTTTCTATAATTGTTTGCATGGCCTAGGGGATCAATAAGGTCAGGTTTGAGCATGGTTTGGATCAGGTATGGGTCTGGAAAAGGTGCGGCTACAAGGCTAAACAAGTGGAGGAAGTTACACTTAGGGTAGGTGAAGGGTTTCTAGGCAAATAGGTGGAAAAGTGGTTCAATCTTGGCTCGGCCATGGGCTATAAGGTTCGGCCAGAGGGTCTACACTTTAGGTCAGTAGCTGGGGTGATGAGGGAAGGTCTGAATAAAGTGGTGGTGGCAGCCAAAGGTGGTGGTGGTGATGGAAAATGGAGTGGTGAATACATAAGTGCTCGGTTATGTATGTTTCAAGGTCTAGTTTGCAATTTTGTGGAGTTTGCCACCATGGAGGGTTCGGCCATGGTCTAACATGAAGTGATAGGAGGTGGTGATGATAAGGAGGTGTGGTAGGAGGTAGTGGTGGTCAGATCTGGGCTGCTGGTGGTGGTGGAAGTGGCGGAAAAAGGAAGGTGGAGGTGGTGATAACACAACTAGGCTAGATTTGAGCAATAAGCGGTGTTTTGTGCAAATTGATGGTGATCTCTTGCCATGGAATGCTCGGCCTGGGGTGGTGGTGTTCTAGAGGGGGTGGTGGTCAGAGGATGAGGTGGTGGGGTCGGCCTAGCTGCTGGAGTAGGTGGGGCCGATCCATACAAGTTGAGAACAAAGCAAAAACAACATAAGAAAATCAACAAAACAAGGAAAAGAAGAGATTTTTACCCAAACTTAGTGAATTAAAATTGATTTTAGGATATAATTGATTTTTACCCAAATTTAATTGAAACAGCTATTTAGGATATAATTGATTTTAAATGGAAATATTTGGCAATAGATTGAATATATAAAAAAAAGGCAATTAGTGAATTAATTAATGAATTCATAATAATTGATAGTAATAATGTAATAAATAGTAGTTGTTGTGAAGAATGAGCATACAAGATAATTAAATATTACTTTATTGAAAATAAGTGTGAATGTAAATTTATTAGAAACGTGAATTTATATTAAGTTAATAATTGATGAATTGGGAAATAAGTTCAAAGGATGTTAAAATTAGTATATTTGGGAAACAGATTCAAATTTATATCAATTGATAGAAGAATATGTAATAAAGTAGATTTAATTAGAATTACATGAAAAGATTATTAATTTAAAAGTAATATGTGGTAATAATGTATTAGCGTGCCTAGATATAGCCAATGATAATTAAAATCAATAATTAATGGATTTAATGAAAGGCCAATTAATGGAAATTTGTGATCTATGTATGAAATAATAACCAAAATAGGGAAAATAATGTTAGTGTAAGTAAAGTTGTAACAAATTGGTTATAGGGAGATAAATGTAAGCATTTAATAAATATAAACAAAAGTTGCTTATTGAATTAGTTGATTGAATTGGGATTTAAATTTCATTTTTATAAATATAAATAAAGGTTACAATAATGGGAATGAGAATATGGCAAGTAAATGAAAGGCAAAAATAGTAACCAGTTTATAGCGTAATAATAGGCATAATATAAAGATGGGAATTTAATTCAACTCAATGGAAATAATGTAGATGGATACTTAGCGACAAATTGCATATGTGAAAGGGGGTTTTGGACCAAAGGTCCCTATTTTCAAAGCTTATGCACAAAAAGTCCCTGTTCATAAACACATGTAAATTAGATCCCTATTTTGTTATTTTTTACCAAACTGTCCTCTTTTATAAAATCGACTTAGCATTCTTTTCAGGGACAAAAGCGGTATAAATTAGCCCAAAATTAAAAATAGGGACCTAATTTTCATAACTTATTCGAGAGGGACTTTTCTTACATCATCTTTCAATTCCAGGGACTTGACAACGATTCCTTGTATGGTGAAAACAGAATGTAAACATTGGATTTAATTAAGGAAATTAAATTATAATAAATGGTCATTTGATAAAACCAATGTTCTGGGAGCAATTATAATAGTTGTTTGAAATATGTATAAACTTTGATTAATTGGATTTAAAGTGAAATTTGGTATTACATTTATGAGTTTAAATGTTATTTTATTTTGTAAAGTAATAAATGATGTAATAAGAGAATGCATCAAGATATAACCAGTGCTAATTAAGATTAATACTTAATGGATTGAATGAATTGACCATTAATGAAGACATGTATACTTGACTATAAATGGCATAAGCGAATTTGTGGAATATTAGATGAAATTAGTACTATGGAAATAAATGGTAGCATTTGCTTGTATGTAATAAAAGCTTATTAATGTGACTAGAACCTAGAGTAACGATTATTGTATGTTACCTATTCTTGTTGCTTGTTAATTTAAATTGGGAATCAGTTACCATAAGTCTAATGTAATATTACCCTAATATTAATTTAGGTGATATTTAGAAATTTTTTTAATGTTATTCATAAATTGGGGAATTCGCTGAATTATAAAAGTGGGGAAAAAAATATTTATCAATTTATTTGATTTGAACTATATTAATAATTGGATTTATTGCAATTAAGTTAATATTTAATTATTGTGTTAATTGAGATTTAGATGAATTTTAAGAATATTAATGTAATAGTCTGAATCCAATGTTAAAATTTTTCCATTTGATAGCAATGAAGTGAATAACATATTGAAAATTAGATTAATTGGAATTATTGTAAATAAAATTTTAATTTCTATATGTAAGGAAATGAAGTTTGACGCTGAAATTGATGAATGAATAATGAAATAATAATTAGGGTGAAGTATAGCAAAGAAGTTAATTAAAGCCGAATTTGTATAAATTGAATGAAATTGCAATAAATGAAATGGAAGCAATTTGTTGCACTTGGAAATAAATTATAATAAGTAGATAAGTGTAAGGGTGGTATAATTAAAGGAATTTGTATATAATTTATAGTGATTAAATGGAATTCCAATTTGTTGAAATAAGGAAATTGTACACTTGGTAATAAATTTAATATAGGAAAGACAAACGTAGAAATTTAATTTATCAACGAATTAATAGTAGTAAATAGTAACTAAATAAAATGGAATTTCAAAATGTGTATGTGGTCCCTTCATCTCTCTTTTTTCGCATGTACGTTTTAAATATAGTTATCTCATTTTTTATATCTTATCCATCCATTCTAATTTTCAGCTTGCCTTTATATACCCTGCTATAAACCCTAGCCTATCTCTTATTCCTCATTTCTATTCACACAATTCAGCTGTCTCTTCTCCTCAATGGCGGACAATCACAAATCAAATTTCACAATTCAAAAAAATCAAGTTGAAAATTGAAACTCCACAAACTATATCAAATTGTATATGGATTTGGAGCTCCCAACGAGCGCAAGTTAAATATATGATTCGTTTTTCAATCTGGGTCGCGTGCGTTTACTGTACGCGTAAGAGAGATGAAAGGTGATGACGTGGCTCTGGTATAGTTCATTTTATTTAATTTTATTTTAATTTAATTTCAACATAGTTTAATGCGTATAACTTTCTCATACGAATTCCAATTCCCACGCGGGTTTTTGCGTTAGGTTCGTATTGAAATGCCGGACAGTTTGAAGCTTGGTTGGATGAATTCAGAGACTGTTTGAATTTTGGGTTTAATTTGAATTTAAATTCAATTAAAATTCAAAAGGTGAGTGCTTTATCCCACTCACAACTTCTAAGATTTCTTATGTTTGTTAAATTAAATTTTTGATGTGATTTAAAATTTATCTATGATTGTTTGGGCATATATTTAATCATCATCTCAGTTAGATAGCATTTATTTAAATTAAATTGTTATTTAATTTTATTATTGCATATAATTTGACAGTTAAATTTATTTATTATTTCATATAAACTGCCAGTTAAACAGTTATTAATTTTTATTGAATATAAACTATTCGTTGATGCGTGTTATATTTTATATGCTTTATATTGATGTTTTGTTTACATTGGATGATGATTGTAATAAATGGTTGTTTATTGATATTTGGATGAATGGATGCTATATTTTTTTATATTGTATAAACTACAAGTTATTATGCATTTTCATTCCATTTGGGATTGCGGTTTGAAATGATATATAACCGTAAACTTTTATTTATTTTTTAATTTACGGATTGAAATGATAAATATCTGTATCACTTGACCATAGGATAGAAAATTATATACAAGCACCGTGGTCTATATATAAAATATTTTAAAGTGATTTTCTATGGGTTTTGGAAAATAAGGGTTTATATATATACTAATTTTGATATTATATAAATATTATTTTTATATATGGTTAAAATTCTAAAATTTAAGCTAAGTAAAATTTGATGATGTTTTAAGTTTGATTTACGAATATTTCAAGTTTGATCTTTATTTAAGTGATATTGAATTTATTAAATAAATATTTCTAAACTAAATAATAGTAAATTGAATTAAGGTATATATAAGATTATCAGATTTGGTTGGGAATTTTGGAATATTTAAAGTCTTAAAATATATCAAAATTGAAATGTTTTATTGAAATTAAGGTATTATTGTTTTCAAAGTATTGGTTTTCGAAATTGTTATAACTTTGAAAGTAATATGGTTTGGAAAATGAATTTATTTGAAATATTTAAGAATTATCTATGAATATATGGATTTGAAACCTATTGAAATTGAAACTTTCGAAATATGACTTCAAAATGTGGTTTGGGTTTAAGATGATTTAAAAGAATATTTCAAGTTATCTAAATTTGAAAAGGATTAGTAATTGGAAATGTGGTTTTATTTAAATGAGATATTATTGAATTGTTATGGAAATGGAAATGATATATTATTGAATTGGGTTTTGAAACGGAAATAATACATTGATAATTTGGGTTTGAAATGGTAATAATATTTTGGTTTAAAGTATATACTATTTTGAAGTAAAGGATATGTTTTGAAATGGCAAAAATATTTTGGTTTTAAAGTATATACTATTTTGAAGTAAAGGATATGTTTCGAAAGGGCAATGATTGTGTTTTTAAAAGTATATATATTTTTAAATGACCACGGTGTTATAATAACGTTTGGTTGTTAAAAAGACCGGGATCGGATATGGACATACTCTCTGTCGATACCGAAAACCACTTTGACAACTGTGTACGCGGTGGAGTTTCCAGAATGAAGTAGGATGGTGGTGACGATCCTAAGGTATAAACGTGGACCCAACTCCCATGAGTTGGCATAAGGTGGCTAAAATAGGAGCGATCTCGGACCAGTGAGGTAGCACCTCTTATCGGACACACTTCTTCGATACCGTTCTATTACTTTGTGATTTTTGGTGGCCACCCTTTGTGATATCCCGGGATTTCGAGAAGTTTAAAATGTGATAATCTCTTAATTTAAATTATTTAAAATTGATAATATTGTTATTTCAAATATAAATAACCAAATAATAATAAAATGATGTTTTAATTATGGTATAGATTGATTTTAATAAGAATAATTATTTAAGTTGTGATTATAAATTTGATTTTCAATAGATTTATCATTTCAAAATTAATAAGTATTGTTTAATTATATATATATATATATGCCTTGAGTTGTTTTTAAATGAAATAATTAATTTCAAACTTAATAATGTGCTTATTTAAAATATAAATGTTGAGTTGATTTTTAAATTGGATTTTAAAAGTAAAATTTGAATTTGAATCTGAATTTAAATTTGAATCTTTAAAAGATAATTTTTTTTAATATATTTGGGTATAAAATATATGAACAAGGCTTTTATTTAAAACAAGATTTGTTTACAATATTTTCTTTAAAAGGAATTTTATTCATATAAATTTAGAAAATATTTATTTAATAGTGAATTGAATACAAGAGATATTTTTACACTTAAAAATGAATGAAATACATTGTATATGATTTTAGAATATAAATGGGTTTTTATTTTATTTTTCTTTCAAAGGTTTCATTTATGTATAATATAGAAAAGCATTTATTTAAAAAGATATGTATTTATCTATTTAAGAAATTAATATAAAAGTTTTAAAACTCTTTTTAAAAAGAATATAAATGGAAAATGACAAGTGTAAAATTTTTAAACATGAAAAATACATTTGTGAGATAATTAGCTAAGGTATGAGACAAGTGTCATAGTTCATTTTATTTTCTTTAATTTTTAAAAACAAATCTTTATAAAACTATATCCTCCTCTCTTTCTTTTTCTTGTTTATTTTCTCACATCTACAAGACAAAAACCAAATCAGAAATTGTTCAACCCGAAATCATTTCCAACAATTAAAACTGAAATTCATTTTAAAACCAAAACATTGATTCATTTCCAAATCAAAAATCTTCAACCTGAAATCTCCTCAAACCTGCAAATTCATTTCTTCAACCAGAAACAACCTGAAACCCTGCAAACATTTCTCAAATTCAAAAACCTGGAATATCAAAACCTGTAATCTACCAAAAGTCTATAATCAACACTCCTCAAAAACCAAGAAATATAACCTGAAGCCCTGTAAACAAAGATCCGTAACCATTGTTTTCAAGACCTGTAACCATTTGCCTGTTTCAAGACCAGTCATCATTTCCAAGTGCATGCAAGTTTTCAAAGCTTACAGAATTCCAGAATTCATGGTTTCAAGTTTTTAAAAGCAAGCAGTTCAATTTCAAAGTTTCCAGTTTTCAAAAGACCACAATATTCCAGTTTTTCTTTCAAAGCTCTGTTCATCTTTAAAAGGTGAGTAAACTAAAATTTAAAACAGTTTTAAATTTGTTGCATGTGGTAAATGTTGAAGTAAAATTGTGATGTATGTTTGAATATATGTGTGCATGAATGTTCTAAGCTGAATGTATGTATTTATGTATCTGTTTGAAGTGTGCATGTTTGATTGCATATGTATACCTCTCTATTCATAGTTCAGAGTTTAAAGTTGTGATCAAAATTCAAAAATTTGGTCATCTGCTCTCTGTCAAGTATTGTAATTCAAACAATATTTGTTTGTTTAATCTTAGTCTAAGTTTTTAAAAATAAAATTAGTAAGGTAAGTTTAAATATTACCTGGAAAAGGAAGTGACAGTAGGAAATTTAATATATGTTAAAATTCAAACTATATAATCTTGTGATTTTCTTTTAAATTCTAAATACTTGTCTTAGATAATGATTATTAAGAGTTAAAACACAATTTTTAAGATAGTATTGAACGAAATATCCAAGATGGTTTAGAAAATGGGTTTTTGGTCTTATCTGGCAATCAAGTAGTTTGGGATAAACGGGATTGTTTCTGGTGATGGAATGGTGATGGTAGAATCATGGAAAAATGGTGAGAAGTGAATCAAAGCAGTGTGGCATTGGGAATTTTGAATTAAAGATTATAACCCTAGTTTTGTTCCATTGGAAAATTTTTATCACCGCAATCCCTATTAGTGACCGAGTTGTACCAGATTCATGTTGGTGATTGATGAAGTGTAGAGGAGTTGGTAGCCGAAGGCGAAGCCATTCTGGTGATCGGAGGTGAGCGATTTTTGGTGATTCACAGTTTCGAAATTGTTCCAGTTTTGAGCTCGAGTGCTCAATTTCGTTTTCGAGTTTGAATTGATGATCGGAGTTGTCGTGATGGTCGAGAGGAAGGTGGGCGACTCGATGGTGATCAGAAACGTGGTCGGAGGTGAGGCGATTGGTGGTGCACGTGCACGTGTTCTTGTTTGCGTGTATCTGGAATTTTGAATTGGGGAAGAAGATAAGTTCTCGTGTTCGTACTCGAGGAGGAACTCGAGCAAATTAGGCTGTGGCTCGAGTTTTCGCTGGGTCGTTTGCAAGTATGCGAGTGTAAACTGTTAATAGTTTTAACAGTTTAAAAACTTAAAACAAACAGTTTAAAATATCTCGGGGAGGACTCGTGGAGTTGAGGCTTTGGTTCGGGTTTGCCTTCGGGTTGTTTGAGAGTTAAGTGAGAACCAGTTTTAACAGATCAAAGTTTTTATAAATCAAACTCTGTTAAAAAAAGAAAGAAGATGTATTTGTTTTGTTCAAGTATATATGAGTTAAAACCAAAGTAAGATGTTTAAATCAGTTTTTAAATTTAAATAAAGGTAAGATTTGAAATTTAAAATAATCAAGTTAAACAATTGTTTTGAAAATTCTTTTCTTTAAATGTTTTGACTAGATTTAATTTGTATAGTTGTTAACTTAAATAATATTAAGTTAAATTTTAAGTTATTTTCAAACTTAATTTGAAAATAAGGTTAATTAATAAGGAAAAGATTCATTTTAAAACTTAATTTAAGTTTGATAATAATGGAATAAATAAAGAGTGATTTATTAAATTAAATTAGTTAATGGTTGAGGATGAGTAAATTAACAATTAGTTTTCAAGTGATTTAGTAACTTGTAATTAAGGATTGTTAATTTATAATTTAAGATAAATAATTAATGATTATTTATTTTATTTTAACTTAATTAATGATTTTAATTAAGTAAGTTAATTATTAAGATCAAATGTTTTTAAATGATAATGTTTTATCTTAGGATTAATTAAGTAATTAAGGGTTAATTAAACTAGTAATTAAGAAGTACTTAATAAAGTTTTATTAAGTAATAATTAAATTTTCTTAATTAATAATTAAGAGATTATTAATTTATGATTAAAGTTAATTAAGGATTAATTAACTGTTATTAAGGGTTAATTAATTATCATTAAGGATTAATAAATTGGTAATTATGGATTAATTAAATTGGTAATTAAGTTGTTAATTAATAATTAAGCTTTATTAATTAATAATTAAGAGATAATTAATTAGTTAATTAAGTTTAATTAATTAATTATAAAAGTAATTAGAGATTAATTACTTTGTATTAAAAGATATTGATTAATAATTAAGGTTTATTAATTAATAGTTAAAGAATTATTAATCTGTAATTAGGGATTAATTAATTTGTTTAAAGGGTAATTAAGGATGAGTTACTCAGTTATGATTTAAGAAATGAATGTGATTTATTTAAGTTAATTAATTTGTTAATTAATTAAGGATAGTCACTTGGTAATTGATTAAGTGTAGTTACTTAATAAGATTGGTTAAGTATAATTACTTAGTGTAAGTAATTAATAAATGAATTACTATATGTAATTGGTGAATTTAATCAAAAAGGATTTATAAAAGAAATTAAAGTAATTAAGAATAGTTAATTACTGTTAATGATTATTTAAGGTTGATTAATGGAAGTATTTAATTAATGCATGATTAATTAATGTAATTAATTAAGGAATAATGTAATTAATTATAGTTAATTAATTAATTAATGTAATTAATTAAAGATCATTAATTATTGTAGTTAATGAGAGTAATTAAAGGTTAATTACTATAAATGATTAAGGATAATTAATTTGTTAAATTAATTAAAGGATAATTACTTTATGTAATTAATGGATAATTTAATCAAGAGTGATTAATGGTTAATTAATTAAATGGTTGTAATTAATTAATGGTTGATTAAGCAAGGTTAGGAATTAATTCTTAAGTAATTAATTTAATTTAAGTTGATTAAATTAATTAAAATAGAGATTAATAAATGGTTGTTTATGAATGATGGTTGAGTAGAATGTCTGATTTGGTTGATATCTATTGGATGATATACTATGATATATCTGTGATAAATGTGTGATATTTATCTATGTTAATGCTATGTGAATTCAAGTATTGAATTGAATTGTTTAAACCTTTAAACAACTTGGCCTTAAAAGATACGTTTTGGATTTCGATGAGACCGGGATCGGGTTTCCGTATACCGGATTTCCAGGTTTGGAGACCCGAATACCACATCGATCCAAATTAACGATAGGTCGTGAATCTCAAGTGAAGATGAAGATTCAGAGTGCAAGGGTTATTGTCGTTAACTCTGAGGGTGATTCCAAAACGAGTGTAACGAGATAATGCCTTCGGTTTCGTTCGAACCCGGAACGAACTTGTATGGATTGAATGCTTTTAGAACATCGTCAGGTGGACGATGAGCATTCTAAGTGATATGTTCTGATTAAAGGTAAATCGTAACCTCAAGCCTCATCAACCGGGAATGGCTAAAACAGGGGAGGTGCAGCAAGGCTTTGTGGGTAGCACCCACTGAGAGCAAGATAGATCCCTGTCTAGAGGTCCCTTTTCTTTTATTCGGCTTAGTGTGTGGTTGGTCGCGCCAACTACGGGGTTATCTTGTTCGGAATTATCCAGTAAGGGATGGTTCCGGCTTTGTGTTGCAGGGGAGCGGGCGTACTCCTCGGTACGGTGATCTAGGCCACGTACTATGACGGGCGGTACCCCAGTAGCCCTGCCATTGTATGGAATCCAAACTCCAATAAGTGTCGTACGTATTAGTTGTGCCCAACTATGTTGGAATGTGAGATGTAAGCATTTCAGCTATTTCTGTATTTTACTTGAAAACCCTAGACCCTATTATAATACAATCAGATTTCCTATCAAACGTTTTAGTTAGCGTAAGGTAAAAACTTACCCATGTTTATTTGTGGGGAGTCTTACGTGATACTTTTGTTTTCAAAAGTTTTCAAAGTTAAGCAATTTAAACCGTTTACTCACACCAGACCCATGTCTGACCCAAGTGTTTATTTCTGTTTTATATAAACTCTTTGGTACTCAAATTTTTACGAGTAGCCAAGGGAGTCAGGTTTGCTTTGACGAGTTCTCTGGAGGAGCAATGGAGCAGGAGGCTTCAACGTTCATAGAGATATAGTAGTTCCGCTGTATTGATCTCTGAGTCATTTGTTATCTGTGTTGTATCTTGAGTTGTAATGTCTAGACAGATGTTATAACTGTCTAGTAAGTGATGTATATGCTGTGTAACTCTTAAAGTGTTGTATACTATGTAAATGTATATGTTATTAATATAATTTATTCGTTCCGCTGTGAGATCGTTGTTGTTGTTTCTTTCTTTCTTCTCTTCTTTTCTATTTTCTACCCCTTTCTTTCTTCATAACGATGCGTCTTTCTGGGCAAAGAAAGCCGGGTCGTCACATTTGGTATCAGAGCTATTGGTTGAGCGAATACCTAAGCTCTGAAGTGGTGTCTATTTTGAGAGCGCGTAATTGTTAGTTATATAAAAATGATTTTATATTGTGTTAATTGATCGGTTGAGTGGTATATGGATTCTGGTCAATACGAGTAGCTAACGTTATTGATAGGGATCTCTAAACACTTGAACCAGGCCAACGGACACAATATTGTTTTAAAGAGGTAGATGAAATAATTCTACCCAGAAATAATTTCTATATAAAAAGTATCATTTTAAATATATATATATTTATGTATTTCTACCTATTTGTTGGGTTACCTGTTCGGGTTTTCCAATATAAGTTATAAAGGTAGATAAGGTGGTAGTGTGTGTAACACGACTATCAATGGTTGGAATTTGAGTGTTGAGATTGGAAGTATATCTGACGAGACTGTAGACCAAATACCGTCTCGAGTAAACTTTGATATGGTGTAAGGATTTCATATCTCTGAAGGAAACCTGTTAAGGTTCGGAGTCCAACATTGAAGTATAAGTTTGATCGCGCTCGTGTGAGCGGATTTTTGAGAGTTTGGATCTGTCTGTTAGACAGAAGCGAGTGATGGTATCTTGGGTAACTCAGGAGTAGTAGCTGCGTGATGAGGCGCAGTGACTATGAATGTTCCCAAAGAAGTTTTCTTTTGGAGCAAGTTTAAGGAAGTGTGTCTGCTTCGGTGTTGTGGCTTCGGTGTTGTGGCTGAGTTCAGCAGGATGTTTGTGTTTGGTCTGAGGTCCGGGTTCTCTAGAAGCTTTGGATAAGGAGTCTTTGTCATCCGTGTTAGCGGTGCAGCTCGAGTGTTCTGTGTTCCTGCTGGAAGATCTTTTGGCTTAGCAGTTCGTAAAGTGGAGTTCAGAAGCTGCAGAATAGATTCATTTTTCAAATGGATTGGTCAAGCAATAAGATTGTTCTGATGGATTAAGAAAGAACATTATTTTTGGATATTGGACTGGATAGAATCGCAAAAGTGACTTGCGATAGTTTGAGTGTTCTCTTGGGAAATCTTTTGCTTGGGTTTGAGGCATCTCTAGAAGATGTAGGAGTTATAGAGTTGTCAGAAATTTTCTGGAGTGTTGATCTAGTTTGTGTTCGAGTTCATCGACGACATCCAGATCAGAGTTGAGCAGCGAAAGCTTGGTAGTAGTTGTTCTAGAGTGGAAGCAACCGGAAGTTGCAGTGTTTGGATTAAAGGGTTCCTACAGGAAGCTTTTCAAGTTTTGAAGGTCAGATTGGTGAGAGCATCTGTTTTGTTTTTTCCGGATAGGAGAAGTATTTGGAATCTACCGATAATTGTGGAGTAGAGTTTGTGTTCTGGATTTCTGTAGATCTTGAGAGGATCCGTTTATTGGATTTTTTTTGGTCCTGTTTATTTCGAGAAGCATCAGCAAAGGTTGAGCTGATAAAGAAGGATGAAGGCAGCCCAGAATCGTCAGAAGAGTTCTGTGGATTAGAGATGGAGAATTTTGGAATTCGAAGTTGGAGACTTCGTTGTTATTTCTTCGATGAAGGGAGAAAATAAGATTGGGTAAGACTAGGAAGATAGCTCCGAGTATATTGGATCTTTCTGAGTTTTTGTGAAGATAAGTGTTTTGGCTTCAGTAATGAATTACCCGTTTGGATTTAGTAGAGCGAGTAACCCAGTATTTGTATCGGGGAAACTCGGGATAATTTTAGGTAGTTTATCCGGATCTATGTCCGGATAGCTAGAGTTGTTTGTTTGTATGGATTGTTTGTTGGATGAAATGGTTTGTTTGGATGAATGGTTGTTTGATTGATAGTGTATGGTTGATGTATATGCTTGGAATTTTGAAAATAAATTTAAAATTTTTTGGATTATCTTTTGTTTTAAATTTCGAGGACGAAATTCTTTTAAGGGGGAAGGAATGTGATATCCCGGGATTTCGAGAAGTTTAAAATGTGATAATCTCTTAATTTAAATTATTTAAAATTGATAATATTGTTATTTCAAATATAAATAACCAAATAATAATAATATGATGTTTTAATTATGGTATAGATTGATTTTAATAAGAATAATTATTTAAGTTGTGATTATAAATTTGATTTTAAATAGATTTATCATTTCAAAATTAATAAGTATTGTTTAATTATATATATATATATATGCCTTGAGTTGTTTTTAAATGAAATAATTAATTTCAAACTTAATAATGTGCTTATTTAAAATATAAATGTTGAGTTGATTTTTAAATTGGATTTTAAAAGTAAAATTTGAATTTGAATCTGAATTTAAATTTGAATCTTTAAAAGATAATTTTTTTTAATATATTTGGGTATAAAATATATGAACAAGGCTTTTATTTAAAACAAGATTTGTTTACAATATTTTCTTTAAAAGGAATTTTATTCATATAAATTTAGAAAATATTTATTTAATAGTGAATTGAATACAAGAGATATTTTTACACTTAAAAATGAATGAAATACATTGTATATGATTTTAGAATATAAATGGGTTTTTATTTTATTTTTCTTTCAAAGGTTTCATTTATGTATAATATAGAAAAGCATTTATTTAAAAAGATATGTATTTATCTATTTAAGAAATTAATATAAAAGTTTTAAAACTCTTTTTAAAAAGAATATAAATGGAAAATGACAAGTGTAAAATTTTTAAACATGAAAAATACATGTGTGAGATAATTAGCTAAGGTATGAGACAAGTGTCATAGTTCATTTTATTTTCTTTAATTTTTAAAAACAAATCTTTATAAAACTATATCCTCCTCTCTTTCTTTTTCTTGTTTATTTTCTCACATCTACAAGACAAAAACCAAATCAGAAATTGTTCAACCCGAAATCATTTCCAACAATTAAAACTGAAATTCCTTTTAAAACCAAAACATTGATTCATTTCCAAATCAAAAATCTTCAACCTGAAATCTCCTCAAACCTGCAAATTCATTTCTTCAACCAGAAACAACCTGAAACCCTGCAAACATTTCTCAAATTCAAAAACCTGGAATATCAAAACCTGTAATCTACCAAAAGTCTATAATCAACACTCCTCAAAAACCAAGAAATATAACCTGAAGCCCTGTAAACAAAGATCCGTAACCATTGTTTTCAAGACCTGTAACCATTTGCCTGTTTCAAGACCAGTCATCATTTCCAAGTGCATGCAAGTTTTCAAAGCTTACAGAATTCCAAAATTCATGGTTTCAAGTTTTTAAAAGCAAGCAGTTCAATTTCAAAGTTTCCAGTTTTCAAAAGACCACAATATTCCAGTTTTTCTTTCAAAGCTCTGTTCATCTTTAAAAGGTGAGTAAACTAAAATTTAAAACAGTTTTAAATTTGTTGCATGTGGTAAATGTTGAAGTAAAATTGTGATGTATGTTTGAATATATGTGTGCATGAATGTTCTAAGCTGAATGTATGTATTTATGTATCTGTTTGAAGTGTGCATGTTTGATTGCATATGTATACCTCTCTATTCATAGTTCAGAGTTTAAAGTTGTGATCAAAATTCAAAAATTTGGTCATCTGCTCTCTGTCAAGTATTGTAATTCAAACAATATTTGTTTGTTTAATCTTAGTCTAAGTTTTTAAAAATAAAATTAGTAAGGTAAGTTTAAATATTACCTGGAAAAGGAAGTGACAGTAGGAAATTTAATATATGTTAAAATTCAAACTATATAATCTTGTGATTTTCTTTTAAATTCTAAATACTTGTCTCAGATAATGATTTTTAAGAGTTAAAACATAATTTTTAAGATAGTATTGAACGAAATATCCAAGATGGTTTAGAAAATGGGTTTTTGGTCTTATCTGGCAATCAAGTAGTTTGGGATAAACGGGATTGTTTCTGGTGATGGAATGGTGATGGTAGAATCATAGAAAAATGGTGAGAAGTGAATCAAAGCAGTGTGGCATTGGGAATTTTGAATTAAAGATTATAACCCTAGTTTTGTTCCTCTGGAAAATTTTTATCACCGCAATCCCTATTAGTGACCGAGTTGTACCAGATTCATGTTGGTGATTGATGAAGTGTAGAGGAGTTGGTAGCCGGAGGCGAAGCCATTCTGGTGATCGGAGGTGAGCGATTTTTGGTGATTCACAGTTTCGAAATTGTTCCAGTTTTGAGCTCGAGTGCTCAATTTCGTTTTCGAGTTTGAATTGATGATCGGAGTTGTCGTGATGGTCGAGAGGAAGGTGGGCGACTCGATGGTGATCAGAAACGTGGTCGGAGGTGAGGCGATTGGTGGTGCACGTGCACGTGTTCTTGTTTGCGTGTATCTGGAATTTTGAATTGGGGAAGAAGATAAGTTCTCGTGTTCGTACTCGAGGAGGAACTCGAGCAAATTAGGCTGTGGCTCGAGTTTTCGCTGGGTCGTTTGCAAGTATGCGAGTGTAAACTGTTAATAGTTTTAACAGTTTAAAAACTTAAAACAAACAGTTTAAAATATCTCGGGGAGGACTCGTGGAGTTGAGGCTTTGGTTCGGGTTTGCCTTCGGGTTGTTTGAGAGTTAAGTGAGAACAAGTTTTAACAGATCAAAGTTTTTATAAATCAAACTCTGTTAAAAAAAGAAAGAAGATGTATTTGTTTTGTTCAAGTATATATGAGTTAAAACCAAAGTAAGATGTTTAAATCAGTTTTTAAATTTAAATAAAGGTAAGATTTGAAATTTAAAATAATCAAGTTAAACAATTGTTTTGAAAATTCTTTTCTTTAAATGTTTTGACTAGATTTAATTTGTATAGTTGTTAACTTAAATAATATTAAGTTAAATTTTAAGTTATTTTCAAACTTAATTTGAAAATAAGGTTAATTAATAAGGAAAAGATTCATTTTAAAACTTAATTTAAGTTTGATAATAATGGAATAAATAAAGAGTGATTTATTAAATTAAATTAGTTAATGGTTGAGGATGAGTAAATTAACAATTAGTTTTCAAGTGATTTAGTAACTTGTAATTAAGGATTGTTAATTTATAATTTAAGATAAATAATTAATGATTATTTATTTTATTTTAACTTAATTAATGATTTTAATTAAGTAAGTTAATTATTAAGATCAAATGTTTTTAAATGATAATGTTTTATCTCAGGATTAATTAAGTAATTAAGGGTTAATTAAACTAGTAATTAAGAAGTACTTAATAAAGTTTTATTAAGTAATAATTAAATTTTCTTAATTAATAATTAAGAGATTATTAATTTATGATTAAAGTTAATTAAGGATTAATTAACTGTTATTAAGGGTTAATTAATTATCATTAAGGATTAATAAATTGGTAATTATGGATTAATTAAATTGGTAATTAAGTTGTTAATTAATAATTAAGCTTTATTAATTAATAATTAAGAGATAATTAATTAGTTAATTAAGTTTAATTAATTAATTATAAAAGTAATTAGAGATTAATTACTTTGTATTAAAAGATATTGATTAATAATTAAGGTTTATTAATTAATAGTTAAAGAATTATTAATCTGTAATTAGGGATTAATTAATTTGTTTAAAGGGTAATTAAGGATGAGTTACTCAGTTATGATTTAAGAAATGAATGTGATTTATTTAAGTTAATTAATTTGTTAATTAATTAAGGATAGTCACTTGGTAATTGATTAAGTGTAGTTACTTAATAAGATTGGTTAAGTATAATTACTTAGTGTAAGTAATTAATAAATGAATTACTATATGTAATTGGTGAATTTAATCAAAAAGGATTTATAAAAGAAATTAAAGTAATTAAGAATAGTTAATTACTGTTAATGATTATTTAAGGTTGATTAATGGAAGTAATTAATTAATGCATGATTAATTAATGTAATTAATTAAGGAATAATGTAATTAATTATAGTTAATTAATTAATTAATGTAATTAATTAAGGATCATTAATTATTGTAGTTAATGAGAGTAATTAAAGGTTAATTACTATAAATGATTAAGGATAATTAATTTGTTAAATTAATTAAAGGATAATTACTTTATGTAATTAATGGATAATTTAATCAAGAGTGATTAATGGTTAATTAATTAAATGGTTGTAATTAATTAATGGTTGATTAAGCAAGGTTAGGAATTAATTCTTAAGTAATTAATTTAATTTAAGTTGATTAAATTAATTAAAATAGAGATTAATAAATGGTTGTTTATGAATGATGGTTGAGTAGAATGTCTGATTTGGTTGATATCTATTGGATGATATACTATGATATATCTGTGATAAATGTGTGATATTTATCTATGTTAATGCTATGTGAATTCAAGTATTGAATTGAATTGTTTAAACCTTTAAACAACTTGGCCTTAAAAGATACGTTTTGGATTTCGATGAGACCGGGATCGGGTTTCCGTATACCGGATTTCCAGGTTTGGAGACCCGAATACCACATCGATCCAAATTAACGATAGGTCGTGAATCTCAAGTGAAGATGAAGATTCAGAGTGCAAGGGTTATTGTCGTTAACTCTGAGGGTGATTCCAAAACGAGTGTAACGAGATAATGCCTTCGGTTTCGTTCGAACCCGGAACGAACTTGTATGGATTGAATGCTTTTAGAACATCGTCAGGTGGACGATGAGCATTCTAAGTGATATGTTCTGATTAAAGGTAAATCGTAACCTCAAGCCTCATCAACCGGGAATGGCTAAAACAGGGGAGGTGCAGCAAGGCTTTGTGGGTAGCACCCACTGAGAGCAAGATAGATCCCTGTCTAGAGGTCCCTTTTCTTTTATTCGGCTTAGTGTGTGGTTGGTCGCGCCAACTACGGGGTTATCTTGTTCGGAATTATCCAGTAAGGGATGGTTCCGGCTTTGTGTTGCAGGGGAGCGGGCGTACTCCTCGGTACGGTGATCTAGGCCACGTACTATGACGGGCGGTACCCCAGTAGCCCTGCCATTGTATGGAATCCAAACTCCAATAAGTGTCGTACGTATTAGTTGTGCCCAACTATGTTGGAATGTGAGATGTAAGCATTTCAGCTATTTCTGTATTTTACTTGAAAACCCTAGACCCTATTATAATACAATCAGATTTCCTATCAAACGTTTTAGTTAGCGTAAGGTAAAAACTTACCCATGTTTATTTGTGGGGAGTCTTACGTGATACTTTTGTTTTCAAAAGTTTTCAAAGTTAAGCAATTTAAACCGTTTACTCACACCAGACCCATGTCTGACCCAAGTGTTTATTTCTGTTTTATATAAACTCTTTGGTACTCAAATTTTTACGAGTAGCCAAGGGAGTCAGGTTTGCTTTGACGAGTTCTCTGGAGGAGCAATGGAGCAGGAGGCTTCAACGTTCATAGAGATATAGTAGTTCCGCTGTATTGATCTCTGAGTCATTTGTTATCTGTGTTGTATCTTGAGTTGTAATGTCTAGACAGATGTTATAACTGTCTAGTAAGTGATGTATATGCTGTGTAACTCTTAAAGTGTTGTATACTATGTAAATGTATATGTTATTAATATAATTTATTCGTTCCGCTGTGAGATCGTTGTTGTTGTTTCTTTCTTTCTTCTCTTCTTTTCTATTTTCTACCCCTTTCTTTCTTCATAACGATGCGTCTTTCTGGGCAA
The DNA here is from genome assembly GCA_030737815.1 of Allium fistulosum. Taxonomy (NCBI): domain Eukaryota; kingdom Viridiplantae; phylum Streptophyta; class Magnoliopsida; order Asparagales; family Amaryllidaceae; genus Allium; species Allium fistulosum. The sequence continues at coordinate 1,935,193 of JASFAW010000025.1, forward strand.
AGAAAGCCGGGTCGTCACATTTGGTATCAGAGCTATTGGTTGAGCGAATACCTAAGCTCTGAAGTGGTGTCTATTTTGAGAGCGCGTAATTGTTAGTTATATAAAAATGATTTTATATTGTGTTAATTGATCGGTTGAGTGGTATATGGATTCTGGTCAATACGAGTAGCTAACGTTATTGATAGGGATCTCTAAACACTTGAACCAGGCCAACGGACACAATATTGTTTTAAAGAGGTAGATGAAATAATTCTACCCAGAAATAATTTCTATATAAAAAGTATCATTTTAAATATATATATATTTATGTATTTCTACCTATTTGTTGGGTTACCTGTTCGGGTTTTCCAATATAAGTTATAAAGGTAGATAAGGTGGTAGTGTGTGTAACACGACTATCAATGGTTGGAATTTGAGTGTTGAGATTGGAAGTATATCTGACGAGACTGTAGACCAAATACCGTCTCGAGTAAACTTTGATATGGTGTAAGGATTTCATATCTCTGAAGGAAACCTGTTAAGGTTCGGAGTCCAACATTGAAGTATAAGTTTGATCGCGCTCGTGTGAGCGGATTTTTGAGAGTTTGGATCTGTCTGTTAGACAGAAGCGAGTGATGGTATCTTGGGTAACTCAGGAGTAGTAGCTGCGTGATGAGGCGCAGTGACTATGAATGTTCCCAAAGAAGTTTTCTTTTGGAGCAAGTTTAAGGAAGTGTGTCTGCTTCGGTGTTGTGGCTTCGGTGTTGTGGCTGAGTTCAGCAGGATGTTTGTGTTTGGTCTGAGGTCCGGGTTCTCTAGAAGCTTTGGATAAGGAGTCTTTGTCATCCGTGTTAGCGGTGCAGCTCGAGTGTTCTGTGTTCCTGCTGGAAGATCTTTTGGCTTAGCAGTTCGTAAAGTGGAGTTCAGAAGCTGCAGAATAGATTCATTTTTCAAATGGATTGGTCAAGCAATAAGACTGTTCTGATGGATTAAGAAAGAACATTATTTTTGGATATTGGACTGGATAGAATCGCAAAAGTGACTTGCGATAGTTTGAGTGTTCTCTTGGGAAATCTTTTGCTTGGGTTTGAGGCATCTCTAGAAGATGTAGGAGTTATAGAGTTGTCAGAAATTTTCTGGAGTGTTGATCTAGTTTGTGTTCGAGTTCATCGACGACATCCAGATCAGAGTTGAGCAGCGAAAGCTTGGTAGTAGTTGTTCTAGAGTGGAAGCAACCGGAAGTTGCAGTGTTTGGATTAAAGGGTTCCTACAGGAAGCTTTTCAAGTTTTGAAGGTCAGATTGGTGAGAGCATCTGTTTTGTTTTTTCCGGATAGGAGAAGTATTTGGAATCTACCGATAATTGTGGAGTAGAGTTTGTGTTCTGGATTTCTGTAGATCTTGAGAGGATCCGTTTATTGGATTTTTTTTGGTCCTGTTTATTTCGAGAAGCATCAGCAAAGGTTGAGCTGATAAAGAAGGATGAAGGCAGCCCAGAATCGTCAGAAGAGTTCTGTGGATTAGAGATGGAGAATTTTGGAATTCGAAGTTGGAGACTTCGTTGTTATTTCTTCGATGAAGGGAGAAAATAAGATTGGGTAAGACTAGGAAGATAGCTCCGAGTATATTGGATCTTTCTGAGTTTTTGTGAAGATAAGTGTTTTGGCTTCAGTAATGAATTACCCGTTTGGATTTAGTAGAGCGAGTAACCCAGTATTTGTATCGGGGAAACTCGGGATAATTTTAGGTAGTTTATCCGGATCTATGTCCGGATAGCTAGAGTTGTTTGTTTGTATGGATTGTTTGTTGGATGAAATGGTTTGTTTGGATGAATGGTTGTTTGATTGATAGTGTATGGTTGATTTATATGCTTGGAATTTTGAAAATAAATTTAAAATTTTTTGGATTATCTTTTGTTTTAAATTTCGAGGACGAAATTCTTTTAAGGGGGAAGGAATGTGATATCCCGGGATTTCGAGAAGTTTAAAATGTGATAATCTCTTAATTTAAATTATTTAAAATTGATAATATTGTTATTTCAAATATAAATAACCAAATAATAATAATATGATGTTTTAATTATGGTATAGATTGATTTTAATAAGAATAATTATTTAAGTTGTGATTATAAATTTGATTTTAAATAGATTTATCATTTCAAAATTAATAAGTATTGTTTAATTATATATATATATATATGCCTTGAGTTGTTTTTAAATGAAATAATTAATTTCAAACTTAATAATGTGCTTATTTAAAATATAAATGTTGAGTTGATTTTTAAATTGGATTTTAAAAGTAAAATTTGAATTTGAATCTGAATTTAAATTTGAATCTTTAAAAGATAATTTTTTTTAATATATTTGGGTATAAAATATATGAACAAGGCTTTTATTTAAAACAAGATTTGTTTACAATATTTTCTTTAAAAGGAATTTTATTCATATAAATTTAGAAAATATTTATTTAATAGTGAATTGAATACAAGAGATATTTTTACACTTAAAAATGAATGAAATACATTGTATATGATTTTAGAATATAAATGGGTTTTTATTTTATTTTTCTTTCAAAGGTTTCATTTATGTATAATATAGAAAAGCATTTATTTAAAAAGATATGTATTTATCTATTTAAGAAATTAATATAAAAGTTTTAAAACTCTTTTTAAAAAGAATATAAATGGAAAATGACAAGTGTAAAATTTTTAAACATGAAAAATACATGTGTGAGATAATTAGCTAAGGTATGAGACAAGTGTCATAGTTCATTTTATTTTCTTTAATTTTTAAAAACAAATCTTTATAAAACTATATCCTCCTCTCTTTCTTTTTCTTGTTTATTTTCTCACATCTACAAGACAAAAACCAAATCAGAAATTGTTCAACCCGAAATCATTTCCAACAATTAAAACTGAAATTCCTTTTAAAACCAAAACATTGATTCATTTCCAAATCAAAAATCTTCAACCTGAAATCTCCTCAAACCTGCAAATTCATTTCTTCAACCAGAAACAACCTGAAACCCTGCAAACATTTCTTAAATTCAAAAACCTGGAATATCAAAACCTGTAATCTACCAAAAGTCTATAATCAACACTCCTCAAAAACCAAGAAATATAACCTGAAGCCCTGTAAACAAAGATCCGTAACCATTGTTTTCAAGACCTGTAACCATTTGCCTGTTTCAAGACCAGTCATCATTTCCAAGTGCATGCAAGTTTTCAAAGCTTACAGAATTCCAAAATTCATGGTTTCAAGTTTTTAAAAGCAAGCAGTTCAATTTCAAAGTTTCCAGTTTTCAAAAGACCACAATATTCCAGTTTTTCTTTCAAAGCTCTATTCATCTTTAAAAGGTGAGTAAACTAAAATTTAAAACAGTTTTAAATTTGTTGCATGTGGTAAATGTTGAAGTAAAATTGTGATGTATGTTTGAATATATGTGTGCATGAATGTTCTAAGCTGAATGTATGTATTTATGTATCTGTTTGAAGTGTGCATGTTTGATTGCATATGTATACCTCTCTATTCATAGTTCAGAGTTTAAAGTTGTGATCAAAATTCAAAAATTTGGTCATCTGCTCTCTGTCAAGTATTGTAATTCAAACAATATTTGTTTGTTTAATCTTAGTCTAAGTTTTTAAAAATAAAATTAGTAAGGTAAGTTTAAATATTACCTGGAAAAGGAAGTGACAGTAGGAAATTTAATATATGTTAAAATTCAAACTATATAATCTTGTGATTTTCTTTTAAATTCTAAATACTTGTCTCAGATAATGATTTTTAAGAGTTAAAACATAATTTTTAAGATAGTATTGAACGAAATATCCAAGATGGTTTTGAAAATGGGTTTTTGGTCTTATCTGGCAATCAAGTAGTTTGGGATAAACGGGATTGTTTCTGGTGATGGAATGGTGATGGTAGAATCATGGAAAAATGGTGAGAAGTGAATCAAAGCAGTGTGGCATTGGGAATTTTGAATTAAAGATTATAACCCTAGTTTTGTTCCTCTGGAAATTTTTTATCACCGCAATCCCTATTAGTGACCGAGTTGTACCAGATTCATGTTGGTGATTGATGAAGTGTAGAGGAGTTTGTAGCCGGAGGCGAAGCCATTCTGGTGATCGGAGGTGAGCGATTTTTGGTGATTCACAGTTTCGAAATTGTTCCAGTTTTGAGCTCGAGTGCTCAATTTCGTTTTCGAGTTTGAATTGATGATCGGAGTTGTCGTGATGGTCGAGAGGAAGGTGGGCGACTCGATGGTGATCAGAAACGTGGTCGGAGGTGAGGCGATTGGTGGTGCACGTGCACGTGTTCTTGTTTGCGTGTATCTGGAATTTTGAATTGGGGAAGAAGATAAGTTCTCGTGTTCGTACTCGAGGAGGAACTCGAGCAAATTAGGCTGTGGCTCGAGTTTTCGCTGGGTCATTTGCAAGTATGCGAGTGTAAACTGTTAATAGTTTTAACAGTTTAAAAACTTAAAACAAACAGTTTAAAATATCTCGGGGAGGACTCGTGGAGTTGAGGCTTTGGTTCGGGTTTGCCTTCGGGTTGTTTGAGAGTTAAGTGAGAACCAGTTTTAACAGATCAAAGTTTTTATAAATCAAACTCTGTTAAAAAAAGAAAGAAGATGTATTTGTTTTGTTCAAGTATATATGAGTTAAAACCAAAGTAAGATGTTTAAATCAGTTTTTAAATTTAAATAAAGGTAAGATTTGAAATTTAAAATAATCAAGTTAAACAATTGTTTTGAAAATTCTTTTCTTTAAATGTTTTGACTAGATTTAATTTGTATAGTTGTTAACTTAAATAATATTAAGTTAAATTTTAAGTTATTTTCAAACTTAATTTGAAAATAAGGTTAATTAATAAGGAAAAGATTCATTTTAAAACTTAATTTAAGTTTGATAATAATGGAATAAATAAAGAGTGATTTATTAAATTAAATTAGTTAATGGTTGAGGATGAGTAAATTAACAATTAGTTTTCAAGTGATTTAGTAACTTGTAATTAAGGATTGTTAATTTATAATTTAAGATAAATAATTAATGATTATTTATTTTATTTTAACTTAATTAATGATTTTAATTAAGTAAGTTAATTATTAAGATCAAATGTTTTTAAATGATAATGTTTTATCTCAGGATTAATTAAGTAATTAAGGGTTAATTAAACTAGTAATTAAGAAGTACTTAATAAAGTTTTATTAAGTAATAATTAAATTTTCTTAATTAATAATTAAGAGATTATTAATTTATGATTAAAGTTAATTAAGGATTAATTAACTGTTATTAAGGGTTAATTAATTATCATTAAGGATTAATAAATTGGTAATTATGGATTAATTAAATTGGTAATTAAGTTGTTAATTAATAATTAAGCTTTATTAATTAATAATTAAGAGATAATTAATTAGTTAATTAAGTTTAATTAATTAATTATAAAAGTAATTAGAGATTAATTACTTTGTATTAAAAGATATTGATTAATAATTAAGGTTTATTAATTAATAGTTAAAGAATTATTAATCTGTAATTAGGGATTAATTAATTTGTTTAAAGGGTAATTAAGGATGAGTTACTCAGTTATGATTTAAGAAATGAATGTGATTTATTTAAGTTAATTAATTTGTTAATTAATTAAGGATAGTCACTTGGTAATTGATTAAGTGTAGTTACTTAATAAGATTGGTTAAGTATAATTACTTAGTGTAAGTAATTAATAAATGAATTACTATATGTAATTGGTGAATTTAATCAAAAAGGATTTATAAAAGAAATTAAAGTAATTAAGAATAGTTAATTACTGTTAATGATTATTTAAGGTTGATTAATGGAAGTAATTAATTAATGCATGATTAATTAATGTAATTAATTAAGGAATAATGTAATTAATTATAGTTAATTAATTAATTAATGTAATTAATTAAGGATCATTAATTATTGTAGTTAATGAGAGTAATTAAAGGTTAATTACTATAAATGATTAAGGATAATTAATTTGTTAAATTAATTAAAGGATAATTACTTTATGTAATTAATGGATAATTTAATCAAGAGTGATTAATGGTTAATTAATTAAATGGTTGTAATTAATTAATGGTTGATTAAGCAAGGTTAGGAATTAATTCTTAAGTAATTAATTTAATTTAAGTTGATTAAATTAATTAAAATAGAGATTAATAAATGGTTGTTTATGAATGATGGTTGAGTAGAATGTCTGATTTGGTTGATATCTATTGGATGATATACTATGATATATCTATGATAAATGTGTGATATTTATCTATGTTAATGCTATGTGAATTCAAGTATTGAATTGAATTGTTTAAACCTTTAAACAACTTGGCCTTAAAAGATACGTTTTGGATTTCGATGAGACCGGGATCGGGTTTCCGTATACCGGATTTCCAGGTTTGGAGACCCGAATACCACATCGATCCAAATTAACGATAGGTCGTGAATCTCAAGTGAAGATGAAGATTCAGAGTGCAAGGGTTATTGTCGTTAACTCTGAGGGTGATTCCAAAACGAGTGTAACGAGATAATGCCTTCGGTTTCGTTCGAACCCGGAACGAACTTGTATGGATTGAATGCTTTCAGAACATCGTCAGGTGGACGATGAGCATTCTAAGTGATATGTTCTGATTAAAGGTAAATCGTAACCTCAAGCCTCATCAACCGGGAATGGCTAAAACAGGGGAGGTGCAGCAAGGCTTCGTGGGTAGCACCCACTGAGAGCAAGATAGATCCCTGTCTAGAGGTCCCTTTTCTTTTATTCGGCTTAGTGTGTGGTTGGTCGCGCCAACTACGGGGTTATCTTGTTCGGAATTATCCAGTAAGGGATGGTTCCGGCTTTGTGTTGCAGGGGAGCGGGCGTACTCCTCGGTACGGTGATCTAGGCCACGTACTGTGACGGGCGGTACCCCAGTAGCCCTGCCATTGTATGGAATCCAAACTCCAATAAGTGCCGTACGTATTAGTTGTGCCCAACTATGTTGGAATGTGAGATGTAAGCATTTCAGCTATTTCTGTATTTTACTTGAAAACCCTAGACCCTATTATAATACAATCAGATTTCCTATCAAACGTTTTAGTTAGCGTAAGGTAAAAACTTACCCATGTTTATTTGTGGGGAGTCTTACGTGATACTTTTGTTTTCAAAAGTTTTCAAAGTTAAGCAATTTAAACCGTTTACTCACACCAGACCCATGTCTGACCCAAGTGTTTATTTCTGTTTTATATAAACTCTTTGGTACTCAAATTTTTACGAGTAGCCAAGGGAGTCAGGTTTGCTTTGACGAGTTCTCTGGAGGAGCAATGGAGCAGGAGGCTTCAACGTTCATAGAGATATAGTAGTTCCGCTGTATTGATCTCTGAGTCATTTGTTATCTGTGTTGTATCTTGAGTTGTAATGTCTAGACAGATGTTATAACTGTCTAGTAAGTGATGTATATGCTGTGTAACTCTTAAAGTGTTGTATACTATGTAAATGTATATGTTATTAATATAATTTATTCGTTCCGCTGTGAGATCGTTGTTGTTGTTTCTTTCTTTCTTCTCTTCTTTTCTATTTTCTACCCCTTTCTTTCTTCATAACGATGCGTCTTTCTGGGCAAAGAAAGCCGGGTCGTCACATTTGGTATCAGAGCTATTGGTTGAGCGAATACCTAAGCTCTGAAGTGGTGTCTATTTTGAGAGCGCGTAATTGTTAGTTATATAAAAATGATTTTATATTGTGTTAATTGATCGGTTGAGTGGTATATGGATTCTGGTCAATACGAGTAGCTAACGTTATTGATAGGGATCTCTAAACACTTGAACCAGGCCAACGGACACAATATTGTTTTAAAGAGGTAGATGAAATAATTCTACCTAGAAATAATTTCTATATAAAAAGTATCATTTTAAATATATATATATTTATGTATTTCTACCTATTTGTTGGGTTACCTGTTCGGGTTTTCCAATATAAGTTATAAAGGTAGATAAGGTGGTAGTGTGTGTAACACGACTATCAATGGTTGGAATTTGAGTGTTGAGATTGGAAGTATATCTGACGAGACTGTAGACCAAATACCGTCTCGAGTAAACTTTGATATGGTGTAAGGATTTCATATCTCTGAAGGAAACCTGTTAAGGTTCGGAGTCCAACATTGAAGTATAAGTTTGATCGCGCTCGTGTGAGCGGATTTTTGAGAGTTTGGATCTGTCTGTTAGACAGAAGCGAGTGATGGTATCTTGGGTAACTCAGGAGTAGTAGCTGCGTGATGAGGCGCAGTGACTATGAATGTTCCCAAAGAAGTTTTCTTTTGGAGCAAGTTTAAGGAAGTGTGTCTGCTTCGGTGTTGTGGCTTCGGTGTTGTGGCTGAGTTCAGCAGGATGTTTGTGTTTGGTCTGAGGTCCGGGTTCTCTAGAAGCTTTGGATAAGGAGTCTTTGTCATCCGTGTTAGCGGTGCAGCTCGAGTGTTCTGTGTTCCTGCTGGAAGATCTTTTGGCTTAGCAGTTCGTAAAGTGGAGTTCAGAAGCTGCAGAATAGATTCATTTTTCAAATGGATTGGTCAAGCAATAAGACTGTTCTGATGGATTAAGAAAGAACATTATTTTTGGATATTGGACTGGATAGAATCGCAAAAGTGACTTGCGATAGTTTGAGTGTTCTCTTGGGAAATCTTTTGCTTGGGTTTGAGGCATCTCTAGAAGATGTAGGAGTTATAGAGTTGTCAGAAATTTTCTGGAGTGTTGATCTAGTTTGTGTTCGAGTTCATCGACGACATCCAGATCAGAGTTGAGCAGCGAAAGCTTGGTAGTAGTTGTTCTAGAGTGGAAGCAACCGGAAGTTGCAGTGTTTGGATTAAAGGGTTCCTACAGGAAGCTTTTCAAGTTTTGAAGGTCAGATTGGTGAGAGCATCTGTTTTGTTTTTTCCGGATAGGAGAAGTATTTGGAATCTACCGATAATTGTGGAGTAGAGTTTGTGTTCTGGATTTCTGTAGATCTTGAGAGGATCCGTTTATTGGATTGTTTTTGGTCCTGTTTATTTCGAGAAGCATCAGCAAAGGTTGAGCTGATAAAGAAGGATGAAGGCAGCCCAGAATCGTAGAAGAGTTCTGTGGATTAGAGATGGAGAATTTTGGAATTCGAAGTAGGAGACTTCGTTGTTATTTCTTCGATGAAGGGAGAAAATAAGATTGGGTAAGACTAGGAAGATAGCTCCGAGTATATTGGATCTTTCTGAGTTTTTGTGAAGATAAGTGTTTTGGCTTCAGTAATGAATTACCCGTTTGGATTTAGTAGAGCGAGTAACCCAGTATTTGTATCGGGGAAACTCGGGATAATTTTAGGTAGTTTATCCGGATCTATGTCCGGATAGCTAGAGTTGTTTGTTTGTATGGATTGTTTGTTGGATGAAATGGTTTGTTTGGATGAATGGTTGTTTGATTGATAGTGTATGGTTGATGTATATGCTTGGAATTTTGAAAATAAATTTAAAATTTTTTGGATTATCTTTTGTTTTAAATTTCGTGGACGAAATTCTTTTAAGGGGGAAGGAATGTGATATCCCGGGATTTCGAGAAGTTTAAAATGTGATAATCTCTTAATTTAAATTATTTAAAATTGATAATATTGTTATTTCAAATATAAATAACCAAATAATAATGATATGATGTTTTAATTATGGTATAGATTGATTTTAATAAGAATAATTATTTAAGTTGTGATTATAAATTTGATTTTAAATAGATTTATCATTTCAAAATTAATAAGTATTGTTTAATTATATATATATATATATGCCTTGAGTTGTTTTTAAATGAAATAATTAATTTCAAACTTAATAATGTGCTTATTTAAAATATAAATGTTGAGTTGATTTTTAAATTGGATTTTAAAAGTAAAATTTGAATTTGAATCTGAATTTAAATTTGAATCTTTAAAAGATAATTTTTTTTAATATATTTGGGTATAAAATATATGAACAAGGCTTTTATTTAAAACAAGATTTGTTTACAATATTTTCTTTAAAAGGAATTTTATTCATATAAATTTAGAAAATATTTATTTAATAGTGAATTGAATACAAGAGATATTTTTACACTTAAAAATGAATGAAATACATTGTATATGATTTTAGAATATAAATGGGTTTTTATTTTATTTTTCTTTCAAAGGTTTCATTTATGTATAATATAGAAAAGCATTTATTTAAAAAGATATGTATTTATCTATTTAAGAAATTAATATAAAAGTTTTAAAACTCTTTTTAAAAAGAATATAAATGGAAAATGACAAGTGTAAAATTTTTAAACATGAAAAATACATGTGTGAGATAATTAGCTAAGGTATGAGACAAGTGTCATAGTTCATTTTATTTTCTTTAATTTTTAAAAACAAATCTTTATAAAACTATATCCTCCTCTCTTTCTTTTTCTTGTTTATTTTCTCACATCTACAAGACAAAAACCAAATCAGAAATTGTTCAACCCGAAATCATTTCCAACAATTAAAACTGAAATTCCTTTTAAAACCAAAACATTGATTCATTTCCAAATCAAAAATCTTCAACCTGAAATCTCCTCAAACCTGCAAATTCATTTCTTCAACCAGAAACAACCTGAAACCCTGCAAACATTTCTCAAATTCAAAAACCTGGAATATCAAAACCTGTAATCTACCAAAAGTCTATAATCAACACTCCTCAAAAACCAAGAAATATAACCTGAAGCCCTGTAAACAAAGATCCGTAACCATTGTTTTCAAGACCTGTAACCATTTGCCTGTTTCAAGACCAGTCATCATTTCCAAGTGCATGCAAGTTTTCAAAGCTTACAGAATTCCAAAATTCATGGTTTCAAGTTTTTAAAAGCAAGCAGTTCAATTTCAAAGTTTCCAGTTTTCAAAAGACCACAATATTCCAGTTTTTCTTTCAAAGCTCTATTCATCTTTAAAAGGTGAGTAAACTAAAATTTAAAACAGTTTTAAATTTGTTGCATGTGGTAAATGTTGAAGTAAAATTGTGATGTATGTTTGAATATATGTGTGCATGAATGTTCTAAGCTGAATGTATGTATTTATGTATCTGTTTGAAGTGTGCATGTTTGATTGCATATGTATACCTCTCTATTCATAGTTCAGAGTTTAAAGTTGTGATCAAAATTCAAAAATTTGGTCATCTGCTCTCTGTCAAGTATTGTAATTCAAACAATATTTGTTTGTTTAATCTTAGTCTAAGTTTTTAAAAATAAAATTAGTAAGGTAAGTTTAAATATTACCTGGAAAAGGAAGTGACAGTAGGAAATTTAATATATGTTAAAATTCAAACTATATAATCTTGTGATTTTCTTTTAAATTCTAAATACTTGTCTCAGATAATGATTTTTAAGAGTTAAAACATAATTTTTAAGATAGTATTGAACGAAATATCCAAGATGGTTTAGAAAATGGGTTTTTGGTCTTATCTGGCAATCAAGTAGTTTGGGATAAACGGGATTGTTTCTGGTGATGGAATGGTGATGGTAGAATCATGGAAAAATGGTGAGAAGTGAATCAAAGCAGTGTGGCATTGGGAATTTTGAATTAAAGATTATAACCCTAGTTTTGTTCCTCTGGAAATTTTTTATCACCGCAATCCCTATTAGTGACCGAGTTGTACCAGATTCATGTTGGTGATTGATGAAGTGTAGAGGAGTTGGTAGCCGGAGGCGAAGCCATTCTGGTGATCGGAGGTGAGCGATTTTTGGTGATTCACAGTTTCGAAATTGTTCCAGTTTTGAGCTCGAGTGCTCAATTTTGTTTTCGAGTTTGAATTGATGATCGGAGTTGTCGTGATGGTCGAGAGGAAGGTGGGCGACTCGATGGTGATCAGAAACGTGGTCGGAGGTGAGGCGATTGGTGGTGCACGTGCACGTGTTCTTGTTTGCGTGTATCTGGAATTTTGAATTGGGGAAGAAGATAAGTTCTCGTGTTCGTACTCGAGGAGGAACTCGAGCAAATTAGGCTGTGGCTCGAGTTTTCGCTGGGTCGTTTGCAAGTATGCGAGTGTAAACTGTTAATAGTTTTAACAGTTTAAAAACTTAAAACAAACAGTTTAAAATATCTCGGGGAGGACTCGTGGAGTTGAGGCTTTGGTTCGGGTTTGCCTTCGGGTTGTTTGAGAGTTAAGTGAGAACAAGTTTTAACAGATCAAAGTTTTTATAAATCAAACTCTGTTAAAAAAAGAAAGAAGATGTATTTGTTTTGTTCAAGTATATATGAGTTAAAACCAAAGTAAGATGTTTAAATCAGTTTTTAAATTTAAATAAAGGTAAGATTTGAAATTTAAAATAATCAAGTTAAACAATTGTTTTGAAAATTCTTTTCTTTAAATGTTTTGACTAGATTTAATTTGTATAGTTGTTAACTTAAATAATATTAAGTTAAATTTTAAGTTATTTTCAAACTTAATTTGAAAATAAGGTTAATTAATAAGGAAAAGATTCATTTTAAAACTTAATTTAAGTTTGATAATAATGGAATAAATAAAGAGTGATTTATTAAATTAAATTAGTTAATGGTTGAGGATGAGTAAATTAACAATTAGTTTTCAAGTGATTTAGTAACTTGTAATTAAGGATTGTTAATTTATAATTTAAGATAAATAATTAATGATTATTTATTTTATTTTAACTTAATTAATGATTTTAATTAAGTAAGTTAATTATTAAGATCAAATGTTTTTAAATGATAATGTTTTATCTCAGGATTAATTAAGTAATTAAGGGTTAATTAAACTAGTAATTAAGAAGTACTTAATAAAGTTTTATTAAGTAATAATTAAATTTTCTTAATTAATAATTAAGAGATTATTAATTTATGATTAAAGTTAATTAAGGATTAATTAACTGTTATTAAGGGTTAATTAATTATCATTAAGGATTAATAAATTGGTAATTATGGATTAATTAAATTGGTAATTAAGTTGTTAATTAATAATTAAGCTTTATTAATTAATAATTAAGAGATAATTAATTAGTTAATTAAGTTTAATTAATTAATTATAAAAGTAATTAGAGATTAATTACTTTGTATTAAAAGATATTGATTAATAATTAAGGTTTATTAATTAATAGTTAAAGAATTATTAATCTGTAATTAGGGATTAATTAATTTGTTTAAAGGGTAATTAAGGATGAGTTACTCAGTTATGATTTAAGAAATGAATGTGATTTATTTAAGTTAATTAATTTGTTAATTAATTAAGGATAGTCACTTGGTAATTGATTAAGTGTAGTTACTTAATAAGATTGGTTAAGTATAATTACTTAGTGTAAGTAATTAATAAATGAATTACTATATGTAATTGGTGAATTTAATCAAAAAGGATTTATAAAAGAAATTAAAGTAATTAAGAATAGTTAATTACTGTTAATGATTATTTAAGGTTGATTAATGGAAGTAATTAATTAATGCATGATTAATTAATGTAATTAATTAAGGAATAATGTAATTAATTATAGTTAATTAATTAATTAATGTAATTAATTAAGGATCATTAATTATTGTAGTTAATGAGAGTAATTAAAGGTTAATTACTATAAATGATTAAGGATAATTAATTTGTTAAATTAATTAAAGGATAATTACTTTATGTAATTAATGGATAATTTAATCAAGAGTGATTAATGGTTAATTAATTAAATGGTTGTAATTAATTAATGGTTGATTAAGCAAGGTTAGGAATTAATTCTTAAGTAATTAATTTAATTTAAGTTGATTAAATTAATTAAAATAGAGATTAATAAATGGTTGTTTATGAATGATGGTTGAGTAGAATGTCTGATTTGGTTGATATCTATTGGATGATATACTATGATATATCTGTGATAAATGTGTGATATTTATCTATGTTAATGCTATGTGAATTCAAGTATTGAATTGAATTGTTTAAACCTTTAAACAACTTGGCCTTAAAAGATACGTTTTGGATTTCGATGAGACCGGGATCGGGTTTCCGTATACCGGATTTCCAGGTTTGGAGACCCGAATACCACATCGATCCAAATTAACGATAGGTCGTGAATCTCAAGTGAAGATGAAGATTCAGAGTGCAAGGGTTATTGTCGTTAACTCTGAGGGTGATTCCAAAACGAGTGTAACGAGATAATGCCTTCGGTTTCGTTCGAACCCGGAACGAACTTGTATGGATTGAATGCTTTCAGAACATCGTCAGGTGGACGATGAGCATTCTAAGTGATATGTTCTGATTAAAGGTAAATCGTAACCTCAAGCCTCATCAACCGGGAATGGCTAAAACAGGGGAGGTGCAGCAAGGCTTCGTGAGTAGCACCCACTGAGAGCAAGATAGATCCCTGTCTAGAGGTCCCTTTTCTTTTATTCGGCTTAGTGTGTGGTTGGTCGCGCCAACTACGGGGTTATCTTGTTCGGAATTATCCAGTAAGGGATGGTTCCGGCTTTGTGTTGCAGGGGAGCGGGCGTACTCCTCGGTACGGTGATCTAGGCCACGTACTGTGACGGGCGGTACCCTAGTAGCCCTGCCATTGTATGGAATCCAAACTCCAATAAGTGCCGTACGTATTAGTTGTGCCCAACTATGTTGGAATGTGAGATGTAAGCATTTCAGCTATTTCTATATTTTACTTGAAAACCCTAGACCCTATTATAATACAATCAGATTTCCTATCAAACGTTTTAGTTAGCGTAAGGTAAAAACTTACCCATGTTTATTTGTGGGGAGTCTTACGTGATACTTTTGTTTTCAAAAGTTTTCAAAGTTAAGCAATTTAAACCGTTTACTCACACCAGACCCATGTCTGACCCAAGTGTTTATTTCTGTTTTATATAAACTCTTTGGTACTCAAATTTTTACGAGTAGCCAAGGGAGTCAGGTTTGCTTTGACGAGTTCTCTGGAGGAGCAATGGAGCAGGAGGCTTCAACGTTCATAGAGATATAGTAGTTCCGCTGTATTGATCTCTGAGTCATTTGTTATCTGTGTTGTATCTTGAGTTGTAATGTCTAGACAGATGTTATAACTGTCTAGTAAGTGATGTATATGCTGTGTAACTCTTAAAGTGTTGTATACTATGTAAATGTATATGTTATTAATATAATTTATTCGTTCCGCTGTGAGATCGTTGTTGTTGTTTCTTTCTTTCTTCTCTTCTTTTCTATTTTCTACCCCTTTCTTTCTTCATAACGATGCGTCTTTCTGGGCAAAGAAAGCCGGGTCGTCACATTTGGTATCAGAGCTATTGGTTGAGCGAATACCTAAGCTCTAAAGTGGTGTCTATTTTGAGAGCGCGTAATTGTTAGTTATATAAAAATGATTTTATATTGTGTTAATTGATCGGTTGAGTGGTATATGGATTCTGGTCAATACGAGTAGCTAACGTTATTGATAGGGATCTCTAAACACTTGAACCAGTCCAACGGACACAATATTGTTTTAAAGAGGTAGATGAAATAATTCTACCCAGAAATAATTTCTATATAAAAAGTATCATTTTAAATATATATATATTTATGTATTTCTACCTATTTGTTGGGTTACCTGTTCGGGTTTTCCAATATAAGTTATAAAGGTAGATAAGGTGGTAGTGTGTGTAACACGACTATCAATGGTTGGAATTTGAGTGTTGAGATTGGAAGTATATCTGACGAGACTGTAGACCAAATACCGTCTCGAGTAAACTTTGATATGGTGTAAGGATTTCATATCTCTGAAGGAAACCTGTTAAGGTTCGGAGTCCAAGATTGAAGTATAAGTTTGATCGCGCTCGTGTGAGCGGATTTTTGAGAGTTTGGATCTGTCTGTTAGACAGAAGCGAGTGATGGTATCTTGGGTAACTCAGGAGTAGTAGCTGCGTGATGAGGCGCAGTGACTATGAATGTTCCCAAAGAAGTTTTCTTTTGGAGCAAGTTTAAGGAAGTGTGTCTGCTTCGGTGTTGTGGCTTCGGTGTTGTGGCTGAGTTCAGCAGGATGTTTGTGTTTGGTCTGAGGTCCGGGTTCTCTAGAAGCTTTGGATAAGGAGTCTTTGTCATCCGTGTTAGCGGTGCAGCTCGAGTGTTCTGTGTTCCTGCTGGAAGATCTTTTGGCTTAGCAGTTCGTAAAGTGGAGTTCAGAAGCTGCAGAATAGATTCATTTTTCAAATGGATTGGTCAAGCAATAAGACTGTTCTGATGGATTAAGAAAGAACATTATTTTTGGATATTGGACTGGATAGAATCGCAAAAGTGACTTGCGATAGTTTGAGTGTTCTCTTGGGAAATCTTTTGCTTGGGTTTGAGGCATCTCTAGAAGATGTAGGAGTTATAGAGTTGTCAGAAATTTTCTGGAGTGTTGATCTAGTTTGTGTTCGAGTTCATCGACGACATCCAGATCAGAGTTGAGCAGCGAAAGCTTGGTAGTAGTTGTTCTAGAGTGGAAGCAACCGGAAGTTGCAGTGTTTGGATTAAAGGGTTCCTACAGGAAGCTTTTCAAGTTTTGAAGGTCAGATTGGTGAGAGCATCTGTTTTGTTTTTTCCGGATAGGAGAAGTATTTGGAATCTACCGATAATTGTGGAGTAGAGTTTGTGTTCTGGATTTCTGTAGATCTTGAGAGGATCCGTTTATTGGATTGTTTTTGGTCCTGTTTATTTCGAGAAGCATCAGCAAAGGTTGAGCTGATAAAGAAGGATGAAGGCAGCCCAGAATCGTCAGAAGAGTTCTGTGGATTAGAGATGGAGAATTTTGGAATTCGAAGTTGGAGACTTCGTTGTTATTTCTTCGATGAAGGGAGAAAATAAGATTGGGTAAGACTAGGAAGATAGCTCCGAGTATATTGGATCTTTCTGAGTTTTTGTGAAGATAAGTGTTTTGGCTTCAGTAATGAATTACCCGTTTGGATTTAGTAGAGCGAGTAACCCAGTATTTGTATCGGGGAAACTCGGGATAATTTTAGGTAGTTTATCCGGTTCTATGTCCGGATAGCTAGAGTTGTTTGTTTGTATGGATTGTTTGTTGGATGAAATGGTTTGTTTGGATGAATGGTTGTTTGATTGATAGTGTATGGTTGATGTATATGCTTGGAATTTTGAAAATAAATTTAAAATTTTTTGGATTATCTTTTGTTTTAAATTTCGAGGACGAAATTCTTTTAAGGGGGAAGGAATGTGATATCCCGGGATTTCGAGAAGTTTAAAATGTGATAATCTCTTAATTTAAATTATTTAAAATTGATAATATTGTTATTTCAAATATAAATAACCAAATAATAATAATATGATGTTTTAATTATGGTATAGATTGATTTTAATAAGAATAATTATTTAAGTTGTGATTATAAATTTGATTTTAAATAGATTTATCATTTCAAAATTAATAAGTATTGTTTAATTATATATATATATATATATGCCTTGAGTTGTTTTTAAATGAAATAATTAATTTCAAACTTAATAATGTGCTTATTTAAAATATAAATGTTGAGTTGATTTTTAAATTGGATTTTAAAAGTAAAATTTGAATTTGAATTTGAATTTAAATTTGAATCTTTAAAAGATAATTTTTTTTAATATATTTGGGTATAAAATATATGAACAAGGCTTTTATTTAAAACAAGATTTGTTTACAATATTTTCTTTAAAAGGAATTTTATTCATATAAATTTAGAAAATATTTATTTAATAGTGAATTGAATACAAGAGATATTTTTACACTTAAAAATGAATGAAATACATTGTATATGATTTTAGAATATAAATGGGTTTTTATTTTATTTTTCTTTCAAAGGTTTCATTTATGTATAATATAGAAAAGCATTTATTTAAAAAGATATGTATTTATCTATTTAAGAAATTAATATAAAAGTTTTAAAACTCTTTTTAAAAAGAATATAAATGGAAAATGACAAGTGTAAAATTTTTAAACATGAAAAATACATGTGTGAGATAATTAGCTAAGGTATGAGACAAGTGTCATAGTTCATTTTATTTTCTTTAATTTTTAAAAACAAATCTTTATAAAACTATATCCTCCTCTCTTTCTTTTTCTTGTTTATTTTCTCACATCTACAAGACAAAAACCAAATCAGAAATTGTTCAACCCGAAATCATTTCCAACAATTAAAACTGAAATTCCTTTTAAAACCAAAACATTGATTCATTTCCAAATCAAAAATCTTCAACCTGAAATCTCCTCAAACCTGCAAATTCATTTCTTCAACCAGAAACAACCTGAAACCCTGCAAACATTTCTCAAATTCAAAAACCTGGAATATCAAAACCTGTAATCTACCAAAAGTCTATAATCAACACTCCTCAAAAACCAAGAAATATAACCTGAAGCCCTGTAAACAAAGATCCGTAACCATTGTTTTCAAGACCTGTAACCATTTGCCTGTTTCAAGACCAGTCATCATTTCCAAGTGCATGCAAGTTTTCAAAGCTTACAGAATTCCAAAATTCATGGTTTCAAGTTTTTAAAAGCAAGCAGTTCAATTTCAAAGTTTCCAGTTTTCAAAAGACCACAATATTCCAGTTTTTCTTTCAAAGCTCTATTCATCTTTAAAAGGTGAGTAAACTAAAATTTAAAACAGTTTTAAATTTGTTGCATGTGGTAAATGTTGAAGTAAAATTGTGATGTATGTTTGAATATATGTGTGCATGAATGTTCTAAGCTGAATGTATGTATTTATGTATCTGTTTGAAGTGTGCATGTTTGATTGCATATGTATACCTCTCTATTCATAGTTCAGAGTTTAAAGTTGTGATCAAAATTCAAAAATTTGGTCATCTGCTCTCTGTCAAGTATTGTAATTCAAACAATATTTGTTTGTTTAATCTTAGTCTAAGTTTTTAAAAATAAAATTAGTAAGGTAAGTTTAAATATTACCTGGAAAAGGAAGTGACAGTAGGAAATTTAATATATGTTAAAATTCAAACTATATAATCTTGTGATTTTCTTTTAAATTCTAAATACTTGTCTCAGATAATGATTTTTAAGAGTTAAAACATAATTTTTAAGATAGTATTGAACGAAATGTCCAAGATGGTTTAGAAAATGGGTTTTTGGTCTTATCTGGCAATCAAGTAGTTTGGGATAAACGGGATTGTTTCTGGTGATGGAATGGTGATGGTAGAATCATGGAAAAATGGTGAGAAGTGAATCAAAGCAGTGTGGCATTGGGAATTTTGAATTAAAGATTATAACCCTAGTTTTGTTCCTCTGGAAAATTTTTATCACCGCAATCCCTATTAGTGACCGAGTTGTACCAGATTCATGTTGGTGATTGATGAAGTGTAGAGGAGTTGGTAGCCGGAGGCGAAGCCATTCTGGTGATCGGAGGTGAGCGATTTTTGGTGATTCACAGTTTCGAAATTGTTCCAGTTTTGAGCTCGAGTGCTCAATTTCGTTTTCGAGTTTGAATTGATGATCGGAGTTGTCGTGATGGTCGAGAGGAAGGTGGGCGACTCGATGGTGATCAGAAACGTGGTCGGAGGTGAGGCGATTGGTGGTGCACGTGCACGTGTTCTTGTTTGCGTGTATCTGGAATTTTGAATTGGGGAAGTAGATAAGTTCTCGTGTTCGTACTCGAGGAGGAACTCGAGCAAATTAGGCTGTGGCTCGAGTTTTCGCTGGGTCGTTTGCAAGTATGCGAGTGTAAACTGTTAATAGTTTTAACAGTTTAAAAACTTAAAACAAACAGTTTAAAATATCTCGGGGAGGACTCGTGGAGTTGAGGCTTTGGTTCGGGTTTGCCTTCGGGTTGTTTGAGAGTTAAGTGAGAACCAGTTTTAACAGATCAAAGTTTTTATAAATCAAACTCTGTTAAAAAAAGAAAGAAGATGTATTTGTTTTGTTCAAGTATATATGAGTTAAAACCAAAGTAAGATGTTTAAATCAGTTTTTAAATTTAAATAAAGGTAAGATTTGAAATTTAAAATAATCAAGTTAAACAATTGTTTTGAAAATTCTTTTCTTTAAATGTTTTGACTAGATTTAATTTGTATAGTTGTTAACTTAAATAATATTAAGTTAAATTTTAAGTTATTTTCAAACTTAATTTGAAAATAAGGTTAATTAATAAGGAAAAGATTCATTTTAAAACTTAATTTAAGTTTGATAATAATGGAATAAATAAAGAGTGATTTATTAAATTAAATTAGTTAATGGTTGAGGATGAGTAAATTAACAATTAGTTTTCAAGTGATTTAGTAACTTGTAATTAAGGATTGTTAATTTATAATTTAAGATAAATAATTAATGATTATTTATTTTATTTTAACTTAATTAATGATTTTAATTAAGTAAGTTAATTATTAAGATCAAATGTTTTTAAATGATAATGTTTTATCTTAGGATTAATTAAGTAATTAAGGGTTAATTAAACTAGTAATGAAGAAGTACTTAATAAAGTTTTATTAAGTAATAATTAAATTTTCTTAATTAATAATTAAGAGATTATTAATTTATGATTAAAGTTAATTAAGGATTAATTAACTGTTATTAAGGGTTAATTAATTATCATTAAGGATTAATAAATTGGTAATTATGGATTAATTAAATTGGTAATTAAGTTGTTAATTAATAATTAAGCTTTATTAATTAATAATTAAGAGATAATTAATTAGTTAATTAAGTTTAATTAATTAATTATAAAAGTAATTAGAGATTAATTACTTTGTATTAAAAGATATTGATTAATAATTAAGGTTTATTAATTAATAGTTAAAGAATTATTAATCTGTAATTAGGGATTAATTAATTTGTTTAAAGGGTAATTAAGGATGAGTTACTCAGTTATGATTTAAGAAATGAATGTGATTTATTTAAGTTAATTAATTTGTTAATTAATTAAGGATAGTCACTTGGTAATTGATTAAGTGTAGTTACTTAATAAGATTGGTTAAGTATAATTACTTAGTGTAAGTAATTAATAAATGAATTACTATATGTAATTGGTGAATTTAATCAAAAAGGATTTATAAAAGAAATTAAAGTAATTAAGAATAGTTAATTACTGTTAATGATTATTTAAGGTTGTTTAATGGAAGTAATTAATTAATGCATGATTAATTAATGTAATTAATTAAGGAATAATGTAATTAATTATAGTTAATTAATTAATTAATGTAATTAATTAAGGATCATTAATTATTGTAGTTAATGAGAGTAATTAAAGGTTAATTACTATAAATGATTAAGGATAATTAATTTGTTAAATTAATTAAAGGATAATTACTTTATGTAATTAATGGATAATTTAATCAAGAGTGATTAATGGTTAATTAATTAAATGGTTGTAATTAATTAATGGTTGATTAAGCAAGGTTAGGAATTAATTCTTAAGTAATTAATTTAATTTAAGTTGATTAAATTAATTAAAATAGAGATTAATAAATGGTTGTTTATGAATGATGGTTGAGTAGAATTTCTGATTTGGTTGATATCTATTGGATGATATACTATGATATATCTGTGATAAATGTGTGATATTTATCTATGTTAATGCTATGTGAATTCAAGTATTGAATTGAATTGTTTAAACCTTTAAACAACTTGGCCTTAAAAGATACGTTTTGGATTTCGATGAGACCGGGATCGGGTTTCCGTATACCGGATTTCCAGGTTTGGAGACCCGAATACCACATCGATCCAAATTAACGATAGGTCGTGAATCTCAAGTGAAGATGAAGATTCTGAGTGCAAGGGTTATTGTCGTTAACTCTGAGGGTGATTCCAAAACGAGTGTAACGAGATAATGCCTTCGGTTTCGTTCGAACCCGGAACGAACTTGTATGGATTGAATGCTTTCAGAACATCGTCAGGTGGACGATGAGCATTCTAAGTGATATGTTCTGATTAAAGGTAAATCGTAACCTCAAGCCTCATCAACCGGGAATGGCTAAAACAGGGGAGGTGCAGCAAGGCTTCGTGGGTAGCACCCACTGAGAGCAAGATAGATCCCTGTCTAGAGGTCCCTTTTCTTTTATTCGGCTTAGTGTGTGGTTGGTCGCGCCAACTACGGGGTTATCTTGTTCGGAATTATCCAGTAAGGGATGGTTCCGGCTTTGTGTTGCAGGGGAGCGGGCGTACTCCTCGGTACGGTGATCTAGGCCACGTACTGTGACGGGCGGTACCCCAGTAGCCCTGCCATTGTATGGAATCCAAACTCCAATAAGTGCCGTACGTATTAGTTGTGCCCAACTATGTTGGAATGTGAGATGTAAGCATTTCAGCTATTTCTGTATTTTACTTGAAAACCCTAGACCCTATTATAATACAATCAGATTTCCTATGAAACGTTTTAGTTAGCGTAAGGTAAAAACTTACCCATGTTTATTTATGGGGAGTCTTACGTGATACTTTTGTTTTCAAAAGTTTTCAAAATTAAGCAATTTAAACCGTTTACTCACACCAGACCCATGTCTGACCCAAGTGTTTATTTCTGTTTTATATAAACTCTTGGGTACTCAAATTTTTACGAGTAGCCAAGGGAGTCAGGTTTGCTTTGACGAGTTCTCTGGAGGAGCAATGGAGCAGGAGGCTTCAACGTTCATAGGGATAGAGTAGTTCCGCTGTATTGATCTCTGAGTCATTTGTTATCTGTGTTGTATCTTGAGTTGTAATGTCTAGACAGATGTTATAACTGTCTAGTAAGTGATGTATATGCTGTGTAACTCTTAAAGTGTTGTATACTATGTAAATGTATATGTTATTAATATAATTTATTCGTTCCGCTGTGAGATCGTTGTTGTTGTTTCTTTCTTTCTTCTCTTCTTTTCTATTTTCTACCCCTTTCTTTCTTCATAACGATGCGTCTTTCTGGGCAAAGAAAGCCGGGTCGTCACACCCTTGATTTGGGAGTGTTGTTCGAGGTGGAACGGTAGTGGCTGCTATGCGTATCCATCAGTCCGTGTGCGTAATTGGTATATCTACCCTGGCATTGCCTTGTGTGCTGTGTCACCTACCATATCGAACCAACTACGATTTTGGTTTAAAGATCCGACTGCGTTAAGGTTCTCCATCCCCTTAACGCTATTTTCTATATGATTATACTTTACTGATTAGACACTACTGTATATAGCGAATATTACTACATAGTAGATAGTTTAACGGATCCTTAAGAGATGTGAATCCCGAACATTTCTTAAGTTACTGCACTCACGTTAGGCACTGGATAGGAGATGTCAAAGCCCGTAAACATCTCTGACGCCATCTACACTCATATTTATTTCATGATTTAACTTACATAAGATCTTTTAGTTCTGACTCGAGTGTTTTGTCTTTTCAATTCGCTCGGGTCAGCCTGAGTATTTCAGGATTTGAAGGCCCTATTTCTGAAGGACGAAGACGAAGATTTTATTATTACTATTTGTTATATATTCTACTACACCATTGTATTCCGCTGCATAATTATCATTCTCTGGTATGTGTAACTCTGATATGTATTGTATAAGTATAATCAAATGTTTTGTAAAACAGCTTCATGAACTGTTATTTGATTATTATATTTTATCGTTCCGCTGCAAGATTCTATTTTGTTTCTTTTATTTCTCCACTTTTTCTTATTTACCCCATAACAGTCCACCCTTCTGTATGGTTTAAGTTGGCACGTGTGTCTGCTTAAGCATACAAAAAGGTGGGGCGTTACAGCAATATTACTACATAGTAAATAGTTTAACGAATCCTTAAAGAATGGGCGATCCCAAGCATTCTTTAAGTTACTTGTACCTTTATTACAGTTCACTTGAGTTGGTTTACATTGTATAAGTATGTATGTCCTGAATCGAGTGTTTTTTGTTTTGCTTTATGCTCGGGTCAGACTGAGTGATACAGCATTAGAGACTCACCTTTGGAGCTGGAGTTTTGCTTTCAATATCCAGATATCTATTCATTATGTTATCCAGTTGATTCTAGTTGTATTCTGAGTTGTTCCTGATTATCATACTGTTTCTCCTGTTGTATCTTGGTATTCCTATTGTATCTTACTTAACTTTGATGCATTTATATAGTAGCTTCATGAACTACTATTCATTTGTTCTGCTGCATTATATACTATGTGTCTGTGATCTGTGATTATTTATTTACTGTATATTATGAGTTTGCCAAATTTTCATTTACAACGTGGTATTTTGAGCAACTCAAGTCCGACATGTGTGGTTTTATTGTCGATTTGAATGGTCCAAAAAAACGGGCCGTTACATGTGGTATAAGAGCTCTGGTTTTACGCAAACTCAGCATATAGAGTAAATTTAATTACAGAATCACTTTCGTTCGAACTTGAATTCCTTCTACTTCGATTCGGTTTCCTTTGAATTTTGGAATGTTCCCTTCGGTTCCAAAGTCCGTTCCTGTCCTCCCCTATTCGTGTCTTCTTGATTCTGGAGTATCCCATAACTCCACTTCGAATGATCTCTATAATAAATCGGCGGTCTCGCCAACCTATGAATGACTTGTAAAGGGGTGAAACTCCTTTACAAGAAGCATTGATTCACCGAAGACTTCTGTATCCCCGGTTTACGATGCTACTATCTCTTGCTATGCCTGAATTCCATCTCTTGAGAAGGAAGGTAGATTTGCTTCAGAATCCTCTATCGCTCTTATTCTTTAAGTCACGGTTGACCCTGTTAAGGTTGCTCGCGATTTATATAAGCTTATCCATCTCCCTATTCTGTTGTTTAATCATCTTATCTTTTGTCTCCAACTTATATTCAAATCAGAGTTCTCTTTGATTTGAGTCCATCAAATCTGAATCCCTATCCTTATTTTGGAAATTAATCTTGTATTTGAAAATTTTATATTTTAAAGATGTTTTATATATTATGTTGTTTGAGTTGTTGATGTTGATTTCGGTTTCCGATCGGTTCGTCTGATCAACGCTATCGATAGGATCTCCAAAACACTTGAACATAGCAAACTGACACAATATGGTTTTTAAATTTAGTAGATGGATAAATTTTGTATAATTATAATATGTATAAGGTTAATTTTCTAAATTTTTGATAATTAATGGAATTGGGTGTTAAGAAATAATATTTAACTTTGCATATCTTTTATAATCATTGGCTTTAGTTTCATA
Organism: Allium fistulosum; assembly: GCA_030737815.1. NCBI lineage: Eukaryota > Viridiplantae > Streptophyta > Magnoliopsida > Asparagales > Amaryllidaceae > Allium > Allium fistulosum. Next base: position 1,960,225 of record JASFAW010000025.1, read on the forward strand.
TCTAAATAATTAAACATGGTTATAAATTAATTTGGAAATTTAAATGGATTTAAATCAAGAATGTGAGAATTTAATTTCCGATGATTTCGAACCTTGTTTTGAAAGTTTTAAAAGGATATATTATTTAAAAGTATTTCTAGTAGAAATTGTTTCAAAGGATTTTTAATTTGTAAATCAATGCTCTTTTCTTTGTCGCTGGAAAATAATTTCGGTGATGACTGCAGCATCATCGACATTCATTTTCGAGTTTCGAAGCGAAGAGACCAACCTGTAGTTTTGCTACAGTTTTTCTTTGGAGAATTAAATTGATTTGGCTTTCTAATTATGACTTGATTTATAATATATGCGATTTAAGAGTTGATTTGATATATGTTGTGTATATTTAATTATCTCTAAAATAGTTTGAAGTTAATCGGAAATCTAATTCTTAAATTTTATCTTAAAAGATAATTTCAATTATAAAAGGAAATCAAATTTTGAATAAATATTTAAGCTTGGATAATTGAGTTAAGAAAATTTTATTTGTATAATATTCTCTTGCATTCCAATATAACTTAACTAAATTATTCAGAAGTTGAATATGTAATTGGATAATATACAAAATAAAGAGAAATTTTATAAATAAAACTTAAGTGGTTACAATAAATGTTATACACTTAAATTTTATTTATAAAGGATCAATAAAGGTAAATAGAGAAAAGGGGGTTAATTGAATAATTTACAATATAATGATATTTAAAAGAAATTATAAATAAATCGAAATAGTCATAATAAGTGAAATAAACTTAATATATATAGGATTTGATATATTAAGTGGAATAAAGAAGAATGAAATTTAATGAATAAAGATGAATATAATAAATGATTGTTCAAATTCATGACTTTATAAATTGTTGATTTGATGATGAGATAATGAGATTTAAAAAATAATTAAGATTTATTTAACTTAAGTGAAATAAAATGAATGAAATTAATTATTAATGAAAGTAGAACTTTTAATGGTTTTAAATTTATTATCTTATTCTATTTTCCAAACTATTTTCTTTCTGGTTGTTTCCATTCTCCTACCTCCTAAGTAAGAAAACAAATTCGAATTGGTTAGCCTTGGAGCTACTGTTCTCTTTCAGCTTGATCTTGCCTCTGATTTTCACCAACTCAGGGTTACTGAGGAAAGTATTTCCGAGACTGCTCTCCGTACTGAGAATGGTTTTTCTATGAATAGTTAGTCATGCCTTTTGGTTTGACTAATGCTCCTGCTCTCTTTGTTGATTTGATGAATCGTGTTTTTCGTATTGTGCTTAATAAGTTGTTCTAGTCTTTCTTTCTTTCTCTTTTTCCTTCATCATTTAACTTTTCTATCTCTTCTTTGGTTCTTACTTCTCCCTATTCTGAATCTGAGCACTCCTTACCATCCACAGACCGACGGTCAAACGGAAAGGGTGAATCGGATTCTCGATGATCTTTTTCGTGCTTGTGTTCTTGATTCTGGAGGATCTTGGGAAGATCATCTCCACCTTGTTAAACTTACCTATAACAACAGTTATCAGGTATAATTTCAATCTCCTTGTCATCTTGTCTTAATCCTATTTCATTCTATCTTTTTCTGTGTTTTCCCGTACCTCATTCCTTTTCGGGGATGAAAAGTTTTAAGTGGGGGAGAGTGTAACAACCATGTATTTTGTAATTATTTTAAATTGAATTTCCTGATTTAAAAAAAAACTTTATTTTATTTTATTTTTTTTGGATAAATTTTGTTATTTTTAAATATTAATTTTGATTTGTATGTGAATTATAATCCCAAACATGAATAAATAGAGTATTTTCTAGAACTGTGAATTTTGGTCAATATGTTCAAACTTTGACTTTTAATTTAAAATTTTAAAAGTTTGAATTTTTGAATTTTATATTTTATTGTGAAAGTAAATAAAATTTCAATAATACTGCTTTTCGTTTCGTTGAAATCTGATTAATATTGTGAAAGTTATGCCTTTTACACTATTGGATGTAATTTGTTGTATTTAACAAAATTGTTATTTTAATGTTATATAAGTAATATTTTGTTGTCATGTCATGTTCTAATTTATTTTTACATGTGTATTATGATGTTATGTATATATATTTTAGTTTTAAAACATTTTAAAAAGTGTAATTGAATTTTTTTAATGTCAGATGTATTTTGTTTACAATTTTTAATTTCTAGTTTCAATTAATTAAAGTAATTCTTTATTTATTTTTCTATTTTCTTAAAACCTTATTTTATTTTCATTTCCACTTTATTTTGTTCATCATTTATTTTATTTACTTGATTTTTTTTGTTTAGAAGGGTTGTTATAATTTTCCAAAGTTAATTGCATTTTTGTTTGAAATTTTAAGTCTAGTTTCAATATATATACGTTTTGATTTTAAAGGCATATCTTTAAAAGGTATTTATTTAACGTTATTGTATTTATTGGTTTGTGAAATCTTCTTGTATACACCTTTCTTTAATATATAGGTAACACATCAATTAGGGTATGTTATCTATTTTTAAGTGGAGGCATACGTTACGTTTTGATTTATTACCTCTTTAGCTTTCCATCCATTGATTTCATACCATAACTCCTCAATATTTGCTGCCGTTTATTTCCTTGATTCCTAGCCGCCTATATCACGTGAACATCTCTTCCCATCTTCATTTTAGCAAGGCACTTCAGATCTGAAAAAAAAAGTAAGCAATGGCCTCTTCTCCTTTTCACTTTTCTTCTTCCTTTTCCTATTGTTTTTCCATGTTTTGCCTTGATTTTTCTCTAAGCTTTGCTCGGTCATAGACCCCACCACCACCACCAACCACCACTCCTCCTCCTCCCCATGATCCACGACCAACACCACCTCCTACCCCTCTGACCAGATCAGGTCATGGCAACCAAGTGATGCAAACACCATAAAACAATATCCAAAACTCCACAAAAGTGTACTAGCCGAGCCTAGTTCAACTCTACCCTTCATATCTTGCCTTGGCCACCCCCTATTGCTCCACCACCACCTAGATACCAACACTACTCATCACTTTAGCCTCTGTCTAGATCTGACCTGACCTGTGCAAGCCATGGCCGAGCCATAGACCTATGTAGCCAAGCCCAAAAAGTTCACCAAAACTCCACCTTAGTGCCTTAACTCCTTGTATTCATGTTATGTAACCTCTACCACTTCCTATTCCTTATAGCCCATGCCTTTTGTGATCCAAACCTAACCCATTACAACCTGAAATCAGGTGTGGCCGAACATATATAGTGTTGTGGTCGAGAAAAGTTGGGTAGAGATCAAGCAAAACTTGTTCGAAAGCTTGGTGATGTTCTTGTCTACTTTATTTCCAATCTTGTTTCAATTAATCTTTGTATTAATCTATATTTTATTTTGGCTTTGTTTTGTGTTGAATACAAGATTTATATCTTGGCACTCTCTCCACTTGAATCTAGAGTCGTATCGTGCTTTCAGGAATTTTTCTGTATATCTTGATTCGCAAACTCCAGCTTAAAAAGGTGAGTAATCACACCGGACATTCATACTTATATTATTGTGAATTGATAGCAAGTGAAAGTGTAGAAATTATTATATCATGTTATACCTGCCTGTGATGTAAATTATATGATGTTAAACCCTGTTATTAACTTGTCACATCATCTGTTATGTTTTATTTTATTTTACATTTTATTCTATTCTGTTTATCACACTTCAAGTTCCCTATAGAATAGAATCACTATGTGTTGAAATGATACATACCCGAACGGACTTTAGAATAAGGAAAGATCGTTATGGGCTAAAATGATAAGCTTGAACGATTTTTATTTAATTTTATTTACTTGGGATTGTGGGTTTGAAATGATGGAACCCGAATTTTACTTTCTAAATTACGGATTGAAATGATATATTATCCGTATCACTTGACCTAGGTTAGAAAATATTATACAGACCCGTGGTTATTTTATATATTTTTCTAGAAGTTTTAAGTATTTTAAAAAATGTAAATTTTGATATTTTGATTTAAATTTGGTTTCTAAAATGATTTAATAAAGTGAAAATGATTTTTCTATGTGTTAATTATGTAAATAAATGAATGGAAAAATTGTGATTTTCAACATAACTAAATTTGGAAATTTGTGATTTGATTTTTAATGAAAGTTTAAGTTAATTAAATAAAAATGGAATTAAGTTTTATTTATGAAATGAAATTTAAATTTAAGTGTCAAGAGAAATTGTTAAAAATGAAAAGAATAAGAAAATGGTATACTTGGATTAATTTTTGTAAAATTGGGTTTTATTGAAAAAATTCACTTTATAAAAATCATAAGTTAAAGGTATTTAAATGAACATTTTGAAGTGGGAAAATATGATTTTTATATGTAAAAATGATTTAAATTGAAGTTTATTTATGGCTGGAATTCTATTTAAAATCTGGAAATTCATTTAGTAGCACTTCAGAAATGCTATCGTTTTTGGAAATGAACTAAAATCTGATCTAAATAGAATCTGCAGCACTTTGTAAGTGCTTTAGTTACAGAAGTAAACTAAAAGGAAATTTAACTAAGGGCTATCACAGCACTTTGCAAGTGCTGTCTTTGCTAAATTGAACTAAAATCTTTAAATAGAACCCTAAACTAGTATAGCAGCTTTGTAAATGCTGTATTTTCTGAATTGAACTATTTTTCAATTAAAACTGAACTATTACAACAGTTTTTAAATGCTGACTTTGCTGAATTGAATTGTTTTCAAATATAACTTACCGCAGCACTTTCTAAATGCTGCGAAAGCTGAAGTTTAAATTGTTTGAAGTATTTAAGTGAATAAATGTGCTAAGAAAAGGCTAAATTTTTGGGAATTGAATATTTGATTTTTAAGTAAAACGACTTCATATTTAAATGGTGTAGATGAATTATTTTGATTTGAATATACACCACTTTGGAATTTTTGAGTTAATACAATGTTTAAAATTGGTATAATTGAATGAATAAACTTAAAAAGTTATAACTTTGGTAATGAATATTAATTTAGAAGTATTCTGATTTTTCTATGTATTATGAGGTCCTAATGACAATATTTCAAGTGTTATGATTTCCAAGTATTTTGGTTTCAAAAAGTTTTGTTTCAGAATTGTTATGACTTTGAAAGTACTATGGTTTGGAAATGAAATTAATTGGAATTGTATTTAATTAAGAATTGTCTTTAAATATATATTAATTTGAAACTTGTTGAAATTAAAGATTTAAGGATACGACTTTATAATGTGGTTTGACTTAAGATGATTTAAAAGAATATTTCAAGTTTAATAAATTGAAAGAAACTTTTAGGGATTTGGAAATTTGGGTTGAAATATAAATGATTTATTGATTAGGTACTGGAATTTAAATGATATATTATTGCTTTGATTTTTGAAAAATAGATTATATATTGATTTGGTTTTGGAATTTAAAGGAGATACTATTACTTTGATTTTTGAAATAGAAACGATATATTATTGAATTAGTTTTGAAATGGAAATGATATATTTTTGAATTGGTTTTGAAATGGATATGTTTTGGGTTTGAAAGTATGTATTATTTTGAAATAAATGATATGATTTTGAAATGGTTTAAAGGATGTATTTTGATTTGAAACATAAACTATTTTGAAATTTATAACCACGGGTTATAATAACGATTGGTTGTTAAAGAGACCGGGATCGGATATGGACATACTCTCTGTCGATATCGAAAACCACTTTAACAAATATGTACGCGGTGGAGTTTCCAGAATAAAGTAGGATGGTGGTGACGATCCTAAGGTATATGCATGGACCCAACTCCCGTGAGTTGGCATAAAGTGGCTAAAACAGGAGCGATTGACGGGCCAATGAGGTAGCACCTCTGATCGGACACACTTCTTCGATACCATTCTATTACTTTGTGATTGATTGGGTGCACCCCTTGATTTGGGAGTGTTGTTCGACGTGGGCGGTAGTGGCTGCTATGCGTCACCACCAGTCCGGATGCGTAATTGGTATATCTAACCTGGCATTTCCTAGTTGTGCCGTGTCACTTACCATAGCGAGCTTTACTACGAGTTGTGATTTCTCCCGAGCCTGTGGAGTATCGAGGGCAGCCCCCATTTTGGGAGTATGCTAATACTAGATAGACTATTGGGACTATTACGTGTTAAGGGGAATATTAGTCCACTCCTTAATGCGATTTAAAAGTATGTTTATTTTATATTAGACATCATTATAATAGCGCAATATTACTACATAGTAAATAGTTTAACGGATCCTTAAAGAATGGGCGATCCTAAGAATTCTTTAAGTTACTTGTACCTTTATTGCAGTTCACTTGAGTTGGTTTACATTGTATAAGTATGTATGTCCTAACTCGAGTGTTTTTTTTTTGCTTTACGCTCAGGTCAGACTGAGTGATACATCATTAGAGACTCACCTTTGGAGCTGGAGTTTTGCTTTGTAAATCCAGATATCTATTCATTCTATTATCCAGTTGATTCCAGTTGTTCCTGATTATCATATTGTTTCTCCTGTTGTATCTTGGTATTCCTATTGTATCTTACTTAACTCTGATGTATTTATATGGTAGCTTCATGAACTACTATTCATTTGTTCCGCTGCATTATATTACTCTGTGTCTGTGATCTGTAATTATTTATTTACTGTATATGATGAGTTTGCCAAATTTTTATTTACAACGCGGTATTTTGAGAAATTCAAGTCCGACATGTGTGGTTTTATTGTCGATTTGAATGGTCCAAAATAGCGGGCCGTTACAGAATTACACAAAAAAATAAACTTCCATTTTTTTTGGTGAAAATTTACCATTAGCTATTTTAAATAGATGTATTCCAAATGTAAAAAATTCATTTCAAAATTTTATTATTTAAAATTGCACAAAACTTCAATTAATTATATAAATAAAACAAATAAAAATTATTAAGAATTTACGGGTCGTTACATAAAGATATAATCATTACAAAACTACGCCAAGAGCGACTTATGACGATGCCCCCTTGGTTGATCAGAGAAATAGTCATATCTGACTTAATATACACAGCGGAAAAATAAACAGAATAATCTGTATCCCTAGTTAGCTATCCGTCAGCCACCTGCGCGTCTTTGGAAACTTTATTCGCCAAAATATCAAAACCCTGAAAACCTTAACCCTCAGCCTACTCGAATCAATTTAGAGCACCCAAGGGTTTAAGGGGAAACAAAAACTTCGAGTCGGACATAAAGCCTGGTGTGAATAATTTTGTTGCATCTTGGTTTACTGATATTAAGTGAGACCATACCGCTTAGCGGAACGGGTTTCCCCTCACTTATATCCTCTTTAAAACATATATTGCAAATCCTTTCCTGCAACCAAACTGGTTAATCAAACTGATTATACCAAAATAGCAATATCATTTATGCTAATAAATGGACCATCTGCCCGTAAAACAAGTAATATGTGAACTATCTGCCCACAATATAATAGCAAGGTCCGTTATGCTACAAATGGACTATCTGTCCATACAACCGGGCTGACTGCCCGCAAACTGGACTAATTGTCGGTTGACTGCCTACAAACTGGACTAACTGTCCTAATCAAAATGGACTAACTTTCTGGATTACTTTATTCAGGTTAACTACCCTTTAAATTTTCCCTGAAAACCTTTTCAAAATGATTTAGTCCTTCAAATCATATATATACAAGGAAAATATATCTTTAGCTTTACACTAAGCCATTTTTCCATGTTATATATACTTTACTCAAAATAATGTTGATGAGATTTAATGAGGATTACCTATCCTTCCAAAACAAGTTAAAACCCTTTTTAACTTGAAAATATTTAGGCTACATTACCGATTTAATACATTCGAAACCTTTGTTTAAAACCGTTAAACAACTCTTTCAAAACTATTGAAGGTAACCCCTTCGAAACCATTGAAAGACCCTTTCGAAACCATTAAATATAACCTTTTGAAAACATTGGAAAAACCTTCCCTTTCTTTTCTCCGAAAGCTTCAAAATATCAGACATCCTCCTTAAAACCTTTTAAACACTGCCTTTCGAAAACATAGGAAAAACCTTCCCTTTCGACCCTGTCGAAACACTTAGGAACCACCCCTTTCGAAACCATTCATTTATAACCTTTCGAAATAGTCAAAACTTTATCCTTTCGAAAGAACTTTGGGTTCAATTTTAAACAAGTGGAAACCTTTCGAAACCATTCAAAATTTCATTCCTACGAAACCTTTGAAAAACGTCTCGGTCGAAACCATTTGGATTCTACCTTCAAGTAGAGAAAAAGGATCAGAAACCCATTAAAGTCGAAGCATCTGTTTCGAAACCATTTAAAACTATATCTTTTGAAACCATTTGTGTTTTACTTCAAACATAGAAGAAGGTCTTAAAACATTTAAGTCGAAAGCAACTGCTTCAAAACCATTTCCTAAGTAATGAAGTGATGGTGTCAAAACCATCCCTTTAAAAGCATTGGAGAGGTGGCCATATTTTAGAAAACAAATAGAACCCCTTCGAAACCATCTAGATCGAAAGGTAGGAAGCGGCAGCTAAAGATTTTGACTCAGTCGAAAGCAAGAATTTAAAAACAAAGGTGCAACCTAATCGAAACCATTCTTTTAAACCATTTGACCTTGTCGAAAGCCAACTAAGTCGAAAGCAAGCAAGCGCATTTTTCTTTAAAATCAAAACAATGCTTCAACCCCTTCGAAACCCCCTAGTTTTGAACCTATACCTTTCGCCCCCATCCAATTCACTACATACCAGTGCATTGGTTTCGACTGTGTTGGAGGCGATGGTATGGAGGCGGAACCTGGTACCGAAGGAGACGAAACAGTGAAAAACCTATTTATTGGTACTTTTAAACTATTCTTTTGTACCTAACATGCCTTGTTTGTCTAAATCTGATTGGTTGCAAGGTTTCTCTTTTCAAAAGTGTTGTCGACTTTCCAAATCTAACAATTTAAACATTTTTCAAAAAGGCCCTTCTCCTACTTAAATTATATAAAACTTTTAAGTCCCATACCTTAAATAATTTTATATAACCATTAAAACACTTAGGAAAAATGTAGAAAAATTCCAGAAAATCACATTATCTATGTATTCTGATATATATAAATTTCAGATCCAAATAATTAATTATTTACCCGTAATTAATTTATAACACAAAATACCATTTTCTTCGTAGAAAATTCATATTAATTCCACGAAAATTCAGAAAAATCTGAAAATTGAAACCTATCTCCAAAATAATATTTATGACCTTCATGAAAATTCGCAAGGCATTTGGATATCATTTAATAGGGTTTTCACCTTAAAACATATCATAAATTCAATATGAATAACCATAATTCATCAACATATATATATATATATATATATATATATATATATATTCATTCCATCATTCAAAAACATGGAAAATCATTAAAAATATCCGAAATTAATCTTAAAACCGAAAACACAATAAAAAATGAGATGGAAACATTATTCACCTTAGCTTTAGAGATTAAGGAGCTTGAGATTTGGATGAATTTGATTCGTATTAGCTTTTTCTTTAGGTATACATACTCCTCTTCCCCTTTTCCTTGTTAATGGTGGCCGACCTCTTATTTTAAAATTTTCAAAATGAAATGAACGTGTATTCTAATACATGGCCAAGATTTGAAGGATATAGGAAATGTCTCTTTCCTATTTTGCCCCTCCTCTATTTCAATTTAACACTTATTTTAATTCATTATTAAATGGCATGGGTACGCCTTAATTAAAATCAAATTTCAATCCCCTAATCAAGACGTTATTTTATTTAATTTAGATAATTAAATATTCTAAATAATGTTATTAACAATCTGAGCTGTTACAGTCTCCCCTCCTTAAAGAATTTCCTCCTCGAAATTACGATAAGGTACACAATAAATCAAATAATGAGGTAAAACATACCATCGAACATGTCAGTATAAGTATCTTTAATCCTGCTCTCAATCTCCCAAGTACAGTCCCTGTCATCGTCCTCAACTGGACTTTGACTAACTTGACCGTTTTGGTTCTAAGCCTTTTCTAATCTCTTGCAAAAACACGAATAGGCTTTCTAACAATAGTCAAATCTGGTTCGACAACTAAGTCCTCTAGCATAGTTGGTGCAATAGAATTCTCCGGGTCTCTAACACACTTTCTGAGATGAGAAACAAGGAAAACATCGTGGACTCCTGCCAAACTGCTCGGTAACTCAACTTTATATGCGAGTTTCCTGATCCTCTCAACAATAGGAAAAGGTCCAACGGGCCTCGGTGCTAACTTCCTCGATTTTCCAAACCTAATCAACCCTTCATCAATGATACTTTGATGGAAACCTAATCTCCAACTGAGAAATCTAGATCTTTCCTTTTCTTATCTACATAAGTCTTCTACCTAGACTGATCCTCCTTCAAGCCCGAATGACCTTAATCTTTTATGCAGCTTCTCTGACTAAATCTGGACCAAGAACCAACCTATCTCCAGTCTCTAGCCAACATACGGGAGATTTTGCATGGTTACATGGCCTTCCATACAAAGCTTCAAACGGTGCCATCCCAATATTAGTTTGATAACCGTTGTTATACGAAAACTCGACTAAATGCAGATGGTCTTCTTATGATCCCCCGAAATCTAGAATACAAGCTCTTAACAAATCCTCCAAGATTTTGTTAACCCATTTTGTTTTCCCATCTGTCTACGGATGGTAAGCGGTACTCATCTTGAGCTTGGTTCCCAAAACTTCCTATAGACTTTTCCAGAACTCGCTAGTGAATAAGGGATCTCTATCACTTACTATGCTACTAGGAATTCCATGCAGTCTAACCACATTCCTTATAAACAACTTTTCTAAAACAGGTGCCGTCCTGCTTGACTTAACTGGAATGAAATGGGCACTCTTGCAAAATTTGTCCACTATGACTCATATATTATCATTTCCTCGGTTCGACGTTGGCAATCCGTCAATAAGATCCATGGATATAGATCCCACTTCCATACTGGAATATCTAACGACTGAAGCAACCCACTTGGCTTCTGGTGTTCGGCCTTTGCCTACTGGCAATTCAAGCACTGCTTTACACACAAACCAATATCCTGCTTCATACCTTCCCAGAAGAAACCCCTCTTCACATCCTGATACATCTTAGTACCTTCTGGATGAATGGTGAACTTCAAACGATGGCATTCCTCCAAGACTTCTTTCCTTATGTTTCCTACACTCGGAACACATAATCTTCCTTTCTTTCTGAACCACCCATTCTGGTCAAGACTAAAATCTTTCAAGTCATCTCTTTTAGTTCCTTCTCTTAGCTTCTTGATCCGTTCGGCTAACACCGGATCCTCCATCTGTTTAGAAGCAATCTTTTTGATCAACACTGGTCGAACTTCCAAACAAGATAATACAACTATATCACCACTAGACCCAGTCTCGGATCTCCGCTGCACTCTACAATCTGCTAATGCTTCCAAATCCTTCCCCCCAGCAATCATTGCCAAAACTACATTCTGATGTTTCCTGCTAAGTGCATCTGCAACCTTGTTACCTTTCCTTGGTGTGTACTCAATCCTAAAATCATAAGCGGAAATAAACTCTAACCACCTTTGCTCTCTCATGTTCAACTCCTTCTGAGAGAATAAATACTTCGGCGACTTATGATATGTATAAAACTCAAACCTTTCTCCCAAAAGGTAATGTCTCCACACCTTCAAAGCAAAAATAACTGCATCCAATTCTAAATCATGGGTCGGATACCTGACTTCATGCGGTCTAAGCTGTCTAGAAACGTAGGCAATCACTTTACCTCTCTACATCAGCACAGCTCCTGGTCATGTTCCACATGCATTGGTATAAATCACAAAATCCTAATTCCCTTCTAGAACAACCAACATAGGTGCATGGGTCAATAAGTGTTTTAAACTCTGCAATGCTTCCTCACACTTATCAGTCCACACAAACTTCACATCATTTCTTGTTAGCTTGGTCATCGGGGCCGCTATCCGCAAAAAATCCTTAATGAACCTCCGATAATAACCAGCAAACCCAAGGAAACTCTTTATCTTGGTTACAGTCTTGGGTCTCTTCCAACTATTTACTGCCTCAATCTTAGTCGGATCTACGACAACCCTTTCTCTGAGACTACATGACCAAGAAACTTCACTTCTTTCTTCCAGAAGTGACACTTCAAAACTTCACTTTCAGCTGATGCTGCCTCTACGTCTCAAGCACCATTCTAAGACAAACTTCATGCTCATCCTTAGAGTATATCAAGATATCATCTATGAAAACCAATACGAACCTATCCAAGTGCTCTTTGAAAACCTAGTTCATCAAATCCACAAAGAAATCTGTTACATTAGTCAGTTCGAACGGCATGGCTAACCATTCATACGACCCATACCTGGTCCTAAATGCCGTCAAAGGTATACTATCCTCTGCTACTCTGAGCTGACGGAAACCTATCGCTAAATCCAACTGCAAAAATACCTTGGCTCCACTCAACTAGTCTAACGAATCATTAATTCTCGGCAATGGATATCGATTCTTTATCGTCCTCTCATTCAACTTATGATAATCGATACATAGCCTTAACATCCGGCTTCTTAGTAAACATTGGACTGCTCCCAAGGTGTACTACTTGGCCTGATAAAACTCTTATCTTATAAATCCACCAACTTCACCCTCAACTCCCTCATCTCTGAAGGGGTCATCCTGCTTGGAAGTCTACTCACTGGTTCTGCTCCCGGAACCAAATCTATCCGAAACTCAATGGCTCATTTCGGTGGCAATCCAACTACAGGCTCAAACACATCTGCAAATTCTCTAACCATGAAAACTCGAATCAACTCATCTTCCAACTCCATAGCACCTAACAAAGCATACATCTCACCGCAAGAACCTTCTATGGTACAAACAATCTTGTCACCATGATTTGGGTGTCTAAGCGATATTTTCCTATCCTGGCATAATATCCTAGCATCGTACTCACTCAGCCAATCCATACCAAGAATGATTTTGAACCCCACAAAACCAAACACATGCAAACTGCAAAAAAAAGCATGACCTAACAAGTCAAACTCTAACTGGTCACATCTCAACCCTAGAGTTGCATACCCTCCTATTGGAATCGCAACCCGTAAGGAAGTAACTAAATACGTGGGTTCTAGGTTAAGCTTATTTATCAAACATCTAGATATAAAAGAATGCGATAAATCAATATCAAATAGAACGCTAACAGACATACCATGAATCTGAAGTGTACCTCCCAAAACCACATTTCCCTTCTCCTGAGCTGTTGGCTTCAAAGTAGTAGGCTCCAATGCATACACTTTGCCCTTTCCATCCTTAGCGGGCTCCTTGCATTAGCTCTTATAGTGGCCTATCTGGTCACAGTTGTAGCACCTGACATTCTTCCTCCCAACCACTTCCTTTGCCTTCCCAGCGCGACACTCATTGGCAAAGTGCCCCTTCTTGTCGCACTTGAAACAGACAATCTCAGACTTCCCTTTCTTAGCTGCTCCACCCTTCTGAGCACCTTTCTTAGGAAAGAACTTCCTTTTCTGACCCTGGCCAACCGGGACTTCTTTAGCCTTACTCTTCTATAGAGAATCATGCAACTCCTCATGCCTTAAGGCTATCTCCACTATAAAATCAAAAGGATCTCTAATATGAGGTAATGTAGCCCAGGCTAACTCAGGCTTCAATCCCCTGATAAACTTCTCGTTCCTCTTCATCACTGTATCCACTAAAGCATACTGATATTTGGCCAACTCCTCAAACCTCTTAGCATACTCCAGAATAGACATCTCTCCCTGCTCTAATTCATCGAACTTTCTGATCAGAGCTAATTGTGCCATTGCAGACATGAACCTCTCCTAGAACCTTCCCTTGAAATCTTCACAGGTCATAGCCTCTTCATCCACTACCACAGTCACACTATTCCACCAAAACAATGTAGGTCCCTGAAGCTGTCTAGATGCCAACCTCCTCTTTTACTCATCTTTGAGCCCAAAATCTGCAAAAATCCTTTCGTAGTGCAACAACTAATTCTCCACCTCAATGGCATCCTCCGTTCCAACAAAAGGTTTCCCTCCAAGCTTAATGTAGTCCCCACTCATCTTAGCATAGTCATTGACAACTGGAGCTCCCAGAACTCCTCCTCCCACTACTCCAGCAGCAACACCCGCCTGCACCATATTCATGAAGAACTGATACATAGCTTCCATTCCAACTTGTGGGACTCCAGCACCCATATTCTCTGCTTGTGCTTGACCTTGACCTCTTCTCACATTAGGCCTTGCATTCCCTTCAGTGCCTTCCCTTCAGTGCCTTCCCTTCAGTGCCTTCCCCTCCAATGTTAACTCTTCCTCTTCTTCCTTCCATATCTGTATTCAAACCTCATGAGATATAGAAATATAACCTAACAAGGATAGGAGACTAGAGATAAAGCATATACTTATATATAGCAAATATGAGTACGTTACTATAGTATTATCCCATAACCCAACCTTACTCTACTTCTCTAGGATTATGTTTTAAAAAGTATTTTTAGTTAAAAAAATTCATAAACCTATGCTCTAATACCAAGTTGTAAAATCCCGTATCTAGAGGCCAAAAGCTAAGAGCTACAAATGTTGCAGTCATCTATAGTATTAACTTCTAGTGACAAAATACGGTAATGCAAATGGTATTCATAATTTCAGAAGCACTTGAATATGAACAAAATCACATATTTCCAAAAATAACATGTTACTGATTACATTTCAACAAATTCATATTCAAATTACATAATCCCATGTCCGTTTGCCAAGTAAAGATCAAATATAATCATTACAAAACTACGTCAAGAATGACATATGACGATGCACCCTTGGTTGATCAGGGAAATATAGTCATAACTGACTTAATATATACAGCGGAAAAATAAACAGAATAATCTATATTCCTAATTAGCTATCCGTCAGCCACCTGCTCGTCTTCGGAAGCTTTATTCGCCAAAATATCAAAAATCTGAAAACTTAACCCTCAGTCTACTCAAATTAATTTTGAGCATCGAGAGTTTAAGGGGAAACAAAAACTTCGAGTCAGACATAAAGCCTGGTGTGAATAATGCGGTTACATCTCGGTTTACTGATATTAAGTGAGACCACACCGCTTAGCGGAATGGGTTTCCCCTCACTTATATCCTCTTTAAAACATATATTTTGCAAACCCTTTCCTGCAACCAAACTGGTTAACCAAACTGATTATATCAAAATAGCAATATCCTTTATGCTAATAAATGGACTATCTGTCCATAAAACAAGTAATATGTGAACTATCTGCCAACAATATAATAGCAAGGCCCGTTATGCTATAAATGGACTATATGTCCATAAAACTGGGCTGACTGCCCGCAAACTTGACCAACTGTCCGAAATCTAGGTTTAGTGCTTGCAAACTGGACTTACTGTCCGAATCAAAATGGACTAACTATCTGGATTATTTTCTTAGGGTTAACTACCCTTTAAATTTTCCTTGAAAACCTTTTCAAAAAGATTTAGTCCTTCAAATCATATATATACAAGAAAAATATATCTTTAGCTTTACTCTAAGCCATTTTGCCATGATATATATACTTTACTCAAAATAATGTTGATGAGATTTAATGAGGATTAGCTATCCTTCCAAAACAAGTTAAAACCATTTTTAACTTGAAAATATTTAGGCTACATTACATATTTAATACATTCGAAACCTTTGTTTAAAACTGTTAAACAAACCTCTCGAAACCATTGAAGGTAACCCCTTCGAAACAATTGAAAGACCTTTTCAAAACCATTAAATATAGCCTTTCAAAAACATTGGAAAAACCTTTCCTTTCTTTTCTCCGAAGCTTCGAAATATCAAACATCCTCCTTAAAACCTTTTAAACACTACCTTTCGAAAACATAGGAAAAACCTTGCCTTTCGACCCTGTCGAAACCTTGGGAACCACCCCTTTCGAAACCATTCATTTAAAACCTTTCGAAATAGTCAAAATTCTCTCCTTTCGAAAGCACTTTGGGTTCAATTTAAAATATGTGGAAACCTTTCAAAACCATTCAAAATTTCATTCCTTCGAAATCTTTGAAAAACATCTCGGTCGAAACCATTTGGATTCTGCCTTCAAGTGGAGCAAAAGGATCAGAAACCCATTAAAGTCGAAAGTATCTGGTTCGAAACCATTTGGGTTTTACTTCAAACATAGAAAAAGGTCTTAAAACATTTAAGTTGAAAGCAACTGCTTCGAAACCATTTCCTAAGTAATGAAGTGATGGTGTCGAAACCATCCCTTCGAAAGCATTGGAGAGGTGACTATATTTTAGAAAACAAAAGGAAACCCTTCGAAACCATCTGGATCGAAAGGTAGGAAGCAACAGCTAAAGGTTGTGATTTAGTTGAAAGCAAGCATTTAAAAACAAAGGCGCAACCAATCGAAACCATTCTTTTAAACCATTTGACCTAGTCGAAAGCCAACTAAGTCGAAAGCATCTTAGTCGAAATCAAGCAGGTGCATTTTCTTTAAAATAAAAACAATGCTTCAACCCCTTCGAAACCCCATGGTTTCTACCCTATACCTTTTGCCCACATCCAATTCACTACGTACCAGTTGCCCGATACCATTTGCATTGGTTTCAACCGTGTCGGAAGCGATAGAATAGAGACGGAACCTGGTGCCGAAAGAGACGAAACAGTGAAAAACATATTTATTTGTACTTTTAAACTATTCTTTTGTACCTAACTTGTCTTGTTTGTCTAAATCTGATTGGTTGTAAGGTTTCTCTTTTCAAAAGTGCTGCCGACTTTCCAAATTTAACAATTTAAACATTTTTCAAAAAGCCCCATCTCCTCCTTTAATTATATAAAACATTTAAGTCACATACCTTAAATAATTTTATATAACCATTAAAACACTTAGGAAAAATCTAGAAAGATTCCAAAAAATCTCATTATCTATGTTTTCTAACATATAAAAATTTCAGACCCAAAAAATTAATTATTTACCCGTAATTAATTTATAACCCAAAATACCATTTTCTTCGCTAGAAAATTCATATTAATTCCACGAAAATTCAGAAAACTCTAAAAATTGAAACCCATTTCCCAAATAATATTTATGATCTTCATAAAAATTTGCAGGGCATTTGGATGTTATTTAATAAGGTTTTCACCTTAAAACATATCATAAATTCAATATGAATAACCATAATTCATCAACAAGTATATATATTCATTCCATCATTCAAAAACATGGCAAATCATTGCAAAATACTCGGAATTCATCTTAAAATTGAAAACACAATCAAAAATGAGATGTAAACATTATTCACCTTAGCTTTAGAGATTAAGGAGCTTGATATTTGGATGAATTTGATTTGCATTAGCTTTTCCTTTAGTTTTACTTACTCCTCTTACCCTTTTCCTCTATTAATGGTGGCCGGCCTCTTGTTTTAAAATTTTCAAAATGAAATGAATGTGTATTCTAATACACGGTCAAGGTTTGGAGGATATAGGGATGGCCTCTTTCCTATTTTATCCCTCCTCTATTTCAATTTAACTCTTATTTTAATTCATTGTTAAATGGCATGTCTACACCTTAATTAAAATCAAATATCAATCCCCTAATCAACACATTATTTTATTTTATTTAGCTAATTAAATATTCTAAATAATGTTACCAAAAATCTAGGGTGTTACACTTCTTCTTTCCTTTACTATTTCATTTCCAATAAGCTTGAAAATGGCCCAATAAAAGAAAAATCAAATCCTGAGATTTAGGCCACTAAAAATTGCAAAATTAGCTCCTTTGAGTTCATCTAGGCTAAAGCTTCAAATCCATAACTCGAAATCATGTGCGGCAAGTGTTTGGGGATGAACGACATGATAGGCTTGAACTATGATTTCTGATTTTGTTTGATTTAAGTGGAATTAGGGCTTCGGGATGGTTACAATGGGTTTGTCGAAATGAGAAGCATCTTTTGGCCGTTTTTGGTGAGGTCCGACTACCTAGGGAGGAAAGCGACATGTTGGGTGTCATTACGTAAGGTGCAGGTCAGAATTCAAGGTGGGCCATGGAGCTTCAATTGGAGCGGGTGGTTGTGATGCTCGTTCGAAATGAAGTTTGTCGATAGTGAGGAAAGTTTATTTCGTGGAGCAAGGAGTGAGAAATTACATGCATGCACGGGTCTGGAAAGGGGCAGTGATATGTGTAAAGGGGAGGGTCGTTAAGGTTTGGGGAAGGAGGGTTTAAGAGCTGATTAGGTAATTAGTGTACTGATCTAATAATTGATTTAATACCATATTCGAACGAGGTCAGATGCATTAAACTCATATCAATATTATCTACGCAATGGAATTTGATTCATTGGATTTGGAGATAATATAAATTTGAGCTAAAATCGAATGCCGTTTAATTTTAATCCAAACTGGAACGCGAAAACGTCAATTGGAATTTCGAAGAGTTTACTCAACTTTAAATAAACTATATGATATCTGTGTTGCTGTAAATTATTGTTGAATGCTTGGATGATAATTGATAGTTTTAACGAAGTATGAATTAATAATAAAATTATAGGGATTTAATTTAATTACGTTTAACGAAGTTAAATTAAATATACTTCGTTTGTGGTATCTTATTAGTAGAATAAAACACCGTTCTGCTACATTTAAATTGAATAGATTATTTTGAACATTAATTGAGCTGAATAAATCACTGTTCCATGATTTCATAGTAAAAAATATTATTTTTGAAATTAATTAATATGTTGATTAATTAATAAATGATACGTTAACTATTGATTGCTAATTGTTGATAATGATATGTTTGTTATTTTTGTATGATCTCGCTTGATAGCAGATGACATAAATAACCATTTTGTTGAAGGGGATGCTTCAAAGTGTATATATATATATATATATGTGTGTGTGTGTGTGTGTGTGTGTGTGTGTGTGTATGTATATGAGATTTACAGGGTACTTTTGTAGAGAATGTAATGATCCGAAATTTTCGACGTTTCGAATGGGAATATTTGATTTATTTAAATATTTGAATTTGACTCAAATTCAATAAATAATAAGAAATTTTTTTATATACCGACTTGATTTTTACTGACATATTTTTTTTATTTGATTTTTCCATAATTTTTAATTTGGAAAATATTTTAAATTATCATTTGACGATTTTCCGGCATTGGTAGTTTCATGATTTTTCATGATAACCAGTATATATAATTATTGGTTTCGAATCATATGGTTTTTTTGAGTGCAATTGTATTTTTGTTTTGTCGTTCGCAGTTCGTACAAGATTAAAGCTCCGCGTAGAGTTGTGCTGGAAATTTCAAATTTTAACAAACATCAACATTTGTCAACATGCTTATTCTCCTTTCTACCCTCTCCACTTTTACAAGTTTCTCTTTAAAATCAAAAACAATAAATCTACTCAACAAAAAAAATATTAAGTTAGGATCTTTGCATTCATATCGAGGCGATTTATGATGTGGTATAGGTTTAGATGGATGTAGTGAGGGTTGAGGTAGTTCTACAGTTTGGGTTGAGTGCCAGTAAAGCTAGGGTTTTGTTTTTAGGGAGTTATAAGTGGAACCAGTTCGATTCGAGGGTGGCGTAGAGCTTGTGGTGGCACGGAGCTTCGACGGCCAAGATTTTGTAGGGTGCGGTTCACTATGGGGGGTTGCAACATGTTTGGTTGCAACGGCTAGGGTTTAGGTCGTGTTTGTGGCTCAACCGAGCTTGATGGAGATGGGTGGATTGGATAGCTCTTACAATGTGGAGTTGAATGGTGAAGATAGTTTGCTGTCTAGTGGGATGTGGAGGGGGAGAGGGGCGTTTGATAATCGATAATAGTGAGATTTGGCTATAGGCAGAGCACGATAGTTTTGAAATGCAAAGGGAAGAAGTGTTAGTGGTTGAATTAGTTTAAATATGGTAATTAAGGGTGTAATTTAACAATTAATTTTATTTTTAAATCGATAACTTATAAAATGAATATCATTTTCATACAAGGTCCAATCGAGATGCGATATTTTGCATTGTGCTCGTTATGGCGATAGCTATGCGACGAAATGGGTTTCGTTGACTTTGGAGTAAGTGAAATTTTGGGCTAAAATCAATTGTTGTTCGATTTTTAGTATAAAATCAGAATGCTTCAACGTTATGATTTTTAATTCCAATTATACTCATGTTGATTTTATTTCAGTCGCACACCTGTTATATAAATTGTTGAATGTTAAAATTTGATTGTTTGGTCATATTAGATATAATGCTAACATATTTAAAAATTTGAACCTTTTTAGTGAAAAGGATAGTAATAGCATTGGCCTCATTATAGTGTTTTGAAAAATAATTTTAATTGCTGTTTGAGCTAGAAATGGTTTCGGTTTGGAAATTTGATTTTTAATCTAACCTTCTTAAAGTTTCTATGATATTTTATTCAAAAAATAGTTTTTGTACTTCTCTACTTTACTTTAATTTCTTTTATTATTCTTTTCTAAGATATGAATATATGTAAATGTCTTAAGATTATTTTGGAAAGTATCTATTTTCATAGAAAAGATATTATAATAATGATTGTTTAATTTAAATGAAATAAAAGGGTTATCCTTTATTTTAAAGAGATTTTTGGGTTTAAAAGAAGACATAAATGTTTTAGGAATAAATATTTGTCAAATATTTTATATAAAATTTTGTAATAAAAGAATAGATTTATAGATGGTATTTTATAAATTAAAGAGTATAAATGGTATTCTATAAATAGAAAAATATTGTCACTTGATAAATTGGAGAAGTGAATCATAGTTGTGAATTTATTGTAATATATGGAATTATCATGTTATGGTAAGCATATGAGATTTATAATTATATTTGGAGCTTTGTTTTATATTTGGAGTTTGGTTTGTATTTGGAATTTCTTTTATAAAGGAGTGTTGTAGTTATATTTAGAAATTTATAGAAGGAGTTTTATAAATGAATTTGGAGTTTTAGAAAAAGACTTGCAAATAAATTTAGGGATTTATAAAATGAGTTTTATTAATGACCGTTTTACAAAAGAAGTTTTATAAAAGTGTTTCTAAACAGTATAATGGATGTTTATAAAGGAGTTTATTAAATAAATTTGGAGATTTAAAAAAGGAGGTTTATAATTATGTTTAGATATTTATAAAGGGAATTTTATAATTTATAAGTAATGTTTTACAAAAGGAGTTTGTGAATATAAGTAGTTTTAAAGAGGCATTTCATAAAAAGGGATTTATAAAAAGACTAAGAGTCATTTCTATAAATGATCATTTAAGATTACGGTGGTATGGAAATGTTCTTTTCATACTCAACAGCAAATTTCGAGGTATTGATACTTGTCTCTATCTTGAGAATTATAAATATGTATCGAGGCAAGGATAATTTTCTAACTTGTCTGATCTCATTGTTAATCAGGGGATGGTACCATTCGAAATCGAAAAGTGGTGGTAAGTATTTTTGGTCTAATTTCTATACGATCTATTTACTTGCACCCAAAAGGAAAGTGTTTTTGGGCCTATTATTATTAATGTCTTTAAATGACATTTGTTTTAACCCAATTTAGTATGGTTTTGGAAAATGAAATCTTCCTTAAGATGTGAATATACTTATCTATTGAGATAAGTATATGGGTACATTTCTTAAGTATTAGGAATGTAGTGATTTTTGAATATACTTATACTATTAATATAAGTATATGGAAAAGTTTTCTAAGGATTTGAAAGTGAAATGTGTAACGACCCAGAATTTTGACCAAATTAAATTGAGAATATTTAATTTATTTTAAATATTTGAACGGTAATTTAATTTGAATCCCCAATATAACTTTGAATTTTGCAATTAAACTTTAAAATTTAATCTATTGATGGTCGAATAAAAATTTAAATCTTCAATTTAAAGCTAAAGAAAAATATTTCGAAAGGTTTAAAATTCATATTGATAATACTGAAGATAATAGAAGCTTCAGAATCGAGTTTGGAAACGATTTGATCAGTTTTGAAATTTATCGTTCGTATCGATTTTTAAAAATAGCCGTCTGAGGCGCAGTCTCGGAATTCGACGAGACCAGTTCCATTGGGTCCGTAATATTTAATTATTACCGGATTTCAATTTTCGTATTTTTCGGAATTGATATGTGAGCACACGGAAATTAAACGCGTTGAAATTTTTAAACGAATTCGATTTTGAATTTAAATTTGAAATTTGTCAACGTCAACACTTTTCTTCCCTTAAGACACGCAGACAATCACGATACGAAATCGTGTGAGCACGTTCTTCCCTTGTACTCACGCCTAAAATCACGCTTCCCTCTATTTTTAAATAATCGATTATCTCAGCTTTAAAATCGAACGAGAAGAAAACTATGGCCGAAGCCTCAAACGAAAAAAAATGGCAATCTCTGTTATAAAGCATGGCCGTTCTTTTCTTTCCCTTTCCCCCTTTCTTATTCAATTCAAATCAAACGATCTGTTCGACTCGAAGGGGACCACGAACTCGTGAGTGCGAATTCGTCAGCGACGATCTGGAGAGGGGGGACACGCGCTCGTGGCGAGCTAGGGCATGACAACTCGATGATGGCGGCGTCGCGATTGGTGGTTCGCGATGATAAAGTCGAACCGAGCAGGCAACGCATGAGGCAGGGGAGGCCAGGGTCGATCGATTCAAGGTTGACGTGGGTTTCGCGAGTGATGGCACGAGTTCGGTGGTGCTCGTATTGGTGGCGCGCGTTCTCTCGTCTGAAGAGAGGAACTCGAAGTCGAGAAAGCAATCAGAGGCAAGGCGACGTCGCTGTTTGATTCGCGAGTTCGTGGTTGAGATGGCGGCGACGTCGATGGGGCCGCGTGTCCATTTCGGTGGCGACGAGTGGAGGGGGTAGCGCGATTTGGCTGTCGCGATTCGAGCAGTGGGTAGGGGATTGAGGCTGTGAGGTACCCGTTTTATTTATTTGTTTCCTTAATTAAATTAAGCTTAATTTAGAATAAATGTATACTTACAGGTTTGAGATTAGTTGAGTAGTGGGAAAATGGGTAGTTTTGTTTTAAATTAAAATATATGCATATTGTTAAGTAGTTTTTAATGATTAAGACATTTTCAATTGAGAATATACATATATAAATATAAATCCACATGTATGTTCTATTTTTAAAATTCACTATGGAGATTTAAATTTCTTTTGATAAGCTTAATCCATTTTATTTTTGTCGCTAAAAAGAATTATTAAGGGAAATTTGTTTTTAACTTAAACTAATTAATTAATTAGTTAAGTCATTAGTTTGAAATTAAAATAATGGATTAGGTGATTTAACCGTAATTTTACGTGTTTAACGATTTTAAAATTTGTTAAAAGGGGAAATAGTTAAAATATAATTTTCGGTGAGAAAAAGAAATTTAAACATTGGTTAATTGATTGTTTCGAATATTAATAAATGTGTATAAATTGTTATACAAGGTCGAATAAAGTCAAGGAAACAAATTGGATTGGAAATGGATCGCAAATTAAAAGCTAAGGTGAGATTTTTCTCACTCAAAAATTGATGTTTGCAGTTATTGATTGCTATTGGATGTGATATTAGATATAGTAGGATATATCTATTATATATAGCAATATATACATATTGGCATATGTATATATTGGATTGATGATTTCCCGCCTCGTATAGCGGATGAGACCCTATTGCGCCGTTAGTAAGCGGATTTTTATAAAACCTATATACCGCGATATTCCACCTCGAAGTGGAATGGTATTGTGCTAACGTCTTTGGATGCAGGGAAACAGGTTGGATGGATCCAACTGGATTCCTCACCAGTAGTTATTTATTTACAGGATTGATGTATATTCTGTTATCATATGTTGATATATGATGTTGATGTTGTGATTGACTAATTGATGCGTTGCATCATTGGATTCAATTTTTGAAGTTTTAAAATAACGATTTTAACTTTAAAAGAGATTTTTAAAGTGATTATTTGTAAATATACGTTATTAAATTTTTGAATTAATTTACAAACGTTAAAATTATTAAAGTTATAAAGGTTAAGATTTTGGTGAAATATAACCGAGAGGTGATTTTTGAAATAAACAGTTAAGTAATTTATAAAATAGTTTAAAATTTGAATTTTTGAATTATTAAAAACGAGGTATATAAAAGATGTATAAAATTGATATTTATCAATTAAAATTATTGGAATTTTAAAACGAGTTTTTTATAAGTGTTAAATTGTAAAGATATGAAACTTATAGAATTATAACTTGGGAAGATAGAAAATTTATAGGATTATAAATTGTGAAGTTTGAAGTTTATAGATTTATAAAGTTTGAAGTTTATAGATTTATAAAGTATGAAGTTATAAAATGAATGAAATTGTAGAATAAAGGCTGATAAGAAATTTACTTGTAAATTGGATTTTTGCCTTTAAGTGGGATATTTATCGAAATTGTTAATAAAGAAGATTTATAAACCGAAGTTGTTATAAAACAGAAATGGAATTTATAAGCGTTGTTTTATAAATTCAAAATTAATTGAATTTGATGAATTAAATACTGAAATGTGATAAGTGAATTATATTCACGATTTTGGACAGTGAATATATTGTTAAGAAAAATGGATTTATTTTTGAAGAAGTGACATTGAAAATGAAGTTAAACATTTAAAAGATGTTTTAAAATATATTGACTATCGAAAGCATAGATTTCAACACTTGTTGTTGAAATAGACGTTTTCGAGAAATTTAAGGAAATGGTGGACTATAACACTGTTGTTATAGTAAATGATTTTCGAAAGGAAATGTTTTATCTAGTATTGGGATTTATATATCTATCTAAATTTCGAATCCCTATACTAGTGATTTTGAGTCGTCGTAACGATGTTTTACGCAACATTCGTTTTGACTCAAATAGATGTTAAAATTTATGATTTCCTTAAAGAATGAACTATATACTTAAATTGATTTAAGTATATCGAATATTTTCAAATGTTGAAAATAAATGATTTGTGAAATACTTATTTTTAAATAAGTATGGAAATGTTTTTCTAATATGAAATGAACGTTTTGAGAATTTATCTTTGTAAAGATAAATTGAAATTGAATATTGAAAACGATTTGAAAATCGTATATCAGAAGATAATTTGAAATATAAATTCACTATGGAATTTATAAAAGAAAGGGAAGATGTTTAAAAATAAATGTTGATTTATTTTTGGAAGTGTGGAAATTTTATATCTAGTAAAGATATTTTTGAAGATGAAATAATTTGGAAAATTATTTGGAATCTGATGATGTTGCGCATCTTTATTGATAGTTAAATAACCGACTATCAATAATTACCTTGAATATGGTATTTGTTGTGAATTGGATGAATTTGAATGCCACACTTATTTTTGAATAATCGCTCACTATTCGGGTTAGGCGGGAAAGGACCATGGGGTCGTATAACCCATTCCGAATATGTGATACGTCGTTATGAATTGCATTCGAAGACCGGTGTTGAAGACCGGATATTTTTGAAAACGGAAGGATTACCGTCGAGTTACTCTACATCGACTGATCTTCGATTTAGAGGTTTTATCACCCTTAGTGACGGGAAGTCCGGACGTGATTAGAAAATTATCCGGAAATGCAAGGGCTTCGTGAGAAGTGCCTTCGGTTCTGTTCGATCCCGGAACAGACTTGTATGGATTGTGTGTCTGACGTTACAATTTGAGATATAAAGCTGATTTCTTTCAAATACATTTCTGTTGGTGGCGGAGAATTTATTCTCTTAGCTTAACACCCTTCTCTGAGACGTACGAGCTCAGAGGTTATGTAGTTGAAATTTATCAGCGATATATCCCAATTTGGTAACGTGGCACACTGAGTGTTGCTGTGAAATGATCAGTGTTTGATCATTTGCGATATGATCATTTGTTTGATCTTATATCTTTGTGATCGTAGGTTGATCATTTTTGTTTGACCCGAAGCAGGGCTTTTTGTAGAAAGCGTAGCTTTGTGGACGAGACTTCGACGAGCCTCACACCCCGGAAATGGTCGAAACAGGAAGGATGCGGCAAGGTTCTAGGGAGTAGCGCCCCTTAGTGTATGTCATTCCTTCTGGATAAAGGTGGTATCATGGTATGGAGCCCAGATACTTAACCTCTGTGGTTGCTGCAAAATTTATTTCTTTGTGGTTGTTGCGAATCGGGGATGCTCGGGAAGATCGGTGACGATCGGGGGATGGCATACGCGTGTCAGTAGTTATCTATTTTTGCAGAGGTAACCCGGCCTTGTGTTGGCAGAGATCCGGTTAGGTTCTCGGGTCGTCTATTCCAGGGACGTACCCATCGTGGAAAAGGAAGTTCCTTAGCCTGACCATTTGTTGGAAATCCAAAGAAACAATACGCGACTTGTACGGTTTTAGTTGTAAAACCTGCCATTTAATATGGTAGCTATAGCAAGCATACTATAATGGTACCTATGCTGGCTAAGATTTATATTCTACTTTCGAAATGTTTTCCACTATGCACTAATAATAATATCAAAAAGAATTTGATTTTTGCGTAGTAAGCATCTTTGACTATCATAAGAAGAAATCTCCTCCAAGTCTGCGTTTGCATTGTGTGTGTGGTGGGAGGTCTTATGGTAGTTTCATTTTCCAAAAGCATTGCGAATTTACTTTAAAAATATTCCATTGTTGTTTTTAAAGATATAACTGTTTTACGATCTCACACCAGTCACCATGACTGACTCGGAGTTTATTGTTTCCCTTCTAAACTCTGGGTGCCCACCAATTTCCACACGGGCAGTCTAGAGTTAGATTATCAGGATATTCTGGATATTTTGGAGCTTTGGAAATAAGCTGGAGGACGAGACGTAGTATTTGTATCTGATAGTATTTATTCCGCTGTGTATTCTGTATGAGGACAAGTTTATATAACTGTCCATTGTTTGCTGTATTGAGTTGTATATTGACTCTGATGATTGATGTATGTATAAAATGATATAGTTCTTTGTTTTAAAAAGACTAGTGTTTATGTAATATATATTGTTCCGCTGCGATATGTGAGATTCTGATATTGTTTTCTGTTCTGATGTTGTTCAGTTGTTCTTCTCTCTTTCTTCTATCTTCTTCTTCTCCCTTTTCTTGTTCTTAAAACCCTCACTATTGGAGTTTCCGGCACTCGATTGCTCGGCAGTCGATAAAGTGAGTATCGATGTCGAATTTTCGAAAGTCGAAAAAATTCGGTATGTGACAGAGTGGTATCAGAGCATATGGTTAAGCGACAACCCTGCTCTGTTGGGTGTTACTCATTAGAGATAGAGTCAGTAGTACTCTAGAATGAGTTGAGTGTAATAATAGATATGAGTGCGTATTTGTTAGTGAATATAAAAATGTTTTATATTGTGTTTGCTTATCCGTTGAGATGTTTATGAATTTTGGTCAGTATGTGGGACGCCATATTATCGATAAAGATTTCTAAACACTTAAACGAGGCAAGACGACATTGTATTGTTTTAAAATAGGGTGAATGAAATAATTTTGCCCAAAACTATTTTTGTATAGAAAAGAAATGGTTTTCTATGAATTATCATAGTATATGGATGTTTGGATGTTAGGAAGTAATAATAGTGAATTATCATCATTGAAATTAAATAAGAAACTGGAATCGTAACTCGAAAGTTAAGAAATAAATTCACATATAAATGAAATTTGAGAATATAAATTATAAATGTGATTTGTAATTTGAAACGGAATTCCAGAGAAGTATTTGGAAATGTTTTGAAAGGAGTTTGAAAATTTTGGTGATTTGGAAAGTTAAATCTTTTTGATTTGAAAATGAATTTCAAAGGTTTTTGAAAAAAAGTATTTTGAAGAAATGAAAAGCTCTAAACTCTTTTAGGTCGCTGGAAAATAATCCTGATGATGGTGGCCACATCATTAGAATTCATTTTCGGGTTTCCAAAAGAGGAATTGCTGCCAAATTGTTTTAAATGAAAGTTGTTTGGAAAATTGAGTTTTGTTTTAGAAAATTCAAAGGATGATTTGAATTGTTTTCAAAAATGGTTTTGAAAAAGTTGAAAAGACTCTGGAATACTATATAAAAATATTTATGAAATATTATGAAATTGATAACTTATAAAATATTGAAATCTGATTGGAATGAAATTCAAAATTTAAGATAAATTGAACTCAAATAGAATTGAAATTGTGAATTAAATTCAAATGAAATTGAAATGTAAAGATTGAACAAAATTGAATAGGTGTAACTTCAATAGTGAAGTAATGATGATATAAGCAGTTATATTGAAATTTTTGTAATAGAATGTGCAAAATGGTTTGAATGCTGTAACTAGATATTATGGCTAGTAGGATATACAGGTGTTATAAAGGATTTGGAATTTTGATTTCGAAGATAATTTGAATTGCTCGAAAAAGGTATGTATTTAAATTTGAATATGAGATTTGATGACTTATTTCTCTAGCCGCTTGGCTTTTTCTTTTTCTTTTTGAAATCTGAGAGTCCGTAGGGACGTTTTGTAGTCGTACCGTATTAGACGCGCAAAGGAGACGCTGGCGAAATTTTTCGGAAATTTAGAGTGTTAGAAAATTTTTGAGAAATTTTGAAAGTTTAAATTTGAATTCGAATTTAAATTGGAATTGAAAGTAAACAATGTTGTTTGGAAACTTATAATTAGAGTTGGAAATTTAGCTGAATAGATAACGAATCTTTAGTAGAAAGATTTGTTTTGATAAATTTGA
Organism: Allium fistulosum; assembly: GCA_030737815.1. Lineage (NCBI taxonomy): Eukaryota > Viridiplantae > Streptophyta > Magnoliopsida > Asparagales > Amaryllidaceae > Allium > Allium fistulosum. The sequence goes on from JASFAW010000025.1 coordinate 1,989,035, forward strand.
TAAAACCATTGGATTGTGAAAATAGTAGACGAGTTAAGGACCACTTTTCCTAACTTGTAATTTCGAGGACGAAATTCTTTTAAGGGGGGAAGTCTGTAATGACCCAGAATTTTGACCAAATTAAATTGAGAATATTTAATTTATTTTAAATATTTGAACGGTAATTTAATTTGAATCCCCAATATAACTTTGAATTTTGCAATTAAACTTTAAAATTTAATCTATTGATGGTCGAATAAAAATTTAAATCTTCAATTTAAAGCTAAAGAAAAATATTTCGAAAGGTTTAAAATTCATATTGATAATACTGAAGATAATAGAAGCTTCAGAATCGAGTTTGGAAACGATTTGATCAGTTTTGAAATTTATCGTTCGTATCGATTTTTAAAAATAGCCGTTCGAGGCGCAGTCTCGGAATTCGACGAGACCAGTTCCATTGGGTCCGTAATATTGAATTATTACCGGATTTCAATTTTCGTATTTTTCGGAATTGATATGTGAGCACACGGAAATTAAACGCGTTGAAATTTTTAAACGAATTCGATTTTGAATTTAAATTTGAAATTTGTCAACGTCAACACTTTTCTTCCCTTAAGACACGCAGACAATCACGATACGAAATCGTGTGAGCACGTTCTTCCCTTGTACTCACGCCTAAAATCACGCTTCCCTCTATTTTTAAATAATCGATTATCTCAGCTTTAAAATCGAACGAGAAGAAAACTATGGCCGAAGCCTCAAACGAAAAAAAATGGCAATCTCTGTTATAAAGCATGGTCGTTCTTTTCTTTCCCTTTCCCCCTTTCTTATTCAATTCAAATCAAACGATCTGTTCGACTCGAAGGGGACCACGAACTCGTGAGTGCGAATTCGTCAGCGATGATCTGGAGAGGGGGGACACGCGCTCGTGGCGAGCTAGGGCATGACAACTCGATGATGGCGGCGTCGCGATTGGTGGTTCGCGATGATAAAGTCGAACCGAGCAGGCAACGCACGAGGCAGGGGAGGCCGGGGTCGATCGATTCAAGGTTGACGTGGGTTTCGCGAGTGATGGCACGAGTTCGGTGGTGCTCGTATTGGTGGCGCGCGTTCTCTCGTCTGAAGGGAGGAACTCGAAGTCGAGAAAGCAATCAGAGGCAAGGCGACGTCGCGGTTTGATTCGCGAGTTCGTGGTTGAGATGGCGGCGACGTCGATGGGGCCGCGTGTCCATTTCGGTGGCGACGAGTGGAGGGGGTAGCGCGATTTGGCTGTCGCGATTCGAGCAGTGGGTAGGGGATTGAGGCTGTGAGGTACCCGTTTTATTTATTTGTTTCCTTAATTAAATTAAGCTTAATTTAGAATAAATGTATACTTACAGGTTTGAGATTAGTTGAGTAGTGGGAAAATGGGTAGTTTTGTTTTAAATTAAAATATATGCATATTGTTAAGTAGTTTTTAATGATTAAGACATTTTCAATTGAGAATATACATATATAAATATAAATCCACATGTATGTTCTATTTTTAAAATTCACTATGGAGATTTAAATTTCTTTTGATAAGCTTAATCCATTTTATTTTTGTCGCTAAAAAGAATTATTAAGGGAAATTTGTTTTTAACTTAAACTAATTAATTAATTAGTTAAGTCATTAGTTTGAAATTAAAATAATGGATTAGGTGATTTAACCGTAATTTTACGTGTTTAACGATTTTAAAATTTGTTAAAAGGGGAAATAGTTAAAATATAATTTTCGGTGAGAAAAAGAAATTTAAACATTGGTTAATTGATTGTTTCGAATATTAATAAATGTGTATAAATTGTTATACAAGGTCGAATAAAGTCAAGGAAACAAATTGGATTGGAAATGGATCGCAAATTAAAAGCTAAGGTGAGATTTTTCTCACTCAAAAATTGATGTTTGCAGTTATTGATTGCTATTGGATGTGATATTAGATATAGTAGGATATATCTATTATATATAGCAATATATACATATTGGCATATGTATATATTGGATTGATGATTTCCCGCCTCGTATAGCGGATGAGACCCTATTGCGCCGTTAGTAAGCGGATTTTTATAAAACCTATATACCGCGATATTCCACCTCGAAGTGGAATGGTATTGTGCTAACGTCTTTGGATGCAGGGAAACAGGTTGGAGGGATCCAACTGGATTCCTCACCAGTAGTTATTTATTTACAGGATTGATGTATATTCTGTTATCATATGTTGATATATGATGTTGATGTTGTGATTGACTAATTGATGCGTTGCATCATTGGATTCAATTTTTGAAGTTTTAAAATAACGATTTTAACTTTAAAAGAGATTTTTAAAGTGATTATTTGTAAATATACGTTATTAAATTTTTGAATTAATTTACAAACATTAAAATTATTAAAGTTATAAAGGTTAAGATTTTGGTGAAATATAACCGAGAGGTGATTTTTGAAATAAACAGTTAAGTAATTTATAAAATAGTTTAAAATTTGAATTTTTGAATTATTAAAAACGAGGTATATAAAAGATGTATAAAATTGATATTTATCAATTAAAATTATTAGAATTTTAAAACGAGTTTTTTATAAGTGTTAAATTGTAAAGATATGAAACTTATAGAATTATAACTTGGGAAGATAGAAAATTTATAGGATTATAAATTGTGAAGTTTGAAGTTTATAGATTTATAAAGTTTGAAGTTTATAGATTTATAAAGTATGAAGTTATAAAATGAATGAAATTGTAGAATAAAGGCTGATAAGAAATTTACTTGTAAATTGGATTTTTGCCTTTAAGTGGGATATTTATCGAAATTGTTAATAAAGAAGATTTATAAACCGAAGTTGTTATAAAACAGAAATGGAATTTATAAGCGTTGTTTTATAAATTCAAAATTAATTGAATTTGATGAATTAAATACTGAAATGTGATAAGTGAATTATATTCACGATTTTGGACAGTGAATATATTGTTAAGAAAAATGGATTTATTTTTGAAGAAGTGACATTGAAAATGAAGTTAAACATTTAAAAGATGTTTTAAAATATATTGACTATCGAAAGCATAGATTTCAACACTTGTTGTTGAAATAGACGTTTTCGAGAAATTTAAGGAAATGGTGGACTATAACACTGTTGTTATAGTAAATGATTTTCGAAAGGAAATGTTTTATCTAGTATTGGGATTTATATATCTATCTAAATTTCGAATCCCTATACTAGTGATTTTGAGTCGTCGTAACGATGTTTTACGCAACATTCGTTTTGACTCAAATAGATGTTAAAATTTATGATTTCCTTAAAGAATGAACTATATACTTAAATTGATTTAAGTATATCGAATATTTTCAAATGTTGAAAATAAATGATTTGTGAAATACTTATTTTTAAATAAGTATGGAAATGTTTTTCTAATATGAAATGAACGTTTTGAGAATTTATCTTTGTAAAGATAAATTGAAATTGAATATTGAAAACGATTTGAAAATCGTATATCAGAAGATAATTTGAAATATAAATTCACTATGGAATTTATAAAAGAAAGGGAAGATGTTTAAAAATAAATGTTGATTTATTTTTGGAAGTGTGGAAATTTTATATCTAGTAAAGATATTTTTGAAGATGAAATAATTTGGAAAATTATTTGGAATCTGATGATGTTGCGCATCTTTATTGATAGTTAAATAACCGACTATCAATAATTACCTTGAATATGGTATTTGTTGTGAATTGGATGAATTTGAATGCCACACTTATTTTTGAATAATCGCTCACTATTCGGGTTAGGCGGGAAAGGACCATGGGGTCGTATAACCCATTCCGAATATGTGATACGTCGTTATGAATTGCATTCGAAGACCGGTGTTGAAGACCGGATATTTTTGAAAACGGAAGGATTACCGTCGAGTTACTCTACATCGGCTGATCTCCGGTTTAGAGGTTTTATCACCCTTAGTGACGGGAAGTCCGGACGTGATTAGAAAATTATCCGGAAATGCAAGGGCTTCGTGAGAAGTGCCTTCGGTTCTGTTCGATCCCGAAACAGACTTGTATGGATTGTGTGTCTGACGTTACAATTTGAGATATAAAGCTGATTTATTTCAAATACATTTCTGTTGGTGGCGGAGAATTTATTCTCTTAGCTTAACACCCTTCTCTGAGACGTACGAGCTCAGAGGTTATGTAGTTGAAATTTATCAGCGATATATCCCAATTTGGTAACGTGGCACACTGAGTGTTGCTGTGAAATGATCAGTGTTTGATCATTTGCGATATGATCATTTGTTTGATCTTATATCTTTGTGATCGTAGTTTGATCATTTTTGTTTGACCCGAAGCAGGGCTTTTTGTAGAAAGCGTAGCTTTGTGGACGAGACTTCGACGAGCCTCACACCCCGGAAATGGTCGAAACAGGAAGGATGCGGCAAGGTTCTAGGGAGTAGCGCCCCTTAGTGTATGTCATTCCTTTTGGATAAAGGTGGTATCATGGTATGGAGCCCAGATACTTAACCTCTGTGGTTGCTGCAAAATTTATTTCTTTGTGGTTGTTGCGAATCGGGGATGCTCGGGAAGATCGGTGACGATCGGGGGATGGCATACGCGTGTCAGTAGTTACCTATTTTTGCAGAGGTAACCCGGCCTTGTGTTGGCAGAGATCCGGTTAGGTTCTCGGGTCGTCTATTCCAGGGACGTACCCATCGTGGAAAAGGAAGTTCCTTAGCCTGACCATTTGTTGGAAATCCAAAGAAACAATACGCGACTTGTACGGTTTTAGTTGTAAAACCTGCCATTTAATATGGTAGCTATAGCAAGCATACTATAATGGTACCTATGCTGGCTAAGATTTATATTCTACTTTCGAAATGTTTTCCACTATGCACTAATAATAATATCAAAAAGAATTTGATTTTTGCGTAGTAAGCATCTTTGACTATCATAAGAAGAAATCTCCTCCAAGTCTGCGTTTGCATTGTGTGTGTGGTGGGAGGTCTTATGGTAGTTTCATTTTCCAAAAGCATTGCGAATTTACTTTAAAAATATTCCCTTGTTGTTTTTAAAGGTATAACTGTTTTACGATCTCACACCAATCACCATGACTGACTCGGAGTTTATTGTTTCCCTTCTAAACTCTGGGTGCCCACCAATTTCCACACGGGCAGTCTAGAGTTAGATTATCAGGATATTCTGGATATTTTGGAGCTTTGGAAATAAGCTGGAGGACGAGACGTAGTATTTGTATCTGATAGTATTTATTCCGCTGTGTATTCTGTATGAGGACAAGTTTATATAACTGGCCATTGTTTGTTGTATTGAGTTGTATATTGACTCTGATGATTGATGTATGTATAAAATGATATAGTTCTTTGTTTTAAAAAGACTAGTGTTTATGTAATATATATTGTTCCGCTGCGATATGTGAGATTCTGATATTGTTTTCTGTTCTGATGTTGTTCAGTTGTTCTTCTCTCTTTCTTCTATCTTCTTCTTCTCCCTTTTATTGTTCTTAAAACCCTCACTATTGGATTTTCCGGCACTCGATTGCTCGGCAGTCGATAAAGTGAGTATCGATGTCGAATTTTCGAAAGTCGAAAAAATTCGGTATGTGACAAAATGTTTGGTGAGTATACTTATAAAGTTGAGATAAGTATACCTATATTTCTTTCAAGTGTTGGAAGAGTATAGAAGATTTGAGAATATATCTTTATAAGAGTATTTTGATACAAGAATTTATAAAGTGGTTTTAATTAATGAAAGGATTAATGAAAGAGGCTTTGTGGTTGCTTTGTGCTTAACCGTGTTTGGTTAAATCTCTAGTTGAATTGCTTGTTTATTTGATAGTTAAATAACCAACAATCGAATGTTGGCCAGTTTTTTTAAAACTATTGTTGTCGATTCAGAGCGACCGAGATTAGATATATTATTTGAAAATCACTTCGAACTAGCATTAAAGTTAGAATTGGAGATATCCTAAAGATGATCAAAGAAGGAGTTGTTTGAAGTTCAAGGGCTACTTGCTAGTAATCTTGAAGGTGATTCCAAAATGGATATAGTAGAAGTAGTTCCTTGGATTTGTTCTTATCTTGAACAACTTGTATGAATGAATGCTGGCACTGCATTGTTACCTAGAGGGCAGTTTCAGCATTCCAAGTTGGATTTGCTAAAGAGTAAAATGTAGTCTCTAGCCTCAACAACTGGGAATGACTAAAACAAGGGTTATGCTTCAAGGCTATGTTGGTCGCACCCACTAGGGTATTGTCATCACCCTTCCAAATATATATATATATATAAGGATTTGGTTGTGCATGAGAGCTCTTGGGAAAAGGTTGTAAGGCAACTGGGGTGATGAAATATTTGGTATTATCCAGTAAGGAGTAGGCCGGTCCTGATATGCAAGGGGTCCATGTGAGGCCCTCGTACATTTTCTAGAGGTGTAGCATTGTAAGCGATACCTCGGTGCCTTGTCATTGTATGAAATCCATTCTCCAATAAGTGCCTACTGGACATAGTTGTATACCTATTATGATGAATTTAATTAATGTAACAAGTTCGGCTATGATTCAATATTTATTTTAAACACTAAACATTGTTATAGTAGCACAAGATTTCCTATTAAATGATTTGGTTATCATATAGGAAAAACCCATCCATGTTTATGCGCATGTGGTCTTATGAGATACCTTTATTTTGAAAGCTTTATAACTTTAAAAATCCATTTGAAGTGTTTTTCTCACGCTGGTTTACCAGACTGATCTGGGCGTTATTTTCTTATAATGCTCGGGTCTGACCGAGCATTATTTCAGATCTAGTTTTGGATGCTTTGGAGCTTCAGGAGATGAGCTGGGGGCCTATAGGCATACTCACGTATATTTTATTTTCCACTGCATTTGTTGGTTGTATTTATCAGCAATTGTGAGGTCATGTTGTTATAACTGTCTAGACTTAGGACTGATTAGCATGCTCTGATTGATGCATGTATACTGTAGTTTTTCTTTCTAAAAATCTGTTGTATATTATATATTATTCTTCGTGATGTGAGATTCTATTCTATCTTTTCTTTCTTCTCCCTAAACAATCTATCTTTTTGGCACTTGGATGTTCAGTACATTAATACCGTGGATGTATTAGTGTCGACTTTTGAAGGTCGAAAAGGCAGGATGTTAAAGAGACCCTAAGGGGTTTCTCGCTAATATTTAGTTATTTATATTCTTATATAGCTTATATTGATGTTTGGTTGAAATATTTGTGACATACTATTTGATTGTGTAAGTGTCGTTATAGAGATTTTTGCTACACCATTATTTATGAAATATCATCTCCATAAACCCTTATGTGTGTTTAACTTGTGCTTGTATTTTTAAAAAATAAATGTTCGGTTGCGTTTTTGCACTTTGAAAGTTGTTTAAACTATATTTTCAAATATTCCGAGAGTTTTGAAAATAAAGTTAAGTATTGATTTAAATTTATAAATGATTATAAGTTTGATTTATTATCTTTCAGGATAGTTAATATAGTTTTCAATTTATGAAAAGATTATAAATTTGATCTATCATTTTTCGGGATAATTAATGTTGTTTTAAATACACAGAAAGATTATAATTCGATTTATTGTCTTTTAGGCTAATTAATGTGGTTATTTAAATTTGTAAAGAATTATATCATTTATCTTTCATGATGATTGAAAATTTTTAAAATTAATAAAAGTATTTAAATTGATTTATTGTCTACGGGATAATAAATATTGTTTCTAAATTTATAAATGATAGTTTATAAATTCATAAATAGTGTATAATATGGCGGAGTATTTTTGGTTTATTAGACGTTATAAGTTTATTTTGGTTTGTTAGACTCCTTGTCGCTGTTTTTAAACTGATATTTGACTACCATTATTATTTCATTAGTGATGATTATTTCTTTAGATTTTTGGAAGATATTTAGTATCTTTAAGCTCTAGAGAAATTTTGAATTGTTATCGCCATATTTTTTATTATAGTCTGTTTGAGATTTGATATGGATTTGTGAAATGGTGATTTGGACTTGATATGCCTTTTATGATTTTGGTTTTAGGCATATTTTTATTTATGGCTTATTATTATTGTTAAGTCATAAAATTACGACATCACTATTTCATCTCTTTATTAGATATAGTCTAACCCGTTTATTTTTAAAATACTTGGGTCAGTACTCAGGTCAGACCGAGACTATATAGGTACTAGGACTCATTCACTTCTAGATCTTGGACTAGTATTGAAGTAGACAGTTTTGATTGTTTTAGTTTACATCATACTTATATATATTGACATCGGGAGTTTATGTCATGTATATTATCTAGTAGGCATTGTGTACCTGATACGGTACTTTTGGATGTGATGTATATATATTATGTAGGTCTAGTACTGATATTTTATAGACTCACGTTCTATTATGTATATGATGTATATTATTCCACTGTGATCTGTGACTCTGATTTTGTTTTATCTATATTATATATTGTTCTAATCTTTTCAAATTGGTGTGTTTATTACTTTGTAATAATACTATACACATCAAATTTTTCAGTTCAAATCCTCTAAAGTTAATTAAGTCATGTCCGTGTTAGTACAAAGATATATTCACATTCAGTCACCCTTAACCAATAATATTCTCTATGTTATTAGACGACATTACTTGTAATATTCTTTAATAATATGGGTATAACAGTGGGGCCGTTACAGCCTCCATTTGAATTTTGAAAATAAATAAGTAAAATAAAATTAACATTTTGTATATACTCTTAGGATGTAGAAGAGTAATATACAAGTAAATAAAAGTGGAGTAAGTTTTAAATTTAATGTTTTGTAAAGAGATGTCTTTATTAAATGTTTGTACACTTAAGTGACATTTATGAAGTAATTCATAAATAATTTTGGTAGTTGAATGAAATACTATAAATGAAAATAATTTAGAAAGAGATTGGTATAGTTAAGAAACCAATCGAATTAAGTACGTAAGCTATACGTTGATCATTTTATTCGCACTATTCTTACTATGGGATTCGAATACATAACTTTAGGATGGTTCATCACAGTACGAAAAAGGATTTCTCACTTGATTTTTGTACGCGATCACTGGATTCGGATTCTTGATATGATACTGAAGTTTTCTATCTAGTATATGGCTATATAAGAAGAACGGAAGTTTCTAATCAAGGAACCTGATCGAAGTCCGCACTAGGGAGGTCGAGTGAGAGATGATAGTTCAAAAGTGAAGTTTATGTATTCGAACAAGTGGTCAGATCAGATATTGCGTACAAATGATTTATGTATATCATAAGGGCTTAAGTATAGTTGTAAGTTATGTTGTGTGGCTTAGGAAAGTTTAGGGAATGACTTTCAATTTTGTTTGGGGGAGCTTAGATAATCTTCTAAGCAATAACCAAAGGCTGATAAGCATAATGTTACGCTTAGAAAATTATCTATATCCTTGGACGATCGAGAAAGTTGTGAACCTGAGTGAAATTCTAAATCTTCTTCGATACACATTTAAGATTTCAAATAATTTTAAGTGTTAGTTTATTCCTTTATGGACCTAAATCTCGGTGCTATTGAAAAAGTGATTTTGAAGAATGTGTGAAAGAATTAATAATAATATTATGTTGAAACTTTAGGAAGTAATATTATTTTAGGATATTTGAAAATAGTTTTTGTGAAGTAGATTTTCAAATATTTTTTTGGTTATGACTAAAGTGGGGCGATTGGGAGTTTATTGATTTAGAATACTCACGAGGTGTATTTGTTTACTCTAGTTGTTGTTTTAGGAGGAAACGGAATACCACTGGATGCTCCATATGTTTTAATTCTAGAGTTGTACCATGCTTCGATAGGAGGAGCCCCCTCCTTGTTATAATTGATTTTGGTTTTGATTTATTTCTCTTTGGAGGAAGTTGAAAATATATTTTGAAAAAAAACCTCGGGCTTTCAGTTCTAAATTTATCTTTTGAAAAGATTAGATGTTTAATATTTTATTATAGAGTATTCTCTATACTTTTATTGCATATGGTTGTTATGTTGCTTTTGGTTGCATGAGGTTTTATATCGCACTAGAGTTGCATCATTATAGTAAGTTACACCGTATTGACTTGTTGCATATGGTCATTATATTGTTTAAGTTGCTAGTGTATAACTTTTTTATTAGCATGAGTCTCTTTTGTTGTGTAAATACAAGATGTGTATAGGGATGCACGAGATTACCATTTGATTTCTTGTGCACCTGCATTCGCATCGAGATAGTAAGTTGCTTGCTAAAAATCAAATGCAAAAGAGGTATGCAGTATATTTCGAAATTGGTATTTTGATTGATTGATGATTTATGCCCCAGATATGGGAGCCAACTTGGCTTTTGTTTTCTTTGATTGGTTGGGCCAGTTGTGTCGAGTTGTAGTTTTTCGGACCTAGCTGCGCAAAGGAAGAGCTGCGGAAATTTTCTGTAACATAAGAGACTTAAAAAGTTTAATAACTCATTTTAATTAATGGTTTTTTAAACCTTAAGGGTTTGGAGACATTTTCTTCCTTGGGAATTTGGGGGACGAAATTCTTTTAAGGGGGGAGAATGTAACATCTCGAAATTTTATCATTTTGATTTTGGTTTTTAATATATAATTAATTTTTAAATATTTAAATAATCGGTGTTTAAAATTCTAAATAACTTGTATTCAAATATAGTGATTATTTAGATATTTGAATTGTGAATTAAATATTGATTAAATGGATTTGATAGCTTTATTTAACTCCTTTTAATTAATAAACAATAAGAGTGAACTCATTTTGTAAATTTATTTACAATAATAAATGGTTCGAATATATAACAAGAAAATCATTTGTTCATAAAAAAGACTTGATTTTTATTAGCGTATTTTTAAATGAATTTATGAGATTTTTCCATAATTTTTAATTTTGAAAATATTTAAATCACCATTTGACGTATTTTATGGCAAATGATGGTATTTTTGAAATTCACAAAATGAAATAATATGTGTATTTTATTGTTGATTTGTGAACGTGTCACATTTTGGTGCGCAATCGTATTTTTATTTTTGTCGTTCACGGTATGTACGTGAACAGGATAGTATGTAGCGGAATACTGCAAAACCTTCTTTTCAAAAAAAACTAAAAATCCAAATCAAAATTCAAATTAGTCAACTAAGATGTGATGTTGGCTTGTAGATTTTGATTAGCTTGAAAATACTGGTTTACTTGTGATTTAAGTATGGAATTTATTTTTGTTTATAAATATAAACACTTATGAACACTTATATATTTTCACTTTTCCTTATTTTTTTTGTAGTTTTCAACTTTCCCACTTCTTTCCCTTTCTATCTCATTACCAGTAAGCTTGAAAATGGCCTTAACAAAAGAAAAATCAGATCAGATTTAGGCCACTGAATATTGCAATGTTTTCCCATTTGAGTTCGTCTAGGCTAGAGCTTCAAATCCATAGCTCGAAATCATGTGCGAAAAGCGTTTGGGGATGAATGACGTGATAAGCTTAAACTAAGGTTTTGGATTTTGTTTGATTTAGGTGAAGTTAGATCTCGAGGATGGTTGCAATGGTTTTGTCGAAGAGAGGAGCATATTCTGGCCGTTTTTGGTGAGGTCGGACTGGCTAGGGAGGAAAGCGACATGTTGGCTCTCAATACGTGAGGTGTAGGTCAGAAATCCAGGTGGGCCGTTAGGCTTCAATCGGAGGGGGTGGTTGTGATGCTCGTTCAAAGTGAAGTTTGTTGGTGGTGACGAAAGTTGATTTCGTGGAGCAGGGAGTTAGGAATTTCGTTCGTGCACGGGGTTGGAAAGGGGCAATGATACATGTACAAGGGAGGGTCGGGAAAGAGGGTTTAAGAGTCGATTAGTTAATTACTATACCAATTTAATAATTAATTGTTTTAACTAATAAGGAAACTTATAAATTTAATATCTCTCTCATACGAGATCAGATTCGAACGAGGTAAGATACGTTGGACCCGTATCAATTTATATATGTGATGGAATCAGATTCGTTGGACTTGGAGATAGTATAAATTTGAGCAAAATTCGAATTGGAATGCGAAAGCGTCAATTGAAATTTCGATGAGTTTACTCACCTTTTAATAAACTATATGATATCCGTGTTGTTGTAGATTATTGTTGAATGCTTGCAGAGTATTGATAATAATATGTTTGTTATTGTTGTATGATACCACTTGATAGCGGATGGCATAAATAACGATTTGGTTGTAGTGGACACTCCGAAGTGCATATATATAGACATATATATAAGACTTACATGGGACTTTTGTGAAGAGACCTTAAGGGGTTTCTCGCAAATATTGATTTATTTATATTCTTATATTGCTTATATTGATGTTTGGTTGAAATATTTGTGACATACTATTTAATTATGTAAGTGTCATTATAGCGATTTTCTCTATACTGTCATTTAAGAAATATCATCTCCATAAACCCTTGTGTGTGTTGAACTTGTGCTTGTATTTTTATAAAATAAATGTTTGGTCGCATTTTTGCACTTTGAAAGTTGTTTAAACTATATTTTCAAATATTTTGAGAGTTTTGGTAATAAAGGTTAAGTATTGAGTTAAATTTATAAATGATTATAAATTTGATTTATTACTTAATGTTGTTTTAAATATATAAAATGATTATAATTCAATTTATTGTCTTTTGAGATAGTTAATGTGGTTTTTAAAATTTATAAAAAATTATATTAATTATCTTTCAAGATGATTAACATTGTTTAAAATTAATAGAAGTATTTTAATTGGTTTATTTTCTTCCGAGATATTAAATGTTGTTTTAAATTTATAAATGATAGTTTTAAATGTGGAAATCTTAAAAAAAATGTTTAAAATCAAAGCTAAGTGTAAATTGTTTCGAGGTTTATAGTAAACAATGTTTGCGATGACATCCGTTTTTGACATTTCTTTTAATACATTTAAAAATATAATTATCTCTTTAAAGTGATATTCTTAAAGAATATTTTTAAAGTGTTTTACAAGTATTTATGATGTGAAAATCTAGCACAATCAAGAATCAAATGTTTTAAAAGATTGATTCATTTATTGGTGGCAAGTTTGTGCGATTTAATTCCCATATAAAATTATTCATTTGTTTTCGATAGTTGATTTCTTAACTATCAATTTCGATATCCTCCTTTGTGTTCCATCGATTCAAGATGATTTTGTTGCTCGTTCGGGACATTTAGGCTCTTACTATTCTTAAAGTTAAGAATATTGTCATGGAAAGATAGATATCAACACTACCCTAGCTTGTCCACCTTCATTGTTTTCTCCAGAGTAGCATTAGTTTGTTTTCAGTAGTTGAATTCATCGACTATTAATTTTAATATCCTTTTTTGTGTTGCGTCAATCTAAGACGATTTTTGCTCATTTTGAGCGTTGGTATCCAACACCGTTAATAACTAAAACCAAAGAACAAGTGGGAGCCAAGCCAGTTAGGTCGTATCTATTAGGGTATATTCACATTTATCTAGAGATTTGTTGGTAGCATGCATGCGATGATATTAAATATTTAGATACTCGTGTGAACCGGGGTCCAGCTTGGAAGTTCCCAAGAGTGATGAGTGTTTGGCGTGGGCTCTTAAGTATATTTTATCTAAAGGTATACTTTTGGGGTAGGGGCACACCCTCCTAGTCATATTGGATGAATTCATTCTCCTTGATTGATTTGAACCTTGGAGTAATTTTTCCTTAATTGCATTGAGAAGTGCCTTGAGCTCTTCTCAATGTTTGGTTATTTTTTCCATTCTTTAAGTTTGGATTTTGATATTGACCATGTCCATCCGTTCTTGTTTAGATTTTTGTTCTGATTGGTTTTCCACTTCTTCATGTATAGATGTTGTTCTTTTGAGGTAAAAACCCATTGTGCATTTAGCGGCGTGGTCTCACAGAATTATTAAATTTTTGCCATATTTCTTGAGTTTTCTCGTGCTGGGTTTTTCAGATTGGTCCGAGTGTTATTTCATTATAATGCTCGAGTCGGACCAAATATTTTACCAGGTTGTCATTGGTTGGACATGAAGCTCATGGAGTAGAGCTGGATGTTCACCTGCCATTGTATTATTAGTTATACCCATCAAAAATTGTAAGATCAAAAGGTTATAACTGTCCAGGCTAACGAGGTTTGTTTTTAACTTTGATATACCATGTATCTTAGAGCGACAACTTTTACTGCCTTTGACATATTATATGTTATCATTCCGCTGTGAGATTATGTTTCTCCTGTTCTTTTCTTTTTATTATACCCTAACAATCTGCCTTTCCGACACTTGGATGCTCGGCATTGTAATACCATGGATGTATTAGTTGTCGACTTTCAAGGGTCGAAAAGGAAGGTCATTACATAAATGCGTACTTAAGGCTACATGTGTGTGTGTATCTATGTGTGTGTGTGTGTGTGTGTTCGTACTTATTTAATTATCACACCTCTAATGTTCGACTGTTAATAGTATTCCTTTATTTTACATGCATTTACTTCTTATTCCATTTATATCATTTAATATCATTTACTTCTTTCTTTAAAAGATCCAAATATCTTTTTTTATTTACTTCCCATTTTCATTATTAAACTTTTATTTCTATTCTTTTCAACTTTTACAGCCCTTTCTTATTTAGTGGACTTTCCATTACCTTTCTATTTATATTATGCCTACCTTTTTATCATTTATTATTTGATTACTATCTTATGTCTATTGCATATATATATATATATATATATATAAAATTTTCACTTAAACCATTATTATTATCACATTTAAAATTCTTTAATTAATCCTTAGGGATTTCTGCATTTTAATGCATTGGAATTACATCTCCCTCAAAAGGAAAGGTCAACAATGTAATTTTTATATTTTATCCAAAAAGGAATTTGTGTTATGTTCGAAATTACAAGGAATTATATTTTCATAGTTATTGAAATAGACAGTACAAAATACGATAAATGTCCTTATTTTATACATCTCTTTTTTAGGCATATTCCTTGTTATGTCAAATGATACACTTTTATTAATTAATTTGAACTTGAAATCTATAGAAATTTACATTGCAACAGCGAATGTTCCAACGAATTAAAATACGACTTAAATCCTAATAATTTATTGTGATAACTTCCAATTTACATTTACTTGCATAAACTATTTAACTGACAAATACGGAACTACTGCATAAATTATCAAATTCAAGGAGTACTACCCAATACTTCCCAGATTTAAGTACATGCAATATTAAATACAAATTATCAACCAAAGAATATATGGGCATGGTTTAGAAATTCATTACACATGTATACTTAAGCCTACAACTCCAAAAATTACATTTAGGCATACAGGAACATATGTACAACGATATAAACCCAATATTATATATAAATATATAATTCCTCACTCAACTTTCTAGCTTTCCAAATCTCCAAATATAAACACTTTTATTCCAATTTGACTCCTCTTATTCTCCCTATTTGAATACATATACTGCAAGCATACACATATCTATCAAAAATCTAGATCAAAGAAAAGATTAGGATTTAATTTTATTTCGGATCTGGATTTATAACTTACCTTGGCTTTGACAATTTGATCTGACCTATTCATTTTCTCAATTATCCGCTGCTATTCTCCACTAGTATATATGTATATAAACTATAACTGTATTTAGAATTAAGTTTTTATAGAGAAGAGAAAATGGCAGAGCTTCGTCGTTGCTTTAGAAAATATGAGAAGAAAAGGTAGGGGTTAGGCCCGTATTTACAGGGTTTCGAATCAATGTCAGCCATTAGATCAAATTATTTTAAATCCGGGTCATTCGGCCAAGTCATAATTCTTTGCTGAAAATATACTGTCAACCGCCACCCCCACCGATCGACCAGTCGATATTAGGGGTTGACCTGTTAATTAATTAACTATGTTTTATTTCGTTGATTACTTTAATTTTATATGTTATCCTCCCAATTTATGCTAACGTTAATTATTCTTAGAGGTTGAGTAATGTTATCTATTTGTTAACACTAGCTAACAGCAATTAACATTAGTTAATTACTAATATTTCCTTAATTACATATATAATTATTTTCGATTCGAAAACTTCAACGTCAATAACTTCTCTATTTAAACCCCGATTGGAAAACTTTAAATATGAAAATTAATCAGAAAATCGCTACGAACCCAATGGTGCTAATTTCACAGCTAAAATCTCATGTCTATAAATAAATTATTTTTTAGCATAACTATTTATTAGTTAATTTGTTTTTAATTATTTATCGTTAAAAATAAACCAACATAGCAGTTCCCTTTAATATGGTTCTAACTTGATCGGTTCTCAACAAACCGATTGAAATGATTGGATTGAGATTCCATAATTGGCCTAAAGTGCAAGTGATAGATTGATAGAGTTAGGGATATGCCATAAGGGAAATTATATAATTGTTACATATATCTAACTCGATAAGCAATCTTGTTCGAAATAAAAGGTGTTTTCAATCTATTTTATACATGATATAATATGTTATACTAATTAATTAATTAAATTAAAAGTGTATTTAATTGGAAATCTATAAGTAGTATGTTTTGTGATAGTAGTTACAAATTGTGACCATGAGTAATGTATCATAATGAAATTATACATACCCTTTTAAATGTCCCTAGCTAAGATGTATCGACATTGGATATCGATACATTTGTTGACAAGATTATGCGGCGCTCTTCAAGTGTTGAAAGTGTTTTACTCATGGTAGATGGAGCATCAATGGGTTATGTATTAATAGTTATTGGATAACTATGGAATGACTCACTCGACAATTTGTTGTTGGTTAATATAACTAAGGTCAAACGGAAGATATTTATGTGATAATATTACACAATTCCATCGGCTCGGGAGTACTGTCAAGCTTCAATTGGGAAACTCCGTTTTTATTATAGTTAAATTGTGGCATGACGTCCATTGATAGTTGGGTTGAGGGGAAGCATTGGAATTGAGACACTGCTCAAGAGAGAATTCGTCTCCTCAGTTATATGGGGTTAGTATCATGGTGAACTGAAATCAACTCAAAGTCAAAGTCTATGGGTAGAACAATTCATATAATAATAATTGTTATTATTGAACCAAGGACTTTGAGTTTGGACTATAGAGTTAAATGTGTATGATATTGGAATTTTGACCATTACCAAATTTGAGAGTCCAAAGTGATATAGTTTTGATGAAGAGAATTGGTGTAAATAATTATCGCTGCTAGATAACACTAAATAATCTAAAACTAGATTTTACCAAAACAAAATAAGCAATAAATTTGGCTATAATGTCACACCAGCTACTAACTGAAGTGTGAAAGTTCATTTTTGAATTGTTCAATATTAATTACTGATCAAATTTACACGTAAGAGTCACAAAACCAAAACGTTGAATACTCCTATTACCACCCGTTTTAATTAATTCGTAATTGTTATTAAAAAATTAAATTAATTAAAATTTATGAAATATTAATTATAAATTTGTTGCTTGATACATGTTGATCAGTATTAAATAGTGTGTATATAATAGTTTAAAATACACTTATCGATATACGATATGGATACACATTTAAACTGGATTTAATGTATCATATATTGATTGGGCAAGTGATTTTGAGGCCCATATAGGGGCTGGTTATTTTTGGCCATGAAGAGGCAAAGAGGGGCCAGCCATATGATGGCTAAGAGAGCTTGGATTTTGAATGAAAAGGAGGAGAATGGGTAAGAGAAAAATAAGGGTTTAGATTGTTTTACTCCTTGTTTTCTCCTATTTTAAATGAATCTAACACTCACTTTTATATATCTCGTTTTGGCTTCCCTCTCCATGGTATTACTAGCCGAAAACATATAACCCCTCCTTTAGCATTCAAGCATTTCAAATACAAAATCTAATCAAATACATTTGTCGATAGCAGCTGCATTCGGGAAGGTTGCATCTTATGGATACATAATTCGATTCAAGGTGTCATCTTCGTTTCAACGTGTGAACTTTAGGCTTTGGTCAAAGGTACTCTTCTAGTTTACTAATGTGTATAAACATTTATATGATCGTTGTTCCATATATCGCTTTGTTAGAAATATCACGAATCGGTATATCGATGATTATTATATGTTGATGGTTGTGTGTGTATTTAAAAACAATTTATGCATATTAGCTTTCAAATGCTCTCGATCTGAAAGTATTTTTTTTATTTTCAAATTTTAAAATAATAATATATTAATTGATTTTAAACATTAAATATAATTTAAAAGTTTAACATAATATAACATATGTAATAAAATTTCGTAAAATTTATTTTGTTCAAAAAGCCTTTCGGCAATAATAAAAGAAGTTAATTTTTTCTGGATATTTATTATATATATAAATATTATTATTTAATTCAAATTGATTATTTCAGTGAAATGTATGTAAATATGTAATTATAAATAATATAAAATCTATAAATTTTTTATATAATACAAAATATACATAATGGATTTGAAAAATGATTTATTTTAAAACTTTATTACTAATTCCGTAGGGTTTTAATTCATTATAAGTATTAATTAATAAGTTATTTAAAAGTTGAAAATTAAATTTAAAAAGTTATTTTTATTCTCTGGCCAAATAAGCAGCAAAATAATTATAAAATTTATTATATATGTATATATATAATTATAACTTTTTATGTTTATATGTAGTATGTACTTAAATTGATTTAAAATAAATATAAAAAATTTCTAGTTGGAAGTTCATATTGTAAATATTATAATTTATTTTCAAAACTAATATTTAAAATAATTTATAATTTAATTATATTTTTTATTTATATATACATACATACGTATATGTATTTTAATAAATGCCTTTTGTAAATAATTTACAACCAATATTTTATATTAATTATATAATTTTTTTTACATACATACATATATATAAACAATTATACAAACATGCATATTTAGGCAATCCATTTATATATACGATGGGCTAACATGTCCGTTGTGGGGTAAATCCCAACATCTACACATGTGCATGTCAAACCATGTACACATTGTCATGTTGCACGTGCACGCACACATATATGTATACGATACACATATGTGTGTATCATACAATTCAATTATATAAAATTGAACTTTATCCATAATTTTAAGTAAAATGTTGATTTTACTTAAAGAATGTTTAGAAAAGTTGTAAATAAATTTGGACTACATAGCTCCAACAAAGATCCAATAACGAATTTTTTTTTTAAATTTACCTATTTACCCCACTACATTCTTCCCTAGTTCCAACAAAAGAAAAACCAAATATTGACTTATTATCATCAATGTCACTCTGAAATATAGAGTCCATATACCACTTCGTAAGGAGGACTCCATTTATGTATACAAGGAATAAGTGCAGAGTATTTCTTAAATACTTCAGTATAGTGTCCAATACTTTTCTCCATGATTAAACTGGTATCGACTTACGCATCCTAATAAGTATGCCACATTTGGTCTAGTACATAGCATAACGGACATTGTGGAGCTAATGGCTGAAGCATAGGAGATCCTCCTCATACGCTCTTTCTCCTCATCTGTATGAGGATTGTCTTTCTTAGAAATGACGATTCCAGATTGCCTTGGTACATTCCAAGCTTTGAATTCCCCATACTAAACTTCTTTAGTATGTCATTAATGTACATGGACTGGGTCAGTCCCAACAGCCTCTTAGATCTATTTCTGTAGTCTTTATACCTAGTATATAGGTTGCTTCTTCGAAATCCTTCATGGAAAAGTTCTTTGAAAGCCAAGCTTTCACTGATTTCAATAACATGGTCTCAATGCCAATTAACAGAAGATCATTGACACATAGCACTAAGAATACGATAACATTGTCATGTTTATTTCCATATTCGCATGCTTCCTCTATGTTCTGATAAAAATCAAACTGTTTGATTACTTTATCAAAACACTTGTTCCAACTCCTTAAAACTTGTTTAAGTCCATAAATGGACTTTAACAACTTACAAGCCTTGCCCTTACTCCCATTGGCTACATAACCTCAGTTGTGACATATTGACGGTCTCTTCTAAATCACCATTTAGAAATGACCATCTTTACATCAATTTGTGATATCTCGTAATCATAAAATGTAGTAATGACTAGCATAATTCGAATTGACTTAAGCATGGCTATGGGGGAAAAGGTCTCGTCATAATCATCACCTTGAATTTAACGAAATCCTTTCGCAACAAACTTAGCCTGATAAGTCTCTACTTGTCCATCAACATTAGCTTTGTCTTAAAATATATTTATAGCTGATGGGCTTTGTCCTTTCAGGTACGTTCAACAATGTCAATATTCATTTTCATACATGGAATTGATCTCAGATTTCACTGCTCCAAGCAAGAATGCAAAGTCCATCAACATTAGCAGTGTTGTCATCTAAGACACGGTCCTTCTCATCATCTACGAGAAATTCATAGTATATCTCTGGTGCACGAAATTCCAACTAAACCATCAAATATGGTATTTTTTGTATACGGCTTGACTCGGTTCTCGCACTAGTTCAGGCTTAGTGTTAACTTGTTAGATCTCATCTAAGTCTACAATCTCGTTGTTAATTTCCTTTCATAGAAATTCCTTTTGCAAAAAGTCAACTTGTCAAGAAATAATAAACTTTTGTTCCTTGGTATTATAGAATATATATCACATTGATTTTTTGGGATGTTCTATTAATGTACAAAGTATTGATCTTGCCTCTAGTTTATTCAGACCTATGTTCTTAACGTAGGCAAGGCAATCCCACACCTTCAAATACTTAAGTTTAGGTTTCTTAACATACCATATCTCATATGGTGTTTTAGGCATTATTTAGTGGGCAACAAGTTCAACATATGCTTTGTGGTTTCCAGCGCATATCCCCCGTAGGATAGAGGTAACTCACCTTTACTCGTCATTAAACGAACCATATCTAATAGAGTTCGATTCCTTTGCTCTGACACACTGTTCTATTATGGAGTATAGTGTGGCATAATCTGAGCGATATTCTCATTATCTTTCAAGTAATGCTTGAGGTCATACCCTACTGACATCCTCGATTGGATCGAAGAATTTCACCTTGCGGTTCATCTCATTTTCTACTGCATTTTTATACTCAACAAATTTCTTACAGACATCGAATTTGTTTTTCATAAGATATACATTTCCTAGTCTCGAGAAATCATCGGTGAAGGTAACAAAGTAAGAACTATTATCCTTGGTGATTATGGCATCAGGCCACATACATCACTATGCACTAACCCTGAGAGTTTATCAACCTTTTCATTCTCCCACTGAAGGCTTTCTTGGTCATTTTACCTTTGAGACATGACTCATACGTGTTAGATGATTCAGAATCATGTGACGAGTGCAAACATTCGATTTCCAGTTTGTGTTGTCGTTTCTCACTAATATGACCCATCCTATAATGCTAAAGATAATTTTCATATATATAGTTAGAAGAACTACTCCTAGGACAAGCATAATTAGTACATATCACATAAATGCCATTTTCAAGAACTTCATTACATACTATATTTTCATTCAAACCAATGTTCATAACATAATTCGCATAATGAAATATATACCCAGCCTTACACAATCTAGAAACAGACACAACTCCACAAATATAGTCTTTTAAAAATATCAAAATTTTAATATCAATACTACTCCACTAGGCAAATATAAATGATAAATAATCTCTTACTCCCATTGCATCTATGATAAGTCCATCAACAACCTAGAGCCACATCTCTCCTTTTGCAATGCGGCGCATGTTACTAAGCTCCTATAATGAATCACATATATGAGTTCCATATCCAGTATTTAAAACCTAAGACATTTTATTAATTGTAAAACAATTTAGAATCGTAAATTTACCTGACAGAGCTGAAGAAACATTCTGCTTTCAGAAATAGTTTTGGAATAACATATTTCTAATGAAATACCTTCGTGATTCAAGTGAGAGCTTATTTGAGTGATATCAAATTATGGAATAACATATTTCTAGTGAAATACCCATGTGATTCAAGTGTCAGCACATCAGGAATCACATCATACGTAGATTTACATAAGCATTAATTTTTTTTATTTTTAGCAAAGCTACCCGATTTTTTAAGTGGACCGTCCACTTTATATAAATAAAAATTTTACGTACAGGTGAGAGGCAAAGGTACCCCATTAGCTACAAGAACTCACACCGCAGTTTACCAACCACACAAGGGAAAAGCTGCATAATAGAGTTACATACAAAAAATATGCCAAAAGAAATGCCAAGAGAACCTAAGCAAGAAAAAGACACTAAACCAAACTCAATACCATGGTCCAAATCAACAAGCTCTACAGACCCGGAAGGCAAAGCTGGCATAATAGGACTTGCATCTCTGCACACAGAGTCAACAGCAATGATAACATGAGCATCGGACTAGATGGGAGCAGAGGTAATATAGGTCTTCAGCCTAGAGAGAGCATTCGGGTCAGGGGGAACAGACAGGGAAACATGAGGAATTTCCAAAGGAGCAGCCCGGACATGAGCAGAGGGTTTGACTTGCCAAATGCGGGGATGAGGCTTCTGAATGGGATCTTTGGGAGGCAGGGATATGGCTACACCATCCATAGGACGATGTTTACAATCAGGAGAAATATGTCCAAGGAGTGGTAGAAGGTACAGATCGGAGGAGACCACTGATATTCAATGTCAACCCAACCAACACAACTCCTAGAAAGGGCAGCCGAAAGATGAGAAGGAAGGGGCCTCAAGGGAGTAATATCGATCATTGCTCTAGCAAACCCGAGCCTATCACGACACTCGGTATTTTCATCAAAACAGATCAAATCACCTATATGACAAGCTAACCAGTCTAGGCCTTCCAATGACTGTAGCGAAGACGGAACATTCAAGAACTTGCCCAAACTAGGACTGACAATACATGCTCTCTAGCAGAGTCAACAGAAGGACTCCAAGCAGTGATAATAAACACTTTCCCATCAATCACACAAGGATCTGCCTCTAACACTTTACGCCTCTCATTCGGACATGAGAAATCAAAGAAGAACATGTCTTTATCAAATCAAACCTTAAGCGATCCCTTAATTTTCCATTTGGTTTTAAGATAATTCTTGACAACAGAATACTTGAGACCATCATCAAGGAAAAAACCAACAAGGGAATCCTTCCAGAAAAAAAACACCTGCATCAATGACCTCTTGCGGTGGCACAAGCAACTCATCACAATTACTAACAATATCAAAACGTTTAGAAGTATACCTTCACACATTGCGTGGCTTGGTCGCAAATATTCCACAAAGGAAGAGAAATGGGTTTGTTGGCATTAGCTAAAGGAGTGGACACTGGAGGCAGCGGGTTTGTGATCTTAGCCACTTGACCAGAAGAAGGCAACTTGCAAGGAGAGGCCACAACAGACCCAGTCTTCGGGATGCAGACCAAAGCTGGAGGGCATGTAGTGGCAGAAGGACCGGCCGAAGCCCCAGCTTCACATGCATCAAAAATTGCCTATAAGGATCCTGGAATCAGGAAATTGTAAGGGGATTTCATGGCAGCTCATGGCAGAGGGAGCCACAGGAAGCTTCAAGCTATGGTGCAAAGGCGGAACTACAGCAGCAACCACAAAAGGCGCCGGCTTTAGGTGAATATAACTAGATCTGGTGGTCGAAACATCCTTCGACATCGACAGGAACCTAGAGTTCATCGCAAAAGAGCCATAACGAACAGAAAGGCAAGGCGAAAAAAAGGAGGCGATGAGGAGATAGGCGAGGCGGATGGGGAAGAAGACGAACGGTAGGAGGCGGAGAAGGGCAAGGCAAGGAGACGCGATGTCGCCTCAAATAAATGTCGCCATTAATGATACTTTGTTTTATTGTCGCCTTTTATTCAATTCTATTCTTCTTTACATACGTATTTATTCCTTAATTCTATTTAGGGTTTCTATAATGTTCCACCTTTTGTTTATACATTCATATTATGTAAGTTTTATTATTATATAACTTTTATATTTTAATTGACTTATATAATAATCTTATATATAACATTATATTAATTAAATAATATTTAATTAATTATCTCTTTAGTTAATCGTTTATTATTCAATTTTAACAAATTATATTGAATATTTATATATTATAACCTTTATATTAACACACACATATCTATATATATATGTGTGTATTTTAATTTATTAATTAACTTTTAATTAATTTATTAACAAACAATTTTAATTAAATTTGATTAACTTCGAAAATTTTATTATACACACGCATGTATACTTATATTGTCTCAAACATTACAACATAATATATATTGCTACATATTCCACATGCATATATATATATTATTTAATTAATTTATATAATTGATTTCTTTTATTAATCTTATTAGTAAAACTTATTTTTGAAATTAATTAATTGTTGCATTTCAAACACTTTGAAAATTTTCATCATATTATAACATTTATAATATATATATATATATATATATTAGATTTAACTTTTCAATTTAACATATATATTTTTAATTTCAATCAATTTTGAAAATCAGCCCGGGGCCAAATTCAATTAGGACCTTTTTTTTAGTAGGGACAACCTTTAGGCTCTCATATATGTTCAAGCCAGGCTGGTAGCTAGGTAGGGCAGAGTACATGATTACAAAAAATTGATCCTTCAATACATCCTTTCTAGACACCCTACTATTTGGGCTATGAGCTTAATTAGTAAACCCTAACATGACTAATTTAGACCTTATAGTCTATTGGGTTGTGATAATATTGTTGGATCTGGACCAACCCACAATGGAGCAAATGGATAAATTCCAAAACTTTCCATTTTTAATCTTTGTGGTTCTATGAAGTCTAATTCATTTAGAACTTTTCTAAATTTTCTATTAAACAAAATCAATATTTTATTTAAATTTATAAATAAAATTTTATTTTATAAAAGTTGTATTACATTATATGTAACGACCCTAGATTTTAATTTAATTTAAATTAATAATTTATTGAATTTTTGAATTAAAATTGTATAATTTATTATAAATGGAAGCGAGTTTCCCCGATTCAAATAGAATCTATATTAAGTCATATGAATTTAAAAGATTTGTATATATGTGAATATATATGTATATAGATATATATATATATATGTGTGTGTGTGTGTATATTGATTTGAATTTAAATCATAAATAAATGGTTTAAAGATAAAGATACAATTTTTTATAAGATAAAGTATAAAATAAATACATGAACTAAAATAGAAATTCACCTATATTACAAAGTGATAAAACAAAATATCTACAAGTTTGCAAAATAAAAAAAGTAAATAAAATGCATAGTCAACAAGTACTAAAGAAAAAATAAATGTACATAATATCACCTCTAGCACATACAAAACATAATGTTGTCAGCCGAGTAAAACAAGAACACAAGTAAAATAAAGTAAATGAGTAAATATATTTAAGTATGAAGCATAAATAGGCAAGCATGGGAACAAAGTACCCATGCATTTAATGAAAGCACCTTCAGCATGC
This sequence comes from Allium fistulosum, assembly GCA_030737815.1. Classification (NCBI taxonomy): domain Eukaryota; kingdom Viridiplantae; phylum Streptophyta; class Magnoliopsida; order Asparagales; family Amaryllidaceae; genus Allium; species Allium fistulosum. The sequence goes on from JASFAW010000025.1 coordinate 2,014,609, forward strand.
CTATTTGTACACTTTCCTATATATCAGCCACTATACAAGGAAGAAAATGATCACCTTGTTGTATAGAGATATGATACCCTATAACCCATTTCTTTATATCAGAGCATTTTCTAAATTCGTCTCAAGCTAAGAAAATCAGAAACAATACTATCTACAAATTCAATTCTAAACAACAACACAAAGCAAGCAAAACTGCAGCTTTCAACACAATTGCTCTCTGTTTCGAAATGTTTCAGGTGAGTAACATTTTTTTAAAAACAGTTTATATCTCTGATGTTACTCAAATGTTGTGATGGAAGTTTGCTTTGAAGTATGGTATGAGTATGGATATGAATCTGCTATGAGTATGCATTTGTAAAATGTCTGTATGAATATAAATATACTCCTCTGTCTATTTACAGGCTACAGATAAGAAAAAAAATTCAAATCTACTTACCTGATCATCTTTAGAACTTGATTTTTAAATAAGTCATTTAACAATTGACAAGATCTAAATGCTAAAAACATATTTAAGCTTTAAAGGTAGAAGGGATATCTGGAAAATGCTAAACACAGGGAAAAGGTCGAATCTTGTTCAAATTTAAATTGATTGAAATTTGAGATTTGATTTCAAAATCTTGTTTGCCTTCCTGAATCATGAATTTAGGAGAAAGAATCAAGATTTTTAGTTTAGCCTTGATCGTGGAATTCGAAGTTGAACGGAAAACAAAAATTTGCAAAATTCCGATGATCTAGGTAATTGCAGGCCTTGAATTCGTGGTGGCAGCAAGATTTGAAGTTCGTGATTACTAGAAAAATACCAATGTGATTTATTAAACCCAAAAATTCGAACACGAGATCAAAATAGGGTTTAAGAACCCAGGTTTGTTCATGTTAAAAAAAATGGGTCGCTGACAATTCTAGGGTGCATCGAGTTAGACGAGGGTCTAGGGTTAGCTTCGTGGATGTCTGGGGGTGATGTGGCCGCGGTGGTGCGAGGCCAGGTGGTCGGCGTCGCGTTGTCAGGGTGGTTTTAGTCGAGCAGTTGGTTTCCAGTTCGAGGCTGGTAGCTCGATTTTGATTCGAGACATGTTAGGGTGTTTGGATGGCTGGGGATGGTTGCTGGGTTGGTGGTTGACGTCCGGGGATGTTCGCCAGTGGTTGGAGTCGCCTCCGGTGCCGGTGCATGTGCACGTGGGGGTGGTTGTATCAGTGGCTATCGTTTTTGGGAAGGATTGGGAGAGAAGGGAACGAACTCGAAGTAGCGTGATGCTTTACTCGGGAATAAGGCAGATTGGGCTCGAAGAAAAAGTGGGGTAGCTTGGGTTAACATTTGTTACAGGTTTAAAGGAAACCTGTTATGTTTTAAAAAAAAACTGAAATCTAAAATGAAGAGTTAAGGTTTAAACAAGTTTTAAATCAAAGTTTAAAGCTGGTTCAAGATTAGTTTGAATCTTAGTTTAAAAATAAAATAAATTTTAGAATTTAAAATTGTTTTAAACCTTAAAATATTTAAATAGTTGGAATTTAAAGTTTTAAAAGGTAAGTAAAGTTTTAAATCAAAATTTAATCTAGAATCGAATTTAATTTGTATCCAGTTTTTAATTGGAAGAAAGTTTTGAATTTAAATTTTATCCATTTTTTTATCTTAAATCTAAAACGAAATTTGAAAGTAAACTTAAAAGTGAATTGTTTTAAATACTTTGTTAAAGATATCATTAATAAGGGTAATGTTTTCCTTAAAGTTAATTTGGATTCAATAAATTCATTAAATTATTAAATTAATTAAAAATGGATAATTTATTTATTTAATTAATCATTGATTTGGATTTATTAAATAAGTAATTAAAGGTTAAAATTAAAAAAATTAAGGTGTAAGATTAATTAATTAAAGGATAATTAATTAAGGTGATTAAGAAATAATTAATTAATTAAAGGTTAATTAATTTTGGGAAAATAATTAAGGGATGTTTATTAATTAGGAATTAATTAATCTTGCAAATTTACTTAAGGATAATCAATGGTTGTAACTGATTAAGAATAATTTATTTAACGGTTATTAATTAATTAAGGGTTAATTAATTAATTAAAGATAATTAATTAAATGGTGAATTAAATAATTAAAGGTTAATTACTTAATAATTAAAGGTTGATAAATTACAATTAAAGGTTAAATAAATTTATTATAAATGGTTAATTAATGATTAAAGAAGAGTTAATCAAAATGATTTGTAATTTATTAATATTAATTAACCAGTATTAGCAATTATTCGTAAGTAATTAAAACTGTTTTACTCAAACAATTAACTGATCTTACTTATAGATGTTTGATTGTTATTAGATGTTATGTGATGGATTGATATATTTGTTATGTGATGTGATGCTATGAAATGTTTTGTGCTAAGCTGTTTTATCTGTGATGTATATATTGTATATGAACATGCAACCCCTTGTCCCGTAAAACGACATTTGAATTTCGATGCGACATGGAGTCGGATTCCAGTTGGTTATCCAAAACCCACATCGAATCGTAATAGTGAATCTTTGTGATTGGTAATTCATTTTATTAATGACTCTGTGAATAAAGATAAGCGTTATGGGTTATATCGCTTATCGATATGATTGGATCTGTGATGTTTGATGTTGCACTTTTATTGTGTGTAAAACCCCTGGACCACACCATACACACACCAATATGGATTTTATGGGGAAATCGATTAAGTCACAGATTATGAAATAGTTTAAAAGTTGAATATTTAAAACCAAATTTTTGGAAATGGATTGGGTTTAAAGTGAAAAGATTTTGAAATGCAATTTCAAAGATGAAATTTATTTTGAATAACTTGATAAAGTTTTGAAGTTTAAATAATTTGATTTAAACTTAAATTCAAGATTTGAAATTGAATTCTATGATTTGAAACTAGGGATTAAAGATGTTATACTAGTTATATATGGGTTAAACCATTATAAAAAAATATTGATTTGGGAATGTGAATATAATTCAAGGGCTTTACCTCGTGCAAATAAAATGGGATTTTTCTAAAACGAAAACTATTTGTTTTGAAATCTGTGAATGAATCTTTGTGAAACTGGGTGAACTTTGTGAATTGAATCGTTTTGTTTAAAAATTATTAGAAATGGTAATTTGTTTAAACCATTTGAAAAGAAAGGTTTTGGGTATTAAGTTGTGACTTAATCGAAATTCCCGATATCCATATGTTTTTAAACATTGCGCTCACTATTCGGTATTAGTCGGGAGAGGACCTTTGTGTCATATAGCCCATTCCGAATAAGTGATACGTCGTTATGGATAGCATTTGAAGAACGGTGGTGAAGACCGGATATTTTCGAAAACGAAAGGACAACTCGTCGAATGTCTCTGCATCGACTGGCCCCGATATAGAGATTTTAGCACCCTTTGTGATGGGAAGTCCGGATGTGATTAGAAATTATCCGGATTTGCAAGGGCTTCTTCGGATGTGCCTTCGGTTCTGTTCGAACCCAGAACAGACTTGTATGGTTACGTGTCTGACATTACATTTTGAGATATAAAGCTGATTTCTTTCAAATACATTTCTGTTTGGTGGCGGAGAATTTATTCTCTTAGCTTAACACCCTTCTCTGAGACGTACGAGCTCAGAGGTTATGTAGTTGAAGGTTATCAGCGATATACTCCCAATTTGGTAATGTGACATGCTGAGTGTTGTTGTGTGATGATCATTGTTTGATCATTTGTGATATGATCATTTGTTTGATCATTTATCTTTGTGATCATTACTTTGATCATCTGTTGACCCAAAGCATGGCTTTGGGACAAAGCGTAGCTTTGTGGACGAGACTTCGTCGGACCTCACACCCAGGAAATGGTCAAAACAGGAAGGATGTAGCAAGGTTATTTTGGGGATCGTGCCCCCTTGAGGGTATGTTCATTTCCTTCTGGATAGAGGTTGTATCATGGTATGGAGCTCAGATATTTAACCTATGTTGTTGCTGCAAATTTATTTCTTTGTGGTTGTTGGAATCGAGGATCCTCGGATAAAGGTCGTTACGACCGGGGGATGGCATATTCGTGTCAGTAGTTACCCAGTTAGGGGTAACCCGGCCTTGTGTTGGCAGAGATCTGGTTAGGTTCTCGGGGCGTCTTTCCAGAGGCGTACCTATGTGGCAATGGGAAGTTCCTTGGCCTGACCATTTGTTTGAAATCCAATTCCCAATACGAAACTCTGTACGGTTTTAGTTGTAGAACCTACCCTTTACTTATGGTGGTGCCCCACTGTTTAGATGATAGCTATAGTAGGCATAGTTCGAAATGTCTATGCTGGCTAAGATTTATATTATACTTTCGAAATGTTTTCTGCACTTTGCACTTATAAAAATAATATTGAAAAGAATCTGCGTATCAAGCATGTTTGACTATCATAAGAAGAAATCTCCTCTAATTCTGCGTTTGCATTGTGTGTGTGGCGGGAGGTCTTATGGTAGTTTTATTTTCTAAAAGCGTTGCGAATTGACTTTAAAATTCTCTTGCTATTTGTTTTTAAAAATAAACTATTTTTGTTGCTCACACCAGTCCCATGACTGATCCGGAGTTTATTGTTTCTTTCCTAAACTCTGGGTGCTCAAAATTTTTCTACACAGGCAGTCTAGAGTTGGGTTTTTCAGATAGTCAGAATTAGTAGATTTTCTGGAGCTAGTTCAGTTTTTGGATATGGACTGCACTTGCTTATCTTTGTGCATCGTTATTGGGAGTTCGAGCTATTTCTGGATTGGTGCTTTGAAGATGGAGATTATCCGCTGCTGATGTTATCATTTTTTTTCCGCTGCTATTTCTTTTATCATATCTCTGATGTATATTGATATTCATTGTATCATTCTGTTGTAACAGATATTGTATATCAATGTATTATTCGTTTTCTTCCGCTGTGTTATTTACTTAATTGTGTTATAAGCTCCGGCGACTCGAGTTTGAACGGTGAATCTACGGCATTCGAGTACGATGTAAAGTATGGATATCGATTTTCGAACGCGAAAAACCCGTATCGTTACATTTGGTATCAGAGCTAAGGTAAAACTTTAGCTCAGGAGTATAACTGACGCAGCAGCGGATAAATGAAAATGTATGATGCGGTGAAAGTAGCAATCGGTAGATTGAAAATACCAAAGGCCCAAATCCGTTGATCCAAAGATGCCGGATTCTAGCTATCTTCGTCACGTTGATCGCGCACGATACCGTGAAAGAAGATATGCAATTCTTCAGACGTTGATCAAGCGCACTTGATACCATGAATTGGCTTCTACAATCGTTGATCCGAGCGCACTCGAATGCCGAAGGAGGAGATAGGAAATCACACTCAACTACCAATTTAAGAAGAGGCACAAAGCTCTCAAACAAAGTTTTATTCAAAATCAATCTAGAGTTACAAATGATACCACCCGCCTATTTATAGGCTTACAACTCACACAACTCAAATCTGGACAACACATAGGTCGGGAACGACCTAACAAAATGCGACCTAAAATACAGCGACTCAACACAAAGGCACACGACCTAAAAGGTAAGCGACCTAACAAATACACATAAACGACATACGATTTAATATTTACAACACAACATACACGAGTTACAAATACACGACCTAAGAGCACAACACACACGACCTAAGGACTCGGTGACTTAAGAAATCCAGGCTCCGTGCGATATAGGCTTCATGCGACCTAAACTTGAGCGACATATGGTCGAGCGACCTAACTTCTGATGGCTTCAGTGATCTTGTAGCATACACATCAGCGACCTAACATAGGTCGTAACCCGCTTCCGCGACCTAACATAGGTTGTATCACTTCTCCGCGACCTAACATAGGTCGTAACACTTCTGCGCGACCTAACATAGGCCGTAACTCTTCTCCGCGACCTAACTTAGGTCGTAACTCGAAAAAATCGGTACGATCCAAAGTAATGAGTTCTGGCATGCTTAACTCGCTAGGTCGTTCCAACGACCTATCCTCCTGATTTAGCTCGCTAGGTCGTTCCAGCGACCTATCCCACAGTTTTAGCTCGTTATCCTCCTCGTTAGGTCGCACGCGACTTAACAGCACGTTAGGTCGCTCGCGACCTAAGACTTCTTCAGATTGCGCTGCATCATCCTCCCCCGGTTGAAAAGTATTCGACCTCGAATTTGATCCTTCCTTTTCCACAACAAGTTCATCCCCGTGATACAGAATCAAGTATTTGACGTTAAAAACGTCTGCAGTGTGAATATCATCCGGCAATTTCAACTGATACGCATTATCATTGATCTTCTTCAAAATTTCTACTGGACCGATTTTTCGAGCTTTTAACTTGTTGTAAGTTCCCACTGGAAAACGATCTTTTGTCAACACGGCGCAAACCAACTCACCTTCTCTGAAATTCACACTCCTTCGCCTTTTATCTGCCAGTTGTTTATACTTATCATTTGATGCAAGCAATCGTTCATGAACAGTTCTGTGGCACTCCTGCAGCTCAGTCACAAAATCATCAGCTCGCTTAACAACTCCCTTTTGATATGGCACTGTCGTCAAATCCAACGGTCCCTTTGGAATTGCTGAATATACAACTTAAAACGGACTGAACCCAGTACTTCGATTAACAGCATGATTATGTGCAAACTCTGCCTGACATAATTTCATATCCCAGCTCTTCAAATTATCTTTCACAAGACATCGCAACAAATTTTCCAATGATCTGTTCACCACTTCCGTTTGCCCATCTGTCTACGGATGATAGGCGCTACTAAAATTCAACTTCGTTCCAACCATCTTCCACAAACTCAACCAAAAATGGCTTAGAAATCTAGTATCCCGATCAGAAACAATAGATTCAGGTAGCCCATGTAATCGATACACCTCTTTAAAGAATAATTGAGCAACACGGACGGCATCAGCTGTCTTCTTACAAGCTATGAAATGCGCCATCTTGAAAAATCTATCCACCACCACATATATGGAATCATTTCCCCTTTGAGTTCTAGGCAAACCCAAAACAAAGTCCATGCTCACATCAACCCACGGTCCAGTAGGCATAGGTAATGGCATATATAATCCCGCATTCGTCGCTGTCCCTTTGGAAATTTGACAAATATGACATCTCTCCACAAATCTTTCAACTTCTCTTCGCATAGATGGCCAAAAATATGATTCGGAAATCAACTACAAAGTACGATCTCTACCCACATGACCTTCCTCATGCAACTCCTTCACAATCTTCATTCGTAAGCTGCACTCCGGTATACATAATCGATTTCCCTTAAAAAGAAAACCATCCACCATCACAAACTCATTCGTCTTTCCCTCCTCGACTTCATCTACAAACTTCGCAAAGTAAGAATCATCAACAAACAATTCTGGCAAAACATCAAACCCCGTCACTTCAACCTTCATTGTAGTCAACAAATGATTCCGTCGACTTAATGCATCTGCCACACGGTTTGTAATTCCCGACTTATGCTTCACCACAAATGTAAACTGTTGTAAGTATACGATCCACGAAGCATGTCTAGCTGCAATTTTGTCCTGTCCCTGCAAATGTTTCAGTGCTTCATGATCAGTATATAGAACAAATTCTTTATGGAACAAATAGTGTCTCCAGTGTTTTATAGCTTGAACAGTAGCATAGAATTCCACATCATAAGTATTATATCTCATCTTGGCTCCCGATAGCTTCTCATTGAAATATGCAATAGGACGTCCCTTCTGACTTAACACCCCTCCAATTCCAACCTTCGATGCATCAGTATGTAATTCAAACAACAACTGAAAATCCGGCAACACTAGAATTGGTGCTGTCGTCAATAATCCCTTGATTCTCTCAAAAGCAAATCCTGCTTCCTCTGACCATGAAAACTGCTTCCCCTTCATACAATCAGTAACTGGTGCCATCACGCTACTGAAGTGTGGAATAAACCTTCGGTAGAATGATGCTAAACCATGAAAGCTTCTAACTTCTGTTATCGTTCTGGGTTGTGGCCAATTTCTGATTGCTTCAACTTTATTCCGATCCACCTGTATACCTCCTTCTGATATAACATATCCCAAAAATAAAACACTATGCGTCATGAACACGCATTTCTTCGTTGCAGCATAAAATTGTTCCTGTCGCAGTATCATCAACACTTCTCCCAGATGATGCAAGTGTTCTTCTGGACTTCCACTGTATATTAGTATATCATCAAAATACACCACCATAAACTTCCCAATAAATGGTCTAAAGATCTGATTCATCACCCGCATAAATGTACTAGGTGCATTCGAAAGACCAAATGGCATAACCAGCCATTCATATAATCCTTCTCTCGTCTTGAATGTTGTCTTCCATTCGTCCCCAGGTCTAATTCGAATTTGATGATAACCACTCTTCAAATCAATTTTCGAAAAGATAGTAGCCCCGCTCAACTGATCTAACAAATCATCAAGCCTCGGCATCGGAAATATGTACCTGACAGTTATTTTATTGAGTGCTCTGATATCCGTACACATCCTCCACGTTCCATCCTTCTTCGGCACTAACAAAGCTGGAACTGCACAAGGACTTAAACTTTCCTGTACACGTCCTTGTTCAAGCAACTCTTCCACTTGCCTTCTCAACTCCTCGTGTTCCTTTGGACTCATTCTGTAATGTGGTCTATGCGGTAACAAAGCTCCTGGAACAAGATCTATTTGGTGTTGTATGTCCCTCAATGGCGGTAACTACGTTGGTAGCTCTTCAGGAAATACATCTTCAAATTCTTCCAGCACTGGCTTTACTTCTTCAGGAATTTCAACCACTTCATTACTCTCACGTCCAATTAACAAAAATACTTCAGGCTCCTCTTCGACTTCCTTAACAAACTCCTTCAATGATAGCAAAGTTTTAAGTTCTTCAATCTCCTCCAACTTGCTTTCTTCTTGTTGTCGGTTCTTAGGAATTAAAGTGATTTTAGTACCTTCAAACATGAAACTGTAACTATTAGTACGACCATCATGTTGCACCGCTCTATCATACTGCCATGGTCTCCCCAACAACAGATGGCATACATCCATATCCACAACATCACACCAAATTTCATCTTTGTATTTCTTCCCAATTGAAAAATTAACACAAGCTCTTCGTCCAACTTTCACCTCACCACCTTTCCTTAACCAAGCAAACTTGTAAGGTTTCGGATGCTTCTCAGTTTTTAATGCCAACTTCTTCACAGCCTCGGTAGAAATGATGTTATCGCAGCTTCCCGCATCGATGACAAACTTGCAAACCCTTCCCAAGATAGTGCACGTTGACTGAAAGATGTTACTCCTCAACCAACTTGAATCATCCTCTTGCTTTGGTGTCAAACACGACCTCTTCATCATCAATGAATACCCTTCATCTCCCGACACATTTTCTTCCCCCTCATCATGTGGTGAATTAGTACATTCAGCTTCTACATCCTCATCTTCAACCTCAGCAATCATCGCTCGCTTCTTTGGCTTCGGACATTCATTGCTTTTATGGCCCATCTCTTAACAATTAAAGCATTTGATACCACTGTTGACTTTGGACTTAGCAACTTCATTAACAACCGGTTTTGCAACAGCCTTGGAAACATTCGCATTGCTACTAGCCTCTTTCATTTGATTGTTGGAATTTGTAAACACACCACCAGCTCTCCTACCTTGCTTCTCCCAAGCTAGAGCCTTTTGATGTGCTTCAGCAATAGATTTCAGATCAAACATATTCACCATATCTTGAATCTGCATTCTCAACCCTCCAACAAATCTAGCAGTTAATTGATCCTCTGTCTCCATGATATCATTTCTCGCAATCAATTGATAGAATTCATCAGCATAATCATTAACAGTTTTTGTCCCCTGCCTCAAGTTCTGCAAACGTTGATACATAAGAGATTGATAATTGTAAGGTAAGAAAGTAGCTTTCATCAATTTCTTCATCTTCTCCCATGACTCAATCTTTGACTTTCCCATTCTCTCTCTAGTAAGTTTGGTTTGCTGCCACCACGCCATAGCTCTTCCTTTCAAACGAGTAGCAACTAACTTCACTCTTCGATGCTCAGGAACCTCCTTAAAGTCAAAAATTTCTTCCACATTAGACAACCAATCCAAAAATTCCTCCGCTACCATTCCACCCTTCAATTCTGGAATTTCAGTTTTCATCCCCGATTCCCATCGACGATCATCTTCAACATCCCGATATGCATTTCGTGCTTGGTCTCGATCTCGATAATGAATATTACTTCTGTCACTCTCTTCATCATAATCACGTGTACTTTGGTATCGATCTCGACCATCAACATCTCTTTGATCATGCATATCTCTTCGACTATGTCTTTCATCATCACAGTATGGCTCATGTTCAAACTCACGTGGAGTTCTTCTCTCTTCATTTCTATACTCATGATGTTCTCTTCTTAATGTAACTGAAGATTCTCTTCTTTCTCGATAAGATTACGGCGACACCCTCCTCGCTTCCGTAACCGATGGTGAAACTCTGTTTCCTCCATGGTTTGAGACTGGCGACCTTCTCCTTTGACCCTGATTCATATCATTCATCAGCTTCTCTAACTTCCCAATGCCTTCATCAAACTTTTCATTGATGCGTTGTTCCATTTGCTCGGCTTCTTCTCTTCTATACAACGCTTCAACATTCTGATGGCGATTAGCTCTTCTCGGCGGCATTGTTGATTCTTCAAACACACTTCAATTCTCGGCCTTGATTTAGAAATGAACAAACTATGCACGGCTCAAACACTTCTCTTAGCTCGACTTTGCTTGATGTAGCTCGGCTTCACTAACTTCTCAAACTCTTCAATAAGAATTGGCTCCAAGACTCGGCTTAGCTATGATTGGCTAAGCTAGCTCTGATACCAAATGACGCAGCAGCGGATAAATGAAAATGTATGATGCAGTGAAAGTAGAAATCGGTGGATTGAAAAATACCAAAGGCCCAAATCCATTGATCCAAAGATGTCGGATTCTAGCTATCTTCGTCACGTTGATCGCGCACGATACCGTGAAAGAAGATCTGCAATTCTTCAAACATTGATCAAGCGCACTTGATACCGTGAATTGGCTTCTACAATCATTGATCTGAGCGCACTCGAATGCCGAAGGAGGAGATAGGAGATCACACTCAACTACCAATTTAAGAAGAGGCACAAAGCTCTCAAACAAAGTTTTATTCAAAATCAATCTAGAGTTACAAATGATACCACCCGCCTATTTATAGGCTTACAACTCACACAACTCAAATCTGGACAACACATAGGTCGGGAACGACCTAACAAAATGCGACCTAAAATACAGCGACTCAACACAAAGGCACACGACCTAAAAGGTAAGCGACCTAACAAATACACATAAACGACATACGATTTAATATTTACAACACAACATACACGAGTTACAAATACACGACCTAAGAGCACAACACACACGACCTAAGGACTCAGCGACTTAAGAAATCCAAGCTCCGTGCGATATAAGCTTCATGCGACCTAAACTTGAGCGACATATGGTCGAGCGACCTAACTTCTGATGGCTTCAGTGATCTTGTAGCATACACATCAGCGACCTAACATAGGTCGTAACCCGCTTCCGCGACCTAACATAGGTTGTATAACTTCTCCGCGACCTAACATAGGTCGTAACACTTCTGGCGACCTAACATAGGTCGTAACTCTTCTTCGCGACCTAACTTAGGTCGTAACTCGAAAAAATCGGAGCGATCCAAAATAATGAGTTCTGGCATGCTTAACTCGCTAGGTCGTTCCAACGACCTATCCTCCTGATGTAGCTCGCTAGGTCGTTCCAGCGACCTATCCCACAGTTTTAGCTCGTTATCCTCCTTATTAGGTCGCACGCGACTTAACAGCACGTTAGGTCGCTCGCGACCTAAGACTTCTTCAGATTGCGCTGCATCAATAACACGTTAAGTAACTCATTAGAGATAGGGTGAAGTATCCCTAGAATGAGTATCCCTAAGATATCTGTACGTATCCTCAGTAAATTCTCTTACTATCCACTGATAGTGAGTATGAGTGCAAGAAGAGGATGAGATAGGGGACGGGGGAATACAACTACAAATGGTCAATACCCTGCAACAGTGGAAACAATCTTTCTCTATCAATCTCCTTTGATTCGTTTCCAAAATTCTTTTGATTTCTTTGTACCAGCTACAAGAAGAAGTTTCGATGTGATGATGGCCCAACGAATCGTTGTAGAAAATCCTTAGTTTGTATCTTCATCGGTTTCTTATCAGTTTTTGATTTAAACCTTAATGAATATGAATTGGAAATTCTAAATAAATTGGAGATTTAGAATTAATTGAAAATTTTAAATTGAGTTAAATTGATTAATCGAAAAAAGAAAAAAAAAGAAAAAAAAAGAAAAAAAGGAAAAAAAAGGAAAAAAACTGAATTTGGAATTCTATTATAATTTCTTGTGAAGACTGAAGTCCGAAGAGGGATAAGTTGGTATATATTTTTTTTGTATTCCGATTTGAGTTTGGAATCCATAACTACTGTTTGAGAATTAGGGTAAATCAAATCCATTTATCTATTGTTTGGGTCTCGATATGTTCTACGGATGATTAGTTACCCTTCGAACTAACCAGTGCCTTGCATATTTTGTAAATTTGATGACTCGAGTATCCTGTGAAGTATTGGATGAGTTGTTCTCATATTGTTGATATTCTGATTTAATGAGCCAAATACAAAATGGATATACAGTTTGATCTGGAAAATTATTTCTCTATCTTTGATCTATCTGTGTTATTTTTCGTGCCTGTAAATTTCGAGGACGAAATTCTTTTAAGGGGGGAAGTTTGTAACGACCCTAGATTTTAATTTAATTTAAATTAATAATTTATTGAATTTTTGAATTAAAATTGTATAATTTATTATAAATGGAAGCGAGTTTCCCCGATTCAAATAGAATCTATATTAAGTCATATGAATTTAAAAGATTTGTATATATGTGAATATATATGTATATAGATATATATATATATATATGTGTGTGTGTGTGTGTGTATTGATTTGAATTTAAATCATAAATAAATGGTTTAAAGATAAAGATACAAATTTTTATAAGATAAAGTATAAATTAAATACATGAACTAAAATAGAAATTCACCTATATTACAAAGTGATAAAACAAAATATCTACAAGTTTGCAAAATATTCAAAGTAAATAAAATGCATAGTCAACAAGTACTAAAGAAAAAATAAATGTACATAATATCACCTCTAGCACATACAAAACATAATGTTATCAGCCGAGTAAAACAAGAACACAAGTAAAATAAAGTAAAGAGTAAATATATTTAAGTATGAAGCATAAATAGGCAAGCATGGGAACAAAGTACCCATGCATTTAATGAAAGCACCTTCAGCATGCCTATTTGTACACTTTCCTATATATCAGCCACTATACAAGGAAGAAAATGATCACCCTGTTGTATAGAGATATGATACCCTGTAACCCATTTCTTTATATCAGAGCATTTTCTAAATTCATTTATTTCAAGCTAAGAAAATCAGAAACAATACTATCTACAAATTCAATTCTAAACAACAACACAAAGCAAGCAAAACTGCAGCTTTCAACACAATTGCTCTCTGTTTCGAAATGTTTCAGGTGAGTAACATTTTTTTTAAAACAGTTTATATCTCTGATGTTACTCAAATGTTGTGATGGAAGTTTGCTTTGAAGTATGGTATGAGTATGGATATGAATCTGCTATGAGTATGCATTTGTAAAATGTCTGTATGAATATAAATATACTCCTCTGTCTATTTACAGGCTACAGATAAGAAAAAAATATTCAAATCTACTTACCTGATCATCTTTAGAACTTGATGTCTAAATAAATCATGTAACAATTGACAAGATCTAAATGCTAAAAACATATTTAAGCTTTAAAGGTAGAAGGGATATTTGGAAAATGCTAAACACAGGGAAAAGGTCAAATCTTGTTCAAATTTAAATTGATTGAAATTTGAGATTTGATTTCAAAATCTTGTTTGCCTTCCTGAATCATGAATTTAGGAGAAAGAATCGAGATTTTTAGTTTAGCCTTGATCGTGGAATTCGAAGTTGAACGGAAAACAGACATTTGCAAAATTCTGATGATCTAGGTAATTGCAGGCCTCGAATTCGTGGTGGCAGCAAGATTTGAAGTTCGTGATTACTAGAAAAATACCAATGTGATTTATTAAACCCAAAAATTCGAACACGAGATCAAAATAGGGTTTAAGAACCCAGGTTTGTTCATGTTAAAAAAAATGGGTCGTTGACAATTCTAGGGTGCATCGAGTTAGACGAGGGTCTGGGGTTAGCTTCGTGGATGTCTGGGGGTGATGTGGCCGCGGTGGTGCGAGGCCAGGTGGTCGGCGTCGCGTGGTCAGGGTGGTTTTAGTCGAGCAGTTGGTTTCCAGTTCGAGGCTGGTAGCCCGATTTTGATTCGAGACATGTTAGGGTGTTTGGATGGCTGGGGATGGTTGCTAGGTTGGTGGTTGACGTGCGGGGATGTTCGCCAGTGGTTGGAGTCGCCTCCGGTGCCGGTGCATGTGCACGTGGGGGTGGTTGTATCAGTGGCCATCGTTTTTGGGAAGGATTGGGAGAGAAGGGAACGAACTCGAAGTAGCTTGATGCTTTATTCGGGAATAAGGCAGATTGGGCTCGAAGAAAAAGTGGGGTAGCTCGGGTTAACATTTGTTACAGGTTTAAAGCAAACCTGTTATGTTTTTTTAAAAAAAAAACTGAAATCTAAAATGAAGAGTTAAGGTTTAAACAAGTTTTAAATCAAAGTTTAAAGCTGGTTCAAGATTAGTTTGAATCTTAGTTTAAAAATAAAATAAAGTTTAGAATTTAAAATTGTAATAAACCATAAAATATTTAAATGGTTGGAATTTAAAGTTTTAAAAGGTAAGTAAAGTTTTAAATCAAAATTTAATCTAGAATCGAATTTAATTTGTATCCAGTTTTGAAATGGAAGAAAGTTTTGAATTTAAATTTTATTCATTTTTTTATCTTAAATCTAAAACGAAATTTGAAAGTAAACTTAAATGTGAATTGTTTTAAATACTTTGTTAAAGATATCATTAATAAGGGTAATGTTTTCCTTAAAGTTAATTTGGATTCAATAAATTCGTTAAATTATTAAATTAATTAAAAATGGATAATTTATTTATTTAATTAATCATTGATTTGGATTTATTAAATAAGTAATTAAAGGTTAAAATTAAAAAAATTAAGGTGTAAGATTAATTAATTAAAGGATAATTAATTAAGGTGATTAAGAAATAATTAATTAGTTAAAGGTTAATTAATTTTGGGAAAATAATTAAGGGATGTTTATTAATTAGGAATTAATTAATCTTGCAAATTTACTTAAGGATAATCAATGGTTGTAACTGATTAAGAATAATTTATTTAACGGTTATTAATTAATTAAGGGTTAATTAATTAATTAAAGATAATTGATTAAATGGTGAATTAAATAATTAAAGGTTAATTACTTAATAATTAAAGGTTGATAAATTACAATTAAAGGTTAAATAAATTTATTATAAATGGTTAATTAATGATTAAAGAAGAGTTAATCAAAATGATTTGTAATTTATTAATATTAATTAATCAGGATTAGCAATTATTCGTAAGTAATTAAAACTGTTTTACTCAAACAATTAACTGATCTTACTTATAGATGTTTGATTGTTATTAGATGTTATGTGATGGATTAATATATTTGTTATGTGATGTGATGCTATGAAATGTTTTGTGCTAAGCTGTTATATCTGTGATGTATATATTGTATATGAACATGCAACCCCTTGTCCCGTAAAACGACATTTGAATTTCGATGCGACAGGGAGTCGGATTCCAGTTGGTTATCTAAAACCCACATCGAATCGTAATAGTGAATCTTTGTGATTGGTAATTCATTTTATCAATGACTCTGTGAATAAAGATAAGCCTTATGAGTTATATCGCTTATCGATATGATTGGATCTGTGATGTTTGATGTTGCACTTTTATTGTGTGTAAAACCCCTGGACCACACCATACACACACCAATATGGATTTCACGGGGAAATCGATTAAGTCACAGATTTTGAAATAGTTTAAAAGTTGAATATTTAAAACCAAATGTTTTGGAAATGGATTGGGTTTAAAGTGAAAAGCTTTTGAAATGCAATTTCAAAGATGAAATTTATTTTGAATAACTTGATAAAGTTTTGAAGTTTAAATAATTTGATTTAAACTTAAATTCAAGATTTGAAATTGAATTCTATGATTTGAAACTAAGGATTAAAGATGATATACTAGTTATATATGGGTTAAACCATTTTAAAAAAATATTGATTTGGGAATGTGAATATTATTCAAGGGCTTTACCTCGGCAAATAAAATGGGATTTTTCTGAAACGAAAACTATTTGTTTTGAAATCTGTGAATGTGTCTTTGTGAAACTGGGTGAACTTTGTGAATTGAATCTTTTTGTTTAAAAATTATTAGAAATGGTAATTTGTTTAAACCATTTGAAAAGAAAGGTTTTGGGTATTAAGTTGTGACTTAATCGAAATTCCCGATATCCATATGTTTTTAAACATTGCGCTCACTATTCGGTATTAGCCGGGAGAGGACCTTTGTGTCATATAGCCCATTCCGAATAAGTGATACGTCGTGATGGATAGCATTTGAAGACCGGTGGTGAAGACCGGATATTTTCGAAAATGAAAGGACAACTCGTCGAATGTCTCTGCATCGACTGGCCCCGATATAGAGATTTTAGCACCCTTTATGATGGGAAGTCCGGACGTGATTAGAAATTATCCGGATTTGCAAGGGCTTCTTCGGAAGTGCCTTCGGTTCTGTTCAAACCCGGAACAGACTTGTATGGTTACGTGTCTGACATTACATTTTGAGATATAAAGCTGATTTCTTTCAAATACATTTCTGTTTGGTGGAGGAGAATTTATTCTCTTAGCATAACACCCTTCTCTGAGACGTACGAGCTCAGAGGATATGTAGTTGAAGGTTATCAGCGATATACTCCAAATTTGGTAATGTGACATGCTGAGTGTTGTTGTGTGATGATCATTGTTTGATCATTTGTGATATGATCATTTGTTTGATCATTTATCTTTGTGATCATTACTTTGATCATCTGTTGACCCAAAGCATGGCTTTGTGACAAAGCGTAGCTTTGTGGACGAGACTTCGTCAGACCTCACACCCCGGAAATGGTCAAAATAGGAAGGATGCAACAAGGTTATTTTGGGGATCGCGCCCCCTTGAGGGTATGTTCATTTCCTTCTGGATAGAGGTTGTATCATGGTATGGAGCCCAGATATTTAACCTATGTTGTTGCTGCAAATTTATTTCTTTGTGGTTGTTGGAATTGAGGATCCTCGGATAAAGGTTGTTACGACCGGGGGATGGCATATTCGTGTCAGTAGTTACCCAGTTAGGGGTAACCCGGACTTGTGTTGGCAGAGATCCGGTTAGGTTCTCGGGGCGTCTTTCCAGAGGCGTACCTATGTGGCAATGGGAAGTTCCTTGGCCTAACCATTTGTTGGAAATCCAATTCCCAATACGAAACTCTGTACGGTTTTAGTTGTAGAACCTGCCATTTACTCATGGTGGTACCCCACTGTTTAGATGGTAGCTATAGTAGGCATAGTTCGAAATGTCTATGCTGGCTAAGATTTATATTATACTTTCGAAAAGTTTTCTGCACCTTGCACTTATAAAAATAATATTGAAAAGAATCTGCGTATCAAACATGTTTGACTATCATAAAAAGAAATCTCCTCCAATTCTGCGTTTGCATTGTGTGTGTGGCGGGAGGTCTTATGGTAGTTTCATTTTCTAAAACCATTGCAAATTAACTTTAAAATTCTCTTGCTATTTTTTTTAAAGATAAACTATTTTTGTTGCTCACACCAGTCCCATGACTGATCCGGAGTTTATTGTTTCTTTCCTAAACTCTGGGTGCTCAAAATTTTTCTACATGGGCAGTCTAGAGTTGGGTTTTTCAGATAGTCAGAATTAATAGATTTTCTGGAGCTAGTTCAGTTTTTGGATATGGACTGCACTTGCTTATCTTTGTGCATCGTTATTGGGAGTTCGAGCTATTTCTGGATTGGTGCTTTGAAGATGGAGATTATCCGCTGCTGATGTTATCATTTTTTTCCGCTGCTATTTCTTTTATCGTATCTCCGACGTATATTGATATTCATTGTATCATTCTGTTGTAACATATATTGTATATCAATGTATTATTCTTTTTCTTCCACTGTGTTATTTACTTAATTTTGTTATAAGCTCCAGTGACTCGAATTTGAATGGTCAAATCTACGGCATTCGAGTACGATGTAAAGTATGGATGTCGATTTTCGAACGCGAAAATTCGCGGACGTTACATTATATATGTGTGTGTTATATACACATATGAATGTGTATGCATGTGCAACAAGATAATGTGTACATAGTTTGATATGCCCGTATGTAAATGATGGGATTTACACCGCACGGACATGTTAGCCCATCGTGTGCATAAATGGGATTTTTAAATATGTATACTTATATACATCAAATAACCTTATAATTAATATTATGTAATATCTAATAATATAAATGGGTATAAATTGAAATATTAATTGTAAATAATTTATTTAAGTGTATATATATGTACAATATATATATGATAAAATTAATTTTAAATATTACTTTAAAAATTAATTTTGATAATATATGTTAATAACATAAAGCCAAATAGAATTTTTTTAATTAATTTATATATAGGAATTATATATAAATATATAATTAGTGGTTTAATTAAATATGTATATATATACAAAATAAATAATACTTAAATTATATTAACAAATATTTACTGTAATGTTTAACGTCCTGGATATTCGATTATATGTATAGACACACACGCACGCATGCACGCACAAACACACATACACACATAGATATATATATATATATATATATTATATTTCAAATATCTATTTAATAAAACCATTTAAAATAATTAGTAAAACAAATATAAAAAATTATTTCCACAATAAATTAAACATATTGTAAATTTTTTTCAAAATTTTATTATATATATGCGTCTTATTTATATAATAAATTTTATTTAAATAATAGTATATATTAATATATTAATATATATATATAATAAATTTAAAAAAATTAGCGAAGACTTTCTCAACAAAATTAATTTTTGTAAAAATATAAAACATATACTATGTTGTATTAAACTTTTAAAACTAGATTTATAATTTTATATTATTATTCTAATTTTCAAAAATTAAAAAAATTATTCCCAAGCCAAGAGCATGTACAAGTAAATGAGCATAATTTATTTAATATATACATATATATACACATTTATATACACAACCATCTAAATGTGGCAATCCATTGATATATCAAACATAGCAATATATTGAACAATGATCATATAAATAATTATATATAATTGTAAATTAGGAGAGTACCTTTCACCAGAGCCTAATGTTCGTATGTTGAATCAAAAAAGTAAACTCCCTGAATTCAATTTCAATCCTAAAGTTGTTAGCCTCCAAATTACCTTACCACCAACGATTATTTGAGTTTAATTTTATTTAAATTGCTTAAATATTTGAGGAGAGGGATAGGTATATTTCGGCCAGCAAAGAGCGTGATGGAGACACTAAAAATATTTTAAAAAAATGAGGGTTAAGATCTCTATATATATAAGAGAGTAGAGAGCAAAAGTAGGATCAACCCCTTTAATCTTCTCTTACCTATTCTACATTTTCTAAACATTCAAAACTCCCCCTTTAAGCTATTAAATAGCAGGCCTATCATGCCTCTTTCATGGCCAAATTATTAAGCCCTATATGGGCCTCAAATACAAGTCCGAACAATATTTATTGCATTTAAATTCAATTTAAACACATATCATATCGTATAACGGTTATTGTTTATATAATCATCATAAGGGCACAAATTTATATATTATTTAATACACATAAAATAATTTTTTATAATTAATATTTCATAATATTAGTTAATTTATAATAATTGCAAATTAATTAAATCGGATGGAAAAAGGAGTATACAACATTTATGTTGTATGAATCTTAGGTGTAAATTTGGTCAGCAACTAATATCAAACAATTCGAATATTAAGTACACAGTTCACTTAGCAGATAGTGTGACATTATAGCCAAATTTATTGCTTACTTGGTGTCACATACCGAAATTTTCGACTTTCGAAAATTCGACATCGATACTCACTTTATCGACTGTCGAGCAATCGAGTGCCGGAAACTCCAATAGTGAGGGTTTTAAAAAGAAGAAAAGAAAGTAGAAGAAGAAGAATAGAGAAGAAGAAAGAAGGAAAAACAACAACACATCAGAACAAGAGCAGAAACAGAAACAATGTCAGAATCTTACACATCGCAGCGGAACAATATATAATAGATAAATGAATAATCTTTAAAACAAAGAACTATATCAATTTATACATACATCAATCAGAGTCAATGTACAACAATGGACAGTTATATAAACTTGTCCTCATACAGAATACACAGCGGAATAAATATTATTAGATACAAATACTACGTCTCGTCATCCAGCTTTCTTCCAAAGCTCCAGAATATCCAGAATATCCTGATAATATAACTCTAGACTGCCCGTGTGGAAATTGGTGGGCACCCAGAGTTTAGAAGGGAAACAATAAACTCCGAGTCAGTCATGGTGACTGGTGTGAGATCGTAAAACAGTTATTCTTTAAAATAAACAACAGAAAAATTTTAATGTCAATTCGCAATGCTTTTGGAAAATGAAACTACCATAAGACCTCCCACCACACACACAATGCAAACGCAGACTTGGAGGAGATTTCTTCTTATGATAGTCAAAGATGCTTACTACGCAAAAATCAAATCATTTTGGATATTATTATTAGTGCATAGTGGAAAACATTTCGAAAGTAGAATATAAATCTTAGCCAGCATAGGTACCATTATATTATGCCTGTTATAGCTGCCTCCTGAGGAGACAGGTTATACAATTGAAATCGTAAAGGCTCGTATTATTTCTTTGGATTTCCAACAAATGGTCAGGCTAAGGAACTTCCTATCCACGATGGGTACGTCCCTGGAATAGACGACCCGAGAACCTAACCGGATCTCTGCCAACACAAGGCCGGGTTACCTCTGCAAAAATAGGTAACTACTGACACGCGTATGCCATCCCCCGATCGTCACCGATCTTCCCGAGGATCCCCGATTCGCAACAAACCACAAAGAAATAAATTTTTGCAGCAACCACAGAGGTTAAGTATCTGGGCTCCATACCATGATACCACCTTTATCCAGAAGGAATGACATACACTAAGGGGCGCTACTCCCTAGAACCTTGCCGCATCCTTCCTGTTTCGACCATTTCCGGGGTGTGAGGCTCGACGAAGTCTCGTCCACAAAGCTACGCTTTCTCAAAAAGCCCTGCTTCGGGTCAAACAAAATGATCAACCTATGATCACAAAGATATAAGATCAAACAAATGATCATATCACAAATGATCAAACACTGATCATTTCACAGCAACACTCAGTATGCCACGTTACCAAATTGGGATATATCGCTGATAAATTTCAACTACATAACCTCTGAGCTCGTACGTCTCAGAGAAGGGTGTTAAGCTAAGAGAATAAATTCTCCGCCACCAACAGGAATGTATTTGAAAGAAATCAGCTTTATATCTCAAATTGTAACGTCAGACACACAATCCATACAAGTCTGTTCCGGGATCGAACAGAACCGAAGGCACTTCTCACGAAGCCCTTGCATATCCGGATAATTTTCAATCACGTCCGGACTTCCCGTCACTAAGGGTGATAAAACCTCTAAATCGGAGATCAGCCGATGTAGAGTAACTCGACGGTAATCCTTCCATTTTCAAAAATATCCGGTCTTCAACACCGGTCTTCAAATGCAATTAATAACGACGTATCACATATTCGGAATGGGTTATACGACCCCATGGTCCTTTCCCGGCTAACCCGAATAGTGAGCGTTTATTCAAAAATAAGTGTGGCATTCAAATTCATCCAATTCACAACAAATACCTATCTAAAGGTAATTATTGATAGTCGGTTATTTAACTATCAATAAAGATGCGCAACATCATCAGATTCCAAATAATTTTCCAAAATTATTTATTTTCCAAATATATCTTTACTAGATATAAAATTTCCACACTTCAAAATAAATCAATATTTATTTTCAAAACGAATTCCCATTTCCTTTATAAATTCCATATTGAATTTATATTTTCGAATATCTACTGATATTCGATTTTCAATCGATTTCAATATTAATTTCCGATTTATCTTTACAAAGATAAATTCTAAAACGTTTCATTTCATTTTGGAAAAGCATTTCCATTCTTATTAATAATAAGAAATTCACAAGTCTATTTATTTTCAACATTTGAAAATATTCGTTATACTTAAATCAAAATTAAGTATAATTTCATTCTTTAAGGAAATCACTTACTATGACAATATTTATTCGAGTCAAAACGAATGTTACGTAAAACATCGTTACGACGACTCAAAATCACTAGTATAGGGATTCGAAATTAAGATAGATATGTAAATCCCAATACTATATAAAAACATTTCCTTTCGGAAATCATTTACTATAACAACAGTGTTATAGTCCACCATTTCCTTATTTTTCGAAAACGTCTATTTCAACAATAAATGTTGAAATCTATGATTTCGATAGTTCACACGTTTTAAAACATCTTTTAAAACAATTTACTTCATTTCAAATATCACTTTCCCAAAATCATATACTTTTTACTTAACAATATATTCACTGTCCAAAATCGTGAATATAATTCACTAATTACTTTCCACTATTTTCTACACATTTTATTTCAATAATAATTCGCTATCCAAAATCGCGAATATATCTCCTTTAACAATCTTCTATATTTAATTTATCAAATTCAATTGATTTCGAATTTATAAAAAACAACGTTTATAAATTCTAATTTTATTTTATAACAACTTCGATTTATAAATCTTCTTTATTAACAATCCGATCAATATTCCATTTAAAAGCAAAAATCCAATTTATAAGTAAATTTCTTATAATCACTCATTCTACAACTTCATACTTTATAAATCTATAAATTTCATACCTTTACAATTTATTATTCTATACATTTCATATCTTCACATTTTATAATTATAAATTTCATATCTCTTATAAAACTTATTTTAAAATTCCAATAACTTTAATTGATAAATATCAATTTGATACATCTTTTATATACATTGGTTTAATAATTCAAAAATCTCAACTTAAACCATTTTATAAATTTCTTAACTCTTTATTTCAAAAGAAATTACTTTTTTGTTAAAATTCACAAAATCTTAACTTTTATAACTTAAAAGTTTTAACGTTTATCTATTTAAAGTAAATCAATTCAACAATTTAAATAAACGTATATTTTCAAAGATCACTTTTAAAATTTCACTTTTAAAATCAACATCGTTATTTTTAAATTTCAAAATTTGAATCCAATGATGCAACGCATCAATTAGTCCATCACAACATCAAACATCATATATCATCATATGATAACAGAATATATATCAACATCTGTAAATAAATAAATACAGTTGAGGAATCCAGTTGGATCCCTCCAACCTGTTTCCCTGCATCCACAGATGTTAGCACAATACCAATTCCGCTCCAGTACGGAATTATCGCGGTATATGGATTTTATAAAAATCCGCTTACTAACGGCGCAATAGGGTCTCATCCGCTATACGAGGCGGGAAATCAATCAATCCAATATATACATATGCCAATATGTATATATTGCTATATATATAGATATATCCTATCATATCTAATATCACATCCAAATAACAATCATATCAGATCAATAACTGCAAAATAAATTTTCCTTCGAGTGAGAAAAATCTCACCTGTGCTTTATTTTGCCATCCATTCCCATCCAATTTGTTTTCTTGATTTAACCTTGTATAAATAAATTTATACATTTGTTAATATTCGAATAAATCGAATAATAAATTTTCATTCTTGATTGTTTAATTAATTAATAGTTTTATTTAAACCAATTTTTTTCCTTTAATAAATCATTTTACCTAACAAATTTTCCTTTTACTAATTTTCCTTTTAAAATTAATTTAAATCAACCAAGGGTTTCATTTTGGACTAATAATTTGAATTGTAAACAAATTTTCTTTTACTGTATAAAACTATTTATTCTCTAAACTATTTTAAATTTTCTTTAAATCGTTCCAAAAAAATAATTTTAAACAAGTAATTATTATTTTCCTCATTTGAAATCATATATATATATCCATTAAATTAAATACAGAATCATTCTTGCCTTACAGTAATTTTTCTTTTTCTGCATTTTTCTAAATACCCATTCGAATAGAAAGAAGAAACCATACCTGAATCTTCAACCCATCGCGCCCTTGACATTCACTGAATCGAACTCGCATCCAAGCATGAACCCAGCTTCAACTTTGCTCTGTTCCACTTCACCGCGAATGCCTGGCTTTGCCCTCGATATCGATCGCCACAACATAGGCCACGTGATAAAATCGCGTTCGAGCCTGCTGCCCTAGTTCAATGTCACACGCCCAAAATCGCCATGCCTTCCACTGCCTCGCACGCGCCACCAGTCGCCTCCAGGAACCACACCACCTCGAGAATCGCGACTCAATCCCTCCACGCACGCGCCCTAACTACGTCCTGACGTCGCCACTCTATCAAACTCGCGAAACCCCTCGCCGAACTCCTCTCGCGAACCCCTCCAGCTTAGCGAATCGCTCGCCCATTTGTTTTCGAACTAGAAGGCGGTCCCTTTATAAATTTGATTTGTTTTAAACTGTTGACTTCAAGTTTGATTTAAGTAGGAAGAGGAGAGAGGAAACTCATTTGAACGAGACAGAAGAAAAGGGAAGAACGAGGCTTCGGCCATTTGATTTTTCTGATTTTGTTTTAGAAGATGATTTCGTATTTACCTTTTAAAATGAACTGGAGAGGGAATGGAGAAGACGTATTTGAAAACGAAGGGAATGGTTGGCACGATGGGTTGCACGATCTCGTACCCGTGATTGTAGGCGTGAGGTAAGGGAAGAACGTGTGTGTGTTGACTAATTTTAAATTTTAATTTAAATTGAAATCGATTAAATTTCAATGCGTTTACACGCCGTATGCTCTCATATCAACTCCAAAAAATAAGAAATTGGAAATCCGGTAATAATACAATATTACGGACCCAATGGAACTGGTTTCATCGAATTCCGAGACTGCGCCTTGGACGGCTATTTTTAAATATCGATTCGAACAATAAAATTCAAAACTGAACAAAATAGTTTGAAATCAGATTCTGAAGCTTTCGTTATCTTCAGTATCATCAATACGAATTTTTCAAGCATTTGAAACATTTTTAATCGGCCTAAATTTGAAGATTCAAATTTTTTTTATTCAACTTCCAATCGATTAAATTCTAAAATTTAATCGTCAAATTCAAATTTAAATCGGGGATTCAAATTAAATCATCGTTCAAATATTTAAAATTAATTAAATATTCTCAATTTAATTTGTTCAAAATTCTGGGTCGTTACAGACTTCCCCCCTTAAAAGAATTTCGTCCTCGAAATTACAAGTTAAGAAAAATGATCCCTAACTCGTCTACTATTTTTCACAATCCAATAGTTTTTATCAATCTATCAAAACAAATCTTTCTAAAGATTCGTTATTCATCAACTAAATTTCAACTTCAACTCTAAGTTCAAAACAACATTGTTTGCTTAACAATTCAAATTTAAACTTCCAAATTTTCTCAAAAATTTTCTAACGCCCTAAATTTCCGAAAAATTTCGCCAGCGTCTCCTTTGCGCGGCTAATACGGCACGACTACAAAACGTCCCTACGGACTCTCAGATTTCAAAAAAGAAAAAGAAAAATCCAAGCGGCTAGAGAAATAAGTCATCAAATCTCATATTCAAATTGAAATACTTACCTTTTCCGAGCAAATTCAAATTCACCTTTGAAATAAATTTTCCAATCCCTTTATACACCTGTATATCCTACTAGCCATTATGTCTAGTTACATATTCAAACCATTTTGTAAATTCTATTACAAAATTTTCAATATATACTTCTTATATCCTCTTTAAATTCGCTATTGAAGTTACATATTCAATTTCGTTCAATTTTTCATTTCACATTCATTTGAACTTATAATTCACATTTTCAATTCTATTGGAATTCAATTTATCTTCATTTATAATCATTGAATTTAATTCGTTCAAACCTTATCCATTTGGTCAATAATCAATTAGCTTCACTTACTAACTTTCAGTTTAATACTTCATTTATCAAATTCAATTCCAGTTCTATTTACTTTCAAATTCAAAATGAATTTTAGCATTCAATTTCATTTTCTGGCACTTGCAATCGCAATTTATTCATTCATTCACTAATTCATTCGTTTTTCAATTTGAATTTCATTCTAATCAAATTTCAATATTCTATAAGTTATCAACTTATTAATATTTCGTAAGTATTTTAAATAGGAATCCAGAGTCGTTTCAACTTTTTCAAAACCATTTGAAAACAATTCAAATTATCCTTTTAATTTCCAAAACAAAATCCAAATTTTCCAAACACTTCCATTTAAAACAATTTGGCAGCAATCCCTCTTTTGGAAACCCGAAAATGAACACCAATGATGCCGCGGTCATCATCGAAGTTATTTTCCAGCGACCGAAAAGAGTTTAGAGCTTTTCATCTCTTCAAAAGACTTTTCAAAACCTTTGAAAATCACTTTCAAATCAAAAAGGATTTAAACTTTCCAAATCTCCAAAATTTTCAAATTCTTTTCAAAACATTTCCAAATACTTCTCTGGAATTCCGTTTCAAATTACAATTCACATTTATAATTAACATTCTCAAATTTCATTTATATGTGAATTTATTTCTTAACTTTGAAGTTACGATTTGAATTTCTTGTTCAATTTCAATGATAATAAATTAATATCATCACCTCTAACAACCATGCAACCATATACTATAGTACTTCACAGAAAATCATTTCTTTTCTATACAAAAATAGTTTTGGGTAAAATTATTTCATTCACCCTATTTAAAACGATACTATGTCGTCTTGCCTCGTTTAAGTGTTTAGAAATCCCTATCGATAATATGGCGTCCCACATACCGACCGAAATTCACAAACATCTCAACGGATAAGCAAACACAATATAAAACATTTTTTTATAATCACTAACAAATACGCGCTCGTATCTATTATTACACTCAACTCATCCTAGAGTACTGCTGACTCTATCTCTAATGAGTAACACCCAACAGAGCAGGGTTGTCGCTTAACCATATGCTCTGATACCACGCTGTCACTTGCGGGAATTTTCGACTTTCGAAAATTCGACATCGATACTCACTTTATCGACTGTCGAGCAATCGAGTGCCGGAAACTCCAATAGTGAGGGTTTTAAAAAGAAGAAAAGAAAGTAGAAGAAGAAGAATAGAGAAGAAGAAAGAAGGAAAAACAACAACACATCAGAACAAGAGCAGAAACAGAAACAATGTCAGAATCTTACACATCGCAGCGGAACAATATATAATAGATAAATGAATAATCTTTAAAACAAAGAACTATATCAATTTATACATACATCAATCAGAGTCAATGTACAACAATGGACAGTTATATAAACTTGTCCTCATACAGAATACACAGCGGAATAAATATTATTAGATACAAATACTACGTCTCGTCATCCAGCTTTCTTCCAAAGCTCCAGAATATCCAGAATATCCTGATAATATAACTCTAGACTGCCCGTGTGGAAATTGGTGGGCACCCAGAGTTTAGAAGGGAAACAATAAACTCCGAGTCAGTCATGGTGACTGGTGTGAGATCGTAAAACAGTTATTCTTTAAAATAAACAACAGAAAAATTTTAATGTCAATTCGCAATGCTTTTGGAAAATGAAACTACCATAAGACCTCCCACCACACACACAATGCAAACGCAGACTTGGAGGAGATTTCTTCTTATGATAGTCAAAGATGCTTACTACGCAAAAATCAAATCATTTTGGATATTATTATTAGTGCATAGTGGAAAACATTTCGAAAGTAGAATATAAATCTTAGCCAGCATAGGTACCATTATATTATGCCTGCTATAGCTGCCTCCTGAGGAGACAGGTTATACAATTGAAATCGTAAAGGCTCGTATTGTTTCTTTGGATTTCCAACAAATGGTCAGGCTAAGGAACTTCCTATCCACGATGGGTACGTCCCTGGAATAGACGACCCGAGAACCTAACCGGATCTCTGCCAACACAAGGCCGGGTTACCTCTGCAAAAATAGGTAACTATTGACACGCGTATGCCATCCCCCGATCGTCACCGATCTTCCCGAGGATCCCCGATTCGCAACAAACCACAAAGAAATAAATTTTTGCAGCAACCACAGAGGTTAAGTATCTGGGCTCCATACCATGATACCACCTTTATCCAAAAGGAATGACATACACTAAGGGGCGCTACTCCCTAGAACCTTGCCGCATCCTTCCTGTTTCGACCATTTCCGGGGTGTGAGGCTCGACGAAGTCTCGTCCACAAAGCTACGCTTTCTCAAAAAGCACTGCTTCGGGTCAAACAAAATGATCAACCTATGATCACAAAGATATAAGATCAAACAAATGATCATATCACAAATGATCAAACATTGATCATTTCACAGCAACACTCAGTATGCCACGTTACCAAATTGGGATATATCGCTGATAAATTTCAACTACATAACCTCTGAGCTCGTACGTCTCAGAGAAGGGTGTTAAGCTAAGAGAATAAATTCTCCGCCACCAACAGGAATGTATTTGAAAGAAATCAGCTTTATATCTCAAATTGTAACGTCAGACACACAATCCATACAAGTCTGTTCCGGGATCGAACAGAACCGAAGGCACTTCTCACGAAGCCCTTGCATATCCGGATAATTTTCAATCACGTCCGGACTTCCCGTCACTAAGGGTGATAAAACCTCTAAATCGGAGATCAGCCGATGTAGAGTAACTCGACGGTAATCCTTCCGTTTTAAAAAATATCCGGTCTTCAACACCGGTCTTCTAATGCAATTAATAACGACGTATCACATATTCGGAATGGGTTATACGACCCCATGGTCCTTTCCCGGCTAACCCGAATAGTGAGCGTTTATTCAAAAATAAGTGTGGCATTCAAATTCATCCAATTCACAACAAATACCTATCTAAAGGTAATTATTGATAGTCGGTTATTTAACTATCAATAAAGATGCGCAACATCATCAGATTCCAAATAATTTTCCAAAATTATTTATTTTCCAAATATATCTTTACTAGATATAAAATTTCCACACTTCAAAATAAATCAATATTTATTTTCAAAACGAATTCCCATTTCCTTTATAAATTCCATATTGAATTTATATTTTCGAATATCTACTGATATTCGATTTTCAATCGATTTCAATATTCATTTCCGATTTATCTTTACAAAGATAAATTCTAAAACGTTTCATTTCATTTTGGAAAAGCATTTCCATTCTTATTAATAATAAGAAATTCACAAGTCTATTTATTTTCAACATTTGAAAATATTCGTTATACTTAAATCAAAATTAAGTATAATTTCATTCTTTAAGGAAATCACTTACTATGACAATATTTATTCGAGTCAAAACGAATGTTACGTAAAACATCGTTACGACGACTCAAAATCACTAGTATAGGGATTCGAAATTAAGATAGATCTGTACATCCCAATACTATATAAAAACATTTCCTTTCGAAAATCATTTACTATAACAACAGTGTTATAGTCCACCATTTCCTTATTTTTCGAAAACGTCTATTTCAACAATAAATGTTGAAATCTATGATTTCGATAGTTCACACGTTTTAAAACATCTTTTAAAACAATTTACTTCATTTCAAATATCACTTTCCCAAAATCATATACTTTTTACTTAACAATATATTCACTGTCCAAAATCGTGAATATAATTCACTAATTACTTTCCACTATTTTCTACACATTTTATTTCAATAATAATTCGCTATCCAAAATCGCGAATATATCTCCTTTAACAATCTTCTATATTTAATTTATCAAATTCAATTGATTTCGAATTTATAAAAAACAACGTTTATAAATTCTAATTTTACTTTATAACAACTTCGATTTATAAATCTTCTTTATTAACAATCCGATCAATATTCCATTTAAAAGCAAAAATCCAATTTATAAGTAAATTTCTTATAATCACTCATTCTACAACTTCATACTTTATAAATCTATAAATTTCATACCTTTACAATTTATAATTCTATACATTTCATATCTTCACATTTTATAATTATAAATTTCATATCTCTTATAAAACTTATTTTAAAATTCCAATAACTTTAATTGATAAATATCAATTTGATACATCTTTTATATACATTGGTTTAATAATTCAAAAATCTCAACTTAAACCATTTTATAAATTTCTTAACTCTTTATTTCAAAAGAAATTACTTTTTTGTTAAAATTCACAAAATCTTAACTTTTATAACTTAAAAGTTTTAACGTTTATATATTTAAAGTAAATCAATTCAACAATTTAAATAAACGTATATTTTCAAAGATCACTTTTAAAATCAACATCGTTATTTTTAAATTTCAAAATTTGAATCCAATGATGCAACGCATCAATTAGTCCATCACAACATCAAACATCATATATCATCATATGATAACAGAATATATATCAACATCTGTAAATAAATAAATACAGTTGAGGAATCCAGTTGGATCCCTCCAACCTGTTTCCCTGCATCCACAGATGTTAGCACAATACCAATTCCGCTCCAGTACGGAATTATCGCGGTATATGGGTTTTATAAAAATCCGCTTACTAACGGCGCAATAGGGTCTCATCCGCTATACGAGGCGGGAAATCAATCAATCCAATATATACATATGCCAATATGTATATATTGCTATATATATAGATATATCCTATCATATCTAATATCACATCCAAATAACAATCATATCAGATCAATAACTGCAAAATAAATTTTCCTTCGAGTGAGAAAAATCTCACCTTTGCTTTATTTTGCCATCCATTCCCATCCAATTTGTTTTCTTGATTTAACCTTGTATAAATAAATTTATACATTTGTTAATATTCGAATAAATCGAATAATAAATTTTCATTCTTGATTGTTTAATTAATTAATAGTTTTATTTAAACCAATTTTTTTCCTTTAATAAATCATTTTACCTAACAAATTTTCCTTTTACTAATTTTCCTTTTAAAATTAATTTAAATCAACCAAGGGTTTCATTTTGAACTAATAATTTGAATTGTAAACAAATTTTCTTTTACTGTATAAAACTATTTATTCTCTAAACTATTTTAAATTTTCTTTAAATCGTTCCAAAAAATTAATTTTAAACAAGTAATTATTATTTTCCTCATTTGAAATCATATATATATATATCCATTAAATTAAATACAGAATCATTCTTGCCTTACAGTAATTTTTCTTTTTCTGCATTTTTCTAAATACCCATTCGAATAGAAAGAAGAAACCATACTTGAATCTTCAACCCATCGCGCCCTTGACATTCACTGAATCGAACTCGCATCCAAGCATGAACCCAGCTTCAACTTTGCTCTGTTCCACTTCACCGCGAATGCCTGGCTTTGCCCTCGATATCGATCGCCACAACATAGGCCACGTGATAAAATCGTGTTCGAGCCTGCTGCCCTAGTTCAATGTCACACGCCCAAAATCGCCATGCCTTCCACTGCCTCGCACGCGCCACCAGTCGCCTCCAGGAACCACACCACCTCGAGAATCGCGACTCAATCCCTCCACGCACGCGCCCTAACTATGTCCTGACGTCGCCACTCTATCAAACTCGCAAAACCCCTCGCCAAACTCCTCTCGCGAACCCCTCCAGCTTAGCGAATCGCTCGCCCATTTGTTTTCGAACTAGAAGGCGGCCCCTTTATAAATTTGATTTGTTTTAAACTGTTGACTTCAAGTTTGATTTAAGTAGGAAGAGGAGAGAGGAAACTCATTTGAACGAGACAGAAGAAAAGGGAAGAACGAGGCTTCGGCCATTTGATTTTTCTGATTTTGTTTTAGAAGATGATTTCGTATTTACCTTTTAAAATGAACTGGAGAGGGAATGGAGAAGACGTATTTGAAAACGAAGGGAATGGTTGGCACGATGGGTTGCACGATCTCGTACCCGTGATTGTAGGCGTGAGGTAAGGGAAGAACGTGTGTGTGTTGACTAATTTATATTTTAATTTAAATTGAAATCGATTAAATTTCAATGCGTTTACACGACGTATGCTCTCATATCAACTCCGAAAAATAAGAAATTGGTAATCCGGTAATAATACAATATTACGGACCTAATGGAACTGGTTTCATCGAATTCCGAGACTGCGCCTCAGACGGCTATTTTTAAATATCGATTCGAACAATAAAATTCAAAACTGAACAAAATAGTTTGAAATCAAATTCTAAAGCTTTCGTTATCTTCAGTATCATCAATACGAATTTTTCAAGCATTTGAAACATTTTTAATCGGCCTAAATTTGAAGATTCAAATTTTTTTTATTCAACTTCCAATCGATTAAATTCTAAAATTTAATCGCCAAATTCAAATTTAAATCGGGGATTCAAATTAAATCATCGTTCAAATATTTAAAATTAATTAAATATTCCCAATTTAATTTGTTCAAAATTCTGGGTCGTTACACTTGGTTTCAGCAAAATCCAATTTTACTTTATTAAGTGTTACCCAGTAGTGACATTTATTTACGTCGGTTCTTTTCGTCAAAACTGTAACGTCCCGGATTTTTAAACGGTTAATTTGGAATATTTAAATGGATTTAAATATCGAGTTTGAATTATAAATTGATTTTGGATATGGAAGAGATGGTTTTTATCTATAGAATAAGTTCAGAGTTTAATATATAGCGATTGTTGGATAATATAATTATTTAATTGAATAATCAGATATTGATTAAAAATTTATATCTTAAGTTCTAAGCCCGATAAAAATATTTAAAAGGCTTGTAAAATTTATATTAATAATACTGAAGATAGTGCAAATTTTTAAATTGAATTTAAAAATGTTTTGTTCAGTTTTGAAATATATCGTTTAAATC
Source organism: Allium fistulosum (assembly GCA_030737815.1). NCBI lineage: Eukaryota > Viridiplantae > Streptophyta > Magnoliopsida > Asparagales > Amaryllidaceae > Allium > Allium fistulosum. Next base: position 2,047,936 of record JASFAW010000025.1, read on the forward strand.
GACAATTTAAAATAGCCTTTCGAGGCACAGTCTCGGATTTCGACGAAACTAGTTCCATTGAGTCCGAAATAGATTGTTATTATCGGATTTCAATTTTTGTAGCATTTGGAGTTGTTGTGTGGCCGTACGGTATATAAACGCGTTGAAATTAATATCAAAATTTAATATAATAACTGGGTACAAAAAGCTATCTTCTCCATACGATCGAATTAGGACTCGAAACCTTTTCCATTGCGTTTGGAATAGGGGTATAACATTATAAACGCCTAGCGACACGCCTCGATAGGATGTCAAGATTTTAAGCTATGAATCCAAGACGATTTAAATTTTAAATTTAAATATAATTCATACTTTGACTGGTCAAATAAACTTAACATCAGTTGTATTTTTATTCACTTCATGTTATTGTAGCTGGCATAACACACGCAACCCTTCACCTCGTATTCAAATCACGTCGCCTTTATTTCAAATAAGGTTGTTCCTTTCCCTTCCATCGGAGATTTTGGCTACTCTTCGTTATAAATCACGAGTATCCTCCCCATCTCATTTTTATAAAATCAGTTCAAAGAAGAAATAAAATGGCCGAATAAATGAACAAAGGAACGAAAAAAAATCGACGGAACAAAGGGGTGATACAATACGAACTGCGATTCCTCTTTCCCTTATTCCTCTGGCCGATTAAGTGAATTGAAAAAAAAGAGATTCGCACGAGCATAGCGCATTCAAAGGCGATTGTACTCGACGGCGAGGGCGGCGTGTGACGCCCCACCTCTATACCCACACTAGCCAAGAACACTATGGAGTAATGCTGTCAACTAGCATGGAGAATAAGGCTGTTAAGGAGCGACCATCCCTGTAATTTCTTTGTGCGAGCATCGATATGTCAGACAGTATGACATGCATTTGATAGGAGGAAATCCGACATACCGACACAAACTCAAAGCTACTACGCGGTGGCTATAATATCTTCGGAAACAAATATAGAAATAAACATAACACAAATCAGTCACAAACATACATATCACAAAGATGGAAAAAGATATGAATATATATATATATAACACATGAAAGTGTACATTAGAGTAGTGGTCTGAAAGATCCACGTTAATACAAAAGAATAGCTACAAGCTACACAAAAGAATAAGTATACATCACGGAGTCTATATCTCAAATGTGTAGAACAAAAACTACTAATCTAAGTAGTTAGCCAAAAGTCAGAGTAATCCCAGAAGAGAAGTCAAGCAGAAGCACCTGTAACATCTCGGTCTGACCCGAGTATTATTTATAAGAAAATAATAAACGGGTCAGTCTAGCTATAAATATCAGATGATATGGTATAGAATAAAAGATATGGCATGAACATATAATAACCATAATGGCACACTACTATAAGTATGTAATTGGAAATCAACAAGAGATTAATCAATATCACAAGAATCTTCTCAAAGATAAAATGGGGTATCATACCCTAAACTTGTATTCATAACAAGTCAATGACACACAAATTCACCAATGCACAAAAATTGATAAAACTTATCAATGGAAATCACGAAAATTGGTGAAGCATAAAATTCCAGAAATCATCACAAGAAATCCAGAAATCACAAGAAGGGGGAGGCCTATCACAAAACGGGAGTATGAAAACTCACCAACACGTGTAACACGAAACGAGACGCTATCTCATGGTAGCTAACCATTAATTTTTGAGCCGAAGCTCCACAAGAATGGCCCGAAGACCGTGGGGCGCTACCCCACATATGTGATGTAGAAACATCACACAAACGGGGTTTAGTCTCCCTCGTAGACAAAGAGACATCGCACAATTGCTAGTCTAAATCACAAAAATGATCGTCATGATCATCAAGAAGGGTCAATCACACCAAGCTAGTAAATATATGAGTTTAGCTTCATGTCCCATAACCACTTGCTTGACTTAAATATTTACGAACAAACTGTAGATCTTCACTAGAAAATTGTCACAAGAGGTTCAATCGAACAAGTCCAAGAATTAACTGACGAAGCAAACGCAAGCGTTTCATACCACTTGTTTTACTAAGCCGTTTAATTAGATTTCTCATCCGAGTGAGGTAAAGGCTTGTATATACTAATAGATTGGAAAACGGTTTAAGAAAAAGAGTTTTGTAATAAAATAGTGTTGAAATCGCTTTGATGAAAGAGTTTTGATATTTACTACTAGTATTTAAACCTTCATATTTTTAAAGTGACAAATCACAAGAATGATTGTAGAAACAATCGGTCACTAAAATTCACATTCGATGACGTGAATAAAATCCAAGGAAATCAGTTCAAAACGCATCAAAGTGGAAGTTCCCCTACAACATAACCAAAATTCAACACAGGAAGTAGGCGCGACCTAAGATGGCGCGACCTAAGATGGCGCGACCTAACACGGTGCCACGAGCTAAAGGGGGTGAACTACCTAACTCGGTCGAGCTAAGCAATAGGGGGGTGCGACCTAACAAGGTCGAACTAAGGAAAAGGGTCGAGCGACCTAACTTGGAAACAGGCCGAATGACCTAAGGGTAGAACGACCTAAGCACAAACAGGCCGAGCGACCTAGTAGAATCGAGGTCATGCGACCTAATTGAATTGAGGTCATGCGACCTAACAGAACTGAGGTCATGCGACCTAACGGAGAGCATGGTGGAACGACTTAAGGAAAAGGGCCAAGCGACCTAAAGAGAAGTCAGGTCGAGCGACCTAACTCATGGCCGAGCTAAGGAAAGGCGCGACCTAATGAGTAGGTAAGGTCGAGCGACCTAAAGGAGTCGGCATGAGGCCTAGGTGGTGCGACCCAAGGGGTACGCGATTTAAGGAGTACGCGACCTAAGGAGTACGCGACCTATGGAGTACGCAACCTAAGTTTATCGCGCGACCTAATGGAGGTGCGACCAAGGGCTAGCGACCTAGGAATGCAAACGACCTAAGCCTTGAACGACCTAGTGTGGAACGAGTTATCTGCCGAACGACCTAACTCATGTGAACGACCTAAGGGGTTAACGAAAATATGCAGGCCGAGACTCATCGAGGCAGAGTGACCTAAACCCAGGAATTCACCAAAAACACTAAAAATTGGAGTTTTTCGCCAATCCAATCCAAACCAAATGCAAATGTACATGCTAAAGTGATAGGAATTCATTCCCAACAATCCAAGATAGTTATAGACAAGAATATGAGATAAAAATCTCACCTTTTCATGGAAATTGATGGAGATGAAGCTTGAAAGCAAAGCAAGAACAGTCACAAGCTTGAATCAATGTCTTCTCTTTGAATTTGGAGTGGAATGATGGATTTGTAAGAGAACTTGAGCTTGAAGTTTTAATTTCCCATTCCCTCCTCCATTTTTGATGATGCTTGAAGTGTTAGGGAATGAAGAATGAATTAATAAAGAGGAGAGGGGGTTGGGCTGAGTTAGTAAGGGGCAAAAGAGTTCAGCCCAAACCAAAGCCATAAGCGAAAAAGTGGCGAAAACTCCACTATCTCCAAACATTTGAAAGTTTATACTTAAAAAGATCTCAAACGTCATTTTGAACTCAATGGAGGTGGTCTCGAGTCCTAATTTGACCGTTTGCAAAAAGTATCTTTTCGGACTAAAATCCGACTAACGATAAAATATTTAAATAAAATATTTAAATATAAAATCGACAAATATGCGGGTTGTTACAGACTCCCCTCCTTAAAGAAATTGCGTCCTCGCAATATATAAAATGAAAATAAAAAGTAACAACCATAAAAGCATATTAACACAAAAGAAATTTGAAATAAGAAGTTCACCTCAAAGAGCATGAGAAAGTAAGTCCGGATGTGTTCGCTCGATGAATTCCCTAGATTCCCAAGAGCAATCCTTAGGGTTTAAGGGCCATTGAACCTTCACAAGCGGAACATCTTTATTTCGAAGTCGGTTAACCTCTGAAGCAATAATTCGAATAGGATGCTGCTCATAAGTTAAATTTGGTGAAACTTCAATTTCTTCCACAACACCGGGCTCAAGAATAGAATCAGAATCTCGAAGGCATTTCCGTAACTGAGAAACGTGAAACACGTCATGCATGGCAGAAAACTGAGCCGGCAATGAAAGGCGATAAGCCATGGAACCAATACGTTGGGTGATAGGAAATGGCCCAATATATCGAGGCGCTAACTTTCCCGATCGACTGAAACGTACAACACCCTTCATAGGGGAAACACGAATAAATACAAGATCTCCAACAGAAAATTCTAATTTCCTTCTTCGGTTATCGGCATAGGATTTTTGTCTACTTTGGGCTTCTTTCATCCTATGTCGAATAAGGTCAATCTTCTCTGTGGAATCCCGAATAACATCTGGACCTAAAACCAGCTTCTCACCGGCCTCAAGCCAACAAGAAGGAGATCGGCATGGCCTTCCATAAAGTGCCTCGAAAGGTGCCATACCAATACTAGATTGGAAGCTATTATTATAGGAAAATTCAACAAGAGAAATATGATCTTGCCAACTTCCACCGAAATCAAGCACACAAGAACGAAGAAGATCTTCAAGAGTTTGATTCACACGCTCAGTTTGTCCATCGGATTGGGGGTGATAAGCGGTGCTAAAATTAAGCTTCGTTCCCAAAGCTTTTTGAATACTCTTCGAGAATCCACTAGTAAACAATGGATCACGATCACTAGCAATGGAAGTAGGAACTCCATGCAATTTAACAATTTCTTTGATAAAGAGTTTGGCCAGAAGAGGAACGGTTCGGTTCGACCGAACAGGAATAAAATGGGCGGATTTAGTAAGTCTATCAATAACCACCCATAAGCTGTTATGACCCGAACGAGAATGGGGAAGGCCATCAATAAAATCCATGGAAATTTGATCCCACTTCCAAACTGGAATTTCCAAAGGTTGCAATAACCCACCGAGCCTTTGATGTTCGGCCTTGACAAGTTGGCAAGTCATGCAACACTTAACAAAGTTAGCAATATCTGATTTCATTCCCTCCCAATAATAAAGTCGCTTCATATTCGCGTACATTTTACTACTACCGAGATGAATGGAATATTTGGAACGATGAGAATCTTCTAGAATATCTTTACGAAGATCACTAATATTTGGTACGATAAGTCTACCAAATTTTCGAATGCCGCCACGAGAATCAATATCAAAGCCTTTCAAACCTTTAATATCAACTTTATCCGTAATATTTTGGCCAAGAAGAGCCAATTCAGGATCTAGCCTTTGAGCTTCAAGAATGCAGTCTAAAAGAGAAGGATGAGCCTCAAGGCTACATAAAACCAGAGATGAACATAAATCGGAAACACGATCTTGAATTTCACAAGTGGATAAAACCTCGAGATCATTCCATTCGGATATCATCATGGAAACAACCGCTTGTTGCTTGCGACTAAGTGCATCGGCAACTCGATTTCCCTTTCTGGGAGTGTAAAGAATATCAAGATCATAAGAGGCAAGGAATTCGAGCCAACGCTGTTGTCGCAAATTAAGTTCCTTTTGAGAAAATAAATATTTCAAAGACTTATGATCAGTATAAAGTATAAATTTCTCTCCCAAAAGATAATGTTGCCCAATTCGAAGGGCGAAAACGATGCCGCGAGTTCTAAATCATGTGTGGCATATCTAGTCTCATCCGGCTTCAATTGCCTAGAAGCATAAGCAATAACGCGTTCTTTTTGCATAAGAACGGCACCCAAACCAACGCGACTAGCATCGGTATAAACAACAAAATCTTGATTCCCCTCGGGAATAACAAGAATAGGAGCATCAGAAAGGAGTTCTTTTAATTTCTGAAAAGAAGTTTCACATTTGTCCGACCAGATGTATTTAACACCTTTCTTCGTTAAGCTAGTGAGAGGCACGACAATTTTAGAAAAGTCCTTGATAAAACGACGGTAATAACCCGCCAATCCAAGGAAGCTACGGATTTCCGTTACACTCTCTGGTCTCTTCCAATTTTGAATCGCTTCAATCTTTGAAGGATCCACTGATATTCCGGATTCGGAAATAATATGACCGAGAAACTTCACACTAGATTGCCAAAAGTGGCATTTATAAAACTTTGCTTTTAATTGATTGCTCCTAAGAGTTTCCAATACAATCCGAAGATGATTTTCATGTTCCTCCTCGGTTTTAGAATACACAAGAATATCATCAATAAAGACGAGAACAAACCGATCGAGGAAATCTTTGAAAACTCGATTCATAAGGTCAACGAAATAAGCCGGAGCATTCGTTAAACCAAATGGTATAACTAGCCATTCATAAGATCCATAACGAGTATGGAACGAAGTCAAAGGAATGCTATCCTCTGTAATACGAAGCTGATGAAAACCGGTAGCCAAGTCCAATTGTGAAAAGACTCTAGCACCACTAAGTTGATCAAATAGGTCATCAGTCCGAAGTAAAGGATATTTATTCTTAATAGTAAGATCATTAAGCTTGCTATAGTCAACGCAAATCCTAAGTCTACCATCGGATTTCTTCACGAAAATTGCTGAAGCTCCCCAAGGCGAGGAACTAGAGTGAATAAATTGCTTTGTCTCCAATTCGGATAATTGTTTGCGCATCTCCTTATTTTTCTTATTGGACATGCGATAAGGAGGAGGGGTAATAGGTTGAGCTCCAGGGGTGAGATTAATTCTGAACTCAATTGCTCGCTTAGGTGGTAATCCTAAAACGGGCTCAAAGATGTCGGAAAATTCACGAACGACGTGAATACAAGAAATGACATCTTCCTCATCATTATCATCATCACGAGGATTTAAAGAATATAAAGATGCAGCCAAAGTGGAATCCGAATCTTTAAGAATAATAGAAATCTGCTTTACAGATTGCGGATGTCGGAGATAAATAGTCCGTTCAGGACATAGGATATGAGCTTCATAACGGTTAAGCCAATCCATACCCAAAATCATTCCAAAGCCTAAATAACACATGACATGCAAATCAGCTAGGAAAGGAAAATCACACAAAATAATCTCGACATCTTTACAAAATAAACTGAGTGTTGCGGATCCACCAACGGGATTCGCAATTCTCAGATAACTCATTAAAGCGACAACACTTAAAGAAAAGGTATCAACAAGTTCCTTTGATATAAAAGAATGAGATGCACCCGTATCAAAAAGAACTCGAATAGGTTGATCATGAAATATAATAATCCCATCAAGGACAAAATGAGACATACCTTGACCGCGAGATGTGTTGCTAGGGGCTTGAGCCACATTAAGCTTTCCCTCCTTCTTGCCTTGAAGTCTGGGGCATAAATGTATATAATGATCCGGGCTCTTACAATAGCGACAAGAACGCGGCTTCGAACACTTGTTCGCAAAATGGTCCTTAGAACCACAGTTATAGCATTGCCCGCTACTAGGGGAAGGAGTCTTTGCACCAGGAGTTGCTTGTTTCCCCTTTTTGTTGGGATAAGGACCTTTGAATTTGTTTGGCCTTTTCTTGTTGTTGAAGTTTGGTTTGGCACCCACCACTTCAACATCACTTTCCCTATCCGCCTCTCCAAGATGAAGAGCGATATCAATGAGTTGATCGAAAGAAACTTCTAATTTTAGAAGTAATGGCTTCTTGAGATTCTTGCTTAAGCCATAGACGAATCTTTGGTTCTTCTTCAATGGGGTGTTGATGTATTCAACCCCATATTTAGACAGTGACTCGAAGGATGCGACATAATCTGTCACAGAGGATTCACCTTGAACAAGGTCTATGAAATGTCGAGCCGATGTCACTTTCTCTGCTTCTGGTACGAATTTTAATTCGAAGCGTTCCCGGAATTGCTCCCAGGTGAGATCCGCTTCATTAATTTCAGAAATAAGAAGTTTGTACTAGTCCAATGCTCGTTCTTGGAGCATACTGGAGGCCACCTGAACACGGTGAAGATCGATAAGATTCATGCGAGAAAAGATTCGATCGCATGTTCTTAACCAAGCCTGGACCTCAATAATAGTTTCGGAACCTTTGAATGGTTTCCCACCCAAATTGGTATAATCGTTGCACAAGCGTGCAAATCCAGACTTAGGATGAGTAGGTTCCTGATTAGGGCCAACTGCTTGAGCATTCTTTACTAAATCAAGAAGCTGTTGAGCGGTCATAAAAACTCCATCCTGGGGAGTAACAGTAGATGGTCCGGCTCTGGGACGGCCTAGTCTAGACATTCTCTTCTTTAAGAAAGAGAGAAGAAGAAAAGTTATTCTCCAAATAAATATCAAGCAAATCTTGATAGATAAAACAAGGATACATAAAAGGAAATAGGATGAATCGGTTCGAAGACTCGAATTAAATCCTAAGGCACGACTCCTATGGACTTAGGACGATGATCCTTGTTAAGTTATTCTACATTGTTCCGAAGTTTGGCTCTGATACCAAGCTGTGACGCCCCACCTCTATACCCACAGTAGCCAAGAACAATACGAAGTAATGCTGTCAACTAGCATGGAGAATAAGGCTGTTAAGGAGCGACCATCTGTGTAATTTCTTTGTGCGAGCATCGATATGTCAGACAGTATGACATGCATTTGATAGGAGGAAATCCGACATACCGACACAAACTCAAAGCTACTACGCGGTGGCTATAATATCTTCTGAAATAAATATAGAAATAAACATAACACAAATCAGTCACAAACATCCATATCACAAAGGCGGAAAAAGATATGAATATATATATAACACATGAAAGTGTACATCAGAGTAGTGGTCTGAAAGATCCACGATAATACAAAAGAATAGCTACAAGCTACACAAAAGAATAAGTATACATCACGGAGTCTATATCTCAAATGTATACAACAAAAACTACTAATCTAAGTAGTTAGCCAAAAGTCAGAGTAATCCCAGAAAAGAAGTCAAGCAGAAGCACCTGTAACATCTCGGTCTGACCCGAGTATTATTTATAAGAAAATAATAAACGGGTCAGTCTAGCTATAAATATCAGATGATATGGTATAGAATAAAAGATATGGCATGAACATATAATAACCATAATGGCACACTACTATAAGTATGTAATTGCAAATCAACAAGAGATTAATCAATATCACAAGAATCTTCTCAAAGATAAAATGGGGTATCATACCCTAAACTTGTATTCATAACAAGTCAATGACACACAAATTCATCAATGCACAAAAATTGATAAAACTTATCAATGGAAATCACGAAAATTAGTGAAGCACCAAATTCCAGAAATCATCACAAGAAATCCAGAAATCACAAGAAGGGGAAGGCTTATCACAAAACGGGAGTATGAAAACTCACCAACACGTGTAACACAAAACGAGACGCTATCTCATGGTAGCTAACCATTAATTTTTGAGCTGAAGCTCCACAAGAATGGCCCGAAGACCGTGGGGCGCTACCCCACATATGTGATGTAGAAACATCACACAAACGGGGTTTAGTCTCCCTCGTAGACAAAGGGACATCGCACAATTGCTAGTCTAAATCACAAAAATGATCGTCATGATCATCAAGAAGTGTCAATCACACCAAGCTAGTAAATATATGAGTTTAGATTCATGTCCCATAACCACTTGCTTAACTTAAATATTTACGAACAAACTGTAGATCTTCACTAGAAAATTGTCACAAGAGGTTCAATCGAACAAGTCCAAGAATTAACCAACGAAGCAAATGCAAGCGTTTCATACCACTTGTTTTACTAAGCCGTTTAATTAAATTTCTCATCCGAGTGAGGTAGAGGCTTGTATATACTAATAGATTGGAAAACGGTTTAAGAAAAAGAGTTTTGTAATAAAATAGTGTTGAAATCGCTTTGATGAAAGAGTTTTGATATTTACTAATAGTATTGAAACCTTCATATTTTTAAAGTGACAAATCACAAGAATGATTGTAGAAACAATCAGTCACAAAAGTTCACATTCGATGACGTGAATAAAATCCAAGGAAATCGGTTCAAAACGCATCAATGTGGAAGTTCCCCTGCGACATAACCAAAATTCAACACAGGAAGTAGGCGCGACCTAAGATGGCGCGACCTAACACGGTGCCACGAGCTAAAGGGGGTGAACGAACTAACTTGGTCGAGCTAAGCAATAGGGGGGTGCGACCTAACAAGGTCGAACTAAGGAAAAGGGTCGAGCGACCTAACTTGGAAACAGGCCGAACGACCTAAGGGTAGAACGACCTAAGCACAAACAGGCCGAGCGACCTAGTAGAATCGAGGTCATGCGACCTAATTGAATTAAGGTCATGCGACCTAACAGAACTGAGGTCATGCGACCTAACGGAGAGCATGGTGGAACGACTTAAGGAAAAGAACCGAGCGACCTAAAGAGAAGTCAGGTCGAGCGACCTAACTCATGGTCGAGCTAAGGAAAGGCGCGACCTAATGAGTAGGTAAGGTCGAGCGACCTAAAGGAGTCGGCATGAGGCCTAGGTGGTGCAACCCAAGGGGTACGCGATTTAAGGAGTATGCGACCTAAGGAGTACGCGACCTAAGATTATCGCGCGACCTAATGGAGGTGCGACCAAGGGCTAGTGACCTAGGAATGCAAACGAACTAAGCCTTGAACGACCTAGTGTGGAACGAGCTATCTACCGAACGACCTAACTCATGCGAATGACCTAAGGGGTTAACGAAAATATGCAGGCCGAGACTCATCGAGGCAGAGCGACCTAAACCTAGGAATTCACCAAAAACACTAAAAATTGGAGTGTTTCGCCAATCCAATCCAAACCAAATGCAAATGTACATGCTAAAGTGATAGGAATTCATTCCCAACAATCCAAGATAGTTATAGACAAGAATGTGAGATAAAAATCTCACCTTTTCACGGAAATTGATGGAGATGAAGCTTGAAAGCAAAGCAAGAACAGTCACAAGCTTGAATCAATGTCTTCTCTTTGAATGTGGAGTTGAATGATGGATTTGCAAGAGAACTTGAGCTTGAAGTTTTAATTTCCCATTCCCTCCTCCATTTTTGATGAACTTGAAGTGTTAGGAAATGAAGAATGAATTAATGAAGAGGAGAGGGGGTTGGGCTGAGTTAGTAAGGGGCAAAAGAGTTCAGCCCAAACCAAAGCCATAAGCGAAAAAGTGGCGAAAACTCCACTATCTCCAAACATATCAAAGTTTATACTTAAAAAGATCGCAAACGTCATTTTGAACTCAATGGAGGTGGTCTCGAGTCCTAATTTGACCGTTTGCGAAAAGTATCTTTTTGGACTAAAATCCGACTAACGATAAAATATTTAAATAAAATATTTATATATAAAATCGACAAATATGCGGGTTGTTACACGGCGACTGCCACGGGTTTGCGTGCGAGAACGTACGGAGGCGTAAACGAGTAGGCACGATTTTTTCCAAGTCATGTTAGCAAGGCGCGTTCGATTTTAGGGGCTCTAGCGTCGTCTACGTGGCACGAGAGGACTCGAGGAGGCATGTTGAGTTCGGCGGTGATTCACGAGGGCGAGCTAGGGCTTGGGTGGCTCTGTGTTTTGCGGTGAGGAGGCACGACTTCGTGATTTAGGGAAGGTATATGTTGTCTTGATTTTGAGTATTCGATTTGTTAATTTTATCAAAAAATTTATAAGGAAGTATATACTGTTCTTTTTAACGGAAAGAAAATATATATATATAACAAAAAGCTTTATAAACAGTTGATTTATATATATGTGTTTGTATATGGACAGTAAAGTAAATTACTGTTATTACAGAAAAAGGAAATAGATTTTTTAATAGAAATATAAGTATATAGAAATACACATACATATTCAGATATATATATGTAAAACAATATATATATAGATAAGATTTTGGAAAGATGTAGGAATTTTAAAATATTTATGGTTTATGTAAAATTAGATTTTTTTTAAATCCTATACAAAATTTTATAAGTATATATATAGGTAGTTTCAAAGGAAAAATAAATATGCATATACCTATTTCAAATCTACTAGTTTATTTTTTTTTTTTATTATAGTGATTAACTTGTTTAATTAACTCATTTAATTTATTTTAGCTACTAAAAGATTTTTAAAGGGAAGTTATTAGTTTAAATTAAATTATTAGTTAATTAAATCATTAAATGGTAAATTAATTATTCGGTTATCTCAAATATTAATAAACCGTATAAATGTTTATACAAGGGTTAAATTCGTGAAACCAAGGCAAGATTGAAGTGGATTGCAAAAAAAATCAAAGGTGAGATTTTCTCACTCATTTGGATTGCCTAGTTTAATTTAAATTATTGGATGTGCTTGGACGAATTAAATAATTATCTGTTGGATGATATTATATATATAGTAGTATATATATTAGAGTGATTGAAATTCCCGCATTTTATAGCGGATGAGACCCTATGTGCCCCACATAATAGCGGATGACCCTTTATACCGCGATCTCCCCCTCGAAGTGGGATTGGTATTTTATTTGTTGACTAACATCTGTGGATGCAGGGAAATAGGTTGGAGGGATCCAACAGGATTCCTCAAGAATATTTATTGTTCATATATATGCGATATATGATGTGATAGATAAATTGATATGGATTGTATGTGAATGGAATTATTAAATGTCAAATAGCTTGTGAATTGAATTTGGATATTTTTAAATACCATAATAATTAAGTGAAGGAATTTAAAAGGGAAATTTGAAAGAAATTATTTATATGGAAAATTTGATTTATTAAAAGGGAATTAGGAAGAATAAAGAAATATATAGGCTAACTTGGTATTACTTAACCATTTGTAAATTGTTTAAGTAAAGACTTGAAATTAAATTATCTACTAAGGGCTGGATGAGATATTGGAATCGATAAATATATTTTAAATAAAAACGGAATTTTATTAAAGGCTAAAATGTTATAATGAAGAATTGGTTTTATAAATAAATGGAAAACTCAGGGGAATTTATAAATTTATAAACGGGGTTTATAAATGAGATAAAATAATATCAGTGGCTATGTTGAAAATATAAGTTAAGGGTGAAAACTTATATCGAGTTAGGAGAATCGTGGGAAGAGAAATAATGGAATATATTTCGAATATAAGGATGGTGATAAATTTGGATAGGATCGATGGGATACAAATCCAGAGGATTTTATAAATGGAAATGAGGAATATTGGTTTTTCTATAAATAAACTTTGTTTGAGATAAACTCTAATTTTATAAACCAACTTTTTAAATTAATTAGCAACTAGATATCAACTTTAATACTTTTGAGATATTGATATTTCAGTTTTACCTTAAACCATATTTTGAAAATAAACCATTTTATTTCTTATTTTATAGAGATATATGTTTTCAAATTTTTTAAAATTTAATTTTAAATCCTTTTGAGATGAGAAGCAAAGTTTATTTAATGGAATAAGATTTTAGGAGAAAGATCTTATAGTGGGGTTATGGAAACTTAAATAAATTGCCAAAGTATAAGATAAGATGCTTCAGAAGGTGAAATAAAATTCACAAAGGGAAGTGGAAGTAAAAATTGAAACTTTTAATAAGCAAAGAGGGCTTTGGAAATATTAAAGGGAATTAATTAAGGAATCCTAGAATTTATCGAATTAGTGTAAAATGAGTTTGGAAATTTACAAATAAAATTGTAAATATTTTGAAAAGAGGAAATAGGAGATAAATGAAGGGTTTTCAAGTGTTGAATATTAAATGAAGTGGGAAAAATATTCTAAGTGTGGACAAAGATTTAAATTGTTCCGTGGGAATAAAAGAGATTTGAAACTATTTTCAAAGTGTTGAAATATGAGAATAATATCTTGAGTAGATATTTTGAAATAAATAATTTGGGAGGAATTATTTAAAGTCTAATTGTTGCTTGTGGATGTTATTTGATAGTTAAATAACCGACAATCAATATTGGCCAATGCGCTGATCGTTTCGAAGAGACCGGGATCGGATTTAATTATCCGAAAACCACTTCGATCTGGTTTGAACGATAACGAATGAAGACCGTGAAGATGATGAAGACGGTGGTTCGGTTTGTCTAGACCCAGGGCAACTTGTATGGACGAATGCTTTCAGAACATCGTCAGGAGGACGATGAGCATTCTAAGTGGGACTTGTTCTTGAAAGGTAATCGTAGCCTCAAGCCTCATCAACCGGGAATGGCTAAAACAGGGGAGGTGCAGCAAGGCTAAGTGTGTAGCACCCAAGTAGGGTAAGATTTCCCCTGTATAGAGGTCCCTTTTTATTTCGGCTGTGTGGCGGTTGGTTGCTCCAACCGTGGGGTGATCTTACTCGGACTATCCAGTAAGGGGTAGCTCCGGTCTTGTGTTGCAGGGGATCGGGCGTGATCCTCGGTACTCTGATCTAGGTCAGGTACTGTGACGGGCGATACCCCAGTAGCCCTGCCATTGTATGGAATCCAATCTCCAATAAGTGCCCGTACGGTTTTGATTGTGCCCAACTATGCTGGAACGTGAGATGCACGCATTTCAGCTAGATTCTATTTTACTTTCTATAGACACTATTATAATATCAGACGGATTTGATAAAAATATTTTGGTTATCGTAAGGTAAAAACCCGACATGTTTATTTGTGGCATGGTCTTACGAGATACCTTTGTTTTCAAAGGATTTTCAAAAATATATTAATCCAATTGAGTGTGGTTTTCTCACGCTGGTTTTCCATACTGACTCGGGTGTTGTTTTATTATGATGCTCGGGTCAGACCGAGTTGTACAGATTCAGGTTAAAAAGCTAAGGAGCTCAAGAGACAAGCTGGATGGCAGAGCGTACTTCCGTACTTGAATTATTATTTCCGCTATGTAAGGACAGATAATAAGCTGTCCAAAGTGATGGATGATTGTTGTACTCTGATAATGGTTTGTATATATAACAGTACAGATTTCTTTTATTTAAAAGATGTTACTATATATTATATTTTGTTCTGATGCGATTGTGAGACTCTGATGTTGTTTTTATCTTCTTCTTCTACCTCTTTCTTCTTTTAACCTTAAAGATTCGTATTTCCGTCCATTTTGAGTTGAATTAGTGTGGAATATTGTCGATTCAAAGGGGTACGGATTTGCGGGCCTTTACATCTAGTATCAGAGCAGAAGGTTAAGCGAGAACCTTGGCTCTGGTGGAGATTACTCGTTAGAGATAGAGTCAGTGGTACTCTAGAATGAGTTTGAGCGTATTAATAGATATGAGCGCGTATTTGTTAGTGACTATAAAATGGTTTTAATATTGTGTTGATTGATTTATTGAGTGGCTTATAAACCTTAGTCGGAACAGTCTGTACAACTGAATCGAGAGGGTTTCTAAACTCTTGAATAGAACAATTCGACATAGTATTGTTTTCAAAAAGGGGTGAATGAAATAATTTTACCCAAAATAATATATTTTGATATAGAAGAAATAATTTTCTGAAATTATTATATATAATGGAAGTGTTTGGATGATAATATTATAGTCAAACAAGATTATACATCTGAAATAGTTTATATAACTAATAGGAGAATTTGTATAAGTATAAATTGTACAAATGGATTATAATTAAAATTGGATTTAAACTAGAAGCTGGAAAGTTTAAATTTCGGGGAGTTTGAAAAAAAAATCTGGAAAACCTTATTTGAATAATTTAAAAATCAGCAGGGAATAAGTTATAAGCTTATAAAATTGAAGTGATTTTTAAAATAAGGAAGGAAAGTATGAGATTTGAATTTTGGAATTAAAAATAAAAGTGAAAGAGTTAAAAATGAAATTTAACTTAGATTAAGTTGAAGAAATTAAATTGGTAAAAATTTAATTGGTTATGATTTGAAAGAAATAAATCAGTGAAGTAGATTGCTTACATGGATTAAACTTTGGGTGTGATTGAATTGGGAAATAGAAATTAAATTGGATTGAAATTAACCCAAGCTAAGTAAATGAAAGTGAGTTGAATTAAATGAACTTAAGCTAAGTTTAATCATATTGAGATTGAAATTGAATTAAGTTGAAAATAAAATTGAATTGAAATAAAATTCAGTTGAGTTATAGATAATATTGAATGGAATAAAATTCTTACTTGAATAAATAAAAGTAAGATAAGAATTGAATTGGGATAAATAAATTGAAATAGCTCACAAAAGTTAAAGTGCATGAATAAAAATATGCTTGGGCTATAAATAAAGACCTCGGGTTAAAATGAAATGTGAATGTGATTAATTATAAATGGATGGAAGTGAAAGAAAAAAATATGAGTGTGTGACTTAAAGAATTTGAAAGGTGACAATAAAAACCAAAATAAAATTGTTTGGTATTTTGGAAAATGAAATAAAAACCCAAAATTGAAATTATAAAATAAAATTGAACTACAGTAAAATGATGAAATGATTTTTGAGATAAAAATCAAATATTGAATTATAAATTGGAAGTGAGCTAATTAGATAATTAATTAGTTAATGAAATATGGAGATGGAACCCAATTTGGTTAAATAAAAGTTGAATTGTGAGTTAATAATGGAGTTTGGAAATGAACTCGAGTTATAAATAAAAATTCAACTTGGATTGTTAGTGAATTAAATATAATTGGAAATGTTGTCAAATAAAATGGAATTGGATTAAAATAGAAACGGTTTGAGTAGCAAACAAATCCAATTAGGGTGCAAAATAATTGAAAATGGCCTCAATATTAAATAAAAGAGCTCGGAAATGAATTGAGAATGTGAATTAAAATTTAAAATGGATTGAATAAATGGATTAATCGAATTAATTAGTAAATGGATGAAATTTGATTAAATAAAAATCAAATCAAGGATTTAAATTGGAAGTGGGTTACAAGAAAAATAAACTTAAGTTATGAAGTGATATAAGTTGAAGAAAATTGATAACTTGAGTTAATATTAAAAGAAGCTTGGATTAAATTTATTTGTGGAATGGTTATTTAACATATATTAGTATGGAATGTTGTCAAGCTTAATAAAATGGTTTTGGATGAAACAAATACGGATATGAATGAAATGCAGGTAAATGGATTGTGAATAAATTAGAAATGGAATGAAATTAATATAAAATTGAGTTGGAATCAATTTAAAATGGTTATAAGCTTAAGTAATTATTTATTCACATGACTATCGCCGAATTCGCATAGAAAAAGTTGTCGTTTGACGTAAAACGAGATTAAATAAAATTCTATGAATTAATATAAGTAAATAAAATTGATTTTGGAATCAATTGATACGAATATGAGTTTGTTTGGACTTAAAAATGAATTGAAGATAAGCAAGAGAGTTGTAAATCGCTTAAATTGAATGCAATGGTAAGAAAAGCGAATGAAAGCAATTGAATTAGTTTTGAAACCATATAAATTGCTTATGGAAATTATTTAGTGTGCATTGTTTATAGAATGCATGTTTTAGGTATTTAAATATAAGTGAAATGCTATGAATTTCATATATTTAGTTCTTACAAGTTTAAATTGAGTAAGTACAGGTACCTGGAGGCCGTTTGGCTAGATTTTGATTGCGCTAAATTGCTAAACAAATAAACTGCTTGCTTAAAAATTCTAAATAGAGGTACACCTACGCAATAAAAGATAGGAAATAGGAAAAAAAAAATTTTTGTTTTCCGACCGTTTGGGTCGATGTTTATATATTTATCACTCTTCTCAAATTGCAAAAGCTCCTCCGTACAAAAGAGACTCTGCCAAAAAATTTCAAAAATTTTGGGAGTTAGAAAATTTTTGAAAGTTTTTAGAAAATTTTTGTTAACAAACTGATTTCAAATTGGAACTGAAATAAAGGATTCTGGAATCAAGAATTAAAAACTAATTGTTTTGGGAGACACAAAAGATTAGAAAAGTGAATAACGAGTTTTCACTAAGTAAGTTTTAGTAAGTTAATGTGTTTGGGGCATGCTTCTGCCTTAGTAATTTCGGGGACGAAATTCTTTTAAGGGGGGAGGAATGTAACGACCTGGATTTTTAAACGGTTAATTTGGAATATTTAAATGGATTTAAATATTGAGTTTGAATTATAAATTGATTTTGGATATGGAAGAGTTGGTTTTTAGCTATAAAATAAGTTCAGAGTTTAATATATAGCGATTGTTGGATAATATAATTATTTAATTCAATAATCGGATATTGGTTAAAAATTTATATCTTAAGTTCTAAGCCCGATAAAAATATTTTAAAGGCTTGTAAAATTTATATTAATAATACTGAAGACAACACAACTTTTTAAATTGAATTTAAAAATGTTTTGTTCAGTTTTGAAATATATCGTTTAAATCGACAATTTAAAATAGCCTTCCGAGGCACAGTCTCGGATTTCGACGAAACCAATTCCATTGAGTCCGAAATAGATTGTTATTATCGGATTTCAATTTTCGTAGTATTTGGAGTTGTCGTGTGGCCGTACGGTATATAAACACGCTGAAATTAATATCGAAATTTAATATAATAACTGGGTACAAAAACTATCTTCTCCATACGATCGAATTAGGACTCGATTCCTTTTCCATTGCGTTCGGGATAGGGGTATAACATTATAAACGCCTAGCGGCACGCCTCGATAGGATGTCAAGATTTTAAGCTATGAATCCAAGACGATTTAAAATTTAAATTTAAATATAATTCATACTTTGACTGGTCAAATAAACTTAACATCGGCTGTATTTTTATTCACTTCATGTTACTATAGCTGGCATAACACATGCAACCCTTCACCTCGTATTCAAATCACGTCGCCTTTATTTCAAATCGCATTGTTCCTTTCCCTTCCATCAGAGATTTTCGCAACTCTTCGTTATAAATCACGAGTATACTCCCCCTCTCATTTTTATAAAATCAGTTCAAAGAAGAAATAAAATGGCCGAATAAATGAACAGAGGAATGGAAAAAAATCGACAGAACAAAGGGGCGATACAATACGAACTGCGATTCCTCTTTCCCTTATTCCTCTAGCCGATTGAGTGAATAAAAAAAAGAGATTCGCGCGAGCGCCGGGCATTCAGAGGCGATCGTACTCGACGGCGAGGGCAACGACTGGCACGGGTTTGTGCATGAGAACGTAGGGAGGCACGATCGAGTAGGCGTGATTTGTTCCAAGTCATGTTAGCAAGGCGCGTTCGATTTTGGGGGCTCTGGCGTCGTCTACGTGGCACGAGAGGACTCGAGGAGGTAAGTTGAGTTCGGTGGTGATTCGCGAGGGCGAGCTAGGGCTTGTGTAACGATCTTGACTAGGCCTTCGAAAATTGACACCCGTACTTCACTTGTACTCGAATGCCGCAAATTCAAATGCCGAATCTGGCTCGCCGGAGCTTATAACACAGTAAGTATAACAACACAGCAGAAGAAAGAAATGAATGATATCATATACAACTCCAACGAATACAATATCCAGAATGATATACAACAATGGTATCAATATGATACAACAATATCAGAGACAAATAATAATGTTGTAGCGGAAACATCAGAAGTGATAACTCCGAACGATCTTTAAAAGAGAATGCGTCCAACAACTCCAACATCAAGCTCGAACCACCATCACGTTCACAAAGCTAAGCAAGGACGGTCGGCAATGAGTGAACTCCAAAAACTGAACTAGCTCCAACTAGTCTACTAAACCTGGTTATCTGAAAAACCCAACTCTAGACTGCCCGTGTGGAAAATTGTAGGCACCCAGAGTTTAGGAAGGGAACAATAAACTCCAGGTCAGTCGTGGGACTGGTGTGAGTAACAAAAATAGTTTATCTTTAAAACAAACAACAAAAGAATTTTAAACATTGAAATCCGCAATGCTTTTTGGAAAATGAAACTGCCATAAGGCCTCCTGCCACACACACAATGCAAACGCAGAATTGGAGGAGATTTCTCCTTATGATAGTCAAAAATGCTTACTACGCAAAATCATTCGATATTATTACTATTTGTGCATAGTGTAGAAAACATTTCAAAAATATAATATTAATTAGCCAGCATACAACCATTATTGTATGCCTACTATAGCTACTATGTTCAATAGCAGGTTACCGCCACATTCCATAGCAGGTTATACAACTAAAACCGTACAAGGCTCGTATTGTTTCTTTGGATTTTCCAACAAATAGTCAGGCTAAGGAACTTCCTATGCCACGTAGGAACGCCTCTGGAGGGACGCCCCGAGAGACAACTGCTCTCTGCCAAAATAAAGCCGGTTACCCCCTTCCCGGGTAGTAAACCTGAGATATGCCACCCCCCGTCGTTTGCGACCTTTATCCGAGGCCTCGATCACACAGCAACAATCACACAGTAAATGAGATTGGAGCAACCACACAGGTAAATATCTGGGCAACATACCATGATACTACCTTTTTCCAGAAGGAATGGACATACCCTAGGGGAGCTACCCCTGAAACCTTGTCGCATCTTTCCCGTTTCGACCATTTCCGATTTGTGAGGTCCGATGAGGTCTCGTCCACAAAGTTACGCTTTACACGAAAGCCATGCTTTGATCAAAAAATGATCAGCAACACTCAGCATGCCACACTACCAAATTAGGAGTATATCACTGATAACCTTCAACTACATAACCTTTGAGCTCGTACGTCTCGAAGAAGGGTGTTAAGCTAAGAGAATAAATTCTCCGCCACCAAACAGAAATGTATTTGAAAGAAATCAGCTTTATATCTCAAAGTGTAGTGTCAGACATATAACCATACAAGTCTATTCCGGGTTCGAACAGAACCGAAGGCACTTCCGAAGAAGCCCTTGCAATCCGGATAATCCCTAATCACGTCCGGACTTCCCACCACATATGGAGTCTCTATACCGGGGACCAGTCGATGCAAAGACATTCGACGAGTTGTCCTTTCGTTTTCGAAAATATCCGGTCTTCACCACCGGTCTTCAAATGCTATCCATTTACGTCGTATCACTATTCAGAATGGGTTATATGACACAAAGTCCTCTCCCGGCTAAACCAAATAGTGAGCGCAATATTTTTAAAACATATGGATATTGGGATTTCAGTTAAGTCACAACTTATTACCCAAACTTCTCATTCAAATGGTTTAACAAATTACCATTTTAATCTTTTACACAAAAAGATTCATTTCACAAAGTTCACCCAGTTTCACAAAAATCAATTCATAGATTTTCCAAATCAATTTCCATTTCAATTGGATTAACTCGTTAAATCTTTAAATCAAAGATTTAATCGATAGCTTTCAAAACAATTCCATTTCAACCCTTTTATACAAAAGGTACACCTTTCCAATTTCAAAACAAAGTTCAACAATCTTTCACAAAGATTTATTCATAACTCGAAAAACCATTTTCATTTCAAACTTGAAATTCTTTTGACACAAATTGGAAATTCATTCCTTATATAAAAGCTTCTATTATTTGAAACAAATATTTTTCATTTCGGAAAATCTGATTGATTTATCCGAGTTAAAGTCCTTGGGTTAAATTCAAATTCTCAAAACCATACTTTTAAAATGGTTTAAATTCATATAAACACATTTATAACATCTTAACCATAATTTCCAAACATAGAATTCAGTTCCAAATTTTGAATTCAAATTCAAATTATATTATTTAAATTGAAAGAACTTTACCAAGTTATTCAAAATAACTTTTATCTTAAAACTCCTTTTCAAAAGCTTTATCATTTAACCCAAATCCATTTCCAAAATCAATTGAAATTAAAATTTCAATTCCAAAAACATTAAATTTAAATCATCTATGACTTAACTGATTCCCTCGTGAAATCCATATTTGTGTGTGTAAAAGTGTAGTCCAGGGGTTTCATACAGTAGTGCAACATCAATAAATCATCACAGATCAAAATACAGAAATATAGTTGATAAGCGGTATTACTATAATGCTTATTGCTCATTCACAGATCACAGATATAAATATATATTACAGAAAATAAATTCCATTCATCCCAGATAAAAAACTACATTACAGGTCACACACAAATCAGAATATATCACAAAGCATCACAGATCAGGAAATATCAACAATTCAATCATTCAGTCAGGTCCAAACATTCACAAATAAACTTATTAATCAACTGATTAATTTAAATCAGATGTATTGTTTAGGAATGAATCATTAATCTGGGTTAACCATCATAGTTAATTACAAATTATTTGAAAGAAATTTCCCTTTCAAATTCATTGGGTAACCTTTAATTATTAACAAATCAATCTTAATTAACGAATCAATTAATCTTTAATTATTAAATAAATCTTAATTAATCACAATTATTAATTAATCCTTTGATTAGTAACAAATAATTATACTCAAGTTAATAATCATCATTCAATTGATTACATCCAGTAATTACCCTTAATTACTTCTCTAAGTAATTATACTTCAGTAATTACATTAAGTAATTACATTTATTAAATCATCAAGTGATTATCTTAAATTAATTAAACTTAATTAATTAACTTAAACTAATCAAATTAAACTCAATTAATTACAATGAGTAATTAATTCCTTAATTACTTTTAATTAATAAATTTCTAATTCATTAATCTCTAATCATTAGTTAATCAATCATAATCATTAGTTAATTAAATTAATCAATTATTCTCAATTAATTACTTAATTAATCCTCTATCCTTAATTAAATAAATAAATAAATTATACCTAAATCATTAATTAACTTAATTTAATTCCCAAATATTTAAAACTTTAATTATCTTAAGATAAACCATTATCTTCATAAATGACATAATTATCATTTTAAAACATTTTATCATTACAATTAACTTTACTTAACAAAATTTAGATTAAGCAAATTTTAAAACTTCTTAACAAATGTTAAGGAAACAATTGATATTTATAAAGTAATTTTATAAAGAAAGTTTAACCAATTTTGTTTTTAAATTTCAAAAAAATCTTATTAAAAAAAACTTTAAAAAAATTGGATTTTAGACTTACTTCGGGTCATACCCGAATGCCACTCGGGTTTAAACCCGAGTTCTTCCCCTACTTCCCATTTTCCAAAACTTAGATTTAAATTTTTAAGTTTTGAAAACTTACAGGCTAAACATCCAAATCTACTCGAGTATCCACTCGAGTCTCAAACCCAAAAACCCGATATCTACTTCGAGTCACCCCACAGCAAAATCCATAACACACTGTGTAACAGCCCTAGATTTTTGTATATATTTTATTTGACTTTATTATATTTTGAAAACTATTTTTAAACTTGTTTTATTTCAAACATTTCATTTTTAAATATAAATGTTGATTATTATGTAACTTTTAATTTCAAACTGGTATAAATTGAACATTTCCTGAAAAAGGGATTTCTGGTCAAACTGGTCAAACTTTGACTTTTAAAACTTCAAATTTAAATTGTTTAAAATCTTAAATTTTATCTTTTATTATGAAAATAGACTTAATAACATGAATACTGCTTTTTGTTTCGTTGAAAACGGAATTAAATTGTAAAAGTTATGTACATTTCAATTTTGAGTATAATTTGTTTTATTTTGCAATTTTGCCTATTTTAAATTTTATAAATCATATTTTCTTTGTCATATTTTATTTTAAAATGTGTTAATATGTTATTTTATGTATATTTTTGTCTTTTAATATTTTTGAAGTGATAATAAAACTTTTCCAAAATTTATTGCATTTATTAAAGACTAGTTTCTATTTTTCTACTATATTCTTCATTTAAATTTTATTTAATTAAAATTTATTTATTTATTTTTGTGAATGCATTTTTATTTTATGTTCTTATCTTTATTTATAAATATTTTTCCAAGTCCATACAATTTTCCCTAAGTTTATTTCATTTATTTTCAAATTTTCTAGACTAGTTTTCATTTTGTACTATTTTCTTATTTTAATCATATATAATTAATATTTATTTATTTATATTTTGTATATTTGTTACATTTTCGAATTGAAACTGAATTTTTAATTATTTTCAGTTATTTAAACTTATTAAAAAGAAATAAAAGTGATTTGAAAGGTTTGTGGCTTTTTATTTCCTAAGGCCTTTTGAATTCCCACCTTTTCACATTTCAACATTACTTTTCATTCAATTGGCCTTAACTCCTCATTCTTTCAGCTGCATATCTCATTTTGCAATTCACGTGAAAACATCACTTTCTCATTCCTCATTCACATATGTTTTCAGATCTGAAGAAAAAGAATTGTAATGTCTTCCTCTTTTCTATTCTTTTTCACCTTCTTTTATTGATTTTCCTTTGTAAATTGCCTTGAAATCTTCATGCTTTGCTCGGCCCATAGCCTCACCATCACCACCATCGACCACCATCCCTTCCTCCCCACTAAATCCACGGCCAAACCATCATTCTCCACTGACATGAAAGTGCCATGGCCTCCCCTTGAGCAAAACTCCACAAAAACATTGAAAACTCTACAATTATCGCCTACCCGAGCCATGTATGCAACCTTCCCTTCATTTTACACCACCACCACAACCATAGGCTGCCACCACCACCTTTTCCAGACCTCCCCACACCACTCCAACCTCTGTCCAGACCTGAGCTTGACTGGCCAAGCATATAACCCCATGACCGAGCCCTTTTGGTTGCCAAAAACCATGTTTTAGCCTAAACCCCTTCACATCCCTGTGTTGTAACTTCCTCCATCATGTTCTACCTTGTAGCCTTACCTTTTCCAGACCCATACCTGATCCAAACCAAGTACAAACCTGACCTAATTGATCCCCTAGGCCATGCAAACAAGTAGAGAAAGCAAGGTAAAAAGTTTCGTATTCAAACTGCTTTTTGTTTCAAAGTTATTCAAATTCAATCGTATTGATTTTTAACTATTATTTTGGTTTTGTTTTTGGGTTGTAACACAAGATCTATAACTTGGATCTCGCTCTCCACTCTCAAGTCATTCCCGTGTTGTCGTGCCTTCGTAGTGTCAGTATTGTGTGCTTTTGTGGCTATCTCCAGCTTTAAACAAGTGAGTTATTCTCACCAGACAGTGTATACCTATATAACTAGTAAATTGACCACTTTTGAATCTGTAAAATGCATCACCATATTATATCTGCTATGTTATGATTATATGATGTTCACCCATGCTTAAACACCTGTTATATCATATGTTACTGTTATATTATGTTGTTCTGTTATTTTTATCAGTTTATCACACTGCAAGTTCCCTTTAGATTAGAATCACTATGGGTTGAAATGATACATACCCGAACGGACTTTAGAATAAGAGAAAATCATTATGGGCTGAAATGATAGGCCTGAATGATTTTCAATTATTTTCATTTGCTTGGGATTGCGGGTTTGAAATGATCAAACCCGGGTATCTTTGTAAATTACGGGTTGAAATGATAAATTACCCGTATCACTTTACCTAGGCTAGAAAATGAAATACAGACCCGTTGTTAAAATATGTTTTATAATTTTTTTTAATTATTTTAGAAATGTAAATATTATAATATTTTGACTTAAACTAAATAAAAATGATCTTTGTAAAGCATTATTGATTTTCTGAAAATTTATAAGTGAAATAAATTAATGGTAAAATTAGAAAATTTGAAATGTAAGTTATTTTGGGAAATTTTAATTTGGTGATAATTGGAATTTAAATTAAATATGAAATGTGATACATTCATGATAATTTGGATTAAAGTGAATTTAAATGATTTTATTTTATATTAATGATTTTGAATAAAGTTAAAATGTGAAATGAATGAATATTTAAGTTGAAATTTTGAAATATAACTAAAATTGGAAATTTGTGAATTTGGCTTAAAATGAATTTTAAGTTAAGTAAATAAAAATGGAATTAAGTTATATTTGAAAATTTAAACTTAAGTGTTAAGTTAATTTAATTTAATGAATTTATAATTTAATATTGGAATTTAATAAGTGAATTATTATTAAATTTTGATTTTTGAATGGAGGTTTAACTTTATAAAATCATGAATATAAGGGTATTTGAATGATTGTTTTAAAAGTGAAATTATATGATTTTATAAGTTAAAAATGATTTATATAAAAATATAATTGTTGTGAAGTTATACTAAATATTTGAAGTTAATTAACTGCATGTCTGAAATGCTATTAATTCTAATGTAAATGATAATACAACATTTGTAAATGTTGTAGTTGATAATAATGAACCAAATGGCTGAATTTAATTAAAGGCTATTATGGAATTTTTGTAAATGTTATAATGGTTGAATTTAACTAAGTTTATTTGAAACTAATGTAACCCTATTACAGCATTTTAAATGCTGTCTTTTGTTAAATTGAACTGTTTTAAATGTGACTTTCCATAGCATTTTCTAAATGTTGCGAAAGTTGAATTTTCATTGTTTTAATTAATTTAAGTGAACGAATGAACTTTGAAAGATTAAAATTTTGGAAATTTAATAATTTAATTATTTAATATAATAACTTCATTTTATGATTTAAAATGAAGTAATTTGTTTCGTAATATAAACTATTTTGAAATATGATATTTTGATATTTTGAACTGGATTTTTGAATGATATTGAATTTTGAAATGATATTTGATTTCGAAACATAAAATACCAATTTTGAAATTTTAACCACGGGATGTATTTAATTTATGGTTTAACTGATCCTTAGAGGATGGGCGATCCCAAGCATCCTTTAAGTTATTATGCATTACTGCTACAGTTCACTTGAGTTGGTTTACATTATATAAGTATATATTGTCCTGACTCGAGTGTTTTGTATTTTGCTTTACGCTCGGGTCAGCCTGAGTATTTACAGCTTAGATTTGGATCTCTTTCTGGAGCTAGGAATCGTTGGAGATTCTGCTTATCTAGTTATCTATCCATTCCAGTTTCAGTTGTTCTATTTCAGCTCTGGTATTATAAACTTCTATGTATTTGAGATTTCTATTGTATATGTTTTCAAACAGATATTATGTATTTTGTTTTGAGAGTTTGTTATAGTAGCTTCATGAACTACTATGGTTTTTATATTCCGCTGCGAGTTATTCTGATATTCTGTGTCTGTGATTATGTATTTGATTTTATTTGCTCCAAATTTTATTACAATCTGTTATTTTGAATTATTCAAGTCAGACATGTGTGTCTGCCTATGCACTTAGAGGGTGCAGCATGATAGGGGGTTCTCGCATTTGGGTTTGGTAGCGAGCGGATGACTCTTACTCCTACATGTCCCTGCGGGGTTGGTGCAGTCGAGAGGCTGGCTGTAAAGGCAGAACACAGGTACTGCTGTATGCTACGGTGGGCGTTACCCCACTGACGCGGTCCGTTACAGTTGGTATCAGAGCTTTGGTTTTAGGCAAACCTTAGCCTACGGAGCAAAAACTCATTAGAGATAGGGTAGAAAGACCCTAGAATGAGTGAAATCAATCTCAGAATCATTTCTTTGTGAGAGAACGTATTTTCAAAGTATAAAATGATTTTCAAATGATTTTTAAAGAATTTTCAAAGATTATTTTGATATAAATTTCCTTGCTTTGAAAGTAAAATATTTCTTAAACTTCATTCCTTTCGTATCCACCTTGTTAGTAATTTCTTTGATTAGGATCCTCTAAAATTTTGAACTTCTCTCTTGATTGATCTAGATCCATTGTTGATAGGAATCTATTTTGAGTATGGCAAAATCAGTAGTTTGTTAAGTTGTTTTGAGTAAACTCTGTTGTATCTTTTGCTTAGCTAAAGTTGTCCAACTAAAGATATTTATGCTTCTGTTTTCGTATGTTATGAATTCGAGTCTTTCCAAATTTTTATGGGAATTTTTCTGTATCGATATAGGTTATATATCTCTAATCTTCGTTTGGATTCTTATCGAATAAGATTCCTTTGAATTTTGGAACGCTCCCACTTGTTCTGAAATCCATTCCTGTCTCCCCTAATTGTATTCTTTTGATTTTGGAGCATTGCATCACTCCACTTTGTATGACCTTTATAGGGTGGCGATTCCGCCAATCTTTGAATGATTATAATTGGCATTGATTCATCGGAGATTTCTGTATCCTCGGTTTACGATGTTTTCTATCTTCTGCTATATTTAGATTCTATCTCTGGCAATCGAAGGTCGATTTGCCTTAGATTTTCGCATCGATTATATTCCTGAAGTCACGGTTGACCAGTTAAGGTCGCCCGCGATTCATATAGGCTTATCCATCTTCTATTTGGTAATTTAATTATCTTATCTTCGTTTGAGCCTATCTTTGAATTAGAATTCTATTTGATTAGAGTCCTTCTAAATTTGAATCTCTGTTTTGCTTTGAAATCCATCCTTGAATCGTCCCTTGGAAAGTTTGTGGTTGATTGTCTTTTAAAAATTTTGTATTCATCGTAGTTTTATTTTGATAAGGATGACCATATTTTTATATAAAGATGAAATGTTTTTGATAAGGATTATATACCTTTTAAAAAAAATGAGAATTTGAAGTTTTGAAAGGATTTGAAATTGTGAAAATTTTATAAGAAATGGTTTCATATAAAATGATTTATAACTGAAGGTTTTGAATCTGAATTTAAGTGATTGAACTCCGGCATTTTGGAACTGGTTTTAAGATTTTGAAATAATAAATAATATGATTGAAATTATTTTTCCGAATAAGTAATGTTTCAATGATTTTAATGGGTTTTAATGATTTTGAAGGAATTTCAAAGAAGTTTTCAAAGTAAATGGAAGTCTAGAACTCACTTGTGTCGCTGGAAAATAATTTCGGTGATGAGTGCACGCATCATCGACATTGATTTTCGAGTTTCTGAGTGAGGGAGAGGCCACTTCGGTAGCATTGCTATGCGATTGATTTGTGAAACCAATTTAGATTTCAAATTCCGAAGTGTGATGTGATATTCGAAAGATATATGTATATATATTTGTAAAATTTGAAATGAGCCGGTGTTCAGTCCTTGAGTTTTGGATTTGATTTGATATAACCCTATTTTTGGAATGGATTCACTGATTAAATTGTGATTTCCAACTCTTGGATTGAAATATGATTTCTTCAACTATTTTAAAGGTTCGAGCACTTCCAAATCAAGGTTAACTTTTCAAAGCTAAGAAATTTTGAAAAGTAATTTGATAAAGTATATAAGTTTGTTTTGAATGTTTAAGTATGACGTAATATGATTTAAATAAGTTGAAACTGTTTGGTTAAGTAAATGAATAAAGCAATTTTAAAATTTTCTAATATGAAATTTAGATTTGAAATGTTTTGAAAAGAATTTGGTCTTCAAAATATTTTGAATAAAATTTAGTTTAAATGTTTTAACTTAGTAACATCTTTATGAAACTATATATTTAACAAGTTGAAATAAATATATAAGTTGTACGTATGCTGTTTTATTCGCATAATTAATTTGATCCAAGTTTGAGTACACAAGTTCGAGGTGGATTACACCATTTCGTGTTAGGATTTTTCATTCGATTCTTGATGGCGAATATTTGATATGGATTTTGGGCTTGATTCCAGAATTCTCTATCATAGTATATGGCTATGCAAGGAGACTGATGGCTTCTAGTCGAGAAACCATATCGAAGTCCGCATTAGGGAAATCGAATGGACAATACTAGTTCGAAAGCGAACTTGTGTGATCGAGCGAGCGATCAAATGTGATTTTGCGAAATGATGACGTGTGTACATCTTATATTCTAATATCTTTGATATATTTTGACGCTGAAATTGAAAGCCGTCGAGTTAGAATATCTTTGCTTACTAAAAGAAAATTTCCAATTTAAATTACAAAGATATATAACCCATAAAAGCAAAGATATTCAATCCCATATGGCTCTTCATACAGCGAAATTATTTTGAAAATTTGATCCTTATGTAAGATAGACCTTACGTAAGTATAAGATGATTTTGAAAACATTTGATTTTGGAAATGAATTGGTTGACTTAAATTATATTGATTTGGAAATTTGGATTTATTTTCAAAAATCTATTATTTTGGAAACTTTGAAACTAAAGATATTTAATTTGAGAAGAAAATAATTTGGTGAAATTGTATATGATTTTGAAATTGAACTGATATTGAAACAAATTGAAATTTGAGAACCTTGTGTTACTAAACACTTGATTTGGGAGTTGTCGAACTTATATAAAATTGATTTGTATGAGTATGAAATTGATTCGAAAACTATAGATTTGAAAAGGTACTCAATTTGAAAGTGAAATCTTATATATAATGGATATTATATCAGTACGATATTTGAAAGTGATTTGAAAAGGTAATATATGATACATATTTTCGAAGTAAAGATATGGAAAGTGCCTTCTGCTTGATATCCGATTTGTGGCCACATCTTGGATTCATTCTATCGATATTATTCTCTCTGATTTTTGGTTTTCCGGATATGATACTCGAGTGTCCTTCGAATTCCATGGCGTTACCCATGGTCTTACGAACTCGACTGCATAGCGTAATTCGTAAGGCAGTGATTGCTTAAAAGGTACGGATGTTTCCTGGGGGATCCAGGCGTAACCATTGTGTATCTGCGATCTATGGTCGTGTTAGTGGCGTAATCCGCAAGGCAGAGATTGCTTAAGGGGTATGGATGTTTCCTGGGGGATCCAGGCGTAACCATTTTTATGTATCCTGCGGTCCACCGTTTTGTTGCATGGCGAAATTCGCAAGGCAGTGAATGCTTAAAAGGTACGGATGTTTCCTGGGGGACCCAGGCGTAACCATTGTGTATCTGCGATCCATGATTTGATTCGTTTTTGTTTGGATTGTACTTTCCATATCTGTTTTTAAAGGTTTTCCCAGTATTTTCACTAGGTGTTGAAACAAGTCTACTAAGTACCTGGAGAATTCTAGCTTTGCGCCTGATCAACGCACTACCAGAGTCTGCAGGAATGAGGATAAACTTGTTAAGACATCGAGTTATAAAAGTATTTTGATAAAATATTATATAAATGATACTTTGATCAGTTATTTCCTTTTTAAAGGATTTTAAAGTGTTTTAAATATTTTACCTCTTTAACCAACACTTTTAATAAATGGCTCATCCTTGTCTTTCATCCTATTTTCCCTTCTTGCTATTCCTATTCTCCACCTTGTTAAACTTACCTATAACAACAGTTATCAGGTATAATTTTAATATTCTTGTCATCTTGTCTTAATCCTATTCCATTCTATCTTTTTCTGTGTTTTCCATACTTCATTCCTTTTCGAGGACGAAAAGATTTGAGTGGGAGAGTGTAACAGCCCTAGATTTTTGTATATATTTTATTTGACTTTATTATATTTTGAAAACTATTTTTAAACTTGTTTTATTTCAAACATTTCATTTTTAAATATAAATGTTGATTATTATGTAACTTTTAATTTCAAACTGGTATAAATTGAACATTTCCTGAAAAAGGGATTTCTGGTCAAACTGGTCAAACTTTGACTTTTAAAACTTCAAATTTAAATTGTTTAAAATCTTAAATTTTATCTTTTATTATGAAAATAGACTTAATAACATGAATACTGCTTTTTGTTTCGTTGAAAACGGAATTAAATTGTAAAAGTTATGTACATTTCAATTTTGAGTATAATTTGTTTTATTTTGCAATTTTGCCTATTTTAAATTTTATAAATCATATTTTCTTTGTCATATTTTATTTTAAAATGTGTTAATATGTTATTTTATGTATATTTTTGTCTTTTAATATTTTTGAAGTGATAATAAAACTTTTCCAAAATTTATTGCATTTATTAAAGACTAGTTTCTATTTTTCTACTATATTCTTCATTTAAATTTTATTTAATTAAAATTTATTTATTTATTTTTGTGAATGCATTTTTATTTTATGTTCTTATCTTTATTTATAAATATTTTTCCAAGTCCATACAATTTTCCCTAAGTTTATTTCATTTATTTTCAAATTTTCTAGACTAGTTTTCATTTTGTACTATTTTCTTATTTTAATCATATATAATTAATATTTATTTATTTATATTTTGTATATTTGTTACATTTTCGAATTGAAACTGAATTTTTAATTATTTTCAGTTATTTAAACTTATTAAAAAGAAATAAAAGTGATTTGAAAGGTTTGTGGCTTTTTATTTCCTAAGGCCTTTTGAATTCCCACCTTTTCACATTTCAACATTACTTTTCATTCAATTGGCCTTAACTCCTCATTCTTTCAGCTGCATATCTCATTTTGCAATTCACGTGAAAACATCACTTTCTCATTCCTCATTCACATATGTTTTCAGATCTGAAGAAAAAGAATTGTAATGTCTTCCTCTTTTCTATTCTTTTTCACCTTCTTTTATTGATTTTCCTTTGTAAATTGCCTTGAAATCTTCATGCTTTGCTCGGCCCATAGCCTCACCATCACCACCATCGACCACCATCCCTTCCTCCCCACTAAATCCACGGCCAAACCATCATTCTCCACTGACATGAAAGTGCCATGGCCTCCCCTTGAGCAAAACTCCACAAAAACATTGAAAACTCTACAATTATCGCCTACCCGAGCCATGTATGCAACCTTCCCTTCATTTTACACCACCACCACAACCATAGGCTGCCACCACCACCTTTTCCAGACCTCCCCACACCACTCCAACCTCTGTCCAGACCTGAGCTTGACTGGCCAAGCATATAACCCCATGACCGAGCCCTTTTGGTTGCCAAAAACCATGTTTTAGCCTAAACCCCTTCACATCCCTGTGTTGTAACTTCCTCCATCATGTTCTACCTTGTAGCCTTACCTTTTCCAGACCCATACCTGATCCAAACCAAGTACAAACCTGACCTAATTGATCCCCTAGGCCATGCAAACAAGTAGAGAAAGCAAGGTAAAAAGTTTCGTATTCAAACTGCTTTTTGTTTCAAAGTTATTCAAATTCAATCGTATTGATTTTTAACTATTATTTTGGTTTTGTTTTTGGGTTGTAACACAAGATCTATAACTTGGATCTCGCTCTCCACTCTCAAGTCATTCCCGTGTTGTCGTGCCTTCGTAGTGTCAGTATTGTGTGCTTTTGTGGCTATCTCCAGCTTTAAACAAGTGAGTTATTCTCACCAGACAGTGTATACCTATATAACTAGTAAATTGACCACTTTTGAATCTGTAAAATGCATCACCATATTATATCTGCTATGTTATGATTATATGATGTTCACCCATGCTTAAACACCTGTTATATCATATGTTACTGTTATATTATGTTGTTCTGTTATTTTTATCAGTTTATCACACTGCAAGTTCCCTTTAGATTAGAATCACTATGGGTTGAAATGATACATACCCGAACGGACTTTAGAATAAGAGAAAATCATTATGGGCTGAAATGATAGGCCTGAATGATTTTCAATTATTTTCATTTGCTTGGGATTGCGGGTTTGAAATGATCAAACCCGGGTATCTTTGTAAATTACGGGTTGAAATGATAAATTACCCGTATCACTTTACCTAGGCTAGAAAATGAAATACAGACCCGTTGTTAAAATATGTTTTATAATTTTTTTTAATTATTTTAGAAATGTAAATATTATAATATTTTGACTTAAACTAAATAAAAATGATCTTTGTAAAGCATTATTGATTTTCTGAAAATTTATAAGTGAAATAAATTAATGGTAAAATTAGAAAATTTGAAATGTAAGTTATTTTGGGAAATTTTAATTTGGTGATAATTGGAATTTAAATTAAATATGAAATGTGATACATTCATGATAATTTGGATTAAAGTGAATTTAAATGATTTTATTTTATATTAATGATTTTGAATAAAGTTAAAATGTGAAATGAATGAATATTTAAGTTGAAATTTTGAAATATAACTAAAATTGGAAATTTGTGAATTTGGCTTAAAATGAATTTTAAGTTAAGTAAATAAAAATGGAATTAAGTTATATTTGAAAATTTAAACTTAAGTGTTAAGTTAATTTAATTTAATGAATTTATAATTTAATATTGGAATTTAATAAGTGAATTATTATTAAATTTTGATTTTTGAATGGAGGTTTAACTTTATAAAATCATGAATATAAGGGTATTTGAATGATTGTTTTAAAAGTGAAATTATATGATTTTATAAGTTAAAAATGATTTATATAAAAATATAATTGTTGTGAAGTTATACTAAATATTTGAAGTTAATTAACTGCATGTCTGAAATGCTATTAATTCTAATGTAAATGATAATACAACATTTGTAAATGTTGTAGTTGATAATAATGAACCAAATGGCTGAATTTAATTAAAGGCTATTATGGCATTTTTGTAAATGTTATAATGGTTGAATTTAACTAAGTTTATTTGAAACTAATGTAACCCTATTACAGCATTTTAAATGCTGTCTTTTGTTAAATTGAACTGTTTTAAATGTGACTTTCCATAGCATTTTCTAAATGTTGCGAAAGTTGAATTTTCATTGTTTTAATTAATTTAAGTGAACGAATGAACTTTGAAAGATTAAAATTTTGGAAATTTAATAATTTAATTATTTAATATAATAACTTCATTTTATGATTTAAAATGAAGTAATTTGTTTCGTAATATAAACTATTTTGAAATATGATATTTTGATATTTTGAACTGGATTTTTGAATGATATTGAATTTTGAAATGATATTTGATTTCGAAACATAAAATACCAATTTTGAAATTTTAACCACGGGATGTATTTAATTTATGGTTTAACTGATCCTTAGAGGATGGGCGATCCCAAGCATCCTTTAAGTTATTATGCATTACTGCTACAGTTCACTTGAGTTGGTTTACATTATATAAGTATATATTGTCCTGACTCGAGTGTTTTGTATTTTGCTTTACGCTCGGGTCAGCCTGAGTATTTACAGCTTAGATTTGGATCTCTTTCTGGAGCTAGGAATCGTTGGAGATTCTGCTTATCTAGTTATCTATCCATTCCAGTTTCAGTTGTTCTATTTCAGCTCTGGTATTATAAACTTCTATGTATTTGAGATTTCTATTGTATATGTTTTCAAACAGATATTATGTATTTTGTTTTGAGAGTTTGTTATAGTAGCTTCATGAACTACTATGGTTTTTATATTCCGCTGCGAGTTATTCTGATATTCTGTGTCTGTGATTATGTATTTGATTTTATTTGCTCCAAATTTTATTACAATCTGTTATTTTGAATTATTCAAGTCAGACATGCGTGGATTATTGTCGATTTGAATGGTCCAAAATAGTGGGTCGTTACACACTGACACACCCCAACTACTCCATGCACATGCACCGCCACCAGAGCCACCTCCGGCCTTCGTTCATCCTTCCGGTACGGCGCTCATCATCGTTGCAACAAGAATCGACCATCAAATCACTCGCACACGCCCCTGATCGAAAACGAGCAATCCAGTTGAACCTGAAAACTAAACCACCGCCAGAAAAACTCCTCGTCCAAGCTATTCCGACCACCAGAGGTCGAGCAACTCCTGTCACACCCTGCCGACCTTCCACCCCACCATTTCCCAAAGTTTCGAGCAACTCGAATCACCAGAGGCTCCGCGGTGATCCTATTTCCGACCAAAACACAAACTAGGGTTAAAAACCTTTCTGATCTACCGCCGCCGCTACGGCCCACGATTGCCTCATCCACCATTTTTGCCAAACACTCTGATCGTTAATCTAGCTTCAGACGAAAATTCGACCACTCGAATACCCCTGATCACCAGAAATGCTCAAGAACCATTTTCCTAGACATTCCCCAAATACACATCCATTTCAACACTAAAAATTATGATTTTTGTCTTAGAAATCCTAACATTTAATATGGATTCAAGTTATAATCTTAAAATAGTAAATTCAGATGATTGATTTTACATGGTTATAAGATTTTTACTGTAAATCTTGAGTTCCAGATTTCCATATATAACAAACATG
The DNA here is from genome assembly GCA_030737815.1 of Allium fistulosum. Taxonomy (NCBI): domain Eukaryota; kingdom Viridiplantae; phylum Streptophyta; class Magnoliopsida; order Asparagales; family Amaryllidaceae; genus Allium; species Allium fistulosum. The sequence continues at coordinate 2,083,687 of JASFAW010000025.1, forward strand.
TTTAAAAATATTTTTAGATTCAAGTTTATGATTTAACAAACTGAATTTGTTTAAAAATTACGGCCTAACAGAGATCAGGGAAGAAGATTTGGAATTTAGATCAAAAATTTAAAACTTGAACTCAGAACAGAGGTATATAAAAAAAACAACAGACATGCACAGTTCAAAGCATAAACAAACATACTGCACATTTATATCTACATATGCAAGCATTACTTATTTCAGAATTTCACAAGCAACAATCCTGTATCCACTTAAACTTTTTAAATTAAGAGTTTACTCACCTGATTAGAAAAGGAAGTATAGAGCATCTTGATTTTGAAAACAGCTTTTGATACTTTAAAACTAGAAAATGCTTTGAAAGTTGTTTAGTTGATCTTCATGTTTGTGTAGAGTTGAAATTAAGCTTCAGTAGTAATATATCTTCTGGTATGCTAAGTTTTTATAAACAAAAATGAAACGAGACAGATTGATATATGTGGAACAAGTATACAGGATATTATTTTACTTGTACAATTTGGTCAGAGATTTTTTTTCTTGCTTAGAGGCTGAAATGATCCATATTGTACTAGAGATAATAGCATTTATTACCTGGCTTGTATAATTATACTTATCCTATTTGATTTTGTACATAGATACTTACACTAGTATCTTCTTTTGCAAGCTAACACACATATATATTTATGAATAGTTTTATATTGAATTTAAATGGTAAAGTTTACCTATACAAAAAGTTTATATTTTTTTCTTTTGTCTTATGCTTTGTAATATTACTTTATAATATAAATAAATTTCTATTTTAATATGTTGTTAAAATTTAGCTAATGTTTACTTTATATTTTATAATTTATCTTTTATATTTGTGTTTCTAACTTAAACATATATTTTTAACTTTAATACTTATTGTCTTGTACTTCTATATATATATACACCTTTATTTTTATTTCTTTTCCTAACATAAACCATCAATTCTAAATTTAAAATTATTTATTTTTATACTTGTGTCAAATGTCTATATTTTTATATTTATTTTTAAACCATTTACTCAACTTTAAATTCAAATCACATATATACAATATTTAAATTCATATGATTTAATATATATTCTATTTGAATTGGGGAAACTCGCTTCAATTTACAATTAATTTTACAATTTTAATTCAAAAATTTAGATTTATTAACAAATTTAAACTTGATAAAATTCGGGATCATTACAGCTTAGGTGGCTCTGTGTTTTGCGGTGAGGAGGCACGACTTCATGATTTGGGGAAGGTATATGCTGTCTTGATTTTGAGTATTTGATTTGTTAATTTTATCAAAAAAATTATAAGGAAGTATATACTGTTCTTTTTAACGGGAAAGAAAAAAATATATAACAATTAGATTTATAAATAGTTGATTTATATATATATGTGCATATGGACAGTAAAGTAAATTACTGCTGTTATTACAGAAAAAGGAAATAGATTTTTTAATAGAAATATAAGTATATAGAAATACACATACATATTCAGATATATATATATATAGGTAAAACAATATATATATAGATAAGATTTTGGAAAGATGTAGGAATTTTAAAATATTTAAGGTTTATGTAAAATTAGATTTTTTTTTTAAAAACCTACACAGATTTTCATAAGTATATATAGGTAGTTTCAAGGGAAAAATAAATATGCATATACCTATTTCAAATCTACTAGTTTGTTTTTTTTGTATTATAGTGATTAACTTGTTTAATTAACTCATTTAATTTATTTTAGCTACTAAAAGATTTTTAAAAGGGAAGTTATTAGTTTGAATTAAATTATTAGTTAATTAAATCATTAAATGGTAAATTAATTGTTCGGTTATCTCAAATATTAATAAACCGTATAAATGTTTATACAAGGTTTAAAGTCGTGAAACCAAGGCAAGATTGAAGTGGATTGCAAAAAAAATCAAAGGTGAGATTTTCTCACTCATTTGGATTGCCTAGTTTAATTTAAATGAATAAATTTAAATTATTGGATGTGCTTGGCTGAATTAAATAATTATCTGTTGGATGATATTATATATATAGTAGTATATATATTGGAGTGATTGATATTCCCGCATTATATAGCGGATGAGACCCAATGCGCCCCGCATAATAGCAGATGACCCTTTATACCACGATATCCCCCTCGAAGTGGGATTGGTATTTTATTAGTTGACTAACATCTATAGATGCAGGGAAACAGGTTGTAGGGATCCAACAGGATTCCTTAAGAATATTTATTGTTCATATATATATGCGATATATGATGTGATAGATAAATTGATATGGATTGTATGTGAATGGAATTATTAAATGTCAAATAGCATGTGAATTGAATTTGGATATTTTTAAATACCATAATAATTAAGTGAAGGAATTTAAAAGGGAAATTTGAAAGAAATTATTTATATGGAAAATTTGATTTATTAAAAGGGAATTAGGAAAAATAAAGAAATATATAGGCTAACTTGGTATTACTTAACCATTTGTAAAATTTTTAAGTAAAGACTTGAAATTAAATTATCTATTAAGGACTGGATGAGATATTGGAATCAATAAAATAGATTTTAAATAAAAACGAAATTTTATTAAAGGCTAAAATGTTATAATGAAGAATTGGTTTTATAAATAAATGGAAAACTCAGGGGAATTTATAAATTTATAAACGGGGTTTATAAATGAGATAAAATAATATCAGTGGATATGTTGAAAATATAAGTTAAGGGTGAAAACTTATATCGAGTTATGAGAATCGTGGGAAGAGAAATAATGGAATATATTTCGAATATAAGGATGGTGATAAATTTGGATAGGATCGGTGGGATACGAATCCAAAGGATTTTATAAATGGAAATGAGGAATATTTGTTTTTCTATAAATAAACTTTGTTTGAGATAAGCTCTAATTTTATAAACCAACTTTGTAAATTAATTAGCAACTGGATATGAACTTTAATCCTTTTGAGATATTGATATTTCAGTTTTACCTTAAACCATATTTTGAAAATAAACCATTTTATTTCTTATTTTATAGAGATATATGTTTTCAAATGTTTTAAATTTTAATTTTAAATCCTCTTGAAATGAGAAGCGAAGTTTATTTAATGGAATCAGATTTTAGGAGAAAGATCTTATAGTGGGGTTATGGAAACTTAAATAAATTGCAAAAGTATAAGATAAGATTCTTCAGAAGGTGAAATAAAATTCACAAAGGGAGGTGGAAGTGAAAACTGAAACTTTTAATAAGCAAAGAGGGCTTTGGAAATAATAAAAGGAATTAATTAAGGAATCCTAGAATTTATCAAATTAGTGTAAAACGAGTTTAGAAATTTACAAATAAAATTGTAAATATTTTGAAAAGAGGAAATAGGAGATAAATGAACGATTTTCAAGTGTTGAATATTAAATGAAGTGGGAAAAATATTCTAAGTGTGGACAAATATTTAAATTGTTCCATGGGAATAAAAGAGATTTGAAACTATTTTCAAAGTGTTGAAATATGAGAATAATATCTTGAGTAGATATTTTGAGATAAATATTTTGGGAGGAATTATTTAAAGTCTAATTGTTGCTTGTGGATGTTATTTGATAGTTAAATAACCGACTATCAATATTGGTCAATGCGTTGATCGTTTCGAAGAGACCGGGATCAGATTTAATTATCCGAAAACCACTTCGATCTAGTTTGAACGATAACGAATAAAGACCATGAAGATGATGAAAACGGTGGTTCGGTTTGTCCAGACCCAGGGCAACTTGTATGGACTAATGCTTTCAGAACATCGTCAGGAGGACGATGAGCATTGTGAAGGCCCGCCCTTCTCGACTCTCGAAAATCGACACAAAATTCACCACTGTAACAGCCCTACATTTTTGTATATATTTTAAAATTTGACTTTCTTTTATTTAAACGATTTTTAAAATGGTTTATTTCAAATATTTCATTTTTAAATATAAATGTTGATTATTAAGTGATTTATAGTTCAAACTAGTATAATTTGAATATTTTACTGTAAAGTGAATTTCTGGTCAAACTGTTCAAACTTTGACTTTTAAACTTCAAATTTAAATTATTTAAATTCTTAAATTTTATCTTTTATTATGAAAATAGATTTAATAACATGAATACTGCTTTTCGTTTCGTTGAAAACGGAGTTAAATTGTGAAAGTTATGTGTATTTCAATATTGAATGCAATTTGTTTTATTTAGCAATTTTGTTTATTTTAAATTTTATAAATTATATTTTCTTTGTCATATTTTATTTTAATATGTTATTTTATGTATACTTTGTCTTTTAATATTTTTAAAGTGATAATAAATATTTTTCCAAAATTTATTGCATTTATTTTCTATTTTTAAAGGCTAGTTTCCATTTTTCTACTATTTTCTTCATTAAAATTATATTTAATTAAAATTTATTTATTTATTTTTGTGAATTCACTTTATTTTGTGTTCTTATTTTTATTTTTAAATATTTTCAGGTACATAAAAATTCTCCAAAGTTCATTGCATTTATTTTCATATTTTCAAGACTAGTTTGGAAATTTTGATGTTTTTATTTATTTAATTTATATATAATTAATATTTATCTATTTATTTTTGTTTATTTACTAAATTTTCGTGTTTTTATCTGAATTTATATGCATTTTTCAGTTATTTAAAATTGAAAAAAGAATTATGGAAATTTGAAAGGTTTGTGACCCTTTAGTTGCTTAAGTCTCTTGGTTTTCCCACCTTTTCATTTCTAAACTCTTGCATTCATTGATAGCCGACCCTATCTCATTCTTTCAGCTGCATTCTTATTCATTGTTTCACGTATAGAAACACTTCTCACCTCAAAAATTTTGGTCTCCATCTGAACAAATAAAATTTGGTAAACTTTCATATTCTTTTTCCATTTTTTTTCTACTTATTGTTTGATTTTTGCACTTGCCTTCTACCTTCCATGGTTCAGCCCTTGCTCCTCCACCACCATAGCCGCCTCCACCATCACCACATCAGGTCACCATCTCCTCCAGCCCACTGACCAAGCCATGCCGTGGTTATCTATGACTAGATCCACCAAATTTTATGCAAACACTCCACTTGTTCAACCTAGCCGAGCACCAATCTTGTTCCACCACTCAAACCATCACCTTGGCCGCCACTTGCACCACCATCTCCAGCAAATTCCTGACCTGACACCACTGCCATGTCATCCTACTGACCCCACCAGACCTGGCCATGACCCATGACCTCTGGCCGAACCTATATGTGGCATAGATGTGATGATTTTGACTTGTGTTGAAGTTTGTACACCTAGTTTATACACCTAGACTTCACCACCTTGCAAACATGTATAGGCCGACCTATATGGAACCCAAACCAGACCAATTTCCTACACTAGGTTGAGCTTAACCACTGCATAACTGAAGCACATGAGGTAGAGAACAAGTGCAAGTCAATTGTTGTTGTTTTGAGCTTTGATTTCTAACATCGTTAGTGATAAATTGTTTAGAAACTTATCTATGTTGCATTGTTTTGTTCAAATGTTTGATCAAGGCTTTTAGCTTTGGCTCATTTCCATATTGTCGTGCCTTCATAGTGTCTGTATTGTTTGCTTTGGTAGCTATCTCCAGCTCTGAACAGGTGAGTTATTCTCACCAGACAATATGTACATATATAACTAGTGAATTGACCCCTTTTGAATCTGTAAAAATGCATTATCATGTTACACCAGCTATGTTATGATTTTATGATGTTCACCCATGCTTAAAAAACTATTATATTATATGTTACTGTTATATTATGTTGTTCTATTATTTTTATCAGTTTATCACACTGCAAGTTCCCTTTAGATTAGAATCGCTATGGGTTGAAATGATACATACCCGAACGGACTTTAGAATAGGAGAAAATCGTTATGGGCTGAAATGATAGGCCTGAATGATTTTCAATTATTTTCATTTACTTGAGATTGCGGGTTTGAAATGATCAAACCCGGGTATCTTTGTAAATTACGGGTTGAAATAATAAATTACCCGTATCACTTTTCTTAGGCTAGAAAATGAAATACAGACCCGTTGTTAAAATATGTTTTATAAATTTTTAAAATATTTTAGAAATGTAAATATTATAATATTTTGATTTAAACTAAATAAAAATGATTTTTGTAAAGCATTATTGATTTTCTAAAAATTTATAAGTGAAATAAATAAATGGTAAAATTAGAAAATTTGAAATGTAAGTTATTTTGGGAAATTTTAATTTGGTGATAATTGGAATTTAAATTAAATATGAAATGTGATAAATTCTTGATAATTTTGATTAAAGTGAATTTAAATGATTTTTATATTATATTAATGATTTGAATAAAGTTAAAATATGAAATGAATGAATATTTAAGTTGAAATTTTGAAATATAACTAAAATTGGAAATTTTGTGAATTTGGCTTAAAAGTGAATTTTAAGTTAAGTAAATAAAAATGGAATTAAGTTATATTTGAAAAATTAAACTTAAGTGTTAAGTTAATTTAATTTAATGAATTTATAATTTAGTATTGGAATTTAATAAGTGAATTATTATTAAATTTTGATTTTTGAATGATTGTTTTAAAAGTGAAATTATATGATTTTATAAGTTAAAAATGATTTATATAAAAATATAATTGTTTGTGAAATTATATTGAATATTTGAAGTTAATTAACTGCATTTCTGAAATGCTATTAATTCTAATGTAAATGATAATACAACATTTGTAAATGCTATAGTTGATAATAATGAACCAAATGGCTAAATTTAATTAAAGGCTATTATAGCATTTTTGTAAATGTTATAATGGTTGAATTTAACTAAGTTTATTTGAAACTAATGTAACCCTATTACAGCATTTTAAATGCTGTCTTTTGTTAAATTGAACTGTTTTAAATGTGACTTTCCGTAGCATTTTCTAAATGCTGCGAAAGTTGAATTTTCATTTGTTTTAATTAATTTAAGTGAACGAATGAACTTTGAAAAGTTAAATTTTCGGAAATTTAATAATTTAATTATTAAATATAATAACTTCATTTTATGATTTAAAATGAAGTAATTTGTTTCGAAATATAAACTATTTTGAAATATGATATTTTGATATTTTGAAATGGATTTTTGAATGATATTGAATTTTGAAATGATATTTGATTTCGAACTATAAAATACCATTTTGAAATTTTAACCACGGGATTTATTTAATTTATAGTTTAACTGATCCTTAAGGGATGGGCAATCCCAAGCATCCTTTGAGTTACTGTGCATTTCTACTACAGTTCACTTGAGTTGGTTTACATTATATAAGTATATATTGTCCTGACTCGAGTGTTTTGTGTCTTACTTTACGCTCGGGTCAGCCTGAGTATTTACAGCTTAGCTTTGGATCTCTTTCTGGAGCTAGGAATCACTGGAGATTCTGCTTGTCTAGTTATCTGTTCCTTTCAGTTCAGTTGTTCTATTTCAGTTCTGGTATTCATAAACTTCTATTTATTTGAGATTTCTATTGTATATGTTTTCAAACAGATATTATGTATTACGTTTTGAGAGTTTGTTATAGTAGCTTCAAGAACTACTATGGTTTTTATATTCCGTTGCGAGTTATTCTGATTTGTTCTGTGTCTGTGATTCTGTGTATTTGATTTCATTTGCTCCAAATTTATTTACAATCTGTTATTTTGAATTATTCAAGCCAGACATGTGTGGATTATTGTCGATTTGAATGGTCCAAAATAGTGGGTCGTTACAGTTGGTATCAGAGCTTTGGTTTTTAGGCAAACCATAGCCTGTGGAGCAAAAACTCGTTAGAGATAGGGTAGAAATACCCTAGAATGAGTGAAATCAATCTCAGAATCATTCCTTTGTGAGAGAACGTATTTTCGAAGTATAAAATGATTTTCAAATGATTTTAAAGGATTTTTAAAGATTATTTTGATATAAAATTTTCTTGTTTTGAAAGAAAATTTTCTGGACTTTATCCCTTTCGTATCCACCTTGTTAGTAATTTCTTTGATTAGGATTTCCTTAAAATTCTGAACTTCTATCTTAGTTGGGATTTCTTCGATTAGGATTCCTTTGAATTTTGGAATGCTCCCACTTGTTCTGAAATCCATTCCTGTCTCCCCTAATAGTATTCTTTTGATTTTTGGAGCATTCCATAACTCCACTTTGAATGACCTTTATAGGGTGGCGATTCCGCCAATCTTTGAATGATTTGTAAAAGGGTGAAACTCCCTTATAATTGGCATTTATTCACCGGAGATTTCTGTATCCTCGGTTTACGATGTTTTCTATCTTCGGCTATATTTAGATTCTATCTCTGGCGATCGAAGGTCGATTTGGCTTAGATTTTCGCATCGATTATATTCCTGAAGTCACGGTTGACCGGTTAAGGTTGCCCGCGATTCATATAGGCTTGTTCATCTTCTATTTGGTAATTTAATTATCTCATTTTCGTTTGAGCTTATCTTTGAATCAGAATTCTATTTGATTAGGGTACCTTTAAAAATTTGAATCTCTGTTTTGTTTTGAAATCCATCCTTGAATCATCTCTCGGAAAGTTTATGGTTGATTGTCTTTTGAAATTTTTGCATTCATCGTAGTTGTTATTTTGATAAGGATGACCATATTTTATATATAAGTGAATTTTTTTCGATAAGGATTATATACCCTTTTAAAAATGATAATTTGAAGTTTCAAATGGATTTGAAATTTTGAAATTTATATAAGAAATGGTTTTATATAAAATAATTTATAACTGAAGGTTTTGAATGTAAATTTGAGTGATTGGACTCCGGCATTTTTGAAACTGGCTTTAAGATTTGAAATAAAAATAATACGATTTGAAATTATTTTCCGAATAAGAAATGTTTCAAATCATTTTAATGAGTTTAAAATGATTTTGAAGAAATTTCAAAAGAGGTTTTCGAGAAAAAGGAAGTCCAGAACCCACTTATGTCATTGGAAAATAATTTTGGTGATGAATGCATGCATCATCGACATTGATTTTCGAGTTTCTTAGTGGGGGAGAGGCCACTTCGGTAGCTTTGCTATGCGATTGATTTGTGAAACCAATTTTGATTTCAAATTCTGAAGTGTGATGTGATATTCGAAAGATATATGTATATATATTTGAACAATTTGAATTGAGCCGGTGTTCAGTCCTTGAGTTTTGGATTTGATTTGATATAACCCTATCTTTTGGAATTGATTTACTGATTTGTTGGTGATTTCCAACTCTTGGATTGAAATATGATTTCTTCGACTATTTTGAAGGTTCGAGTACTTCCAAATCAAGGTTAACTTTTCAAAGCTAAGTAATTTTGAAAAGTCTAAAGTATATAAGTTTGGTATTTATGTTTAAAATATGTAGTAATATGATTTAAATAAGTTGAAACTGTTTTGTTAAGTAAATGAATAAGGCTATTTTGAATTTTTCTAATATGAAATTTAGATTTGAAATGTTTTGAAAAGAATTTGGTCTTCAAAATATTTTGAATAAAACTTAGTTTAAATGTTGTAACTGAGTAACATCTTTATAAAACTATATATTTAACAAGTTGGAATAGATACATAAGTTGTACGTATGCTGTTTTATTCGCATAATTAAATTGATCCAAGTTTGAGTACACAAGTTCGAGGTTAATTACACCATTTCGTGTTAGGATTTTTCATTCGATTCTTGACGGCGAATATTTGATATGGATTTTGGGCTTGATTCTAGAATTCTCTATCATAGTATATGGTATGCAAGGAGACTGATGGTTTCTAGTCGAGAAACCATATCGGAATCCGCATTAGGGAAGTCGAATGGACAATACTAGCTCGAAAGCGAACTTGTGTGATCGAGCAAGCGATCGAATGTGACCTTGCGAAATGATGACATATGTACATCTTATATTCTAATATCATTGATATACTTGACGATGAAATTGGAAGTTGTTGGGTTGGATATCTTTGTAATTTAATTGGAATTTTCCATTATGAAAAACTACTATCAAATTTAAAACCATTTTTCAAAACTATTTTCTTTTATTCTTCTTAAACTAACAAGTTTATATTATTTTTCATACAAACTATTTTATATACAAAACTATTCTTAATTAAAAATATTTAGTAAGCAAAAATGTTCAATCCCATATGGCTTTTCATGCAACGAAATTTATTTTTGAAAATTTTGATCCTTATATAAGATAAACTTTATGTAAGTATAAGATGATTTTGAAAACCATTGATTTTGATAAATGAATAATTGAAGCTTATATTAGTATGAAAGGATATTTGGTTTACCTGTAATTTGAGTTTATTTAAAAATAATGGATTTATGAAATAAATATTTCAACACTAAGTAATAATGAAGTAAAATTTGAGATATATGAAATTAAAAAAAATAGTTTTGAAATATGGTATATTTAAGCCTTGAAATATATTTAAGACTTAATAGTTTATTTTGTAAATCAAATCTATATTTGAAATTTGATAATATTTGAAATGGTTTTGTTGGAAAACTAAATTGAATTGAAACTGATGGTTTGAATTGAATTAAAATTGGAAATTTTAGATTTTGGTTTAATTGAATAAATTTGTGAAATGTAAAGAATTAAGGGAATGTTTTATGATTTCAAATGTATGATTTCAAATTGTTATGATTTTCAAAGTGAAATGATTTCAAGTATTTGGTTTCGAAAGATTTACAACTTTGAAAGTATTATGATTTTTGACGTGAATATATGTTTGAAATGGAAATGAATTTGTTTGACCTAAATTTTGTTGATTTGAAAATTTGGATTATTTTCTAAATCTATTGTTTAAGAAACTTTGAAACTAAATTTATGTAATTTGGAAGAAATGATTTGGTGAAATCATATATGATTTTTAAGCTGAATTGATATTGAAATGGTTTGAAATTGAGAACTTTGTTTATTTAAATACTTTGATTTGGGAGTTATCGAACTTATATAAAAATTTGGTTTGTATAAGTATGATGTTGATTCGAAAACTATGGATTTGAAAAGGTACTCAATTTGAAAAGTGAAATCTTATATAATTGAAGTCTATATATGTGCGATTTGATATACTATTGATTTTGGAAAGTATTTGATTTGAAAATAAAATCTTATATATAATGGACTTTATATAAGTACGATATTTGAAAGTTTTTTGAAAAGGTACTATATGATACATATTTTCGAAGTAAAGATATGGAAAGTGCCTTCTGCTTGATATCCGCTTTGTGGCCACATTGTGGATTCATTCTATCGATATTTCTCTGATTTTGGTTTTCCAGATATGATACTCGAGTTTCCATCGAATTCCATGTAAATCTCCATGGTCTTACGAGCACAACTTCATAGCGTAATCGCAAGGTTGGAGCGCGGCCTACGGGTATGGATGTTTCCTGGGAGATCTACGCGTAACCATTGTGTATCTGCGATCTATTGAGTCGCTTGGTAGCGTAATCAGCAGGGGCTGCGAGAGCCTAGGGTACGGATGTTTCCTGGGAGATCCATGCGTAACCATTGTGTATCTGAAGTACTACCAGTCTTCATGGCGTAATCGCAAGGTTGGGGGCGGCATAAGGGTACGGATGTTTCCTGGGGGATCCAGGCAAAACCATTGTGTATCCGCGATCCATGATCGACATGTTTTGCATTTTTTTGGATTGTACTTTCCATATCTGTTTTTAAAAGTTTTCCAGTATTTTCACTGGGTGTTGAAACAAGTCTACTAAGTACCTGGAGAATTCTAGCTTTGCGCCTGATCAACGCACTGCCAGAGTCTGCAGGAATGAGGATAAACTTGTTAAGACATCGAGTTATAAAAGTATTTTGATGAAATATTATATAAATGATACTTTGATCAGTTATTTCCTTTTTTAAAGGATTTTAAAGTGTTTTAAATATTTTACCTCTTTAACCAACAATTTTAAACAATGGTTCATTCTTCTCTTTCAACCTGCTTTCCCTCCTAGCTACTTTTCTTCCCTACCTTCTTTCGGGATGTCTTCCAACCTATTGTTCTTTCTAGTTGTTTCTCCGCTCCCTTCCTTTTCAAGGACGAAAAGATTTGAGTGTGGGAGAGTGTAACAGCCCTAGATTTTTGTATATATTTTAAAATTTGACTTTCTTTTATTTAAATTATTTTTAAAATGGTTTATTTCAAATATTTCATTTTTAAATATAAATGTTGATTATTAAGTGATTTATAGTTCAAACTAGTATAATTTGAATATTTTACTGTAAAGTGAATTTCTGGTCAAACTGTTCAAACTTTGACTTTTAAACTTCAAATTTAAATTATTTAAATTCTTAAATTTTATCTTTTATTATGAAAATAGATTTAATAACATGAATACTACTTTTCGTTTTGTTGAAAACGGAGTTAAATTGTGAAAGTTATGTGTATTTCAATATTGAATGCAATTTGTTTTATTTAGCAATTTTGTTTATTTTAAATTTTATAAATTATATTTTCTTTGTCATATTTTATTTTAATATGTGTTAATATGTTATTTTATGTATACTTTGTCTTTTAATATTTTTAAAGTGATAATAAAAAATTTTCCAAAATTTATTGCATTTATTTCTATTTTTAAAGGCTAGTTTCCATTTTTCTGCTATTTTCTTCATTAAAATTATATTTAATTAAAATTTATTTATTTATTTTTGTGAATTCACTTTATTTTGTGTTCTTATTTTTATTTTTAAATATTTTCAAGTACATAAAAATTCTCCAAAGTTCATTGCATTTATTTTCATATTTTCAAGACTAGTTTGCAAATTTTGATGTTTTTATTTATTTAATTTATATATAATTAATATTTATCTATTTATTTTTGTTTATTTACTAAATTTTCGTGTTTTTATCTGAATTTATATGCATTTTTCAGTTATTTAAAATTGCAAAAAGAATTATGGAAATTTGAAAGGTTTGTGACCCTTTAGTTGCTTAAGTCTCTTGGTTTTCCCACCTTTTCATTTCTAAACTCTTGCATTCATTGATAGCCGACCCTATCTCATTCTTTCAGCTGCATTCTTATTCATTTTTTCATGTATAGAAACACTTCACACCTCAAAAATTTTGGTCTCCATCTGAACAAAGAAAATTTGGTAAACTTTCATATTCTTTTTCCATTTTTAATCTACTTATTGTTTGATTTTTGCACTTGCATTCTACCTTCCATGGTTCAGCCCTTCCTCCTCCACCACCATAGCTGCCTCCACCATCACCACATCAGGTCACCATCTCCTCCAGCCCACTGACCAAGCCATGCCGTGGTCATCTATGACTAGATCCACCAAAGTTTATGCAAACACTCCACTTGTTCAACCTAGCCGAGCACCAATCTTGTTCCACCACTCAAACTATCACCTTGGCCGCCACTTGCACCACCATCTCCATCAAATTCCTGACCTAACACCACTGCCATGTCATCCTACTGACCCCACCAGACCTGGCCATGACCCATGATGTGATAACCCAGATTTTGAACAACTGTTAATTGGATGATCAACTGATTTTAAATTAGGGAGAAATACCGATATCTGGATGAATATTATAAATAGATATATGCAAAACTCTATAAAGTTGGAATTTATAAGTTTTCAAGTATATGAGTGTGTGTGTATATATATATATATATATATATTGTCATTTGAAGAATGGGTTTGAATCCAATATAATAAATTTTCAAAAGTTATTTAAAGTTAACTATGTATTTTAAAAACTCTAAAGATAAATATTTATTCATTTAAAGGCATGATAAATAAAATAAGATTTAATAAAGGATTTATTATGCTCTCTTTTAAAATTTCTTAAACTATAATGGTTTGTAAATATACATAGGAAAGTTTAAAAGAAATGATACATAACTTTGTATAAAACATTAGAAAAGATTTAAATAAAGAATAAATACTCTTTCTTTTATAATTATACATGAATAAGAATAATTTAAAATATGTATAGATTTAAAAACATACATATATAAATATAAATTAAATAGAAATATGATAAATATATATATAAATACATTTTACATATAAATATTTCATTAATACACATATATGACTTAAATAAATTAGTAAAACAAGAATTAACACTTGTAAGTATATTAAAATGGGTTGAAGACATTTGTAAAAATAAATGTATATGTGTAAGCTAATAAACACATAAGAAGACAAGTGGCTTTATTTTCTCTTTGATAATTTAAGTTTAAAATATTTTTTTTAAAAGAAAAATATAGGAAAGAGATCTGGCATTTCTTTCTTCAGCTCTAACTATCTTCACTTCTTCTTTCTCTACTAAAATAAATTCAAAGCTAAAATTCAAAGAAAAGATAAAAAACTGGAAATGGAAATCACAGAAATGAAAATCTGGAAATGCAAACTTGAAGAAGAAATTGCAAGCTAAAAACAGTACCTCAACTCAAGGCAAAATTCAAACAGTAGTTTCAAAATCTCCTCAAAACAGTAATACAAGATCAATAGCTAAATGGAAATCAAACAGCAAGTTCAAATCCAACAAGCAAATAGAAATGCAAGTTCAAAACAAATAGCAGTCTGGAACATCAGCCTGGAAACAAGTTTCTGTTCTCTGTTCTAATTTCTGGTGAGTAAATATTTATTTTAAAAATAGTTTGAAACTTGGGATTTGAACTTAGTTGCTTGTGATGAAATGATATAAATGTTTATAGAAAATGCCTTGATATAAATGCATGTTTGGTTTAGAATACCTGTAAACAAGAAAATAGGTTCTGTTGTTAACAGTTTTTGGTTTTTCCTTCTTTAAATTTAATATCTCATTCTTTATTCATTGTTAATCTGTAATTTGAAAACAATAAATGATTGAGAATCATGTGATTCCACTACTAAAATCATTCCAGATGTTTAAAATAAATATTTATATTGAAATCTTTAAAACAACAGTGAAACTAAGTTTTTGTAAAAAATCAACTACTTTAATTTCCAATTTGGATTGCATGCATGTAATCACGATAGGAAATCGTGAATTTTAATATGCATATTGTAAATTTTAGTTGAGAAATTCTTATGAATTTGGGTTTTGTTCAATTTGGGAACCTTGGTGAATTGCCGAAGATTCAAGTGATGTTTGAAGCTAGATTTTTGATTGAAGCTTGCTTGAATGTTATGGATTAAGGGAAAAATGTCGACAGATTTTTCTGACGACTGTGGTGGACAGGCAAGGGAGATTTAGGGTTTTAGTAGTGGGTTCTGTCGTTGATGTTGTCGAGCTTTGTTCGACCAGGGTGACGCATCGAGCATGATCGCGATAGGTGTAAAAGCTGGCTGGAGTAGTGGCGAAGCTTGGGTGAAAGGGAAAGGTGATCTCGAGATCTGAGGCAACGAGACGGCAGCAGTTTCTGGCCATGGCATTTTCAAAGTTCGACAGAGATGCTCGATTTCGATTTGCAAAAGAATTTTTGGATTCTGGGTTCTTGAGATTGGTTGCGTGGATAGCTGTGATCATCGAGAATCGCCGCGATGACATATGATGGTCGGAGTTGGCGGTGTACGTGCACGTGCACGTGAACGTTGGGTGCCTGGGATTGTTTGGGTTTGGGGAAGAAGGGGAACTCGGGGAAAGTCTCGTGTAGATTGTGTCACGACTCGAAGCAGAGTTGAGTGTGAGGGGTTTTGAGTTTTGCTCGGGGGAAGACTCGAGTTTACTCGAAGTAAACAGGGGTGAACTGGGAAAAGTAAAGTTACTCGAGTATAGTTTGGGTTGTTTGTTTCTGGATTGTTGTTTCTGGGTAGTACTGTGTTGAGATAAAGTTTGCAAATTAAACTTTTGCATGAATAAATAAAATCAAGTTCAAGTTTATAAAAGAAACAAATTTACAAAGTTAAAACTTATGGTTTTAAAATAAATATAAATCAAACTTTATAAATGTTATTTGAATCTATTCTCAAATTTAAAAAGGGCTTAAGATAATTGTTTTTGAAAGTAATTATTTTAAATTTAAATTTGATTTCTAAATACCTTATTTCCAAAGAAAGTTTAAGTTATAATTTTGTAAACCAAATTGAATAGTTTAATTTCAAGTTATTAAAGTTTGATTAATTTAAATGATTTAATTTCTATGATAGTTATGTTAAATTAATTTGACATGAACTTAAGAATACTTAATTAAAAATATGATTTGTTAATAAGTAGAGAGATTAATTAAGATAAATGGTTTTCTTATTGAATTAAGGATTATTTAGAAATGGAATTACTTATTTGTTAAGTAATGAATTAAGAAAGTAATCAAGATTATTAATGGAAGTAATTAGAAGATAATTACTTATGTAAGTAATTAAAAGTTAATTACTTAATTATTTAGTTAAGTAATTAAAGTGATTAATTAATTAAGGAATGTGATTAATTTGAGGATAATTACTAAGGGTAATTAATTAAAATGGTAATTAATTAATAAAGTAATAAATTAAGGATTAACTGTTAATTTAAATTGATTAATAATTACTTAATGAAGTAATTAAAGATTAATTAATTAGATTAATTAATCAAGGTTAATATAATTAATTAAGAAGTAATTAATTAAGATAACTAATTACAAATTGTTAATTACTGTTTATGATTAATTAAGACTAATTAATGAAGTGGATGATTAAAATTAATTATTTAATTAATTAAAAGGTTAATTAATTAATAAGAGTTATTTAATTAATGAATTAATCAAGGTTGATTAATAAAAGCAATTAATTTAAGTATGATTAATTAATTGTAGTTAATTGAGGATTAATATAATTAATTAAATTAGTTAAGAATGAATTGACTTGTTATGGATTGGTTGAATGATATTTTGGATTAGTTGATATATCTGATATGTGATTGTGATATAAGATGTTTTGGATGAATTGTGATAATGTAAGTTATCTATCTATGATAGATTTGTTATATGAATATGATATCCTGAATTTAAATAAAATTGTTTAACTGGAAAATCTTGGTTTAAAGGATGACTTTTGATTCGAAGAGGCCGGGGTCGGGTATCAGAAATATACCCGAAACCACTTCGATTTGAAATCTTCTATAATTCTTTATAGATTGATATGTGAAATCAAATAGGCCGGTTTGGAATAACATGGACCATTTAAACTAAGTTGGATACTTAGATATTGTTTTGTGAAAATAAGTGTTGACTATATAAGTTGTTTACTTATAGTGAAGTACGAGTTACCCCGGGTGTATATAAGTTCTATAAATTGAAATTTCATGTTAGATGAGTTTACTCACGCTGGTTTCCAGCCTGACCCGGGTGTTACTTTGATGTAATGCTCGGGTCAGACCGAGTATTACAGATTTCAGGTAAGGACGTTCTGGAGCTCAGGAGGCGAGCTGGATGGCAGGAACGTATGGAGTATATTCCGCTGTGATATTATAGTTGTCTGAGACTTGTTAATTTTAACTGTCTAGTACATTTGTGAATGTTGTAACTCTGATGTATTAAAATGTAATTAACAAATGCTGTTTTTCTTTGTATAACTGATATTATTATTTGTTATTATATTTAATCCGCTGCGAATGTGAGATGTTGTGTCCTCTGTTCTTCTTTCTTCTTTCTGTTTCTTTCTTCTATCTCTTTCTTTTTCTTCTAACTATCTGGAATTTTCGGGTTCGAAAATTCCGGGTTGTTACATTTGGTATCAGAGCGAGGTTAAGCGAGAACCTTGACTTTGTTGGGATTACTCGTAAAGGATAGGGTCAATGGTACCCTAGAACGAGTTGAGTGTATATATATATGAGAGCGTAATTGTTATTTTCTTATATAAGGATTTTAAATGATTTTATATAAGAATATATTTTGATATATAAAATAATATTTCTTTCTAATAAATATTAAGGAAATTGGTTGTTAAAATATTGAAATTAAATTAAGTGGTAATAGGAATACAACCAAATTAAAATTGAATAAAGATAAGTTTGAAATGGATCCAAACTAAAATTAAAATCTTGAATTTGTAGAGGTATTATCAGAATAAAGATAAAATTCGAATGGGAATTCAAATTGTGAAAAGTTGACCGGATTAAGTAAATTTAACTTGGAGGAAGTTAAATAAGTTTGAATAAATAACTTGAATTGGAAATTTCAAGATGAAATTTAAATTTAACTTGGGTAGTTAAATGGTTAATTTAAATGGGAGTTATGAGTGATCTCAAAATGGGTTTGAGATCTGGAAATTGAAAATGGATAATAAATTAGAATCTGAAGATTAAATTGTTTTTGAATTCTTATTTGAACTTTGTAATAAGTTAAGTAAAGATAATTTTAAAATGGAATTTTGAAATTTGAATTCAGAATTAAAAGGTTTAAAGATTTAATTTGTTAAAATTAAAAATAAAGGTTGAATTAATTTAAAAGTAAAGGAATTGTGATTTAAGGAATTAAATCAATATTTAAAATTTTAACTCGAATTTATATAATTCGAGATAGTTTAAAATTGAGATTTAAATTGAATTAGTTCAAACTTAATTTGATTTGAATTAATTAGAATTGGGATTGAAGATGTATAAGTTTAAAAAAATTCAAATGGTAAATTTGAATTGAAATGATTTGAAATTGAAGTTGGTTCAATTGAAATTAATCCAAATTGATTTGAAATAATTTGGAATTGTGATTAAAGTTGAATAAGAAAAATCAAGTGGAATTTGATTTGAATTTGGAAAGAAACTAAGGTTAATTCAACTTGAATTGGGATTAAATCAATATCAATGGAAATTGAAGTATTGAGTCAATTTAAATGAAAATGGAAATTTAAATTGAACTGATAGAAAATTAATTGGAAATGGAGATTGGGAAATTTAAACAGTTTGGCTCTGGATTATTTTCAAATTGTTTTAATACAAGTATATTTTTCCAAACTATTTACTATACAATCTTTCTTCTTAAACCCCAAACTATCTTATACTTATTTTACAATTATTTTGAAACTATTTAACTATTTTGAAACTGTCTTATAAACTAATTACTATTTCTCAGTTACTTATATCTAATCACTATTTTAAAAACTATTTTGCAATTATCTAACTATTTTTATACCTACTTAACTATTTTACAGCTATTTTACAAACTAATAACTATTTTTCAACTACTTACCTATTTTAAACCTTTTCAAGCTATTTTTAAATTTAAATTGGTCAGAGTTCAAACTGTTTGTAATTAAAGTAATAACTCAATTGGAAATGGAAGCAATTGAGAATAAGTGAATGGAATTAAAGGAAATGTGAATAGAAAAGAGAATTGATTTGGCTAATAATCAATAAAGTTAAATACGTAGGATGTACGTATATTATTCTATTCGCATAGTGATTTGATCCAGATTCGAACACAGAATTTTGAGATAGTATTATAGATCCGAGTTGGGATTTTTCGCTCGATTTTCGACGGCGAACCTGGATATGGATTGTTGATTGGTTCTGGATATTCTCTATCATAGTTGTGACTATGCAAGGAGAATGACGGTTTCTGATCAAGAAACCAGATCTGAGTCCGCACTAGGAAGTCGGGTGGACGATACTAGTTCGGAAGTGAAATTGTGTGATCGATTGAGTGATCAGATTGATATTGCGTACGGATGATATGTGTACATCGTACGAGTTTGAATGAAATTGATATTGAAGTTTGTGGATAAGGATTGTAAAATGATCTTTGAAATGGATTTGAAATGAAAAGTATATTTGTGAAATATAATGGAATTGGATATTTCTTTGGTTGAAATTTATTTTATGGGGGTAAATAAATGGTAAATAACTTTATAAAGAAATCAAACTTGAATATTTGATTTGGCAATAAATAAAGTTATATTTTATAATATGATAAACTTCCCTTATTGAATCTAGCCAGAATAAAAAGGGTTTTGAAATATTTGAAGTATAAAAAGAGGTTTTATACAAGTTTGAAATGATCCAAAGATTTTCAAAGTTATATATATCTATATCTATATATATATAAAGGATCTTATGAGAATGATTTTGAAAAAGGTTTTTGGGAACCTATGAATTTGAAAAAGGCTTTTTGGGAAAATCAATTTTGGGAATTTGGAAAGCCTAATTTGGGAATTATCGATTTTGGTAATCGATTTTGTGTAAAGGAGATTTTGATAAATCATAAAGGGTATGATTTGAAGATACTATAAATGTATAGTATAAAATGTTTTGAGTATAGCTCTGGGGAAAAAGGCGCTTCCTTGAAATGAACTTCTCAGGAGTGCCACTGGGTGGTACTGCCTTGAACCCCAAGGGGGGATTCTAAAGTTGATCCTGTGAGGAGTCCGGACAAAACTAGTTCCTGAGGATTATTTGTGTAGCGAAAGTCGAGGGGCTGGTGCCCACAGAGGCATTTGAGTTATGCTGTGACAACAATTTGACTCAATGTCACTGCGATCTACTGCAGACCATAGCGAAAGTCATGTGTGCCGCTGAGAGCCAACTGTCTACGTTTGATTTTATATCGGTAGACTGTGACACTATGGTAACATAGCGAAAGTCGTTTGTGCCGCTGAGAGCCAACAGTCTGCGTTTGATTTTATATCGGTAGACTGCGACCTATGTGGGAGAAGTTTCATTTTGACAGCGAAATCGTGTGTGCCGCTGAGAGCCAACAGTTACATGGACTTTTGCTGCGACGGCAACGTAACCCTGGATGTAACTGCGATCTGTTGTGGGTTCCATGCTGTCATCAGTTACATGGACTTTTGCTGCGATGGCAACGTAACCCGTGATGTAACTGTGACCATGGATGGGGGTGATGATTTCCAGAGCATTCTCACCAAAGATATTTCCTCTATTTTCAAAAATGTTTTCTATATTTTCATAAATTATTTTCCAATATTTTCACTGGGTGTTGAAAACAGGTTTGCTAAGTCCTTATAGATTTTCAGTCCTACGTCTGATCAACGTATGACCGAATTTCTGTGAGAACAAGGATGGACTTGTTGAAACATCGAGTTATAAAAAGTATTTTTATAGATAATATTATGTAGATTTTTAAAATGTTTTGAAAAAATTAAATAAAAAGAGTTAAGAGTTAAGATGTCTAGGGAATAATTTAACTAATAATCAACATTATAATAAAATTCTTGCTTCGTTCCTTTTCGAGGACGAAAAGATTTTTAAGGGGGGAGGAATGTGATAACCCAGATTTTGAACAACTGTTAATTGGATGATCAACTGATTTTAAATTAGGGAGAAATACCGATATCTGGATGAATATTATAAATAGATATATGCAAAACTCTATAAAGTTGGAATTTATAAGTTTTCAAGTATATGAGTGTGTGTGTATATATATATATATATATATATATATATTGTCATTTGAAGAATGGGTTTGAATCCAATATAATAAATTTTCAAAAGTTATTTAAAGTTAACTATGTATTTTAAAAACTCTAAAGATAAATATTTATTCATTTAAAGGCATGATAAATAAAATAAGATTTAATAAAGGATTTATTATGCTCTCTTTTAAAATTTCTTAAACTATAATGGTTTGTAAATATACATAGGAAAGTTTAAAAGAAATGATACATAACTTTGTATAAAACATTAGAAAAGATTTAAATAAAGAATAAATACTCTTTCTTTTATAATTATACATGAATAAGAATAATTTAAAATATGTATAGATTTAAAAACATACATATATAAATATAAATTAAATAGAAATATGATAAATATATATATAAATACATTTTACATATAAATATTTCATTAATACACATATATGACTTAAATAAATTAGTAAAACAAGAATTAACACTTGTAAGTATATTAAAATGGGTTGAAGACATTTGTAAAAATAAATGTATATGTGTAAGCTAATAAACACATAAGAAGACAAGTGGCTTTATTTTCTCTTTGATAATTTAAGTTTAAAATATTTTTTTTAAAAGAAAAATATAGGAAAGAGATCTGGCATTTCTTTCTTCAGCTCTAACTATCTTCACTTCTTCTTTCTCTACTAAAATAAATTCAAAGCTAAAATTCAAAGAAAAGATAAAAAACTGGAAATGGAAATCACAGAAATGAAAATCTGGAAATGCAAACTTGAAGAAGAAATTGCAAGCTAAAAACAGTACCTCAACTCAAGGCAAAATTCAAACAGTAGTTTCAAAATCTCCTCAAAACAGTAATACAAGATCAATAGCTAAATGGAAATCAAACAGCAAGTTCAAATCCAACAAGCAAATAGAAATGCAAGTTCAAAACAAATAGCAGTCTGGAACATCAGCCTGGAAACAAGTTTCTGTTCTCTGTTCTAATTTCTGGTGAGTAAATATTTATTTTAAAAATAGTTTGAAACTTGGGATTTGAACTTAGTTGCTTGTGATGAAATGATATAAATGTTTATAGAAAATGCCTTGATATAAATGCATGTTTGGTTTAGAATACCTGTAAACAAGAAAATAGGTTCTGTTGTTAACAGTTTTTGGTTTTTCCTTCTTTAAATTTAATATCTCATTCTTTATTCATTGTTAATCTGTAATTTGCAAACAATAAATGATTGAGAATCATGTGATTCCACTACTAAAATCATTCCAGATGTTTAAAATAAATATTTATATTGAAATCTTTAAAACAACAGTGAAACTAAGTTTTTGTAAAAAATCAACTACTTTAATTTCCAATTTGGATTGCATGCATGTAATCACGATAGGAAATCGTGAATTTTAATATGCATATTGTAAATTTTAGTTGAGAAATTCTTATGAATTTGGGTTTTGTTCAATTTGGGAACCTTGGTGAATTGCCGAAGATTCAAGTGATGTTTGAAGCTAGATTTTTGATTGAAGCTTGTTTGAATGTTATGGATTAAGGGAAAAATGTCGACAGATTTTTCTGACGACTGTGGTGGACAGGCAAGGGAGATTTAGGGTTTTAGTAGTGGGTTCTGTCGTTGATGTTGTCGAGCTTTGTTCGACCAGGGTGACGCATCGAGCATGATCGCGATAGGTGTAAAAGCTGGCTGGAGTAGTGGCGAAGCTTGGGTGAAAGGGAAAGGTGATCTCGAGATCTGAGGCAACGAGACGGCAGCAGTTTCTGGCCATGGCATTTTCAAAGTTCGACAGAGATGCTCGATTTCGATTTGCAAAAGAATTTTTGGATTCTGGGTTCTTGAGATTGGTTGCGTGGATAGCTGTGATCATCGAGAATCGCCGCGATGACATATGATGGTTGGAGTTGGCGGTGTACGTGCACGTGCACGTGAACGTTGGGTGCCTGGGATTGTTTGGGTTTGGGGAAGAAGGGGAACTCGGGGAAAGTCTCGTGTAGATTGTGTCACGACTCGAAGCAGAGTTGAGTGTGAGGGGTTTTGAGTTTTGCTCGGGGGAAGACTCGAGTTTACTCGAAGTAAACAGGGGTGAACTGGGAAAAGTAAAGTTACTCGAGTATAGTTTGGGTTGTTTGTTTCTGGATTGTTGTTTCTGGGTAGTACTGTGTTGAGATAAAGTTTGCAAATTAAACTTTTGCATGAATAAATAAAATCAAGTTCAAGTTTATAAAAGAAACAAATTTACAAAGTTAAAACTTGTGGTTTTAAAATAAATATAAATCAAACTTTATAAATGTTATTTGAATCTATTCTCAAATTTAAAAAGGGCTTAAGATAATTGTTTTTGAAAGTAATTATTTTAAATTTAAATTTGATTTCTAAATACCTTATTTCCAAAGAAAGTTTAAGTTATAATTTTGTAAACCAAATTGAATAGTTTAATTTCAAGTTATTAAAGTTTGATTAATTTAAATGATTTAATTTCTATGATAGTTATGTTAAATTAATTTGACATGAACTTAAGAATACTTAATTAAAAATATGATTTGTTAATAAGTAGAGAGATTAATTAAGATAAATGGTTTTCTTATTGAATTAAGGATTATTTAGAAATGGAATTACTTATTTGTTAAGTAATGAATTAAGAAAGTAATCAAGATTATTAATGGAAGTAATTAGAAGATAATTACTTATGTAAGTAATTAAAAGTTAATTACTTAATTATTTAGTTAAGTAATTAAAGTGATTAATTAATTAAGGAATGTGATTAATTTGAGGATAATTACTAAGGGTAATTAATTAAAATGGTAATTAATTAATAAAGTAATAAATTAAGGATTAACTGTTAATTTAAATTGATTAATAATTACTTAATGAAGTAATTAAAGATTAATTAATTAGATTAATTAATCAAGGTTAATATAATTAATTAAGAAGTAATTAATTAAGATAACTAATTACAAATTGTTAATTACTGTTTATGATTAATTAAGACTAATTAATGAAGTGGATGATTAAAATTAATTATTTAATTAATTAAAAGGTTAATTAATTAATAAGAGTTATTTAATTAATGAATTAATCAAGGTTGATTAATAAAAGCAATTAATTTAAGTATGATTAATTAATTGTAGTTAATTGAGGATTAATATAATTAATTAAATTAGTTAAGAATGAATTGACTTGTTATGGATTGGTTGAATGATATTTTGGATTAGTTGATATATCTGATATGTGATTGTGATATAAGATGTTTTGGATGAATTGTGATAATGTAAGTTATCTATCTGTGATAGATTTGTTATATGAATATGATATCCTGAATTTAAATAAAATTGTTTAACTGGAAAATCTTGGTTTAAAGGATGACTTTTGATTCGAAGAGGCCTGGGTCGGGTATCAGAAATATACCCGAAACCACTTCGATTTGAAATCTTCTATAATTCTTTATAGATTGATATGTGAAATCAAATAGGCCGGTTTGGAATAACATGGACCATTTAAACTAAGTTGGATACTTAGATATTGTTTTGTGAAAATAAGTGTTGACTATATAAGTTGTTTACTTATAGTGAAGTACGAGTTACCCCGGGTGTATATAAGTTCTATAAATTGAAATTTCATGTTAGATGAGTTTACTCACGCTGGTTTCCAGCCTGACCCGGGTGTTACTTTGATGTAATGCTCGGGTCAGACCGAGTATTACAGATTTCAGGTAAGGACGTTCTGGAGCTCAGGAGGCGAGCTGGATGGCAGGAACGTATGGAGTATATTCCGCTGTGATATTATAGTTGTCTGAGACTTGTTAATTTTAACTGTCTAATACATTTGTGAATGTTGTAACTCTGATGTATTAAAATGTAATTAACAAATGCTGTTTTTCTTTATATAACTGATATTATTATTTGTTATTATATTTAATCCGCTGCGAATGTGAGATGTTGTGTCCTCTGTTCTTCTTTCTTCTTTCTGTTTCTTTCTTCTATCTCTTTCTTTTTCTTCTAACTATCTGGAATTTTCGGGTTCGAAAATTCCGGGTTGTTACACATGACCTCTGGCCGAACCTATACGTGGCATAGATGTGATGATTTTGTCTTGTGTTGAAGTTTGTACACCTAGTTTATACACCTAGACTTCACCACCTTGCAAACATGTATAGGCCGACCCATATGGAACCCAAACCAGACCAATTTCCTACCCTAGGCTGAGCTTAACCACTGCATAACTGAAGCACATGAGGTAGAAAACAAGTGCAAGTCAATTGTTGTTGTTTTGAGCTTTGATTTCTAACATCGTTAGTGATAAATTGTTTTGAAACTTATCT
Source organism: Allium fistulosum (assembly GCA_030737815.1). Taxonomy (NCBI): domain Eukaryota; kingdom Viridiplantae; phylum Streptophyta; class Magnoliopsida; order Asparagales; family Amaryllidaceae; genus Allium; species Allium fistulosum. Next base: position 2,109,332 of record JASFAW010000025.1, read on the forward strand.
ATGTTGCATTGTTTTGTTCAAATGTTTCATCAAGGCTTTTAGCTTTGGCTCATTTCCATATTGCCGTGCCTTCATAGTGTCTATATTGTTTGCTTTGTTAGGTATCTCCAGCTCTGAACAGGTGAGTTATTCTCACCAGACAATATGTACATATATAACTAGTGAGATGACCCCTTTTGAATCTATAAAAATGCATTATCATGTTACACCTGCTATGTTATGATTTTATGATGTTCACCCATGCTTAAACAACTATTATATTATATATTACTGTTATATTATGTTGTTCTATTATTTTTATCAGTTTATCACACTGCAAGTTCCCTTTAGATTTGAATCGCTATGGGTTGAAATGATACATACCCGAACGGACTTTAGAATAGGAGAAAATCGTTATGGGCTGAAATGATAGGCCTGAATGATTTTCAATTATTTTCATTTACTTGGGATTGCGGGTTTGAATTGATCAAACCCGGGTATCTTTGTAAATTACGGGTTGAAATAATAAATTACTCGTATCACTTTACCTAGGCTAGAAAATGAAATACAGACCCGTTGTTAAAATATGTTTTATAAATTTTTAAAATATTTTAGAAATGTAAATATTATAATATTTTGATTTAAACTAAATAAAAATGATTTTTGTAAAGCATTATTGATTTTCTGAAAATTTATAAGTGAAATAAATAAATGGTAAAATTAGAAAATTTGAAATGTAAGTTATTTTGGGAAATTTTAATTTGGTGATAATTGGAATTTAAATTAAATATGAAATGTGATAAATTCATGATAATTTGGATTAAAGTGAATTTAAATGATTTTTATATTATATTAATGATTTGAATAAAGTTAAAATGTGAAATGAATGAATATTTAAGTTGGAATTTTGAAATATAACTAAAATTGGAAATTTGTGAATTTGGCTTAAAAGTGAATTTTAAGTTAAGTAAATAAAAATGGAATTAAGTTATATTTGAAAATTTAAACTTAAGTGTTCAGTTAATTTAATTTAATGAATTTATAATTTAATATTGGAATTTAATAAGTGAATTATTATTAAATTTTGATTTTTGAATGATTGTTTTAAAAGTGAAATTATATGATTTTATAAGTTAAAAATGATTTATATAAAAATATAATTGTTTGTGAAATTATACTGAATATTTGAAGTTAATTAACTGCATTTCTGAAATGCTATTAATTCTAATGTAAATGATAATACAACATTTGTAAATGCTGTAGTTGATAATAATGAACCAAATGGCTAAATTTAATTAAAGGCTATTATAGCATTTTTGTAAATGTTATAATGGTTGAATTTAACTAAGTTTATTTGAAACTAATGTAACCCTATTACAGCATTTTAAATGCTGTCTTTTGTTAAATTGAACTGTTTTAAATGTGACTTTCCGTAGCATTTCCTAAATGCTGCGAAAGTTGAATTTTCATTTGTTTTAATTAATTTAAGTGAACGAATGAACTTTGAAAAGTTAAATTTTTGGAAATTTAATAATTTAATTATTAAATATAATAACTTCATTTTATGATTTAAAATGAAGTAATTTGTTTCGAAATATAAACTATTTTGAAATATGATATTTTGATATTTTGAAATGGATTTTTGAATGATATTGAATTTTGAAATGATATTTGATTTCGAAGTATAAAATACCATTTTGAAATTTTAACCACGGGATATATTTAATTTATAGTTTAACTGATCCTTAAGGGATGGGCGATCCCAAGCATCCTTTGAGTTAGTGTGCATTTCTACTACAGTTCACTTGAGTTGGTTTACATTATATAAGTATATATTGTCCTGACTCGAGTGTTTTGTGTCTTACTTTACGCTCGGGTCAGCCTGAGTATTTACATCTTAGCTTTGGATCTCTTTCTGGAGCTAGGAATCACTAGAGATTCTACTTGTCTAGTTATCTGTTCCTTTCAGTTCAGTTGTTCTATTTCAGTTCTGGTATTCATAAACTTCTATTTATTTGAGATTTCTATTGTATATGTTTTCAAACAGATATTATGTATTATGTTTTGAGAGTTTGTTATAGTAGCTTCATGAACTACTATGGTTTTTATATTCCGCTGCGAGTTATTCTGATATGTTCTGTGTCTGTGATTCTGTGTATTTGATTTCATTTGCTCCAAATTTATTTACAATCTGTTATTTTGAATTATTCAAGTCAGACATGTGTGGATTATTGTCGATTTGAATGGTCCAAAATAGTGGGCCGTTACAACCACAGTATAATATGCCAACGATCGAGTACCGAAAAAGACAGATTGTTGAGGAAAAAGAAAGAAGATAGAAGAAAGAAGGAACTAAACAACATCAGAATCTCACAATCGCAGCGGAACAAAATATAATAAATAATAACAGATCTTTACACAAAATGAAACCATATATGTTATATACAATACATCATCAGAGAATATCACCAGTAAAGAACAGTTACCAGCCTGGCAGTTATATCAGCCTGCCTCACAACTTGCTGGCAATTTCAAACAACCATAGTAGCGGAATAAACAAGTACGAATAATACGTCTCGCACTCCAGCTCCACACCTGAGCTCCACGGCATCCTATCCTGTAATCTATAATACTCGGCCTGACCCGAGTATTATAATAAAGTAACACCCGAGTCAGTCAGGAATACCAGCGTGAGAGAAATACATCCAAACTGATTATTAAAGTTTCAAAAATCCTTTGAAAATCAAAAGCGTCTCGTAAGACCACGCCAAAAATAAACATGTCGGGTTTTTACCTTACGACAGCCAAAACACTTTTTATCAAATCCGTTTGATATTATAATAGTGTCTATAGAAAGTAAAATAGAATCCAGCTGAAATGCTTGCATCTCACGTTTCAGCAATAGTTGGGCACAATCAAAACCGTACAGGCACGTAGGGAAAATGGATTTCCAACTAATGACTAGGCATTGTGGTACCACCTGTCATAGTACCTGGTCTAGAACAACATACCGAGGATCCACCCTAAATCCCCTGCAACACAAGACCAGAACTACCCCTTACTGGATAATTCCGAGTAAGATCACCCTGCGGTTGGGATCAGCAACCGCCCACACAGCCGAAATAAAAAGGGACATCTAGACAGGGATGACCTCACCCTAATGGGCGCGACCCACTTAGCCTTGCTGAATAACCCCTGATTTTCAGTCATTCTCGATTGATGAGACTTGAGGCCTAGCGTTACCTTTTTAGAACATATCACTTAGAATGCTCATCGTTCACCTAACGATGTTCTGAAAGCATTCATCCATACAAGTCCGTTCCGGGTCCGAACGAAACTGAAGGCACTACTCCTACTACATCCATTTTGGAATCACCCTCAAGATTAGTAGCGACTAGCCCTTGGACTTCACTGCTCCATCTTCGACTCTGAACTCGTTTCCCCACAAAAACGTACAAACCGAATCGAAGTGGTTTTCGAGAAATTAATCCCGATCCCGGTCTCTTCGAAACGATCAGCGCATTGGCCAATATTGATAGTCGGTTATTTAACTATCAAATAACATTCACAAACATCCATCAAACATAAATAATTCCTCAAATTTATGTTTTCCTCAAAATATCTTCGCGAGATATATTTTCATTTTTCAACACTTTGAAAATAGTTAAAACCAACTTCCTTTTTAAGGAATAGACTCCAAAACATTTTCTATTCCCACTGAAAATAACCAAGTCCAAACATTTTAGATTTTAAAACAATTAAATCACTTTATTCTAAAATATACCTTAAAATATTTAAATTAAACTACTTAAAACACTTTATTCAAAAAAAAAATCTATTTCAAAGATATTTAAAATAAAGCTACCTTATAAAATATAAGCTAATTTTAAATAAAAGTTAGGTTAAACTAAATTTTACCAGGAGAGTTACAAAATCCTATACAAGTTCCAAATAAAACATTAACCAACTATCCATAAAATAAATCCATTTTATAAAATATGAATATTAATAATATTCGTTCAAAACATAATACCAATTACCCCTTTAAAATAATTATTACTATAACTAATTTATTAAATATTTACCTTTAAAATTTTCACAACTCAAATAATTTCTTAAAACATTATTTAAAAAACAATTTCAAACTTCTAGCTTCTGCTTAAAAATCTGCTTTAAAACGTACTTGGCTTTTCGGGGAAATACACTCCCATTTCAGAATAAACCAAAGAATTATTTTATAAACCCTGCTGGATTTATCTCAATTCAAATTTATGTTTAAATCCCGTAAATTTCTTTCAACCCTTTAAAAATAAACACCTTTTATTTTTAACACATTTTCCATTCCTGGAAAATAACTTCCAAAATATATACTTGAATTATTTAAAATTAGTTACCAAATTCTCCATTCAAAATAAAATTCTGAAAATCTATAAAAGTTTCCTACATAACTTAAATCAAAAATTTCTTTTAACATAAAGTTATTATATCAAATACTTATAATAAAATTTCCTTTAGAAAACATACTTCATTTCCCAGGAAAAATACACTTCCCGTCACTTTTAAAAATAATCCCACTATTACTTTTAAAACAATTTGCATTCCTTATAGAAATTCCTACCGAAAATCTATACTTTCAATATTTATCCCCCGATAAATACTCCATTGCATTTATAAATTCTCATTCCTCATTTCCTTTTTAAAACACCATATCAAAACACACTTCAAATTCCAAACCAATTTCCTGAATTTAATTTCCTTAAATTCATTACCTAAAAATTCCTTTTATTTCCCCTTTTAAATCCCAATTCATTCTATTAATACTTAAAATACCAGATTATATTTATCCAACCATAACACAGCACAACTAAATTTCCAAATTAATCTATCACAGGATATAAATAAAGTACAACACAAATTTGAGGATAATTTCTATATTGTGAGGAATCCAGTTGGATCCCTCCAACCTGTTTCCCTGCATCCACAGATGTTAGCACACAAATAATATCGATCCAATCTGATAATAATCATCACATTCAACCAATCAACCAATCATTAAAATATTAACTAGCATTCTAGATGTGAGTGAGATTAACTCACCATGAATTTCGAAACACCGAGCGTTTAAATTCTAAATTAAATCGAGACCGTTCGATTTAATCCAAAATTTCCGCTAACTCTGATCGTCTCCAAACTTGTACTGCAGCATAGATCGCGTCGCTGCGATTCTGGGGCTACCAAATTCGTCGGAATATGATAATGTATGCAACAGTTATAGATTTATAAAGTTTAAATATAATTTTACAAAACAAATTCCCTTTTTTTTAATTACCGACCAATCACGGCCGCGTCTTCTTCCCAACGTGACAACACGTTCGCTCGAACCCAACATCGCCGTGAAACCCTATTTACGCCCCGCCATCGATCGTCGAGACAACGATCAGATTCCTCCACCCTGAAGCCCTTCGTCGCCTCAACCTCCACGCCAAACCTCGTTGAACTCGGTGCCATGCTCATCGCGAAAAACGCGTACGAACGGGCCGCGTTCGAGCTCCTGTAACCGCCAATCCACTTCGCCATATCCCATCGCACCCGTTCACTTCGTAGATCTCGAAGTCCCCTTCGATTCTCTAGTTGAAAATTTTAGCTAACGGTCTACGGATTTGAAGAAAAATGAGGACGAAGGAGGGAGTGTATCGGCCATCGATTACCATAGTGGCGGCCACAAAAATAACCCTAGGGTTTACACTGTTCGCGTGAATATATATTCATCCTAATCTAATATTTTATTAATAAAATTTCCAAATAACAAGCTTTTCGAAACAAACTCCAAATCACACGTGCCGCCTGGTGTGACGACCGCCCATAACCCCCACACTGAACCTAAAGAAAGTGCGCTGTAAAGTGTTCCAAGCAGCCATGGACGATTGCCAGGGTAAATTAAAACAACAGAATCTATCGTATTACTCACAGCGCATAGACAAAATACAATAGAACATACATATAGTGAAGCTTCACAAAGTAGAATCTCATCAATAAAACTTCATAATAGTTGAATACAAACATCTGAATAGTCAATACAACAAGCCTCACTACATATCACTCAGAGAATACAAAGCAGCGGAACATCAAGTACATATAGTAAGAAATAATATGCAACCCTCCAGCTCGTCTTCGATATCAACACCGTGGAAAGCAAGAACAGCACCTGTCACCTGCTACCTAGTCTGCCCATCCTAAAATGGACGAACAACCCAAGGCAATAAGAATTAAAAACATAAAGCCTTGAGTCAGACAACAGTCTTAGTGAGCAGTAAATTAACTAACAACGTACCAAAAGAGTACAAAGGAAAGAGGAAAAGGAATACAACCCTCCCACTCCAACCTCTTTCTACAGTGATAGCCCCCAGACACACACTAAGCAGAAGCAAACATAGTAGAACATACAATTTAAAGTAAAGTAATTATCACTCGAGTCAAGGGCGATGTTTTCCGAGTACAAACCCCCAAGGCCTAAACCAAGATCAGATAAGCACCCAGAAAATACCGCTCTTGAGACCGAATGACGATACAACCAAACATCCATGACTCTGGCTATCACTGTTATCATTGCTTCGATATCACCGTTAATTGAATGACCGGCACATTCTTTCAGCCGTCCGTCAAGGGCTAATGGAAACCCCGGTTCTATACATTACTCCCGCACGTCATCGTGACCCGTGCCTAGGACTATCGAATCTGCCCAGAGTACTTGACTACCAATCTGTAGCCTTCAGGGACTATCGAATCTGCCCAACGTACTCTTGTTTTGAGCATGCTAGAACCTTCAACAACAATGAGATCTCAGCCTTCTAGTCATCCTCCTCGATGACTATTTCCATACTAGCTCAAGCGCCTCTCGAGCCAACCATTATCCTCTAACTCGAACAACATCACCGAGTTAACAACATGCTTGGAATGATCCCGTCTGGATTAGACCAAGACTATCTCATCTCATGCTTCGCTTCATCTCATGCTTCGCTTCATCACATCCTCGCAAAGCCTCATCTCATCATCATCATCAAATCTATGCTTAAGAGCTTCATCATCCGCTACATATGCCACGAGCAGCTTTCCAAATTCAAGAGCCTTTCTCTTAGCTTTTGAATCATCTTCGGTCTAAATCAAATCATCAATCATCTAATTCATAGCAATCAATCAAGTCAAACATTAATCCAAACAATCAAGCATTCAAATATGATCTAAGTAGACAATTATAACAATAATGGCAATTTCATAATTAAAGAGTTGAAAGTCCAATAAGCATGAAAACATGAACAATATCTCTACAATCTTGATGAATGAACTTGCATAGGTTAACATGTAGTAGAATGGATGTCAAGTCATCATGAACAATGAATCTATATGGATCTACACATAGGATTAGGAAAATGCATGGAAATCACTATTTTAACACCAAATCAAACCAACGATCCGATATACTCCTTTGGATCCGTGTGAGAGATAATCACCACTCACCAAATCACCTAAACAACCCCAAATCAACACGCTTCAGATCTGGACAGCGAAGGATCTAACTCGATCTATCTCGAATCCGCTTCAAACGATGAAATCTCTCTTCGAAGAATGTAGATCTTCAATCTAAGCTCTAAGATCTTCGATTTGATCTTCAATATGGATGGAAGGAATCACTAGATTAGAGTGGAGAAAAGAAGTGAAGAAGTGTAGAAGTCGAGCTCTCAAAATTGCAGCACTTCGTCGCTTCGAAATCCGGATCCCAAAAATGAAGAGAAACTCTCCTATTTATAGCTGAAATCCTTAGGTCGTCTGCCTCTATAAGTCGTCTCCGACTTATCACTCTCTCCGACCTACGACCTAATGCGCAAGACTTAACTATTGCCGACCTAACGGCTTAACATATGCGCGCATCCTCGCATCCTACGACTTAACAGCTTTGCCGACCTAGCAAAATTACGACCTAACCAAGATGCTACTAAACTGGGTTACGACTCAACTCCTAAGTCGTCTACGACTTAACTCCGCGCAACCTAACAAGTGATACGACTTACGACCTAACTAAGACGCAACCCAGCAATGGTTCCAACCTAACGACTTAATAACCATGCGACCTAACTGGGTTACGACTTAACCTCCTTAGGTCGTCGCCGACCTACCCCTTCGGGTCTTAACTCGCCAAAACTCTTAAGTCGTTAGCTCTTATCTCTTAGGTCATGCTATCCCTTAGGTCGTCTACGACCTAAACCCTAACCTTATCCAGTCTACTAGGTCGCCAGCTTCTATGAGTCATCCCATTCCTTAGGTTGCTCATACGACCTATCCTATCCCACGACCTAAACCACCCCACGACTTACTTCCTACACGACCTAAACTACCAACCGATCTAACTCTTAAGTCGTCACCGACTTAAGTCTTCTTGTCCTTAAGTCGTCCAAATCCTATAGGTCGGTCAGATCCTTAGATAGTCTATTTCTTAGGTCGTACACTTCCTAAGTCGGTCACTCGACCTAAGCCATCCCATACGGCCTAAGACTTAGACTCTAGGCGACTTATCAACAATGCGACCACTTGTCAACTGTTCTACGATGTTTCGATCCGTAAAAATACGGGTCGTTACATTCTCTCCCCCTTAGGAATTTCGCCCCCGAAATTCCAAACAAACAAGGCAATCAAAGACTAGTCTGTACGCCTACCAACCATAACAATCAACAAACCATGCATCCAATTCTAGCTTAGCATATAGAATTCTAACACTAGAACAAGTTACAATATCGTGAGATGACACGACACCTTAGGGTCATACCTTGAAGAGTTCAGGATGAGCTGCCTTCATCCTCTCTTCCACCTCCCACGTACAGTCGTTATCATCATCACTCCATTGTATCTTGAGCAACTTAACTACCTTTCTCCTAAGCTGTTTCGTGTCGGTTTCCACAACACGAAGCGGCTTACGAGGTCTTCTATCGGCTGGATCAACTTCAAAATCTTCACAGCTATCAGCAGAAACCACTGTATTCGAGTCGTGCACATACTTCCGTAAATACGATACGTGAAAAACATTGTGCACACCCGACATCTTCTCTGGTAACTCCAATCTATAGGCGAGCTTTCCAATTCGCTCGATGATCGGGAATGGTCCAACAAATCTCGGAGTCAATTTTCCTTTCTTCCCGAATCGAATAACATTCTTCAGTGGAGAAATCTTCACAAAAACCATATCACCTACGTCGAATTCCAAATCCTTACGACGCTTATCGGCCTAACTCTTCTGACGGTCTTGGGCTGCCTTCATTCGTTGCCGAATGATCCCTATGCAATCCGAAGTCTGTCGAATCATCTCTGGCCCAAGCATCAGCTTTTCTCCTGTCTCTATCTAACATGTCGGAGAGTTACACGGTCTTCCATACAATGCTTCATACGGTGCCATACCAATGCTTGACTGGTAACTGTTGTTGTACGAAAATTCCACCAAATGAAGATGATCTTCCCATGATCCTCCGAAATCCAAAACACAAGCTCTGAGGAGATCTTCCAAAACTCGGTTGACTCTCTCGGTCAGACCATCTGTTTGAGGGTGATAAGCTGTACTCAAACACAACTCGGTTCCCAAAACTTCCTAGAAGCTCTTCCAAAATCCACTAGTGAACAATGGATCTCGATCGCTCACTATACTCTTCGGAATACCATGGAATCGAACTATCCACTTAACATACAACTCTGCCAACTTTGATGCAGTCCTAGTCGATCGAACAGGAATGAATCTTGCACTCTTAGTCAGACGATCTATGACGACCCAAATTCCTTTATTTCCCGTTCTGGTTCTAGGTAGTCCATCAATAAAATCCATCGACACTTGTTCCCACTTCCATGTAGGAACCTCTAATGGCTGAAGCAATCCACGTGGCTTTTTCTGTTCGGCCTTTACCAACTGGCAGTTCATACACTTGGAAATAAAATTTCCAACATCCTTTTTCATACCTTCCCAGTAGTAGGTTCTCTTCATATCCCGATACATCTTATTTCCACCTGGATGAATTGTCAACTTCGAGTGATGACTTTCCTTCAGCACTTCACTCCTCAATTCATCCATATCGGGAACAACTAGTCATCCTTGCTTTCGAAGCCAACCTTCTTGATCGACCTCGAATCCTTTATCCTTTTCTGGATCCGATCCAGATTCCAAATCATGGATAATCTTGACAAGCTTATCGTCTCGCTTTTGGCTCTCGCCAATCCTTTCCACAAGAGTCGGTCTTATCGATAAGTTTGCCAACATCTCAGGTTCCAATTCGCATCTGGGCCTGAAGTCAAATCCAGCTAAATACTCGAGATTCTTCCATTCTGAAAACATGGCTCCCAATCCTGCATGTCTTCGACTTAACGCATCTGCCACTGCGTTACCTTTTCCCGGAGTATAAGCTATACCAAAATCATATGATGCCAAAAACTCTAACCAACGTTGCTGCCGAAGATTCAAATCCTTTTGGGAGAAAAGATACTTCAATGACTTATGATCCGTAAACAACTCAAATCGAACTCCCAGTAGATAATGTCTCCACATCTTCAGAGCAAAAACAATCGCCGCTAATTCCAAATCATGAGTCGGGTAATTCCTTTCATGCGGCTTCAGTTGTCGACTAGCATACGCAACAACTTTATCCCTCTGCATTAGTACCGCTCCAAGTCCAGTACCACATGCGTCGGTGTAAACCACCATCTCATCATTCCCACTTGGAATAGTCAAAACAGGAGCACTCGTCAATCTTTCTTTCAGGATTCCGAAAGCTTGCTCACACTTAGCTTCCCATCTGAACACTTGGTTCTTTTTCGTCAATCCTGTTAACGGTGCAGCCACCTTAGAGAAGTCTTTGATAAACCGTCGATAATATCCTGCTAATCCAAGAAAACTTCTCACATCAGATGCATTCTTAGGTCTAACCCAATCCTGGATTGCTACCACCTTAGCGGGATCAACCGCTATTCCACTTCCAGAGATAACATGGCCTAGGAACCTCACTTCACTCTTCCAGAAGTGACACTTCGAAAACTTAGCCTTCAGCTGATGTTTCCGTAAGATTTCCAAAACAATTCGCAAGTGCGTCTTATGCTCTTCCTCAGTTCTGGAATAAATCAGAATATCATCCACGAACACTAGCACGAACTTGTTCAACTGATCTCTGAACACTCTATTCATAAGATCCACAAAATATGCTGGCGCGTTAGTCAATCCAAACGGCATTACCAGCCACTCAAAGACACCGGATGGTGTCCTAAAAGCAGTCTTCGGCACACTATCCTTAGACACTCTCAACTGGTGAAATCCGTTGCCAAATCCATCTGAGAAAACACCTTAGCTTCGTGAAGCTGATCAAACAAGTCATCTATTCTCGGCAATGGATACTTGTTCTTCTTAGTCACCTTATTCAGCTCACGATAATCCACACACAATCTCAATGACCCATCTGCCTTGGTTGCGAACACAACTGGTGCACCCCATTCGGACACACTACGTCGAATGAATCCTTTCTGCAAAAGATCATCAACTTGCACCCTCAACTCTTGCTGTTCCCTAGGCGCCATCCGCCTAAGAGGCATCACAATAGGTCTGGCTCCTTCTACTAGATCTATACGAAACTCGATCTCTCTATGTGGCGGTAACCCTTTGACCTCGTCAAAGACATCCTCGAATCCATTCGCGATTGGCACCGATGACAGTCCATCCCGTGGAACAACCAGCGAAAACATGAAGCTCATGAAGACGCCTTCTTCATGCTTACATCGTATCACAATCTTTCGCCCCTCCACATTCTCAATTGTCACCTCCAACCTTTCGCAATCAACCTTTGCCGCATACTTCCTAAGCCAGTCCATACCCAAAATAATTCTGAACCCCGCAAAGTTCAGAACAAAACAATCACAAACAAAAGAGCAACCATGACTCGATACAATCAGACCACGGCATAACATACACAAACAAGACGAACCCCCAACTGGATTAGTCACAACCAATGGCCTATCAACAATATCCGGTTCTAAACCCAACCGGCCTAAAAGTTCACTACAAACAAACGAATGTGACGCCCCAGTATCAAACAGAACTCTAACTGGAACACCACATAGGAAAAGAGTACCTTGAACCACCACACTCTTCCCTTTCTCTTCAGCAGTAGGAGCTCTCGAAGACGATGGAACAGCCCCCAAAGCATAAGCTTGCACAATCTGCTTGTCCTTCCGCGGTTCTGGACAATTCTTCCTGATATGCCCCGGCTTGTCACAGTTGTGACACTTCATCGGTACCTTCGGATTCTTACAATCCTTCGAGAAATGGCCCTTCTGCTGACAATTGTAGCAAGTCACTTCGCCCTTCGGCTTCTTCTGGCCATCCTTACCCTTCTGCTGCTGTTGCTTCCTCTTCTTGTTTCCACTCTGCTGTGGTTTAGACTCTCCCCTGGTCACAGCAACAACAGATCCTTCCTTAGGAAACAGATGCTTCCTCTTCTCCACAAGCTTCTCAAATGAATCGTCCAAATGATCCACCAACTGTCTCCCAAGATAACTTTCCAAGCCTGTCACAAACTTCTCATTCTTCTGATAAGCAGATTCAATATACGACCGGGCATACTTGGACAAAGCTTCAAACTCGGAAACATACTCAAGAACTAGTCTCCCACCTTGCTTGAGCTCCACAAACTTCTTGAACATAACAGACTTCTGAGCTGTAGAAATGAACTTAGCTTCAAATCTGACTTGGAATTGCTCCCAAGTAATCTCTTCCTCCGGAGTATTGATGGTAATAGAGTTCCACCAATCAGAGGCTCTCCCTTGAAGCTGTCTTGATGCCAACTTCCTCTTAGTTGCATCCTCGATTCCCAAATCACCAAAAATCCTTCTACAAGCATCTATCCATCTCTGGACCTCAATAGTTGATTCTGTCCCCAAGAAAACCTTCCCTCCAAGAGCAGTATAGTCTTTGCACAACTTAGCAAAATCCACTGGTTTTGGAGTTTGGACTTGAACTCCAACATCAACTGCTGCCCCCGGGACTGGTATCCTTCTCATGATCGAAGTCATCATAGCTTCGAACATAGCAGCATAATCAGCAGCCCCCTCAGTAGCACGGCCTTCCCTAGCAGCTGGTCTCCCTCTTCGACTCATTCTCAATATCTATAAAAAGGAATGATTAGCACACCTAGAGAAACAACTGCATAAAGGATTCAAACTCTACTAAGCTACTATATTATATATAGTAATCATCCATCAAAATACAATTACGTCTCTCATACGTAGTTACGTCAGCGAGCGTTGGGTAAAATCGATTAACCAAAGCTCTGATACCAAATGTGACGACCGCCCATAACCCCCGCACTGAACCTAAAGAAAGTGCGCTGTAAAGTGTGCCAGGCAGCCATGGACGATTGCCAGGGTAAATTAAAAAAACAGAATCTATCGTATTACTCACAGCGCATGGACAAAATACAATAGAACATACATATAGTGAAGCTTCACAGAATAGAATCTCATCAATAAAACTTCATAATAGTTGAATACAAACATCTGAATAATCAATACAACAAGCCTCACTACATATCACTCAGAGAATACAAAGCAGTGGAACATCCAGTACATATAGTAAGAAATAATATGCAACCCTCCAGCTCGTCTTCGATATCAACACCGTGGAAAGCAAGAACAGCACCTATCACCTGCTACCTAGTCTGCCCATCCCAAAATGGACGAACAGCCCAAGGCAATAAGAATTAAAAACATAAAGCCTTGAGTCAGACAACAGTCTTAGTGAGCAGTAAATTAACTAACAACATACCAAAAGAGTACAAAGGAAAGAGGAATAGGAATACAACCCTCCCACTCCAACCTCTTTCTACAGTGATAGCCCCCAGACACACACTAAGCAGAAGCAAACATAGTAGAACATACAATTTAAAGTAAAGTAATTATCACTCGAGTCAAGGGCGATGTTTTCCGAGTACAAACCCCCAAGGCCTAAACCAAGATCAGATAAGCACCCAGAAAATACCGCTCTTGAGACCGAATGACGATACAACCAAACATCCACGACTCTGGCTATCACTATTATCATTGCTTCGATATCACCGTTAATTGAATGACCGGCACATTCTTTCAGCCGTCCGTCAAGGGCTAATGGAAACCCCGGTTCTAGACATTACTCCCGCACGTCATCGTGACCCGTGCCTAGGACTATCGAATCTGCCCAGAGTACTTGACTACAAATCTGTAGCCTTCAGGGACTATCGAATCTGCCCAACGTACTCTTGCTTTGAGCATGCTAGAACCTTCAACAACAATGAGATCTCAGCCTTCTAGGCATCCTCCTCGACGACTATTTCCATACTAGCTCAAGCGCCTCTCGAGCCAACCATTATCCTCTAACTCGAACAACATCACCGAGTTAACAACATGCTTGGAATGATCCCGTCTGGATTAGACCAAGACTATCTCATCTCATGCTTCGCTTCATCACATCCTCGCAAAGCCTCATCTCATCATTATCATCAAATCTATGGATAAGAGCTTCATCATCCGCTACATATGCCACGAGAAGCTTTCCAAATTCAAGAGCCTTTCTCTTAGCTTTTGAATCATCTTCGGTCTAAATCAAATCATCAATCATCTAATTCATAGCAATCAATCAAGTCAAACATTAATCCAAACAATCAAGCATTCAAATATGATCTAAGTAGACAATTATAACAATAATGGCAATTTCATAATTAAAGAGTTGAAAGTCCAATAAGCATGAAAACATGAACAATATCTCTACAATCTTGATGAATGAACTTGCATAGGTTAACATGTAGTAGAATGGATGTCAAGTCATCATGAACAATGAATCTATATGGATCTACACATAGGATTAGGAAAATGCATGGAAATCACTATTTTAACACCAAATCAAACCAACGATCCGATATACTCCTTTGGATCCGTGTGAGAGATAATCACCACTCACCAAATCACCTAAACAACCCCAAATCAACACGCTTCAGATCTGGACAGCGAAGGATCTAACTCGATCTATCTCGAATCCACTTCAAACGATGAAATCTCTCTTCGAAGAATGTAGATCTTCAATCTAAGCTCTTCGATCTTCGATTTGATCTTCAATATGGATGGAAGGAATCACTAGATTAGAGTGGAGAAAAGAAGTGACGAAGTGTAGAAGTCGAGCTCTCAAAATGGCAGCACTTCGTCGCTTCGAAATTCGGATCCCAAAAATGAAGAGAAACTCTCCTATTTATAGCTGAAATCCTTAGGTCGTCTGCCTCTATAAGTCGTCTCTGACTTATCACTCTCTCCGACCTACGACCTAATGCGCGTGACTTAACTATTGCCGACCTAACGGCTTAACATATGCGCGCATCCTCGCATCCTACGACTTAATAGCTTTGCCGACCTAGCAAAATTACGACCTAACCAAGATGCTACTAAACTGGGTTACGACTCAACTCCTAAGTCGTCGACGACTTAACTCCGCGCGACCTAATAGGTGATACGACTTACGACCTAACTAAGACGCAACCTAGCAATGGTTCCAACCTAACGACTTAATAACCATGCGACCTAACTGGGTTACGACTTAACCTCCTTAGGTCGTCGCCGACCTACCCCTTCGGGTCTTAACTCGCCAAAACTCTTAAGTCGTTAGCTCTTATCTCTTAGGTCGTGCTATCCCTTAGGTCGTCTACGACCTAAACCCTAACCTTATCAAGTCTACTAGGTCGCCAGCTTCTATGAGTCATCCCATTCCTTAGGTCGCTCATACGACCTATCCTATCCCACGACCTAAACCACCCCACGACTTACTTCCTACACGACCTAAACTACCAACCGATCTAACTCTTAAGTCGTCACCGACTTAAGTCTTCTTGTCCTTAAGTCGTCCAAATCCTATAGGTCGGTCAGATCCTTAGATAGTCTATTTCTTAGGTCATACACTTCCTAAGTCGGTCACTCGACCTAAGCCATCCCATACGGCCTAAGACTTAGACTCTAGGCGACTTATCAACAATGCGACCACTTGTCAACTGTTCTACGATGTTTCGATCCGTAAAAATACGGGTCGTTACACCTTGCGTTTATAAGGTTTTACCCGAATTCCAAACACAATGGAATGTGTTTCGGAGGCTAATTCGATCATATACGCGAGTTACGGAAATAAACGATCAATTTTAAATTAAATCGATTAAAATAATTTCTATGCGTTTTGAGCTGCCACGGTCAAACTTCAACTCCGATTGCTACGAAAATTGAAATCTGATAATAACTAACTATTACGGATCTAATGCAATAGGTTTCGTCGAATTACGAGACTGTGCCCCGGAAGGCTATTTTAACTCGTCGATTAATTTGAGCGATTTCGAGAATCGTCGAAATCACTTAAAATTTCACTTTTAACATTTTACTAACGTAATTATAAATCATATAGAATTTATAATCACATTTGAAATCATTCTGATTTATTTTAAATCAAAATCTGATTATTTGCATTATTATAATATTAAATTCCATTATTAAATTAATATAAAAATTCCAAATTTAACTTATCGACTTTTGATTCCATCCAAAAGTCCAATATTAAAATTCAAATCAAACTAAACTTAAAATAAACCATAGAAACCATTTTCATAACCATTTAATCCATATTCACAAATTATCCCAATTCCAAATATTTAATTATTATTATTCAAATCCAATTGAACTGCCATATTTGAAATTTTAACTAATTATATTGATTTAACCAAAATCTTCTTGTTTCAAAATCAAATTAAAATTCACATTCAACATTTAAAATGAATTAAATGTTCAAAATCTAACGACCAAAATTCAGGGTCGTTACATTCCTTCCCCCTTATAAAAATTTCGTCCTCGAAATTTGCTAAGGTAGGAAAATGCTACTAAGCTCATTTACTTACCCAAATTTACTTAGTTAAAAACTTACATTCACTTCACCAAAATTCTTAGCTCAATCCCAAAACCATTCACTTTATTTATAACTCAAAAGTTTTGTTTACAACTTCATTTCAAAAATAACGTTACTAGTTAACCAAAATTTTCAAAATTCCCAAAAAACATTCTAACTCCCAAAATTTCTGGAAAATTTTGACAGCGTGTCCTTTGTACGGAGAGCGTTTCACAATATCACAATAGATATAAATATTTATACATCGACCCACACGGTCGGAAAACAAAATATTTCACAATATATATATATATATATATATATCATTTTCCAATTTTATTGCGTAGGCGTACCTTTTGATTAGCATTTTAAAAGCAAGCAGCTAATTTATATTGCATTTACGCGCTCCAACTCTATCAATATCCTCCCATGCCTGTACTTACTCAAACAAACACATCAGTTTTCAATAATATGAGATTTTAGCAACCTTCCATACATTTATCTTAGCTAAACACAACAATTACATAGCCCAACAACAAATTTCATAATCCTACAAGTAACATCTTTATAAGCAATCATAAGTTTTCAACGCCATTAATTTTCCTAACAAATCCAAACTTCATTTTTATTCCACTTGAATGATTTACATTCAATTTTACTATATACAATTCATATTTAACACGACCATTTCAACTTTGTACCAATTAATCTCATATTCGCATCAAATTGGTTCATAAGCCTTATTTACATAAATTTACTCCTATTCAATTTCAAATTGACTCACAACCGATTTTATTTACAATTTGATTCATTTGCATTTCTTTTATGATCCGTCTTCATTTATATGTAAAACCACTTGATACGATTTTAATCCATTCCCATTTGATTTAAAAACCAACATTATTTGCTTCTTTTAATTTATTTGCTTTGTTTACGACAACAACCATTTTCTTAAGCAAATTCTAATGTTATTTATACAAATAACAATTGCATAAACTTATACCAATTTCCAATTAATTCCATTCTGGATTATTTACAACTCATACATTCTTATTTCATCACAATAATTAATTAAGATCCTTTCACTTGCATTTCAATTTTATTATATAAACAAATTTCATTCCAGACCACTTATAAAGCTCGACCACAATCATTTTCCAATTTGCTTAAGTTATTTCAATTTCACAATATTTCCATTTCTTCTTATATCAATTTTATTTTCATTTTTAATTTGATTCTTATTCAATCAATTCCCATCCATTTACAAATTTCAATTCAACTAGTTTACTTGAAATTCATTTACTTTTATTTCACCTTCTCAATTTATTTCTGAATTTATTAATAACATTGCCATTCCAATTGTTCTATACCAGAACTGGGTTTAATTTTGCTTTTCATATTTTTAACAAGCTACCAAAATTTTATTCATCCCATTACCCTTTATTATTTAATTTAGCTTACACTAAATTCACCTTCAAACAATTCTTTGGATTTAGTTCAGTGAGCATCTACTTCATTCAGTATCATTTCAACTAAATTAAATTTTCTTCAATTCAATTTTCATTCAAATTTTAATTTAAGTTCAACTAAATTTTATTTAGCCAACTTAAATTTATACCATTTCCTTTACTATTTTAAATAAGAATTTGAATTTCATTCAATATTATTTATAACATAACTAGATTTTTTTATTTCAATTCAATCCAAATTTACCTCAATTCCATTTAATTAAAAATTTTATTTTCTAATATATAAGTTCAAAACTTATTTACCAACCTAAGTCCATTCACCCTTTTATATTTCACTTGGCTTATCTCACTTTACAATTTCAGTAGTTGATTCATTTTAACTTTCGCATTTTTATTTTAAATAGAATCCCCAGAATTCAATTTCCTGGTCTTATTTCAAAACCAATTTGAAATAATAATCAACACATACCCACTTGGTGTATCAAATCAAATCTCCAAATTCCAAAACACTTGGTTTTACCAAAACAAATTTCTAAAACCACTTGTATACCCAAAAAGTTCAAATAATATCATAACCAATTACCACGGTAGCAATCCATCACTTTAGAAACTCGAAAATGAATTTTGATGATGTGGCCATCAGCATCAGGATTATTTTCCAACGACTGAAGTGAGTTCAGTGCTTCCTTACTACCATTAATTCCTTTCAAAAAAATTTGAATTAAAAAATATTTCCCCAAAATAATACTCCATTATTGCCTTCAAACACTTCGGAAAACATTCCAAACATTCCCAAGATTTTAAATTCCCAAACTTTTTGTTTAAATTCATTTAAAACCCTTTCAAAATTTCCGGGATTTAAATTCTGGTTTAAATCAAATTTTTGTCATATTCCTTTTGGAAAAGTCATGCTTATAGAATTCGATTTGGTTATAAACCATTTCAAATTTTAAATTCGTATTTGATTAAAATCTTAACAATCCAAACATCCAAATATATATAATAATCTTAGAAAATTATTCCTTTTATATCAAAATATAATTTTGGGTAAAATTATTTCATTTACCCACTTTAAAAACAATACTATGTCGGTTTACCTTGTTTAAAGGTTTAGAAACCCCTATCAATACGGTTGTACTTCCCGCACCGACCAGAATTCATAAACACTCCACCGATAAGTCAACGCAGTATAAAAACAGTTTTTGTATTCACTAACAAGTACGTACTCATATCTATTATTACACTCAACTCATTCTAGAATACTATTGACTCTATTTCTAATGAGTAATTTCCCCACCAAAGCCTAGGTTATCGCTAACCTAAGCTCTGATACCAAATGTGACGGCCTGCCCTTCTCGACTCTCGAAAATCGACACAAAATTCACCACAGTATAATATGCCAACGATCGAGTGTCGGAAAAGACAGATTGTTGAGGAAAAATAAAGAAGATAGAAGAAAGAAGGAACTAAACAACATTAGAATCTCACAATCGCAGCGGAACAAAATATAATAAATAATAACAAATCTTTACACAAAATGAAACCATATCTGTTATATACAATACATCATCAGAGTATATCACCAGTAAAGAACAATTACCAGCCTGGCAGTTATATCACCCTGCCTCACAACTTACTGGCAATTTCAAACAAACATAGCAGTGGAATAAACAAGTACGAATAATACGTCTCGGACTCCAGCTCCACAGCTAAGCTCCACAGCATCCTATCCTGTAATCTATAATACTCGGCCTGACCCGAGCATTATGATAAAATAACACCCGAGTCAGTCTGGAATACCAATGTGAGAGAAATACATCCAAACTGATTATTAAAGTTTCAAAAACCCTTTGAAAATCAAAAGCGTCTCGTAAGACCACGCCAAAAATAAACATGTCGGGTTTTTACCTTACGATAGCCAAAACACTTTTTATCAAATCCGTCTGATATTATAATAGTGCCTATAGAAAGTAAAATAGAATCTAGCTGAAATGCTTGCATCTCACGTTTCAGCAATAGTTGGGCACAATCAAAACCGTACAGGCACTTAGGGAAAATGGATTTCCAACTAATGACTAGGCACTGGGGTACCACCTGTCACAGTACCTAGTCTAGATCAGCGTACCGAGGATCCACCCTAAATCCCCTGCCACACAAGACCGGAACTACCCCTTACTGGATAATTCCGAGTAAGATCACCTCGCGGTTGGGATCAGCAACCGCCCACACAGTCGAAATAAAAAGGGACATCTAGATAGGGATGACCTCACCCTAATGGGCGCGACCCACTTAGCCTTGCTGCATAACCCCTGATTTTCAGTCATTCCCGGTTGATGAGGCTTGAGGCTAAGTGTTACCTTTTTAGAACATATCACTTAGAATGCTCATCGATCACCTGACGATGTTCTGAAAGCATTCATCCATACAAGTCCGTTCCGGGTCCGAACGGAACCGAAGGCACTACTCCTACTACATCCATTTTGGAATCACCCTCAAGATTAGTAGCGACTAGCCCTTGCACTTCACTGCTCCATCAATGACTCCGAATCGTTTCCCCACGAAAACGTACAAACCGAATCGAAGTGGTTTTCGAGAAATTAATCCCGATCCCGGTTTCTTCGAAACGATCAGCGCATTGGCCAATATTGATAGTCGGTTATTTAACTATCAAATAACATTCACAAACATCCATCAAACATAAATAATTCCTCAAATTTATGTTTTCCTCAAAATATCTTCGCGAGATATATTTTCATTTTTCAACCCTTTGAAAATAGTTTAAATCAACTTCCTTTTTATGGAATATATTCCCAAACATTTTCTATTCCCATTGAAAATAACCAAGTCCAAATATTTTAGATTTTAAAACAATTAAATCACTTTATTCTAAAATATACCTTAAAATATTTAAATTAAACTACTTAAAACACTTTATTCAAAAAAAAAATCTATTTCAAAGATATTTAATATAAAGCTACCTTATAAAATATAAGCTAATTTTAAATAAAAGTTAAGTTAAACTAAATTTTACCAGGAGAGTTACAAAATCCTATACAAGTTCCAAATAAAACATTAACCAACTATCCATAAAATAAATCCATTTTATAAAATATGAATATTAATAATATTCGTTCAAAACATAATACCAATTACCCCTTTAAAATAATTATTACTATAACTAATTTATTAAATATTTACCTTTAAAATTTTCACAACTCAAATAATTTCTTAAAACATTCTTTTAAAAACAATTTCAAACTTCTAACTTCTACTTAAAAATCTTCTTTAAAACATACTTGGCTTTTCGAGGAAATACACTCCCATTTCAGAATAAACCAAAGAATTCTTTTATAAACCCTGCTGGATTTATCTCAATTCAAATTTACGTTTAAATCCCGTAAATTTCTTTCAACCCTTTAAAAATAAACACCTTTTATTTTTACCACATTTTCCATTCCTGGAAAATCACTTCCAAAATATATGCTTGAATTATTTAAAATCAGTTACCAAATTCTCCATTTAAAATAAAATTTTGAAAATCTATAAAAGTTTCCTGCATAACTTAAATCAAAAATTTCTTTTAACATAAAGTTATTATATCAAATACTTATAATAAAATTTCCTTTAGAAAACATACTTCATTTCCAAGGAAAAATACACTTCCCATCATTTTTAAAAATAATCCCACTATTACTTTTAAAAAAATTTGCATTCCTTATAGAAATTCCCACCAAAAATTTATACTTTCAATATTTATCCCCCGATAAATACTCCATTACAATTATAAACCCCGTTTATAAATTCTCATTCCTCATTTCCTTTTTAAAACACCATTTCAAAACACACTTCAAATTCCAAACCAATTTCCTAAATTTAATTTCCTTAAATTCATTACTTATAAATTCCTTTTATTTCCCCTTTTAAATCCAAATTCATTTTATTTATACTTAAAATACCAGATTATATTTATCCAACCATAACACAACACAACTAAATTTCCAAATTAATCCATCACAGGATATAAATAAAGTACAACATAGATTTGAGGATAATTTCTATATTGTGAGGAATCCAGTTGGGTCCCCCCAACCTGTTTCCCTGTATCCACAGATGTTAGCACACAAATAATATCGATCCAATCTGATAATAATCATCACATTCAACTAATCAACCAATCATTAAAATATTAACTAGTATTCCAGATGTGAGTGAGATTAACTCACCTTGAAATTCGAAATGTCGAGCGTTTAAATTCTAAATTAAATCGAGTCCGTTCGATTTAATGCAAAATTTCCGCTAACTCCGATCGTCTCCAAACTTGTACTGCAGCATAGATCGCGTCGCTGCGATTTCGGCGCTACCAAATTCGTCAGAATCTGATAATGTATGCAATAGTTATAGATTTATAAAGTTTGAATATAATTTTATAAAATAAATTCCCCTTTTTTTTAATTACCGACCAATCACGGCCGCGTCTTCTTCCCAACGCGACAACATGTTCCCTCGAACCCAACATCGCCATGAAACCCTATTTACCGTGTAACGACCCTGAATTTTTGACATATGAAATTGAGTTTAATTATTCGAATGATAGTTTAATTTGAAATTCAAAATATTGCTATGAATTTTGGTAATTTAATTAGTGAATTTAATTGTATGAAATTGGGTAAAATTTTGAAATTTGAATTTCAAGCTTGTTAAAAATAATTTCAAGGCTTAGAAAATTTATATTGATGATACTGAAGATATTGGAACTTTCAGAATTGGATTTGAAACTGTTTTGTTCAGTTTTGAAATTTTATCGTTTAAATTGAATTTAAAAATAGCGTTCCGGGGCGCAGTCTCGGAATTCGACGAAACCAGTTCCATTGGATCCGTATATTGTATTATTATCGGATTTCAATTTTCGTGGTGATTGGAGCTTTTGTGTGATCGTACGAGATGAAAATGCCTAGGCAATAATTTATCAATTTAATTTAAATATCTTATATCGTTTCACCAGTCAAAATTCTTTCCCATCGGCCGACCTATTCTCTTCTGCAACACACAAACTTTTCCTTGTAAAGCCGACCTTCCCTTTTCGTTTAAACAAACAAACAAACGAAAATTTTATTGTTCAAAGAAAATTAATGGCCAGAGAAAAATTTATTTCGTTCTGTATAAAAACAATGGCCAGCAAAAAAAAATTCAAATTGAACGACTTTCGTTCATTCCTTCCTCATTCGAAATAAAAAAAATCAAAATTTATCAGAGAAAAAAATGGCTGCCTCGTCCTCTTAATTTTATCGCCGATCTTCTCTTCGTCGACCCCGCTCGTTTTTCTATTCGCGAGTCGAGCTGTAGGATTCGATTTGTTCTTCGTGGAGTGCTGGGCTCGAGTTTCGTTCGAGCTGTGGATTCGCGAGTCAATGGGCTTCGATGATTAGGGTTTGGGATCGCGACACCTACGTGATGGCGTGCGATTTGGGGAGGATGTGTTTGAGTCACGATGGTCGCTCGAGGGGCTTGGCCGTTATCGACGAGGGTGGAGGCGCTCGCGCGTGGCGTTCGTGAGGAGGTAGAGATTCCGAGCATGATTGGAAGTGGCTACATAGGGCATTGAGCGGCAATTTGTCGTTGCTAGGGCCTTGATTAGCAGGGCAGTAAGGTATTCGCGATTCCTATTTCTTTCAAAATTTAAAAAATTTATTTAACAAAGATTTTTACAGTTTATATTTTTCAATTTATATGTATACAGGAAACGGAAAAGATATATATCCAGATTTTAAATTTATATATGTGTACAGAAAAAAAAATATAACACAGTATTTGATTTTACACTAAGGTATAAAACTGATTTTATTTAATTTATAATTTATTTATATATATACGTGTAGATTAGGAAGAAAGATATATATATCTATGTATATATTTGCATAGATAGCTTACTGATCATCCATTTAACCTAAATTATTTTTACTTAAATCTAAATTTAGTTTTGGGAAAAAAATATTACAATTGGTATAAACCCTCTCTATTTTTAATTCAATATATATAGTTTAGAAAGAGACTTTATTTTTCATCTGAATTTAATAAATATATGTATATATATATGTAGAAAAATTTTGTACAGGAAGGTTTAAAAAGAAAATCTATTTAAAAATTTAACAGTAAAAGAGATATATGCAGTAAAAGAAGAAAATAGCATAAACATAAATATATGTACATATATAAATACAAATACATGTTTTATTATATATATAAAAGTAAACAGAAAATATATATATGACTTTGGGGAAAATATAGGAATCTACGTAAAAATTAGATTTTTAATCTATATAAGTTATTTTAGTATACGTAGGAAATAAAATAAATATACATAAACATATTTCAATTTACTAGTTTATTTTAAATTTAAAACTATTAAACAGTAATTAATTTGTTCGATCTATTTGAATATTAATAAAACGTATCATGTTTGTTACAAGGTCTGGAAGCTTGAAGAAATGGTCGAAATGAAAATGGATTGCAAATTAAAAGCAAAGGTGAGATCTTCTCACTCAAAATGAAAATTTGATTTTGCAGTTATTGATTGATTGACTGTTTTGGATGTGATAGTATATATAGTAGTATATAGCAATATATATATATATTGGGATATATATATATATATTGGAGTTATTGATTTTCCCGCATTATATAGCTGATGAGACCCTATTGCGCCGCATAATAGTGAATGATATTTTATAAATCCCATATACCACGATATTCCACCTCGAAGTGGAATTGGTATTGTGCTAACATCTGTGGATGCAGGGAAACAGGTTGGAGGGATCCAACTGGATTCCTCAAATTATATGAATTTGTTTCATATGCTGTGTGATAATTTTTTATAATCCGTGAATGATTATAATTGTGATTGAATTTGTTGAAGGCTAAAAATTTAGCCGAATGTATTTTTGGTATCGTTGGATACCAGAAATAAATAAATTTGGATTTTTTGAAATTTAAAGTAGGAAATTTTAAGTGAATTTCTTTTGAAAGAATTGGGTGAATTTAAAAGAAGGAATTAAAGTATTAAAATTGATTTTCGTAATCTTATCAAATAAATTCCAAAATATGGGAAAGGATTTTAATAAAAGGATTTTAAGTAATATTGTTTAAAAGAATTTATTGAAAATGGAATTTTGAATAATTTGGAAAGAATAAAGGAATTTATTCAAAAGGCGATAAATTTGTTTGAAATCAATTTGATAATTGATTTGGTATTTAAAATAAATCCTGGGAAATCCATTTTTAAAATCGATTTGATGTTTGAAATAAATGTTTGGAAAATCAAGTTGGAATTTGAAATAAAATTGAGAAATCAATTTTGAATTTGATTTTGGAGTTGAAAGTGAATATTTGAGAAATCGATTTGAAAATCGTATAAAAAGTGAATATTTGGAAATGTAAATTCAAATGGAATTTATAAAGGAAAGGGAGATTTGTTTTAAAAATAAACACTGATTTATTTTTAAAGCGTGGAAATAAATTTACGGATTTGGAACGTAAATTTAAAATAAATCGATAAGGATTTATTTAATTGGTTTAAATGGACCATTTTGAAGTGAAAGTGTATTTTCACTATAAAGCCAAGTATATTTCCAAATTAGTTTTTAAAAATATAAATTAAAGGTTCTAAAGTTGGTTTTTAAAAGAAATATTTGGGAATATATTCCGCGGTGAGGAAATTGTTTGAAATTTATTTTCAAAAGTTGAAAGGTGAAAAATTGATTTGAAATTTGTTTTCAAAGTGTTGAAGTGGAAAAATATATATCTTTTGAAGATATTTTGAAAATAAATAATTTGGGAAAATTATTTAAATCTGATGATTGTTGTGAATGTTGTTGATAGTAAAATCACCGACTATCAATATTGCCTTTGAAATGGCACTTGAATTTGTTTTTAAAACAAACGCTTATTATTCGGTTTAGCCGGGAAAGGACCTTTGTGTCAGATAACCCATTCCGAATAATGATACGACGTGTATGAATTGCAATTGAAGACCGGTGTGAAGACCGGGTATTTTTGAAAATGAAAGGACAACCTGTTGAATGTCTCTGCACCGAGTTGCTCCGGTATAGAGATTTATATCACTCTTCTTGTGATGGGTAGTCCGGACGTGATTAGTGAATATCCGGATTGCAAGGGCTTCTTTGGAAGTGCCTTCGGTTCTGTTCGAACCCGGAACAGACTTGTATGGTTACATGTCTGACATTACATTTTGAGATATAAAGCTGATTTCTTTCAAATACATTTCAGTTGGTGGCGGAGAATTTATTCTCTTAGCTTAACACCCTTCCCTGAGACGTACGAGCTCAGAGGTTATGTAGTTGAAGGTTATCAGCGATATATTCCCAATTTGGTAATGTGGCATGCTGAGTGTTGCTGTGTGATGATCATTTATTGATCATTTGTGATCAAAGCGTGGCTTTGTGGAAAAGCGTAGCTTTATGGACGAGACTTCGTCAGACCTCACACCCCGGAAATGGTCGAAACAGGAATGATGCGGCAAGGTTATGAGGGTCGCGCCCTTTAGGGTATGTCATCTCCTTCTCGAAAAGGGTGGTATCAAGTATGGAGCCCTGGTATTTAACCTATGTGGTTGCTCCAACCTCATTTCTTTGTGGTTGTTGCTTTGTGATCGAGGCACCGCGGATAAAGGTCCCAAAGGACCGGGGGGGTGGCATATTCGTGTAGTAGTTACCTATTTCCAGAGGTAACCCGGCCTTGTGTTAGTAGAGAGCCAGGTTGGTTCTCGGGACGTCCATCCAGAGGCGTACCCATGTGGCAGTAGAAAGTTCCTTACCCTGACCATTTGTTGGAAATCCAAAGAAACAATACGAGCCCTGTACGGTTTTAGTTGTATAACATGTTATGGAATGTGACGGTAACCTGCTATTGAACATAGTAGCTATAGTAGGCATAAGTGCGGAATACCTATGCTGGATAAGATTAATATTATACTTTCGAAATGTGTTCCCCACTAGACATTAATAATAATATCAACGGATTTTTCGTAGTAAGCATCTTTGACTATCATAAGAAGAAATCTCCTCCAATTCTGCGTTTGTATTGTGTGCGTGGCGGGAGGTCTTATGGTAGTCTCATTTTCCAAAAGCATTGCGAATTAATTTTATTTTCTTTGTGAAAATAACTGTTTTACGGTCTCACACCAGTCACCATGACTGACCCGGAGTTTATTGTTTCTTTTCTAAACTCTGGGTGCCCAAAATTTTCCACACGGGTAGCCTAGAGTTATGTTATCAGGATATTCTGGAGCTTTGGAAGCAAACTGGATGGCGAGACGTACTCCCGTACTTGTTTATTTATTCCGCTGTGTATTCTGTATGAGGACAGATTTATATAACTGTCCATTGTTGTATTGAGTTGTATATTGACTCTGATTGATGTATGTATAAACTGATATAGTTCTTTGTTTTAAAAGACTAGTGATTATCTATTGTATATTGTTCCGCTGCGAATGTGAGATTCTGATATTGTTTTTGTTTCTATTTTTCTGTTCTTTCTTTTCTTCTGTCTTCTTCTACCTCTTCTTTTAACCCTAACGGTTCGGTTTTTCCGGCATTCGATTGCACGACATTTGATACAGTGGACGTATTAATGTCGACTTTCGAGCGTCGAAAGAGCGCGATCGTTACATGTGGTATCAGAGCAGCCGGTTAGGCGTTAACTGGCTCTGTTGGGTGTTACTCATTAGAGAGAGTCAGTAGTACTCTAGAATGAGTGTGAGTGTAATAATAGATATGAGTGCGTATTTGTTAGTGAATATAAAAATTGTTTTGTATTGCGTTGACTTATCGGTTGATTGTTTATAGATTCTGGTCGGTACAGTCTGGCCAACTGTAATCGATAGGGGTTTCTAAACTCTTAAACAAGATAAACTGACACAGTATTGTTTTAAATAGGGTAAATGAAATAATTTTGCCCAAACTATTTTTGTGTAAAAAAGAAATCATTTTCTGTGAATTATTATAGTATATGGTTGCTTGGTTGCTAAGAAGTGATAATATTAAATTATTATCATTGTTATATGGGAATTGAATAAGAAATAATAGTATGACCAAAGATTTGGAGAAAATTCATTCACAAATGAAATTTATAAATATGAATTGGAAGTATAAGGAAATGAATTCATATACAAATGAGATTTGTAAATGTAAATTGTAAATGTGATTTATAATTTGGAATAGAATTCCAGAAGAATATTTGAGAAAATAAATTCATTAATCTAATGAAATGGTAAAGTGAATTTATAAATGAGTTCTATAAATCGAAATAAGTTTGGGAACTTAGAAAAAATTCAAATTTGAATTGAATTTAACTTGGATTAATTTGAATAAAAGTAAATTTGAGAATTTAATCTAGTGGACTAAATAATTTGGAATAAAATTTATTGAGATGGAATAAAAATTGTGAATGAACAAATGAAGCTACATTTGTAAATAAATGAATTGGGAAATAGAATGAGATTGGATTTGAATCAAGTTGAATAAGATTCCAAACTTCGAAAAATAAAATAAAGTGGATTGAATTCAAGTAAATTAATATGAAAATTAATTAATTCATTAAATAGGGAAGTTGAGTTAGTTAAATAAAAATTCAATTGTGACTTAAATTTGCAGATAAAACTCAAGTAAGTAGAAATAAATTTCCAAATGAATGAATGAAATTTACAATTGCAAGTAAATGGAATTTACAATTGCAAGTAAATGAAATTTAAACTGAATGTTAAACTTTGTTTTGAATTTGTTAGTAGATGAAATTCAAGCTGAATATTGGAAATTTAATTTGATTTTTGATAAACAAAGTGAAGTATTGAAATAAAATTAGTAAGTGAAACTAATTGAAGAAATGACAAAGTAAATATGATTTGGAAATGAATTGAATTCAATAATTATAAATGAAAGGTAAATTGAATTCGAATGGAATTGGAAATCCAGTTTAAATATAAGTAGATATTAACCGAAGTAGCAAATTGAAAATAAATATAATGTGTATATGGAATATTTATATTGAACCTAAAAAATGAAGAATGAAATTGATAATGCAAGATTGAATGAAAATGGAAATGAAACTGATATGAATTTAGTTAGAATCAATTTAAAATGGTTATGAGTTCAAGTGATAATTTATTTACATAAATTTCGTCGAATTGCATAAAAAATTTGTTTGTCGTTTGACGTAAACAAGATATATAAACTCTATGGCTTAATAAAAACAAATAGAATTGATTTTGGAATCGATTGAAATGAATATGAGTTGTTTTAACATAAAAATGAATTGATAGAAGTGAAATAAAATGATTTTGGAATCAATTGAATTAGATATGAGCTCGTTTCACTTAAAAATGAATTGAATGTAAGAAAGTGAGCTGTAAATCACTTGAATTAAATAGAAATGGTATGTAAATTAGATAAGAGCAATTTAATTTGTATTGAAACTTTATGAATTGCAAATGGAAATGATTTTGGATGCATTGCTTATGAAATCTATGTATTTGCTATTGAAATTAAGTGAAATGTAAATAGATTTCCTATATATGTCACTTACGTATTTAAATTGAGTAAGTGCAAGTTTTTGGAAGCCGTTTAGCTGCATTTTGATTTCGCAAAATGCTTAAAAATAAACTGCTTTGCTTAAAATGCTAAAAAGGTACGCCTACGCAATAAAAATAGGAAATATGAACTGTTTTTCTGCTTTTCCGACCGAGTGGGTTGATGTATATATATTTATATCCTTTGTCAAATTGCAAAAGCTCCTCCGTACAAAGGAGACTCCGCCAAAATTTTCTGAAAATTTTGGGAGTTAGAAAAAAAAATTGAAAAATTTTGGAAAAATTTTTGTTAACGGAAAATTGATTTTCAAATTGTAATGGAAACGTAAGAATTGAAATTGTAAATGAATTCAAATAGAATTGAAATTGTAATTGAATTCAAATGGGATTGAAAATGCAAAGTTGAATAGAAATGAATATATAACTTTGTTAGTAAAGTAAAAATAAATATAAGAAGTATGTAAATACTTATATTGAACTTAAGAAATAAAGAATGAAATTCTTAAGTAAATGGGTATTGGGAATCCAATAAGTAGATTTGAACATTATTGTCAAGTAAAATATACAGGGTATTTGGAATTGGATTTTGATTTCCAAGGTAAATTTGAAATTGCTCGACAATAAGGTATGTATTTGAATTTCGGTATGAAATTTGATGAGTTTCTGATTTTGCCACTTGGCATTTTTTTTCTTTTGGAAATTGGGAGTCTGTAGGGACATTTTGTAGTAGTACCGAGCTAGCCGCGCAAAGGAGATGCTGGCGAAATTTTTTGAAAATTTAGAGAGTTAGAAAATTTTTGAGAAATTTTGGATAAAATTAAAATTTGAATTAAAATTTAAATTTGAAGTGTGAAGCAAAGTAAAGTTGCTTGAAACTATGAAAGTGTTTGGAAAGTTAGCTGAAGTGATAACGAATCTTTAATAGAAAGATTTGTTTTGAAAATTTGATAAAACTGTTTGGTTTGGAGAAATGATAAATGGGTATTGGAGCATTCTTCTTAACTTGTAATTTCGGGACGAAATTCTTTTAAGGAAGGAAGATTGTAACGACCCTGAATTTTTGACATTTGAAATCAGAATATTTAATTTAGTTTAAATATTCGAATGATAGTTTAATTTGAAATTCAAAATATTGCTATGAATTTGGCAATTTAATTAGTGAATTTAATTGTATGAAATTGGGTAAAATTTTGAAATTTGAATTTCACGCTTGTTAAAAATAATTTCAAGGCTTAGAAAATTTATATTGATGATACTGAAGATATTGGAACTTTCAGAATTGGATTTGAAACTGTTTTGTTCAGTTTTGAAATTTTATCGTTTAAATTGAATTTAAAAATAGCGTTCCGGGGCACAGTCTCGGAATTCGACGAAACTAGTTCCATTGGATCCGTAATATTGTATTATTATCGGATTTCAATTTTCGTGGTAATTGGAGCTGGCGTGTGATCGTACGAGATGAAAACGCCTAGGCAATAATTTATCGATTTAATTTAAATATCTTATATCATTTCACCAGTCAAAATTCTTTCCCATCAGCCGACCTATTCTCTTCTGCAACACGCAAACATTTCCTTGTAAAGCCGACCTTCCCTTTTCGTTTAAACAAACAAACGAACGAAAATTTTCTTGTTCAAAGAAAATAATGGCCAGAGAAAAATTTATTTCGTTTTGTATAAAAATAATGGCCAAGCAAAAAAAATTCAAATTGAACGACTTTCGTTCATTCCTTCCTCGTTTGAAATAAAAAAAATCAAAATTTATCAGAGAAAAAAATGGCCGCCTCGTCCTCTTAATTTTATCGCCGATCTTCTCTTCGTCGACCCCGCTCGTTTTTCTATTCGCGAGTCGAGCTGTGGGATTCGATTTGTTCTTCGTGGAGTGCTGGGCTCGAGTTTTGTTCGAGCTGTGGATTCACGAGTCAGTGGGCTTCGATGATTAGGGTTTACGATCGCGACACCTACGTGATGGCGTGCGATTTGGGGAGGATGCGTTTGAGTCACGATGGTCACTCGAGGGGCTTGGCCGTTATGGACGAGGGTGGAGACGCTCGTGCGTGGCGTTCGTGAGGAGGTAGAGATTCCGAGCACGATTGGAAGTGGCTACATAGGGCATTAAGCGGCAACTTGTCGTTGCTGGGGTTTCGATTAGCAGGGCAGTAAGGTATTCGCGATTCCTATTTCTTTCAAAATTTAAACAATTTATTTAACAAAGATTTTTACAGTTTATATTTTTCAATTTATATGTATACAGGAAACGGAAAAGATATATATCCAGATTTTAAATTTATATATGTGTACAGAAAAAAAAAATATAACACGGTATTTGATTTTACACTAAGGTATAAAATTGTTTTATTTAATTTATAATTTATTTATATATACACGTGTAGATTAGGAAGAAAGATATATATATATATATATATATATATATGTATATATTTGCATAGATAGCTTACTGATCATCCATTTAACCTAAATTATTTTTACTTAAATCTAAATTTAGTTTTGGGAAAAAAATATTACAGTGAGTATAAACCCTCTCTGCTTTTAATTCAATATATATAGTTTAGAAAGAGACTTTATTTTTCATCTGAATTTAATAAATATATGTATATATATGTAGAATTTTTGTACAGGAAGGTTAAAAAAGAAAATCTGTTTAAAAATTTAACAATAAAACAGATATATGCAGTAAAAGAAGAAAATAGCATAAACATAAATATATGTACATATATAAATACAAATACATGTTTTATTATATATATAAAAGTAAGCAGAAAATATATATATGACTTTGAGGAAAATATAGGAATCTACGTAAAAATTATATTTTTAATCTATATAAGTTATTTTTGTATATGTAGGAAATAAAATAAATATACATAAACATATTTCTATTTACTAGTTTATTTTAAATTTAAAACTATTAAATAGTAATTAATTTGTTCGATCTATTTGAATATTAATAAAACGTATAATGTTTGTTACAAGGTTTGGAACCTTGAAGAAATAGTCGAAATGAAAATGGATTGCAAATTAAAAGCAAAGGTGAGATCTTCTCACTCAAAATGAAAATTTGATTTTGCAGTTATTGATTGATTGACTGTTTTGGATGTGATAGTATATATAGTAGTATATAGCAATATATATTGTAACGACCCGATATTTTCAACCATTCGCATCCACACATGTCGGACTTGAATTGCTCAAAATACCACGTTGTAAATAAAAATTTGGCAAACTCATCATTTACAGTAAATAAATAATCACAAATCACAGACACAGAGTAATATAATGCAGCGGAAGTAAAAGAGATAGTAGTCCATGAAGCTACTATATAAATACGTCAGAGTTAATTAAGATACAATAGGAATACCAAGATACAACAGGAGTAACAGTATGAAAATCAGGTACAACTGGAATCAACTGGATAACAAAATGAATAGATATCTGGATCTTCAAAGCAAACTCCAGCTCCAAAGGTGAGTCTCTAATGCTGTATCACTCAGTCTGACCCGAGCGTAAAGCAAAACACAAAACACTCGAGTCAGGACATACATACTTATATAATGTAAACCAACTCAAGTGAACTGTAATAAAGGTACAAGTAACTTAAAGAATGCTTGGGATCGCCCATTCTTTAAGGATTCGTTAAACTATTTACTATGTAGTAATATACGCTATATAAAGTAGTGCCTAATTAGTAAAGTATAATCATATAGAAAATAGTGTTAAGGGGATGGTGAACCTTAACGCGGTCGGATCTTTAAACCAAAATCGTAGTGGGCTCGATATGGTAGGTGACACGGCACACAAGGCAATGCCAGGGTAGGTATACCAATTACTCATCCAGACTGGTGGTGACGCATAGCAGCCACTACCGCCCACCTCGAACAACACTCCCAAATCAAGAGTGCGCACCAAATCAATCACAAGTAATAGAATGGTATCGAAGAAGTGTGTCCGATCAGAGGTGCTACCTCCTTGGTCCGTCAATCGCTCCTGTTTTAGCCACCTTATGCCAACTCACGGGAGTTGGGTCCACGTATATACCTTTAGGATCGTCGCCACCATCCTACTTCATTCTGGAAACTCCACCGCGTACACAGTTATCAAAGTGGTTTTCGGTATCGACAGAGAGTATGTCCATATCCGATCCCAGTCTCTTTAACAACCAATCGTTATTATAACCCGTGGTTATAAATTTCAAAATAGTTTATGTTTCAAATCAAAATACATCCTTTAAACCATTTCAAAATCATATCATTTATTTCAAACTAATACATACTTTCAAACCCAAAACATATCTATTCAAAACCAATTCAAAAATATATCATTTCCATTTCAAAACCAATTCAATAATATATCATTTCAATAAAACCCAAATTTCAAAATCACTGAATATTTCCTTTAATTTATTAAACTTGAAATCTTCCTTTAAATTATCATAGCATTTTGGTAATGTAACCTTAAGGAATCATAGCATTTTTGGAATGTAATACTTTCCAATTTAACATTTTATATAATCAAAGTATTTATATACTTACAAATTTTTAACATGGTCATTTTATCATAGCCTTATAGTTAAATAAACTTTGTTACTGTAATATCCAATTTAATGCTGAAATTCTTATGTTAAGTTAAGAGTACCTTATTAACTTACATTATCATTACAATAAAGAAACTTTATTATTTTAGTCATTAAAATATGTCATTTACATTAATTAAAACTTACATATTAAATGTACCTTTTAACTTACATTTCTATTACAGTAAAGAGCATTTATCATTTAATCAATATTACACTAATTAAACTTACATTATCAAATGTACGTTTTAATTTACGTTTTATTACAAAAAGGGCATTTATTATTTTAAATCAATATTACACTAATTAAACTTACATTATCAAATGTACGTTTTAATATATGTTTTATTACAAAAAGGGCATTTTTTATTTTAAATCAATATTACACTAATTAAACTTACATTATCAAATGTACGTTTTAATTTACGTTTTATTACAAAAAGGGCATTTTTTTATTTTAAATCAATATTACACAAATTAAGACTTACATGTTTCTTTCATTAATTAAGACTTTACATGTTTCTTTCAGTAGGTAAAACTTTACATATTTCTTTCATTAATTAGAACTTTACACGTTTTTTTCATAAATTAAACTTTACATATTTCTTTCATTAATTAGAACTTTACACGTTTCTTTCATAAATTAAACTTTACATATTTCTTTCATTAATTAGAACTTTACACGTTTCTTTCATAAATTAAACTTTACATATTCTTTCATCTTTATTATTGCTGTAAAGAACATTTCTTATGTTAATCAATTAAAATATTAATTAAACTTACATCTCACATGTGTGTTTAACTTACATTTTTCCATTTTAAAGTCATAGCTATTTATCTTACAAAACATAACATTTCACAAAAGAATATTTTATCATAGTTAATATAACAATCAAATTCTTTACAAATTTATTCCTTTAGACATCAATTCCACTATGATTCCAAAACTTATTACAAGATGTCCCACAAAAATGTATTTCATTTTATTTATTCAAAAATACATTAGTTATTATACAAAATATGTCCATCCCAGGAAACAACCTTTATTACAATTACTAGGTTATATTTAAGATTCCAAATTAAATCAAACTTAATTATTAAGTTATTTATCATAAATAAGACTCTTTAAATTCCATTAATTAAAATTTCATGTCAAATGTTCATTTTTAACTTACATTTTATTTTCACAATAAAGAGCATTTATTGTCTTAATCAATATCACATATTTCCAAATTAGGTTATATTTCCAATCACAAATTTCCATTCATTTATTTAACATTTTTAATACATATGAAATCATTTTTCACTTTATTAAATCATTTTAAAAACCAAATTTAAATTAAAATATCAGAATTTACATTTTCAAAATACTTAAAACTTCCAGAAAAATTTATAAAATAACCACGGGTCTGTATAATATTTTCTAACCTAGGTCAAGTGATACGGATAATATATCATTTCAATCCGTAATTTACAAAGAAAAATCCAGGTTCTATCATTTCAAACCCGCAATCCCAAGTTAAATAAAAATCGCTTAGGCTTATCATTTCAGCCCATAACGATCTTTCCCTATTCTAAAGTCCGTTCGGGTATGTATCATTTCAACCCATAGTGATTCTATTCTACAGGGAACTTGCAGTGTGAGAACAGAATATAAATAAACAGTAAAATAAAATAAAATATAACAGATGATGTAACAGGCATATAAACAGTATTTAATATCATATAAATATATCACAGGCATGTATAACATAATATAATTATTTCTACACTTTCACTTGCTATCAATTCACAATAATATAAGTATGAATGTCAGGTGTGATTACTCACCTTTTTACGCTGAAGTTTGCAAAGAAAACACACAAACAAAAATCCGGAAAGCACGAAAGCACGACTAGACACAATTCTGATTTGAATGGATGGAGAGCCAAGATATTGATCTTGTATATAACAAATACACAAATCATAAGAATAAGATTCAACACAACAAAAGATGAATTAAACTATGCAATTACGAATCAAAGAACATAACCTTGCTTTCAACCACCAAGTGGGCTTTGCCATGGTCTAATAGTGAGGAGGAGGTTATGTTGTGGTGGTGGAGGCTGAGCTATGCAAGGAGAAAACAGAAGGAAAAAAAGAGGAAATAAAATAAAAGTGGAAAAAAAAAGAGAAGGAAGCCATGGAAATAATCTAGAGCTTGTTGTATTTTCTTCACGCAAATGAAAATGAGAGGATGAGAACTTGTACGTGAATAAGAAATAAAAAGAAGGCGGCTAGGGTTTCAAGAGATTTGAATGGCTAAGATGTAGGGTTTAGAAAATGAAAGGCTAGCAAATAAAAAGGCTAGTGAATGAATGGGATTTATTTCCTATTTAATAAAAGAAACTTACTGTAAAATATTTCAATCAGAAGAGGCAAATGAGGAACTGAGATATTGAGAAGATTTTTATGTGATTTGATAGAGTAAATGCTAGGAAAACAAAGAGACAAGAAATAAAGAGAAAAAAACTTATACATATATTATTCCTAAATGCAAGTGAAATATGTGAACATAATGGGAAATAAATTTTGTACGTGTATGGAAAAAGGAAATACACAGCTATAGAAAAGAAAAAAAAAGAGCTAAGGAGTTATGAATGCTAAGGAAATGGAAAGGCATAAGTTAAGAGAAAGAAACGTACAATATAAAAAGATTTTTATAAATAAAATTTGAGTGGTTATAATAAATATTATACACTTAAATTTTAGTTATAAAAAGATTAACAGAGATAAATAGACTAAAAGGTTAATTGAATAATTTACAATATAAATGATGTTAAGGGAATTAAAAATAAATTAAAATAGTTATAATAAATGTAATCTACTTAATATGTGTGATAAGATATATTAAGTAGAATATATTTAATAATAATCTGGAATAAAGAAGAATTAAATTTGTTGAATAAAAGATGATTATTATAAATGATTATACAAATTTATGGTTTTAGAAATTGTTAATTTCAAAATAATTGGATAATAAGATAATCAATTTGGAAATAGTTAATATTGATTTAACTTCAGTAAAAATCAAATGGATTAAATCGATTATTGAATATTAATTAATTTAAATTGAATTTATAATGGTTTAAATCAGTGATTCTATTTTGAGTTTCAATTTAGTTTTCTTTCAGGGTGTTTCTATTCTCTTACCTTCTTCCTTTTCGAGGACGAAAAGTTTTGAGTGGGGGAGAGTGTAACGACCCGTAAAATTTTCAATAATTAAATTTTTAAGTTAATAAGTTTTGTTAAAAAATTGGGGCTTCTTTATAAAAATAACTTGAATTTATTGCAAAATATCACGATTCCTTTTATTTCCTTTTAAATTAACGTTGGACCTTAATTTGTTGCTTAATATTAAAGAATTTACTAAGTTATAAATTTTAACATAAAAATGTTGTATTAAGTTTAAGACATTATTTACAGTGATTTGTATATACATATTTGTGTGCGTTAATTTGACTTAAGATTTATAAGATGGACTTGTATGCAAAGTTATAACTTTTTAATTTTAAACCCTTTTAATCTGGAGATTAGGTTCAAAATGTTGTCTTTAATTTTAGGCTCATAAAATAGTGAAACTTAATTTTAACACATTTATATGTATAAGTCTAGTATATATATATATATATATATATATATATATATACACGTATACGTATATGTTTTTAATAATAATACTATGACCAATAAAGATATATATGAAGGAAACATCATCTTTGTACACAATCTAGTAAATTGCACTTACATAATTTACTGTAGAATACATTTGGACATAGTTACATTCCATGCCATGAATAAATAGCTTGTTAATGACATTTAATTAATCAATCAATTTGATTAGAGAAAGAATGGAAGGTTTCTCTCTCCATATACATAATTAAGCTCTAAATTAATTACCTGTTTTAGGGAAAGAAAAGAAAGGTTGCCTTAATTCTTACCTTTTTGTTTTCCTAACATTTATTCTTTTTCTAGGCATTCATTCCTTTAGTTTAGCCGTATACTTTGCCTTGCAATTCACGTACAAGTTTCTCATTTTCTCATCTTCTTTATTTCCTCATTTCCTAAGAGAGAGAAAAGTATTACAAGCTCTAATTTTTCATCGCTTCCCTTCTTCTTCTTTTTCCTTTTTTTTTTCTTTTTTTTTGTCCTTTTCTAAATTTAGCTCGCCCAAGATTTTTATTTATAAAAAAACTCTAAAATGCATATTTTGGTTATAAATTTACGTTCATCGGAATCTAAATCTTTTTCTAGTTTTCAAATCTGTTAGTTTAATTGAATAAATTCACAACAACCTTTATATCACTTTTGTTCTTTAAAATAGATTTTATACCTTTTCAAAATAAAATAATTTATACCGTTACTTATATACACTTTTGTAATAGATTTTGGGTAAATGATAAATGAATGAATAAAAACCCAGTGTAAACAAAACATATCTTAATAAGTAATAAATTTCAAGATTCATAGTGTGTAAGGAAACTGTTTAAGTATGCATTTAAAGGGCACGTTATCTGACGGAGTAAATAATGTATATAAGAAAACGTATAAGAATTTAGGCGTCATTTTAAGCATAAAATTTTGAGAGAGTTATTGCGTCTATAGTGCGCATTCCAAATGTGTATACCGTAACTTAAAATGGTTAAATAAATCAGTATACGTACATTTTTGGGTAAGAATGAAGCATATCCATTTCAATTTTCCTTTAACCGTGACTGGCCATTTACCTTTTAGGGACATCCCATTTCTCTTTTGCTGCAACTATTTTATTTGGTATGAAATCTTTGATTTTTCTAACATTCATATCCTTAATTTGTGCATTCCTTATTTTATCTATCAGTAAAACTTTCATCTTTTAAACTAAATCATCAATGCAAGTTTCTTGTCACGTAAGCAGTATATTTTTTTTCCTATCAGCTTGCGTTTTTGTTCCCATTTGATTTGCACACGTTACTTTTCCTTGCGTGCAAAGCTTCTGCCTATAAATAGAAACCTCATATCACATTTCCTCACCTCAAAATTTTTCTGCATCTCCATTTGCTTCTTTTTTCCGTGAGCAGGGAAATCAGGTAATGGTTTTATTCTTTTTTTTCCTTCCTTCTTCTTTTGTTTGTTATATTTTTGTCGTCCACTTCATGCTCATCTACACCCTACCTTCCTCTCTCCATCTAGTGAAGTGGTCAAGTCAAAATTTGATTCCATTCGTTCAGTTTATTTCGAAATTTTTGTGTTAAATTTTACTTAGTTTTGATGTTGAATTTATTTGTTCCTTTTCAAGAATAAAAAAAATCTGGTCGCAACCTTCGCAACTATTTGATCGTGCTTCTGTGCATTCTCTTTTCAAAGTGTTACCATCATTCTTGAATCAAAATCTTCAACGGCAATAAGGTGAGTAATTCTCACCAGACAATGTGTACTTATATAACTAGTAAACTGACACCATTTGAATCTGTAAAATTATATCATCCTGTTATAACTGTTATATTATGATCATATAATGTTTACTCCTGTTATTACATATGCTATATCATCTATTACTGTTATATGATGTTATTCTGTTCATTTTATCAGTTTATCACACTGCAAGTTCCCTGTAGATTGGGTTCATTATGGGTTGAAATGATACATACCCGAACAGACTTTAGAATAGGGAAAGATCGTTATGGGCTGAAATGATAAGCCTGAGCGACTTTTTATTTATTTTATTTAACTTGGGATTGTGGGTTGAAATGATAGAACCCAGTTTTTCTTTGTAAACTACGGATTGAAATGATACATATCCGTATCACTTGACCTAGGCTAGAAGATTATATACAGACCTGTGGTTATTATATTTTTTTGAAATTTTAAAATATTTAAAAATGTAAATATTATGATATTTTGATTTAAATTTTATTAAAATGATTTCTATAAATATTAGTGATTTTCTACAAATTAATTAAGGGAATTAAGTAGATGGTGAAGTAGAATTTGAAATATAAGTTAATTTTGGAATTTATGATTTTGTTTATAAATGGAATTTATGTAAAGTAAGAATATATGACAAATTTGATTTAAAGATGAATTTAATGATTTTTATTAAGTAATAATAATGTTTTAAAGGTGTTGATGATTTTGTATAAATTAAAATATGGAATAAATGAATTTTAAGTTGAAATTTTTGAAATATAACTTAAATTGGGAAATTGTGAATTTTGTTAAAAGTGAAATTTTAATTAAGTAAAATAAATGTAAAAAATCATATTTTGGAAATTTAAACTTAGTTGTTAAGTTAAGAATTTATTTAAAGAAATGAAACTTTAATTGTTATTTAATTTGATTTTTGTATTGAAATTTGACTTTATAAAAATCATAGGAATAAAGGTATTTAAATGATTGTTTTTAAATATGGAAATATATGATTTTTTATTAAAAGTTAATTATGTGTGAAATTGTAAATAAAACTCTGAATTTAATTTGATAGCATTTTTGAAATATAATGTAAAGATATTACAGCATTGGAAAATGCTATAGTTGTTTTAAATGAACCAAATAGCAAATTTGAACTAAGGGTTATTATAGCACTTTGTTAGTGCTATAGTTG
Source organism: Allium fistulosum (assembly GCA_030737815.1). NCBI lineage: Eukaryota > Viridiplantae > Streptophyta > Magnoliopsida > Asparagales > Amaryllidaceae > Allium > Allium fistulosum. The sequence goes on from JASFAW010000025.1 coordinate 2,150,545, forward strand.
TTAAATATAACTAAAATTTTAATTGAAACTAAATTAAGATATTACAGCTTTTTAAATGCCGTCTTTTGTTAATGAACTGTTTTTAAACGTAACATTCTCATAGCATTTTCTAAGTGCTACGAGAGTTGAAATTTTCTTTGTTTAATAAATTAAAATGAATAAATGATCTTTGAAAAAGATTAAATTTTGGAAATTAAATATTTAATTACTAAATATAATGAATTGACCTTAAGTGATTTAAATGGAATAGTTGATTTTGGAATTACAACTATTTTGAAATGTGATTAAATGGTATTTAAATTTAAATTAAATAAATGATATTTTGGAATGAATTTGAAATGATATTAAATCTTGGAATGAATAATTGAAGTTTATATTAGTATGAAAAATATTTGGTTTACTTGTAATTTGAATCTATTTAAAAGATATTGGACTTATGAAATATAGGATAATAAAGCTTTGGAATTTATTTTATAATTTGAATAGTTATTTTGTGGATTAAATCTATAATTGAAATTTATAAAATTTGAAATGGTCTATGGAAATTTAATTGAAATAAATGATTGAGTTGAATTGAAACTTTGAAAATTTTAATACTTGATTTGAAAGTATAATAATTACACTTTTAAATGGTTTAAATGAATTAATTTGATTGAAATATAAACTATTTAAAAGGGTGACTTGAAATGATAATAAATGAATGATATCTTTGAATTTAAAAAGGTATTTAAAGTGGAATATTTGGATTTGAACTCAAATGATGATTTGAAATGAAGTTTTGAAAGGATATGATATTTTGATATATTAAAATGATTTGAAATGAAGTTTTGGAAGGATTTGATATTTTGATATATTAAAATGATTTGAAATGAAGTTTTGGAATGATATGATATTTTAAATATATTGAAATGGTTTGGAATTGATTTAATCTTTATTTTGATAAAGATTTGGATTTGAAATGATATTCTATTTTGAAGTATAAACTGTTTTTAAATTTTAACCACGGGTTATAATAACGATTGGTTGTTAAAGAGACCGGGATCGGATATGGACATACTCTCTGTCGATACCGAAAACCACTTTGACAACTGTGTACGCAGCGGAGTTTCCAGACTGAAGTAGGATGGTGACGACGATCCTAAGGTATATACGTGGACCCAACTCCCGTGAGTTGGCATAAGGTGGCTAAAACAGGAGCGATCTCGGACCAGTGAGGTAGCACCTCTTATCGGACACACTTCTTCGATACCATTCTATTACTTGTGATTGATTTGGTGCGCACCCTTGATTTGGGAGTGTTGTTCGAGGTGGAGCGGTAGTGGCTGCTATGCATTTCCATCAGTCCGTGTGCGTAATTGGTATATCTACCCTGGCATTGCCTTGTGTGCCGTGTCACCTACCATATCGAGCCCACTACGATTTTGGTTTAAAGATCCGACCGCGTTAAGGTTCACCATCCCCTTAACGGTATTTTCTATATGATTATACTTTACTAATTAGACACTACTGTATATAGCGTATATTACTACATAGTAAATAGTTTAACATATCCTTAAAGAATGGGCGATCCCAAGCATTCTTTAAGTTACTTGTACCTTATTACAGTTCACTTGAGTTGGTTTACATTATATAAGTATATATTGTCCTGACTCGATTGTTTTGTGTTTTGCTTTACGCTCGGGTCAGACTGAGTTATTCACAGATTTGGGTTTCCACTCTCTTGGATATTTGAATCGTTGGAGATTTTCTGCTTGTCTTGTCCTATCTACTTCAGTTCCGTTGTCCTACTCAGCTTGTACTTGGTTATTTTATTGAGACTTCTGTTGTCCTCTATTTCTTTTGTTATATCTTATGTAAATCTGATATATATTTATATATAGCTTCATGAACTACTATTGCTTTTACTTCCGCTGCATTATTTTACTCTGTGTCTGTGATCTATGATTATATTTATTTACTGTATATTCTGAGATTTTGCCAAATTTTATTTACAACACGATATTTTGAGCAATTCAAGTCCGACATGTGCGGATGCGAATGGTTGAAAATATCTGGTCGTTACAAAAAGGATTTTAAGTAATATTGTATAAAAGTTGAAGAATTTATTGAAAATGGAATTTTGAATAATTTGGAAAGAATAAAGGAATTTATTCAAAAGGCGATAAATTTGTTTGAAATCAATTTGATAATTGATTTGGTATTTAAAATAAATCCTGGGAAATCCATTTTTAAAATCGATTTGATGTTTGAAATAAATGTTTGGAAAATCAAGTTGGAATTTGAAATAAAATTGAGAAATCAATTTTGAATTTGATTTTGGAGTTGAAAGTGAATATTTGAGAAATCGATTTGAAAATCGTATAAAAAGTGAATATTTGGAAATGTAAATTCAAATGGAATTTATAAAGGAAAGGAGATTTGTTTTAAAAATAAACACTGATTTATTTTTAAAGTGTGGAAATAAATTTACGGATTTGGAACGTAAATTTAAAATAAATCGATAAGGATTTATTTAATTGGTTTAAATGGACCATTTTGAAGTGAAATTATATTCTCACTATAAATCCGAGTATATTTCCAAAGTAGCTTTTAAAAATATAAATTAAAGGTTCTAAAGTTGGTTTTCAAATGAAATATTTGGGAATATATTCCACATGAGGAAATTGTTTGAAATTTATTTTCAAAAGTTGAAAAGTGAAAAATTGATTTGAAATTTTTTTCAAAGTGTTGAAGTGGAAAAATATATATCTTGTGAAGATATTTTGAAAATAAATAATTTGGGAAAATTATTTAAATCTGATGATTGTTGTGAATGTTGTCGATAGTAAAATCACCGACTATCAATATTGCCTTTGAAATGGCACTTGAATTTGTTTTTAAAACAAACGCTTATTATTCGGTTTAGCCGGGAAAGGACCTTTGTGTTAGATAACCCATTCCGAATAATGATACGACGTGTATGAATTGCAATTGAAGACCGGTGTGAAGACCGGGTATTTTCAAAAATGAAAGGACAACCTGTCGAATGTCTCTGCATCGAGTTGCTCCAGTATAAAGATTTATATCACTCTTCTTGTGATGGGAAGTCCGGACGTGATTAGTGAATATCCGGATTACAAGGGCTTCTTTGGAAGTGCCTTCGGTTCTGTTCGAACCCGGAACAGACTTGTATGGTTACATGTCTGACATTACATTTTGAGATATAAAGCTGATTTCTTTCAAATACATTTTTGTTGGTGGCGGGGAATTTATTCTCTTAGCTTAACACCCTTCTCTGAGACATACGAGCTCAGAGGTTATGTAGTTGAAGTTTATCAGCGATATATTCCCAATTTGGTAATGTGGCATGCTGAGTGTTGCTGTGTGATGATCATTTATTGATCATTTGTGATCAAAGCGTGGCTTTGTGAAAAAGCGTAGCTTTGTGGACGAGACTTCGTCATACCTCACACCTCGGAAATGGTCGAAACAGGAATGATGCGGTTGGGTTATGAGGGTCGCACCCTTTAGGGTATGTCATCTCCTTCTCGAAAAGGGTGGTATCAGGTATGGAGCCCTGGTATTTAACCTATGTGGTTGCTCCAATCTCATTTCTTTGTGGTTGTTGCTTTGTGATCGAGGCGCCTCGGATAAAGGTCCCAAAGGACCGGGGGGTGGCATATTCGTGTAGTAGTTACCTATTTCCAGAGGTAACCCGGCCTTGTGTTGGCAGAGAGCCAGGTTGGTTCTCGGGACGTCCATCCAGAGGCTTACCCATGTGGCAGTAGGAAGTTCCTTAGCCTGACCATTTGTTGGAAATCCAAAGGAACAATACGAGCCCTGTACGGTTTTAGTTGTATAACCTGCTATGGAATGTGGCAGTAACATGCTATTGAACATAGTGGCTATAGTAGGCATAAGTGCGGAATGCCTATGCTGGCTAAGATTAATATTATACTTTCGAAATGTTTTCCCCACTAGACATTAATAATAATATCAACGGATTTTTCGTAGTAAGCATCTTTGACTATCATAAGAAGAAATCTCCTCCAATTCTGCGTTTGTACTGTGTGTGTGGCGGGAGGTCTTATGGTAGTCTCATTTTCCAAAAGCATTGCGAATTAATTTTATTTTCTTTATGAAAATAATTGTTTTACGATCTCACACCAGTCACCATGACTGACCCAGAGTTTATTGTTTCCTTTCTAAACTCTGGGTGCCCAAAATTTTCCACACGGGCAGCCTAGAGTTATGTTATCAGGATATTCTGGAGCTTTGGAAGCAAACTGGATGGCGAGACGTACTCCCGTACTTGTTTATTTATTCCGATGTGTATTCTATATGTGGACATGTTTATATAACTGTCCATTGTTGTATTGAGTTGTATATTGACTCTGATTGATGTATGTATAAACTAATATAGTTCTTTGTTTTAAAAGACTAGTGATTATCTATTGTATATTGTTCCGCTGCGAATGTGAGATTCTGATATTGTTTCTGTTTCTGTTTCTGTTTTTCTGTTCTTTCTTTTCCTCTGTCTTCTTCTACCTCTTCTTTTAACCCTAATGGTTCGGTTTTTCCGGCATTCGATTGCGCGGCATTTGATACAGTGGACGTATTAATGTCGACTTTCGAGCGTCGAAAGATCGCGATCGTTACATACCGCCCCGCCATCGATCGTCGAGACAACGATCAGATGCCTCCACCCCAAAGCCCTTCATCGCCTCAACCTCCATGCCAAACCTCGTCGAACTCGGTGCCATGCTCATCGCGAAAAACGCGCACGAACGGGCTGCGTTCGAGCTCCTGTAACCGCCGATCCACTTCGCCATATCCCATCGCACCCGTTCACTTCGTAGATCTCGAAGTCCCCTTCGATTCTCTAGTTGAAAATTTTAGCTAACGATCTATGGATTTGAAGAAAAATGAGGAAGAAGGAGGGAGTGTATCGGCCATCGATTACCATAGTGGTGGCCGCGAAAATAGCCCTAGGGTTTACACTGTTCGCGTGAATATATATACGTCCTAATTTATTATTTTATTAATAAAATTTCCAAATAACAAGCTTTTCGAAACGAACTCCAAATCACCCGTGCTGCCTGGCGTTTATTAGGTTGTACCCGCACTCCGAACACAATGGAACGTGTTTCGGAGGCTAATTCGATCATACACGCGAGTTACGGAAATAAACGATCAATTTTAAATTAAATCGATTAAAATAATTTCTTTGCGTTTTGAGCTGGCACGGTCAAATGTCAACTCCGATTGGTACGAAAATTGAAATCCGATAATAACTAACTATTACGGATCCAATGGAACTAGTTTCGTCGAATTCCGGGACTATGTCCCGGAAGGATATTTTAAGTCGTCGATTAATTTGAGCGATTTCCAAAATCGTCGAAATCACTTAAAATTTCACTTTTAACATTTAACTAACGTAATTATAAATCATATGGAATTTATAATCACATTAGAAATCATTTTGATTTATTTTAAATCAAAATCTGATTATTTGCATTATTATAATATTAAATTCCATTATTAAATTAATATAAAAATTCCAAATTTAACTTATCGACTTTTAATTCCATCCAAAAGTCCAATAGTAAAATTCAAATCAAACTAAACTTAAAATAAACCTTAGAAACCATTTTCATAACCATATACATCCAGGTTCACAAATTATCCCAATTCCAAATATTTAATTATTATTATTCAAATCCAATTGAACTGCCATATTTGAAATTTTAACTAATTATATTGATTTAACCAAAATCTTCTTGTTTCAAAATCAAATTAAAATTCACATTCAACATTTAAAATGAATTAAATGTTCAAAATCTAATGACCAAAATTTCGGGTCGTTACAAGCATTTTAAGTGGGACTTGTTCTTGAAAGGTAATCGTAGCCTCAAGCCTCATCAACCGGGAATTGCTAAAATAGGGGAAGTGCACCAAGGCTAAGTGGGTAGCACCCAAGTAAGGTAAGATTTCCCCTGTCTAGAGGTCCCTTTTTATTCCGACTGTGTGGTGGTTGGTCGCTCCTACCATGGGGTGATCTTACTCGGACTATCCAGTAAGGGGTAGCTCCGGTCTTGTGTTGCAGGGGATCGGGCGTGATCCTCGGTACTCTGATCTAGGCCAGGTACTGTGACGGGCGGTACCCCAGTAGCCCTGCCATTGTATGTAATCCAATCTTCAATAAGTGCTCGTACGGTTTTGATTGTGCCCAACTATGATGGAACATGTGATGCAAGCATTTCAGCTAGATTCTATTTTACTTTCTATAGACACTATTATAATATCAGACGGATTTGATAAAAATGTTTTGGTTATCGTAAGGTAAAAACCCGGCATGTTTATTTGTGGCGTGGTCTTACGAGATACCTTTGTTTTCAAAGGATTTTCAAAAATATAATAATCCAATTGAGTGTGGTTTTCTCACGCTGGTTTTCCAGACTAACTCGGGTGTTGTTTTATTATGATGCTTGGGTCAGACCGAGTTGTACAGATTCAGGTTAAAAAGCTAAGGAGCTCAAGAGACGAGCTGGATGGTAGAGCGTACTTCCATACTTGAATTATTATTTACGCTATGTAAGGACAGATAATAAGCTGTCCAAAGTGATGGATGTTTGTTGTACTCTGATAATGGTATGTATATATAACAGTACAGATTTCTTGTATTTAAAAGCTGTTACTATATATTATATTTTGTTCCGCTGCGATTGTGAGACTCTGATGTTGTTTTTATCTTCTTCTTCTTCTACCTCTTTCTTCTTTTAACCCTAAAGATTCGTATTTCCGTCCATTTTGAGTTGAATTAGTGTGGAATATTGTCGATTCAAAGGGGTACGAATTTGCGGGCCTTTACAAAAACTATGTCACTTTGGACTTATGGAATTTGGTAATGGTCAAATTTCCATTATCGTCCATATTTAAATCTATAGTCCAAACACAAAGTCTTTGATTCAACAATAACAATTATTATTAACTATACTCTGGCTAGAGATTTTAACTTTGAGTTGAATTCAATTGAACGTGATACTAATCTCATATAACCGAGGAGACATATCCTCTCTTAAATAGCATTTCACTTTCAATTCTTCCACTCGATCCAACTATAGTCACTAAATGGACATCGTTCCCTGATTTGACTATAATCAAGTGAAGCATAGTATTCTCAAGTCAAGAAAACTGTGCAAACTAGTCATATTTTCTATTTGAACTTAGTTATATTAACTAATAGAAAACCATCGAGTGAGTCATTTGATAGTTATTTAATAATTATTAGTACGTAACCCCTTAGTACCTCCAATAGTCATGAGTAATACACTACTCGACATTTGGAGAGCATTACGTACTCTAGTCTCAACAGATAGTTTGTTGGCAAGTGTATTACTCATGGCCGATGGGGGTATCAAGGGCTTATGCACTAATAGTTATTGGATAACTATGGAGTGACTCACTCGATAGTTTGTTTTGTTTAATATAACAAAAGTTAAATATAAAATATCAACGTGATAACATTATACAATTCCCTGGACTTGAGAATACTATCGAGCTTTAATGTGGAAAATCCGCTTTGATTATAGTAAATCATGGCAGGACGTCAATTGATCAACTATAGTTGGGTTGAGAGGAATAATTGAAATTGAGACATTATTCAAGAGAGAATTCATCTCTTAAGTTATAAGGGTTTAGTATCATAGTCAACTGAAGTTAATTCAAAGTCAAAGTCTTTGAGCAGAATAGTTCAGTTAATAATAATTGTTATTATTGAATCAAAGACTTTGTGTTTGGACTATAAAGTTAAAAATGGACGATACTGGAATTTTGACCATTATCAAATTTCATAAGTCCCAATGTGATATAGTTTTGATGAAGAAAATTGGTGTAAATAATTGTTACTAATAGGTACTACTTAAAGTGGTAAAATTGGATTTTATCGAAAAAATGAATAAGCGATAAGTTCGGCAAAACTATCATACCACTAGCTAAGGTGATGTGTGAACGTGAATATTTGAATTGATCGATAATAATCGTTGACTAAATTTACACATTTGAATCACACAAATATATCGGTAGATTCTTTGATATACTACATGATTTAATTGATTTTTACTTGTTATAAATTAATTCTATTAATTAATATTTATGCAATATTAATTATTTGTTTATTTAATATATTTGGGTGCTATTTGTATTTTTTGGTGCCAATAGTAATTAATTAGGTGCATATATAAAAGTTATATATGTGCGAATCGATATTCGATATCGACAAGCATTTTTACATGTGATTAATTTTTATGGGTTTGGAATGATTTAAGGCATATATAGCCTTATCTAGCAGCTATAGTAGAGCAAGAGTGGGGGTTAAGATTCGAAAAAGTTGGATCTAGATTTAGTAATAGAGAGGGGGTAAATTAGGGAGAGAATATCTCTTTTATTCTCTCTATAAAAGACCACACTACCCCTCATTGTTTAGATTATTTTGGATCTCCCTCTCCTCTGCGGTAGCCGCCATTTCCAATCCCATTAGGTTGAAGATATCATATCCAAACATCAAATATAAAAAATCAAAAGTGGTTATCCTAATAGTTGGAAAGCTTGGAGCTCGAATCAGGATCAAATCCAGGAAAGTCTGCCAATCAAAAAGCAAATCTAAGGCAACATTTTTTATGTAACATCCTATCATCCGTAGTTATTATGTCAATATGTTAATATTGCAAATTAATATATATTCTAATGAATTTATTTACACAACCGTTATCTTATTTAATTGTATTGTCATACATATGTATATGTAAGTATAATCTACAAATTTCACTATCTATCAATTCTATTTGTATAAACTAATAAAATTTAGAAATAAAATAATTACACACACACATACATATATGTAATTATATGTCTTAAACTATTTTATTATGTATCATAAATTAATGTTAAAGCAAAAAATATTTTTAAAAAAATTTGAAAAGAAAAGGTTCTTTATTAATAGACGATAGAACCCTAAAATAGCAGGATTTACCTCCTTAAAAAACCTTACCATTATGGTAAGGAAAAAGAGCACGACATCCTCTATTAAAAGTAAACTCTAGTACAGTTGAAAAAAATAAAACATAAAACATAAATACAAAAACCAAAGAAACAAAAAAGGAGATAAATATCGGACCCAAAACTGGGTTGAGTTGAAAGAACACCTCCGCACGCCTAAATCATACCAGCCCAGCCCAATAAACGTTTACAAAGCCAATTCTTCATACTTTCAGCTAATAGAAACCTCATCCAGAATCATTTAAATCTATTCCCCATTTCAACAATTTATCTCTCTCCACCGAAGTCAGCGTTCGCCATGGAAAATGACGTAATAGCTGTAAACGAACATCGATCTCGACTAGCTTCACCCTTTGTTCTACCGAGCAAACCTTCTTTTCAAACAGATGGTTAACACTCTCTAGCCAAATGTGGCGAGTCGTTGTCGAAGCCGCCACAAATTCGAGATGTTGGACCGGTGACTTGAATGGAAAGATATGCTCCAGAGTCGATAATTGCTCACGCAGAGTTTCCGCAGTGTCAGGCCGAAGATCTAATTTTAGCAGTGTCGCTCTCCCCAGATAAGCAGTATATTCACAGTCTATAAATAAATGAGCATGTGATTCATTGTGTTTGTTACAAAATACACACAGTAAATCGACATTCATTCCCCAATTTGCTAAACGATCCGTTGTAGGCAAATGTTCTGATGCCAAATATGCAGTGAAAGAGAATTTTCTTGCAGTCATGTTGTGCCATATTAGGAAGTAATTATCATCTCTATGAGTATGTTGACGAATTGTGTTCCACGCCTTAGCAAAATTGAAACAATTATGTTTAGCAATAGTCCAGTAATCGTTTGGTCTGTAAGATGATAGTTTAACCTGCATAATCTGTGTTGAGACTTCTCTGGTCTCTGGTAAAAGCTGTGGTTGTAGATGTCTTCCCCTTATTATACGACACACTTTGCTGGTTATTGTGTTACATAGATGAACCCTATTCCAGCCAATCAAGTCGACTAATGATTTGTGGTTAATCCAAGGATCAAACCATAACTGTGTATGTTCCTCATTAACAATAACTTAATCCATAATTTTGGCAGCTATGTCACGTTGTCTAAGAATCGATTTGATTGTACCAGAAAAATTATTATTAATCGGCAATACCCAGAAATTAGTCTTCGACAAATACTTTGCTCGCATCTTTCTCGACCAAAGGCAATTGGTGGTTAATAAATTCCATAATAATTTTAACCTGGTAGTAGTAGTAAGATCAGTAAATTTTCTAAGGCCAATACCCCATTCCATTTTTGGCTTACATAAGGTATCCCATGATATCTTATGTAACTTTCCCTCCCAGAAGAAATCTACGCATTACTTATCGATTTTTTTCAGAATAGAAACAGGCAAATGGTGTATTAAAATCTAATATATGACAATAGGAGTTATCGTGCTATGAATCATTTCTGCACGTCCAGTTATTGTTAATAACTTGCTTTCCCAGCCTTCTAATTTAGAGCTAATCTTATGTAGCAGGGGAACACAGTGTGCAGCATGAATATAATCCAATGTTAGAGGGACGTCGGGGTATTTAACAGGTAAATTCTTCTCTAGTATATGTAATATAGTAGATATTTCTGTTTGTACTCAGTGCCAATGCTGAAAAATAATTGAGCTGTTTGATTTATGCGTAAACTAACCGTATCCTCCATTAAAGAAAAGATGTGGTTCATGTATTTAGCATTCTCTTTGGTAGCAGCTTAAAAAATCATAACATCATCAGCATATAGAAGATGCGTTATAGATGGTTGAATATTAGAAATAGGCTGTAAATGTTTGTCAATAACCCCCTCTTCCATTAATAGAGAAAAAAATTCCATAGCGATGCAAAATAGGTAAGGGGATAATGGGTCACCCTGCCGTAGGCCTCTATTTGAAGTAATAAAACCATGTGGTCTTCCATCAATCATTATAGAAAAGGTAGGTGTCGAAATGCATTCATGAATTAGCTCTATAATAGATGTAGGGAAGCTGAAAGACATGAGCATATAACAAACGAAATTACGATTCACCATATCGTAAGATTTTTGCAAGTCAATTTTAATGCACATTTTTTATTTACCCCGCTTTGTGAAATCCTGAACCTTCTCATAAGCTAGTAAAACGTTCTCCCTAATGTTTCGACCAGGTATGAACGATGATTGATTTTCTGCAATCAATAATGGCAAGAACCATTTAATGCGATTACAAAGTATCTTCGAAATAAGTTTATACAAAACATTAGCACAAGCAATTGGTCTATAATCTGAAATGAATTGTGGCTTATCTTTTTTCAGAAAAAGAGTGATGAAATTGTGATTAATTCCATATGGAAGATTTTTTGTGTTGAAGATCTCTGACACTGAGTTAAATAAATCCTCTTGCAGGTCATCCCAATGCAATTTGTAGAACTTGGCTGAGAATCCATCAGGCCCCGGGCTTTTGGAATCGTCGATAGAAAATAAAGCCTATTTAATTTCTTCCAAAGTGACTGGAGAAGATAAGTATTGCTTCCCTGAATTGTTGACTTGCATTCTGGTATGAATAGTTGGGTAAACAGTTGTTGTGTCCCTATTGAATAATTGTTGGTGGTAGGAAATAGCTTCCTCACGAATGTTGTTGCTATCATAAATATAATTTCCTTGCAAGTCAAGTAAAGCATGTATTTTATTTCTATGTAGTCTCATAGACACTTTGGCATAGAAACCATAAAACTTTACTTTGTTGCTTCAGAAATTCTTGATGTTGACTAATCTGATCATTTAGTTTCTGGCCCAAATAGTACATATTTTCAAAAATCGGAAAGTTTTCCAGGTCTTGGTCCAATTGATGGAAAGTTGAGTCAAATTCTGTTTGTAATGTCATAATGATGTTGTTAGCTGCTCTTGGTCTATGGCATGCTTTCAATTTTGATTTCACCTTTTTAAGTTTGTGAATCGGTTTGTATGTTGGTGATCCCCATGTAGTGGCAGACAATCCTCTCTCTATACAGTGAACATACCCAACCATATAGCACCAATTGTTGATGTAGCAAAAAGGAACTTGTTTCCGTTGTCAAATAAGTGTGCTACAAGATATCAAAATAGGGGTTTGATCACTTATAGATGAAGGAAAGGCGATGGTACAAAATTGCGGGAACATAGACATAAATTCAATTTGTCTATGTTCGTTGCAATCCGCCTCTGTCGCCAAGTATATTTACATCCCTACAATGGGGATTCCACAAGACCACAATTAAATAAACAATTTTTAAACGAATTCAAATAGGAGAAAGGGATAGGCAAACCTCCTTTGTTATCATGTTGGTTAAGAGCATTATTAAAATCCCCCATGACAAACCATGGAGACCCTATTGTCGAAGCGTCGAGACGAAGTGAATTCCATAGTTTTTGTCGCTCGGCGAAAGAATTACTAGCGTACACACATGTGCAATAGCACTGCAGTCGTCCTTTATTTGATATCAAACTGGTAACATGTTGTTGAGTTTTCGCGAGCATAGTGTAATCCCAAACTGACTTGTCAATTAATATGAAAAGTCGACCTTTGCTGCTAGTATCATTATTATGCACTATATGCCATGTAGGAAACTTAACTTGCAGTTTTTCGATGTTAGTGGTAGATAATTTGGTCTCACATAAGCTTAGTAAACTAAGCCTATGAGCATTTAGAAGTGTGAATACCTGATTAACTTTGTCATCGGTATTTATAACTCTAATGTTCCACGTCATAACATTCATTTACCTACCGATGTGCTCCATGTGGATCTTTTAGGAGAAGCATGAGTTTGGGATTTGCGATTCGCAGAAGTCTCCCGCTTCTTCAAATATATGGGGTTCTTCGACACAATAGGGGAGACATTAATAGATGAATTTGTTTTGTTACGTGTTTCTTGAATCTGGTCTGCTATATTCTGTATTAAGTTTGTACTGTCTTCTGCAGTATCATTTTGACTTTCAGTATAGTCTTTACTATCTGTTGGTTCGGCTTCATTTGCAGGGATGGAATTCGCACTGGACAGGGGGTTGCTAAAGTCAAGGCAATATTGGGGACTTCAGATAGTGTAACCGTGGTTGCTTGAGAATCAGGGTCTTGCAATAAAGTCGAGAAAGAGTTGTGCAGAGGAATATCTGGTGTGGGCACGGCAGCTGCCTTATCGCCAGTTCTTTGGGCATCAAAGCCTTGTGTAGCACTTGTTGTATTAAAAGAAACGAACTGTGCTGATGTATCAGGTGTAGTTGTAATATTCTTTGGTTGCCATTTTTGCTTTAGAATTCTGGTACATGTAAAGTCTGAAAATATTAAAATTTATTTTTTATTATATTTTAGATATAATGTTTATAAATACATACATATGTATTAATGTTATTTTAACATGAATTAACTAGTATCATATAAGAGTGTTTGTGTGTGTGTGTGTTTCTGTATATTAACATATTTTATAAAATTATAATTTGTTGTTCCTAGAATTAAAAAACAATTATATATATAATTTTTTAGATTTGGCTGTAAGGCATTTTATTTAAATACATAGATTTAATTATCTTATTACTTATTTTAATGTATATTATTAAATATATAGATAATCATTTTCAACAATTATATGATATAAATATTTTTATGAAATTTTTATTTAATTTTATATATAATATATATATCTTTTAACTTATATCTATAGATATAGATTCGTTTTTAAACTGTTTACTAATTAAACAAATTAGATATTTTGAATATGAATTTTAAATTTCAAAATAAATTATTTTGTTTATATTTATGATATTTTCATTTTATTTTACTACGTATATACTTAATTTAAATCCATATATCCAAATCTAATTTTAAACTGTTTTATTAATTAAATGAATTAGATATTTAAAATGAATTTTGAATTTCAAAATTATGGACTTATTCAAAATAATTTATTTTATTACAAAATAAATATGAAAAAAATTAAATATTATATGTATGTGTGTGTTTATTTATAATTTAAATTTGCTTTGGACAATAGTGTGCATATAAAGGGTCAATGTGTTCGTTGCGTTGTAAATCTCAACACTTACATATGGGCACATTATACCATGTACACATTTGTATGTTACAGGCACACTTACATGTATGTGTGTTTGATACACATGTACACTTTATATATTACATATCTATACAAAATCAAATCTTTATGTAACTTAATTACATAAAATAAAGATTTTATTTAAAATTATTTAGATTGGATCTACATCAATTTACACTCCATAGGCCATTCAGATATAAAATGGTTTAAAAAATTAAAATTCACCAATTTTACCAACTGCGTGCTAGCCTAGTTCCAATAGTCCTAGCTCAATATCAGAATCCTCCAAGCGCATAAACTTGTCGGTTTGCTTGGAGAATTCCTCCAAGTTGGCCGTGTGGTTCCCCTGTAAATTTCTTTCTTTCGATTCATTCAGGAAACAATAGCTATATGGAGAACACGTTCATCCACTTGACATAAGCATCAACTATAGTATTGAATCATGCAAGAAAGCTTCATAGGGTTCTCTATCCTTTGGCTTGTTATGCGTCAAGCACGTCTCATTTTTAGGCTGAATAGTGTAAACTCTAGATAGATTCATGAACTTTCCTTTAAAACAACCTAAAGCGCTAACGGATATTTGCTCCAAACGACTATAGCACATAATCACTAAGTCTGACAAGAATAGGGGAAAGCAATGACACATACTTCCTCCATAATTCCAACTTCCTCTGTATCTTGAGTATGTTGGATCTAGGCTAGCCCGCAACGGAGTAATTGTGTCAATTTTAAATAAATTCCATTATTAGAACTTTAAAGGGCCTATGTAGTCTAATGCATTTAGAACTTTTCTAAATTTTCTATTAAATAAAACCAATATTTTATTTAAATTTACAATAAACTTATATTTTATATAAGTTGTATTATATTATATATATATATATATATATATGTGTTTGTGTGTGTGTGATATACACATATGAGTGTGCGTGCACATACAACAGAATAATGTGTGCATGGTTTGACATGCCAATATATAGATTTTGGGATTTACACCATAACGGTCATGTTAGCCCATCGTGTACACAAATGGGTTGTCTAAATGTGTGTGTGTGTGTGTCTATACATGCATCAAATTATTACGAAAATAATATTATGTAAGATATAATAATATATGTGTGTGTATTGAAATATTAATTGTAAATAATTTATTTACTTATATATATACACATACACATATGATAAAATTTATTTTAAATATTATTTTAAAAATTAATTTTGATAATATATATATATATATATATATATATATTACAACATAAAACCAAATAGAATTTATTTAATTAATTTATATATATGAATTATATATAAACACGTAATTATTAGTTTAATTAAATATGGATATATACAAAATAAATAATAATAAATTATATTAACAAATATTTACTGTAATGTTCACGGCCCAGATATAATTTTTTCAATTATATATATACACACTTTATTATTTAAATATTTAATAATTATAAAACCATGCAAAATAATTCACAAAATAAATATAAAAAATATATTCGAAAAGAAATTGATCAAAATATGTTGCAAATATTTTTTCAGAATTTTATCATATATATCGCATATACCTGGCTTTTATTTATATAATAAATTTTAATTACATGATAGTATATATTTATTAATATATATATATATATAATATAAATTTTTAAAAAATTCGAAGACTTTTCAACAGAATTAATTCCCTAAAAATATAAAACATATATTATGTTGTATTAAGCATTTAAAATTAGATTTAGAATTTAAAATCATATAATATATTATTATTGTTAATTTAAAAAGTAAAAAAAAAATTATTCCCTACCCAAGAGAATGTACAAGTAAATGAGCATAAAATTTTTACTTTTTTAATATATGTGTTAAGATTTATATACACAACCATCTACAAGTCATAATCCATCGATATACCAAATCTTGATATATCTAACATAGCAATATACTAAACAATGATCGTATAAATAATTATATATAATAGTAAACTAGAAGAGTACCTTTCATCAAAGCCTAAAGTTTGCACGTTAAAACGAAGAAGTGAACTCGTTGAATCCAATTTCAATTCCGAAATTGCTAGCTTCCGAATTGCCTTACCATCGACGATTATTTGATTTTAATATGTATTTATATTGCTTTAATATTGGAGATAAGAAAGGGGTATTTTTTAACCAACAAAAGGGATGATGGAGGCAGGAAAAGAACTAAAAGAAAGTGAGGGTTAAGATGTCTATATATAGGAGAGAGTAGAGAGCAAAAGCAGAATCAAGATCCTAATTTTCTCTTACCTATTCTACTTTTCTATAACATTCAAATTTGACACCATAAGCCGTCAAACGGCCGGCCTATCATGCCCCCTTTATAATCGAAATTACGGAGCCTCATATGGGCCTCAAATTCACATCAAGGCCGAATAATATTTAATGCATTTAAGTTTAATTTAAATGTGTATTAATATCGTATATCAATTAGTGTTTATATGAGAGGTGTTAAGGTTGAATTGTCAACCTCTCAACCATACCAACAGTTCATGCACTTACCATCTATAACGATAACAATTACTTTAATGGTTGAAGAATTAGATAACTGCGGTTAACCATACAAACCAGACATGATTGTTTTGTATAATATTTAACATTAAAGCATAAAAATGTTGATAAAAAAAAGGGACCAACACCCTGGTTTGGATTTGAAAGCACCAACCCTGTTCTGACAGTGCAATATAACATATATAGAAGAAAACAGAGAATTTTTATAGTGGTTCGGTTGTTAATGAAGCCTATGTCCACTTTATAGTTTTATTAAAGACCGATTGATATTACAAGAGATGTTTGATTACAAGGCTTTGATTATCTTTTAGCTAGATTGAATCTCCAGAGTTGGAATCCACTAGAGAATCACAGTGTATTCCCTTAGAGACTATTGTGAGGGAGTTAGAGAATGCAGAATAATTCCCGCAGAGCTTCAGCAACCAGTCCCGAGAAGATCCTCTTTATGTTGCAGGTAGGATGGTATTTATATGGATCGGAGAGCTTTTGGGCCAGGCACTTCACCATCAGCTCGCAGGTAGGTAGGAAACAACCCAGGGAGAGTTTGGCGCACAAAACGAGGCAAAGCCATGGGTCGCTAGCGACCCATACACTTGCTCGTTTGTGAGCCAATGCCTTGGCCTCTTTTCGTAGTGTTCCATTGCTAGCTTGTTTGAAGGTTTGAGGAGAGGCTTGGGTTGCGGATGATCCAAGCACTTAGGATTTTTCTAGAGTTTGGAATTAGAGATGTTTCCATAGTCTTTTATCGTAGTTGTTTCGTTTCGATGCCAATTCACTAGCTGTTTGGGCTCAGCTGCTGATTGGACTAAAAGAATGCTAATCTCTCGGTCTCATTGATCCCAGTCGTTGCCTTAGTCATATAGCTTGGCCCTTGTTAACCCCTTGTCTTAGCTTTTCTGGTTAAGTTCTGAACCATCCAGTTTTTATGTGGTTGTTCTGTTTCTTATTGGTTCCTACTAGGCCAAAAACCCGGATAACATTTATCCCCCAGAGTACGTCTTCGTTGTAAACGAGGCATGCTCTAGAAGTTATCACTCTCAATATCCATTCGTCGATCTCTTAGTGATTGCATTAGAGCTTTATGATTACGTTAACCCAATGTTGTTGGTCATCTTTCTTTGGTTCTTACTGCTACTACTTGCCACATCGCATCACATTTCTGCCCGTAGTATCCCGGCATGCCTTTGAATGATGAACAATTGTAAGAGATCGAGTTCGAGAAGAATAAGTTAAGTTTCTTTTCCTCTTTCTCTCTTCTTTCCCTTTTTTTTGGTGGGTCCCTAGCGATCCATATGGGATGGGTCGCTAGCGACCTAATTGCATAGGGAAATTTATAACGTTACAAAGTTAGGTCGGGTCGCTAGCGACCCATGATTGGTCAGGTCGCTGGTGACCCGATTACTTAGCAATTTTTTTTCTTTTGCTCGCGTATTAATACACGAACCGACCCTAGTCTATTCGTTCGACCCAGCTATCCTTGCCCCTTCAAGCGATCGATCCTCTACACGATTCAGTTCCAAGCGATCCAAGCCCTTGCTCGATCCAATTCTTCACTTCACTTGCATTTATGCGTTGCTGATTTGATTTAGGCTCTTGCCTATTTCATGAAACCCTAGCCGACCTATCACCTCGCTTGAATCCAAGCCCTAGCTCGCTGCTGAACTGTAGCCGACCTACCACTAGATCGCTACCTTCTTGAGTCGCCACTGATCCTCTAACTCGCCACCGATCCATTCAAAGTTCGTTGAATTCGGTTCTTGATTCTCCCTGCGTCTTAGAAGTCTGTTTGGGGTGGGTTTGCTTAGTTGGTCTTCTAATTATTGCGTTGGTATAATGACTTGATGACGAGTTTCATAGACACCACCGCACGACATATCATCGGTCGATCCCGATTCTTCCAAAGAATTTGGGGTATCTTGCTTGTTTATTCCTCATTCGGTGTCCCTGTAGTCAGAAGAGCTTTCCACATCGCTTCGGACAACAGATCCGTTATCGATAATGGATCGATAACGGGTAAGTGTATAGGAAGTAGAAACAAATATGAAAAACGAACTAACATGGGATGTTCTTTTCTTCTTCCACTGTGAGCGAACTATCTACACGGGGTAGAGCGTTTGCAGTGTATCGAGCACCGAGTTTATCCCATATAGATAGCACACTGCACTTGCCCCAGTATACACTTGAAATCCGACGTGTCGATTACAAGTTAATGTTTCTTCGGAATTCAAGTGTGGTAGGGGAAACTTATGAAATTAGGATAGATTTACCTGACCATTTTTGGATGCAGGATCTGTTATATAGGATGAAGCAGCCATCTATGTGCGAAGTCAAGCGGGCGAAGCCCAACGCTCTCAGAAGCCGAGTCATCATCCACTTCGCTAGCTCAATACGGCCAATTGGTCCCAGTTGGGCCAATCGTGGATCCCCAACTTCAGAGTTCTGGTTAATCCACCTGAGAGGCTTCATCGGTGGTTTCTGTCAAGGTTCTTCATAAAATCTGTACGTAGCATGGAATTCCTAAAGAGGATATGCATCTGTCGGCGAAAGACGAATTCGCTAATATGCCCCCCTCCCCCCCAAGGTACACCGCTTGCCATCGATACATGTGTCTGAATGGAGCCATGCCTCCCTTCAACGATTTTCTGCATGAGACTCTCTTAAACTTGGGTATTTCCCCATTACAGCTTCATCCGAATGGCTATGCCATCCTTACTTGCTTGCATGTCCGTTTCATGCGGACGTTCAACCGCGATCCAAGTTTCGATGAGTTGCGATATTTTCTGGCGTTCAAGAGGAGGGTTGACTGTCCCTCTTTGATTATAATCGAGGCCCAGAGAAACCGAAAAATTGCCCTGCGCATGCAAAGCAACTTATCACAGTTCAAGACGCAGTACTTCTTTGTTAGATGCCCCAAAGGATTCAACCATCGATGGACGACAGGGGGTAAGCTTCTCTTTTCTATTTATCGAGCTCCGAAGCATTGTAATGGAGTTTTTAACTAATTACACGTCTCTTGCATTTATCGCAAGGCTGAATAGAGATGTGACACTTGATGAAGTTTCCAAACTTTAAAGGCCATCGACGTCGAGGAGAGGTGCATTAAAGTTCTGCTGACCGATGAGAACTTGCATCGATACAGGCTGTTGGCTCCGGGTAGGTCCACGGTTCAGGTTGAAACTCCTTCTCCTGGCTGATCCAGGGTTCTCACAAGATTCACTTCTTCATCCCACGGTTCCGGGGAAGGTCAAGAGAGAGGTACCCCGTCCAGAGGATCATCCGGTGAGGTCCATGAGGAGGAAGACGCTGCTGCGACTGGACTGAGTGGTTCAATTACGATGCCTCCAATTTCAGAGGAAGCAGAGGACGAGTTCACGCACAGAGAAGGCAAAGCCGCGCTAGACTCGGAGAAAGAAGAAGAAGAATTCGAGAGTTGTAGCGATGAGTCTACCGGTAGTGATTACTTCTTGTCAGAATCTTAGGGTGGAGACTCGAAGTCCTGCGATGAGACTCCGGGAATGAGTCCCGATCTCCCGAGTCCACCTCCTTCCAATGCTAGTGGCAAAGGCAAAGCCCCTGAAACTGGAAAACATCAAGATTCTTCGAGTAAGGATGTCAGAGCGGGGTTCGGAGATTTCAGCGATGTTTTTGTCGACTTCGACACGCTCATGAAAGGGAACTTTAAATTTGACACGATGCCTTCCTGTTCGGGCAATATTGTGCCAACGATTAGCTCGGTCCTGCCTACAACAACCGAAGTCAATCTGATCCCACCTACGATGACCGTTCGTTCCGGTTTGTGACTAAGTCTTAGGCCCATATTAGAAGCACACAACACGTTGCACTAGGATTACACTTATTTCCATTCTCCATTCCTTCATATATTTTCTTAGCTTATGTTATGCTTCTGAAACCATTTATGTATGCCTTATTCCAGGCATCACTAGGGGCGAGGATTTTATAACGACTTCGAAGACTACACCGATTTACAGCGGTACCCTAAGCGCTCCTCCAGCCGCCATCAAGTCCGAGAGACGGAAGAAGAGTACGGGCGGAGGAAAGAACTCAAAGCTGAATCTCATCGCCAAGAAGAAAGAGATCGGGCTCGGTCATATAAAGGCGGGATGAGAAAAGAAGGTCTCTTGAGGAAAGAGATGAGCCATCGAAAAAGTCAAAGTTTGATCATCGTCCCCATCCTTCAGAGTTCGCTTCAAAACACTCTTCCATGGGCTAGGATATTCCCATCACTTCTGCCCCGATTCTGCCACTAACTCATATTTTGTCCTCTTCCATCATTACTGCCGCTCCTGGTGCCTTTCGCCCCCACCGGAGGCCTGCCTACATTCTTCCTTCAGGCCCCCTAAGCTTGAGGCAGCGCTTCCAGGTTGGTTCTTAAAGGGGGTCAAGTTTGACCTGGATCTCCACCCGTTCGCAGTGATTCTTTCATGCCGCATCTACAAGCTATCTAGAACGACCTAGAACAGGCCGAGAAATGGGAGAAGCTCTGCAAAAAGCTGGCTGATACAAATAGAAATAACTATCAGGAGATCCTTTCCTTCGAATCTGAAAATGACGATTTTGAGAAGGAAATGGTTGATCGGGATGCTAAGATTAAATAGTTGGAGGAAGAGAAGGAGGCGGCGCTTCGTGAAAGTAGGAGAACCGCCGGCCTGATGAAGGAGTTAAAGGAGGCGCATGAAAGAGTTGAGATTGTCTGGAGGGATGAGATAAAAAAGACTCATGTGAAGGAGGCGAAGCTAAAAGAAGTGGTCGCTTGTGATTCCATCATTGAAGCTCAAAGGAGAACTATCGCCGACCACGATCTAATTATTGAGGGGCACAACAAAACTATCTTCGACCAAGCCAAGACCATTGCCAAGCTACAGGTTCAAGTTGCACAGCTCAGTGCCGACAAGACTGCCGCTGAAGTTGAGAAGGTTGTGGTGAAAGCGGATTACTTGGACCTCCAACATGCCTTTGACAGGAAAATGGAGAAGCTGGATGCGACTATTCTGAACTTCTATGTTAACTCTTTGTTGCATCAAGGGAGTCTCAGCTATCTTGGCCTGAAGTATCCGCGCACTCTCACCTTTGTTTGGGAGGAAATCTTATCTTACTTTGCTGAGAGCAGCGACATTTATTTAGATTAAGAGTTGTGAGATGCTTATCTTAATGAATCCAAGAAAGCGCTACTTGAGGGCCAGGAGATCCTCCGAGTCGAACTAGAGAAGAAGGCCACCGATGCTGCCTTGATGACCGCCACTGATGTGCTTACCTGGCCTTCTATTTCCAGCATGGGCAAATTATCGAAGCAGCTCCATGATCAGCCCACGAGTTCAGGACTTGATATTATTCCCCATATGGTGGAGCCATCAAAAAAGGGCGAAGGTGGACAGTTTGAGGTCGTTATTCATGATCGTTCCTCTAGTGGAGGTAACGTCCTTGCTTCTCTCGAATTCGAGAGCTTCCAACTTATGCCACAAGAGCAAGAGCAGTTTAATGCTTTAATTTTTGATCTTATAGGTCCACCAACTTTTCATGTCGATGCGCCAGCTACATCGGCGCCCATGCCTGCTGCCATTTTCATATCTTCTGCGATTGTATCTGTTCCTGCTCCGGTTCCCATGGCTTGGATGACCCTTCGGCGTCTTTGGAAGGTGATATAACTGTAGAAAAAGCCAAGGAGCAGGAAATGCAGATGGAGTAGCCACAGAAGACTCAACACGATCTGATTGCCTTAAGAAGTAAAAGGTAGAGGCAATCAAGACTTCGAAGAGTTCCCAGAAATCGAGAAAATGCAAAGGGAAGGGATGCACTTCTGAAAAAGTTTCAGAGGAGGAGGATAACATCGCCACCGAAGTGTTCGTTGATGTTACCGGTAGCAACACTACTCCTGAAAGGAAGCAAAAACTACCAACCAAAGTTGGAAAGGGTGGCAGTAGCAAGAAGCATTGAGCGGCCGGTGTGAGGATGGACTATATTTTGGCTTACAACTTGTAGGAAGACTGACTCGTTTTTGTTTCTTTTTGAATCATTCTGTTCAAATGTAGAGTCTGCACTTTGCGTCTTTACTGTAGAGTCTGTATTTTCTTTTTATTGGCAGTTGTTGTGTGGGTACGGCCTCCACATGTTGACCCTGTGTATAGATAACTTTAAGCAATACATTTATATTTTGACGGTACTTTTATCTACTTGTTCATATATGTTCTGTGTACTTGTGCTTGTTTCATTTCATACTTTTCTAGTTCTGTGATTATAGTCAAAGCCCTTCATTCGAAGTGACAAAATATAGAAATTATAAGCACTTTGGAAGTTAATAGAACTTTAGAAATTAACAGAACTTAGAGAATTTTTGTTTAGAAATTCATAAAACTTCTAAAAACTCTAAAACTTTGAATTT
Source organism: Allium fistulosum (assembly GCA_030737815.1). NCBI lineage: Eukaryota > Viridiplantae > Streptophyta > Magnoliopsida > Asparagales > Amaryllidaceae > Allium > Allium fistulosum. The sequence goes on from JASFAW010000025.1 coordinate 2,173,609, forward strand.
TTTGTTTAGAATTTTAAAATAGATATAAAACTTTGAGACAGAACATAAGGACTTATTGTTGTTTGGAGTAACAGAACTTGTGAACTTATTGTTTTCACGCATTTCTATCTTCGTACAGGTGTATGCCCCTCAGTTTATAGGGCTGTTTACTTCAAACAATTTTCAAGTAGCCGATAACTTAGGGTTTAGATAATCTTTACTGGAAATTTGTCTAAGTTACTACTTGATTCTCCTTTTTTATTTTTTATTTTTAGAGGTTTTGCAACTTTAGCATGTAACCCAAGCTTCTTGGAGTATGCAATATATGGGCATTTCGAATGCGCACAGTGCATAGGTTAATTGAAGGCAATTTTAACCATTAAGCGTCTATAGTCGAGGCTTTTCATTTGGTTTGTTGCATTCCGATTTAGTTGGAATTGCGTTCATTATTCCCGGCTGTGGGAGCAGTTGGCGCTGATTGTGAGATGCGCGGTTTCTTGCGCTCCTCGTTGTTTTCCATCTTCGGGCAACGTGAGGAGTTGGTATTCTGGTGCGCAACCTATGAGGTGCATGGCTTTTTGTTTCTCTTAGGTGCTGCTATCTTCGGGCAACACAAGGAGTTATTACTTTGGTGCGCGGCTTATGAGATGCACAGATTTTGTTTTTCTTCAGTGTTGCCTATCTTCGGGCAAAACGAGGAGTTATTACTTTGGTGCGCAGCTTATGAGATGCGCGGCTTTAGTTTTTCCTTGGTGTTGCCTATCTTCGGGCAACACGAGGAGTTATTATTTTGGTGAACGGCTTATGAGATGCGTGACTTTTTTTTTCCTCGGTGTTGCCTATCTTCGAGCAACACGAGGAGTTATAATTTTGGTGCGGGGCTTATAAGATGTGCGGCTTTTGTTTTTCCTCGGTGTTGCCTATCTTCGGGCAACACGAGGAGTTATTATTTTGGTGCGCGGCTTATGAGATGCTTGGTTTTTGTTTTTCCTTGGTGTTTCCTATCTTCGGGCAACACGAGGAGTTATAATTTTGGTGCGCGGCTTATGAGATGCACGGCTTTTGTTTTTCCTCGGTATTGCCTATCTTCAGGCAACATGAGGAGTTATTATTTCGGTGCGTGGCTTATGGGATGCATGGCTTTTGTTTTTCCTGGGTGTTTCCTATCTTCGAGCAACACAAGGAGTTATTATTTTGGTGCGCGGCTTATGGGATGCGCGGCTTTTGTTTTTCCTCGGTGTTGCCTATTCGAGCAACACGAGGAGTTATTATTTTAGTGCGCGGCTCATGAGATGTGCGGCTATTGTTTTTCCTCGGTGTTGCCTATCTTCGGGTAACATGAGGAGTTATAATTTTGGTGCATGACTTATGAGATGTGCAGCTTTTGTTTTTCCTCAGTGTTGCCCATGCGGCTTTTGTTTTCCCTCGGTGTTGCCTATCTTCGGGCTACAGGAGGAGTTCTTATTTTGGTGCATGACTTATGAGATGCACGGTTTTTTTTCCTCGGTGCTGCCTATCTTCGGGCAACACGAGGAGTTATAATTTTGGTGCGCGGCTTATGAGATGCGCGGCTTTTGTTCCTTTGTGTTGCCTATCTTCGGGCAACACGAGGAGTTATTATTTTGGTGCACGGCTTATGGGATGCACAGCTTTTGTTTTTCCTCGGTGTTGCCTATCTTCGGGCAACATGAGGAGTTATTGTTTTAGTGTGCGACTTATGAGATGCACGACTTTTGTTTTTCCTCGGTGTTGCCTATCTTCGGGTAATACGAGGAGTTAAAATTTTGGTGCATGGCTTATGAGATGTGCGGCTTTTGTTTTTCCTCAGTGTTGCCCGTGCGGCTTTTGTTTTTCCTCGGTGTATCGTTGGGTAACACGAGGAGTTATTATTTTGGCCCTCTTGATGCTGCCGGAGTAGCACCGATTTTCAAAGGGCAAAGATCGGGTTCCACCGATCCAACGGTTTGAGTCGATTTGCTTCCGTCGACTCGGCGAGTAATTATTATGAACACAGTTTGGTTGGTTCAAGAAGCAAACATTATTAGGGAAAGCATAGCAGATTCTTTGCCTATTACAATGCCTTCGGCATTTCCAGGATGGCTTATTTGCTAAAAAATAAAAAATACATAAAGTAGTTTTTTAAATGAAATAACGGCGAAGCGATTCGCTATTCCAGGCTTTGGGAATTGCAACCCCATCGACGGTTGTCAGCTTGAAAGTCCCGTCCTTGAGCTTTTGATTAATGACATATGGTCCTTCCCAGTTCGGTCCGAGGCCCCCAGGACAGGGTAAACTCACTTCAGCATAAGATCTCCGACTTCAAAGGTTTGGCTGTGAACTTTGGAGTTGAAATACCGTGCGACCCTTTTTTGGTGGGCAACAGTTCTCAACTCTGCTTCTTCACTTTTTTCATCAACCATGTCTAGCAATTCGAGTAGGAGCTACTCGTTTTGCTTTTGATCAAAATTCTACCTTCGGTGTGAGGGGACTTCTGATTCAACAGGAATCATTGCCTCTGAACCATATGCTTGGGCGAACGGAGTGTGGCCAGTTGCCGCTTTGTGTGTTGTCATGTATGCCCATAATGCGAGTGGAAGTTCGTCAACCTAATTTCCTTTTGCTTTTGTTAATTTTTTTTGATGGTGGATTTGATGATCTTGTTTATTGCTTCCACTTGCCCGTTTGCTTGCGGATGAGCCACTACGGAGAAGCTTTTATCGATTCGGAAGTGCCTATAGAAGTCTTTGAACTCGACACTTCGAATTGTGTTCCATTGTCCGTGATGATTTTTTACGGCACACCAAACCTGCAAATGATGCTTTTAGTAACAAAGTTAATAACTTTCTTTGTGGTTATGGTGGCCAGCGGTTCCGCTTAAGCCTATTTTGTGAAATAATCCACTGCAACTATAGCATATTTGGCTCCTCCTTTTTCTATTGGAAGAACGCCAATCATCGATCCCCCATATCGCAAACGGCCATGGGCTAACCATCTACGTCAGTTCCAATGAAGGAGTCCTCTTAATTTTGCTGAACATTTGACAGTGGTCGCACCTTCTAGCGTGATCTACAGTGTCGCGATTTATTGTTAGCCAGAAGCATTTGTATCGAAGGACTTTCTTTGCCAGGGTGTGCCCCCCAGTGTGATCTCTGCAATTGCCTTCATGTACCTCCTTCAGGATTCGTCGTGCCTCGTCATCGTTCACACACCTAAGAAGAGAGGTCGAAAGTCCCCTTCGATAGAGTATCTCATCCTGTATCATGAACCCTTCCGAAGGAGCTTCTTCCATTGATTTCGGTCAGTTGGTAGGGTTCCTGCAAGCATATAGTCCTTTATCCGTGTCATCCATGTATCTGGCTCGACGGTGGTCTCTAGAATCCAGTCTACGTCCATTTTGTCTATGCTTGGGTTGGTTAGCGTTTCAACCGGAACCAATCCCAATGACTAGGCTTCTCCGGAGCTTGCCAGCTTAGCCAAATAATCTGCCTTGGTGTTTTGCTCCCGTGGGATGTGAGTTATGGTGTAGTGCTCGATATCGCTTAGCAGCTCTTGTACTTTGGACAGGTACGGGCGAGATTTTCTCCACGCGCATGGTACTCCCCTTTCACTTGACAAATGACCAGTTGGGAGTCGTTGTATATGTGAATAGATTTTATCCTGAGTTCCTTCACAACCATTAGTCCAGTGATCATTGCTTCATACTCTACTTTGTTATTTGTTGTTGGGAATTCCAAGCGCAAAGCATAGCAATGGCTTGCCCATCGGGGGTTTCAAGCGCTATCCCTGTTCACGAACAGAAGTTGTTTGATGTGCCGTCGATGAAGACATTCCATTGTGTGCCTATTTCTGACTGAACTTCCTCCTCGTCGTCCCTTACGGTAAATTCGGCAATGAAATCGGCCAACACTTGATTATTGATTGCTTTCCTTAGATGGTATGTGATATCTTATTGGTTCTACTCTATATTCCACTTGAGTAGTCTTTCGAAAGTTTCTGGCTGGTATAAAACTTGTTTCAGGGGCTGGTCAGTCAATACTTTAATCGGATGAGCCTAGAAGTATGGTCGTAATTTTCGGGACGTGATCAGAAGGAAATATGCTAGCTTCTCCAGTTTTGGGTATTTCTTCTCAGCTCCGGCGAATCGTTTGCTAATGTAGTACACGAGTCATTGGATTCTTGCTTCTTCCCGCACAAGAGTGGCGCTCAGTGCATGCTGGAAAACTGCTAAATAAACGAATAAGTCTTCTCCTTAGATTGGTTTTGATAAGATCAGCGGAGTTTCCATGTGTCGTAGAAATTCCTCGAAAGCTGTTTGATAAGCTTCACTCCATTCAAAGGTTTTCTTTCCATTCTTTAACGCATTGAAGAACGGTATACACTTTTTTGTAGCTTTGGAGATGAATCGACTCGTTGATGCAACTTTTCCATTCAAGCTTTGAAGTTCCTTCTTATTTTAGGGGCTTAGACTTCCCGTAATGCTATTATTTGCCCTGGATTTGCTTCGATGTCCCGGGCACTTACTATGAATCCCATGGATTTCCCAAAGGCTACTCTGAAGTGGCACTTGAGTGGGTTAAGTTTCATTCCATACTTCTAGAGTATTTCGAACATTTCAGCGAGGTTGTCAAGATGGTTAGCAGCTACTCGGGATTTGACAAACATATCGTCCATGTAAACTTCCATAGTCTTCCTGATCTGGCGTTTGAACATAGTATTCACTAGCCTTTGGTACGTTGCCCCTGCATTTTTCAAACCGAATGGCATTACTCAGTAGCAGTACAGTCCCAAATCGATGATGAAGCTGGTATTCTCTTGGTCTGGTTCATGCATCAGGATCTGGTTATAGCCCGAGTATGCATCCATAAATGACAGCAGTTCGTGTCCCGCCGTTCCATCCACCAGTTAATCAATCCTAGGGAGCGGGAAGCTATCATTCGGACAGGCTTTGTTGAGGTCCGAGAAATCAGTACAAGTTCGCCATTTTCCATTGGACTTCTTAACTAGGACTAGGTTCGATACCCATTAAGGGTAGGTTGCATCTCGAATGAAGCGATTAGCCATCAATTTATCTACTTCCTCTTTCAATGCTTTGGACCGTTTAGGGCCCAAGCTGCGTCTTTTTTGCTTTACTGGAGTAAATTTGGGATCGGTATTGAGCGTGTGGCAGGAAATTTTAGGTGACACCCCACACATATCGGAGCGTGTCCAAGAAAATACGTTCAAATTGGCGTGGAGGAATTTGGTTAGTTCCGACCGCATCTTGTTTCCAAGGTTTGGACCGATCTTCAGGATCCGCGTTGTGTTATCCATACATACTGGGACAGACACCGTCAATTCTGCCAGTGCTGCCGGTTCCTCCCTCGAGCTCTTCTTTCTAGGGTCCAAAGCCTTGTTGAATCGGCTATGGTCCCCAAGCTAGGGCGACTCTGTAGTTGCTATTCAGAGGGTATACGAATGTGGAGTGTTTTCCCCATATCCTTTCCTTTCCCCTTTCTTCTTGACTCGCGCAATTCTGCGATATAGCATTCCCGAGCGACGCTTTGGTCTCCTTTCACAATTTCGACTCCGTGCTCGGTAGGGAACTTCATTGTAAAGCACCAATGGGCCAATGCTATTCTAAAATTGGCTAATGCTGGCCGTCCCAAGAATGCATTGTATGCTGACATTTCATCCACGATCATAAAAGTTTGAATGAGAGTCACTCTTCGCTCACCCTCTCCAAGTTCCACAGGTAGGTTAATTGTTCCCACAGTTGTTTGGGTTCTCTGGTAAACCCCTAAATCTTTATTTGGCATGCGAATACACTTTTCATGCCTATCTTCATATGATCGAAGGTACGTTTGAATATTATATTAACTGACATGCACTCTCAACCATCACTCGTCGAACTATGGCGGGCCCTATTCCTACTATCACCACCATTGGGTCAAGAGTCGGAGCTTCAATACCTTCGGTGTCCCGATTGTGGAACACTATGTCATCGCTCAAAACCTTTTGCAGCTTGATCGGAGTTTCATCATCTATTGCTAAACATGATTCCTTCGAGGCGTGCTTTAACGAACTCACATATTGCTCCATCTCTCCCCAACTTCTTTGCACGAGATGTGGTCCCCCAGATATTGTTCTAAAAATAAGCCTCTGGTCAGTTCGTTTTGACCCTTCTTCACTAGTTCCAGCTTGATTCCTTTGCTCTCTTGGAGGTTGAGGGACCACAGGTTGATTGGGTTTTTATGGCTTTTACACATATTGTTGAAGCTTGTTGTCTCGGATCAATTCCGCAACGAGATTCTTTAGGTGGCGGCATTCGTTCATATTGTGACAATGTGTCTCGTGGAATTCCCTGAGCGCTTTTGCTGCTAGGTTGCTTCTTTCCTAAGGGGTTTCTTATATTCTTCAGTCTCTTATGTACCGAGATAAATATTTTCCGGTGTGTCATTCAGAGGGGTATAGTCTTCCTATCTAAACTCCCTAAATCTTTTGTTGTTGCCACTATTATTTCTTTTATCGGAGTTCTGGTTTCTTCTTTTCTGGTTTCCGCTCTTTCCCGCGACTGCTTGAGCAGTTCTAGCATTGCATGTGTTTTGAACTGTCTCCTCCTCATTTTGTCCGTTGTTCATATGTTGTACACTGGAAGACTTTCTGTCCAGGTCCTGTGCTTCCTCCAACCTCAAGTACTGGCTTGCTTTGCGATCGAAGTCATTCCTGGTGGTAGGTTGCTTCATTTTAATCCATTTTTCGAACTCCGTTTCCAGGTGAATAGCACGAACTAATGCCATAAAAGCCATATCCTCATTAGGGTTGCTTACTTCTATTACGGCGGTATTGAACCGTTTCATGAAAGATTTCAGTGATTTGTTGCGTCCTTGGACCAACCCGGATAGGGACATGACATCCTTTGGTTGCGTGGCATGGTTCCCAACTGGTCCAGGAATTTTGTTGCAAGTTTCTCAAAGGTAGAAATAGATCTTGGGGGGAGTCTGGTGAACCACATAGATGCAACTCCTTCTAGAAAATTAGGAAAACATCGGTGGCGAACGGCCTCTGGAGCATTTGCCCCGTCCATATACTGGCTATACTTGTACAAATGGGGTTTTGGGTCCTTAGTTCCGTCGTAGGAGGGAATAGTTGGCATTGTGAATTTTTCTGGGTATCTTTCATTCAAGATTTCATCAGTAAAAGGGGTCCGACTCAGGGCACATCCCCATTCATCATTCTTTCGGTTGTTACTCTTATCCATCAACCATTTGACCACATCTGATATGTATGCCTCTGATGTCTGGTTGTCCTGGGGCGGCAGTCAGTCACTATGCCAAGTGTTTGGTTTTGCAAACGATCTTGGTACATGGGTAGAAGCCTAGGCACTCCTGTCTTCGAGAGAGCCACTCCCGCGGAACCCCGTTGGCTTGCAGTTGGCATGACTGGCGTAGTTTGGACGTTTCTAGCATCATCGAACGTATTGACGTTCTATTCCATCTGACTGCCTTGCTCTCCACCTTCTGAGTCGGAGAGATTCACAGCTATATCTTCCTGTGGGGTTTTGGCCCCTTGATTCAAATTCAAGTTCGGTTGCCTTGCGTCAGGTGGAGTATTATCATTTTCCTCCAGGTTACATCATGTTGTTACCCTTCTTAGTGGCTGCTTTTCGTTTCTTCTATGAAGGTCGAAAATGGAGGAATTTTCTTGTTCTATAGCAGTTACTGGTTCAGGCATAGTCCTTGGAGCGGGGTTTGATTATAGGGTTATCAAAGCGTTGAGCTTATCCATTAGAGCCTTTTAACTATTTTCCATTCTTTGGTTGATCTCTTCAGCCATCTTATTCAGCTCGTCCCTAGTGATAACATCATGCTGACTAGAGGACCCTGGTGCTTGATTTCCTAATTTAGCACCATTTACTTCAGTTTGTGTGAGACTAACACCTTCTACAGCTAATGATGTCCCTATGGATCTCCCAAAGGCAGTTCTTCTTCTTCCCAGAGCCATTGACTCTAAAACAGCGAGTTCTTCAAGAAAAGTGTGGGGATCTTACTTCTGGACCTATAAAATCCAAAGTAGATAGCTAGTGTGACGAACCGCAAATCTATACCCTTTGAATCGACAATTATCCATACATGTCCGACCCAAAAAGCACATACTGACGAAAAGCCATGAGAAAGAAAAGAAAAGAGAAGAGAAGAGAAGAAAGAGAGAAGATAGAACCAAACAGAACAATACAGAATCTCACATCGTAGCGGAAAACATATAATATCATATCAATGATCTTCACAAAACAGAAACAGTATATACATACATCAATCGGAGTTCAACAATCAATCAAACATCATCAGCCTGGACAGTTATAATAACCTGTCCTTACAATTGCCGATAATATAAAACAATAACAATGCGTAAAGCGGATAATCAAAAAAGATACGTGTATATGAAGATCTCCAACTCTGCTACTAAAGCCCCAAAAGCACCAATATCTGAACCTGTAAATATACTCATTCTGACCCAAGCATTGAAAGGGAAGAACGCCCGGATCAGTCTGGTAAACCAGCATGAGAAACACACTGGACTGAATTTTATTAAATTACCAAACTTTCCTTTCAAAACAAAAGTATCTCGTAAGACACGCCCACACATAAACACGGACATGTTTTTACCTTACGATAACTAAAACATCTCATATCAAATCATCTGATATTATACTAGTGTCTAGTATACAAATAATATTAATCATAGCCTAAATTGTTACATTGATTAAATTCCTACTCTACGACTTTGTAGTTGAAGCTTTTGCTAACTATTGATGGATCGTGAGATATTAGAGGAGAGACGAGGTGAATTTCTGGCCATGGAAATAGATACGGTGGCTTGCCCTAGAGAAGATAGGGTTTGTGAAAATTGAAGATAATGGGGTCCTTTTATATAAAATTCTCGCGTACTATTCATCTGAAATTTTTCCAAACTCCAATCGAAGCGTGCTGCCTAGCGTTTATAATGTTTTACCCCTATTCCGAACATAATGGAATATATATCGAGAGCCGATTCGATCGTATTTGAAAGATAGTTTTTCGCATCGACTTGTTTAAATTTTAAAATTCACTTAAACAAATTTCTACGCGTTTCAGCTTGCCACGATTAAACCGTAAATCCGATTGACACGAAATTTGAAATCTTACAATAATATAACATTACAGATCCAATGAAACTAGTTTCATCGAAATACGAGATCGTATGAAAAATGATTATTTTTACACGTTAATTAAATATTTAAATATTCAATTTCTATAAATTAACTTTTGATTAAGTTTACCAACATCATCCTAATTCAAATAGAATTTTATTCAACTTTATAAATCATTTTAATTCACATTAAATTCCATTTCCAATTATTTACACAATTTCAAATATTAAATTAATCATTTAATTATCCAATTAAATCACTATATTCAAATATAAGTTATTCAACTTATAAGATTAACTTTTGAATATTTAAAATCAATTAAATTTCACAGTTTCAAATGATAGAAATTCTGGGTCGTTACCTTCTCCCGTACTTAAAAGAATTTCGTCCTCAAAATTACTAAGTAAGAAAAAGTCACAAAATCCATTAACTTTTCAAAATAATTTGTTCAGACTAGATATCAAATTCATTTAAACATTTCCAAAATCCATTTAGTTAAAATTCTTATAAAACTTCTCTAAGTTTTCAAATCCATTCATAATTATCTTTTCAAAACTAACTAATATCGTTTCAAATTATAACTCAAAATCAAATTTCTAGTTATCAAAATATTTTTCCAATTTTCCCAATAAATTTCTAACACCTTAAATTTTCAGAAAAAATTGCCACAGTCTCCTTTGCGCGGTTCGATCGTGGTAGGATCACAATATATATATATATATATATATATATCACAAATATACATCTCATCTTCGAGGATGAGGCATTCCGTAGGGAAAAAATATATAAAAGTACGATATGTAATCCGAGATATGTACCTTATATTATTAGCGAGCATAACCGGCTAATATAGCGTGAAAGCGAGCTCCAAATACGAAGCATACGCCATCCGCACCTACTAAACACTCAATAAATAAATGAGAAACATGTATGGAAAGTAATATCAATATACAACATATACCAATACAACAACTATACATGCCAATATAGCAAATGCAATCAAAAGCAACAAATCCAACCATCAAACAACTATCATCCAACTAACATCCAACAAACCAATATCTATCCAATCAATCCATACCCAAATCAATATACATTCATTACTCATTAATTATTCATTGAATTGATATTTAATTAAATCACATTTGATTTATTAACATTTGATTTGACTAACATTCATTTATTCAAATTCAATTAGTTTACATTCACTAATTACATTCAAGTTTGTCCACTTTCAAATTAAATCAAATTCAATTCTATTTAGATTCAATCACTTCCAATTTGAATTCAATTATTTATAGCTTTCAATTTTATTAATTCAATTTCATTAACACTTAATGAATTTCTATTCAATCAACTAACACGCATCTAACAACCAATGCATATCCAACATAATCAAATTAATTTAATTTACTTCCATCATTCATATTTACTTCGTTTACATTCAATTTGGTTAACACATTTAATCCATATTTTACTGACTAATTTATTTCATTAGTCCAATTCAATTGCTAATTCATTTAACAACTAAAGTTGAATTTCATAATATAACTCAAGTTCATATTCATTTAATTAATTCATTTTGATATCAAATTCAAAATTCATTCAATTATACTTAACTTAAATTTCAACATAAGTTCACTTCTAATTTAATTCAAATTCTAGTTTATTTAACTTTTACTTAAGTCAAATTTCATATCACTATTCAAATTCAGATTCTGTTTTGCTTAACGAAATTGTTTAACCATTTTAACATTTGGTTTTACTTACCTTTTTACGTTTAATTTCCAAATTCATATTATATAATCACTTTACCTCTTAAGTTTAAATTTCATTTCAATAACTTATCTAATCCAATTCAAATCCAATTTTAATTTATTTATCTTTACTAAAGTTATTTTATTTCATATTATAAGTCCAAAACTCATTTTACTTATATCTATCAATTCCAATTTGGATTTTAAATTCAAATATGTTTATCAAAACAAAACTTAAATTTTCAATTTACTATTGGTAGTAAATCCATCACACAGAAACTCGAAAATGATACTGATGATGTTGCAGTCATCACCCTTAATATTTCCCAGCAACAGCAGTGAATTCAATGCCTTTTATTCTTTTTTAAAAATCCTTTTTATTCTTTTATAAATCACATTTACAAATTTTTACTTATATAATTTCACTTATTCACTTCACTTATATAAGGTCATTCCAAATTTATATATCTTATTTAGATTTATAATAATATAATCTCTTTCAAACTTTGAAAAACAACTATCAAATCAACGAAATTCAAATTTTCAAATTCTTAGTTTAAATCCATTTTTTATTTTATAACTCACATTTATAAATTTATTCATATAGTTTCATTTCCTATATATAAGATTATTTCACAATTGTATATCATATTAATAATAATTCCATACTTTATAATTCATTTGCTTATATAATTTATTCTTTTACAATTGTTGCTTTTATTTAGATTATTCAAACAGCTTTTATTAACTTATATATATTTACATTTTCAACAACCAAACAATCAATTTATATATACTTTCATAATTTCTGAAAAATAGTTCCTTTATATATAAAATATAATCGAGGTAAAATATTCCATTTACCCAATTTAAAATAATACTATGTCTTCTTGTCTCGTTTAAGTGTTTAGAAATTCTTATCGATAATATGGCATCCCACATACCGACCAGAATTCACAAACAACTCAACGGATAAGTAAACACAATATAAAACATTTTATATCACTAACAAATACACGCTTATATATATAATACACAGTATACACTCAAACTCAATCAAGGGTGCTATTGTCCCTATCTATATTGAGTACACATCAAAGCCTAGGAATATACAAAATCTAAGCTCTGATACCACGTGTGACGAACCGCAAATCCGTACCTATTGAATCGACAATAATCCACACATGTCCGACCCAAAAAGCACAGAGTGACGGAAAGTCATGAGAAAGAAAAGAAGAGAGAGAAGAGGAGAGAAGAAAGAGAGAAGATAGAACCAAACAAAACAATATAGAATCTCACATCGCAGCGGAAAACATATAATATCATATCAATGATCTTTACAAAACAAAAACTGTATATACATACATCAATCAGAGTTCAACAATCAATCACACATCATCAGCCTGGACAGTTATAATAACATGTTCTTACAATTGTCGATAATATTAAACAACAACAATGCGCAAAGTAGATAATCAAATCAGATACGTGTATATGAAAATGAAGATCTCCAGCTCTCCAGTTGAAGCCCCAAAAGCACCAATATCTAAACCTATAAATATACTCGGTCTGACCCGAGCATTGAAAGGGAAGAATGCCCGAATCAGTCTGGTAAACCAGTGTGAGAAACACATTGGACTGAATTTTATTAAATTACCAAACTTTCCTTTCGAAAAAAAAGTATCTCGTAAGACACGCCCACACATAAACACGGACATGTTTTTACCTTATGATAACTAAAACATCTCATATCAAATCATCTGATATTACACTAGTGTCTAGTATACAAATAATATTAATCATAGCCGAAATTGTTACATTGATTAAATTCCAGCATATAGCCCAAAATGGTTAATACAATCAAAATGGCAGGCACGTAGCGGAGTTTGGATTTCCATACAAATGACCAGGTAAAGGGACTACCTTCCGAAGGGTACATCTTTAGAGGAATGTATCGAGGACCACACATGGATACCTCTACCAACACAAGTCCGACCTACCTCTGTAACTAGGTAGTACCGAATATATCATCCCCCGGTCGTTACCGACCTTTTCTGAGGGCCCTCATAGCATAAAAACCACATTAATTTGGTAACGACCCGCTATTTTGTACCATTCGCATCCGCACATGTCGGACTTGAATAATTCAAAATACCGCGTTGTTAATTTAAATTTGGAAAAACTGAACATATACAGTAAATAAATAATCACAGATCACAGACACAGAGTAATAAATGCAGTGGAAGCAAAAGATAGTAGTTCATGAAGCTATTATATACATATCAGAGTTAAATAAGGTACAACAGATGTCTCGAATACAATAGTCAAATACAAGAATCAAAATACAATCACTGGAATCAACTGAATATCTGAAAGCTGGATAGATAGCTGGATCTCCAAGCGAAGCTCCAGCTCCAAAGGTGAGTCTCGAATACTGGTACACTCAGTCTGACCCGAGCATAAAGAAAAACACAAAACACTCGAGTCAGGATTAACGTTCTTATATCAATAAATCCAACTCAAGTGAAATAGCAATTGAAATACAAGTAACTCAAAGGATGTTTGGAATAACCATCCTTTAAGGATCCGTTAAACTATCTACTATGTAGTAGTGTACGATAAGTAGATAATGCCTATCAGTAATATAAAGTATCAAAATAGTGTTAAGGCATTACCATTATCCCCCTTAACACATTTTATAAAAGCGTTGTAGACTATACAGCACTGTAAACTCCACCGTAAACTAATGGGCTATCAGGGAGTACTCCATAGGTATAACACAAAACAAATCGTAGTGGTCGCGTATAGGGATACAAGTATGACAAGGCACATGAGGCAATACCCAAGGTAGTGAAACTACCGTTTGCCTGATCCGGACTAGTGAGAACGCATCGCCGCAGCGATCGCAACACCGCGAAACAACACTCCCAAAATCAAGGGTGCACCAATCGACAACAAGTAATGAGTAGTTTTCGAAGAAGTGTGTTCGCTCGAGGTAGCTAGCCCCCATTTGGCCCGACACGGCTCCTGTTTTAGTCATTTCCAATTTGACACAAGTGTCAAGGCTATCCATTATCGTTCTCTTTCTTCAGTCATCACGTACATCATTCCAACCACTTCATTCTGGGTCACACTCCGCGTATAGTTATTAAAGTGGTTTTCGGTTTAGACAGTGAGTATGTTCCTAACCGATTCCGGTCTCTTTAATAACCTTCGAAATTATTTCACCGATTGGTCGTTTATATATTTCAAAAACCAAATCAATTACAATTTCAATTAAAATTTGTAAACCAACATTTCATTTCTCTTTTGAAATCAATTTCCATAATTTACGTTTCAAAACTTCCAAATTCATATTTCAAAATCCTATAATTCAATTTCCATTTTTTTTAAACAATTCAAATATTGATTCAAGTTCGTATATAAGTTTCATTCCGAAATCATTTAAATTAATTTAATTTAACATTCAAATCAATTTAACTTCATTTATCGATTTCATTTAATATTCATTAAGTTAATTTGCCATTCAAAACAATTTCTATTAAATCTCCAATTCATTAAATCCATTATTTAAATTCAACTCCATTTTATCAAAACTTACAAATTTGCTTAAATTAAATTCGTCAAATCAAATCCTTTAAATTACAAGTCTTACATTAATTCCAATAAATCACATTTTATCTCTTGTTAAAGAAATCCAATTTCACTTATTTATTTACTTAGTTACAAATTTCAAAACTCAATTAATAAAGAAACTTAATTTCACTTATTCAAGAAGTTCAATTTTACTTATTAAAGAATTCAATTTTATTTAATTATTAAATAATTCAATCTTATTTAATTATTAAATAATTTCAAAACTTAATTATCAAATAATTTCAAGCTTAATTATTAAATAATTTCCAAACTTAATTCAATCGTTTCTCAAATTAAACAACGTTCTTTCATCAATTACATTGTTAATATTTTGTTTCATATTATTAAATGTTAACATTTTCCTTTCATAAAAATTCAAATTCCAACTTCATTTCAAAACCTTATCATTTATTCAAATAAAATCTTTATTTTATTTTTAAAACAAATCATTGACCAATCGGGTTTTATTTAATCTTCTATCCTAAGTCAAAGTTCAATTTGGGTATTTATCATTTCAACCCGATTCCAATTCAATCCACAAATCAAAGCATAGCAAAGGGAACTTGCAGTGTGATCACTGGGATGGTGTCAAAGTAAATAAACAAGCAATAACAACAATCAATAACAATCAAATAATCAATTCAAATAATCCCGAAATAATCGTATTAATTTGCATTGTTATTTGTGCAAATTAATATAATATTTCTAGAATCTACACTATCATTTCATGTAGATTAAAGATTATTACACAAATATTTATACGGTTTTTCACTTGATATCCATTATTAAATTTCATCCTACATCAATTTATACAACATACATTCAAATGGTTCAAGGTGTAATTATCCATATTACTACGTGTCCAGTAATTAAACATTTAAAGGGGTCATATTATGCAAATGTCATCAAATCAAATTTAACACATATATCAAATCTAACTATCCTTCGTCAATTCAATTTCAATTTATTTATCACTTACAACATTTAAAAATTTAATGTCCAATGTCAACATCAAACAATCAATCATTTAACAACCAAACTGAATTATCAATGTATATATAATAGATAATGGTGTCAGATGTCACAGGTGAACTGATACAGGTAATAGCATATATAACAGTGTAATTAACTAACAACAGCATATTTCAATTGTCGTTTCAATTGAAATCAAATTTAATAAATAAAAGAACATTAACCGTGAGTGATTGCTCACCTTTTGAGGCTAGAGATCGAGAATAGACAACGAAGTTGAGTTACGAATTGCAAGCACGTCTTCCGAAATAAACTAGATTGGCACGAATCGACGAGCAAAGCTGTTAAATAGGAATTGCCGAAATCAAATCAAAACATTCAACATAGCAACAAAAAAAAACATGTCCTGCGTCAAAGTTTAACAATATAATTCCATATGCTACCAAGATCGAAATGGTCTGAAATTTGGTATGAATAAAGATCAAAACTTGTATTTCAAACTGCAAAAGAATCACTTGATTTGGACAACAAACGAGAAAAGTTACGATGTCACGAACATAGACTCAGGCCATGTTGCGACTGTCAAATGTTCAGGTCAGAAAACCCCTCTGGGTCTGACTTTCAGGTAAGAAACAGAGGACTGAACCACCTCGTATGAAGCTAAAATTTTATATACAGAAAGTAGAAAACTTTATCTTTTAAACAAAAAGGGAATCATTGTATTCCGACGTAAGACGGAAGAGATACGATGCGTCAAACATGAACTCTGGTCGTGTTTGCAGCAGTGTAAAATAATTTCAAGTACAAAAGAACAGCTGCCTGGGTCTAACTTCCAGATCCTCGACCACTAATCAAACGATGTCGGATTTTGCTGGAATTTGACATGCATAAACTAGGTAACTTCGACTCTTTTTTAAAAATAGAATCAACCCATTCCGACAAAACATGAGTAAGATATGATATCGCAAACATGAAGTCTAACTGCTGTTCAGAAAAGAAAAAAAAAATAAACATGCAAACTAACACATTGTTTGGTAAACATTAAGACTTTGCAATATATATAAACTACTGTTATAAATACCAATCTTTACAGAAACTTTACACTTAACCAATATACATGTCTTCTTTGAAATCACCAGTGTATACACTTAAAGCAAAATTTGCAAAACAAAATTTCAAGTTAAAATTATAATACATTATCCATACATTAAAATAAAATACAAATACAATTCTAAAAATCTACAGATATAACTAACCAGTTTATGTGAACCTTATATAAGCTTACGCATGAACAACAAAAATGGTATATGACACAGGTAAAGTCTTATCTGTAAAGTATTATATTCATACGACACATATATATAAGATAATACAATGAACTTGAAACAAGGCATAGCATAAAATATATTACCTATATAATAGAAGCTAGGAATAATAACTGCTCGCTCAAGCCAGCTACAGGCCGAAAGGGGTCACCACGCGGTGGTCAGCGGATGGCCTTGGGCTGTGTCGAGCGCGCGAAGGAGATGAGGATGAGGCGATCGGGTCCGGCCGTGAACCGGTGGTTGCTGAGTGCTGCATGGCTGGGCTGCCGATGCTCGAACGCAAGCAAGTGAGTTGACGAACGGTGGGAAGGGGAGACGCTGCCATGTGGTAGAGAGTGAAGACGGTGGTCGGTATTTGGTGATGGTGTACGGCGCGAGCAGGCAGCATGAAAGAGATGGCGATCGGGAGGGCGGAGTCTCGAGACGAGGCAGGGGAGAGTGGCTCGAATTGGTGATGGGTGGAGCGAAGTTGTCGGGGGGGAAGAGGTTGGAGGCGGTGTACAGGTGGTGGTTGTGGGTCGGAGAGAAGAGTGTGGAGGTGATGGAGGTTGTTCACGTGAGAAGAGATGCGGTAGGAGGAGTAGCGGCCTGGAAGTGGTGAGCTGCGAGTGGAGGGATGTTGTTGGTGAGGCCGATGGTTTGTAGGGAGTGGCCGCGTGGTGGAGAAAAGAGGTGGGAGAGATGGAAGGTGACAGAGCTATTAATATTTCCAGAACAAGATTTGGATATGAACTAAAAAATAAATAGATGGAAAAATGAGAGTAAATGAACAGGTTGGTGATGGGTATTTGAACACAGCAAAGTTTCAATGGAGAAGAAATGAAATGGTCCAGGCAACTCATTGTATATATTTTTCTTTTGAATGAATAGCATCAAAAGAACTGAAGGTCAGAAAGAAAATAATACGAACCATTAATATAACATTGGAACCAGGAGCATAGGAAAGGAGCAAAAGGTCTGACATGTGAATTCATAAAATAATAAAGGAGAATGGCTGTCGTGTTAATACACGGTAGAAACCGAATGGACAAAACAACCAAAAGCACGAACCAGGTACCGATATGGTAGGCATTACGTAAAGTGCAACGTTCACCGGACTTCGAATTTGACAATCGAATATACCGTAGAGATCAGTACGAGGAGACGATCAAAACGATACATAGATATCTGTGGTATGATTAAATTATAAAAATTCAAATTTTCTACTGGCGAAAAATGCAAGAAAAATGCTGAAAAATAAGATCGACGGAGCTAAAGAAATCTGAATTTGGAAAAATGAAAAATGACGTCTTGCTCAGAAGATGTTTTAGAATTTTTCTATGTAAAAATATTTAGGTTTCGAAAACATTTTATTTTCATTAATTCCTAACTGATTAAATTGAAGTAAAATTACGCACGAAATAAACTTTCATATTTTTGGATGAAAATTTACCAGTTGCTATATTTAACTAGACGCGTTTCAAATATTAAATTTTTATTTCAAAATTTTATTGTTTAAAATTTCACAAAATTTCAACTAATTACGTTATTAAAACGGTTAAAATTTACGGGTCGTTACACTCTCCCCCACTCAAAACTTTTCGTCTCCGAAAAGGAAGAAGGTAGGGGAATGGAAACAACCAGAAAGAAAATAGATTGATACAAAGCAAAACAATTAGTTCAAACCATATAAATTCAATTTACCTTAATTAATACTCAATATTTGATATAAATTCAAGGTATTTCAATAAGTTGATTAAATTTCAATTTATTAATATTTTGATACCAAAAGATTTCTTCAAAACAAAATTTTATTTAATTTGACCCATTTACCATTCATTCAACTTATTATTATTCTATTTACCTCCATTAACATTTTATAATTAAAAGTCAAGTGTATTCAATTAAATTGAATAATTTACATTTAAAATTTCTAATTCAATTATTTCAACTTTACATATTTATTCAAAATTTTCGACTTCATTTTATTTATATGGTTAAATTAATTTCAATATGTTGATTCTTTCAGAACAAAATTTATTATATTCATCTCATTCAATTAACTTATTATTCTATCATCTTTTATTAGCATTTTTTTATAATTAAAATCTAAGTGTATAACATTTATTATAAACACTCAAATTTTATTTATAAAATCATTTTATATTGTATATTATCCAATTACATTTTAACTTCTGAATAATTTAGGTAAGTTATATTGAAATGCAATTTAGTACTATACAAATAAAATTTCCAAATTCAATTATTTCAAGTTTAAATACTTATTCAAAATTTAGCTTTATTTATAATCGAAGACATCTTTTAACATGATTTTTAAGAATTAAAATTCCGTTTAATTTCAAACCCTTTAGAAATAATTATGTATATACTATATATATTAAAACAAATTAAATTTAAAATAATATACCCATATATATATATAAATCAAATCATATTTAAGAAATTCTAATTAAAATATTTTTCCAAAACAAAACCGTAGCAAAGCTACATAATGGTTTCTCCACTTCGAAACTCGAAAATGAATGTCGATGATGCGGCCGTCATCACCGAAATTATTTTCCAGCGACAAAGAGAAGAGCACTGATTTCAATATTTAAAATTCTTTGAAAACGGTTTCTATTTGAAATTTCTTTTATAATATGCATTTTAAAATTTAAACCCAAAGTTTGAAAACACCGGAAATTAAATTCTCCCATTCTTGATTTAAATTCATTTCAGATTCCAAATCAAATTATATCCAAGTTTTATAAATTCATTTATTCATATTATGCAATAGTCAGTGGTTTATAAAACAATAAATGAAAATCAAATATTATCATTTTTGACAACTAATTCATTAACAATTTAATTTCAGAAAACTTATATTTATATATAATATAATAATCCAAAACTATTTTGTTTACCAAATTTGAAAACAACATTGTGTCAGTTTGTTCTGTTCAAGTGTTTTGGAAATCCTATCGATAGCGCTGATAAGACGAATCGATCGGAAACCCAAATCACATCAACAACTCAAACAACACAATATATATCAAAACATTTTAATATTAATTTATAAATACACTTCCTCGCTTGACGCTACAAGAATAGATTTCAAAACAAGAATAGAGGTTCAAATTTGATGGTCTCAAATCAAGGAGAATTTTGATTCGAAGATAAGTTCGAAACAAAGATATGATGATGAAATAACAAAGTAGGAAGGTTGATAAGTTTATATAAATCGCGGGCAACCTTAACCGGGTTGACCGTGACTTCAAGAACAAGATCGATGTAGAACTTCGAGGCAAATCTACATTCAATCTCAAGAAATAGAATTCAGGTATAGCGGGAAATAGATAGCATCGTAAACCGAGGATGCAGAAATCTCCGGTAAATCGATGTCTATTATAAAGGAGTTTTGCTCCTTTACGAATCATTCGAAGATTGGTGAGACCGCCGATTCATTATAAGGGTCATTCGAAGTGGAGTTATGTGATGCTCCAGAATTGAAAGAAGACGAATAGTGAGGGACACAAATGAATTTTTGGAACCGCAGGGAACGTTCCAAAATTCAAAGGAATCGAGTCAAAAGGAAGATATTCAAACTCGAATGAAGTGATTCTGTAAATACATTTACCCTATATGTTGAGTTTTACCTAGAGCTACCAAAGCTCTGATACCAACTGTAACGACCCGCTATTTTTTAACATTCGCATCCGCACATGTCGGACTTGAATAATTCAAAATACCGCGTTGTTAATTTAAATTTGGCAAAACTGAACATATACAGTAAATAAATAATCACAGATCACAGACACAGAGTAATAAATGCAGCGGAAGCAAAAGATAGTAGTTCATGAAGCTACTATATACATATCAGAGTTAAATAAGGTACAACAGATGTCTCGAATACAATAGTCAAATACAAGAATCAAAATACAATCACTGGAATCAACTGAATATCTGAAAGCTGGATAGATAGCTGGATCTCCAAGCGAAGCTCCAACTCCAAAGGTGAGTCTCGAATACTGGTACACTCAGTCTGACCCGAGCGTAAAGAAAAATACAAAACACTCGAGTCAGGATTAACGTTCTTATATCAATAAATCCAACTCAAGTGAAATAGCAATTGAAATACAAGTAACTCAAAGGATGTTTGGAATAACCATCCTTTAAGAATCCGTTAAACTATCTACTATGTAGTAGTGTACGATAAGTAGATAATGCCTATCAGTAATATAAAGTATCAAAATAGTGTTAAGGCGTTACCATTATCCCCCTTAACACATTTTATAAAAGCGTTATAGACTATACAGCACTGTAAACTCCACCGTAAACTAGTGGGCTATCAGGGAGTACTCCATAGGTATAACACAAAACAAATCGTAGTGGTCGCGTATAGGGATACAAGTATGACAAGGCACATGAGGCAATACCCAAGGTAGTGAAACTACCGTTTGCCTGATCCGGACTAGTGAGAACGCATCGCCGCAGCGATCGCAACACCGCGAAACAACACTCCCAAAATCAAGGGTGCACCAATCGACAACAAGTAATGAGTAGTTTTCGAAGAAGTGTGTTCGCTCGAGGTAGCTAGCCCCCATTTGGCCCGGCACGGCTCCTGTTTTAGTCATTTCCAATTTGACACAAGTGTCAAGGCTATCCATTATTGTTCTCTTTCTTCAGTCATCACGTACATCATTCCAACCACTTCATTCTGGATCACACTCCGCGTATAGTTATTAAAGTGGTTTTCGGTTTAGACAGTGAGTATGTCCCTAACCGATTCCGGTCTCTTTAGTAACCTTCGAAATTATTTCACCGATTGGTCGCTTATATATTTCAAAAACCAAATCAATTACAATTTCAATTAAAATTTGTAAACCAACATTTCATTTCTCTTTTGAAATCAATTTCCATAATTTACGTTTCAAAACTTCCAAATTCATATTTCAAAATCCTATAATTCAATTTCCATTCTTTTTAAACAATTCAAATATTGATTCAAGTTCGTATATAAGTTTCATTTCGAAATCATTTAAATTAATTTAATTTAACATTCAAATCAATTTAACTTCATTTATCGATTTCATTTAATATTCATTAAGTTAATTTGCCATTCAAAACAATTTCTATTAAATCTCCAATTCATTAAATCCATTATTTAAATTCAACTCCATTTTATCAAAACTTACAAATTTGCTTAAATTAAATTCGTCAAATCAAATCCTTTAAATTACAAGTCTTACATTAATTCCAATAAATCACATTTTATCTCTTGTTAAAGAAATCCAATTTCACTTATTTATTTACTTAGTTACAAATTTCAAAACTCAATTAATAAAGAAACTTAATTTCACTTATTCAAGAAGTTCAATTTTACTTATTAAAGAATTCAATTTTATTTAATTATTAAATAATTCAATCTTATTTAATTATTAAATAATTTCAAAACTTAATTATCAAATAATTTCAAACTTAATTATTAAATAATTTCCAAACTTAATTCAATCGTTTCTCAAATTAAACAACGTTCTTTCATCAATTACATTGTTAATATTTTGTTTCATATTATTAAATGTTAACATTTTCCTTTCATAAAAATTCAAATTCCAACTTCATTTCAAAATCTTATCATTTATTCAAATAAAATCTTTATTTTATTTTTAAAACAAATCATTGACCAATCGTGTTTTATTTAATTTTCTATCCTAAGTCAAAGTTCAATTTGGGTATTTATCATTTCAACCCGATTCCAATTCAATCCACAAATCAAAGCATAGCAAAGGGAACTTGCAGTGTGATAACTGGGATGGTGTCAAAGTAAATAAACAAGCAATAACAACAATCAATAACAATCAAATAATCAATTCAAATAATCCCGAAATAATCGTATTAATTCGCATTGTTATTTGTGCAAATTAATATAATATTTCTAGAATCTACACTATCATTTCATGTAGATTAAAGATTATTACACAAATATTTATACGGTTTTTCACTTGATATCCATTATTAAATTTCATCCTACATCAATTTATACAACATACATTCAAATGGTTCAAGGTGTAATTATTCATATTACTACGTGTCAAGTAATTAAACATTTAAAGGGGTCATATTATGCAAATGTCATCAAATCAAATTTAACACATATATCAAATCTAACTATCCTACGTCAATTCAATTTCAATTTATTTATCACTTACAACATTTAAAAATTTAATGTCCAAAATCAACATCAAACAATCAATCATTTAACAACCAAACTGAATTATCATTGTATATATAATAGATAATGGTGTCAGATGTCACAGGTGAACTGATATAGGTAATAGTATATATAACAGTGTAATTAACTAACAACAGCATATTTCAATTGTCGTTTCAATTGAAATCAAATTTAATAAATAAAAGAACATTAATCGTGAGTGATTGCTCACCTTTTGAGGCTAGAGATCGAGAATAGACAACGAAGTTGAGTTAAGAATTGCAAGCACGTCTTCCGAAATAAACTAGATTGGCACGAATCGACGAGCAAAGCTGTTAAATAGGAATTGCCGAAATCAAATCAAAACATTCAACATAGTAACAAAAAAAAACATGTCCTACGTCAAAGTTTAACAATATAATTCTATGTACTACCGAGATCGAAATAGTCTGAAATTTGGTATGAATAAAGATCAAAACTTGTATTTCAAACTGCAAAAGAATCACTTGATTTGGACAAGAGACAAGAAAAGTTACGATGTCACGAACATAGACTCAGGCCATGTTGCGACTGTCAAATGTTCAGGTCAGAAAACCCCTCTGGGTCTGACTTTCAGGTAAGAAACAGAAGACTGAACCACCTCGTATGAAGCTAAAATTTTATATACAGAAAGTAGAAAACTTTATCTTTTAAACAAAAAGGGAATCACTGTATTCCGACGTAAGACGGAAGAGATATGATGCGTCAAACATGAACTGAGGTCGTGTTTGCAGCAGTGTAAAATAATTTCAAGTACAAAAGAACACCTGCCTGGGTCTAACTTCCAGATCCTCGACCACTAATCAAACGATGTCGGATTTTGCTGGAATTTGACATGCATAAACTAGGTAACTTCGACTCTTTTTTAAAAATAGAATCAACTCATTCCGACAAAACATGAGTAAGATATGATATCACGAACAAGAAGTCTAACTGCTGTTCAGAAAAAAAATAAAATAATAAACATGCAAACTTACACATTGTTTGGTAAACATTAAGACTTTGCAATATATATAAACTACTGTTATAAATACCAGTCTTTACAGAAACTTTACACTTAACCAATATACATGCCTTCTTTGAAATCACCAGTGTATACACTTAAAGCAAAATTTGCAAAACAAAATGTCAAGTTAAAATTATAATACATTATCCATACATTAAAATAAAATACAAATACAATTCTAAAAATCTACAGATATAACTAACCAGTTTATGTGAACCTTATATAAGCTTACGCATGAACAACAAAAATGGTATATGACACAGGTAAAGTCTTATCTGTAAAGTATTTGTAACGACCCCGAAATTTAAATTTATTTAAATTGATAATTAAATAAAATTTTGGATAAAAATTTGTAAATTTAATTAGAAAATTGGAGCGAGTTTCCCCGATTCAAATATGAGTGAATTTGAAAATAATAAATATATAGATATATATTTGACTTCAGTTTAAATTGTAAATAAATAATTTTGAATTTATGGTTAAATAATAATAATAATAAATATTTGAATTTATAAATTGAATATAAGTAAGTAGATTTAAAATAAAAAGTCAACAAGTATGTATATCTTCATTTGTACAGCCGAAGTCAATACAAAGAAAAAAGTATGAAGACATAAGAAGATACATATTCAAGTCTGCACTAGTGGAAACAAGGACAATAATAATTAATACAAGATCTTTAGTATACAAAAGAGAATCATCCTCAGCCGAAAGCAAGAAACAATATATATATATATATAAGTATGAACAAGTGCTCGCAAAATAAACACCCCAGGTACAAAATATATGCAGGCAAGTAAAATAATTTATCAACTTGAACAAAGTAAAATATAATACATCTATGTACAAATAAGAGTATGAGGAAACATAAAGGACTCTTGCATTTAATGCTAGCAACATTGGTCAATTCGAAATGTGAAAAATCCTCTCAGCCTCCACAAACTTTGCCTGGCCAAGAAAAAATCTCTGGCTTCTTTCGTACTAGCTAGGTTTTATGTGTACTAATACAACTATCTAAGCTCTACATACTTGTTTATTTATCAAACTACCTCACTTTATTTCGTATACAAAAGGCTGAGTAATCCCAGTTCAAAGTTTTAAACAAGAAAAAAATGTTACAATCAAACAACAATTTTATAAAAAAAAACTTCTACTTAACCAAGTAAGAAATGTAAAGATTCCAGCTTTCAAATTCCAGTTCAAACATTTCAGTTCTCAAGTTCAAGCTTGTTCAAAGTTTTCAGAAATCAAAACTATAAAGTGCAAGTTTCAAATGCAAGTTTCAAGTTTCCTGTTTCAAACAAGAAAAGAGCAAACTTTCTGACTTTGAGCCTGGTGAGCAACCTTCTTGAATCTGATGTATATCTTGTTGTTGATCTGATATTGAAGTTGTGATTTTGCTTGTATGATTATCTGCATATGTGTGTATATCTATACACATAAGAATTAACAGATGTATGTACAGGCATATACATACCTGTTCTAAGTTTACAGGCTAAACAAAAAGAAAAAATACAAATCTCTTAAATCATTCACTGATAGCCTTTGTTATTTAAACAAAAAAAAGGTTTGAATTAACAAGACCAAAGTTTTAAAAATACTTTTAAGTAATAAATATATATAGATTTACTGGAAAGGGTAAAAATACAGTAAAACAAAATCTAGTGATAAATTCAAGTGTCTTAAAACATTGATTTGATTACCTAAATTGAATAAACATACAAAGTTATGATTTTTAAAAGCATTATGAAGATTTTTACTTAAGTAGTCTAAGAGCAGTTTGAATATGAAGAAAAATTGCATTTTTGCCAAATTCAGTTGATACGATAAATTTTGATTTTTGAAATTTCGTATAAAGCAAGATTGAAGATGATTTATAACAGGAAAAATGCCTAAAAATTTTTCGAATGCATAGATTTTTCGGTGGAGGTAAAAGTAGGGTTTAACGTTAAGTTTGGTGGTGGTCTGTAAACATGACGATTTCATCATCACGAGTTGACCGAGTTGCACGTGGTTCAAAGGGAAGGTAGAGGGGACTATGGCGAAGCTTCGGTCGAATTTTTGTAGCCTCTGATGGCCAGAAGTTGGGGGACGAGAGATTTTCTGGTGGGTGTTCTTGGTGAAGTCTGGAGCGTATTGCTCGATTTCGATTCGAGGCTAGGGAAGGTGTTTTGGAGATTAGCGATGGTTGCCGCGATGAGGTTGGATGTGTTGGATGGTTCGTCGGAGGTGGTGGGTGGTTCCAGTAGTTGTACACGTGCACGTATGGGTGTGTGTATCTGGGAAATGGAGTTTGGGGAAGAGGAAGGTGTCTCGAAGTTTGACTCGGGGAAAATGGGAAAGAGCTCGGGTCTGAACTCGAAGTAAAGGGAGTGGTTGCTCGAGCGTTTGATCGGAATTGTTGGTTTGGGTTTCTTTGACCTGAAGCAAAATAACGAATTTGAATAAGCTTCAAACCAGGATGTTATCAAGTTTTCAATTAAATCAAGGTTTGGAAGTAAGTCTAAATCAAAGTTTTGAATCAAAGTGAAATTGATGGATTCAAGTTTTCTTTGAATCCAAATCTAGAAATTTAAATCAGTTTTTAAATCTGAATTGTTTTAAAGAAAACAAGTTTAAATTAAAATAGCTTTTAATAGTAAATTTGTTTTCAAACAAAAATTTAAACTTGACTTTTGATAAACTTCCTTTATAAATTAAAGTTGTAAGTTAAAAATGTAATGTAAATTAAAGAAATAATTAAGATAATCAATTGTAAATTGTTATTTCTTAATGAAGGTAATTAAGGGGTTAATTTATTTTGAAATTGGTTCAGAGGTTAATTTAATTAATATGATAAATTAAGGATAAATTAATTAATTAAAAGTATTTGATAAATTAATGTATATCAAATGATTTATAAATTAATAAATCAAGATTTGATAATTTATTCATAAGTAATTGATTTAAGTTGAAATAAATTGAATTACTTAAGATTAAATAATTAATTAATTCTGCTTATAAAGGATTATTAAATACTTGACCTTACTTATGAATGGTTGAATTCTATTGGATGATTTGATTATTTGATATGCCTGATATATAATGCTTTATGATATACCCCGATTTATGATGTGATCTGTAATTGATTATCTGTGATATATATATATCCGTGATTTCTGTTTCTGTGATATGTTACTATGTGAATATGAAACCCTTGACCCATAGAACGACATTTGAATTTCGATGCGACAGGGAGTCGGATTCCAGTTGGTTATCCGAAACCCACATCGAATTGTAATCTTTGTGACTGATAAATTTATTTTATCTATGAATCTGTGAATGAAGATAAGCGTTATCGATTATACCGCTTATCGATATATCTGTGATGATTGATGCTGCACTATTGTGTGTAAAACCCCTGGACCACACTTATACACACACAAATATGGATTTCACGTCGAAATCGGTTAAGTCACAGATAATTTAAATTTGATGTTTTTGAAATTGAAATTTTAATTTCAATTGATTTTGAAATCGGAAATTTGGGTTTAAAGTTAAAAGCTTTTGAAATGGAATTTCAAATATAAAAGTTATTTTGAATAACTTAATCGAGTTTTGAAATTTAAATAATTTGATTTAAATTTGAATTCAAGTTTGAAATTGAATCCTATGATTTGAAATTACGGTTAAAAATATTATAAACGTGTTCATATGAATTTAAACCATTTTAAAAGTATTGTTTGAAAATTTGGATTTAACCCAAGAACTTTAACTCGTATAGATGAATCAGATTTCCAAAGTAAAAACTGTTGTTTCTAAATGGTAAAGCTTTCAGATAAGAAATGAAATTCCAGTTAATTAAAGGAATTTCAAGTAAATTGAAAAATGGATTTTCCAAGTTATGAATTGTTTTGAAAGCTATGAATCAAATCTGTTATTTTTAACAGATTTAAAATGATGTTTTGTTTAAACCATTTGAAATGGAATTGTTTTGAAAGCTATTAGTTAAATCTTTGATTTAAAGATTTAACGAATTAATCAAATTGAAAGGGAAATTGATTTGGAAAATCTGTGAATGAATCTTTGTGAAATTAAGTGAACTTTATGAATTGAATCTTTTTGTTTAAAGGATTAAAATGGTAATTTGTTAAACCATTTGGAAAAGAAAGTTTGGGTTTAAAATTGTGACTTAATTGAAATCCCAATATCCGTATGTTTTTAAATATTTCGCTCACTATTCGGGTTAGCCGGGAAAGGACCTTTGGGTCGTATAACTCATTCCAAATAGTGATACGTCGTATATGGATAGCATTTGAAGACCGGTGTTGAAGACCGGATATTTTTCGAAAATGAAAGGACAACCTGTCGAATGTCTCTGCACTGAGTCGCGCCGGTATAGAGATTTATATCACTCTTTTGTGACGGGAAGTCCGGACGTGATTGAGAGTTATCCGGAATTGCAAGGGCTTCGTGAGGAGTGCCTTCGGTTCTGTTCGAACCCAGAACAGACTTGTATGGTTACATGTCTGACATTACACTTTGAGATATAAAGCCGATTTCTTTCAAATACATATCTGTTGGTGGCGGAGAATTTATTCTCTTATCTTAACACCCTTCTCTGAGACATACGAGCTCAGAGGTTATGTAGTTGAAATTTATCAGCGATATATCCCAATTTGGTAATGTGGCATGCTGAGTGTTGCTGTGTGATGATCAGTGTTTGATCATTTGTGATATGATCATTTATTTGATCTTATATCTTTGTGATCATAGGTTGATCATCTGTTGACCCAAAGCGTGGCTTTTTGAAAAAGCGTAGCTTTGTGGACGAGACTTCGTCGAGCCTCACAACCCGGTAATGGTCGAAACAGGAATTGTGCGGCAAGGTTTTCAGGGGTAGCTCCCCTAGGGTATGACCATTCCTTCTGGAAAAGGGTAGTATCATGGTATGGAGCCCAGATACTTACTCATGTGGACACACTTTATTTATGACGTGTGATGTTGGATTAGAGGTACCTCGGTTAAAGGTCCCAAAGGACCGGGGGTGGCATATCTGAGGTTTCTTTTATCCCTTGGGAAAAGGGGTTGCCGGCCTTGTTTGGCAGAGAACAGTTGGTTCTCGGAACGTCACGCCAAAGGCGTTTCTTTCGTGGAATAGGAAGTTCCTTAGCCTGACCATTTGTTGGAAATCCAAACAAAACAATACGAGCCCTGTACGGTTTTAGTTGTATTACCTGCCATGGAATGTGGTGGTAACCTGCTATTGAACATGGTAGCTATAGTAGGCATAAGTGCGAAATGTCTATGCTGGCTAAGATTTATATTCTACTTTCGAAATTTTTTTCTACACTATGCACTAATAATAATATCAAAAATGATTTGATTTTGCGTAGTAAGCATCTTTGACTATCATAAGGAGAAATCTCCTCCAATTCTGCGTTTGCATTGTGTGTGTGGCGGGAGGCCTTATGGTAGTTTCATTTTCCTAAAAGCATTGCGAATTGACTTTAAATTCTCTTGCTATTTGTTTTAAAGATAAACTGTTTTGTTGCTCACACCAGTCCCATGACTGATCCGGAGTTTATTGTTTCTTTCCTAAACTCTGGATGCTCAAAATTTTTCTACACGAGCAGTCTAGAGTTTGGTTTTTCAGATAGTCAGATG
The DNA here is from genome assembly GCA_030737815.1 of Allium fistulosum. Lineage (NCBI taxonomy): Eukaryota > Viridiplantae > Streptophyta > Magnoliopsida > Asparagales > Amaryllidaceae > Allium > Allium fistulosum. The sequence continues at coordinate 2,203,325 of JASFAW010000025.1, forward strand.
AGTAGGTTATTTGGAGCTAGTTCAGTCTTTGGATCGGACTGCACTTGCTTATCTTGGTGTATCGTTATTGGGAGTTCAAGCTATTTCTAGATTAGTGCTTTGAAGATGGAGATTATCCGCTGCTGATGTTATCGTTTTCTTTTCCGCTGCTATTTGTTGTATCATATCTCTGATGTATATTGATATTCATCGTATCATTCTGTTGTATCAGATATTGTATATCAATGTATTATTCATTTCTTCCGCTGTGTTATTTACTTAAATGTTGTTATAAGCTCCCGAGAACCAGATTCGGCATTTGAATCTACGGCATTTTGAGTACAAGTGAAGTACGGATGCCGATTTTCGAAGGTCGAAATTTGGGTCTTGACAAGTGGTATCAGAGCTAAGGTTGAACTTTAGCTCAGGAGTGTAACAGGTTAAGTAGCTCATTAGAGATAGAGTGAAGTAAACTCTAGAATGAATATTTCTCTGATATTCGTTCGAACGTCTCAGTAAATTCTCTTGCTATCCACAGATAGTGAGTATGAGTGCAAGAAGAGGACGAGATAGGGGACAAGGGAATACGACTATAAATGGTCAATACCCTGCGACAGTGGAAACAACTTTCTTATCAATATTCTTTGATTCGTTTCCAAAATTCTTTTCATTGCTTCGTACCTGCTACAAGTAGAAGTTTCGATATGATGATGGTTCTACACGAATCGTTGTAGAGAATCCTTACTTCGTATTTCATCGGTTTCTTATTAGCTTTTTGATTTAAACCTTAATGAATTTGAAATTGGAAATTTTAAATTTGAGTTAAATTGATTAATAGAATATGAAGGCTAAATTGAATTGAATCAATTAAAACGATTTTGTTTGAAACCAAATTTTGAAATTCTATTGAAATTTCTTTTGAAAACCGAAGTCCGAAGAGGGACAAATTGGTATATATTCTGAGATATTCCGACTTGAGTTTGGAATTCATATCTTAAGTTTGAGGAGTTATAGGAGATCAAATCTGTCTATCTCTGTTGTTTTCGTGCCTGCGAATTTCGAGGACGAAATTCTTTTAAGGGGGGAAGTTTGTAACGACCCCGAAATTTAAATTTATTTAAATTGATAATTAAATAAAATTTTGGATAAACATTTGTAAATTTAATTAGAAAATTGGAGCGAGTTTCCCCGATTCAAATATGAGTGAATTTGAAAATAATAAATATATAGATATATATTTGACTTGAGTTTAAATTGTAAATAAATAATTTTGAATTTGTGGTTAAATAATAATAATAATAAATATTTGAATTTATAAATTGAATATAAGTAAGTAGATTTAAAATAAAAAGTCAACAAGTATGTATATCTTCATTTGTACAGCCGAAGTCAATACAAAGAAAAAAGTATGAAGACATAAGAAGATACATATTCAAGTCTGCACTAGTGGAAACAAGGACAATAATAATTAATACAAGATCTTTAGTATACAAAAGAGAATCATCCTCAGCCGAAAGCAAGAAACAATATATATATAAGTATGAACAAGTGCTCGCAAAATAAACACCCCAGGTACAAAATATATGCAGGCAAGTAAAATAATTTATCAACTTGAACAAAGTAAAATATAATACATCTATGTACAAATAAGAGTATGAGGAAACATAAAGGACTCTTGCATTTAATGCTAGCAACATTGGTCAATTCGAAATGTGAAAAATCCTCTCAGCCTCCACAAACTTTGCCTGGCCAAGAAAAAATCTCTGGCTTCTTTCGTACTAGCTAGGTTTTATGTGTACTAATACAACTATCTAAGCTCTACATACTTGTTTATTTATCAAACTACCTCACTTTATTTCGTATACAAAAGGCTGAGTAATCCCAGTTCAAAGTTTTAAACAAGAAAAAAATGTTACAATCAAACAACAATTTTATAAAAAAAAACTTCTACTTAACCAAGTAAGAAATGTACAGATTCCAGCTTTCAAATTCCAGTTCAAACATTTCAGTTCTCAAGTTCAAGCTTGTTCAAAGTTTTCAGAAATCAAAACTATAAAGTGCAAGTTTCAAATGCAAGTTTCAAGTTTCCTGTTTCAAACAAGAAAAGAGCAAACTTTCTGACTTTGAGCCTGGTGAGCAACCTTCTTGAATCTGATGTATATCTTGTTGTTGATCTGATATTGAAGTTGTGATTTTGCTTGTATGATTATCTGCATATGTGTGTATATCTATACACATAAGAATTAACAGATGTATGTACAGGCATATACATACCTGTTCTAAGTTTACAGGCTAAACAAAAAGAAAAAATACAAATCTCTTAAATCATTCACTGATAGCCTTTGTTATTTAAACAAAAAAAAAGGTTTGAATTAACAAGACCAAAGTTTTAAAAATACTTTTAAGTAATAAATATATATAGATTTACTGGAAAGGGTAAAAATACAGTAAAAAACAAAATCTAGTGATAAATTCAAGTGTCTTAAAACATTGATTTGATTACCTAAATTGAATAAACATACAAAGTTATGATTTTTAAAAGCATTATGAAGATTTTTACGTAAGTAGTCTAAGAGCAGTTTGAATATGAAGAAAAATTGCATTTTTGCCAAATTCAGTTGATACGATAAATTTTGATTTTTGAAATTTCGTATAAAGCAAGATTGAAGATGATTTATAACAGGAAAAATGCCTAAATTTTTTTCAAATGCATAGATTTTTCGGTGGAGGTAAAAGTAGGGTTTAACGTTAAGTTTGGTGGTGGTCTGTAAACATGATGATTTCATCATCACGAGTTGACCGAGTTGCACGTGGTTCAAAGGGAAGGTAGAGGGGACTATGGCGAAGCTTCGGTCGAATTTTTGTAGCCTCTGATGGCCAGAGGTTGGGGGACGAGAGATTTTCTGGTGGGTGTTCTTGGTGAAGTCTGGAGCGTATTGCTCGATTTCGATTCGAGGCTAGGGAAGGTGTTTTGGCGATTAGCGATGGTTGCCGCGATGAGGTTGGATGGTTTGGATGGTTCGTCGGAGGTGGTGGGTGGTTCCAGTAGTTGTACACGTGCACGTATGGGTGTGTGTATCTGGGAAATGGAGTTTGGGGAAGAGGAAGGTGTCTCGAAGTTTGACTCGGGGAAAATGGGAAAGAGCTCGGGTCTGAACTCGAAGTAAAGGGAGTGGTTGCTCGAGTGTTTGATCGGAATTGTTGGTTTGGGTTTCTTTGACCTGAAGCAAAATAACGAATTTGAATAAGCTTCAAACCAGGATGTTATCAAGTTTTCAATTAAATCAAGGTTTGGAAGTAAGTCTAAATCAAAGTTTTGAATCAAAGTGAAATTGATGGATTCAAGTTTTCTTTGAATCCAAATCTAGAAATTTAAATCAGTTTTTAAATCTGAATTGTTTTAAAGAAAACAAGTTTAAATTAAAATAGCTTTTAATAGTAAATTTGTTTTCAAACAAAAATTTAAACTTGACTTTTGATAAACTTCCTTTATAAATTAAAGTTGTAAGTTAAAAATGTAATGTAAATTAAAGAAATAATTAAGATAATCAATTGTAAATTGTTATTTCTTAATGAAGGTAATTAAGGGGTTAATTTATTTTGAAATTGGTTCAGAGGTTAATTTAATTAATATGATAAATTAAGGATAAATTAATTAATTAAAAGTATTTGATAAATTAATGTATATCAAATGATTTATAAATTAATAAATCAAGATTTGATAATTTATTCATAAGTAATTGATTTAAGTTGAAATAAATTGAATTACTTAAGATTAAATAATTAATTAATTCTGCTTATAAAGGATTATTAAATACTTGACCTTACTTATGAATGTTTGAATTCTATTGGATGATTTGATTATTTGATATGCCTGATATATAATGCTTTGTGATATACCCTGATTTATGATGTGATCTGTAATTGATTATCTGTGATATATATATCCGTGATTTCTGTTTCTGTGATATGTTACTATGTGAATATGAAACCCTTGACCCATAGAACGACATTTGAATTTCGATGCGACGGGGAGTCGGATTCCAGTTGGTTATCCGAAACCCACATCGAATTGTAATCTTTGTGACTGATAAATTTATTTTATCTATGAATCTGTGAATGAAGATAAGCGTTATCGATTATACCGCTTATCGATATATCTGTGATGATTGATGCTGCACTATTGTGTGTAAAACCCTTGGACCACACTTATACACACACAAATATGGATTTCACGTGGAAATTGGTTAAGTCACAGATAATTTAAATTTGATGTTTTTGAAATTGAAATTTTAATTTCAATTGATTTTGAAATCGGAAATTTGGGTTTAAAGTTAAAAGCTTTTGAAATGGAATTTCAAATATAAAAGTTATTTTGAATAACTTAATCGAGTTTTGAAATTTAAATAATTTGATTTAAATTTGAATTCAAGTTTGAAATTGAATCCTATGATTTGAAATTACGGTTAAAAATGTTATAAACGTGTTCATATGAATTTAAACCATTTTAAAAGTATTGTTTGAAAATTTGGATTTAACCCAAGAACTTTAACTCGTATAGATGAATCAGATTTCCAAAGTAAAAACTGTTGTTTCTAAATGGTAAAGCTTTCAGATAAGAAATGAAATTCCAGTTAATTAAAGGAATTTCAAGTAAATTGAAAAATGGATTTTCCAAGTTATGAATTGTTTTGAAAGCTATGAATCAAATCTGTTATTTTTAAAAGATTTAAAATGATGTTTTGTTTAAACCATTTGAAATGGAATTGTTTTGAAAGCTATTAGTTAAATCTTTGATTTAAAGATTTAACGAATTAATCAAATTGAAAGGGAAATTGATTTGGAAAATCTGTGAATGAATCTTTGTGAAATTAAGTGAACTTTATGAATTGAATCTTTTTGTTTAAAGGATTAAAATGGTAATTTGTTAAACCATTTGGAAAAGAAAGTTTGGGTTTAAAATTGTGACTTAATTGAAATCCCAATATCCGTATGTTTTTAAATATTTCGCTCACTATTCGGGTTAGCCGGGAAAGGACCTTTGGGTCGTATAACTCATTCCGAATAGTGATACGTCGTATATGGATAGCATTTGAAGACCGGTGTTGAAGACCGGATATTTTTCGAAAATGAAAGGACAACCTGTCGAATGTCTCTGCACTGAGTCGCGCCGGTATAGAGATTTATATCACTCTTTTGTGACGGGAAGTCCGGACGTGATTGAGAGTTATCCGGAATTGCAAGGGCTTCGTGAGGAGTGCCTTCGGTTCTGTTCGAACCCGGAACAGACTTGTATGGTTACATGTCTGACATTACACTTTGAGATATAAAGCCGATTTCTTTCAAATACATATCTGTTGGTGGCGGAGAATTTATTCTCTTAGCTTAACACCCTTCTCTGAGACATACGAGCTCAGAGGTTATGTAGTTGAAATTTATCAGCGATATATCCCAATTTGGTAATGTGGCATGCTGAGTGTTGCTGTGTGATGATCAGTGTTTGATCATTTGTGATATGATCATTTATTTGATCTTATATCTTTGTGATCATAGGTTGATCATCTGTTGACCCAAAGCGTGGCTTTTTGAAAAAGCGTAGCTTTGTGGACGAGACTTCGTCGAGCCTCACAACCCGGTAATGGTCGAAACAGGAATTGTGCGGCAAGGTTTTCAGGGGTAGCTCCCCTAGGGTATGACCATTCCTTCTGGAAAAGGGTAGTATCATGGTATGGAGCCCAGATACTTACTCATGTGGACACACTTTATTTATGACGTGTGATGTTGGATTAGAGGTACCTCGGTTAAAGGTCCCAAAGGACCGGGGGTGGCATATCTGAGGTTTCTTTTATCCCTTGGGAAAAGGGGTTGCCGGCCTTGTTTGGCAGAGAACAGTTGGTTCTCGGAACGTCCCGCCAGAGGCGTTTCTTTCGTGGAATAGGAAGTTCCTTAGCCTGACCATTTGTTGGAAATCCAAACAAAACAATACGAGCCCTGTACGGTTTTAGTTGTATTACCTGCCATGGAATGTGGTGGTAACCTGCTATTGAACATGGTAGCTATAGTAGGCATAAGTGCGAAATGTCTATGCTGGCTAAGATTTATATTCTACTTTCGAAATTTTTTTCTACACTATGCACTAATAATAATATCAAAAATGATTTGATTTTGCGTAGTAAGCATCTTTGACTATCATAAGGAGAAATCTCCTCCAATTCTGCGTTTGCATTGTGTGTGTGGCGGGAGGCCTTATGGTAGTTTCATTTTCCAAAAAGCATTGCGAATTGACTTTAAATTCTCTTGCTATTTGTTTTAAAGATAAACTGTTTTGTTGCTCACACCAGTCCCATGACTGATCCGGAGTTTATTGTTTCTTTCCTAACCTCTGGATGCTCAAATTTTTTCTACACGAGCAGTCTAGAGTTTGGTTTTTCAGATAGTCAGATTAGTAGGTTATCTGGAGCTAGTTCAGTCTTTGGATCGGACTGCACTTGCTTATCTTGGTGTATCGTTATTGGGAGTTCAAGCTATTTCTGGATTAGTGCTTTGAAGATGGAGATTATCCGCTGCTGATGTTATCGTTTTCTTTTCCGCTGCTATTTGTTGTTTCATATCTCTGATGTATATTGATATTCATCGTATCATTCTGTTGTATCAGATATTGTATATCAATGTATTATTCATTTCTTCCCCTGTGTTATTTACTTAAATGTTGTTATAAGCTCCCGAGAACCAGATTCGGCATTTGAATCTACGGCATTTTGAGTACAAGTGAAGTACGGATGCCGATTTTCGAAGGTCGAAATTTGGGTCTTGACAGTATTATATTCATACGACACATATATATAAGATAATACAATGAACTTGAAACAAGGCATAGCATAAAATATATTACCTATATAATAGAAGCTAGGAATAATAACTGCTCGCTCAAGCCAGCTACAGGCCGAAAGGGGTCACCACGCGGTGGTCAGCGGATGGCCTTGGGCTGTGTCGAGCGTGCGAAGGAGATGAGGATGAGGCGATCGGGTCCGGCCGTGAACCGGTGGTTGCTAAGTGCTGCATGGCTGGGCTGCCGATGCTCGAACGTAAGCAAGTGGGTTGACGAACGGTGGGAAGGGGAGACGCTGCCATGTGGTAGAGAGTGAAGACGGCGGTCGGTATTTGGTGATGGTGTACGGCGCGAGCAGGCAGCATGAAAGAGATGGCGATCGGGAGGGCGGAGTCTCGAGACGAGGCAGGAGAGAGTGGCTCGAATTGGTGATGGGTGGAGCGAAGTTGTCGGGGGGGAAGAGGTCGGAGGCGGTGTACAGGTGGTGGTTGTGGGTCGGAGAGAAGAGTGTGGAGGTGATGGAGGTTGTTCACGTGAGAAGAGATGCGGTAGGAGGAGTAGCGGCCTGGAAGTGGTGAGCTGCGAGTGGAGGGATGTTGTTGGTGAGGCCGATGGTTTGTAGGGAGTTGCCGCGTGGTGGAGAAAAGAGGTGGGAGAGATGGAAGGTGACAGAGCTATTAATATTTCCAGAACAAGATTTGGATATGAACTAAAAAATAAATAGATGGAAAAATGAGAGTAAATGAACAGGTTGGTGATGGGTATTTGAACACAGCAAAGTTTCAATGGAGAAGAAATGAAATGGTCCAGGCAACTCATTGTATATATTTTTCTTTTGAATGAATAGCATCAAAAGAACTGAAGGTCAGAAAGAAAATAATACGAACCATTAATATAACATTGGAACCAGGAGCATAGGAAAGGAGCAAAAGGTCTGACATGTGAATTCATAAAATAATAAAGGAGAATGGCTGTCGTGTTAATACACGGTAGAAACCAAATGGACACAACAACCAAAAGCACGAACCAGGTACCGATATGGTAGGCATTACGTAAAGTGCAACGTTCACCGGACTTCGAATTTGACAATCGAATATACCGTAGAGATCAGTACGAGGAGACGATCAAAACGGTACATAGATATCTGTGGTATGATTAAATTATAAAAATTCAAATTTTCTACTGGCGAAAAATGCAAGAAAAATGCTGAAAAATAAGATCGACGGAGCTAAAGAAGTCTGAATTTGGAAAAATGAAAAATGACGTCTTGTTCAGAAGATGTTTTAGAATTTTTCTTTGTAAAAATATTTAGGTTTCGAAAACATTTTATTTTCATTAATTCCTAACTGATTAAATTGAAGTAAAATTACGCACGAAATAAACTTTCATATTTTTGGATAAAAATTTACCAGTTGCTATGTTTAACTAGACGCGTTTCAAATATTAAATTTTTATTTCAAAATTTTATTGTTTAAAATTTCATAAAATTTCAACTAATTACGTTATTAAAACGGTTAAAATTTACGGGTCGTTACAAATTTACATTCCGAACGTCATAGTGGAAAGAAATATATCTAGAAGTGGATGATCATATCCTGATGGGAGCGACCCACTTAGCCCTGCTGCATGTAACCCTGTTTCGGTCATATCCGGTTGATGAGGCCAAAGAGGTAACGATTACCTTTCACATATCACATATCACATCACTTTGAATGCCACATTCACCATTTCCGTTGACTACTAATTGTCTTTCACAAAAATATAACCCTTGAGCTCGTACATCTCAAGAAAGGGTGTTAAGCTAAGAGAAGTTGCCTTCTCCGCCACCAAACAGATGTACGTTTGTAAAAACCAATGTACGTAATCGCAGAAAATGCAATGTCAGACATTCATCCATATAAGTTGTCCAGGAACAGGACAAACCAAAGGTACTTTCCTACCACATCCTATCGGGAAACCCCTAGGATTAGTAGCGAATAGTCCTTGCATTGGATATTTCATACCGAAGAGACTACTACTAGTATATGTATATTGGGATTTTAACCCCAAATGATCAACAAGCAGTCCTTCGCTATGAAAATCCTAAACATCAATATCATCGGCCAACCTGAATAATCGTTGTATAAATCTTGGTCCGAAGTGGTTTTCGAATAAATCAATCCCGGTCTCTTCGCACCAACAACGAAAAAGCGTTTCTCAACCTCACACAGAAACTAAGTCTCATAGACTTATCACGTTTCCAACTTTCAACTTGTTATCCTTTGGCCAAGAAGGAAGCTCGATAGGTTGGAGTAATACTCTGCACTACACGAATCAACATCCTCAACACAAACGATAATCAAGCCTACCCAGAAGGCTACGTACTAAGTGTACGACTAAATAGTTCCCATATCAAGTCGAGGAACTAAAATGGCCAAATTTGATAGTCGGTTATTTAACTATCAAAGCAACAAACAAATATTTAGCACCATAAGCAATCACTAGTCCCTTTTAATTAATCTCTTATTAATTAAATCACTTGCCAATTATTCACTTCAAATTATCTTTAAAAAGATATAATTCAAAACCATTTCGATATTCTATATTGGAAAACCTTTCCATATACTAATTTAATAATAAGTAATTCACAATTCTCTTTATTTTCAACACTCAGAAAATATTACATATACTTAAATCATGATTAAGTATATATTTTATTCTTTAAGGAAAACATTATTTTAAACGTATTTATTTGGGTCAAAACGAATGTTGCGTAAAACATCGTTACGACAACCCAAAATCACTAATATAGGAATTCGATAATTAGATAGATATATAAATCCCATATACTATACAAAACATTTTCTTTTGAAAATTATTTACTATAACAATAGTGTTATAGTCCATCATTTCCTTGCTTCTCAAAATGTCTATTTCAATAATGAATGTTGAAATCTATGTATTCGATACTTAACACATTTTAAAATGTCTTCAATCATTTAACTCCATTTAAAATGCCATTTCCAAAACATTTATTTAATTCAAAGATTTATTCACTGTCCAAAATCGTGAATATAGTTCATTTACCAAATCCAATATTTCTACACATTTATTAAAGGATAATCCACTGTCCAAAATCGTGAATATATCTCCTTTAATAAACTTTCGTATTTAACTTGTCAAATTCAATTGATTTCGGATTTATAAAACAATGTTTATAAATTCCATTTATATTTTATAAAAACTTCAATATACAAAATTCCTTTATTAACAAATTCCATTTATAACTCATTTATATACCAAAATCTAATTATAAGTTATTTACTTATAAATCATCTATTTACAAATTCATTCCTTTTATAACTTCATCAATTTATAAATCTTATTCACTTATAAAATCCAATTATAACTTCATTTTTCACACTTATAAAACTCTTTTATAATTCATCACTTTGATTTAAAAAAATTCAATTTTATATAACTTATATATAAACCGTTTATAATAAGTCAAAAATCTCAATTTAACTATTTTACAAAATAGTTAACTCCATATTTCAGAAATCACATTCTGATTATATTTCACAAAAATCATAATTTTTATAACATAAAAATTATAACTTTTATTTATTTAAAATAAATTCATTTCCTTTATAATTTAAAAATATATAAAACATCTATTTCCAAAATCACTTGAAAATCCATTTTAATTTTAAATCATCACTTTAACATTTTTAAATTACCAAAAATAGGCCCAATGCTGCAACAGCACTAAATACATCAATCGCGGCATCCAAAACATCAAATATCATATGATAACAGCATATATCATAATATTTGTAAATCAAATCAACACTGGCGAGGAATCCAGTTGGATCCCTCCAACCTGTCACCTAAAACAAATATACATATGAGAATATGTCTACAATGTCCGCTTCGAGGCAGACGCACGTACAAAAGGTCATCCGCTCATACATGGGAACGTGTAGGGTCTCATCTGCTCCAATAGGCAGGAAATATATCCAAACCAATAAATATATATAATATATCATATATCATCCAAACAATCATCAATCAGCATAAAATAAATTTATTCTCACTTATATAAAAATATAAGCGAGACAGAAAGAGTGAGTTGTACTCACTTTGCCTCTAATAGCAGTTGTAGTGTTTTTATTCCGAATAAAATTAAACAAGCGTTTAATTTTAACCAAAATTTACACTAGCTGTAATTAACTCCAAGCTAGCTTTAAAATGTAGTGCTCATCAATACGGACCCAACGCAACTTGTTTCGTCAAAAACGGACCTCGTATGAAGAAGTTATGATGTTTTAAAGATTGTACGAATTTATATATATAAATTTACAACTTTTATTTTATTTTAAAACCTAGTCAATCTGGGCCGTTCAATCTCTCACCTCAGATCTAGGCCGACGCTTTCATCTTCCTCCTTCATCGTTTCAAGCCTATCAAAGCAACCCATAGCCGCCATTTTTTAATCGAATTATGCTCCTTCCGTACGAAGCTTGAAGATGATCGAAGACCACCGTCGAGTAGCGCTACACGAGCTCTATCACCGCCCAGAGGCCGCCCACACTCGATCATGCTTATGTCTAGATAAATATTCTTGATCGCACGGCTTTACACGCGATTTCCCATCGATCCGCTTTGCCATATCAGATCGTAGCCATTGGATTGGAAGTTCTCGACGTGCTCTATGACTTTGTAGTTGAAGCTTTTTGCTAATTGTCGATGGATCGTGAGATATTAGAGGAGAAATGAGGTGAATTTTTGGCCATGGAAATAGAAATAGCGACTTGCCCTAGAGAAGATAGGGTTTGTGAAAATTGAAGATAATGGGGTCCTTTTATATAAAATTCTCGCGTACTATTCATCTGAAATTTTTCCAAACTCCAATCGAAGCATGTCGCCTGGCGTTTATAATGTTTTACCCCTATTCCGAACACAATGAAATATATATCGAGAGCCAATTCGATCGTATTTGGAAGATAGGTTTTTGAATCGACTTATCAAAATTTAAAAATTTGGAAGATAGGTTTTGGAAGATTGGTGCTTGTTTTAAACCATATAATGATTTATCTAATTTGCAAACTTTATGTTCTTAACCATAAATTACAAAGCCTTCAGGTTGGTCCATATAAATTTCCTCTTCTAATTCACCATTTAAAAAAGCAGTTTTAACATCCATTTGGTGTATTATTAAATTATGAATAGATGCTAATGAAATTAGTACTCAAATGGATGCGATTCTAGTTACGGGTGAAAAAGTATCAAAAAAGTCTACATTTTCTCTTTGCCTAAAACCTTTAGCTACCAAACGAGCTTTATATTTTTCAACTGTGCCGTCGGGTTTTAATTTCTTTTTAAGTACCCATTTACAGCCTATAGACTTACAACCAGGTGGTAAATCTACTAAGTGCCAAGTCTTATTAGATTCCAAGGAATCCATCTCATCATTTATACCCTCTTGCCAAAAATCGGCATCTAATGAAGATAAGGCTTCTTGGAGGTTTGTGGGATCCTCCTCTATAGTAAAAGTGCAAAAATCCAAGCCAAAATCTTTATCAACCCTTGCTCTTTTACTTCTTCTAAGTTCTATTTCAGAAGATTCATTAAGTTCTGTTCCAATAGGCACGATGTTATTTGATGTGCCCCCACTATTCCTCAATTTAAAAGGAAATTTAGTTTCATAAAAATCAGCATCATTAGATTATACTATATTATGTGTATTCAGGTCATAAAATCTATATGCTTTGCTATTAATAATATAGCCAATAAATACACATTCGTATGCTCTACTGGCTAATTTTATTCTCTTAGGGTCAGGTATACGAACATATGCCAAACATCCCCAAGTTCTAAAGTAAGATACATTCGGTTTATAATTTCTTAAAATTTCAAAAGGTGAAACCTTACTTTTTGATTTAGGGATTCTATTCAATACATAGCATACAGTCAATAAAATCTCCCCCACCAATGTTTTGCTGCACCCGAATTTAATAAAATAGCTACGACTAATTCGGTAAAGGTCCTATTCTTTCTTTCAGCTTTACCGTTCATTTCAGGTGAATAAGGTGCGGTTTTCTCATGAATTATACCATGCAATTTATAAAAATCAATAAATGAACTAGGCTCATATTTTGTTCCTCTATCACTATGAAGTCTCTTAATTTTCTTATTAGATTGATTCTCGACTTCAGTTTTAAATAATTTAAACATCTCAAATGCATCACTTTTATTTTTCATAAGATATACATAAGTGAAATTAGAGCCATCATCAATGAACGTGATAAAGTAACGGTGTCCATGTCTAGTCAAAGTTCCATCAAGCTCACATATGTCAGAATGAATTAAGTCTAAGGGTTTAGAAATTCTATCAACTGATTTATGGGGTTTCTTAGTGATTTTTGCTTGACTACAGAACTCACATTTATCAAAGTCAGTTTGTGACATTTTAGGAATTAAATCTAAGGTGCTCATGTTATGAATAATACGTTTATTTACATGACATAATCTAGAGTGCCAGATATTAAAATCACACAACATATAAGCAGAACTGGTTACTTTATTAGATTCAACATTAAGTCTAAACATACCCTCACAAGCATAACCCTTCCCTACAAACATCCCCTTATAAGTCAAAGTATACAAATCAGCCTTATAATTTGAGTAAAACCAGTCTTACTAAGGAGAAATCCAGAAACCAGATTCTTTCTCATCTCTGGAGTATGCATCACATCTTTCAAAAGAACTGTCTTTCCAGAGGTAAACTTTATTTCCACATTTCCAATGCCAGCAACTATAGTGGTGTTAGAATCTCCCAACAGCACTTTCTTATCATCAGCAGCCGTGTATGTACTGAACATAGCACGATCGTAGCAGACATGGCGGGATGCACCAGTATCTATCCACCAACCCTCTGATCCACCAACTAGATGAATCTCAGAAATCATAGCCATAAGAGACTTCTCAGCCAAGTTAGCCTGCGGTGCAGGGCCTGGTCTGTTCCTACACTTGCGTGCCATATGACATGGTTTTCCACAGTTGTAACACAGAAACAACTGTCCAGAATCATTCTTTTGGGTCGGTTTCTGCTGTCCCCTTTGGTTCCCTTGCGGGTTTCAATTCTGTTTGTTGCGGTTGCGGTTCTGATTCATAAAGTTTTTCGGATTCGGTTTCAGAACTGAGGGCTTGGACTTTTTAGTGTTGTTGTTGGTGACAACAAGCACTTCCTCTTTCTGGTCCTACTTACGAGCCTCCTCAATACGGAGGCGAGTGATCAAGCTCTCTAAGGAGAATTCCTTAGTCTTGTGCCTAAGCACATTCTTAAAATCTTTCCAACCTGGGGCAGTTTATCAATAATAACAGAAATATGAAATTGTTCATCCAAACTCATACCTTCGGAGATGATCTCATGAGCAATTTTCTGAAGCTCATGAGACTGCATCTCTACTGATTTGTCATCTGGTATTTCAGGTAGCGGTTGACTGTATATTTCTTCGCTCCAGCCTCTTCCGTATCATACTTCTTTTGTAGCGCTTCCCATATTTCTATGGCTGTCTTGTCGGAATTGTAGTAGTCGTAGAGGTCATCACTGAGGCCGTTGAGAATGAAGTTTCTGCACAGGTAGTCTTGCTCTGTCCAGTTCTGCAGTTCCTTTGATTTTTCTATCCAGGCTCGCATCAAATCTGTGTCTGCTTCGTCTGGTCTATTTGGTAGCTGCGGTTTGTCGGTTGTCAGCACAGCCACCACTTTTCTCATGGTCAAGAAGAATTCCATCTTCTGTTTCCAGCGTTTGAAGTGGAGGCCCTCGAATCTGAAAGGCGTGGCAGAGACCATTGGGACCTGGAAGAGTGAAGCGGGAGCAGTGGCATCTAGATCTGTAGTGGGAGCAGTCGTCTTCAAATTGTTGAAAACAATGTTGGTCTTCGGCTGAGTCGTGGACTACGTCATTCTCTTGAAGGCGTTTCGGCGATCTGCTGTACAGTGCAAAATAGTTTGGATCAATCGCCGCCGCCTCAAGGATAAAACAGCCTCTAAAAAATTATTCGCTATCGATTCGTTTGCACGTACGAAACGATTCTGTTTGCACGTACGAAACGATTCTGTTTGCACTTAAAATTATTGCTCGAATTTTTGGATTATAAAACGAACGAGATGTAGTTCTTTCTGTTTCGTCTCCTTACCAGTTAAGAAGGTGGAATAGCGAAAAGAATGTTGTTGGTTGGGGGAAACGTGGTCTCGAAAAACGGATCTGAGAAAATAACGGGTCAAAAAACAATGAACGTTCTCCAATACGGGTCTGGTCTGATTTGACCATTCCAGCTCGGTCTAAAAACGGTTAAAGAATTTTGTACCGAAAATAAAAGTGTAGCCCGAATCGATCGGTCGGCGCGCGCACGTGGTGGTTAAGTATGGTCTCCCTCATCACAAAAAGAGCATTATTGGGTGTCCGAAGAGCCCAACTTAGCTTCTAAGAATCAAGTATAAATACTTGATTCTTTCGTATAATCCCATAATGTGGGACTATTCATATTCCCATATAATAGGAGCCATTTCATAATTAGTAAATTTTTTAAGAATTCACTTATTTTCAAACAACAATTTTCAACATCAGATGATTTTGTAGTAGCATATCTACATTGTCAGAGGTGCTCGCTTCTGGTCTGAACCTTTTAATGATCGCATCACTTGGTAACAATGTTGAGGTGTTCTAGAGATGAATTTGCAGCTACACATGGCGCATACATAATATATATATATATATATGAATAGAAATAAGACTACTTTTTCCTGCTAATCACCTGCAATTCAACATAAAAACATTAGTTGAGGATTCTGGTTTGAGGATTCTTTTAACATTTTTGGAGTAAGTTCTTACATTGTCAAACTGTATTGAAAATAATAATAGTTTAACATACATACATTATATTATTACCTAATAAAGACAAATGTTACGTTATCTAATTTCCTCATCAAGGTCTTCTTAGGATGGCACACAGACATTGTCCATAAAATGATTCAACTATTAAAAAAATTATATTTTTAAACAGTCAGACATTATGTTTCAATGCCAAATACAAGTATGAATATTGTATATAAATTCATCTTTATGTATCATAAAAGCACCCAATGGAAATAGTACACTCAGAGAATTAATGCATACATATGCTTGAGATCATAGTTACATTAGGATCTCTTGAGAGAAAAATCCTTCATCGGTTGTTAAAAGATTGTTTTATGTTTTAATCGTCTTATTTTATCCTTATTTGCAATTGCAATGTTGTAGTCCAATACTCAAAAGTTAAGCAATATTTCATGTTCTGTGTCATGAATTCTTCCTACTTTCATTAACTAAACCATAATAAATTAACAAATACGAATTCAGTTTGATGCGTACAGCAATCCAGTTAACATTTTAGAATAAAAATTCCACGATACGGCTACCCTGACAAAGTAAAAATAAAAATAAAAAAGGTAAAAAAATATTATACGAGTAGACCATTTGTAGCATGGATGTCTAAGAAAATAACTAGTGTTTTCTTCCTAATTAGAATTTTTCTTGATAATATAAAACTATTATATTGTACCAGTCTGATGTAGCGCGATACAACACTAGGTCGCAAAATTTAGGTCGCGAGCGACCTAACGACTTACGAGCTAGCGAGACAGAGTATGCATTGGAGCTAGGGGATGCCGAGCTAAGAAAGAAGGGAGAAGCAACTCGCAAGCGACCTAATGTGATACCATTACTGCCATTACCAGCGACCTATGACCTAGTTAGGTCGCGTGAAGAAGATTCTGTAACCAACGACCTACGACCTAGTTAGGTCGTTCGAAGATTTCCAGAAACCATTTCCTTAGGTCGCTCGACCATATGTCGCTCAAGTTTTAGGTCGCATGGAGCTTATATCACATGGAGCTTGGATTTCTTAAGTCGATGAGTCCTTAGGTCGTGTGTGTTGTATTCTTAAGTCGTTGTGTTGTAACCCGTGTTTGTTAACTCGTATTGTTCTTATGTCGTTGTAATTGTAAGTCGCTCCTGTTGTATTTGTTAAATCGTTCTGTGTTAGGTCGCGTGAGGCCTGTGTTGAGTCATGCAGTGCTAGGTCGTTAAAGACCTATGTTAGGTCGCGTCACCTGGGTTAGGTCGGCTGTGTGTTGAGTTGTAAACCTATAAATAGCGGGTGAGTTGTATCATTTGAAGTTAGTTGATTTGAATAAAACTTTGTTTGAGTGTTTTGTGCCTCTTCTTAAATTGGTAGTTGAGTGTATCTCCTATCTCCACCTTCGGCATTCGAGTGCGCTCGAATCAACGATTGTTGAAGCCAATTCACGGTATCAAGTGCGCTTGATCAACGTTCGAAGAATTGTAGATCTTCTTTCACGGCATCGTGCATGATCAACGTGACAAAGATAGCTAGAATCCGGCATCTTTGAGATCAACGGATTTGGGCGTTTGGTATTTTCAATCCACCGATTGCTACTTTCATCATTTCATCCATTTCTGTTATTTGCCGCTGCGTCATTTGGTATCAAAGCTAGACTTAGCCAATCATAGCTAAGCCGAGTCTTTGGAGCCAATTCTTATTGAAGAGTTAAAGCCGAGGGCTAGAAGTTGAAGGCGTGCATTGTTAGTTCATTTGTAAGTCAAGGCCGAGAGTTAAAGTTTGTTGAAGATTCAATCATGCCTCCGAGAAGAGCTAATCGCCATCAGAATGTTGAAGCGTTGTATAGAAGAGAAGAAGCCGAGCAAATGGAACAATGCATCAATGAAAAGTTTGATGAAAGCATTGGAAAGTTAGAGAAACTGATGAATGACATGAATCAAGGTCAAAGGAGAAGGTCGCCAATCTCGAACCATGGAGGAAACAGAGTTTCGCCATCGGTTACGGAAGCGAGGAGGGTGTTGCCGCAATCTTACCGAGAAAGAAGAGAATCTTCAGTTTCATTGAGAAGAGAACATCATGAATATAGAAATGAAGAGAGAAGAACTCCACGTGAGTTTGAGCATGAGCCATATCATGATGTTGAAAGACAAAATAGAAGGGATATGCGCGATCATAGAGATGTGGATGGTCGAGATCGTTATCGAAGTACATCTGTTTTTTATGAAGATGGTGGTAGATGTAGTGTTCATTCTCGAGATCGAGAACAAGTACGAAATACATATCGGGATGTTAAAGATGATCGTCGATGGGAAGCGGGGATGAAAACTGAAATTCCAGAATTCAAGGGTGGAATGGTAGCGGAGGAATTTTTGGATTGGGTTTCAAATGTTGAGGAAATTTTTGACTTCAAAGAAGTTCCTGAGCATCGTAGAGTGAAGTTGGTTGCTACACGATTGAAAGGAAGAGCTATGGCATGGTGGCAGCAAACTAAACTAACACGGGAAAGAATGGGAAAGTCAAAGATTGAGTCATGGGAGAAGATGAAGAAATTAATGAAGGCTACATTCTTGCCGTACAATTATCAGTCTCTTATGTATCAACGATTGCAGAATCTGAGACAGGGAACAAAGTCAATGAATGATTATGCGGATGAATTTTATCAATTGATTGCGAGGAATGACATCATGGAGACGGAGGAACAGTTGACTGCTAGATTTGTTGGAGGTTTGAGAATGCAGATTCAAGATATGGTGAATATGTTTGATCCCAGATCAGTTGCTGAAGCACATCAAAAAGCTCTAGCTTGGGAGAAGCAAGGTAGGAGAGGTGGTGGTGTGTTTACAAATTCTAACAATCAAATGAAATAGGCTAGTAGCAACGCGAATGTTTCCAAGGCTGTTGCAAAACCGGTTGTTAGTGAAGTTGCTAAGACCAAGGTCAATAGTGGTATCAAATGCTTCAATTGTCAGGAGATTGGTCACAAAAGCAATGAATGTCCAAAGCCAAAGAAGCAAGTGATGGTTGCAGAGGCAGAGAATGAGGAAGTAGAAGCTGAATGTTCTAATTCACCACATACTGAGGAGGAAGAAGAGTTGACATGAGATGAGGGGTATTCATTAATGATGAGGAGAAATTGCTTGACACCAAAGCAGGAGGAAGAGACTAGCTGGTTGAGGAGTAACATCTTTCAGTCAACATGCACTATCTTGGGAAGGGTTTGCAAGTTTGTTATTGATGCGGGAAGCTTTGATAATATCATTTCTACAGAAGCTGTGAAGAAGTTGGCATTGAAGACTGAGAAGCATCCGAAACCTTACAAGTTAGCTTGGTTGAGGAAAGGTTGGGAGGTGAAAGTTGCACGAAGAGCTTGTGTTAATTTTTCAATTGGGAAGAAATACAAAGATGAAATTTGGTGTGATGTTGTGGATATGGATGTATGCCATCTGTTGTTGGGTAGACCATGGTAGTATGATAGAGCTGTGCAACATGATGGTCGTACTAACAGTTACAGTTTCATGTTTGAAGGTACTAAAATCACTTTAGTTCCCAAGAAGCGACAATAAGAAGAAAGCAAGTTGGAGGAGATTGAAGAACTTAAAACTTTGCTATCTTTGAAGGAGTTTGTTAAGGAAGTAGAAGAGGAGCCTGAAGTATTTTTGTTGATTGGACGTGAGAGTAACGAAGTGGTTGAAATTCCTGAAGAAGTAAAGCCAGTGCTGGAAGAATTTGACGATGTATTCCCTGAAGAGCTGCCAACGGAGTTACCACCGTTAAGGGACATACAACACCAAATTGATCTTGTTCCACGAGCTGTGTTACCACATAGACCACATTACAGAATGAGTCCAAAGGAACACGAGGAGTTGAGAAGGAAAGTGGAAGAGTTGCTTAAACAAGGGCGTGTACAGGAAAGTTTAAGTCCTTGTGCAGTTCCAGCCTTGTTAGTGCCGAAGAAGGATGGAACGTGGAGGATGTGTACTGATAGTCGAGCACTAAACAAGATTACAGTGAGATACAGATTTCCTATGCCTAGATTGGATGACTTGTTGGATCAACTTAGTGGAGCTGTTATCTTTTCAAAGATTGATTTGAAGAGTGGTTATCATCAAATTCGAATTCGACCAGGGGATGAATGGAAGACAGCATTCAAGATACGTGAAGGATTATATGAATGGCTGGTCATGTCGTTTGGTCTTTCGAATGCACCTAGTACATTTATGCGGGTGATGAATCAGATCTTTAGACCATTTATTGGGAAGTTCGTGGTGGTGTATTTTGATGATATACTGATATACAGTGGAAGTCCAGAAGAACACTTGCATCATTTGAGAGAAGTGTTGATGATACTACGACAGGAAAAATTTTATGCTGCAACGAAGAAATGCATGTTCATGACGCATAGTGTTTTATTTTTGGGATATGTTATATCAGAAGGAGGTATACAGGTGGATCAGAATAAAGTTGAAGCGATCCGAAATTGGCCACAACCCAGGACGATAATAGAAGTTAGAAGTTTTCATGGTTTAGCATCATTCTACCGAAGATTTATTCCACACTTCAGTAGCGTGATGGCACCAGTTACTGATTGTATGAAGGGGAAGCAATTTTCATGGTCAGAGGAAGCAGGATTTGCTTTTGAGCGAATCAAGGAACTTTTGACGACAGCACCAATTCTAATATTACCAGATTTTCAGTTGTTGTTTGAGTTACATACTGATGCATCTAAAGTTGGGATTAGAGGTGTGTTGAGCCAAAGGGGCCGTCCAATTGCTTATTTCAGTGAGAAGCTTTCAGGAGCAAAGATGAGATATAATACTTATGACGTAGAGTTTTATGCTATTGTGCAAGCCATAAAACATTGGAGACACTACTTGTTTCACAAGGAGTTTGTGTTGTACACTGATCATGAAGCGTTGAAGCATTTGTAGGGACAGGATAAGGTTGCAGCCAGGCATGCTTCGTGGATCGCATATTTGCAACAATTTACATTTGTGGTGAAGCATAAGTCGGGAATTACAAACCGTGTGGCAGATGCATTGAGTCGAAGGAATCATTTTTTGACTACAATGAAGGTTGAAGTGACGGGGTTTGATGTGTTACCAGAATTGTTTGTTGATGATCCTTACTTTGCGAAGTTTGTAGATGAAGTCAAGGAGGGAAAGACGGATGAGTATGTGTTGGTGGATGGTTTTCTTTTTAAGGGAAATCGATTGTGTATACCAGAGTGCAGCTTACGAATGAAGATTGTGAAGGAGTTGCATGAGGAAGGTCATGTGGGTAGAGATCGTACTTTGCAATTGATTCGAAGGGAACCGCCACAAATGCGAGATTATATATGTCATTACCTGTGCCTACTAGACCGTGGGTTGATGTGATCATGGATTTTTTTTTGGGTTTGCCTAGAACTCAAAGGGGAAATGATTCTATATTTGTTGTGGTGGATAGGTTTTCGAAAATGACAAATTTCATAACTTGTAAGAAGACAGCTGATGCCGTCCGTGTTGCTCAAATGTTCTTTAAAAAGGTGTATCGATTACATGGGCTACCTGATTCTATTGTTTCTGATCGGGTACTAGATTTCTAAGCCATTTTTGGTTAAGTTTGTGGAAGATGGTTGGAACGAAACTGAATTTTAGTAGCGCCTATCATCCGCAAAAAGATGGGCAAACGGAAGTGGTGAATAGATCATTGGGAAATTTGTTGAGATGTCTTGTGAAAGATAATTTGAAGAGCTGGGATATGAAATTATGTCAGGCAGATTTTGCACATAATCACGCTGTTAATCGAAGTACTGGTTTCAGTCCGTTTCAAGTTGTATACTCAGCAATTCCGAAGGGACCGTTAGATTTGACGACCGTGCCATATCAGAAGGGAGTTGTTAAGCAAGCTTGTGATTTTGTGACTGAGTTGAAGGAGTGCCACAGAACTGTTTATGAACGATTGCTTGCGTCAAATGAGAAGTATAAACAACTGGCGGATAAGAAGCGAAGGGGTGTGAACTTTAGAGAAGGTGATTTGGTTTATGCCGTGTTGACAAAAGATCGTTTTCCTGTGGGAACGTACAATAAATTGAAAGCGCGAAAGATTGGTCCAGTAAAGATCTTGAAGAAGATCAATGATAATGCGTATCAGTTGAAATTGCCGGATCATATTCACACTGCAGACGTTTTCAACGTCAAATACTTGATTCCGTATCATGGGAATGAGCTTGTTGTGGAAGAGGAAGGTGCAAATTCGAGGACGAATTCTTGTCAACCGGGGGAGGATGATGCAGCGCGATACAACACTAGGTCGCAAAATTTAGGTCGCGAGCGACCTAACGACTTACGAGCTAGCGAGACAGAGTATGCATTGGAGCTAGGGGATGACGAGCTAAGAAAGAAGGGAGAAGCAACTCGCAAGCGACCTAATGTGATACCATTACTGCCATTACCAGTGACCTATGACCTAGTTAGGTCGCGTGAAGAAGATTCCGTAACCAGCGACCTACGACCTAGTTAGGTCGTTCGAAGATTTCCAGAAACCATTTCCTTAGGTCGCTCGACCATATGTTGCTCAAGTTTTAGGTCGCATGGAGCTTATATCGCATGGAGCTTGGATTTCTTAAGTCGCTGAGTCCTTAGGTCGTGTGTGTTGTATTCTTAAGTCGTTGTGTTGTAACCCGTGTTTGTTAACTTGTATTGTTCTTATGTCGTTGTAATTGTAAGTCGCTCCTGTTGTATTTGTTAAGTCGTTCTGTGTTAGGTCGCGTGAGGCCTGTGTTGAGTCATGCAGTGTTAGGTCGTTAACAACCTATGTTAGGTCGCGTCACCTGGGTTAGGTCGGCTGTGTGTTGAGTTGTAAACCTATAAATAGCGAGTGAGTTGTATCATTTGAAGTTAGTTGATTTGAATAAAACTTTGTTTGAGTGCTTTGTGCCTCTTCTTAAATTGGTAGTTGAGTGTATCTCCTATCTCCACCTTCGGCATTCGAGTGCGCTCAGATCAACGATTGTTGAAGCCAATTCACGGTATCAAGTGCGCTTGATCAACGTTCGAAGAATTGTAGATCTTCTTTCACGGCATCGTGCGCGATCAACGTGACGAAGATAGCTAGAATCCAGCATCTTTGAGATCAACGGATTTGGGCGTTTGGTATTTTCAATCCACCGATTGCTACTTTCATCGTTTCATCCATTTCTGTTATTTGTCGCTGCATCACAGTCAGTCGAAACAATGAGCTCAGTGCGGAATCTCTTTTATTGGAATTGGAATGCCAATAGGGATAACGATGTTATGAATATAAATACAAAATGTGAGGCCATTGATCATTTGCATCATTGTTTATCAAAACAAAAGTTATATTATAGCATGAAAATGGGTAACGCTAATGAATTGGATCTAACATTACGATTAGCATAGGGGTTCAAATCAAAAGGATTGATAGTAACGAACCTTGCCTCTCTATGCAGCATCTTAGGCATCAAGCATGACAACATCAGTGGGCTTCAAGCATGACAAGCACATAGTACTCATGTACTAACAGAATTTGAATGAAATAATTCTGATTTTATTGCTTAAGAAAAATTACAGAGAGTTGTATATGAAAATGAATGAATCAACTCATTGTACATGAGTTACAATTTATATAAGTATAATAAGCTAGTTTTGGGCTGGCTTGAAAGATTTGGCCCAGACCCACTTCTGAATGAAAGAAATAATATTGGCCCTTGGATCTTGAATTTACGGTAATGAGTTGAAGTTGGTATCTATTACTATATCCTGAGATTTCTTCACTCCATACTTTATCATTCTCCAATACGCCCCTTCAAACCCTAACGCGACTAGGGTTTGCGGCAATTTCTTCCCAATTTTTTTTTCTTTAATTTCGTTGAGACTAATGAAATTTCTGAAGTAAATCAGAGGGCGCAAGAGTATTCTTTCATTGATGCTTGTCAATTGTTATCTAGAGAAAACAATTGATCAGAGATTCGGCAACAAATACTTCTGTATTTTAGTGATTATGGCTCATAAGCTTGAGATTGACTGGAAAGTTGGCGTCTTTGATACCACTGTTCATATGCCTTCTAGTATAAGGGATGTCAGTTGATCAGAACTTCAGCAACAAGTACTTTGGTGCTTCAATGACTTTGACTTATGAGTTTGAGGTTATCTGGAAAGCCGGCATGACTGTTCATATGCATTCTAGTATGTGAATTGTCATCAAGGCTTTCAACCTTCAGCCTTTCTCTGAATCGATTGAAGTTATTCTTTGAGAGATGCTTCGTCAATATATCTGCTGTTTGGTAAGTGGAAGGTATGTGATTTACATTTAATTTTCCTCTTGCTACTTGTTTGCGAACAAAGTAGATATCCAGTTCTACATGTTTTGTTCTTGAGTGTAATATTGGATTGGCTGTAAGATGTACAATACTTAGATTATCACACTAGATAGTCGTTTTTCATTCAGTTTTGATTTGTAGTTCTCCAAGTAGTGACTCAATCCACATGACTTCTACAGTAGCATTTGTTACGCTTCTAAATTCAGCCTCAGTACTAGATCTTGAGACAGTAGACTGTTTTTTTTTAACACCAAGAAATAGGATTGCTACCCAAATATATACAATACCCGGTTGTGGATTTCCTATCATCTGGGTCATTAGCCCAATCAGCATCAGCATAGCCATTGATGCTAATTGACTCACTTGCCTCTAGAATTAAACCGTAGTTTAGAGTCCCTTTGAGATACCTTAGTATCCTCTTAACTGCCTTCCAGTGATCATCTGTTGGATTTTGCATATATTGGCTTGCTTTATTTACACTGTATGTGATGTCTGGTCTTGTAATAGTAGCATACTGAAGTGCCCCAACAATGCTTCTATATTGTCTGTCATTGAATATTGCTTCTCCTTTGTATTTAGACAGATGCAAGTTACTAACCATAGGTGTTGAGATGGAATTAGCTTCATGCATTTTTGCTTTGTGTAGAATTTCTATTATGTACTTCCTTTGACTTAATTGAATTCTTGCATTTGTTATTCTTTTGACTTCTATGCCCAGAAAATAGGTTAGATTGCCAAGATCTTTGATGCTGAATTGTTGATTAAGATGCTTTATTAGATTGTTAATCTCTTGTTCATTGTTACCTGTAATAATAAAGTCATCAACATAAATTAGTACATACATTGTTATGTCTTTACTAAACTTTGTAAATAGAGAGCTGTCAGATTTGGTTGAATGATAACCAAGTCTGATCATTGTCTCCTTTAGTTTCTCAAACCACACTCTTGGTACTTGTTTAAACCATAGATTGCTTTGTGTAACTTGCACACATGATCTTCTTTTCCCTTCTGTTTGAAACCTTGAGGTTGTTCCTTGTACACCTCTTCCTGTAAAATACCATTCAAAAAAGCATTATTTAAATCAAGTTGTCTAATGATCCAATTTCGATGTAAGGCAATTGTAATAACAATTCTGATAGTAGCAGGCTTTACTACAGGTGAAAATGTTTCATTGAAATCAAAACCACTCTGTTGTGAGTAACCCTTAGCTACTAGTCTTGCCTTATACTTAGAAATTGTACCATCAGCATTACTTTTTAACCTGTAGGTCCATTTGCACCCTACAACATTGTTGTCTTTTGGTTTGAGAACAAGATCCCATGTCTTGTACTTCATTAAGGCCTCATATTCTTCATCCATAGCAGTTTTCCAATTTTTATTTTGTATAGCTTGATCATGTGTGGTTGGCTCCTCTCCATCTAAAACAGCATGATAGATTTTTGGTTTGAATATGCCACTCTTAGATCTAGTTATCATGTTATGACTTGTTCTGCCAGTGATTTGTTGTTGATTAGCTCTTTCTCCCTCTAATTGTATGTTTGAGTCTGTGCTTTGCATACTGCTTTGAATATGATGAGGGGTTGGTTGTTCAGTAGTTCTTTGTTGATATAATTGATTAGGTACACTAGTTTATCTTGCTTGATCATCCGATAAATCAAGTCTAATATTGGAATCTGTACTTTGAGAGTCAGAGCAGATTGCTCCATGATTGCTGATGCCTTGAACTGACTTTGTTTGAGCCTGAATTATCTCAACAGATGGAATAGGTATAAATGGTATAGATTCTTTTGCATTATACACTTTACTATTTACTTTAATGTTTGCTTCTCTAAATGGAAATATTGTTTCATTGAATACTACATGTCTGGAAATAAATATTCTTCCATTTTTTTCTAGACATTTCTAACCTTTTTATTGCTAGCATATCCTAAAAAGGTACAAGGTGATGATCTAAAATCTAATTTATGAGTATTATAGGGTCTAATATATGGAAAACATAGACACCCACACATTTTGAGATTATGATAATTTGGACTAGTATCAGTTAATATTTCTATTGGACATTTTAACTTTAGAGCCTTAGAAGGTAGTCTATTAATTAAATAGAATGCTGTAGCAAAAGCATCTGGCCAGAATTTTTGTGGCATAGATGCTTGTGCTAGAAGAATAAGACCAGTTTCCACAACTTGTCTCTGCCTTCTTTCAACTAGTCCATTTTGCCCTGAAGTGTAGGGACATGTTGTCCTATTATTGATTCCCCTTTTTTGAAAATACTCCTTTAATGGCAGATATTCAGTTCCACCATTTGTTTGCATGATTTTAACTTTGCAGTTTGTTTGATTCTCTGCTTGTGCTATGAACTACATAACTGCGTTGTAAGTTTCACTCTTTGATTTCAGAAAATATATCCATACATATCTAGAGAAAGAATCCACAAAAGATATATAGTATTTATAGCCATAGTCAGCATAAATTGGGGCAGGTCCACATAAATCAGTGGCAATTAATTCAAGAGGCTTACTATAATAAGTTTCAGAATCTGAAAAAGGCAATTTGTGACTCTTGCCCATTTGACAATAAGTACAAATATATGGTAATGATATATCATTAAAAGGAATATTGTTTTTATTCAATACATGCTTGACAACATTGAGATTTGGATGCCCAAGTTTACAATGCCATTTATCAAATGTCTCACTCATTTCTTGTTGTTTGAATTCAGAGTTATTACACCACTTTCTTTTAATAATTGAGTTTCTTGAATTATCCACTTTGAACTTCTACAGTCCTTTACATTGTTTACCCTGCAAAAGTACTTCCTTAGTTAGGATGTCCTTAACTAAGCAATTATGTGGATAAAACTCAAAATATACATTGTTATCTTTTGAAAATTGTGACACACTTAGTAATTTTTTCTTGATATGTGGAACTTTCAATAGGTTATTTAAATATAATTGCTTTCTTCCCATGATATATGACTTACCAGTGTGTGTAATTGAAATAGATTTGCCATTGCCCATGTGTATAGAATTCATACCTTTGTATTCCTTGCTTCCAAGATTTAAGTTGCTCAAGTTATTTGTGATGTGATTAGTTGCACCTGAATCGGGATATCAATCTTCATCTTGAATGTGACCAGACTTTGTATTTTCTGTTTGAGAATTTTTTGCCTCTGATTGATTGACTGATTCAGGCTGCAAGTGTGCCATGTTTGCACTGTAGCTTGAACTGCTTTGGGCATTTTGTCCTTGACCTGGAACATAGTTAAGATTTAATCTGAAGTAACATTTTACTGCTGTGTGTCCAATTTTCTCGCATATTTGGCATTTTGGCCTATTGTTGTTATTCCATTTGCCTCTTCCCCTTGATCAATTAGAATGACCACCTCTTTGAGTGGGTTGCTCTCTTCTGTTATTGTTTTAAACTTTACCTTTGTAATTAGCAGCAAAATTAGCCAAGAAATCAGTTTCTTGGGGTTTCTTGATGTCAATTCTTGCTTCATGAGATAGTTAGATAGAATGTACATCATCAATAGATGGCAGATTTCTCTGAGATGTCAAAACTGCTACTACTGCTTCATATTCATCACTGAGTCCATTTAGTATTGTCATGATTTTTTTTGAATCAGATACCTTTTGATTTGCAGCCTCTAAAGTATCACAGATTGACTTAATTTTGAACAGATACTCCCTCATATTATGACTTTCCTTTTTGATATTGTGAAGTTGTCTTTTGCAGAACAACACTTTTGCAGCTGACTGAGAGTTGAACACTCTTTCTATTGTTGACCATATCTCACTTGCTGTTTTGTAGACTATTACATGAGTCAGAAGATTTGCATTTATAGAGGACAGTAGCCAAGAACATATTAGCCTATCTTGTTTGTGATGATTAACATATTCTTCATTACCGATCATTTTATTTTGTTGATCAGCAATGACCATTGGTGGTACTGGTATGGTTCCTTGAATATATTCTTCAAGACCATATCCTTGAAAGGCTGTTTCAACTTGTAGCCTCCAGAGGAGATAATTATCCTCATTGAGACGAACAGTGACAAGTTGACTATGAGGGCTAATTGTGGTTCAGACAAGTTTCTCAACATTTGATGCAGTGTGTTGTGACTCACTTCCAATGATGGGTGCTTCAGAATGTGCTTTATCCCCCGTGATGATCTTGAAATTGAAAATAGTATTTAAGAAAAGAAAGCAAAGAGAAGTCAAGAATGCAGAATCAAGATCTTAATCAAGATGCTGCCAGGTAAGATGCAACAAAGAAAAATTTCAAATGATGATAAGATCTGATGGATTTTTCTCAGGATGGCACTTTCCTTGGTTTCTTTTGTTTGATGATTTTGAATTCTTGATTCTGTTTTCTAAGATTTTGATTTCTGTTCTTTTCTGACTCAACAGAAATTCTTATGCAGCCAGAACTTGAAAACTGGCGTAGCAGATGCAATTGATGTTGAGTCTCCCTCTCAGATGATGATGTTTTAATCTGATGAGAGGGAAATATGGAACTCAGATGATGATCTTGTGTTTAACTTTATGATGGGTTTCCTTCTGCAATTAGATCTTTTGATGCTGTTAAGCGAATCATCTCTGATACCATAACAGAATTTGAATGAAATAATTCTGATTTTATTGCTTAAGCAAAATTACAGAGAGTTGTATATGAAAATGAATGAATCAATTCATTGTACATGAGTTACAATTTATATAAGTATAATAAGTGAGTTTTGGGCTGGCTTGAAAGATTTGGCCCAGACCCGCTTCTGAATGAAAGAAATAATATTGGCCCTTGGATCTTGAATCAACGGCAATGAGTTGAAGTTGGTATATGTTATTATATCCTGAGATTTCTTCACTACATACTTTATCATTCTCCAATATGTACGTTATTAGTCATCCTGTTATGCATGTTATATTAAAAAAATGAGAATCGTTCCCATTCTTGGTTTTCCTCAAGTACTGGAGATGCTCTAACCTTATAGCAGATGATCAATTTATGTAAGTGTACCTAACTGATTCATGCTTTTACCCTATTTTGATTATATAATCATTATTATTTTGTACCATGTACTGAATCAAAAAATTATTATTATTATTATTATTTTGATTATATATTATTATTATTTGCTTTGCACTAAGTTACCAAAATAGAAACAAGGGAAAATTGTAATTTTAGCTGCTCCAGATAATTTCTATAAAACAACATTAGCTATGATAATACATTTAGCGCACTTCATATGCACTCGGTTATTTTGTAAAATTGCCTTTTCTCCTACCGTATTTAAGCATCAATATATTTTTCAACTTATAAAAAGTTGTTTACATTGACAATAAGTTTTAAAAAGTGGTAATAGCGATAATTTGTTATTTTAACATGTCTATATCAAAATCTACCTTTTTTCCAATTGTTCAACGTTGACATAAACATATATTTTGCATAATAATAAAGACCTGTACAAAGTACTGTTGGTTGAAAATCACGGAAATTGCATTCATTGAGAGTATGAAAGCTATAACAGTAATTTGGATTTCAGTTTTGGTAATTACTAATTAATTTGAGAGCTTTAAAGCATTAAGTTTTTTAAATGTAGATTGCAGTTCAGTGAAAATTGAAAATTATATACAACTTTAATAAATAATCGATTAAAAATAAATTGAATTGCACATGACATATACCTGAAGGAGGTCTAATAAGTCATGCTGCTGATTCTCAATTTGCAGTAACTACTTACGAATCAATGTTATGTTCATCACTATATTCAACAAAATTATCATAAACTGATTCAGAACTTTTATTATCATCAAATGGAATAACGCATGATGCAAATTTCAACCCTCCAAGCGTTTTGGTTGATTTATCCTCAAGCAAATTTTGTGAATGCTCTTGATTCAGAGATCTGAAGATTAATCCTCCTGATTCAGTAACCATTATACTAATCTCAAGCTTGTTCACCTCTCGACTCGATTCGAGCTAGGTTTTTTCCAAGTGACGGACAAAGTCAAGATTGTAGATCCAGGCGGCATAAAGCATAAGCGGTTTTTGAGAAGATGAATGTATTTGTGAAGTAAGGAGAAAATCAAATTTTGAAGTGGCATTTATTTATTCCTATTGGTTCAATATATATAGCTTTTGTCCCTTCCATTCTCCTCTTTTCAATTCATTCTGAAAAAAAAGAGCAGAGGTAAGCACATATATATTTGATTTGTGAAAAATATATAGTTCTCCCCTGCTCGTCTTCGGGCCAGATAAATTTTTTCCCCTCCTTACTTCGTGCCTTTTCATTGCCATTCCAACACCGACCATTCTAGTTCCAATCGTCTCCCATCCTTCATCATCGTGCGCCTCTTCCCTCCGACTGCACCTCGACCAACCCATCACCGTCCGCCCTTGCTTGCTCTAAAACCCACCCTCCGATCTTACACTTCACCGAGAAAACCCATCTCCAGCCACGCCTAGCCGCCACCTGCTTCACTCCCTGTCTGTCGTACACCCATAGCCACCTTCCATCGATCATCCCATCCTTGCTCCTAGATCTGTCCCTCCATTTTCCAGCAGCTGAACACCCTCTGGCCACCAACCCCATCGCCACACAACCCACAGCCTCCCATCTGAGCGCGGCAGCCGTTTCCACCACCTCTCCACCTAGCCTACTCAGTGCGCCACCTTTTCCTTCCACCTGGCAGTGCCTACCCACGTCTTCCCTTACTCCAGCCACCAAACTACACCAGCCGAACCCGAACTTGGTCGTCGACCTCCCCTCACCGAGCCCAGACCCACCAGCCGCCTTGCACCATACACCCTCAAACAGCGACCACCATCACCAAGCAACAACCCAACCTCCACGCCGAACCCCTGCTGTGTCCCCTCTGGCCGAACCCGAGCCTTCTCCTCTTCTTGTTTATATGAATATATATATATATATAGTTTCCTTCAATATATA
The DNA here is from genome assembly GCA_030737815.1 of Allium fistulosum. Lineage (NCBI taxonomy): Eukaryota > Viridiplantae > Streptophyta > Magnoliopsida > Asparagales > Amaryllidaceae > Allium > Allium fistulosum. The sequence continues at coordinate 2,234,293 of JASFAW010000025.1, forward strand.
TTTGGTTTATGCTTCAAAATAAGCTTATATATATAAGTGTGCTTGTAACTTGATCCAATGAAGCATAGATAGTTTATTTTGTGCTGTCCTTTCCCTCTTCTTTAAAAAAATGTATATACATCACTTATATATATATATATATTTGCTTTCGTCAAATTCTCGAGCTAAATTTGCTTTTGTGCTTGTCGCAACTCTTTAACGTGTCGAGTCTGTATCCGTGTGCGTATCTGTATCCGTTGCTTCTCATTCCCATGTTCTCTAGATTCGAAAATTGAGCGATCACTCACGATTAACATTCATATGTTTAGTGAATTGATTTCACAGGAAATGACGATTGAACTAAATTGTTAAATTTTAATTTGTTAGTAATTAAAATCGTTAAATATGATACGTTATTATTTTCATTTGTTCACCTATACTAATTGACAATGTTCACATCAATAACCTGTTGTATATATATTATATTAAAAATTGTTAGTTATAATTCATGCTTGAAATTGATATGTTATGCTACTTTATATTATTATCATATTATTCTCACTCTGCAAGTTTCCTGATAGTTTAGAAAATCTCTATAGGTTGAAATGATACATGCCCGAACGATATTATAGATTAGGGAAAATCCTTATGGGTTGAAATGATAAACCCAAGCGATTTTATTGATTTGAAATTTTGGAATTGCGGGTTGAAATGATATATACCCGTAAATATTAAATTATTGCAGATTGAAATGATAAATATCCATATCACTTGAACATATGATAGAAAATTATATACGGACACCGTTGGTCTATTTTGAAAAATGATTTCCAAGTTTTTAAAAGAAAATATATGGGTTTTAATAAATATTGAATTTTTTATATAATATATAGATTTTTTTTGATATATGTGAAAAATTTAGATTTTAAAATTATATATTTTGGAAATTTTAAATTATAAGTTAAGTTTTGAAAATGTAAATTATAAAATTTTACTTATAACTTTATTATTTTTAAAATATATAAAATAAGATTTAAAGTAGATTTAATAATATGGTTTAATTTAATTTAATTAAATAAAAATTTAATTTAACTAATATCTATATAAAATATGTTTTAATGTTCATTTACAATTTATATTAATATTTGAAAATAGATTTTTTTAATAACTTTTATATATGTATAATATGTTTAAATATTTATTTACAATTTATGTTATTATTTTGAAAATAGATTTTTTTTATAACTTAAATAAATAAATGTTGGAGAGATAGATTAAAATTGATTTGTAATTTAATTTGTTAAGAATTGAATTTAAATAAGAATTGATTTGAACTTATTGATTTTGGGATTTTAAAGATATGATTTTATAATTTAATGACTAGATTTTTGATTTAAAGGTGATTAAATGAATATTTCAAATTTAAATAAAACCGAATTTGAATATTCAATTTTGATTTAAATTTGTAATTGGAAATTTTATTTAAATGTTATTAAAAATGATTAAGTGAATATTTTCAAATTTCAATAAAATCAAAGTTGAATTTTGAAAGATAAATGAAGTTTATCAAATTGAGTTATCGTAAAATGTTTGAATATTTAAATTTTGAAACCTATTGAATTGGAAGTGGTTTAAATTTGTAGTTCAAACATGGATTTGAAATCGATAAATTAAAATGGTTAATGAGAATTTGAATTGAACTCTTAACCTTTTTAATTGAAATTGTTGAACTGGGATTGATTTAAATTAAATTTTGGAACTAAAGTTGATTTGAATTGATTGGTGAAATTGGTAGAAACAATTCTAATTTGAAACTATTTCAATATACACTCTTTTAAATATATAAACTACTTTAATATATATTATTTTAAATTTATATACAATTTTAAATATATATTTATTTTAATAGATAAACTATTTTAATCTATAACCTATTGTTATATATAAACTATTTTCAATATTTAAACTGTTTAAGTTGGAACTGTTATGATTTAGATTTAATGGATTTAAAAGGAATATTTTGATATGATGGTTTAAACTATTTTGTGGTTATCATTTCGAAAGTGAATATGATTTCGAAAGTGATATGATTTCGAAAATGAATATGATCTCGAAAGTGATATGATTTTGAAATGAATATAATATTTTGATATGTAGTATGAACTGTTTGAAATGAAAATGACCACGGAGTGAAATAAGCATTTGGGTTAAAGAGACCGGGATCGGATATTGTCATACTCTCTGCCAATACCGAAAACCACTTTAACAACTGTGCATGTGGTGGAGATTCCAGAACGAAGTAGGATGGTTTAGCGAACGTCTGTGTGAGGTATGAATATTGCCTTGACCCCCTCGGGTCAGCATGATGTGACTAAAATAGGAGCTATACCAGGCCAAGTGAGGTCACACCTCCGATCGAGCATGCTTCTTCGATACCATATCAATTACTTTGTGATTTGATTGGGTGCACCTTTGATTTGGGAGTGTGTCTCGAGGTGAGCGGTAGTAGCTGTTATGCATTACCACTAGTCCGGGAGTGCAAACGGTAGAATCCTACCCTGGCATTGCCTTGCGTGCCTTGTCACATGCTTTATCGCGCCCACTACGAGTTTGGTTTGTGTCGTACCTATGGAGTGCTGCTTGATAGCCCACCGGTTTGGTGGAGTTTACAGTACTGCATAGACTACGACATTTACATAAAAATGTGTTGGGGGTATGGGTAACGCCTAAAAGGAGTGCGGATTAAGGATCTTAAGGCTAATTTAACACTAGAGGGGGTGAATAGTGTTTAATGGATTCTAAGACTTATATGGACTAAATTAAAATTATGACACAAACAAATGCAGAACTTAATCACAGAACAATCACAGAATCAAACACAGATGCAGAAAGTAAATAAAAAGCAGTAAAAGGAAAGAACACACCGGATTTTATACTGGTCCGGAGTTACCCTATGTTCAGTCCTACACCAAGGCAAACACCTCGTATAGATTTTTATTATACCAATGTCGAGATTACAATCCTCAATTTCTAAAGGCCTTGAGGTACCCTCCAGTCTTCGAGTCCGGGGCAAACTCTCTTGATTTACGGGACACAAGATCACCCAATTGATTTCCAGGCACAACCACACCTTATAAAGAGACTCGATAAACTTTTGATTACAAATTGATCCTCTAACTCTGAATAGCACATTGATCTTCGAGAGAGGGCAGAGAATTAAACAAGAATGAGATTCTAATTTGATTCACTTGAGAATTCGGCAGAATTTCGACACGATCTTAAAAATATGAAATTTTAGAATATGGATTTGTGGAGAAAAAGGAGTGAAGAAAATAAGAAAATAGTTAGTTAAAAAATTCGTTTGTGAAGGCTATTTGTAGACCAGTAACGGTCATAACCATTCGTGAAGAGATTTAAACGAATATACACTTCTTTTGAAAATTGAAATTTTTGAATTTAACGGCCACCATGTCGACATGGGGTATCCCATGATGTCGACATCCCTTAGTTAAAAACAATGTAAAATTTGTTTTGAAAATGGTATTGAAAGAAAAACAAGACGAAATGATTCTGGAGTAAAATAAACTAATTTTCCTATGTTTTAAAATAAAGAAGAGTAGAAAATATATTTTTAGAATGTATATATAAATTTGATTTTAAATCTCAAGTGTATATATATTATAAAAGAATATTTAAAAATCAGAAGATAGTTTTTAAAAATAAACGAAGTTTAAAACAAGAGTTTATTTTGAAACAAAAACAAAGAATATTTTAAGGCTAAAACATCTTTTTGAAAATCATTTGAAAAGATAATTTTTAAGGCTAAAACATTTTGAAAGGCAGTTTTGAAAATCATTTTGAAAAACCATTTTGAAGTAGTTTTGCAAGCTTCTTCCTGCAGAATATCTCATCACATCAGGACTCGAGAACTTGTACAAAATCAGGATGTTCGTGGGTTTGTAAGCCACTTGTCGTAGGTTTGTAAGCTACCTGTCTTGGGTTTGTAAGCCACCAAGAAGATAGAAATGGGTTCCATCCCAAATGAAATTTGGAATGAAGATTTCCGTGCTATTATGAAGTTTTAACAAAAACTAGACACTTATCTTGAAATCTTGATATTGATACTCTAGAGTCTTCAATTTTGATATCTCCATTCTGAATCTTGAGTCTTGAGTCTTTATACTGATCAGTCTTCAGTAATCAATACCTGCATAGTTCCTGCATATACACATCTATCTAAACAATAGTGTTAGTATATATTTTATAATAAGATAAGTTAAAAAGGTTGTTGTCATCAAAACCAACATCTCAGTTCCTAACAATCTCCCTCTTTTTGATGATGACAACCTGTATTTATTAAATATACTTACCATACCATAACTCCTATCATAACTCCCCCTTACTCCATGACTCCCCCTTACTCCAATCATAACTCCCCCTTACTCCAAGCCAACTACTATTTTATAACTTCTCCCCCTTTGTCATCAACAAAAACTTCTTACTAATAAATTCCCTGAACTTGATATAAGATAATCAACCATAATACAATAGAGTAATCCATATATAAGTGTAATAAGTGCTAAGTGTGATCATAAGTATGAAATGTGATCATAAATGTGAAATATGATCATGAGTGTGATCATAAGTGTAATCCAGAAGTAAATCAATCATCATCCAATCATATTTACAGTAATTATTCAATCCAATCATATATACAAACCACACCAAATGATTTAAATAAGTCAAGTCAATCAAGTTTAAAACAAACCAATCAAATCAAACAAATAACATACAGAATGACTAGACATTCCCTGGTACTTCCACCCATCCATCATCTCCAAAGATAGGGTTTGCTTTGATGGCATCCCATTCTTCTTTATCTTTGTCGAGAGTGACTGGTGGATTTCCTTCGAGATCGTCCTTGTTAAGGGATGAGATCATCCAATGAAGAGCGTCGAAATGTCTCTCTTGCTCCTTGATCATCTGTAGTTGACTCAATTCTAAGTGGCGCTGATTACGAAGTATGAATGTACAGATATTTTTGAAGGAAGTGAGAGTTTCCTCAAGATTATCACTTAGATTCTTAATCGGAGAAGCTATAATTCAAGAAATAGGAAGAAATATGAAAGGGAGTGATTAGAAATGAAGTTTGATAATTTATTCTGGAAGAAACAGGTATAAATAGGGGTAGAAAGTCGTTAAAATGAATAGACACAAGTTAGTTACATGAAATTAAAATTTGAAAGTGTAACTACTTTCTGCCCGTTGCATGTCGACATGGGGGGATGGGGGATGTCGACATGCCTCTGCCGAAAGTGACAATTTTGCTTTGTTTTGAATATTATGAACAAATCTATGCAACTAAAATTTGTATAATATAAAAAAAGCAATTATAGAGACAAGTGAAGTTGAATAACATGAAATAAAAGATTTCATTAATGATTCTAGTCAACATTACATAAAATAATATGATATTAACTAAAATAAATGAAAATACATGGATAGAACTTGAAGCAAACAAGATAATATGAACTAAAACTAATTAGATGAAGATGAAGAAGATGATAGTCCAAGCTTTATACTAACTTTCCCGAAGAACTTGCTGATTTTAGTGGAAATCTTATCCATTTTCTTACTCATTGATCTTTTGAGTGTCTTTTGATTTTCCACTATAATTCTTTGATCATTGAGAATGGTCTTATTGGATGGATAAGTTGGATTAGTAGCATATTCAATACTCTCTAAGGAAGTTTCTTGGTCTTCCTCTTTCTCCTCTTCAATTTCCATTCCTTTCTCTTCCTCCTCCTCCTCTTCATCTTCCTCCATTTCTTCCATCTCTTCGTGAGCAAGCCTTTCTTCCTTTTCCGTAGATGTTTCATATGGTTGAAACACTAATGGAATTTTCATAAGGGAAATGTTTCCATGGTTGAACACTTTTCTAGTTATAAATTCTTCGCTTTTGAAATCAACTCCAAAGTAATTAAAAATCCGAGTGAGATAAACTTCATGATATAATGTGTTTTCACCCATAGTAAAATTCTTGGGCCTTAGCACATCCAAAATAACTTGAGCCCAATTGATATCATAATTTCTAAAAATTGCAAAAAGAGCTTTGCAAACTTCCAAAGTTGGGTTGTTGTAGTTTCCCGATCTTGGTATAAGGGTGTGTTGAATAAGAAGATTAACAATTCTTGCTTTTGGACGAAAATAACGATTTTTGAATTCAAAATTGTCATCCTCTTCAAAGATGTGATGAAATGTCTCTCGATCATTTTCATTTATTTGAAATTCTGAGAGATTCATTCCGGTATACTTGCATTCCAAAATATTTCCTAAAATTTCACAATCCAAAACTATTTGTGTTCCTTTAACACTACCCCAAATTTGTCCATCTTGCCCATCATAAAAACCACGATTCAAATTCGCATAAAACATCTTAACAAGATTTGGATAACATACAAAGTCATTTTGTTTGTTATCTACTACACTAAGAATAGAACATTGTTGAAAAAGATTTTCAATTTCATAAGAAGGAAAATCTTCAAAAATAGCAAATTTCCCCGTATGATTTTTACCAAAGTTTACATAGTTGATGTAAGCTTTGATAGCTTCCGGGTCATTAAAAAGAAAGTTTTTGATAGCTTTCGGAATCCTAATGGTGTTAGGAGTGCTTGAAGAGGCCATTGAAGAAGTTTGAGAGGAGTTGAAGATAATGAAGATAAATTTGAAATTTGAAATAAAAGTGAAAAGTGATGATAAGGAAAGTGAATTAAATAGAGATTCTATTGACATGTTCTCTGGTCAAGAGGCATCTTTCCACAAAATTGAAGTTGGTGAAAAGGTGGAGGGAAATTCAAGAGTTTGAATTCAAATTTTGAAATCAAATTTCTGAGGGGCTTGTCGACATGGGGTGTCCAGGTATGTCGACATCTGCCTATTGAATCAAAGGACAAGTGTCTATTCCTAATTTCTAATAAATGTATATATTATATCCTATATTCTACTTATATAATTCCTGTGATAACATTAAATATAATAATACTTAAATATTAATAATTTAATATTTAAAATATTATTAAAATATTATTATTTTTGAATTTAAAATTCAAATTTCAAGGGATAAATTTGAATTTAAAATTCAAGGAATTTTAAAAATTCAAGCAAACAAACAAGCATCCATTCAAACAAGAAAAATTAAAAATAATGTAAATGTGTACCTACTTTTAGATCCATACTCCCATCTTCGTCTGATTCATGAATAGTAGTGAAATACAGATTTGAATTATCCGTCTTCTTTTCATCATCACTGGATGATGAGTCTGAGTCATCAAGTGTTGCTGTGTATGCTTTCTTTCTTTTCCTTGACGAAACATTGTTTGAAGGGAACAACTGTTTATCGGAATACGGACAATCTTTCCTATGATGCCCGACTTTAGTGCAATTGCAGCATCTATCATTGTTGACATTCTCCGTATTATTTTTGGAATTCCTTTGATCATTTCTTTTGTAATTATTCATTTTTCTATATTTTAGGAATTTCCGGAAGTTTCTTGTCATGAAAGCAATCTCCTCATCACTGTCTGGTTCCGAATCTTCAGTCGTTGCATTGATTGCTAATGACTTCTTCTCTATAGCCTTGTTTTCTCTTCTTCCTTGCACTTGAACTTTATAAGACTTCAGATTCTCAATCAATTCTTCTATTTTCATTAGACTGATATCATTTGCTTCTTCGATTGCAAGTGTCTTTTAATCCCATTCTGGAGTGAGTGAATTTAGAATTTTTCTAACTTGGTCTTCCTCCGAAAAGCTTTTTCCCAGTGAAATTAGTGAATGAACAATATCTTGAAATCGACAATACATGTCGAAAATGGACTCATTTTCATGAATTTTAAACAATTGAAACTGATTAGTTAATATGGAAATTTTAGTCTGAGTAACTTGCAACGTTTTCCAGATTTCAAATGCAGACTTACAAACAAACACTCTATTAAACTTATTCCTACCTAGTGAACAAAATAATATATTCATGGTCTTTGAGTTATTTTGTGCAACACCCTTTTTCTCAGCAGTCCACTGGGCAAAATCGGTAGTTGGTTCAACATACTCAGTTTGTGTGATATTCCAAGTGTCTAATCCTACTGATTGTAAATAAATTTTCGTTCTACAAGCCCAATATGCATAATTACTGCCATTGAAAAATGGTGGTCTGACAGTAGACTGACCTTCTACAAATGAACTAGTGTTAGTGTTAACAGAACTAGTGCCAGAGTTGATATTACCAGTGTTGGTAGCCATTAAAACAATTTTCAGGTTTCAGATTATGAAAACTATGAAAACCAATGCTCCGATACCAATTGAAAGGTAGTGCAGATTAAGGATCTAAAGGCTAATTTAACACTAGAGGGGGGGGGAAAGTGTTTAATGGATTCTAAGACTTATATGGACTAAATTAAAATTACGACACAAACAAATGCAGAACTTAATCACAGAATCAAACACAGATGTAGAAAGTAAATAAAAAGCAGTAAAAGGAAAGAACACACCGGATTTTATAATGGTTCGGAGTTACACTATGTACAGTCCTGCACCAAGGCAAACACCTCGTACAGATTTTTATTATACCAATGTCGAGATTACAATCCTCAATTTCTAAAGGCCTTGAGGTACCCTCCTGTCTTCGTGTCCGGGGCAAACTCTCTTGATTTACGGGACACAAGATCACCCAATTGATTTCCAGGCACAACCACACCTTATAGAGAGACTCGATAAACTTTTGATTACAAATTGATCCTATAACTCTGAATAGCACTTTGATCTTCGAGAGAGGGAAGAGAATCAAACAAGAATGAGATTCTAATTTGATTCACTTGAGAATTCGGCAGAATTTCGGCACGATCTAAAATATGAAAATTTTAGAATATGGATTTGTGGAGAAGGAGTGAAGAAAATAAGAAAATTTTTAGTTAAAAAATTCGTTTGTGAAGGCTATTTATAGACCAGTAACGGTCATAACCATTCGTGAAGAGATTTAAATGAATAGACACTTCTTTTGAAAATTGAAACTTTTGAATTTAACGGCCACCATGTCGACATGGGGTATCCCATGATGTCGACATCCCTTAGTTAAAAACAATGTAAAATTTGTTTTGAAAATGGTAATTAAAGGAAAACAAGATGAAATGATTCTGGAGTAAAATAAACTAATTTTTCCTATGTTTTAAAATAAAGAAGAGGAGAAAATATATTTTTAGAATGTATATATAAATTTGATTTTAAATCTCAAGTATATATATATATTATAAATGAATATTTAAAAATCAGAAGATAGTTTTTAAAAACAAACGAAGTTTAAAACAAGAGTTTATTTAGAAACAAAAATAAAGAATATTTTAAGGTTAAAACATCTTTTTGAAAATCATTTGAAAAGATAATTTTTAAGGCTAAAACATTTTGAAAAGAAGTTTTGAAAATCATTTTGAAAAACCATTTTGAAGTAGTTTTGCAAGCTTCTTCCAGCAGAATATCTCATCACATCAGGACTCGAGAACTTGTACAAAACCAGGATGTTCATGGGTTTGTAAGCCACTTGTCGTAGGTTTGTAAGCTACTTGTCATGGGTTTGTAAGCCACTAAGAAGATTTAAATGGGTTCCATCCCAAATGAAATTTGGAATGAAGATTTCCGTGCTATTATGAAGTTTTAACAAAAACTAGACACTTATCTTGAAATCTTGATCTTGATACTCTAGAGTCTTCAATCTTGATATCTCCATTCTGAATCTTCAGTCTTGAGTCTTTATACCGATCAGTCTTCAGTAATCAATACCTACATAGTTCCTGCATATACATATCTATCTAGACAATAGTGTTAGAATATATTTTATAATAAGATAAGTTAAAAAGGTTGTTGTCATCAAAACCAACATCTCAGTTCCTAACAACGCCTTAACGCTATTTTCATATTTTACATTACTTTAGACATTAAATATGTAGCGTATTGTACTATGTCTGTAGATAGTTCCACGGATCCTTAAAGGATGGAATCCCAAACATCCTTTAAGTTATATTGCATTTCACTTGGACATTTCACTTGAGTTGATTTACTTGCATAAGAATGTTAATCTTGACTCGAGTGTTTTATATTTTTCTTTATGCTCGGGTCAGAATGAGAGTCACAGTATTTGAGACTCACCTTTGGAGCTTGGAGCTTTTCTTGAAGATCTGCCTTTTATCTGTTCAGCTTTCAGTCATTTCAGTTATTTCTAGTGGTTTATGTTCAGACTTGTCATTTGCTTATATATTGTGACTTCTATCTATTCGGGATTTCGTTTGTATTTTGTTTTAAACTCTGATGTTCTGTAGTAGCTTCATGAACTACTATTTATTTATTCCGCTGCTTATTGCTGTATTTCTCCGTGGCTGTGATTCTATGATTGATTTATTTACTATATACGCTAAGTTTTGCCAAATATAAAATAACAATCTGTTGTTTTGAGCAATTCAAGTCCGACAGGTGTGGATTATTGTCGATTTGAATGGTTCGAAATAGCGGGTCGTTACAGTGGAATCAGAGCTCTGGTTTAGGCATAACTTAACATATGGAGTAAAAAATCATTAGAGATAGGGTAGTAATACCCTAGAATGAGTAGAATCAATTACATTATCATCTTCGTTCGAGCTTGAAATTCTTTGTTAGGATCCTCTGAGATTTGGATTTCCTTTAAATATTGGAGCTTTACCTTTGTTCTGAAATCCATTCTTGTCCTGACCTGTTCGTGTTCCTCTTGATACTGGAGCATCCCATAGCTTTATTCTTGTTGATCTTTGTAATAAATTTGAGTACATTTTGCAACCTTAAATGCAACTTCATCCTTATGTGTGACTAATCCCATCGGCGGTCCCGCCAACCTTAGTATGATTTGTAAAGGGGTGAAACTCCTTTATAACAAGCATCGATTCACCGGAGATTTCTACGTCCTCGGTTTTGATGTTGTTATATCTTGCAAAGCCCGAAGCAATTTTCTAGTAGAAGACCCGAGTAATTCTCTTGTGATCGAATGTTGCATGCCTTCGGATTATGCACGCAGTTTTTGTAACGACCCGTATTTTTAACACTTTAAAAATACAAATTAAAATGAAAATTTTGGATAAAAATCCGAAGGAAATAAAATTTTGTGTTGTTAAATGTGAATTACATGTTAAAATACAAAACTGAATTCTGAAATAACTTATTTGTAAATTAAATAAAGATGTTAACTTGTAATTGAACGTAAGTAAAGATTTAAATTTGAATGTAACAAGTAATTGAATTGAATTGAATTTGATTGTAACAACGAAATAAATAAAATGTTACATTTAATATTGAAGTTATAATATGGAAATCAACGTAAATGAATGTAATTTAATATTACTGTGAATTTAAATAAGATGATAGCTGAAGAAAATGAAAGTAAATGAATTATAAACTATTGATAATAATGTATAAGTAAATGGTTGATTCAATAATGAAAGTGTAAATCGAAATAAAAGAATTCATTTGGAATTAAGTAACTTGAATTTGAATTACAATATAATTGAACGTTGAATCTAATATAATCTTTTATATTGGATTTATGATGGAAAACTGCATTGAAGAAGATTGTTAATTACTGTGAAATTAAAAATGGGATTTGTGAACAATTGAAATTTGATTTAAAAGTTAATAATTTAAATTGGGAATTTTATATTGAAATTAAACAGTCGAATAATTTATTTTTCGAATATTGGATTTAATTAGACAATTAAATCGATAATTTAGTAAGTTAAATTTCAGAAATAATTGTAAATCGAGTTGAATATGATTGAAAATGATTTGTAAAATTTTATCTTATCATATTGGAGTTATAGTAATGTTATAGAACTTTTAAAAATTGAATTTAAAGTTAATTTGTGAAAATTGAATATTTTTAATATTTAATTATCGACTGAAAAATAGCCATTTTTCGAACAGTCTCAGAATTGAACGAAACTAGTTCCATTAGATCCGTAATAGTTTGTTATTGTCGGATTTCAATTTTTGTAGCAATCGGAGTTATCGTTTGACCGTGGCAGCTCGAAACGCATCGAAATCGTTTTAATTTTAATTCGGCGAGTTAAAATAGTCACTTTTCAAAAAGTCTCGGATTTTGACGAAACTAGTTTCATCGGATCCGTAATGTGATATTATTGTATGGTTTCAAATTTCGTGTCAATCGGAGTTACCGTTTGTCTGGGGCGAGCCCAAACGCACAGAAATTTGATTAACCGATTTAATTTTAAATCGATCGTTTATTGCTGTAACCCGCACAGATGACCGAATTAGCCTCTGAAACATGTTCCATTGCGTTCGGAACGTGGGGTAAACCTTAGAAACGTCAGTCGACACGCTTCGTTTGGAGTTCGGAAAATCCGGGATGAATAGTGTCGCGTATTTTTCTATAAAAGCCCTCACTTTCTCTATTTTCCAAAAACCCTAGGGTTTCAGCCCTTAGCCGCCACTTTTAATTCAATGGCCAGAAAATTTCGAAACTTCTTTCCTTAATATCTCTCAATCCGTTCAACGAAATCAAAAAATTCCAAAAGCAAAAGTGTAGATCTCGACGAGCTCTTCGAATCCATACGGTTGATTGCTGCTAATACGCCACGGATTCGCCCAGATCTGACTTGGAAGCGTGCGCGTTTTTCTTGGTTTGCATGCAAACGGTGGCGAATGGGGTGGCGAAACTTGGTGCGGAGGTGGAGCAAGGCGAGGCGCACGTGATGATGCCCCCTGATCGATGTCCGGTCGTCGTTTGCCGCTCGCGTGGATGAATGAATGTCGTGCGTGATGGGTTAGGCGGTGTGCGTGAATTTGAGGAAGAAGGTATACGTTATTTTATTTATTTAAAATTTTAAATATTCGATCACTCTAACGTATATAACTTTTGCATACGAGCTCGGATTTACGCGCGGTTTTCTCCGTTGCGTTCGTATCGAAATTCCGGACAATATGGAGCTGGTTTGGTTGCATTCCAGGACTGTTCAAATTTGGGCCTTTATTTGGATCTTAAATCGTCGAAACTCAAGGTGAGTGTTTATACGCTCACAATTGACTAAAATAATTTTGTTAGTTAAATTTGATATTATGAAGTGATATGAATTTTATTTGTCGTTGTTTGATAAAAATTTAATTGTCATATAGATTGTTATTTGAATTCACCGTTGAAAATTAAATTGACAGTCAAATTGAAATTAAAATTGAATTGCGATTAAATTACCTGACATTGATAACTATGAAATTGCCATGAATTGTATTGTCTATTGGATGATGTATTTCGATGGATGCTATTGGTTGATATTTAGATGTTTGGATGTTTATTTGCTTATATATATCCTGTTATACATACATATGACACTGTGATTTGGTTTAAGTGATATATATTCATCCCTGACATTTAACTGAAATAAATAATCACTTGGCCGTAGGTTAGAAAATTATATACGGACACCGGGTTGGTTAAATTAAATGATTTTAAAAGTTGTTTTGAAATTATTTAAATAAATTGATTTTAAGAATAAAATCCAATTTATGGAAATCGAATTATTTGAATTGAAGCTCCAGATGTTGGAAATTAAACTTGGTAAATGAAATTGTTTAATTATTCGAAGTTTAGATTTTTAAGAAAAAAATTGAAATACGGCGTAAATTTTCGAAAGTTGATTTGTTTTAAAAGATTGGACTTTTAATCGAACTATGAATATTTCTAAGAAAATTTATATGAAATGATATTTCAAGTTTGAGTTTGGAATTGAAAATTGATTTGAAATTGAGATTTAATTAATTTGGAATTTAATTGAAACTCAAAGAAATTTGTGAATTGGACTAAATTGAAACTATTGAATTAAATTTGAAGATAAAATTTATTTGAATAGGATTTGAACTGAAATTGATTTGGAATGTAATACTTAAATGAATTCTTGAAATTCAAATGTTAATCTAAGTTTATTGAATTGGAATTGTTCCAGAAATTAAGAAAACTACTTAATACGGATGTTTAATTTGAAGAATATTCTAATTTGAATACGAAATGGTTTTAAAGCGAATATTATATTCTTATATAAATATATGAACTGTTGTGAAATGTGAAATATTTAAAGTTTCGAAATATATTGGAAGTAAAATTGTTTATTTTGTGGTTCAAATATGTATTTGAAATTGATAATTTGAAATGGTTTATTGAGAAGCTGAATCGAGTTGAAATTGATGATTCGAGATTTGATTAAATTTTAAATTTTGGAATTCGAGTTTATGTGAAATCGAAATGAGATTTTGAGGCGAAAAGTGATTTTGAAATCGAAATGAGATTTTGAGGCGAAAAATGATTTTGAAATCGAAATGAGATATTGAGGCGAAAAATGATTTTGAAACGGAATCTTACATCTTGAATAGATATGATGATATTTGAAATGGATTTGATTTAAAGCGAATATGATATTTTGATATCAATTATGAATCGATTTGAAAATGTAAAAGATCGAACCGGTGTGAAAAATATAACGTAGTTATTAAAGAGACCGGGATCGGATATGGACATACTCTCTGTCGATACCGAAAACGACTTTAATAACTATTATACGCGGAGTGTTGATCCAGAATGAAGTGGATGGTTTGGCGAACGCATTGACTGAAGAAAGAGAACGATTTTGGATGACCCCTGACATGACTAAAACAGGAGCCGCGCCGGGCCATTGAGGTTCGCCACCTCTAGCGGACACACTTCTTCGATACCATGTCTATTACTTTTGTGATTCGATTTGGGTGCACCCCGCGATTTTGGGAGTGTTGTTTCGCGGTGTTGGGGTAGTAGCTGCTATGCCCAACATCAGTCCGGATCACGCAACTACTAGTATCCTAGTTGGTATTGCCTCATGTACCTTGTCATACTGATTATCCTATTCGCGACCACTACGATTTTGGTTTGTACCTTTAGTATATGGATTGCCCTCTGGTGACTTCCGGTTTTGGGGAAACTACGGTCTTGTATATGCTCTTGGGAATATAAACTGTGTTAAGGGTGGAATGGGCCATGGCTTAACGCTATTTTAATACTTTTACTTTAATGTAGACATATTATAATAGCGTATTGTACTACATAGTAGATAGTTTAACGGATCCTTGAGAGATGGAAAATCCCGTAACATCTCTTAAGTTATTGCACTCACGTTGACACTGGACAGGAGATGTCAAACCCCGTAAACATCTCTGACGCCGTCACACTCATATTTCTTATTCGATTTGACTTACATGAGATATTTTAGTCCTGACTCGAGTGTTTTGTCTTTTCATTACGCTCGGGTCAGCTTGAGCATTTCAGATAAGGTTGAAGATCTATTCTGGAGGATGAAGACGAAGTTTGGTATTATATCATTTGTATTCTACTACTGTATTATTTTTCCGATGCATTATTGTATTATCTCTGATATGTATGTAACTCTGATTTATGATGTATAATAATAATCAAATTTATTTATTTAACAGCTTCATGAACTGTTATTTTATTATTATATCTTGTTCCTTCCGCTGCGAGATTCCGAGTTTGTTTCTGTTCTTTCTTTTCTTTTCTTATTTAACCCCATTAACCATCCGCCCTTTTGAATGGTTTAGAATCGGCATGTGTGTCTGATTTGCCGATTTAAACTATCCAAAAAGGCGGGTCGTTATAGTTTTATCTTTCCGTTTGATGTTCAGCCTAGTGATCTTGACTCCACCCTTACAGTCAGGGATTATCCTGATATTTTTGGTGAAGTCACTTCTCTTTCCCCAAGCGGGAAATTGAATTCCGCATTGATCTTATTCCTAGACCTCGTATAAATGATATATTCGATCAGCTCTACAGAGCTAAAGTATTCTCTCAGCTTGATCTTGCTACCAGTTTTTAATAGCTTCGTGTAGCCGAGGAGAGCATTTCTAAGACAACTTTCCCAATGGAGAATTGTTTCTATGAATGGTTAGTCATGCCCTTTGGATTAACCAATGCTCATGCCTTCTTCATCAATCTCATGAATCGCATTTTCTGCGATGTTCTCAACAATTTGTCCTGCTTTTTGTTGATGATATTCTCGTCTTTTCTAAGTCAGTGAAAGAGCATGAATCTCATTTGGGCTATGTGTTGGAAACTCTTAGGATTCATCAGTTGAAAGCCAAATTTTCTAAATGCCATTTCTAGAGGGATGAAGTCCGATTCTTTGGGCACATTGTTTTCGAAATGGAGTCTCGGTTGACCCGGTTAAGGTCACCGCCATTAATATAAGTCTATACAACTTTCATCTTTTGTAATTTAATTATTTTTCTTCCTTTCGATCCTATCTTCTTTGTTAGAATTCTCTTTTATTAGGGTCCCTCTAAATTTGAATCTCTATCATTGTTTCTAAAATCCATTCTTGAATCATCCTATGAGAGAACGTAGTTGTAATTGATATAAATGTTTTATATTGTGTTGTTTGAGTTGTTAAGTTTGAATTTTGGGTTTCGATCGATTCATCTGACCAATGCTATCGATAGGAATTTCAAAACACTTGAACAGAGCAAATTTTCAGAATATTGTTTTCGAAATTGGTAAATGAAATAATTTTATGTATATAAATGTATAATTTTCTGAAATTAGATAGTTAAATGATAATAGTACTAGATTATCATTTATTGTTTGTCAACATCCCTAAACCATTAACTATCGTTGTATGTTATAGGGAGATGAAATCTTATAAACATGGTTAATAAATCTGAATACAAATGAAATGAATCGAAATTAAGGATTTGAGAATTAAATTTTCGGTTCTTTTCAAAATTTAGTTTTCAAAGTTTTGAAAAAAAAGGAATATATTATTTGAAAGTGGTTTCGAAATGGAAATTGTTTCCAAAGAATTTTAAAGGAAGTAAGTCAATACTCTCCTCTTCTGTCGTTGGAAAATAATTTTGATGATAACTGCAGCATCAACGACATTCCTTTTTGAGTCTCAAAGTGGAGAGACCACTTAGTAGCTTTGCTACACTTTTATTTTAGAAAATGGATTTGATTTGAATTTCTTGAGTATGATTTGATGTATAATATATATATATATATATATATTTGTGTGTGTGTATTTATTTCAAAATGGTTTGAAGTGAAATCGAAAATTTAACTCTTAAGTTTTATGCTAAGTGATGGTTTTCAGTTATTGAAATGAAGCAAAATTTTTGAATAATTGGAGTGTCTAAAATGAGGAATGAAATTAAAACAACTTGAAACAGTTGAACTAGGATAAAATTTATTTGTATAATATTCAATTGCATTCTAAAAACATGTATAACTTACTTGAAATATTCAAAAAAGTTAAAATGTTAATGTGAATATGTAATTGAAGGTTATACAAGAGAAAACTTAAATAATAAAAATGTTCAAGCTAAATTTTGCTTAATAGAAATGTTGTAAATAAAAAGGTAAATTTGTATAGTGCTCAATTACATTCAGAAACATTAATAAAACTTACCTAGAAAATGTTTGAATGTAATAAGAACATGTAATTGAATAATATACAATATAAATGTAAGTAATAAGATGTCCAAAAATGAAATTTATATGGTTTTGAATTAATTGTTGTATCTCGTACTATGTATTTCGAATCTATTTTTCCCTTTTTGTTTCTTCTATTCTCCTATCTCGTTCCTTTTTAAGGATGAAAAGTTTTGAGTTGGGGAGAGTGTAACGAGCCGAAAATTTTAACGATTTTAATAAAGTAATTAACTAAATTATTCTTGAAAATAAACAATAAAATTTTTGCAATGAAAATTTGGTATTTGGAATACATCTATTTAAACGTAGCAAGTGTTAGATTTTCATCAGAAAAATATGAAAGTTTGTTTGGTTGTGAAATTTCAAATTTAAATTTAAAATCAGTTAAATGGATGGGAATAAAATATTTTTGACATCTAAATATTTTTATATAAGAAAAATGTAAATCGTTTTCTGAGTGAGACGTTATATTTCATTTTGCCAAATTTGGACCGCTCTAGCTCCGTTTATTTTATTCTCGACGTTTTAGCAGCATTTTTGGCAGCGAAAATCGTGTTTTGATGGATGGGTCGTATCACTCATATCTGTGTACCATTCTGTTCGTCTCGTCGTGCTGATCCCCGCAGTATATTCATTCGTGCAATTCAACATCTAGTACGTGGCGAAATCGACAAAACGATTTGCCGTATCGGTTCCGCATTTGAGCCCTTTTGTTTACTTTGACCTTTCGTATATCCACCGTATAATACCAATAACCAATTGCTTTTAATGATTTCCTGAATTCGTGCTTGCCCTTTTCTATTCCTATTGGTTCAATATGTATAGCTTTTGTCCCTTCCATTCTCCTCTTTTCAATTCATTCTGGAAAAAAAGAGCAGAGGTAAGCATATATATATAATTGCTTTGTGAAAAATTTGTATTTCTCCCATGCTCGTCTTCGGGCCAAATTAATTTTTCCCCCTCCTTACTTCATGCCTTTTCATTGCCATTCCCACACCGGGCATTCTAGTTCTGATTGTCTCCCATCCTCCATCACTGTGCGCCTCTTCCCTCCGACTGTACCTCGACCAACCCATCACCGTCCGCCCTTGCTTGCTCCAAAACCCACCCTCCGATCTCACACTTCACCGAGAAAACCCATCTCCAGCCATGCCTCGACCGCCACCTGCTCCGCTCCATGCCTGCCGTACACCCGTAGCCGCCATCCACCGATCATCTCATCCTTGCTCCTGGATCCGTCCCTCCGTTTTCCTGCAGCGAACACCCTTTGGCCACCAACCCCATTGGCACACAACCCACAGCCTCCCATCTGAGCGTGGCAGCCGTTTCCATCACCTCTCCGCCCAGCCTACCCAGTGCGCCACCTTTTCCTTCCACCTGGCAGTGCATACTCACGTCTGCCCTTGCTCCAGCCACCAAACTACAACAGCTGAACCCGAAATTGGTCGCTGACCTCCCCTCACCGAGCCTAGACCCTCGAGTCTCCTTTCACCATACACCCTCAAACAGCGCCCACCATCACCAAGCAACAACCGAACCTCCACGCCAAACCCCTGCTCTGTCCTCTCTGGGCGAACCCGAGCCTTCTCCTTTGCTTGTTTATATGAAAATATGTATATGTGTATATATATATATATTAGAAGTAATGTGTTGTATATATATATATATATATATATATATATATTGTTTCCTTCAATATATATTTGCTCTGTGCTTCAAAATAAGCTTATATATATAAGTGTGCTTGTATCTTGATCCAGTGAAGCATATATAGTTTGTTTTGTGCTGTCCTTTCCCTCTTCTTTAAAAAAATGTTTATATATATCACTTATATATATATATTTATCAAATTCTCGAGCTAAATTTGTTTTTGTGCTTGTCGCACCTCTTTAATGTGTCAAGTCTGTATCCGTGTGCATATCTGTGTCCGTTGCTTCTCATTCCCGTTGTTCCCCAACTTTGAAAGGTGAGCGATCACTCACGATTAACATTCATATGTTTGGTGAATTGGTTTCACATGAAATGACGATTGAAATATGTTGTTAAATTTGAATTTGTTAGTAATTAAAATCGTTAAATATGATATGTTATTATTTGCATTTTTTCACCTATGCTAATTGATAATATTGACATCAATAACCAGTTGTATATATATTATATTTAAAATTGTTAGTTATAATTCATGCTTGAAATTGATATGTTATGCTATTTTATATTATTATCATATTATTCTCACTCTGCAAGTTTCCTGATAGTTTAGAAAATCCCCATGGGTTGAAATGATACATACCCGAACAATATTATAGATTAGGGGAAATCGTTATGGGTTGAAATGATAAACCCAAGCGATTTTATTGATTTGAAATTTTGGGATTGCGGATTGAAATGATAAATAACCGTATCACTTAACCATAGGATAGAAAATTATATACGGACACCGTTGGTCTATTTTGAAAAATGATTTCCAAGGTTTTAAAAGGAAATATATGGGTTTTAATAAATATTGAATTTTTTAATATAATATATAGATTTTGTTTTTTATATATGTGAAAAATTTAGATTTTAAAGTTATATGTTTTGGAAATTTTAAATTATAAGTTAAGTTTTGATAATGTAAATTATAAAATTTTACTTATAACTTTATTATTTTAAAATATATAAAATAATATTTAAAGTGGAATATGGTTTAATTTAATTTAATTAAAAAAAATTTAATTTAACTAATATCTATATATAATATGTTTTAAATATTCATTTCCAATTTATATTAATATTTTAAAATAGATTTTTGTAATAACTTTTATATATGTATAACATGTTTAAATATTTATTTACAATTTATGTTATTATTTTTAAAATAGATTTTTTTATAACTTAAATAAATAAAGGTTGGAGAGATAGATTAAAATTGATTTGTAATTTAATTTGTTAAGAATTGAATTTAAATAAGAATTGATTTGAACTTATTGATTTTGGGATTTTAAAGATATGATTTTATAATTTGATGACTAGATTTTTGATTTAAAGGTAATTAAATGAATATTTCAAATTTAAATAAAACCTAATTTGAATATTCAATTTTGATTTAAATTTGTAATTGGAAATTTTATTTAAATGTTAATAAAAATGATTAAGTGAATATTTTCAAATTTTAATAAAATTAAAGCTGAATTTTGAAAGATAAATGAAGTTTATAAAATTGAGTTATCGTAAAATGTTTGAATATTTAAATTTTGAGACCTGTTGAATTAGAAGTGGTTTAAATTTGTAGTTCAAACCTGGATTTGAAATCGATAAATTAAAATGGTTTTAATGAGAATTTGAATTGAACCCTTAACCTTTTTAATTGAAATTGTTGAACTGGGATTGATTTAAATTGAATTTTAGAACTAAAGTTGATTTGAATTGATTGGTGAAATTGGTAGAAACAATTCTAATTTGAAACTATTTCGATATAAACTCTTTTAAATCTATAAACTACTTTAATATATATTATTTTAAATTTATAGACAATTTTAAATATATATATATATTTTAATACATAAACTATTTTTAATATATAAACTATTTTAATCTATAACCTATTTATATATATAAACTATTTTCAATATTTAAACTGTTTAAGTTGGAACTATTATGATTTAGATTTAATGGATTTATATGCGAATATTTTGATATGATGGTTTAAACTATTTTGTGGTTATGATTTCGAAAGAGATATGATTTCGAAAGTGAATATGGTTTCGAATGTGAATATGATTTCGAAAATGAATTTGATTTCGAAAGTGATATGATTTTGAAAGGAATATGATATTTTGATATGTAGTATGAACTATTTGAAATGAAAATTACCACGGAGTGAAATAACCGTTTGGTTGTTAAAGAGACCGGGATCGGATATTATCATACTCTCCGCCAATACTGAAAACCACTTTAACAATTGTGCACGTGGTGGAGATTCCAAAACGAAGTAGGAGGGTTTGGCGAATGTCTATGTGAGGTATAAACGCAGCCCTGACCCCCTCGGGTCAGCTTGATGTGACTAAAATAGGAGCTATACCGGGCCAAGTGAGGTCGCACCTCCGATCGAGCTTGCTTCTTCGATACCATATCTATTACTTTGTGATTTGATTGGGTGCACCTTTGATTTGGGAGTGTGTCTCAAGGTGGGCGGTAGTAGCTGCTATGCGGTACCACCAGCCCGGGAGTGCAAACGATAGAATCCTACCCTGGCATTGCCTCGAGAGCCTTGTAAGTAAAGTCCTACAACAATTAGTTTATCCACCATGTTATCTCGAACAAACCCATATTATTTCCTATAGTCCATTGAACTAGTTCGATCTCATTCTCACTAATAGCTTGAACTTTGTAGTAATCTTCAAGTTATTCATCCAAAATAAAATCAGGATCATCATCAAAGGCCACAAAATCAAAGTCTCCACTCTTTTGCTTCTGTATGAAGTTATGAATAGCCATTGTAGCAACAACCATTTTTACTTAAATTGAAAATATAAAATAGACATTTTATTTGAGATCAACAATTTTCTCTTCCATATTTTAAATGTTCTTTCAATTACCATACATAAACTTAAATGATAAAAATTGAAATCTTATTTTTTTTGATGTTGTGATTTTGAATTTCACGAAAATTAGGAATATGATATATTACACTTCGATAAGGGGTTTATAACTTCTGTCAATGGACATCTCGGGTCCACTAAATAGTATTTCCCATATAGATGACGTGGAAAGTTTGAATCGCTATCATTTATTACCGGATTTTTAAATTTTACAGCCATGTGCGATTCCTTCGCTACCAAACATTTCATATGTACATGTCATATCAAACAAACAAACAGCCATAATTTTTTTGTCACGTATCCTTTTCGACCAATCAAAGGTTGAGAACTAGCAATGGGCAAGTGTGCACTATGTGTGTTCCATCTATTGCTCCGATACAATTTAAAAAAAACCGACAATATCTGTTTGAATTTCTAATTTGTTCTGAGATAGTATTGAAATGTGGGCCGCACGGTTTAATTATATCTTTAGGTATTAATAGCAAAGCTTTTAATACAACTTGAAAATAAACACAAATTGTGCTGCCAATCTTTGAAACTTTTCTGCAACCTAACTTGTTGGAAGAGCCAACTATTATGTATAAAAAGATTGCTACCATTTCTCTGATGTAGATTTCATCTGTAGCCGTTAGACTGTAAGATTCCTAGTGGTCACACAACGCAATAAAGAAGAGTCTTTAAACATGAATGTTCAGTTGACAACAATCATGTTATCCTGATGAAATATTAGGAACTCGTTGCATTCCAGTATAGTCGAACTATGCATTAGCATATTTTTCCCAATTTAATCCATCGAAAAATTCCCCTTTGACCAGCAAAGTTATCAAATCTTCATTGTCAGAATCAATGTCAGACATTGTGTTTGCAAGATTGAGATTTGTTGTGTGAAGGAAAACAAAGACGAAGAAGAAGCGATGTGAAGGAGAAAGATAAGGAGGAAGGGGAGGTAGTTATAGTAAGTGATTAGTCGTTGGCGTCAGACGCATCAGATGCTTTGAACACCAACGAATCTTCCCCATGCCAAATGAACTAGGTGGATGGGTTTAGCCCAGTCCATACGTTTGACGCATCAAACGCGTCCGATGTGTGATGCCTGAACTATCTTGAAGGTTAGTACGAATGAACCCATAGAGCTAAACTTTGTCTAAGAAGAAGTGCGAGGAAGTAAAGGAAATGGTCCCCGAAAGGAGTAAACAAAATGAAATAACTTTACTACATGTTCTATATTTTCTTCATGTTTGCACTTAAAACTTACCAAACACACCAAGGCTTCACTAAACATAACAACAAAGCCAACCAAAATCGAAGGCTAATTTCGTCAATGTAAGGATAGAATAATAACAAAATATCAATTCCATCACATCAAATGATATGCTAGGGGAAGCTTCTATTAGCAAAAGATTAGCTACACTTATGTATATGACACAAATGATTTCATCAACTTTTAAGGTAATATAGTATTACTGCGCTTCTAGAATAATAAATTTAGCATCTGGGATTGGTTATATTATTATAAGTAAGACATACATTACCTTCTTCATGCAAAGATTAGGAAGAATAACACTATATTTCACTTATAACACAACTAATTTACTATGCTGCTGTTCAAATTCATTTGCTGTAATTTGTGTATTTCACTTATAACACAACTAATTTACTATGCTACTATTCAAATTCATTTGTTGTAATTTGTGCCATTGTGCATAAGATAAGATGACTGTTAAATGCATCGAATTACATTGCCTAAATTACCCAGCTTCATTCGACAATATACCATAAACAAATTTAGTTTAGAAAAAAAAAAGAAATTTTGTCAACATTCGAAAGTATGACGTCGATTTACTTTACAGTAATTCAACTGTAAACTTCCGAATGAATTTTTTTGGGTAAAATGGAGTACCCATTGCGATGCATCTTACAAAACTCTAAGATAAAGAAATAAGAAAATAGCAAATATAAACATGGCTAATTAATCCTTCCATTTCCATGTTATTTCCTTAGTATCGTTCATGTTATAACAAATTTTATATATAGTAAAGTTAGTATAAAACCAAGTTCATAGGTCTAGAAAGCTAGAGGGAAAAAGCTAGAAGACCTTACGATAATAAGTTATTTAATGATAACAAAACCATATTGCAACCAGTCTAGTCGGAAGTGGATAAAATAAGTGATTTTCATAAAAAATAATTCTATTTTCGATCACAGTGGACATATGAAGTCTAATGGGCAATACTAAATCCAATCTAGATTATTTAAATAAAATCGTATTTTATTTAATGTTTTTATTTATTCAATTAATAAATTTAAATAATAAATATTTATATAGCTAGTGATTATATCTTTACATGCTCATGTGTGTATGCTGTTTATGTGCAACATAACAATCATAAAAATATATAATGTATTTGTTTATGGACGTTGGGATTTATATCTATTACGTATGCATTCGCCATTTATATATGTATTTGTTACCCTAAAATATTGTTTAAAATTATTTATGAATATATATATATATATATATATATATATATTCAAAATTAGTTATGTAAAATAAAATTTAAATCATCTAGTTTAATTTTGACTAAATCAATAAGTTTTAAATTCAAAATATAAAGTTTAAATATGTAATCTAGACTTGGTAAAACATTTTCAACTCATATCCAGATCCTAAAATAAAATATCCTTAATTAAATCTAGATATGAATATTGAAATATGTACATATAAATTTGAAATTAATTACGTAAATTTAAATTTAAATTATCTAACTTAAATTTGACTAAGTTAACAAGTTTTAAATTCAACATTTGTATTTAAAATATCTAACCTAGATTTGGTAAAACATTTTCAAATTTAAATCAAGATTAAGGTTGATTAATTAAATATCTTTGACAAACTAAATATTAATACTACAAAAATGTAAAAGAATGATTTATACAGACGAAATTATAATTTTTATATATTTAAATATATATTTCAATTTAAAATTGCAATTTTACATTTTAAACCATTTTAGATATAAACACATCATTTACTAAGAAAATGAGCAATGTCCGCCTGCGAATTTCGCCTTTGTCCTAGATCATTCTACCCTGCCCTCACTCCTTATTGTTATGTCTATTCATTATCTCTACAATCCCATACGACCCTTTCTTGTCCTCTCGACTTCTGCCCACTCACCTGCGCTTCCCTCTAGGTCTTAGTTGGCTAAAAATAGGAAATCTAAGCTACGATTTGCTGCTTCCATAGGCCTTGCATCTTCGCAACTAGGCTGGGTCGGATTATCAATGATTCACTTGCTTAGCCGCAACTAGATCGGGTATTTCTCTATGTGATGTAGCTGCTTCTGTTCTAGTTTCGAGTGAATCCCCATGTCGCGATGTGAATGAATGTTGTGTTTAAGCTATTAAGGGTTGTAATTTGGTTGCTATGCCTTCTAGTGAAGAAAAGATGACTTACTTACCGGAAATTGGTATTATGCTGAAAATCTTTTCTGCTAATGAGAATTCGAAAAATTCTGCTCCAATCCATAGAGCTTCAACTATAGCCAATATTGATTTCTTCAGTTAATTTTTTTGTTGCTAGCTTTACCTATATTGTCCCAATAATAATGCCGAAATCAGTTCCCTCTTTCCCTATTTTACATAGAAGCATGAACTTCGGTAGCCATTAGCCTGCCTTTTCTCTGGTTAGCCCACTGCTGTTGCTCGAGGTGTGATATTCTCCTTAGTTGCCTCTAAACAGTGTAACGTTGGCATTTACCTTCTGAGGCAGTTTGAAGTAAAGAAGGTTAGTGGTGTCAATTTTTTTTCATCCTGAGGCTATGGAAGTGGGCATTGTCTTTTGGAAGGATCAACTAGTTGGTTTCTTCCTTTATGACAACCCCTTTTGTGGTGGTGAAATCCCATCTAATGAGATATGGGAAACTAAAAGGTAAAATCACTATGAGGTATGATAATTCTATGTTCAATTTTGATTTTACTTTCTCAGATGATAGGCTTCACATTCTCGAAGCAGAACCCATGATTATAATGGGAAAGCCTATTTATTGTTACCAAATGGAGCCCTTTCGTTGATTCTGTATGTGAGCATGTACTTTCTATTCTTGTCTGGATGCATTTCTCCAATATTTCATCTGTTTTTCGATTCATGGTTGGTATTGCTTGGCTAGTTGATTTGATTGGGGAGTTGGTTTGTTTTGATGAGTTGGTAGTTAGATGGGACAAGTTGGGTTATGTGAAGCCATTAGTTGAGGTAAAGCTAGATAGATTACTACCATTAGTTTTACCAGTTGAATCGGTAGATGGTCTTGTTTCATTGGTTAACATTTAAGTGGAAGCCAATGATTTGCACTAATTGTTAGACATTTGGACATATTTTTGCATCGTACAAGCATCCTCCATGCACAACTCCAATTCCAAATATAAAGAAATTTGATATCCTTCCTTTGCCTAAGAAAAACCTATTTCATAGAGTAGGAAGTGTGATTAGTTACCTAAACGTTCGTTCTTACCTTCCCATGAGGGTAAGGACTAAATTATCCCTATAATAGTTTGGTCTAGCTCTTTATCTGCTTCTTTGGTTTGCCAAATTGCTTGGAACACGGTTAAAAAGACTTGAGTTCATGAGGTAACGCAGTTTCTCTATTCTCTTATTTCCAACACATACTTCAAAAACTTTTCTCAAACGGATGGCAAGCATAGATTTTTGTTTTATCATATTGCCGGCGATTCGCTTCTCTAACCATGGATGCAAAATATGGGGAATGCAATAATAAGATTTTAAAAGGTGAAACATGGAATACGTGTTTCATGTTTGTAGGGAGTCTGTTGTGTTTGATGATTCCATTCCTACGTAGTTTAGAGCTTTTGTCAATTTCATTGGGTCTGATTCATCTGAGGATGAGTATGAGTCATCTTTTGCGAAGGAGGATTACTATGTATTTCTAATAGTTGTTAAGGTGTTTAGCTCTATTCCTGTAATAAATTTTTATATAGTTATTGAGGCGCATGTGCCTCAGACTTGTCTTTACTTTCATTTAGTAGTTGTTCGCCTCAGACTTGTCTTTACTTTCATTTAGTAGTTGTTGAGGCGCATGTGCCTCACGCCTGTAATAACTATTATAAAAGTGGCATGACCACTATAATTTGGCTTGCCTTTGCAAAATAATAATTTTTTGTTATTTGTAGGCAAAACAAAGCATTATTATTTTGCACAGGCAAGTCGTATTAGAGTGGCCATACCACTATTACAAAATTATTACAGGTGTGAAAAAGAAAGACCTCAACAGCCATTGACTGATGCCACATACAGCTCATGACCCAAATAAATTACATAAACACGGTTAACACAAAACATTACAAGGATGCACATAGGCATTAACAACCTTACATCCAATCTGTTAATACCAGAAGCTCATGATAGATAACAAACAACCCAAATATGAGAAATCTAACACCAGGAGTGTAACGACCCATAAATTTTAGATAATTTTTATTTTTTTATTTAATATATTTAATTAAAATTTGTGAAATTTTAAACAATAAAATTTTGATATTTGGAATACGTCTAATTAAATATAGCAACTGGTAAATTTTCATCTGATAATATGGAAGTTTATTTTCTTGTGTAATTCTATTTCAATTTAAAACGGTTAAAATTGATGGTAATAAAATGTTTTCCAAACCTGAATATTTTTCTATAGAAAATCTGTAAATCATCTTCTGAGTGAGTCGTCATAATTCGTTTCTTCACATTTGGACTTCTATAGCTCCGTTTCTCTTATTTTCGGCAAATTAGTAGCATTTCCGGTACCGATTATCGACTTTTGACCGAATGATCGTACCACTGATATCTGTATACCGTTTTGATCATCTCGTCGTGCTGATCTCAACGGTATATTCAGTTCTGTTTTCCGAACCCTGGTATGCCGCGGAATCTGTAAACAGTTAGCCGTTGCGGTTCATTATTTGAGAATATTGGTTTCTATATGACTTTTCATATATCTTCGTGTTAATCAAACAGTCACCAACAATTATTATTTCAGCTTTTTGACCATTTCTATTCTCTAAATTTATTGAATTTCTATTCGTATCCAGCTGTTGAATATAATTACTATTCTTTTGTTCGTTCCAGCTTCATTTTTGCTTTCCTCCTCTGTCACTTATTTCCACACGGCCTCCCATCCATTCGTGCATCTCCCCTTCCTTCAGCTCCTCTTCACCACGCCCAAAACCCAAACCCACGCGGCCTCCTCCCTCCAACAAACTCGAGTGCCAACCGACCATGCCTTCCTGCCGTCCTCGGCCTGAGCACACAGAGCAACCCACTGCTCCCACTTCCTTCGCCCCTGTTGCCTACCATGCCTCCAACACTTCGACCCTGCTGTGATGCCGAGATCTTCCTTCACTACTGAGCCTAACCACCCTTCTGTTGCGTACGTACATTCATAGGTTTCATTTTTGCCGAGACCTAGTAAACGTATATATGTGGTTTAGGTAGGTCTGTATATAAAGTGATAGTTTATAATGGTATTAAATATTTTATCTGTTGTATAGTTTTATATCGGTATCATACATATATATATATCTAATCTGTTATAGTTTAGACTTATTTTACTTTAAAGCATTTTATTTTGGAGATATATATATATATATATATATATATATATATATATGTAGTTTATACCTTGCCTGAGTTTTATGGGATATATACATAGTAAGTCATATTGTTATAGTTTATAAAGTTATATAAGCTAGTTATTTTATGCTGTATACACAATATAAGCTACCTTTTATTATATAAGCTGTTGCATATACAAGTTAGGTTAGGTATATAAGATCTTTGCTTGTAACTTATATATACTGAAACTATGATTGAAACAGTTTTGATAATAATATATATTCAATGTTTTAGTTATATTAGGGTGTATAATACATTCTGTTGGATTTTTAAATTTTATATAACTTTTGGTTCAAAACAGTTTTATTTCTTCAAAGTTTTGTTTTGTATTGTATGTAAATATGCCTGGTTTCGAAGTATATTCATATTTAGATTCTTAAATAATATCATATTTAAAATAGTATAATATACAATTCATATTGCCATAGCCTGTATATACTTCTCTCGGGTTGTTACGAATGAATCCCATGTATATGTTTAGTGTGCGTGTATTTATTTGGCATTTGTATAGTCTGCATGGAGGGTTAGACTGCATATTTGCTGTAAACTTAGTCTCCATATTGGTTATAATCTGCACCCATATATATATATATATATATATATATATAGACACACATATGTACCTGAGTTTAGTTCCATATATTTCTAGAGATTTATTTACAGGTGTTTAAAAATTTAAATGCTGATTTTATGTGTATATACCCATATGTTTTGTCTTTACGTGTATTTCAAAATTTAATATTGATTTTGGTATAAAGTATATATATGGTTTATAAAGGTTGTATTTGTATAAGTATAGTATATATTTTAAGAAAGGAGTGCTACATATATTATGTTATTTTGATTTGCTTTATAAAAAGGTATAAGCTTGTATATAAAGTATAGTAGCCTACTGACGTTTGATGCTGTCAATATTTATATATAGTAAGGTAGATTTCGGGCATAACGTGTTGAAATATATATATATATATATAATTCTATTTTAATATTTTGAAATAGTATTGAAATAGCTTTAAATTATTTATGTTTGATTTTCCATTTGGAAATCTTTGAAGGAAATATATAGGTGTTTATTTTAAACTAAAATATAATAATGTATATATATATTGAGTTTATATCAAGACTGATTCAATTTGTTCTCATTGATTTCAGCCTTGTTTTGATCATCGAATTCGTGCCCATTTGTTTCGCTTTAGAATTCGTAGCTCATTTCTTTGTCAAATCTGTCTAGCCTCGAAAGGTGAGCAATCACTCTGATTAACGTTCTTATATTTATTAAATTTGATTTCAATTGAAACGACAATTGAAATATGCTGTTGTTAGTTATTTACATTGCTATATATATGTGCCATTACCTGTATCTGTTCACCTATGACATCTGACACCATTATATGTTATTTATCACTGATTATATATGCCTGTTGTTGATCGTTATATTATTTTCATATTTGTTATCACTCTGCAAGTTCCCTGCTAGTATAGAATTCACTATGGGTTGAAATGATACATACCCGAACGATATATTGAATAGGAGAAAATCGTTATGGGTTGAAATGATAAACCCAAGCGATTTTCAATTAATTGAATTTGGGATTGCGGGTTGAAAAGATATATATACCCGTATATATATTTAAATTGCGGATTGAAATGATAAATATCCGTATCACTTGACCATAGGGTAGAAAATTATATACAGACACCGTTGGTCTATATATGAATATTTTGAAAATGATTTCTATGGTTTTGAAAAGAAATATATGGTTTTGATAAATATTGATTTTTAAAGATTCATTAAAGTTGATTTAATAAAGTTGATAAATAATATGTTTAAGTATTTATTTAATATCTATATTTTCAAATATAGAGTTTATAATGATTTGAAATTGATTTGAAATTTTATTTATTTAACATTATACTTAAATAAGTTTGATTTGAAATGTATTAAATTTGAAATTTAAAGAAGTGTTTTACAACTTGAAATTTGATTAAAGGTGACTTATATGGATATTTCAAACTTATATATATTTAAATGGGATATTTTGTTTATTTAAATTTGTAAATTGAAGTTGTATTTAGTGGTTATTGAAATGATTAAGTAAATGTTTCCAAACAAAATAATAATTAAGTGAATTTGATATATATATATATATATATATATATAAGTATCGAATTTAGTTTTGAAATGTTGAATATTTAAAGCTTTGAAATATATTGAAATTGAAATGGCTTATCTTATGGTTCAAATATGTATTTGAAATTGATAAATTGAAATGGCTTATTGAGCAACTGAATCGAATTGAAATTGATGATTTGAGATTTGATTAAATTTGAGTTGAATCGATTTGTGTAATTTGAGGAAACTATTTTATTTTATAAAGTAATTTAAAATTATATTTAAAACTATCGATATTTTACTTTATAAAGTTATTTTAATATAAACTATTTTAATATAAATCATTTTTAATATAAATTATTTTATAAACTATTTTAATTTATAACTATTTATATAAACTATTTTATTTATAAACTATTTTAACTTATAACTATTTTATATAAATTATTTTATTTTATAAACTATTTTATTTTAGATACTATTATTAATATCTAAACTGTTTGAAAGATGGTGTTATGATTTCAAAGTATTATGATTTCCAAAGTATTATTATTTCAAATTGTTGGTTTCGAAAGTATTATAACTTTGAAAGTGATATGATATTTGGAAATGGATATATTTGAAATGAAAATGATATCGTATTGATTTGGGTTTTGAAATGGAAATGATATTTTGGTTTTGAAGTATAAACTATTTTGAAATGACCATGGTGTTATAATAATGATTGGTTGTTAAAGAGATCGGGATCGGATATGGACATACTCTCTATCGATACTCAAAACCACTTTGACAACTGTGTATACGGTGGAGTTTCCAGAATGAAGTAGGATGGTGGCGACGATCCTAAGGTATATACGTGGACCCAACTCCCGTGAGTTGGCATAAGGTGGCTAAAACAGGAGCGATCTCGGACCAGTGAGGTAGCACCTCTTATCGGACGAACTTCTTCGATACCATTCTATTACTTTGTGATTGTTTGGGTGCACCCCTTGATTTGGGAGTGTTGTTCGAGGTGGAGCGGTAGTGGCTGCTATGCGTTTCCATCAGTCCGTGTGCGTAATTGGTATATCTACCCTGACATTGCCTTGTGTGCTGTGTCACCTACCATATCGAGCTTTACTACGAGTTTCTATTTGTGTCGTACCTATGGAGTATCTTCTCGTAGCCTTTCGAGGTATGCAGGTACTGTATAGACTATTAGCACTATTACGTATTAGGGTGAGTTCAGATTAAATGTAAATCCCTAATGCTATTTTAAAGTATGTTTATTTTATATTAGACATTATTATAATAGCGAACATTACTACATAGTAGATAGTTTAACGGATCCTTAGAGGATGGTCATCCCAAACATCCTTTGAGTTACTTGTATTTCAGTTGATATTTCACTTGAGTTGGATTTATTGATACAAAAATGTTAATCCCGACTCGAGTGTTTTGTGTTTTGCTTTACGCTCGGGTCAGACTGAGTGATACAACATTTGAGACTCACCTTTGGAGTTGGAGCTTCACTTGGAGATCCAGCTATCTATCGATTCTGCTACTAGTTATTAAGTTGATTCCAGTGATGTATTCAGATCTTGTATTTGACTATTTTTTTGAGACATCTATGTATTCGAGACTTCTGTTGTATCCTGTTTAACTCTATTATATATATATAGTAGCTTCATGAACTACTATTCTTTTGTTTCCGCTGCATTACTGTTATATTACTCTATGTCTGTGGTCTGTGATTATTTTATTTACTGTATATGCTGAGTTTTGCCAAATTTTATTTACAATCCATTGTTTTGAATTATTCAAGTCCGACATGTGTGGATTTATTGTCGATTTGAATGGTCTAAAACAGCGGGATGTTACAAGGAGTGACAAAGATAACACCAAGATGAACCAATCAATTACCATACAGAAGTAGCTTAGGATGATATCTAAGCAGCCTAAAGGTAATTTAGCATAACACCATAAAATGCAGATTTGCCAATATTAATATAACACAAGCTAGAAACCACAGTTTCCTAAGCACTATGCAACCTCAATTGTAACGACCCACTATTTTGGACCATTCAAATCGACAATAATCCACACATGTCAGACTTGAATAATGCAAAATAACAGATTGTAATAAAATTTGGAGCAAATAAAACCATTCACAGAATCACAGACATAGAAAATCAGAATAACTCGCAGCGGAAATATAAAATAAATAGTGGTTCATGATGCCACTACAATACAGAGTCTCAAAACAGATACAAAATACATAGTCTGAAACAAATACAGTTCTGAAACAAGCACAGTAGATAATCCCAA
This sequence comes from Allium fistulosum, assembly GCA_030737815.1. Classification (NCBI taxonomy): domain Eukaryota; kingdom Viridiplantae; phylum Streptophyta; class Magnoliopsida; order Asparagales; family Amaryllidaceae; genus Allium; species Allium fistulosum. The sequence continues at coordinate 2,267,496 of JASFAW010000025.1, forward strand.
ATACATATGTCTCTAATACAAAAGCTGAAATAGAACAACTGAAACTGAAATAGATGAATAACTAGATAGGCAGAATCTCCAGCGATTCCTAGCTCCAGAAGGGTGAAGTCCAAAACTGTGAATACTCAGGCTGACCCGAGCGTAAATAAAACACGAACACTCGAGTCAGGACATACATACTTATACAATGTAAACCAACTCAAGTGAACTATAATAAAGGGTACAAGTGACTTAAAGAATGTTTGGGATCGCCCATTCTTTAAGGATCCGTTAAACTATCTACTATGTAGTAATATTTGCTATTATAATAATGTCTAATATAAAATAAACATACTTTTAAATAGCATTAAGGCTTTACATTTTCCACCATAACACGTAATAGTCCCAGTAGTCTATCCAGTATTAGCATATTCCCAAAATGGGGGCTACCCTCGATACTCCACAGGCTATGGGAGAAATCACAACTCGTAGTAAAGCTCGATATGGTAGGTGACACGGCACACAAGGCAATGCCAGGGTAGATATACCAATTACGCATCCGGACTGGTGGTGACGCATAGCAGCCACTACCACCCACCTCGAACAACACTCCGGGGTGCACCCAATCAATCACAAAGTAATAGAATGGTAATCGAAGAAGTGTGTCCGATCAGAGGTGCTACCTTATTGGCCCGTCGATCGCTCATGTTTTAGCCACCATATGCCAACTCACGGGAGTTGGGTCCACACATATACCTTAGGATCGTCGCCACCATCCTACTTCATTTTGGAAACTCCACCGCGTACACAGTTGTTAAAGTGGTTTTCGGTATCGACAGAGAGTATGTCCATATCCGATCCAGGTCTCTTTAACAACTAATCGTTATTATAACCTGTGGTTATAAATTTAAACAGTTTATATTTCAAATCAAATACTTCATTTAAACCATTAAAATTTAAAGTCATTATCCCTTTAAATCAAATATTCAATTCCCAAAAATTTAGCCTTTTCTGAGTTCATTTATTCACTTAAAAACATTAAAACATTAAAATTCCAGCTTTCACGGCATTTAAAAGTGCTGCGGTAAGTTATATTTGAAAACAATTCAATTCAGCAAACACATCATTTATAAACTGCTGTAACAGTTCAGTTTTAAAGGAAAAATAGTTAAATTCAGAAAAGACAGCATTTACAGAACTGCTGTAATAGTTCAGGGTTCAACTTAAAAGATTTAATTCAATTCAGCAAAGACAACGTTTAAAAACTGCTCCAGTAGTTCAATTATATTCAAAAATCACATTTCAGCCTACTGCAGCACTTAACAAGTGCTACAATAGCTCTTTCATTAGTTTCAGTTTTAAATTTAGTTCCTGCCACCACAGCACTTACCAAGTGCTATCATAGCCCTTAGTTAAATTAGTCCTTTAGTTCATTTGTATCAACCACATCACTTACAAAGTGCTGCAGTATCATTTACTTCAGTTTTCAAGTTATATTCAAAAACGATAGCATTTCTGAAGTGCTACTAAAAGAATTTCCAGATTTTAAATAAAATTCCAACCATAAATAAACTTCAATTTAAATCAATGTAACTTATAAAAATCATATTTTTCCACGTCAAAAATGTTCATTTAAATACCTTTAACTTATGATTTTCATAAAGTGAATTTTTACAATAAAGATCCAATTTCCCAAAAATTAATTCAAGTGGACCATTTTCTTATTCTTTTCATTTTTAACAATTTCTCTTTACACTTAAATTTAAAATTTCATTTCATAAACAAAACTTAATTTCCATTTTTATTTAATTAACTTAACTTTATTAAAAATCCAATCACAAATTCCAAATTAAGTTATGTTTTAAATCAAAATTTTCCATTCATTTATCTATATTTTTAATACACAGAAAAATCATTATTTCTTTATTCAATCATTTTGAATTCAATTTAAATCAAATTACCATATTTTTACCTTTTAAAAATACTCAAAAATTTCCAGAAAACTTTATAATATAACCACGGGTCTGTATAATATTTTCTAGCCTAAGTCAAGTGATATGGATAATATATCATTTCAATCCGTAATTTACAAAGAAAATCCAAGTTTTATCATTTCAAACCCGCAATCCCAAGTAAATAAAATTAAATAAAAATCGTTCAAGCTTATCATTTCAGCCCATAACGATCTTTCCCTATTCTAAAGTCCGTTCGGGTATGTATCATTTCAACCCATAGTGAATCTATTCTACAGGGAACTTGCAGTGATAAACAGAATATAAATAAACAGTAAAATAAAATAAACATAACAGATGATGTGACAAGTTAATTACAGGGTTTAACATCATAAAATTTACATCACAAGCAGGTATAACATGATATAATAATTTATACACTTTCACTTGCTATCAATTCACAGTTATATAAGTATGAAATGTCAGGTGTGATTACTCACCTCTATAAAGCTGGAGTTCGCAAACAAAACACACAAACAGAAATCCGAAAAGCACGAAAGCACGACTAGATTTGGATGGAGAAGAGAGCCAAGCTATTGATCTTGTAGCAACCAAATAAAACAAGACAAGTATGAATATAAATACAATGCAAAATATTTTGGAACAAACTTGAAATAGAATTTATAAAAGTCATCACCAAGCTTCCGAACAAATTTTTGCTTGACTTGCTCACACTATTACTCGACCACAACACTATATAGGTTCGGCCACACCTGACTTCAGGTTGAGATGGGTCTGGTTTGGGCTCACAAATGCATGGCTAAGACAAGAATGCAAAGAGTTTGGGGTTACTAAAGGGAATACAAAGGGACAAGGCTAACCAAGTGGGGTTTGGATGCATCTATGGTCTCGGCCTATAGTCCTATGGCTCGGCCCAAAGCTGTTACAGGTCTGGACATGATGAAGTGGTGGTGTACTTTGCTGGTGGTGGTGGTTCATGGTGATGGCCGTGGTCATAGATGAAGGTAGTGGTGAAATAGTGGTCGGCTATGCATGTTTTTAAGGGTTTGACATTGTTTTGTGGAGTTTTGGGTCAAGGGAAGGTCATGATCTCTACTGGTCAGAGGAGGGGGATGGTCTGAAGCCGTGGATGGGAGGAGGAAGGGATGGTGGTCAGTGGTGGTGATGGTGGAGGGGATGGCCGAGCAAGGCTAGAGGAAAAATCAAAGCAAAAATGGAAGAAAATCAATAGAAAAAGAATAAGAAAAGTAGAAAACGAAGCCATTACCAAAGTTGTTTTTCTCAGATCTGAAATGGCCGAAATTTGTGATGGAATGAGATGTGTTTTCACGTGAGAAAGTGTTAACGTAAAAATCGACGCTAACACCCTGGTGTGAATATTAGTAATGTGAAAGCACTACCCGTTGGTACGGGAACTAGAAGTAAGCAGAAAATTGCATAAAAGTAAAGAGACAGCAGTTTTATAGTGGTTCGGCTCGAAAATAAGCCTACGTCCACTTTATCTTCTTTATTGATGATTCGGTTACAACTCTTTACAATACACTTTGATTACAACACACTTTAGACGAGTAGCTAGAACTTCGATGTAGAAGACTCTTTCGAATTCATGTTGAATGTGTTCGATCTCCTCTTGAAGTTCGTTGAAGCGTCTTCAGTGTTTGGAATGCTTGAAGCGTTGGTTGAGTTGAGAAAATAGCAGAGTATCGGCGTTCCAGGAATGAGCCAAAAGTCCCCCCTTTGTTGGAATAGGTGGGGTATTTATAGGAGAATTTTGGGAAGAGCCATAGGTCGTGAACGACCTAAGGTAGGTCGTAGGTCATAAGCGACCTAGGGAGTACGTGCTACAAAATAGTTTTGCACTTGACCATTTGAACATATTGACAAGTCATAGGTCATGAACGGCTCAAGGTAGGTCGTAGGTCGTGGGCGACCTAGTGGGCATGGTTTGCGGCTTAACAAAGGAGCACTTGATCTGTCTGAACGAGGTGATAAGTTGTAGGTCGTGAGCGACCTACAGAGTAGTCGACGACCTAACTGTGTTGAGATATTTGGTGGAGCGACTTAAGTTGGTTCGACCTATGCTAGGTCGCTTGGTTGTTAAGTCGCTGGGCCTCTAGATCGCTAGGTCACTGAAGCTTTAGGTCGCTCTGTTGCTTTGTGATGTTAGGTCGCTGGAGACTTTAGGTCATTAGGAGTGCTAGGTCGTTGGACTTTTAGGTCGTTAGGTCGCTAGAGACTTTAGGTCGTTAGGTCGCTGGAGACTTTAGGTCGTTAGGTCGCTAGAGACTTTAGGTCGTTAGGTCGTTGGAGACTTTAGGTCGTTAGGTCGCTGGAGGCTTTAGGTCGCTAGGTCGCTTTATTCTTTAGGTCGCTAGGTCGCCTATGTTTTAGGTCGCTTCAGAAAGAGGAGTTAACACTTGCCCCTCGAAGTACAGGCCTATGTCATAGGTCGTGTGCTTCGATCTAACTCTACTAGGTCGTAAGCGACCTAAAACTTGTGCTAACTAGCGCGCCTATTCGCCTTCTTCTCTTTGCCCCATATAAACTATTAGGTCGCTGCTTCTTCCTCACTTAACTGCTTTGATTTCCCGCTCTGCCATTGACGAATCTTCGAGCTTCCAAGGGAGAATTCAATCTATCCAGTCGTCGATTCATCTTTACCATCATATTACGTAAGTGAATTTAATCTTTATCCCACCATGATCGCCGCCAAATCGTGAATCCCCAACCTCTGACCTCAGTCCAACTCCGTACGTTGCGTTTCTCTTTTGAATCGTGTTGAGATCGATTTCCGATCGCCATTAGTTATGTTGTTGTTGTGATTCACGAAAGCACAGTAATGAGTTGGATCTATGATAGATCGGAGATGTTTTGAATCGGTTTTCGGGTGATTTGGTGGTATGAAGAAATAATGGATTTCACGAAGTGGATGATGGATTTCATTGTGTAGGTGATATCGGGTTATCGGGTTAACAGTTAACGAGATAGCGATCTGTTGAGTGGAGAAGAAGTTAGCGATTTAACAGATCTGAACGACTTAAAAACCTTCGCGACCTAAGAAACCTGGCCGACCTAACGGGCCAACCGACCTAAGAATTCTCGCGACCTAAGGAAAACTGAACGGCCCTTGAATCTGCGACTTAACTTCCCTTAGCATCACCTTTTGTGACTTAACTTTTCGGTCGCGCTGGGATTCAAACGACCTAGGACTTGGCTAGATTTTCACATGAATTCCAAGCAGAACGACTTAACAAATTAACGACCTAACTTTTTACGGCATAGGCTTTAGGTCGCGACCGAGCTAACACTTAGACAAATTGGCATTATCTTGACTTAAAGCCTTGAACTCTTTGACTTGCACAGTGCGACTTAAGGAGAACTCGACCTATGCTAGGTCGCCGGACGACCTAAGAGATGAACCAAATTTTGAACATTTGTAAACTTCTGAAAGAACTTGATTGAACTGTTTGAACTTTGGACTGTTTGAACTTTGTACTGCTTGAACTTTGTTTCACTTCCTTACAGATTATACTAACTTTTAAGCTAACAACCTGTTAAACACAACATTTGCAGAAAACTAGGGCGAATATACTGCCATTGATTGCCCACATCGAATGACAGATTAGTCGATAAAGAATAACCAACTTAAATGAACTATGTGAATGAAATGCTGTGAATCAACAAATTCAAGTGAAGTATTAAAGCAAAGCTAAAATAATCAACTAAAGCTAATTTGTTTGCATTAACACTGTACTTGGACTTAAAATAACAAGCCCTGAAATTCTATAATCGACACATATCAACTAATTTGATTCCAGTTATATTTGCTTGTCATTTTACTAGTTTTGCACAACACTTCACACTTTTAGGAAACATGCACCTTCATATTTGAATATCCAGTTCCTTGTGTAGAATGACTTCTCAACAAGAAGAAACAGGACAAGCTGGGGAGTTTTTTCCAATTGCTAACCCATTGGTTGATCCTCCGGAAAGAACTTCGACCACCTTGAACCATAGAGTCTTCAATCAGTTATGCATTCAGTTTGGCATTACTGAAGCAGATGCCCAGCTTTCAGGGATAACGATATTGCTGATAGGCCACCTCACGGCTTTATTGCAGTTAATCGTCAGATGTGCTTAAGTGGAGCTATCCCTCCTTTTAATGATTTTCTTCGACAGCTTCTTCTTCGATTGACTATCTCTCCCTTCCAGCTACACCCCAATGGTTATGCCATCTTGATGGGGTTGTGTGTGCTGTTCAGGAGGACACTCGATCGTCTTCCAAGTTTTGAAGAGATCTGCTACTTGTGCACATTCGCAAAGAATAAAGACCATCCTTCTATTATACTTGTGAGGGGCGCGCGGAACCGGAAACTGATTCTAGACTTGCCTGAGAGTGTACACGGATTTTCAAGTCAATTCTTCTTCGTTCGCTGCCCCCCAGGGTTCTATGCCGTCTAGAGAATCGAAAGTAAGATTGCTTGTTTCCGATCACTTCATTTCTCCAAATTTCTTGAACTCAAATTGCCAAGTACTTAACTTCAATCTTTACTTTTTGTAGCACTTCCTCCTCCGCTTAGAGATCCCAGCCACAAGCCAACCTTCGAAACATTAAGTACTGTGGCTGCTGAAGAGAGAAGCATTAAATTTTTGTTGAAAGACGAGTTTTTGCACCAGTTCGGACTTTTACACCCCTCTCGATCTACTCAGATTTGCGAAGTTTCTAGTTCTGAGACTGAAACATTAGTTGCCCCGGTTTCTACCGAGGAAGTAGCATCGAAGGAAACTGCCGCAGGAGCTTCGTTGGTGAAGTGTTCTACTTCCGTTGATATTGCGGGATCATCTAGCAGACTTACACTTTCCCCAGTAATTGAATAAGAGGAACCTCCTCAACACTCCGGGAAAGCTGATGATAAAGGAGTTGAGAGAAAGAGTCCCGCTAAACATGACGGTGACGACACTTTTGAGGGATTGAGCGATCTAATGATTACTTCATAGGAGCTCTTTAAAGATGATACAACTAAAGTTACATCTCCAGCAGCTGAAGTGACATCTGCCTTGCAGCAAATTTCGTCAGCTCAAAAGTTGACTACTGCTTCACAATCTGTTATCACTCCCCAATCAAAGAGTGGTTTGTAGTTTGACGCGCGTAGCTTGCACATCACACACACTTAGGATTTTTTTGGCACTTACGCACTTAGCTTCCTTTTCCTGGAGATTCCTAAATTCAATCTCTTTTTCATTTTCAGGTTCTCCAATGGGGCGAAGCGGTTCGTACTATGATGACTTCCGGCGCTATGGAGGGCGTGACACTTATGATCACAGGCGATATCTCCCTGTTCGCAGGGAAACTGACGAAGAAAGAGCTGTTAGGAAGGCTCAAGAAAGGCGGGACTATGAGGATCGATACAAGGGAAGGGATGAACGATATGACTCTTCTCAAAGAGATGATGATTCGCATAAACGAAAATCTCATGATGATAAAGGGAAGAGTCACATCGTTGAAGATCCAAACAAGCGGGCCAAGCTTAGAGACGCGTCTGCAATTTCTGAAAAGACCGCTGCTCCTACCTCTCTTGACATCCCCTCCGGTTCTCCTGCCCTCGAGAAGACTGATATTCAGACAATTATTAACAGGCCTCAGTATCAAGTCAGGGATGCTCAACCTACACTCCAAAGTCGATTTCCAAATTGGTGCTTAAGAGGAGTGCGTTTCGACTTGGATTTGGTTCCCATTGATAAGCAGGCCATGCTAAGGAACCTCGACGCCGTTAAACTTGACATCGAGAGAATGTTTGGATGGCAAAAGCTGGTTGACGAGCTTCAAAGGGTTAATCGTGCAAATCTCGAGGCCATGTTAACTATGGAAAACGATCATTCTGAATGGAAGAAAGTTCTTAAGCAGCATGATACAGAGATGAGAAACATTGCCGATCATAATGAGGAGCTCGAGGCTAAAATCAAGAAACTTGAAGACGATTTTGCCGGCTCTTCCACCTCTTTTACTCAAAAGGAAGAGGTACTTCAAAAGCAAGTACGGGATGCTCATGCCAGTCAACGAGACGCTGAGGCCAGATATGAGGCACAAGAGAAAATTGTCGAGAGTTACCACACTGATGTTGCTCGGTTGCGAGAAAAAACCAGCTCCCAGGACATGGAAATTGAAATGTTAAAAGCTCGACTTCTTAAAGTTGAAAAAGAGTGTGATGAGGCAGTTGCCGGCCAAGTTGCCGCCGAAGAATCTCATGAGGCTACTAAAGCCAATATCAGCTCTACTTTATTCGATTTTTACTTGCATAGCGTCCTGGGTCGTGGTAGTCTCTCATTTTTGGGCCCGAAATATGAGATCACCTTAGCTGAAGTGTGGGAGGCCGCAATTGATATGCTCGGAGGTGCTGGCTATGACGAAGCAGACCTTGAGGCACACTATTTTGATGATGAAACTTGTGCCGCTCTTGCCAAAGGAAAGGAGCAACTTGCTAAAGTACGAGCCGGATCGACGAAAGAGGAGCATCCAGGGAAGGAAGCACCTTTAACTGCCCCTGTCCATACTTCGATCTCGGCCGACGTTGATATCATAGGCTCCAGTTCCCTTTCTCCGCCTCCTGCTAAAGCCAAAACTGAGATTACGACTGCACAGGGCGGAGACGAAGGCGAAGAAAGCGCCGAAGCACAAGCCTATGAGATTGACATTGTAAAGCCGACTCCTCCAGGTAATTTCGATGTTGATCCAAGTCGAGTAGACTACTCATTCGCCTCGGCTGAGCTTGATGAATTTCTCGCTTATTATTTAAGTCCTGATGATCCAATATCTTTTTTTTTCTTGAGAATACTGATTTTAACTTCTTTTCTTCTGTAGCGGAAATACCAAGCGCTGCACAAACTTCTCCTCTTCCAGCTGTTCCTCTTCCATCTTCTCAAGTTACTCCTCCTTCTGCTTCTCAACCAGGGTCGCAGGAAGAAAAAATAGAAGCTCTTCTAGACTTGGACGATCCGGCTGCTTCGCAAGAGCAGAAGGCGGAAGAACTTGAGGAAGGCGAGAAGACCCCGGAGCAACCTTATGATGATGACACAAACCTTCTTGCATTGATTTCTTCGGGAAGTGAGTCTTCTTCAAAGAAGAGAGGGAAACACGCAGTTTCGAAGAAGAAGAAGAAAAGAGCTTCTACTGGTGAAGAAAAAGTGGAAGAAGATCCAGCTACACCTTCTCCTTCTTCCCCGATCCGTCCATGCCGAATTCAGAAACTAATCATCAAGCCGGGCAAGAGCTCTAAAGGTGGCAGGAAGAAGGAGTAATGAGCTGGACTTTACGCTTCTTATTTTGCTTTTTGCTTTTTGCATGTATTGACCGGAGATTGTGCGGGTACCGGTCCCCGCTTGAAACCTGCATATGTATAAAAACTTTATAGTATGGAATAAAATGGTTCTTTTTACTTGTACAATTTCTTGTCAGTATATGTGTGAATGCATTTATTCCTTGTTTTTGCACAAGTTTCTTTATTTACTTTATATGATACTGCAGTGAGCTCGTGGTATGATGTTTGAGTGTTGTTTTTATTAATATAGCTATATGCCCCCTTACCACGGCTTACTGCAATATTCTGAAAAGACTTGTACTCTATTAAAAGTAGAATAATACTTCCTCAAAACGGAAGAATTTTAATAGAGTATGCCTTGTATCGGAGAAGTTTTTCTTTCTCTCTCTCTTTTTTTTAAAAGAATACTTCAACTTTCGGGGATAATCACTTTTGTTTGTTGAAAAAGTGGATTCCCCTACGCAGCGAAGTGGGCTTCTGAAGAATGCTTTTGACATATTTGTTAGAAAATTATATTCCATCATTGAATGGGCCCACGGGACAGACGTCAGCTGTTTGATCGGATATTTGTTTGTACAAATAATCATAAGTATTCAGCTGCGGCCTGGAACCTTCTTTTTTGGGAAGGTACCCCTTTAGTGGTTCCATCAACGAAGTTTTTTGGATGTGCCTCGTTAAAGGGCTTCACTTGTTTAGTGCTTCCGAAGAAGGCTTTGTGCCTCTGAAGAGGGCTCCTCCGAAGAGTTGTGCCTCCGAAGAGGTCTTGATTGGCATTTCAGCTCTAGTGAAGTGGGCCTCCGAAGAGAGATTTTTGCACTTCAACTCCGGTGAAATGTGCCTCCGAAGAGGTCTTTTTGGCATTTCAGCTCTGGTGAAGTGGGCCTCCGAAGAGAGATTTTTGCACTTCAATTCCGATGAAATGTGCCTCCGAAAAGGTCTTTATTTTTTTTTGGCATTTCAGCTCTGGTGAAGTGGGCCTCCGAAGAGAGATTTTTGCACTTCAACTCCGGTGAAATGTGCCTCCGAAGAGGGCTTTGTGGACTCTGAAGAGTAGAATTTGGACTCTGAGGAGTAGCATGGACTCCGAAGAGTAGCACGAGGACTCTAAGGAGTAGCATGGACTCCGAAGAGTAGCATTTGGACTTTGAGGAGTAGCATGGACTCCGAAGAGTAGCATTTGGACTCTGAGGAGTAGAATTTGGACCCCGAAAAGTAGCACGTGGACTCTGAGGAGTAGCATTTGGACCCCGAAGAGTGGCACGAGGACTTTGAGGAGTAGCATGGACTCCGAAGAGTAGCATTTGGACTTTGAGGAGTAGCATGGACTCCGAAGAGTAGCATTTGGACTCTGAGGAGTAGCATTGACTCCGAAGAGTAGCATGTGGACTCTAAGGAGTAGCATGGACTCCGAAGAGTAGCATGTGGCCTCCAAAGAGGGCTTTGTTGCTTGTGTCCTTCCACCATCTGCTTCTTAGCGATTCCTCGTTATCACTTCAAGTACATGTCCCATTCTTTTGCAAGTTGTTTGTTTTTTGCCAGAGAAGTGTACTTTATCGTTGAGTGAATCCACGAGGCAGACGCAAGCTACTTTACCGGATGTTCGCTTGCACAAACGATCACGATTGGTTAGCAAGGGTCTGGAACCTTCTCGTCAAGAAGGTGCCCGCTTTGGTGGACTCCCCAACTGTTTGTGATTAGCACTTCTTTTGCAGGAGTTGAATTTGGAATTTTATGGCTTGGCATTTGTTTGTTGAGTGATTTGTAGGAACCGCTTGGCTTCGTGATGTGTTGAATAGGTAAGCTTCGCTTTGATAGCCTGCAATATGAAATTGACATTTTAGCAATATTCTTTAATATATTTGCATATCGAAATGAGACAGGCATCTTATAGTATTAAAGAATACAAGACTTATAATTCTTTATTATTGATCCGCACTGTCTTCTCAGTGGTTTACAATACAAGAGTTATACATCCATCATCATTTTACAAATTTAAGCAATGCTTTTCAAGTAAAATATGGACGCAGTCTTTGCTATTCCAGAATCTCGGGATTGAATTTCCATTTCCACTGGATTCATAGTTTTGGATCCATATGCGAGACAAAATGAAAGGAGCCCAGTTGCAGTTTTATGGGTAGTTAGCAGCACTTTGATTAATTTCATCTCAAAGCATGAGCATATCTCTCCGAACCGTCCTAACTTCTGCTTGCTGGGTGAGGACCCCCTGTAACAACATTAATGACAAGCCTCTCAGATTCCTGCGCTGCAGCCTTGTCATCTGAGCCGAATTGATGAGTAGGAAGTTGTTGCCCCTGAGTGGATGAGGTTGGGTCGACTCTGTTTTTCTTCACATATTGTTGCAGTTTATTCTATTTCAGCAACTCTTCAATCACATTCTTTAACTGGCGACATTGGTTAGTGTCATGGCCGGGTTGATTGTGAAATCGACAGAATCTCCCATTATGCATTGCACCTCTCCCCATCTCAGGTGGTTTGGGATACTCGACAACATCCTTTGTTGCGAAGAAGATATTTTCTGGTGTATCAGTTAAGGGAGTAAAATCTGAAGGATTAAAGCGGCGAGGTTTCTTCTCATTCCCCTGCTTATTTCCTCCGTCATTTTCCCTTTTCTGGTTTCCAGATTCTCTTTTGTTAGAAGCAACATCGTTATTCTTGATTTCGGCAACAACTACTTTCGCTGGCGCAGAAAGGTTTTCTAGGCGCATGAATTCGTCGGCCTTTTTATAAAACTTCTCAAGTGATTTTGGTTCCTTTATTTTTAACCATCTTCCGAATTCACTTGATTTGTTGATGGCTCGCATCAAGTAAGTAAAAATCATCCGTGGCTCTGCGTTGTCAACTTCGGCTAAGGCTACGTTGAAACGGTTCAAGAAAGATTTCACAGATTCTCCGAGAGCTTGTTCAAGGCTGGACAGTGACATTAAATCCTTAGCCTTTGAAGCATACAACCTGAACTGATCCTTGAATTTTCGAGTTAAGTCGGAGAATTGATCTATGGACCGAACTGGTAGCTTTGTGAACCAAAGTAGAGCCACTCCTTCCAAGTACACTGGGAAGTATCGGCATTTAATCTCATCTGATGCTCTTGCACCGGTCATATGCCAGTCATACTTATATAGGAAATGATTAGGGTCACTTGCCCCCATATAGGCCGGGATAGTAGGAGGTACAAATTTCTTTGGAAGTTCTGCTTTCAAGATCCTTTCAATAAACGGAGTCTTGCTCGGAGCAAATCCCCAGTCGCACTCATTTTCTTCCCTTTGCATGCTCTCTTTCATGATTCAGCGAACCATCCCTGATAGGTAATCCTCATTGTTCAGAGGCATCGCCGGGCAGACGTCAGCTATTTTTTCGGAAGTTTTCCTGGGCAAATGTTCGCGAAAATTTGGCTGCGGTCTTGAACCTTCAGCTTGGAAAGGTGGCGCTTCGGCGGTGCCAATTGCTCTTTGAGGAATACCTTTCTCTTGGGGACTATGGGAATCTTCGGCAAAGGTTGTTTCATTGTGTTCTGGTTGTCAATTTGCCCCCAAGCAGAGCGTTTAATCTGTCCATCATCAAAGCGTTTTGAGCTTCAATTTGTTGGTATAATCCAGACACTACATCGTCTAATTCAGCCCTTGTGACTCCAACGGTAGGAGTTGCCTGGACTGCTGTTGGGGAAGCGGAGGTCCCCTCATGAGCATTTCCGGATCTGGTAGATCTACTCTTTCTTCCAGGAGCCATGATTTCAAATAAACTTCTGGTCTTTAGAGAGATTCTTTCAACAAACTTTTGCAAAGCAATGGTGAAAATATTCCTGAGTTGGGTTCTCAGTGAAAGCACCAAAAATGTTAACGTAAAAATCGACGCTAACACCCCGGTGTGAATATTAGTAATGTGAAAGCACCACCCGTTGGTACGGGAACTAGATATAAGTAGAAAATTGCAGAAAAGTAAAGAGACAGTATTTTTATAGTGGTTCGGCTTGAAAATAAGCCTACATCCACTTTATCTTCTTTATTGATGATTCGGTTACAACTCTTTACAATACACTTTGATTACAACACACTTTAGACGAGTAGCTAGAACTTCGATGTAGAAGACTCTTTCGAATTCATGTTGAATGTGTTCGATCTCCTCTTGAAGTTCGTTGAAGCGTCTTCGGTGTTTGGAATGCTTGAAGTGTTGGTTGAGTTAAGAACACAGCAGAGTATCGGCGTTCCAGGAATGAGCCAAAAGTCCCCCCTTCGTTGGAATAGGTGGGGTATTTATAGGAGAATTTTGGGGTGAGCCATAGGTCGTGAACGACCTAAGGTAGGTCGTAGGTCGTAAGCGACCTAGGGAGTACGTGCTACAAAATAGTTTTGCACTTGACCATTTGAACATATTGACAAGTCATAGGTCGTGAACGGCTCAAGGTAGGTCGTAGGTCGTGGGCGACCTAGTGGGCATGGTTTGCGGCTTAACAGGGGAGCACTTGATCTGTCTGAACGAGGTGATAAGTTGTTGGTCGTGAGCGACCAACAGAGTAGTCGACGACCTAACTGTGTTGAGTTATTTGGTGGAGCGACTTAAGTTGGTTCGACCTATGCTAGGTCGCTTGGTTGTTAAGTCACTGGGCCTCTAGATCGCTAGGTCACTGAAGCTTTAGGTCGCTCTGTTGCTTTGTGATCTTAGGTCGCTGGAGACTTTAGGTCGTTAGGAGTGCTAGGTCGTTGGACTTTTAGGTCGTTAGGTCGCTGGAGACTGGAGACTTTAGGTCGTTAGGTCGCTGGAGGCTTTGGGTTGCTAGGTTGCTTTATCCTTTAGGTCGCTAGGTCGCCTATGTTTTAGGTCGCTTCAAAAAGAGGAGTTAATAGAAAGGAAGTAAAAACTCATGGCAAAAATTAAAGCAATTAACGGCCAAAATTGTGGAGAAGTTATGGTAGGAAATCAAAGGGGTGTAAAGATATAAAGGCAAGAAATCAAACGTAACGTATGTCTATAATTAAAACAGGTAACGTATCTTAATTGATACGTTTCCTATATAATAAAGAACGATGTATACAAGAAGCCATCTAAACCAAATAAATACAAGAAACGTTTAAATAAATACATTTAAAAGATATGCCTTTTAAAGCAATAACATATATATATTGAAACTTCTTTCCAAGAAATAAATAAGGGATCTAGATGTTTATAAAATGTTTTAAAATCAAATATACATATATAACATGTCATGTTGCACGGGTAAACATAAATTTGAACATGACATGACAAACAAATATTATTTATATAAATTAAAATAAACAATTTACATACAATGGTTTAAAAAGCATAACTTTCCAAATATTAATAGGATTTCAACGAAACAAAAAACAGTACACTTAGAAATTTATTTACTTTCAAAAATATAAAGATAAATTTCAAAAAGTTCAAATTTTAATTTTTTTTTCAAAATTCAATTAAAATAATTTCAAAAATACAGGGTTGTTACATCAACTGTCATTGTCTGCTACCCGGTACGTTGAAGTAACACATAACTACATGGAGCACCACATCTTGGTGTAGAGAAATCCCAGTATTGATAACATGATGGAAGTGAAATGAGATAAGGTAGGGGACTTGGGAGTACAAAAACTCAGACATAGGGATCGGGCTAAATTGCAGAGGCCACCTAAAACAAATTCACATAAACCAGTAACAACAATCCATCACCATACCTAACCTAGACTACACAAACTTCTGGAAACCTAAAATCAAAGTACCTTAAACCTCTTCAAGCTTTCAGTACACTGACCTCAAATATTTCAATGACATAAAATAGGCACGGAGGTAGGTAGCTGAATAGAAGTCGTCTCCTTAATTTATTTCGGCATCTGTCGGAATTTTGGTATGAAAGAGATAAATGAAGATCATCTTAGGCTAGAGAAAGCAAGAGCAAAAGTCGAGGAAGTAATCTGGCATAGGAAAACCAACTAGACGAAGACGCTATGGAAGACGGCTAAAGAAAGATAACGGGGAAAGGAGAATCCAAGAGTGAAGAAAATTGATGAGAATGGGATGGGAAGAGTAGAAACGACTAGGGGGAATTGAGTGGGGAGAAAAAGAAAATGAAAATTGAAGCAGCGGAAAGAGATAGAATAAGAAACAGAAATAACAGCACATAATCTCACAATCGCAGTGAACAAAATATAATTTACAATAACAGCATTTATACAAAAGCTATAACTGTTATTACACATACAGGTTATCAGAGTACAATCATCAAACATATAAAACTGGACAGTTATGATAACTTGTCCTCAAATGCTGAATATACAGCCAATAATACACAGTGGAAAGTAATCAAGTACGCGCAATACGTCTCTGCCATCCAGCTTGTCTCCTGAGCTCCAAAAGCGTCCTAACGTGAAATCTGTAATACTCGGTCTGACCCGAGCATTACAATAAAGTGACATCTGAGTTAGGCTGGAAACCAGCGTGAGTAAACACACATAAAGTTGAAATACTTTAGTTATAAAATCATTTGAAATCCAAGGTAACTCGTACAACACGACGAGCTTTCATCTTATAAAACCAAAAATACCTTTACAAAGAAACCAGTGATATTGTAATATTGTCTATGTAAAAATACTTACTAAAATAACGAATTTGTTAAATTAATTAAATTTCATCATATCAAACTCTAAAATCAACCCGTGGAGGTTCGTAGTGATTATTAAATTGAAATGGTTCTGGATAACACTGATATCTGATTCCGGTCCCTTCGAATCCAAGTAATAAATTTAAAAGGGTAAATTGTTTAAAATAAACAATTTATATTTAGGGTGACAATATTCACATATGACAATTTATTACAAATGTTTATTTCAAATAAAACGAAAGCATCATTTTAATCTAACTATTTTAACTCGTTTGACCACTTGATGGTACACCCAAGAATAATTGAAATAAATGTCCAATAGAGTTAAACCAAGATATAGATCGTTAACCAAATTAACGATCAATAACCAATATCAAACGATTCACACATCAGGGTTTAATTAACTTTAATTATCCGAATCCATTTATGTTTTAATCCAAATTAATTACAAATTAAAGAATTTATAACAATTTATTTTTAGTTAATTAAACTTTAACACTCTATTTAATATCTAACTTTGTTAATTTATATAAATTTTTAAGTCAAATAATAATATAATTAATTATCCATTAAATTATAAAATATCATTAAACTTTAAATTATGGATTTAAAATGACAATAGAATAAAATATAAATTATTATAAAAATCTATAAGTTCCATTTTTTTTCCTTTTCTTTTCTTCACTTTCTCTTATTTTTCCTTTTCCTTTTCTCTCCCTTTCATTTTCTTTCCTCTTTCCTTTACTTTTTTCTTTCTTTCTTTATTTTTTCCCTTTTTTCTTCTGGCCCGTTTCTTTTTTCCCCGACCCATTCTTCTTCTTCCCTTCTTTCTTCTTCCCAGTCATTCTTAATCATTCCAAATTCATGCACGAAGACTGTGCACCACTGTGCACATATACATCACCTACAGTCAACTTCCCTTATCACCGACCATCCCCACACCTCACCCGCGACCAACTCAACTTGACCACATGCTTGGAAACGCGACCGAGTATCCTGTTCGAAATTCGAACCACCCCCCACCACCTGAAAACATCACCGTGCCTTCCATCGCCTCGTCATGCCACCGCCGTACCCCATTGTGATGACCCGGTATTTTGGCAATTTTATTTTAATAAATACTTAATCCAATTAAATAAAAAGGTGGACTTATCATTTTAAAAGTTAATGCTTTTGGAAATATTTGCCATCGTTTATTTAAGTTTGAATTTTGAAAGGGAAGATTTGATTTGAAAATTTAAAATAAAATCTACCTTATATAATTGAATTAAAATGCGTACCTTGTTAACATCTAATAAATAAATATATATGAATGATACCGTTTGAAATAAAATCAAAGTCTATCAATATAAAATATAAATATTAAATGTAAATAAAACTTATGTATATAATTTAAATGTTGATGGCTAAAATACAAATGGAAATGAATATGAATAAAAACAAGTGTATAAATAACTATAACAATTTTAAGTACAACACAAGCATATGATATTAACATAAAAATAAATATATGTAACATAAGAAACAAGATATATGTTTATAAGCTTGCAAAAGAAGGAAAAAATACATTCCAGAACATTCAACAATAAAGGATAAGTATGAACAAAAAGGAATAAATATCTATGAACAGGACAATGAAATTTAATGCAGCCCACAATATATATCATATCAGCTGCTAAAATTTGCATCAACCCTCATAAAAATCTTTTTCCAGTACAATACAAATCGTGTACCAGAAAACCAATATGTTCATACCTTGCTTTTATATATATCATCCTTAATCCTTTTCGATTCATCAACCTGAATAAAGAAAAAAAAAGGTAGCAAATCTAGAAACTAAACTCAGCAACTAATCAAAACAAACAAGAAGATCAAGACAAGTCAAGACCCAAGGCAGTTGTAACTTCCAGAATTGTTCTCTATTCAAAGTTTTCAGGTGAGTAAAACTGCTCTTTAAACATTTCAAAAAAAAAAACCACCTGTATTTTGATCTGTATAAAATGATCATTGAAGTTTTGATATAAAAATTTGCTTGCATGTATATGAATATATGAAAATGTGGTATGCAAGTCTAGGAACAAGAAAAATTGTTCTGTTCCAGGTTTACAGAGGTTGAAACAAATTCAAACCCATACCCATTTTATTTCATCTTTCAATTCCTAAAAGAAACTCAAAAGGAAAAACCAGGAAGAAATCATAAACAAAATGCAGATCAGCTCAAAACATCAAGGAATTTAAATCAAAATCAAGTTACAGTTTCAAGCTTAAATCATCTCGGTAACAACTAAGTCTCCAGTACAAACTGTTTTCAAAACCCTCTGCCCATCATCAAACAAGTGAGGTAAACTACCTTGGTAAATCTAAAACTGTGATGATTTGATTGCATGTGATAATTCTGGAAAGTAAGTATGTATAAATGAAAAGAAATGACTGCATGTATGAATATATATGTGGAAAATGAGTGTGCATATCTGTGATGTTTTGTTCCAGGTTTACAGAGTTTAAACCTGTTTCAAAAATCAAAATTTCTCCCTCTGATTTTCTTTAGGGTTTACAATCTAAACAAAACATGTTTGTTTAATGATGATCTAGATCCTAAAAATATTTTTAGGTAAAATTGATTAAAGCATTTTCTGGAAATTGAAAAAAATACAGGAAAACTCAATAAATGTTGGAAATTCAAACATCATAATTTCTGGTTTTAAGTATATTATCTAAAACGTTTTCAAAAATGATGATTTTTAAAGGAGGAATCATGATTTTTAAGTGCATATTCACGGAGAACCAGCGAGTTGAACGGGAATTGAAAACGTGGCAATTTCTGGTGATTGCGAGGTCGTAAGATCTCGAACTTGATGTCAAAGGTAGTTTGAGGGCTGTGGATCATTAGAAAAATGGTGAATAAATTTTTAGATCATTGGTGATGCCAGTCGATGTGGATTTAGGGTTTAAGATCCTGTTTTGTTCGACGTTGGTAACTCGAGCTCGTGCGAGGGCGACGATGTATCAGACTTGACCGGAGTGGTGGGGATGGAAGCGTGAGACTGTGGAGGTGGTCTGAACGTGATCGCGAGGCTTCAGGCGATCGTAGGCGATGGTGCGAAGCGTTCTCTGGTGATTAGTAAGTTCAAGTTAGATGCAGTTATGCTCGTTTTTATTTCACGGCGAAATTGATTGATCTGGGTGGTCGGTTGAGTTGAGATGGTCGTCGACGACTTGTCTGAGGTCGCAGCATCGATCGGAGCAGCTGCGAAGCGATGTGCACGTGCACGATTGTTTGTGTGTGTCAGAGTTTGGTTTTTTGGGATGAAGGTCTGCGTCTTGAAGTTGATCTCGGGGTTGTCTCGTGATGAACTCGAGTTGTTTGCGTGTGTGTCTCGAGTTGAAGAGGGGACGTGCGAGACTCAGGATCAAGCTCGGGAATTTATTTTTTTTGTGTTGGCTCGAGTTGATTGTTTTTAACTCAGGTTTTAAAATTCCAGGGAAGAAATATGTATAGATTTTATAAGTAAAGAGTTCTCAAGTGATTTTTGGATAAATTAATTTCAAGCTTTTAACTTAATAAGAATTAATGATAAGTAAGTCATTAATTATGGTAATTAATTAAAGAATGTTAATTATGGTGTTTAATTAAGGTAAATGGATTATCTTAATTTACCCCATTAATAAAAGTAATTTATGTATAATTACTTAATTAATTTGAGATATTAATAAATGTAATAAATTTAAAATAAGTAATACTCAATGGAAGTAATTAAGAATTAATTACTTAGTGAAATAAATTAAAGGATTGACTAATTAATGAATTTATTAAGGGTTAGTAAATTAATGAGGGTGATCAATTAAAGGATAATTAACCAATGTTAAGTAAGCATGATTTAATGGTAATTTAAGTGTTTAAAACTAATGATTAATTTAATAGAGATTTATTAAATTAATTAGGAATTAAATTATGAATCTTGCTTGTGTGGATGATTTAATGATATTGGATTGAAAATATCTCTGATATAGAGTTGTGATGTACGGGAATATGCTATGATGGATTGTACAGTAAAATATGGAGTATAAATTGATAATTAATTTTGTTGTATGACTATGACACCTTGTATTATGGCTGATATGTATCACTTAAACTAGAATTTGAAATGATATTGTATTCGAAGAGACCGGGGTCGGGTATCAGTAAATACCCGAAACCACTTCGATTCTTTGTAGATTTATATGTGAAATCAATAGGCTGGTATGTAATGATTTAAGTGAATTGGACCATTTAATCTAAGTTTTGGGTACTTAGAAGTTGATATGTGAAATAAGTGATGTCTATAACAAATTGTGAATTTGTAAATTAATACGAGTTACCCCGGGTTTTATATCAGTTTTATGCTGTTGTATTTCATGTTGGATGGGTTTACTCACGCTGGTTTCCAGCCTGACCCGGGTGTTACTTTGATGTAATGCTCGGGTCAGACCGAGTATTACAGATTTTCAGGTAAGGACGTTCTAGAGCTCAGGAGGAGTACTGGATGGCAGGACGTATGGAGTGATTCCGCTGTGACTATTATTTTTGATTATCTGAGACATATTTGATTTATATATGACCATCGTTGTGTATCGGAATATAACTCTGATGTAAATAAATGTAAATTGACAGATACAGTATTCTTTTGTAAACTGTTATTATTTTGATATTATATTTTGTTCCGCTGCGAATGTGAGCATCTGTGTTATGTTTTCTGTTTCTTTTCTTCTATCTCTTCTTCTTTTCATAACTATCTGGAATTTTCGGGTTCGAAAATTCCGGGTCGTTACAGTTGGTATCAGAGCGAAGGTTAAGCGAGAACCTTGGCTCTGGTGGGTATACTCATAAGGATAGGGTCAATTGTACCCTAAAATGAGTTGATCGTATATATATACGAGAGGGCGTACTTGTTATTTTCTTATATAAAAGATTTTAAATGATTTCATATAAGAATATATTTTGATATATATAAAGCAATATTTCTTACTAATAAATGTTAAAGTTATTGGTTGTTAAAAGTTATTGGAATTAAATAAAGTAATAAGAATTAAGTGGTAATAATAATACAACCAAATTGAAATTGAATGAAGGTAAATTTGAAATGGATCCAAACTGAAATTAAAATCCTGAATTTATAGAAAAGTTTTCAGAATAAAGATAATAATAAATTGGTTTCTAAATATGATAATCTTGGTTATTATCATAAATGGTTGTTGTGTTTAATAATAAGATGTGTATTAATGAGTGAGCAAAATAAAATGTGCTAAGGATATAAATTTAGATGAGTATAACCTGTAAATTAGAACGGATTTAAATTGTGGAGTTTAAAACCTAAGTTTAGAAACATTGAATTGTTTCAAAGTGTTTAAAGAAAAGAATAAATAATATTATTCAGGATATATTTGAATGTGATCTTATTTTAAAATAAGAAGCTGTTTGAAAACTTTAAAAAAAAAGGGTGTCTTAAATTAAAAACCGAGGGTAGTTTAAAATTTAAAGATGGACTAGTGTGTGAAGGAAATAAATATGAAATAAACTCTAAGGTAGAGTTTTGAATTTTCCTTGGAATGTGATGTGAAACCCAAAGTGAAGCGAGTTTTAAACTTAAGTGGGAAGGTTATTAATCTGATGTTTAAAATTTGAATGGGAATTCAAATTGTGTAAATTGACTGGATTATGTAAATTAAATTTAACTCTGGGAAAGTTAAATAATTTAAAAGGCAACCTGAATTGGAAATTTCAATATGAAATTGAGATTTAACTTGGGAAAGTTAAATGATTGGTTTAAATGGGAAGTTATGAGTGATCTCAAATGGGTTTGAGATCTAGAATTGAAAATGGATGGATAATCTAAGATAAACTGGATAATATCATCCTATTGTTATTAATAATCTTTGAATTATGAATTGGATTTGTTAAATGGATGAGGAATGAAGTGTGGTAATATATCCATTACTCTGATAAAAAGGGAAATTAAACTTTAATTTGGAATTTAGGATATGAATTACCTTAAACTGAAAATTTGAATTTGTAAATTTAAATTTGATTTGAACTCTTATTTGAACTTTGAAATAAGTTAAGTAAAGGTAATTTAAATGAAATTGGGACCTAGAATTAAATTGTTTTAGGAGTGGGATTGTCGATTTTAAATAAGATTAATTTGATTTAAGGGGTTAAATCAACATTTGAAGATTTAACTCGAATTTATATAATTCGAGATGGTTTAAAGTTGAAATTCAGATTTCATTAGTTCAAATTAAATTTAGTCTGAATTAACTAGAATTGAAGATGGATAGGTATAAAATTCAAACGGGAACTAGGATTAATTCATAAGGAATTGAAATAATTTGAAATTGTAATTAAAGTGAATAAGTTTAAAGTCAAATGGAATTTGATTTGAAATTGGAAAGAAATTGAGGTCAATCCAACTTGAATTTGGGGTTAAATCAATTTCGGTGGAAATTGATTTATTTAAATGGGAATTGAGTCGAAGTGGAAATTTAAATTGAATTGGGATGGGAGATCGGGAATTGAACAGTTTGGCTCTGGACTATTTTTAATAAATCATTTTGATATAAATTGTTTTAAATCTATTTTCCTAACTATTTACTATCCAGCTTTTCATTTCCAAGACTACCTTGTGTTTATTTAACAACTACTTTTAGAAGTACATAACAATCTTACAACTGTTTATAAACTAATTACTGTTTTTCAACTGTTTTATAACTAATTACAATTTGCAACTATTTTGCAATTATCTAATTGTTTTATAACTATTTAACTACTTTCCAACCATTTTATAAATACTTAACTATTTTACAGCTATTTTACAAACTAATAATTATTTTTCAACTACTTATTTATTTTAAAATTTTCCAAGCTATTTTCAAATTTTAATTTGGACGGAGTTCAAACTGTTCGTGATTAAATACCCAACTGAGATAAGAAGTGAAGTGATAATCCAAGTGGGGATTAAAGCAATTGTGAATAAGTGAATGAAAATTGGAGTGAATGTGAATAGAAAGGAAATTGATTTGGTTAATAATCAATGAAGTTAAATACGTAGGATGTACGTATATTATTCTATTCGCATAGTGATTTGATCCAGATTCGAGCACAGAATTTCGAGATAGTATTATCGATCCGAGTTGGGATTTTCCGCTCGATTTTCGACGGCGAACCTGGATATGGATTTTTGGTTGATTTTGGATATTCTCTATCATAGTTGTGACTATGCAAGGAGAATGACGGTTTCTGATCAAGAAACCAAATCTGAGTCCGCACTAGGAAGTCAGGTGGGGAATACTAGTTCGGAAGTGAAATTGTGTGATCGAGTGAGTGATCAAATTGATATGGCGTACGGATGATATGTGTACATCGTACGAGTGGAATGAAATTGATATTGAAAATTTATGGATAAGAACTGGAAATGATTTTTGAAATTGAAAGTATATTTTGTGAAATATATGATGAAGTAAAGTGGAAATTGGATATTTCTATGGTAAAAAAAAAAAAAATTCTTTATGGAAGTAAGTAATTGGGTAAGTGACTTTATAGAGTTATCAAATTTGAATATTTGATTTGGAATAAACAAAGTTACGTATCTTTGTTATATATATGATAAAACTCTCCTTGTTGAATCTTTTGCCAGAAGAAAAGGGTTTTGAAAGTATTTGAAGTATAAAAGTGAATTTATACAAGTATGAAGAGATTCAAAAATTTTCCCAAGGCTACTATATATATATGTATATATAAAGGATTTTGTGAAAATGATTTTGATGAAAGGTTTTTGGAACCTTTGAATTTTGGAAAGGGCTTTTGATTTTTGGGAAAATCAATATTGGAATTTGGAAAAGTCTGATTTGTGAATTATCGATTTTGGGAATCGATTTTGTGTAAAGGGAGCTTTATATGGAATTCATACTAGGTGTATGATTTGGAAAATACTATATGTGTATAGTATAAAGTGTTTTGAGATTGGCTCTGGGGAAAAAGGCGCTCCCTTGAAATGAACTTTTCAGGAGTGCCACAGGGTGGTACTGCCTTGAGCCTCAAAGAGGGAGGTTCTAAAGTGATCCTGTGAGGAGTCCGGACAAAACTAGTTCCTGAGGATTATTTGTGTAGCGAAAGTCGAGGGGCTGGTGCCCACAGAGGCATTTGGGTTATGCTGTGACGACAGTGTAACTCGATGTCACTGCGATCTACTGCAGACCATAGCGAAAGTCGTGTGTGCCGCTGAGAGCCAACAGTCTATGTTTGATTTTACATCGGTAGACTGCGACCTATGTAGGAGTGGAGAAGTTTCATTTTGACAGCGTAAATCGTGTGTGCCGCTGAGAGCCAACAGTTACATGGACTTTTGCTGCGACGGCAACGTAACCCTGGATGTAACTGCGATCTGTTGTGGGTTCTATGGTGTAATCAGTTACATGGACTTTTGCTGCGACGGCAACGTAACCCAGGATGTAACTGTGACCATGGATGGGTGTGATGATTTCCAGAGCATTCTCACCGAAAATATTTTCTCTATTTTCAAAACTGTTTTCTATATTTTCGATAAAATTATTTTTCAAAATATTTTCACTGGGTGTTAAAAATAGGTCTGCTAAGTACTTATAGATTTTCAGTTCTACGCCTGATCAACGTATGACCGAATCTCTATGAGAACGATGATGGACTTGTTAAAACATCGAGTTATAAAAGTATTTTTGTAAAAACTATTTTGGAATAATATTATATAGATATTAAAAAGGTGTTTTAGAAATGATCAAGGAATATTTATCTGATTTTAAGCATTTTCAATAAATCTGGCTTCGTTCCTTTTCGAGGACGAAAAGATTCAAAGGGGGGAGAAATGTGATGACCCGGTATTTTGGCAATTTTATTTTAATAAATACTTAATCCAATTAAATAAAAAGGTGGACTTATCATTTTAAAAGTTAATGCTTTTGGAAATATTTGCCATCGTTTATTTAAGTTTGAATTTTGAAAGGGAAGATTTGATTTGAAAATTTAAAATAAAATCTACCTTATATAATTGAATTAAAATGCGTACCTTGTTAACATCTGATAAATAAATATATATGAATGATACCGTTTGAAATAAAATCAAAGTCTATCAATATAAAATATAAATATTAAATGTAAATAAAACTTATGTATATAATTTAAATGTTGATGGCTAAAATACAAATGGAAATGAATATGAATAAAAACAAGTGTATAAATAACTATAACAATTTTAAGTACAACACAAGCATATGATATTAACATAAAAATAAATATATGTAACATAAGAAACAAGATATATGTTTATAAGCTTGCAAAAGAAGGAAAAAATACATTCCAGAACATTCAACAATAAAGGATAAGTATGAACAAAAAGGAATAAATATCTATGAACAGGACAATGAAATTTAATGCAGCCCACAATATATATCATATCAGCTGCTAAAATTTGCATCAACCCTCATAAAAATCTTTTTCCAGTACAATACAAATCGTGTACCAGAAAACCAATATGTTCATACCTTGCTTTTATATATATCATCCTTAATCCTTTTCGATTCATCAACCTGAATAAAGAAAAAAAAAGGTAGCAAATCTAGAAACTAAACTCAGCAACTAATCAAAACAAACAAGAAGATCAAGACAAGTCAAGACCCAAGGCAGTTGTAACTTCCAGAATTGTTCTCTATTCAAAGTTTTCAGGTGAGTAAAACTGCTCTTTAAACATTTCAAAAAAAAAAACCACCTGTATTTTGATCTGTATAAAATGATCATTGAAGTTTTGATATAAAAATTTGCTTGCATGTATATGAATATATGAAAATGTGGTATGCAAGTCTAGGAACAAGAAAAATTGTTCTGTTCCAGGTTTACAGAGGTTGAAACAAATTCAAACCCATACCCATTTTATTTCATCTTTCAATTCCTAAAAGAAACTCAAAAGGAAAAACCAGGAAGAAATCATAAACAAAATGCAGATCAGCTCAAAACATCAAGGAATTTAAATCAAAATCAAGTTACAGTTTCAAGCTTAAATCATCTCGGTAACAACTAAGTCTCCAGTACAAACTGTTTTCAAAACCCTCTGCCCATCATCAAACAAGTGAGGTAAACTACCTTGGTAAATCTAAAACTGTGATGATTTGATTGCATGTGATAATTCTGGAAAGTAAGTATGTATAAATGAAAAGAAATGACTGCATGTATGAATATATATGTGGAAAATGAGTGTGCATATCTGTGATGTTTTGTTCCAGGTTTACAGAGTTTAAACCTGTTTCAAAAATCAAAATTTCTCCCTCTGATTTTCTTTAGGGTTTACAATCTAAACAAAACATGTTTGTTTAATGATGATCTAGATCCTAAAAATATTTTTAGGTAAAATTGATTAAAGCATTTTCTGGAAATTGAAAAAAATACAGGAAAACTCAATAAATGTTGGAAATTCAAACATCATAATTTCTGGTTTTAAGTATATTATCTAAAACGTTTTCAAAAATGATGATTTTTAAAGGAGGAATCATGATTTTTAAGTGCATATTCACGGAGAACCAGCGAGTTGAACGGGAATTGAAAACGTGGCAATTTCTGGTGATTGCGAGGTCGTAAGATCTCGAACTTGATGTCAAAGGTAGTTTGAGGGCTGTGGATCATTAGAAAAATGGTGAATAAATTTTTAGATCATTGGTGATGCCAGTCGATGTGGATTTAGGGTTTAAGATCCTGTTTTGTTCGACGTTGGTAACTCGAGCTCGTGCGAGGGCGACGATGTATCAGACTTGACCGGAGTGGTGGGGATGGAAGCGTGAGACTGTGGAGGTGGTCTGAACGTGATCGCGAGGCTTCAGGCGATCGTAGGCGATGGTGCGAAGCGTTCTCTGGTGATTAGTAAGTTCAAGTTAGATGCAGTTATGCTCGTTTTTATTTCACGGCGAAATTGATTGATCTGGGTGGTCGGTTGAGTTGAGATGGTCGTCGACGACTTGTCTGAGGTCGCAGCATCGATCGGAGCAGCTGCGAAGCGATGTGCACGTGCACGATTGTTTGTGTGTGTCAGAGTTTGGTTTTTTGGGATGAAGGTCTGCGTCTTGAAGTTGATCTCGGGGTTGTCTCGTGATGAACTCGAGTTGTTTGCGTGTGTGTCTCGAGTTGAAGAGGGGACGTGCGAGACTCAGGATCAAGCTCGGGAATTTATTTTTTTTGTGTTGGCTCGGGTTGATTGTTTTTAACTCAGGTTTTAAAATTCCAGGGAAGAAATATGTACAGATTTTATAAGTAAAGAGTTCTCAAGTGATTTTTGGATAAATTAATTTCAAGCTTTTAACTTAATAAGAATTAATGATAAGTAAGTCATTAATTATGGTAATTAATTAAAGAATGTTAATTATGGTGTTTAATTAAGGTAAATGGATTATCTTAATTTACCCCATTAATAAAAGTAATTTATGTATAATTACTTAATTAATTTGAGATATTAATAAATGTAATAAATTTAAAATAAGTAATACTCAATGGAAGTAATTAAGAATTAATTACTTAGTGAAATAAATTAAAGGATTGACTAATTAATGAATTTATTAAGGGTTAGTAAATTAATGAGGGTGATCAATTAAAGGATAATTAACCAATGTTAAGTAAGCATGATTTAATGGTAATTTAAGTGTTTAAAACTAATGATTAATTTAATAGAGATTTATTAAATTAATTAGGAATTAAATTATGAATCTTGCTTGTGTGGATGATTTAATGATATTGGATTGAAAATATCTCTGATATAGAGTTGTGATGTACGGGAATATGCTATGATGGATTGTACAGTAAAACATGGAGTATAAATTGATAATTAATTTTGTTGTATGACTATGACACCTTGTATTATGGCTGATATGTATCACTTAAACTAGAATTTGAAATGATATTGTATTCGAAGAGACCGGGGTCGGGTATCAGTAAATACCCGAAACCACTTCGATTCTTTGTAGATTTATATGTGAAATCAATAGGCTGGTATGTAATGATTTAAGTGAATTGGACCATTTAATCTAAGTTTTGGGTACTTAGAAGTTGATATGTGAAATAAGTGATGTCTATAACAAATTGTGAATTTGTAAATTAATACGAGTTACCCCGGGTTTTATATCAGTTTTATGCTGTTGTATTTCATGTTGGATGGGTTTACTCACGCTGGTTTCCAGCCTGACCCGGGTGTTACTTTGATGTAATGCTCGGGTCAGACCGAGTATTACAGATTTTCAGGTAAGGACGTTCTGGAGCTCAGGAGGAGTACTGGATGGCAGGACGTATGGAGTGATTCCGCTGTGACTATTATTTTTGATTATCTGAGACATATTTGATTTATATATGACCATCGTTGTGTATCGGAATATAACTCTGATGTAAATAAATGTAAATTGACAGATACAGTATTCTTTTGTAAACTGTTATTATTTTGATATTATATTTTGTTCCGCTGCGAATGTGAGCATCTGTGTTATGTTTTCTGTTTCTTTTCTTCTATCTCTTCTTCTTTTCATAACTATCTGGAATTTTCGGGTTCGAAAATTCCGGGTCGTTACACCCATCCTTCACCAAACTTTACCCACGAATACGCCATGACCACCGCTTCCTATCTTTCCTCTACCACACGCCTCGTTCTTCCTCTCGACTTCACTGTTCACCTTCAACCGAACCCAAAACACATGCCCCTTAAACCCTAGTTCGTCTACGACCGGCTCACTCACCCATCGAAAAATCATCGCATTATTTTTCCTATCTCCGCCATCACTCCAGCAACCCCCAGAACCAACGGCATATCCCCACAACCCCATGGTCTTCGGAATTTGACCAAAGTTCCACCTTCGGTCATCCCCCTTTATCTCATTCAAAACACAAGAAAAAAACTCCAAACCACCACCAAAATTCCTCATTTCCGATAATAAACAAGCTTGTGGAATCAATTTATTAAATTATGAAACTTGATCGTTGGTCATTTACAAGTGGTTTACTGTAAAATGGTATTTTCTCCTCCTATGTTTCAATATAGCTAATGGAAACAATTTTAGAAAAAAAACATTCAAAAACAAACAGGCTTTCCTTTGGAACCATAGTCTAATTTTCAATGGATAAAGGGGTAACGATTTTTAAATGTTGCGAATATCATTTTTTTTAGAACAGGGGAGCTGAACCTGTTACTGGGAGTTTACAAGCATACAAATCATGATTAACCCTTCGTATACACAGCATAAAAACTAACTAACACATATATACTTGACAAAATACATCAATTCATTCAAATTCAAAAGTATATAGGTGCACACAAGAGTTTCCGTAAGCAAAGATTTGTATTTACTCACAGTTTTTTTAAATGGAAGAACAGTTGCTTTATATCCTATTCCCCAAGCCTTTAATACTTCACTTACTTTAGATTTAATGGCAGAGATTCTTTTTGTTTGATATTTTTTTTATAAAACCTTGAACAAACATATGCTCGGCCACATATATCTCTACTAATAATACAAATACTTTGTTTTGGTGAAGCTTTTTTACAATTCCCAAAAACCCCTTCCCCTACTATAACCACACCTACGTCCAACTTAAGACAGCAGGGCAAGTGCGTCATTTTCAAGCCCTACGTTCACTCATTCCTCCGAATTTTCTCCTCTCCCCACTTTCTCCTCATTATGTTCTTCGCAACATTTCAACCGCCTTTTCCCCAAATACTCCTCCCATACATTTTCTAATCCACTCTTCTTCCTCCCCCGGTTCGGTTTCTCCGGATCTGATGCTTGCCGAGGTAATCAGAAAATACTACCAATTCTGTCCAAGTTCCCACAGCCCTTCACCATCCTGACGACATAGCATTCGATTTCTCCCGATCGATTGCCTGGCGAAAAATTAGAAAATACTATATATACTGTCCAAGTCCCACAGCACTTCACCATCTTGAAGCAAAATTGAGTTCGATGTCGCCTCGCCACCTAAATCTACCTACTTCTCCGCTTATACCAGCCAACCTACAATTTTGGGCATCGACCTATGCCGATCATGTTGCTGAAGGAGCGCTACTAGGTACACTACGCATCTCCACTTTCTTTGTCCGTTCGCATGTACTCACCTCCACTGGCCGTGTAGATCTAATTTTCCTTTCCTGTAAATATAGATACCAATTCAGTCTACAGTTGGCCAAATATTCAATTTATGACTTTTGTATGTATAATTCAGTATAATTTATTGGTTGGAATCGTATAAATATTAATGTTTGAGTAATATCTGTATGTCATTTTGTAGTTTTCATTACCATATGTCTATACATTAGTTCTAAGATATTGATATGCATCCATTTTTTGCTCTTAAATTTACTTTTAGAGACATTATTATGCATGACATACCCTGTATTATGTGTCATCAGCTCCATAACCAACCCTGTGCTGGTAATATGTTTCTCCTTGAGTGAATCCAAAATATGGTATTATTATAGCCAAGTGTTAACCAATTATTTTAGCATGAATGACTGTATTATGCTTATGTTACACTATACAATTATCATCCAATTTTAGTTGCAAGATATTATGATGAATGCATGCTTAGCTTTGGTGACCTTTGATTGCCTTTTTGATAATTTCTGTAATGTATCATGGAAAGCTAAGAATATTGGAGATTTACCTATTGACCTATTTATTTGGAAGTTTGTTAGAAAGGTGGATACCCGTAGAATATGACACCAGATATATTGACTACTAAATGTTTCGTTTGCATATTGATTATCATTTGGTATTCATTATAGATTTGCAAAAACTGTGAAAAAAAGTTAGAAGAAACCTCTTTGCAATTTGGCTATCTCAGTTAGTGCCATCATATGGGATGGCTCTCGATCAGCTTATACTAATCATTTTGTGGAATATATTTGCTTATCTACTAATAGTGCGTAACTGAACTTTATGTCATATATTATAGCTAAAGTGTCTTTATGTGTTTTAGGTACATGTTCAGAGCACATTGATGATACCAGTTAATTGGATGGTAATATTGTCTTAGCTAATATGAATGATAGGCTTTTTTAGGATGTTGAGCCCCAAAGGTTTTGCATTTCTTCATCTTAATGAGTTCATAAAGGAATACATTCAATGTAGAGTGACATATTATTTACAATGAAGAATAAATCAAGTAATTCAAGCTCTTCGAATGACAAAAGGTTTGTTCATTAGCTTATGTAGTTTATTAACTTATTTGTGCATCATTTCATTGTTTTTTATTAAGTAAATTAATAGACAATAACTATGCAATACTGTATATTCATATCTACTATATTTTTAAATTAGAAGTTGTTGGCTGAAGCATAGTACATTATGTACATTAAGTTGAAATAAGAACTATACATGAAATGTGTTTTATTCAATTGTTAGGCAAAGGAAACTTTCATACTAAATGAATCTCGCAGCATGAATGAATTAAAGTGGTTAAACAAGCGTTACCAAAGTGAACACTCAAATATTCCTTACTATAAATATTCTCTACAACTTAATTTCCATTTCTACATCATTTTATTTTCAGTTTACAGAATATTTTGTTTAAAAATAAGAATAGTCACATGGATCAAAGGAAGAAATAGGACTACAATTTCATGACAGAAAAAGTAGGCAACACAACGAAATCTACTTCTATGGTGGCCTATATGAGGTAACTATTCTATAAATAAATAAGAATGTTTAACTTCAAATGATTTATATGGATACAAGTTGTACCAAATAATGAACATGTTTATACAAAATCAGTTCAACGGTTGAAAGCATGAAAGTTTGGTGAATTGATGTTTAATAACCTTATTTTGTATTTCATATTCAACCCTCTGTTAATTTTATTTTGAATTTCTATTCAATTTTTTTTGTATTTCACATATTTAGCCGTTTGTTAATTTTATTTCTGAACTTCTACTCATAATTTTGTTAATTCTCTATTTTATTTGTATGCACATGTGCCATTATTATTGCAAATTGGCACGGCAATACAATAGGTCACTTGCCAATTCAACGCCACCACGGTGGTAGAGACGTTCCCTTCTACGATACAAATAGGGGACCCGATGTCGATCGACATGGCGGTGCATGCGATCCAAGAGACGTATGGTGTAGTTAAGGAGGCCATCCAGAAGGAGCTGATGGATGCCATGGCCCAGGTCGACCTTATAGGAATGTTCTGCTGCCCGCATACAGGGGTGACGTTAGCTGCGCTGGAGAAGTTGAGGAGAAGCGGGGTGATCGGAGTGACTGATCAGACGGTTATGGTGAGTACGACGCATGGGTTGAAGTTTGTAGAGAGTATGGTGAGTTATCATGAGAGGAAGATCGAGGGGATGGACTGTAGGTATGTCAACTCGCCTGTTGTTGTTAAGGCTGATTTTGGGTATGTTATGGATGTTTTGAAGAAGACATTGAGGAAGATGTAAGCTGACTGTGTAGTGGTCTGAGACTGAAATTTTGTAGCAGGGAAATAGTGTTCTATTTTGTACTAAGAGGAAAGGTTATTTTAACGTGTTTCCATGCTTTTGATTCACAGCAAGCTTTCATTTTGTAGATTTTTTCCCTTTTTAGCTACAGTAAAGAACGAAGAATAAAGAAAGGTGATTCATTTTTATTCTCTTTTCCCATATACTTTTCCTAAAACTAACAAAGCACTCATTGCTTCCAATATCATCTAGGCATAATTCATCTAAATTTTATAAATCAGTTGTTTCATAATTTAATTATGCTTCTATCCACTGTCTCAACTTAAAACCACGCTTTAATTATGCTTAGTAGGTTCAAAAAAACCTTGGACCAACAATGCATGCTTAGCAGGTTCAACAAAGTTGAGCGCATAATGTTATTCTCTGAATAACAAAATTGTGAGCATATATGCCATTGACTCAAAAATGGAAAGCTTATAAGCTCTTGAATCTGATGTATGCAAAGTATGATCAGTGATGAGTTATTAACGTGTCTCAATCTGAAGACATGGCCAAATATACTTTTTATAAGGTACTTTTCGATTTCATACCTCTATTTCCAATCATGCATTAATCATTATTGTCCTGTATTTTGATCAAATTGATTGCACATTAGTTTTATAAGGTATACTTAGTGTAGATAATATTCAAAGAAACAAACATTGAAAGTGAGCTAATACTGAAATGTTGAGTTGAGGGCAGTAATGAACTGATGAGATGGTGCAAGTGATCAGAGATGCATTGCTGGCGAACTGTGGATCGTTTCTAGTATTCTGAAATGAGGTGGAGTTACCTTCGCAGTGTGCAGCTGAAGTGATGTCATGTAAAAACTAAGAAACTTTGCTACAAAGATAATTGCCACCAAGTACTGATCTACTGAAAGCCATTTGAAGTACAAAGTAATTGCTGCCACGATCTGATGTAGCGATGCCCCCAAAAATATGTATGCTTCTGGTCTGTTCATCCTTTCGCATATATTCTTATTCACGTCCATTCGACGTGTAGATCTAATTTGGCATAGCTGTAAAAATAGAAAATACTGTATTCTCAAACTTTGTTTCCCTATAAAATAGGTATTCTGCTTCTAATCGTTGGATATCTATGCCATTGGTGATAAGACCATCTTAATTAGAAAGTAAGATTTAATTATTTATATAGTTAATAAACAATTATTTTTTGTTCTGATATTTTTTACATAGGATTTTATTCACACTATGCTTCTTTCTATTAGTAGACATATGCATGTGTGCTTGACAAATGTGGTGATTAACAAAGACTGATAAAATGTTAACTGATTGGGATTCCTTCTTTAGCTGGACCAAATAATTATACTAAGGCTGCATACCAAAAGCAGTAACTCATTTCCTAAGTTAAAATCTGTTTCTCACCTTAGTAGTGTTTCATTTTTGTTTCTTTATTGATTTTATGTACCAATTTAATATATTTCCTCAAGCTACAAAGTGCCTTATTATGATTGTCTAGCAATTTATTTTTAACACGTTCATATTTCTAAAGACAAAATGAAATTTAATGCATTTTAACATGCACTGTGAATCAATAACTAGAGTTTTAGTCAAAATTTAATCAACATGGTTGGAAATTTCCCTTTAAAAACGTATATCTTTACTAACATTTCATCTTTTGAGTTCTCTATTGTATGCGTAATAACTTCAGAAAGGTCATTAACTATATAAAGGATAACATAAAAATTGTAAAGATTAATGTATTAAATATTATAGTTGAAATTACCAACATCACGTATATTGATGTACGAATGCTGATAAGACCACAATCCATGTGTGTGTTTACTGTGGTCTGTCCAATAGCAAAGAATGCTGAGACTATTCTATGGGGTGTTTAGAAGTAGATTACAGTCTGATGGCTGATTCATAAAAAAGACGGTTCACGTCGGAGAAAGATACCGGCTAATTAAACTGCGGTAGTTTCCTTTCTTCATTCCTCCAATAAATTTGCGATAAAAAAATGACAAAATATGCATACTTCACATCAAAATAAATTCGCACGGTAATATTTTTCCTCCACATTACACATTTCCCACAGGTCTCTTCGCACCCTACGAATTTTACAACAACTTGCCTTACTCACGTCCATCGGACGTGCCTTCATACTTGTGTATATATGGGGATGAAGTGTATAGAGCAAGCTAACACATGTCCAGACTGAGATTTTTTTTTTCATTTTGATTTTGATTTTGATTTGAAAATGGTGATTATATATATTATAGGCTGATTTGATTTTAGGAGATGATTTTCTATTTTGTGTGCATGAATTGACATGTATTTATTGCTATGTTCGCTTATGTATAAACATATACATACATCATATAAATATACATATACACTACATATATAAACATAGCTTTGTTTTTACCATATGGACACATTTTTACCTTATACACACACACACAAATATATATATATATATATATATATATATTGTTGTCAACACATACATTTACATTTATTTATATACACATTTAATTACCATAACCACTTATATGTATACATATGTAGATAGGCATACATATATAATGTACCTATTTACATTAATACATACTTTCATATAGATTTCTTCATATGGCATACATACATACATATATATATATCTATATACTTATATATATATATATATTTAATCATCATATGGCTTATATATATATACTTTTAAACATCATAAAGCTTGCATATATTATATAGATATATATAAATATACATTTATGGATATTTTATCTTAGATTTAAATGGTGGAGTTTATATACATTTTTCTATAATATTTATCATATCCAGAGATTTGTAATTCAATATTTAATATAGTTTTAAATAATTCTATAGATTCAGATATTTTAATTATCAAAAAATTTATTTATTCGACTAATCAAATTTACAATCCAATAATTAAAATCAATTAATTATCCCAATATCCGATGTCTAAAAATCCAGGTCGTTACATTCCTTCCCCCTTAGAACTTTTCGTCCTCGAAAAGGAACGAACGAGAATTTTTAATTTTGATGTGTATTATTAATTAAATCATTTTTAAACATTTAACTCCTTACTCTTTTATTTTATATTTTTAAACACTTTAAATTACATAGTATTACCAAACTAGTTTTATATAAAAATACTTTTCATAACTCGATGTCTTAACAAGTCCATCCTTGTTCTTACAGAAATTTAGTCATACGTTGATCAGGCATAGGACTAAAAATCTATAAGTACTTAGTAGACCCGTTTTCAACACCCAGAGAAAATAATTGAAAAACCTTTTTCAAAAATTCTATGGAAAGTATCACCCTCCTTCACCATCATGGATCGCAGTTAACTCGATGATTGCATCACCATCCCGACGAAATCATAAGAAAACAGTAGGCACACACCTCTCGACTTTCGCCATGGGAACACCACAGATCGCAGCTACAACAAGGTTGCATTGCTATCACAGAAAAACCGTAAGTAGTCTGTAGGAAATCACTGCCCCTCGAATTACGCTGTCAAACGAAACTATACCACATAGATCGCAGGATACACAAGGTTGTGTCACTGTCTCAGCGGAACCCAGTGTAGACTATTGGCACTCGCTGCCACTCGAATTACGCTATGGAACCAAACCACATAGATCGCAATCTACCGATGTTACGTCACTATCCCAGCGAAATCAAACGTAGATTGTAGGCAATCACTACCACCCGACTTACGCTATGGAACTACGATAGTTCGCAGTTACACAAAGGTTACGTTGCCATCATAGCAAAACCCAATGTAACTGTAGGCATCAGCACCACTCGACTTGCGCCACCCAACAAATGATCATTAGGAACTCATTGAGTTTTGTCCGGACGTCCTCCGCGATCCCAATTCACATTGAACCCACCCTTTGGATTCTTAGGCAGAACCACCCAATGGATCTCCTATTATAAGTTTCGACTTTCATGGGGGTGTCTTTCCATACTTTTTCTCAAAACATATCATACTATATACATATATAGTACCTTCCAAATCATAATCTTTATATGTATCACATATAAACTTTATCTATACAAAATCGATATCTTCAAAATCGATAGTTTCCAAATTTGGTTTACCCAATTTCCAAAATTGACTTTTTGCCAAAATCAAAAGTCTTTAAAATTAATGGTTTCAAAAACTATTTCAGTTTCATTCCCATATACATGTAAAATTATTCCTTCCCATTCGAATAACTTTCGGATTAATAATTTGCCGAGTCCACCTCATACTTATATATGTTCCATTTGGTATTTTAAATATCTTTCAAAGATCATTTCCTTCATGCTTATAATTTCAATAAGGGGAGTTTGAATATATACTAGCATTTATATTCTTATTAATACCAAATCAAATTTCCCAGTTCGATTATGTGACGCCCCACCTCTATACCCACGCTAGCCAAGAACACTACGGTGTAATGCTGTCAACTAGCATGGAGAATAAGGCTGTTGAGGAGCGACCATCCGTGTAATTGCTTTGTGCGAGCACCGATATGTCAGATAGTATAATATGCATTTTTATTTCAAGAGGAAATCCGACGTACCGATACAAACACAAAGCTACTACACAGTGGCGATATTAGTTTAGGACAAAATATATAATAATAACACAGATAATATAGATAAATGCGGAACACAGATTAAACGGAAAAGTCTCATATATATAATAACTGATGTCAGTTACAATACATTTGACACGGTACATATGATACAACTACAACTGTCGACTCTGGAAGTTATATACACAAATACATTATCAACTAATGTACATGAATACACATCCTCCTAATCAGTACACTGACTACTACAAAAAGATGCAAAACGCTTCAAATGATATGAAAAGTCTTCATAGCACTAGCAGCATCCCAAAGCTAAAAATCTACAACCTGTAAATACTCGGTCTGACCCGAGTATTAAATTCAAAAGAAAATAATACACGGGTCAGTCTAATTCAAACTCAGTTATTAATGCGCAGAAGCAGTAATAATCAAATACCAAATAGACGACAGTCACAAAAATCTCGTATATCCAACTCTTCAATAAGAGAATTGGATATCGATAATTATAACAGATATCAGTGTTAAACAACAAATCAGTAGATTCGAGATATCAACAAAGATAAGTAAAAAGATTATCAATAAAGATAATTTAGAAAACAATAGAATTGCCAAAACAGCAATTTACAACAAAAACATCAAATTAATCCAAGCAAAAATGCGAATTCAAAATTATTGAATTGGCAACACAAAACAAATCCAGCAATTGAAATATCAGTAAAAATCAATACAGTGTGGCTGCAGTACACGCACGCGTGCACTGCCTCGCCACATCAATATAAAATGTCATCACATCACCAAATGTAAATCATCAAAACAAAACTACAGAGATCAAGTAAGGGTGACAGTAATGCATCTGTGAACTAACCCAGATGTACAGTTCCCACTATTTACAGTAAAATGACTGCGACAAAATCAAAGTAATAAAGAATGAAGTCCCAATATATGCAGAATATGACAAGGTCCAATCAAAGTCAACGAGCTCACAACAATTCAAAACTGCACACTTATGAATAACTTAAGGTCAGTACAAATCTACCTACATGTATACACACACATACATATGGATATGTGCTCATAAATGCAGACTTGAATAATCAACTAAACAGAGAAGTGCCCAAGCCCAATTCAAAGGATCAGACAGTTAGCATACATATAAAACAGTGCCAACTATGGCACAACAAAGCACGGAGGCTACAAGTACGAACTGAACAAAGCAATGCAACTGGCAACAATGAAATGCAACTGGCAACGATGCAATAATAAAGTACAGAGAGTACAAGAGTACAATAATTCCAGACTCATTCAGGTAGAACAAGAATGGCTAGAGACAGTCTTATATAACTGTTACAATGAGTATGCAAGTGTATATCACACATACCAATGCCTCAGTGAAAAAGGAACAGACTCAAAGTACAAGCTAATGCAGACCACTGGTTCATCAATCAAGGAGCAATGAAGTGCAAGTGACAATGCAAGCTACAGGTGGAACTCGAGTGCAAATGGAAACAACTACACCAATCCTAACAGGAGCATATGCAATGTATCAGTTTCAAGCATAAGCCCAAGTGCAAATGCAATGTGAAGACTGCCTGAAATGAAGACTGCCTGAAATGAAGACTGCCTGAAAACTAACGTGCCCAGACCAAAATAGGAGACAACATTAAATCAATGTGAAGACTACAAACACATGAACACCTAGATAGGCAGAACATATGTAACAATTTTAGTATCATAACCATATCACCAGGTAACAACTACGTGAGGCTGGACAGTGCAACCCAATAGAAAAAGTATATAAACATGCACTAGTGACAAATGCCCGAGTATCAAAATCAAGAACAAGCTCAAGTGCACTTAATCAAGTACAATATCATATAATCGAAATGAAGTACCAGACTTAAGACAGTGGACAGGGAAGCAATAACAGCAAACCAAATGCCATCAAGATAAATACAATGTAGCATACAAGAAATGCGAAACTGCCAAGTAGACAGAGAACCATGAAACAGTCACATATATACATACAAGAATGTGTATATATATATAAAGTATCAAGTGCCTAAGCCACAGTGAAATGCTTAAGGCAAAAGCAAATATCTACAACAAGCATAAACATATGTGCAGCAGTTATGATCGAGTCAACTAATCAAATCGAAGCTAACAGGAACTGAATCGAAAAGTAACCAATGTCACCAGAAAAACAATGCCGAAGCTATAAATTCAAGGAGTCGTACCAAATCACAGTTCAAAAATCAAGTAAATTGCAAAAGTAGGAAATCATCGATTACTAAAACACTTAAATCCCAAGTCACGAAACAGAGTACTTGAATTAGATGTGAGCAATAAATCACTCACCTCTGTTACAGTCGAGGCAGCCGAGCCATGCGAAAAGATGAAGCATTTCAGGGAAGACGAACGAAGTTAGCAGCCACTATACTCGATTTCTACGATGCCCTAGTTTGGAGGAGCCAAGGCCGCCATTATTTCGCTTTCTTCGATTTTGGGCTTAGGGTTTACGAATGGAGGAAGGGGGATTTGGG
The DNA here is from genome assembly GCA_030737815.1 of Allium fistulosum. Classification (NCBI taxonomy): domain Eukaryota; kingdom Viridiplantae; phylum Streptophyta; class Magnoliopsida; order Asparagales; family Amaryllidaceae; genus Allium; species Allium fistulosum. Next base: position 2,307,019 of record JASFAW010000025.1, read on the forward strand.
TGTTGAATGATATCATGGCTGAAACAATTAAACGAATACGTGGGCAATTATTCACAGTGTAAAGCCCACTCAACAGTCAACGAATTCTTTATAAAAGAATTTTACTTGATATAATTTCCAAACAGCAATTAGCTAGGAAAAGAAATCGTCTAAAGACGATAGTTAATCGGTACGAAATACCGGGTTGTTACAGACTCCCCTCCTTAAAGAAATTGCGTCCTCGCAATCATAAGGAATAAATGGACAAATGGTAACAACCAAAAGAACATGGCAGTGTCGAATGCATAAGCAAAGCAAATGTCAGTAGGGAAGTATTAGATATAAAATCAAAAGGTTCGACTGCTTTAAATCAAAAGAATCAACATCGTGGGGATCAAGGAATCAAAATCAGACGACTATATATAAACAACCCCAAACATCATCATCGACTAACAAAAGCAAGAACAATCGAGTTCCAGCAATTAAAAGAAAATGAAAATAGAGCAGAAATCACATACTGAGCACGAATCGAATGTGAGTAAATCAAATTACTCACCTGAATCACCAGAGAAAAAGACGAAGCTCAAATCTCAAAATCGCAAATATTCAATCATCAAAAACGATAATCGAATTTTCAAATCGCAAATATTTACTTATCTCAAACGATATTCAAATCAACAAATATTTAATTATCAAAATGACAATTAGAATCTCAAATATCGAATTATCACAAGCGATAATCAGAAATCACAAATATCTGATTATCAAAAACGATAATCAGAAATCACAAATATCCGATTATCAAAAACGATAATCAGAAATCACAATTATCCGATTATCAAAAACGATAATCAGAAATCACAAATATCCGATTATCAAAAACGATAATCAGAAATCACAAATATCCGATTATCAAAAACGATAATCAGAAATCACAAATATTTAATTATCACAATTGATAATCAAATTTCACAAATATCTGATTATCAAAAACGATAATCAGAAACACAAATATTTAATTATCACAATTGATAATCAAATTTCACAAATATCTGATTATCAAAAACGATAATCAAAAACACAAATATTTAATTATCACAAAAGATAATCAAATCTCACAAATATCTGATTATCAAAAACGATAATCAGAAACACAAATATTTAATTATCACAAAAGATAATCAAATCTCACAAATATCTGATTATCAAAAACGATAATCAGAAACACAAACATCTGATTATCAAAAACGATAATCAGAAGTCATAAATATTCAATTAACGAGTCCGGAATTAACCGAAGTAGTAAAAGTATGGTTCCATACTCCGTACTTTTGCTAAATCGTTTAAATCTCTTTATCGTTTCCTTGAAAGTGCAAAATTGTGTGTGTTTAAAAAAAAAAAATAACATTTCACATTCTCAAACGGACAAGTCCGGAATTAAGCGAATCAGTAAAAGAAAGGGGTCATAGTCCTCGATTTTGCTGAAACGTTTAAATCGCTTCATCGTTCTTTTGAAAATGTAAACTGTAAAAATTTTGAAAACAATTTTAATTTATATTTTTGAAACAACTTTTAAAAATAACGAATTTTGAAAACACGTGATTAAATTAGCAACATGAGTAGCAACTTTGATAAGGAAGTTGCACATCTCAAAATACCATAAAAACGGACAACAAAATCAGCATTGCGGGAGAACCGCTTGTAAATCCATTTCAAAATTGACGGTTACTGAAGTTAACACGTCAAAAATCTCATCAAAATAACTGGTATCAAAATATAATACCAATGAATTTTCATTCATCAAAAATGTCACAAGAGTCTTCTCAAAGATAGAAAGGGATATCATACCCTAAACTTGTATTCATAACAAGTCAATAACACATGAATTCACCAATGCACAAAAACTGATATCATATCAATGAAAATCATGAAAATTGGTGAAGCACAAATTCCAGAAATCACACAAGAAATCCAAAAAACACATAAATAGGGGGGAGGCCTAACACATGAATGGGAGCATGAAAACTCACCTACGCGTATAACACATGACGAGAAGCTATCTCATGGAAGCTATCCATTAAATTTTCACACAGGAATGGCCCGAAGACCGTAGGGTGCTACCCTACATATGTGATGGCGAAACATCACACAAACGGGGTATAGTCTCCCTCGCAGACAAAGAGACATCGCACAATCGCTAGTCTAAATCATAAAAAAAGGGAAAAAAGGCCTATCACAAAATGGGAGCATGAAAACTCACCGGCCGGTATCACATGAATTATTTCAAAGATAAAATAGGGTATCATACCTTAAACTTGTATTCATAACAAGTTAATAACACATGAATTCACCAATGCACAAAAACTGATATCATATCAATGAAAATCATGAAAATTGGTGAAGCACAAATTCCAGAAATCACACAAGAAATCCAGAAAACACATAAATAGGGGGGAGGCCTAACACATGAATGGGAGCATGAAAACTCACCTACGCGTATAACACATGACGAGAAGCTATCTCATGGAAGCTATCCATTAAATTTTCACACAGGAATGGCCCGAAGACCGTGGGTCGCTATCCCACATATGTGATGGCGAAACATCACAAAAAAGCGTGGTCTAGTCTCCCTCGCAGACAAAGAGGCATCGCACAATTGCTAGCCTAAATCAAATCACAAAAATGATCGTCATGATCATCAAGAAGTGTCAATCACACCAAGCTAGTAAATATATGAGTTTAGCTTCATGTCCCATAACCACTAGCTTAACTTAAATATTTACGAACAAGTTGTAGGTCTTCACTAGAAAATTGTCACAAAAAGGTTTCAATCGAACAAGTCCAAGAGTTAACCAACGAAGTGAACGCAAGCGTTTCATACCACTTGTTTTACTAAGCCGTTTAATTCAATTTATCATACGAGTGAAATAAAGGTTTGTATATACTAATAGATTGGAAAATGGTTTAAGAAAAAGAGCTTTGTAGTAAAATAGTTTTGAAATCGTTTGGAGAAAAAGGGTTTTAATATTTACTACTAGTATAGAAAACCTTTATATTTTTAAAGTGACAAATCACAAGAATGATTGTAGAAACAATCAATCACAAGAATTCACATACAAAGATGTGAATAGAATCCAAGGAAATCGATACTGAATCCATCAAAAAGTATGTTCACAAAAATCCCGAAGAAAATGTCATTAAAGTTGCTAATAAACGATAGCAACAAATCGGGGAAAATGATCTAGAATCGATTAAATTAGGAAACAAATCAATTCACTAAAATTCACATTCGAAGACGTGAATAAAATCCAAAGAATTCGATTCCCATTTCATCAAAGTAGAAATACCCAAAAATTCCGAAAGTAGAAGTTATCAAAGTCGACAAAAGCGATAACAACTAATTGGAAAAGAAGAATCGATTACCAATTGGAAAAACAAAGCAAATCGAGCATAAATGCATAAATGCATAAATGTATAAATGACTTCAACGAAAATAAGAATCAAGTCACTGTCGAAGTCAACAATTAATGGTCACAGTCGAGTACAAAATGAATCAATCATTATCATCAAAGAATCCAACGGCAAACAAAATTAGAGTCTTGGAAATCAAGAAATTAGCAATTTCACAAAAACAAAGTGACCGAAGTCGAATGGAAATCAAGCCGCGAAAAACACAAAATGTCAAGTTCAAAATCGCTGAGATTCGAACAAAATCAACATCGGCTAAATCAATTCAAAGTCGAAAACACAAGAACAAAATCCTCATCTTCAAAAAACCAACTTGAGTTCGCAAAGCAAACGGAGGCAGAAGCCAAAATACTTTCACGAAATCAAAATCAAACGCACATGAATAAGCGTTAGGAATTCATACCTAACAATCAAAGATAATCATATGTAAAGATGAGAAATAAAACCATCGACAAATAGTTGTAACACATGTTCCATCTAAGTTATGTTTTATAATTGTCCTAAACCCCAGGCTCCGATACCAAGCTGTGACGCACCACCTCTATACCCACGCTAGCCAAGAACACTACGGTGTAATGCTGTCAACTAGCACGGAGAATAAGGCTGTTGAGGAGCGACCATCCGTGTAATTGCTTTGTGCGAGCACCGATATGTCAGATAGTATAATATGCATTTTTATTTCAAGAGGAAATCCGACGTACCGATACAAACACAAAGCTACTACACAGTGGCGATATTAGTTTAGGACAAAATATATAATAATAACACAGATAATATAGATAAATGCGGAACACAGATTAAACGGAAAAGTCTCATATATATAATAACTGATGTCAGTTACAATACATTTGACACGGTACATATGATACAACTACAACTGTCGACTCTAGAAGTTATATACACAAATACATTATCAACTAATGTACATGAATACACATCCTCCTAATCAGTACACTGACTACTACAAAAAGACGCAAAACGCTTCAAATGATATGAAAAGTCTTCATAGCACTAGCAGCATCCCAAAGCTAAAAATCTACAACCTGTAAATACTCGGTCTGACCCGAGTATTAAATTCAAAAGAAAATAATACACGGGTCGGTCTAATTCAAACTCAGTTATTAATGCACAGAAGCAGTAATAATCAAATACCAAATAGACGACAGTCACAAAAATCTCGTATATCCAACTCTTCAATAAGAGAATTGGATATCGATAATTATAACAGATATCAGTGTTAAACAACAAATCAGTAGAATCGAGATATCAACAAAGATAAGTAAAAAGATTATCAATAAAGATAATTTAGAAAACAATAGAATTGCCAAAACAGCAATTTACAACAAAAACATCAAATTAATCCAAGCAAAAATGCGAATTCAAAATTATTGAATTGGCAACACAAAACAAATCCAGCAATTGAAATATCAATAAAAATCAATACAGTGTGGCTGCAGTACACGCACGCGTGCACTACCTCGCCACATCAGTATAAAATGTGATCACATCACCAAATGTAAATCATCAAAACAAAACTACAGAGATCAAGTAAGGGTGACGGTAATGCATCCGTAAACTAACCCAGATGTACAGTCCCCACTATTTACAGTAAAATGACTGGAACAAAATCAAAGTAATAAAGAATGAAGTCCCAATATATGCAGAATATGACAAGGTCCAATCAGAGTCAACGAGCTCACAACAATTCAAAACTGCACACTTATGAATAACTTAAGGTCAGTACAAATCTACCTACATGTATATACACACATACATATGGATATGTGCTCATAAATGCAGATGTACTTGAATAATCAACTAAACAGAGAAGTGCCCAAGCCCAATTCAAAGGATCAGACAGTTAGCATACATATAAAATAGTGCCAACTGTGGCACAACAAAGCACGGAGGCTACAAGTATGAACTGAACAAAGCAATGCAACTGGCAACAATGAAATGCAACTGGCAACGATGCAATAATAAAGCACAGAGAGTACAAGAGTACAATAATTCCAGACTAATTCAGGTAGAACAAGAATGGCTAGAGACAGTCTTATATAACTGTTACAATGAGTATGCAAGTGTATATCACACATACCAATGCCTCAGTGAAAAAGGAACAGACTCAAAGTACAAGCTAATGCAGACCACTGGTTTATCAATCAAGAAGCAATGAAGTGCAAGTGACAATGCAAGCTACAGGTCGAACTCGAGTGCAAATGGAAACAACTACACCAATCCTAACAGGAGCATATGCAATGTATCAGTTTCAAGCATAAGCCCAAGTGCAAATGCAATGTGAAGACTGCCTGAAATGAAGACTGCCTGAAAACTCACGTGCCCAGACCAAAATAGGAGACAGCATGAAATCAATGTGAAGACTACAAACACATGAACACCTAGATAGGCAGAACATATGTAACAATTTTAGTATCGTAACCATATCACCAGGTAACAACTACGTGAGGCTGGACAGTGCAACCCAATAGAAAAAGTATATAAACATGCACTAGTGACAAATGCCCGAGTATCAAAATCAAGAACAAGCTCAAGTGCACTTAATCAAGTACAATATCATATAATCGAAATGAAGTACCAGACTTAAGACAGTGGACAGGGAAGCAATAACAGCAAACCAAATGCCATCAAGATAAATACAATGTAGCATACAAGAAATGCGAAACTGTCAAGTAGACAGAGAACCATGAAACAATCACATATATACATACATGAATGTGTATATATATATATATGAAGTATCAAGTGCCTAAGCCATAGTGAAATGCTTAAGGCAAAAGCAAATATCTACAACAAGCATAAACATATGTGCAGCAGTTATGATCGAGTCAACTAATCAAATCGAAGCTAACAGGAACTGAATCAAAAAGTAACCAATGTCACCAGAAAAACAATGCCGAAGCTATAAATTCAAGGAGTCGTACCAAATCAGAGTTCAAAAATCACGTAAATTGCAAAAGTAGGAAATCATCGATTACTAAAACACTTAAATCCCAAGTCACGAAACAAAGTACTTGAATTAGATGTGAGCAATAAATCACTCACCTCTGTTACAGTTGAGGCAGCCGAGCCATGAGAAAAGACGAAGCATTTCGGGGAAGACGAACGAAGTTAGCAGCCACTATACTCAATTTCTACGATGCCCTAGTTTGGAGGAGCCGAGGCCGCCATTATTTCGCTTTCTTCAATTTTGGGCTTAGGGTTTACGAATGGAGGAAGGGGGATTTGGGTGTTGAATGAAATCACGGCTGAAACAATTAAACGAATACGTGGGCAATTATTCGCAGTGTAAAGCCCACTCAACAGTCAACGAATTCTTTATAAAAGAATTTTACTTGATATAATTTCCAAACAGCAATTAGCTAGGAAAAGAAATCGTCTAAAGACGATAGTTAATCGGTACGAAATACCGGGTTGTTACAGATTACCTTTTCAAAGTTATTTGTCACAATTCTTACCTCTTATAAGGAAAGTTTCAATTATAGTAACTATTAGATCTTCATCTTTAAGTCATCATATTTACTCAAAATGTACTATTTCACCTCGAAATCATTTTTTCCTTAATATCTTGATTTTGGTTCCAATTCAAAATTTGCTTCGAGTTTCATTTTGGATTATATCTTCAATTCAACCCAATTTGTATTTAAATTGATGATTTGAATATAAATAATTTCAACTCTGACCATGTTGAATTTAGAAGATAGCTTGAATAGTTTTAAAATAGTAAAATGGTTAATATAAGATAGTTTCGGTATTAAAGAGAATGGTTTTGTACAGTAAATAGCTTGGAAAATCAGAATAATATGAATATTTAAGAAGATAGATTTTACGACAGTTTATATCGAAACAATTTATTCCAAAATAGTTTCAAGGTCAAACTGATTCAATTTTCAATCTTCCAATTCAAGTCAATTTCAATTTCCATTTCCATTTAAATTGATTCAATCCCGATTTCAATTCAAATTAACTTCGATTCCTATTCAAATCAATCCCTATTTCAATTTCAAATTAATTCAATTTCGATTACAATTCCAATTAATTCGATTCAATTCCAATTTGAAACAATTTCAATTCCATTCTCCATCTTTAACCATCTCGATTTATATAAATTCGAGTTCGGTTTTCAAAATACCGATTTAATCACTTAAATCAAATTAACCTTTGATATTTAATTTAATAATCTAAATCTTTCAAAATAATTTAATTTCCCAGCCAAATTTTGAAGAATTCATTTAAATTACTTTTACTTAAACTTATTTCAAGGTTCGAGTGAGAGTTCAAATCTTTTTAAACAAATCAATTTTTCGGAATTCAATTTATTTCACAATTATAACTTCAAAATTTTAACCCGGTTCTTTAAACAATTTCGGTTGACTAGTTTGTTTTAACATTTCAAACTTAAGTTCAAATGATTCCATTTCCCTAAATTCAATTTTGTTCCTTAAAATCAAAATTATTTAAATAGTTCAAATCAAAGTTTTATTCCTATTTAATTTCAGAAATGGACATATATCATTTCAATCCACTTCTTAATTTATTCGAAATAATCCAATTTACAGTTTTATATACTGTAAATAACAACAGGATGATAGCAGGATATATAAATAAGCATCCAAATTATCTAAGACATCAATCAATAGCATCCACCACAAATTTTTTGAAATCGAAACCCGTTTTTATTTCAAAAATCATTTTGAAATAATTCATACATACATAACTCCTTTTGCACCTCTTATCAAATTCATACTTTCCTTTTACAATTAAATCCATTTAACATCCATCAGTTAAATTTCAATTTCACCTTGAAATTTCCAACTCCAGGTTATAAGTTCAAACTTTATTTAACTTTACCCAAGTTAAATTTCCAATTCGTTTAATCCACTTATCCTTCTCAATTTAAATTTCTTATCAATATTACTTCCCACTCCGAGTTCAAAAACATACTTTTTCTTTGGGTTATACTTCTCATTTTAAGGGGGATTTCAAAATTCAAACACCCAGTTATTTATTTCCAATCAACTTTGGAGTCATATATACATATACATATATATATATATATGTCCCATTTATATACCAAGTCACACTTTAAATTTTTAAACCACTCTTGGTTTTTATCCAAACAAATTACTTCGGAATTTTTCCAAAACAACTCTTGTTTTAAAACAAAAATTTCCATATTCAAAAAATATTCTAAATAATATTATTTATTATTCCTTCAACACATTGGAACACACTTCAAAATTTCCAGGACTTAGATTCAAAACCCCTCAATTTAAATCCATTTTAATTTATAAGTCATATCTATAACTTATGCTTATATAATTTCAGTTTCTTAAAATATTTCACACTATTTTATCATTGTTTATTCTGTAATAAACATCCTTTATTAAGACACAACACCCAATTTATGATGATAATCAATATCACCATATCTAGAAACCAAACATACCATATATTCCATAATAATTTCCTAAAAATTTATTTCTATAATATAATCAGGGTAAACTCGTTTTAGGACAATTTGAAAACCTCTTCCGAAATTTCCGGGATTTATATTCCGGTCTAAGTCTATTTCTAGATTACCTTATTTGTATAGTTCATTCTTATCAAATTTCTATTTGGTTATATATGTTTTACCACTTAAATCTTATAATCTTATTTAATTTCAATAACAATAACCAATCACCTTAATATACTATAATAATCTACAAAAAATATTTCTTTTTATATCAAAATATAATCTTATATAAAAATTATTTTAAAATCGTTTTTAAAATAATTGTATAAGAAAATAGCAAGTACGCCCTCATATACAATACTCTCAACCCATTCTAGGGTACTACTGACTTTATCTCTAATGAGTAATCCCCACAAGAGCCAAGGTGTGACGTCCCTCCCTTCTCGACCCTCGAAAATCGACACAAAATACTCAATAGTATAATATGCTGATGATCGAACGCCGGAAAAGACAGATTGTAGGAAAAGAAAGAAGGTAGAAGAAGAAGAATGAACTAAACAACATCAAAACCTCACAGTCGCAGCGGAATAAAATATAATATATAGAACAGAACTTTACACAAATCAAAACTATATCTGTTTATATACAATACATCATCATCAGAGTATATCAATACAACCAACCATAGCCAGTCAAACAATCTCAACAATCACAGCAGCGGAATAATACAAGTACGAGAAATACGTCTTGGACTCCAGCTCCTCTCCTGAGCTCCATAGCAACCTATCCTGAAATATACTCGGTCTGACCCGAGCATTATAATAAAATAACACCCGAGTCAGTCTGGAATACCAGCGCATCATAAATACACCCAATTGATTATTAAAGATTCAAAATCCTTTGGAAACAAAAGCATCTCGTAAGACCACGCCACAAATAAACATGTCGGGTTTTTACCTTACGATAGCTAAAACACTTTTATAGCAATACTCTGATATTATAATAGTGTCTAGATACAAATACTTATTAAAATAGCTGAAATTGTTACATGATTAAATTCCAGCATACTAGGTATACAAACAAATACCATACAAGGCACGTAGGGAAAATGGATTTCCAACGAATGACTAGGCACTGGGGTACCACCTGTCACAGTACGTGGCCTAGATCACAGTACCGAGGAGTACGCCCGCTCCCCTGCAACACAAAGCCGGAATCATCCCTTACTGGATAATTCCAAGTAAAATCACCCCACGGTTGTGATCAGCAACCGCACCACTAAGCCGAAATAAAAGGGACATCTAGACAGGGATGACCTTACTCTCAAGTGGGGGCTACCCACGAAGCCTTGCTGCATAACCCCTGATTTTCAGTCATTCCCGGTTGATGAGGCTTGAGGCTAAACGATACCTTTATAGCACATATCCCTTAGAATGCCCATCGTCCACCTGACGATGTCACGAAAGCATTCGTCCATACAAGTCCGTCCCGGGTCCGAACGGAACCGAAGGCACTACCCCTACTACATCCATTTTGGAAATATCCTCAGGATTAGTAGCGACTAGCCCTTGCACTTCACTACTCCATCTTCGACTCCGAAATCGTTTTCGCGAAACGTACAAACTGGATCGAAGTGGTTTTCGAGTTTCCAGACCTAGAATCCCGATATACGGAAACTCGATCCCGGTCTCTTCGAAACGATCATCGCATTTGGCCCATATTGATAGTCGGTGATTTAACTATCAATTAATGTTCACAAACATCCATACACATCCATCATACAATAAATAATATCCATATTATTTATTCTTTCCCTTTAATATCTTTCAAAGATATATTTTCACATTTTCAAAACTCGTTTGAAAACAATTTTCCACTCTTCCTTTACAAGGTAAATCCTTTACCCTTTATTCCCATCGGGAATAACCAAGTATAAAACAATTTGCATTTAAAACAGTTAAAAATACTTTATACTGAAATATACTTTAAAATATGAAAATTACTTCTATTTATTTACTCAAAATATAAATTTAAAATATGTGAAGAAAACTAGTTATTATCACATAAACTTTGATTTAAAAATAAGGGTTTTAGTTTAACTAAATTCAAAATAGCGTTATAAGAAGAAAAATGCTAATTTTAACAGCTTAAGCTAAAACCAACTTTTAAATAATCCATTTGTAAAAATAATTAATAATATACTCCCAAATTATTACGGTATTAAAATTATTAATTTATTTCTTTAAAAATAACGATTTCTTAAAAATACTTTTAAAACGATTTAAAACTTAACCTTTAGTTAAATAAAATCTTTTTATAAACATTTACTTGGTTTTCCCAGGGAAACACTTTCCCGTTTCAAACATTCCAAAGTACTCTTTCATATAAATCCACTGATTTATTTCAAGTCAATTTATGATTTCAACATAAATTTCCAATTCCATACTTAACTATAACTTCCTCCGAAGTTAAATTACAATTTTTCATTTCCGGAAATTCATTTTTTAAATATAGTTTAAACATTTTTAAACAAACATTTTGGTGAATTTTCAATGGAAGCCAAATTCCCAATTCACTTAATTAAATTCCAATGAAATACGGCATTTCAAAACATTCTATTTTTCATTTGAACTTGTTAATTTATAGTTGGAAACTCCATTTTAACATATTTTTAATTTCCGGATAACATTAGTCATTATTAAAATAAACACCGTTATTTTAAACAATTTATAATTTCATAAATTTAATCTCCAGAAACTATACTTTCCATTTACCCATTTCATAAACTTCCCATTATATTCAAAATCCCAATTTGACCCAATTTACATTTTTCTTTTCAAATCCGATTTCAAATTTTATTCTTTGAAATTCTAAATTTAACAATTCATTTTATTTCGTAAAAACACAATTTATCCATTTATAATTAAATTCTGTGATTATACTTTATACAACAATTTCACAGTACAATTAAACTTCCAGATTTATCAATCACAACATATAAACAGGTATGACTATCAACTATAAATAATTGCTACATTTTGAGGAATCCAGTTGGATCCCTCCAACCTGTTTCTTCCTGCATCACAAATGTTAGCACATCACAATATAAATATCAATCCAGATAGATAAACACAAATATAGACAATCAACCACACAGATATTTAAATATCAATTATTTTTAATGTCTAGCATTCAGATGTGAGTGAGAATAACTCACCTTGAGTTTCGGCGAGCGTTCGAAATTTAAATTAAACCGGACGGTGTCCGATTTAACCCAAATTTCTACTTGCCCGGAATGCTTCCGGAACTGCATCATCTCGTAGTGTTCATTTCTGTGATTCCAATGTCGCGAATTTCGTCGAATTCTGATATAGTATGAATTAGGTATTAAATTTTAAAGTTTGAATTAAATTTAAACAAATTTTTATTTATTTTTATTTAACCTCAAAATCCTGGCCGTTCATCACACAATTGAAATCAGGGTCGCATCTTCTCCCTCTCCTGCTTCATCTTCCTTCACGCGATTCAGGAAGTGCACGAACCCAATCACGTCGCCAAACCCATATGCCGCTTCCACCTCAGATCCTCAAAAGTCGATCAAGACCTGCTAAATCGAAGGCCGCACCTTCCTCTACCGCCGCCGTGAGCCACGCAGAGCTCGGTAGTCCCCATCGCACGCGATACGTGCTTGAGCCCCATACGAACGCGACACCAGAGCTCCTCCAAACGACCACTTCACGCGAAATCACCCGTTGGATCTATAGATCCCCTCGCCCTCTACGACATTCCAGTTGGGAGTTTCCCCTAAAAATCAATAGATCGAGAGCAAATTGTATGGAAACGAAAACAAGCTTCGGCCATTGATATGTTGTAAACGGCGGCTGAGGAAATATCTTAGGGTTTCGTTTAGTGAAAACGTATATTTATATAATTGTTTAATATTATTTTATTCTCGTTCCACTCAATTTATCACTTACGCATCGAACTCCAATCCTCACGTACCAACAGGCTATCCTAGGGTTTTTCTGCGTTCCGGACACGATGGAACAGGTTTCGTAAGCTAATTTGACCGTATGCGCCAGTTACAGAATAAAACGATCAATTTAAAATTAAATCGGTTAAATCGATTTCGATGCGTTTCGAGCTGCCACGGTCAAACAACAACTCCAATTGCTACGAAAATTGAAATCCGATAATAACTAACTATTACGGATCCAATGAAACTGGTTTCGTCGAATTCCGAGACCGTGCCCCGGAAGGCTATTTTCACTCGTCTATTAAACCAGGCGATTTCTGAAAATCGTCGAAAACGCTTCAAATTTCACTTTTAAAATTTTGTTAACTTAATAATAAATCATATAAAATGTATAACCACATTTAAAATCATTCTGGTTCAATCCAGATCAAAATCTGATTGTATTGCATTTTAATAATATTAAATTCATTTTTAAATTAATATAAAATCCCAAATATAAATTTATCAACTTTACAATTCATCTAAAATTCCCACCACACTATTTACTCTCAATTAACTCAAAATAAATTTTAAACCCATTTTTATCACTATTTACATTCAGATTTACCCTTATCTCAATTCCGAATATTTAAATTATTATTTCCCCATAAATCAAATTCAACGGAATCACTAAAATTAAAATTATAGCTTATTTTATTGATTGCATCTGATTCCCTCCATTTCAAAATCAATTAAATATCCACGTTAAACATTTAAAATGAATTAAACGTTCAAATTCAATGGCTTAAAAATACGGGATGTTACATTCCTTCCCCCTTATAAAAATTTCGTCCCCGAAATTTGCTAAGGTAGAAATATACTTCCCAACTCATTTACTTACCCAATTTGCTTAGTTAAAAGCTTATATTCACTTTTCCAAAAAGTTTCAGCTCCATTTCAAAACCATTTGCTTTATCTACTCTAAAGCCTGTATTTTAACATTTGCTTTCAAAAATAACTTTACTTATTAATAAATTTTCCCAAAAAACCCCCAAAATTTTCTAACTCCCAAAATTTTTGAAAAATTTTGGTGGAGTCTCCTTTGTACGGAGGAGCTTCTGCGATATCGCAGGATACACAAATATATATACATCGGCTCACACGGCCGGAAACCAAAATATAACACAATATATATATCAATTCCCAATTATATTTGCGTAGGCGTACCTTTTAAGCAAATTTTAATAGCAAGCTGCTAATATAACGCATATACGCGCTCCAACTCTCTCGAACGCCTCCCGTACCTGTACTAACTCAAGAAACTCATCAGTTTCAAAGATATGAGCATTTTCATAACATTTCCAATACAAATGCAAACCAAACATATTCATTGCATAACCAATCCAAGCAATTTCATCATTTAACAATGTTAACCATCTTTTCAACAATCCAAAGATTTCAATCATCTTTTAATTTCCTATTCAAGTCAACTTCATTTTATTCCATTTGAATGCTTTAAATTCAAGTTCCTACATACAATTCATATTTATCTCAACCAATTCATTTCCACTTCAATATGATTACATATGCCTTTCTTACCTTTTAATTTTACTTACATTCCAAATTTGATTTACAATCAAACTTCATTTTAACTTGAAACATTTGCATATCAGTTATGATCCATTTCCATTCATATGCAAACATTACTCATTAAGAGGTCAATTCATTCCTATTGATTCAAAATCAATTTCATTTGCTATTCTTAACCAATTCACTTGCATTCATATACAAAACTCTTTGAATTGGGTTCCCATTCATATCAATTTATTCACAATTCAATTCCAATTGCTTTTAAACACTCAATTGCAAATACATGCAAATTTCCATGTCATTCAAGCAAAACAATTGCCACTTAAGCTTATCACCATTTAAAATTATTTCCAACTTGGATTCATATAAATTTTATTCCATTTCAAGGTTCACAAACCAAATATTTTCTCTTTCCAATGTAATTGTTAAATTACATTTTCCTTACATCTTTATTTCCATTAACCAAATTCAAGTTTATATTAATATCATTCATTCCTGAGTTATTTACAACTCTTATATTTTTAACTCATTACATTAATTAATTTAAAACTCACTTCACTTGCATTTCAGTTTATTTCCTAACAAATTTCATTCGGAATTACTTAAATAAGCCCATTCACAATCATTTGTTTTTCTTCCAAGTTACTTAAGTTCTTTCACAAAATTTCCATCATCTTCTTATATCAATTTTATTTTATTTTCATTTGATTCTCATTCAAATCAAATTTCAATTCCTTTACAACTTTAATGCTCTTTGTTTATTTATCCAATCCATGTACAAATTTATTTTATTAACAAAGAGACCATTTAAATTATTTCTCTCATTTGAATTTTATTTACAATTCAAACCATCACTATTATAAGCTAATTACATTATTCATTCTCACTTCCAACATTTATTGCCAAACTTAAATTCCATCCCAAAACTGGATTTTATTTACCTTTCAAACTTTGACCAACTATCAAATCCTATTTATTGCAATACAAATTCCATTTAATTTAGCTTACACAAGATTTATTTCCAAACAATCATTTTGGATTTAGTTGAGTAAACATTTACTTCATTTATCATCACCTCAACTAAATTAAATTTCCATTAAACTAAATTCTTATCCCATTTTAATTCAAGGTTAACTAAATTATATATGCATTTTCAATTTAATTCCTTTCCAGAATTTATTCAAGTTCATCTAAATTTTATTTAGCCAACATGAATTTAAACCATTTCCTTTACTACTTTAAATAAGAATTTAATTACATTCATTCTTATTCATAACACAACAGAAATTTTAATATTCAGCTTAATTCCATCTTAGTCGAAGTTAGACCAAATTCAATTTAATCTTAATTCTCCATATCCAAGTTCAACTTATTTACTAACTTCAGTTCACTTACCTCTTTTATATTTTATAATTGTTTCACCTTACTTTGCATTCCATTTAAAATTAAGTTTGAATTCACCATTCCACTTAACCATTTTTATTTGTGATTATAATTCCATTTAACTTGAGTTAATATCAAATCTTCCATTCTCAAGTCCTCCAACTTATTTACTTGTAAGTTTATATTGCTCATTTCAAACCAATCCACATTTTTATAATCACAATGTCAAATTTTAACACTTAATAACTTAAGAATATGAATTCATTTGCACAATCATAAGCATTTACATTTCACCGTTATCTCAACTTCCATTTAATTCCAATTCATTTAGATTTAATTCAATTTCAAATTCTCAATTTTATTTAACTTATCATAAGTTAAATCCAGATATATTCCATTCACCTTCATTTATTCAAAGTAAATTTACATTCCATATATACTCAATTCTTCTTTAAATCAACTTTCCTTTATAAGTTATATAGTTGAATCATTTCAACTTTCACATTTTTTATTTTAAAATAGAATTTCCAGAATTCAATTTACCCGGATTTATTTCAAAACCAATTCGAAATAAAAATCAACACATTTCTCTTTTGATATTCAAATCAAATACCAAATTCCAAAACAAACTGCTTTTACCAAACAATTTTCCTTTGAAAATTCCAAAATCACTTGTTTCCCAAACAAGTCCAAACAATGTCATAACCAACTATTTTGGTAGAAATCCATCACTTTAGAAACTCGAAAATGAATTCTAATGATGTGGCCAGCATCATCAGGATTATTTTCCAGCGACTGAAGTGAGTTCAATGCTTTCCACTTCCAAAATCCACCTCAAAACAATTTCTATTCAAAAATATTTCCCCAAAATATACTCCATTCTTACAAATGCTTTTGAAAACATTTCTAACATTTCCACAAAGCCAAATTCCCAAAACTTTGTTTAATTCCATTTGAAATCCCTTTCAAAATTTCCGGGGTCAAAATTCTAGTTTAATCAAATTTTAATTTTTACTTTTCTTATTTAAAACATATCCAGTCAATTCCATTTGGTTATAAACCATTTTAATATTTTAACTTTTTATTTTCTTATATATATCATTTCAAATTTTAGATCATGTTTTAATTCCTTATTTGATTATAGAAGAAACAACCAAACAAGCATCCAATACATATAATTTAGAAAACTATTTCTTCTTATATCAAAATACAATTTTGGGTAAAATTATTTCATTTACCCACTTTAAAAATAATACTATGTCGGTTTATCTTGTTCAAGAGTTTAGAAACCCCTATCGATACGGTTGTACTTCCCGCACCGACCAGAATTCATAAACACTCAACCGATAAGTCAACACAGTACAAAAACAATTTTATATCCACTAACAAGTACGCTCTCATAGCTATTATTCTCTCGACTCATTATAGAGTACTTCCGACTCTATTTAAAAATGAGTAATTTTCCCACCAAAGCCTAGGTTGTCGCCAATCTAAGCTCTGATACCACTGTGACGTCCCGCCCTTCTCGACCCTCGAAAATCGACACAAAATACTCAATAGTATAATATGCTGATGATCGAACGCCAGAAAAGACAGATTGTAGGAAAAGAAAGAAGGTAGAAGAAGAAGAATGAACTAAACAACATCAAAACCTCACAGTCGCAGCAGAATAAAATATAATATATAGAACAGAACTTTACACAAATCAAAACTATATCTGTTTATATACAATACATCATCATCAGAGTATATCAATACAACCAACCATAGCCAGTCAAACAATCTCAACAATCACAGCAGCGGAATAATACAAGTACGAGAAATACGTCTCGGACTCCAGCTCCTCTCCTAAGCTCCATAGCAACCTATCCTGAAATATACTCGGTCTGACCCGAGCATTATAATAAAATAACACCCGAGTCAATCTGGAATACCAGCGCATCATAAATACACCCAATTGATTATTAAAGTTTCAAAATCCTTTGGAAACAAAAGCATCTCGTAAGACCACGCCACAAATAAACATGACGGGTTTTTACCTTACGATAGCTAAAACACTTTTATAGCAATCCTCTGATATTATAATAGTGTCTAGATACAAATACTTATTAAAATAGCTGAAATTGTTACATGATTAAATTCCAGCATACTAGGTATACAAACAAATACCGTACAAGGCACGTAGGGAAAATGGATTTCCAACGAATGACTAGGCACTGGGGTACCACCTGTCACAGTACGTGGCCTAGATCACAGTACCGAGGAGTACGCCCGCTCCCCTGCAACACAAAGCCGGAATCATCCCTTACTGGATAATTCCAAGTAAAATCACCCCACGGTTGTGATCAGCAACCGCACCACTAAGCCGAAATAAAAGGGACATCTAGACAGGGATGACCTTACTCTCAAGTGGGGGCTACCCACGAAGCCTTGCTGCATAACCCCTGATTTTCAGTCATTCCCGGTTGATGAGGCTTGAGGCTAAACGATACCTTTATAGCACATATCCCTTAGAATGCCCATCGTCCACCTGACGATGTCACGAAAGCATTCGTCCATACAAGTCCGTCCCGGGTCCGAACGGAACCGAAGGCACTACCCCTACTACATCCATTTTGGAAATATCCTCAGGATTAGTAGCGACTAGCCCTTGCACTTCACTACTCCATCTTCGACTCCGAAATCGTTTTCGCGAAACGTACAAACTGGATCGAAGTGGTTTTCGAGTCTCCAGACCTAGAATCCCGGTATACGGAAACTCGATCCCGGTCTCTTCGAAACGATCATCGCATTTGGCCCATATTGATAGTCGGTGATTTAACTATCAATTAATGTTCACAAACATCCATACACATCCATCATACAATAAATAATATCCATATTATTTATTCTTTCCCTTTAATATCTTTCAAAGATATATTTTCACATTTTCAAAACTCGTTTGAAAACAATTTTCCACTCTTCCTTTACAAGGTAAATCCTTTACCCTTTATTCCCATCGGGAATAACCAAGTATAAAACAATTTGCATTTAAAACAGTTAAAAATACTTTATACTGAAATATACTTTAAAATATGAAAATTACTTCTATTTATTTACTCAAAATATAAATTTAAAATATGTGAAGAAAACTAGTTATTATCACATAAACTTTGATTTAAAAATAAGGGTTTTAGTTTAACTAAATTCAAAATAGCGTTATAAGAAGAAAAATGCTAATTTTAACAGCTTAAGCTAAAACCAACTTTTAAATAATCCATTTGTAAAAATAATTAATAATATACTCCCAAATTATTACGGTATTAAAATTATTAATTTATTTCTTTAAAAATAACGATTTCTTAAAAATACTTTTAAAACGATTTAAAACTTAACCTTTAGTTAAATAAAATCTTTTTATAAACATTTACTTGGTTTTCCCAGGGAAACACTTTCCCGTTTCAAACATTCCAAAGTACTCTTTCATATAAATCCACTGATTTATTTCAAGTCAATTTATGATTTCAACATAAATTTCCAATTCCATACTTAACTATAACTTCCTCCGAAGTTAAATTACAATTTTTCATTTCCGGAAATTCATTTTTTAAATATAGTTTAAACATTTTTAAATAAACATTTTGGTGAATTTTCACTGGAAGCCAAATTCCCAATTCACTTAATTAAATTCCAATGAAATACGGCATTTCAAAACATTCTATTTTTCATTTGAACTTGTTAATTTATAGTTGGAAACTCCATTTTAACATATTTTTAATTTCCGGATAACATTAGTCATTATTAAAATAAACACCGTTATTTTAAACAATTTATAATTTCATAAATTTAATCTCCAGAAACTATACTTTCCATTTACCCATTTCATAAACTTCCCATTATATTCAAAATCCCAATTTGACCCAATTTACATTTTTCTTTTCAAATCCGATTTCAAATTTTATTCTTTGAAATTCTAAATTTAACAATTCATTTTATTTCGTAAAAACACAATTTATCCATTTATAATTAAATTCTGTGATTATACTTTATACAACAATTTCACAGTACAATTAAACTTCCAGATTTATCAATCACAACATATAAACAGGTATGACTATCAACTATAAATAATTGCTACATTTTGAGGAATCCAGTTGGATCCCTCCAACCTGTTTCTTCCTGCATCACAAATGTTAGCACATCACAATATAAATATCAATCCAGACAGATAAACACAAATATAGACAATCAACCACACAGATATTTAAATATCAATTATTTATAATGTCTAGCATCCAGATGTGAGTGAGAATAACTCACCTTGAGTTTCGGCGAGCGTTCGAAATTTAAATTAAACCGGACGGTGTCCGATTTAACCCAAATTTCTACTTGCCCGGAATGCTTCCGGAACTGCATCATCTCGTAGTGTTCATTTCTGTGATTCCAATGTCGCGAATTTCGTCGAATTCTGATATAGTATGAATTAGGTATTAAATTTTAAAGTTTGAATTAAATTTAAACAAATTTTTATTTATTTTTATTTAACCTCAAAATCCTGGCCGTTCATCACACAATTGAAATCAGGGTCGCATCTTCTCCCTCTCCTGCTTCATCTTCCTTCACGCGATTCAGAAAGTGCACGAACCCAATCACGTCGCCAAACCCATATGCCGCTTCCACCTCAGATCCTCGAAAGTCGATCAAGACCTGCTAAATCGAAGGCCGCACCTTCCTCTACCGCCGCCGTGAGCCACGCAGAGCTCGGTAGTCCCCATCGCACGCGATACGTGCTTGAGCCCCATACGAACGCGACACCAGAGCTCCTCCAAACGATCACTTCACGCGAAATCACCCGTTGGATCTATAGATCCCCTCGCCCTCTACGACATTCCAGTTGGGAGTTTCCCCTAAAAATCAATAGATCGAGAGCAAATTGGATGGAAACGAAAACAAGCTTCGGCCATTGATATGTTGTAAACGGCGGCTGAGGAAATATCTTAGGGTTTCGTTTAGTGAAAATGTATATTTATATAATTGTTTAATATTATTTTATTCTCGTTCCACTCAATTTATCACTTACGCATCGAACTCCAATCCTCACGTACCAACAGGCTATCCTAGGGTTTTTCTGCGTTCCGGACACGATGGAACAGGTTTCGTAAGCTAATTTGACCGTATGCGCCAGTTACAGAATAAAACGATCAATTTAAAATTAAATCGGTTAAATCGATTTCGATGCGTTTCGAGCTGCCACGGTCAAACGACAACTCCAATTGCTATGAAAATTGAAATCCGATAATAACTAACTATTACGGATCCAATGAAACTGGTTTCGTCGAATTCCGAGACCGTGCCCCGGAAGGCTATTTTCACTCGTCTATTAAACCAGGCGATTTCTGAAAATCGTCGAAAACGCTTCAAATTTCACTTTTAAAATTTTGTTAACTTAATAATAAATCATATAAAATGTATAACCACATTTAAAATCATTCTGGTTCAATCCAGATCAAAATCTGATTGTATTGCATTTTAATAATATTAAATTCATTTTTAAATTAATATAAAATCCCAAATATAAATTTATCAACTTTACAATTCATCTAAAATTCCCACCACACTATTTACTCTCAATTAACTCAAACTAAATTTTAAACCCATTTTTATCACTATTTACATTCAGATTTACCCTTATCTCAATTCCGAATATTTAAATTATTATTTCCCCATAAATCAAATTCAACGGAATCACTAAAATTAAAATTATAGCTTATTTTATTGATTGCATCTGATTCCCTCCATTTCAAAATCAATTAAATATCCACGTTAAACATTTAAAATGAATTAAACGTTCAAATTCAATGGCTTAAAAATACGGGATGTTACACAAGGTTTTCGCTTAACCTTCAGCTCTGATACAATGTGTAACGACCTGGTGATTTTCGACCCCCGAAAATCGACATTAATACGTTCACTGTATAAAGTGCTGTGCAATCGAGTGCCGGAAATGCCAGGTTGTTAGGGTTTAAGAAAAAGAGATAGAATAAGAAACAAAAATAACAGCACAGAATCTCACAATCGCAACGGACAAAATATAATATACAATAACAACATTTATACAAAAGGAAGCTATAACTATTACTATACATACAAGTTATCAGAGTACAATCATCAACATATAAAACTGGACAGTTATGATAACTTGTCCTCAAATGCTAAATATACAGCCCATAATACACAGTGGAAAGTAATCAAGTACGTGCAATACGTCTCTGCCATCCAGCTCGTCTCCTGAGCTCCAAAAGCGTCCTAACCTAAAATCTGTAATGCTCGGTCTGATCTGAGCGTTACAATAAAGTAACATCCGAGTCAGGCTGGAAACCAGCATGAGTAAACACACTTAAATTTGAAATACTTTAGTTATAAAATCTTTTGAAATCCAAGGTAACTCGTACAACACGACGAGCTCTCATCTTATAAAACCAAAAATACCTTTACAGAGAAACCGGTGATATTATAATATTGTCTAAGTATAAATACTTACTAAAATAACGAATTTGTCAAATTAATTAAATTTCGGCATATTAAACTCCAAAATCAACCCTTGGAGGTTCGTAGTGATTATTAAACTGAAATGGTTCCGGATAACACTGGTATCCGATTCCGGTCCCTTCGAATCCAAGTAATAAATTTAAAAGGGTAAATTGTTTAAAATAAACAATTTATATTTAGGGTGACAATATTCACAAATGGCAATTTATTACAAATGTTTATTTGAAATTAAACGAAATCATCATTTTAATCTAACTGTTTTAACTCGTTTGACCACTTGATGGTACATCCAAGAATAATTGAAATAAATGTCAAATAGAGTTAAACCAAGATATAAATCGTTAACCAAATTAACGACCAATAACCAATATCAAATGATTCACACATCAGGGTTTAATTAAAAACTTTAGTTATTCGAATCCATTTATGTTTTAATCCAAATTAATTACAAATTAAAGAATTTATAACAATTTTTTTTAGTTAATTAAAATTTAACACTCTATTTAATATCTAACTTTGTTAATTTATATAAATTTTTAAGTCAAATAATAATATAATTAATAACCCATTAAATTATAAAATATCATTGAACTTTAAATTACGGATTTAAAATGACAATAGAATAAAATATATATTATCATCAAAATATATAAGTTCCATTTTTTTTCCTTTTCTTTTCTTCCCTTTCTCTTATTTTTCCTTTTCCTTTTCTCTCTCTTTCTTTTTCTTTCCTCTTTCCTTTACTTTTTTTTCTTTCTTTTTTCCCTTTTTCTTCTGGGCCATTTCTTTTTTCCCCAGCCCATTCTTCTTCTTCCCTTCTTTCTTCTTCCTAGTCATTCTTCATCATTCCAAATTCGTGCACGAAGACTATGCACCACCGTGCACATATACATCACCTACGATCAACTTTCCTTGTGGCCGACCATCCCTACACCTCGCCCGCGACCACTTCAACTTGACCACATGCCTGGAAACGCGACCGAGCATCCTGTTTGAAATTCGAACCAATCCCCACTACCTGAAAACAACACTATGCCTTCTTTCGCCTCGTCATGCCACCGCCGTACCCCATCCTTCACCAAACTTTACCCACGAATACGCCATGGCCACTGCTTCCTATCTTTCCCCTACCGCACGCCTCGTTCTTCCTCTTGACTTCACCATTCACCTTCAACCGAACCCAAAACACACGCCCCTTAAACCGTAGTTCGTCTACGACCGGCTCACTCACCCATCGAAAAATCATCGCACTATTTTTCCTATCTCCGCCATCACTCCAGCAACCCCCAGAACCAACGGCATATCCCCACAACCCCATGGTCGTCGGAATTTGACCAAAGTTCCACCTTCGGTCATCCCCCTTTATCTCGTTCAAAACACAAGAAAAAAACTCCAAACCACCACCAAAATTCCTCATTTCCGATAATAAACAAGCTTGTGAAATCAATTTATTAAATTATGAAACTTGATCTTTGGTCATTTACAAGTGGTTTACTGTAAAATGGTATTTTCTTCTCATATGCTTCAATATAGCTAATGGAAACAATTTTAGAAAAAAAAAACATTCAAAAACAAACAGGCTTTCCTTTGGAACCGTAGTCTAATTTTCAATAGATAAAGGGATAACGATTTTTAAATGTTGCGAATATTATTTTTTTTAGAATAGAGGAGCTGAACCTGTTACTAGGAGTTTACAAGCATACAAATCATGATTAGCTCATCATATACTCAGCATAAAAACTAACTAACACATTTATACTTGACAAAATACATCAATTCATTCAAATTCAAAAGTATATAGGTGCACACAAGAGTTTCAGTAAGCAAAGATTTGTATTTACTCACAGTTTTTTTTAAATGGAAGAACAGCTGCTTTATATCCTCTTCTCCAAGCCTTTAATACTTCACTTACTTTAGATTTAATGGCAGAGATTCTTTTTGTTTGATATATATAAATTTCTTTTTTATAAAACCCTGAACAAACATATGCTCGGCCACATATATGTATATATAGGGATGAAGTGTACAGAGCAAGCTAACACATGTCCAGGCTGAGATTTTTTTTTTCATTTTTTATTTATTTTGATTTTGATTTGAAAATGGTGATTAGATATATTATAGGCTGAATTGATTTTATGAGATGATTTTCTATTTTGTATGCTTGAATTGACATGAATTTATTGCTATGTTCCCTTATGTATAAACATATACATACATCATAGAAATATACATATACACTACATATATAAACATAGCTTTGTTTTTACCATATGGACACATTTTTACCTTATACAAACATATATATATATATATATATATATATATATATATATATATATTGTTGTCATCACATACATTTACATTTATTTATATACACATTTACACATTTATTTACCATAACCACTTATATGTATACATATGTAGATATGCATATGTATACATATGTAGATATGCATACATATATAATGTACCTATTTACATTAATACATACTTTCATATAGATTTCTTCATATGGCATACATACATACATACATACATACATATATATATATATACTTATATATATTTTTAATCATCGTATGCCTTATATATATATACTTTTTAACATTATAAAGCTTGCATATATTATATACATATATATATATACACATTTATGGATATTTTATCTTAGATTTAAATGGTGGAGTTTATATACATTTTCTATAATATTTATCATATCCAGAGATTTGTAATTCAATATTTAATATAGTTTTAAATAATTTTATAGATTCAGATATTTTTATTATTAGAAAATTTATTTATTCGACTAATCAAAATTTATAATCCAATAATTAAAATCAATTAATTATCCTAATATCCGATATCTAAAAATACAAGCATTGTAACAACTTGGAGTACCACTATTTTATTTTGTTTGAGGTTTATGGGTGTTAGTAATTTTCAACCATGGACGATATGACTACATACGGCTATGAAGGGGAAAGATTTTAAAGAAGAAAATATGAAGGACATATGGTTGTTTAAATAAAGGAAGGGAGGAGACAAATTCTCCTTATTTTAATAATTCCCCTTTTACCAGTTCTAATCTGTAGGCCTATGAAATCTAATCTAGAGGATCGAACTACAAAGTCTAATATGTATTACTAGATCGAATCTAGATTATTTAAAAAAATCATATTATTTAACCTTTTGATTTATTCAATTAATAAATTTAACTAATAAATATTTACATAGTTAGTGAGTATATCCTTATATATTCATGTGGGTATGTTGTAAAAATGCAACATAGTAATCGTGTACATAATTAATGTATGCATATATAGATGTTGGGGTTTAAATTTATTATGTATACATTCGCTATTTTTATATGTATTTGTCGCCTTAAAATATTTTTTAAAATTATATATATATATAATTAATTATGTAAAATAAAATTTTAATTATCTAATTTAATTTTTACTAGGCCAATAAGTTTTAAATTCAACATATAATGTTAAAATATCCAATTTATTCTTGGTAAAACACTTTCGGATTCAAATCCAGATCTAAAAATAAAATATGCTTAATTAAATTTAAGTATGGATATTTAAATATAAACATATAATTCAAAATTAATTATGCAAAATAAAATTTAAATTATATAATTTAATTTTGATTAATAAATTTTAAATTCAAGTTTGCATTTTAAATATCTAACTTAAATGTGGTAAAACATTTTCAAACCAATATCCAATTTGTTTAATTAAAATCTATGACAAATCAAACATCAGTATTAAAATGTAAAATAATAATTTATACAACCGAAAATATAATTGATATATATTGATATATTTATATTTTAATTCAAAATTGCACGTTTATGTTTTAAACCATTTTAAATTTAAATGTGTTTATTGTTTTTGATATCCAATATAAATATTATATATATATATTATAAATATTTGTATTATATATATATATATAATTCTTTTAGGTTAAAAGTGATATATTTTCAAATTTAAATTCAAAAACAAATATTGATTTAAATGTACATATAATGATATTAAATGTTTTATATATTAAATAATGATATAAAAAAGATATTTTATATATGTGTGTGTGTATAATATGAATTTTGGCCAAAATTTTTATTTTTAAAATTGCCGAAAGTATTTTAAATAATTAATTCAAATATTTAGTTATAAATGTAGTATTAATGTATTATGAATTTTAAAATTAATAATAGCTATTAAAAATTACGAAATTATGTATTCTGATTAAAAAATATTATTTTCATATTAGAAATACTTATGGCCAAAAATATATTTTTACGCATATATTTTTTATCTTAAACAATTAAGTTTATTCAACTAAATTTTATAATTTGATTGGTGAAATGTTAAAAATAATGCTGTAATAACATATATATATATATATATATACATATATATATATATAATTGTGATAATGATAGTTACCTGATATATAAACGTTAAATAAGATTTTACCCCGATGACGATGCCTTTGAACACACCTTGATAGATGCATTCTCCAAGATCCACCTTGAATTAACTAATATATAATTTGATTTAGTTTTGTTTAAAATTCCAATATCATACACATTCAACTCGATAAGTCTTTAAATAGTGTGCTTGGTTCAATAATAATATTTATTTTTCACCATATTACTCTAGTCAAAGACTTTGACTTTGAGTTTGCTACACCTGAGCATAATACTAACCTCAGATAACCGAGGAGGTGAATTCTCTATTGATATTGTTTCACTTTCAATGCCTTAATTCAGACCCAACTATAGTCATTTGATAGAATTCATGCCATGATTTAACTATAATAAATGCAGTGTCTCAACATTAAAGTTCAACAGTATTCTTTAGTCGAGAGAACTATGCTATATCATCACTTCGAGATTTCCTGTTTGACCATAGTTATTTTTAACCAACAAGAATCTCTCGAATGAGTTATTCCTTGGTTATTCAACAACTATCGATACATAACTCCTTGGTGCCCCCAATAGCCTTGAGTAATACACTATCCAACATTTGGAGAGCATCAAGTACTCAGGTCTCGACGGATGTATAGGTATCTTTTCTCAAAATATCTATAGTAGGAATATTTAAAATAATATGTTATTTTATATTATGATAATATCCTCATGGTTAGAACTCTTTGTAACAATTATCATATAATGTACTATTTAAGGATTTTCTAATTATATACTTCGAATTAATTACTTGATTAATTATATCTTTATATAACAAAGTATATAGTAAAAATTAAACTCATTTATTATAAACAAGATTGGTTATAGAGTTATATATAGAACAAATTACATAATTACCCTTAAGCATAAACTTAACTCTTTCAAATCGAACCTATCCTTTTCATCAACTTAGGATCCATATCTGTCCATAAACAAACAAATTATGTAAAAACATAATCAACTTGAAGCTAAATCAAAGATAATAAAGGAAAACTATTACTAAATACAAAGGGCTAGACCCAAGGTCTATCCTCGGTATTAGTTTTAGATGAACTAGAGCGATCAACAACATGATAACCATCCCATTCCCTCAAACTCGACTTTTCAACTATCACATTGGGAGAACTTTTGAGATTTTAGGTTGTATGTCCACCCCCATAAAAATCATTAGGAGGCATCAAACCACAAGCCTTCAAGTTGTCTATTGTTAACAACCATTGACATTGCCTTTGGCTTTCCAGTAATCCTAAAACGTTCTTGAAACGAATTATGAAATCTTCAGTTTATTAAACCCTTTCGGTTCTCCCTAATAGAAAATGAAGTTAAGCTAGAAAGCAATATAAATTGATATGAAAAATTACAAGCTAGAAAGCAATATAAATTGATATATAAAATTACTTAAGTATAAGTCTAACTTACTAGCCTTTGGAAAGGTAGTAATAACTTAAGGATCTGTGGATTGAAAACATAAAGCCACTTCATTATAGGAATTTTGTTGCTAGGCGTAATTAATAGCTGCTTCTTCTGGACATGTAATTATCATGTAAGGATCTAAGTGGTAGATCTTGAGTCTTTTAAATCAAACAAAAATTTTGTTGCAATTGTTGTTGTATAACCCCTTTGAAAATACATGACTTTCAACAGTGAGTATTATATAACACTAGGGGAAGTTGAAAGGGCTTGATATTATAAAATTTACCAATTCAACGAAATAGGAGCCAAAGGGAGAGATACTTTATTTGATAGATACTGCATGACCAATGTGACGCCCCACCTCTATGCTCATAATAACAAAGAGTATTAAAGGAAATACTGTCTATTATTACGAAGAATAAGGCTGGATAGGAGCGACCATCCGTAATTGGCCTTACACTAATATTGGTTATCTCGATAGGAACGGTACATACTTTTTATTTTTCATTAAATTATTTATTTACTCCCATCGACACACCCAATACTAGTATAAAACGAACTACGACGGTTCATAATAGTTTAGGACATTAGATATAACAATAACACAGATAAAATAAATGCGGAACACAGATAAAAACAAAAGTCTCATATATATATAACTGATGTCAGTTAATACATAGTTGACACTATACATATGATACAACTACAACTGTCGACTCTAGAAGTTATATATACAAGTACATTATCGACTAATATACATGAATACATATCATTCTATACAATGACACGACTACTACAAAATGACTGACAACTTCAGAAGATGTGAAAAGTCTTCAATCCCGAACAGCAACTCAAAGAAAGAAATCTACAACCTGAAATACTCGGGTCTGACCCGAGTATTACATTCAAAAGAAAATAATACCCAGGTCAGTCTAATTCAAACCAGTTTATTAGTGCATAAAGGCAGTAATAATTTAAATAGACGACAGTCACAATAATTCCCGTCTATCCGATTCTTTAAACAAAGAAACCGGATAACGGTCACT
Source organism: Allium fistulosum (assembly GCA_030737815.1). NCBI lineage: Eukaryota > Viridiplantae > Streptophyta > Magnoliopsida > Asparagales > Amaryllidaceae > Allium > Allium fistulosum. The sequence continues at coordinate 2,336,337 of JASFAW010000025.1, forward strand.
ATAACACTTAACAGTGTTTAACAACAATCAGCAGATTTAAAACACCAACAGAGATAAATAAACAATTTATCAAATTGACTAAATCAATTTAAAACTGTCAATCTAATAGGGCTGCAGTACACGCACGCGTGTACTGCCTCGCCACTATCGTAGGAGATACACAAAAGCTCAGTGAAAGTCACAAATGATCTCAAGGTCAAACCCCGAAGTGCCGGATTCAACTCAAGGTTAATGAACAAGACTGGAAATTCAAGAAGACACCAACAATCCACTGAGTGCAACAAATCAAGGCATCACAAAAACAATGATGCAGGCTGAAGACTGGAGAACAATGAGGCAACACAGTGATGTATCATGAACACTAGGAACAGAACTAAAGCCATACATGAAGTAGTGCAATGCAGTCATGAACCCACCATGCGAAGATCAGTGATGCAACTAAATGCATGAATTACTTACAACAAGAGTGACCAGTCTCAACCAAGTAAATACCCACCATGTTTACAGTGACTATACTGAACAAAAGGTCAAAGTCCAGTTGATGCTCAAGTAAAGTCAAGGTCAGACCAACTACAACTAAATGCCGACAAATGATCGAACCAAGCTAAACAATAACAGTGAGGATAGGTAATATGAACCAGGTACCTATATGAACCAAAATGAACAAAGAATGTGGCCACAGGATTATCAAGGTAAATTCAGCTCAAAGTTACAAACTGGCCAGTGCAACTTAAAACATGAATGATGCAATTCTAATTTAAAGATTTATGCAGTCTGTTGCACCTGTGTACGCAAGTTACAGATAGCAAAGATATGAATTTGTTGTATACAAAAGTAAGGCATTTTATACTTTCCACTTCCGTACGCGCATGCATATTGTACAAGTTAGAGAAATTCGAATATTACATGCAGGTCAATTATTTTTAGTCATTACGCGCTTGTATATATCAATTGCAACCATGAACCAGACTACACAATTAAAATTAGTGCAAACCGAGGTGAGTCCAGAGAAATACAGGAATATGCCAAGCAACCAGACTAGCAACAAAATGGACAACACTGCATTTAAATTCAAGAAGATATACATACACACATCATATGTATATATGCACATAAATAGTCTTGAATAATCAGGTCAAAATGAATACAAACTACAAGTGAACTAATGAACAGTGAAGTATACTTCAAGGCCAAATGCAAATGGGTAATGCAATGTATCAGTTCCTAACAAGTGACCAAGACGTGTACAGTAATGCCAATGGAGACTAGACAACATGAATATGAAGACTACATTGCAACAGTGAAACAGGTGTACCCAATGAAGACTACATCAAGTCCAGATGCTCAAGTGCAACTGCAAATGCACAGGAACAAAATATACAAGAAAACTGTAATTTCAATTGTAGACTCAACAACATATGCATACACACATCCTATTGTATATATGCACATATATGAGTCGCACAGAATTTGTCAAGTAATTTCAAATTAACTGTTTTATCCAAGTCAAAGTCAACACTAACAAATCAGACTACAACAGTGAAACAAGACCACCAACAAGTGACATGCACCAGAACCAAGTAATGTACACCTGAATATAACAGCCTCGACATCAAATTGCCAAGACAGTACACACACATACGCAATGCTACAACAAAGATGAGCACAAGCTTCAGACTAAAGTGAAGTTCCAAATCAAACCAGTGAACAACAAAAGAAATCAGATTCAAGTCAAAGCCATAAATTAACGCAATAAGTCGGAGTCACCCCGAACAAGAATGAACCATTCAAGTGATCAAAGTTAACAGAATCTAAAATGTGGTGGTCACGAGCAATTCAATATTGCCAAATACAAGTCGAAACAATGGTGACCACCAAACGACAACTATGAATACAACACCAATATACATTGAAGTAACCTGAGCTCAAGACAGTACAAAATAATAGTGATATTGAAATGAGCATTTGGGACAAGCCTATGCTACCAGACAGAACAACGAAAAGCGCAAGAACAATGTCACAAATTGCATTCGGGAATGTACACAAAAATGGCCAAAGTCGACATCAATTCAGAACCAATAAAACACGAAATCGCAAACTCAAAATTACTAAAGTTCGAACTAGGTGTGAGTGAAAATAAATCACTCACCTGGTTTACGAAGAGCACGAATCCACCGATCGAACGGTTGCGAGTCGAAGTCGTGGAAATCAAAGAGTTGAACGAAGCCAAAGATGCACTCAAATCAAGCGTTTGAAGTCGGCAGCCATGAATTTCACGAAAACCCTAGTTTTGAAGAATGGAGACGAACGAATGAGGTTGCCCCTTTTTTTTTCTTTTCGTTCGTTTACGTTAGGGTTTCGAACCAAAAAAAAAGAAAGGCACGGTCATATCCTATGAATACTAATCACAGCCCCAAGATAATAGGACATGGACCAAATTAAAGCCCGCTAACTCTTCAACAAATTTATAAAAGAATTGCAGCTTTAAAACTCTCACTATCAATAAGCTAGCTCGTTTATCGTTTAATGACGACTATAAAACAATACGAAATCCCGGGTTGTTACAGACTCCCCTCCTTATAAAAATTGCGTCCCCGCAATTTTCATAATTAAGGTCGTCAACCATTATTATTCTTCTAACTTGAACTGGTTATGTTAGAAAAATAAAAGGTAGAGGATATAAACACCAAAGAAATCTTTTAATTTCATAAAAGAGATTCACAAATTCTCAACAAAATCTAATTACCAAATGGATAATTAGAAAACAATCAAAACTGAATTCAAAACTGAATAAATACAATCATCAGCACTATTCAATTATCAACTAGACAATAAGAATTCAGAAATCACAAAACAGCAATATCTAATTATCGATACGATAATTAGAAAACAGCAAACCTAATCATCAACAAAGATAATTAGAAACACAAATCGCAAAATCGCAAATATCTAGTTATTCAACACACAACTAGAAAATACGAACTTCATAATCAACAAATTCAAAATATTAACAGAGATAGAGATAGATAGAAAACAGCGATTCAATTAAAATTAGCAAACATCAATTATCTAATTATCTCGAACGATAATCAGAAGACAAATCAGTACGTATCTACTTACCACAACCGGTAATTAAAAATTTCAAATTCAACAAATATTCGATTATCAAAAACGATAATCAAATTTCAAATTCAACAATTATTTGATTATCTCAAGCGATAATCTAACTTCAAATCAACCAATATTTAATTATCTAAAGCGATAATTAAATTTCAAATCAGCAAATATTTAATTATCTCAAGCGATAATTAAATCTAAAATCAACAAATATTTAATTATCTCTAGCGATAATTAAATCTCAAATCACAAATATTTAATTATCTAAAGCGATAATTAAATCTCAAAGCAACAAATATTTAATTATCTAAAGCGATAATTAAATTCGAAATCAGCAAATATTTAATTATCAAAAGCGATAATTAAATTCCAAATCAACAAATATTTAATTATCTCAAGCGATAATTAAATCTCAAAGCAACAAATATTTAATTATCAAAAGCGATAATTAAATTCGAAATCAGCAAATATTTAATTATCAAAAGCGATAATTAAATTCCAAATCAACAAATATTTAATTATCTCAAGCGATAATTAAATCTCAAAGCAACAAATATTTAATTATCAAAAGCGATAATTAAATTCGAAATCAGCAAATATTTAATTATCAAAAGCGATAATTAAATTCCAAATCAACAAATATTTAATTATCTCAAGCGATAATTAAATCTCAAAGCAACAAATATTTAATTATCAAAAGCGATAATTAAATTCGAAATCAGCAAATATTTAATTATCAAAAGCGATAATTAAATCTCAAAGCAACAAATATTTAATTATCTCAAGCGATAATTAAATCTCAAAGCAACAAATATTTAATTATCTAAAGCGATAATTAAATTTCAAATAAATAAATATTTAATTATCTCAAGCGATAATTAAATCTCATATCAACAAATATTTAATTATCTAAAGCGATAATTAAAAACAACAAATATCTGATTATCAAAAACGATAATCAGAACTCATATCAACAATTATCTAATTATCACAAGCGATAATTAGAAACAACAAATATCTGATTATCAAAAACGATAATCAGAACTCATCAACAAATATCCAATTACCTGCAGATAATTGGATGCAACAAATATCTAGAAATCAATTAAGAAGACTAGAAAATCAACATAAAAGCTTGGATCGATCCCATCAGATGGCGAGTTTTTAATTCGCCGCACGTGCATCAACAAATGGCCGAAGCCTACCAAGTATTCAACATAATTTTTGGCGCCCAACAAATGACCCGAAGGTCCAACAAATGACCCGAAGGTCTAGTACTGGTATTTGACCCGAAGGTCCAACAAATGACCCGAAGGTCCTCATAGTGGCTCGAAAGCACACGAAAACATCAAATATTTCAATTTACGAGTCCGGAATTAACCAAAATAGTAAACGCACATGTCCCATAACCACGAGTTTTACTAAATTGTTTAATTCTCTTCATCGTTTCCTTGAAAGTGTAGAATCATCAAAACAACAGATATTCAATTAACGAGTCCGGAATTAACCGAAATAGTAAAAGTGTGGTTCCATACTCCGCACTTTTGCTAAATCGTTTAAATCACTTCATCGTTTCCTTGAAAGTGCAAAATTGTGTATTTTGTAAAAATACACTTTACATTCTCAAACGGACAAGTCCGGAATTAAGCGAATCAGTAAAAGTGAGGGTTCATAGTCCTCAATTTTGCTGAAGCGTTTAAATCGCTTCCTCATTCTTTTGAAAGCGCAAACTGTAAAATTTTTGGAAACACTTTTGTTTATTTTGTAAAAATAACAATTCGCATCCTCAACTGAACAAGTCCGGAGTTAAGCGAAACAGTAAAAGAAAGGGGTCATAATCCTCGATTTTGCTGAATCGTTTAAGTCGCTTTCTCATCCTTTTGAAAACGCAAACTGCTAAAATTTTATAAAAAAAAATTTTCATTATTAAAACGAGTTTCCAATCACGTGATTAAAACAGCAATCAATAACAATTTCGATAAGGAAATTGTACTTCTCAAAATACCGTAAAAACGGTTACACATCAGTATTGCGGAATAACCGCTTGAAAATCCACTTTTAAAAATTTAGCTATTACTGAAGTCAAAGCGACAGAAATTTTAAAACGTCAAATATCTCATCAAAAGAATTCACATCAAAATGTGACATCAGTGAATTTTCATTCATTAAAATTGTCAACAAAACACCGTGCCTCAAAAATTCAGCATTGGTGTAAAAAGTCCGTTATAAAAATAACGGCAACAAAATACGTATCATAACCAAGCATCGGTTCAACGTAAAATAAATGCAATAACGTGCAATTTAAATTTTTGCACGTACTACAAAATGGACAAAGAATCATTCAAATGTATCTTCAATGAAGATAATTCAAAACAGCAAAAATCTAATCACTAGATGATTAGTACAAAAGAAAGCCAGCGGAAATTTCAACAAAAATCACATATCTGCAATTTCTTCGAATCCTCAATTCGGATTCGAAGTTCTCAAAGAAATAAAATAGTTACAGCTATGTAAACAACAAATGAAATTCATATCGATTTCGTATTTTGATTTTTAAATCAAAAAGATTATCAGTTGTACTCAGCGAAGACGGTTTCACTGTTTCCGCTGCGCACTCTGATAAATAGAACACAAATCAATCATATCATCAGAACACAATTTCACTATTATTTTTAAATAAGGATATTTAAAAATTTCATCCAAATTTCAAAACTTTAGTTTTGACTCAAAGTACAAATAAAACATCGACCAATAGTTGTAACATATGTTCCATCCAAGTTATGTTTTATATTATGTCCATAAACCCCAAGCTCTGTGGTTTCACTGTTTCCGCTGCGCACTCTGATAAATAGAACACAAATCAATCATATCATCAGAACACAATTTCACTATTATTTTTAAATAAGGATATTTAAAAATTTCATCCAAATTTCAAAACTTTAGTTTTGACTCAAAGTACAAATAAAACATCGACCAATAGTTGTAACATATGTTCCATCCAAGTTATGTTTTATATTACGTCCATAAACCCCAAGCTCCGATACCAACTGTGACGCCCCACCTCTATGCTCATAATAACAAAGAGTATTAAAGGAAATACTGTCTATTATTACGAAGAATAAGGCTGGATAGGAGCGACCATCCGTAATTGGCCTTACACTAATATTGGTTATCTCGATAGGAACGGTACATACTTTTTATTTTTCATCAAATTATTTATTTACTCCCATCGACACACCCAATACTAGTATAAAACGAACTACGACGGTTCATAATAGTTTAGGACATTAGATATAACAATAACACAGATAAAATAAATGCGGAACACAGATAAAAACAAAAGTCTCATATATATATAACTGATGTCAGTTAATACATAGTTGACACTATACATATGATACAACTACAACTGTCGACTCTAGAAGTTATATATACAAGTACATTATCGACTAATATACATGAATACATATCATTCTATACAATGACACGACTACTACAAAATGACTGACAACTTCAGAAGATGTGAAAAGTCTTCAATCCCGAACAGCAACTCAAAGAAAGAAATCTACAACCTGAAATACTCGGGTCTGACCCGAGTATTACATTCAAAAGAAAATAATACCCAGGTCAGTCTAATTCAAACCAGTTTATTAGTGCATAAAGGCAGTAATAATTTAAATAGACGACAGTCACAATAATTCCCGTCTATCCGATTCTTTAAACAAAGAAACCGGATAACGGTCACTATAACACTTAACAGTGTTTAACAACAATCAGCAGATTTAAAACACCAACAGAGATAAATAAACAATTTATCAAATTGACTAAATCAATTTAAAACTGTCAATCTAATAGGGCTGCAGTACACGCACGCGTGTACTGCCTCGCCACTATCGTAGGAGATACACAAAAGCTCAGTGAAAGTCACAAATGATCTCAAGGTCAAACCCCGAAGTGCCGGATTCAACTCAAGGTTAATGAACAAGACTAGAAATTCAAGAAGACACCAACAATCCACTGAGTGCAACAAATCAAGGCATCACAAAAACAATGATGCAGGCTGAAGACTGGAGAACAATGAGGCAACACAGTGATGTATCATGAACACTAGGAACAGAACTAAAGCCATACATGAAGTAGTGCAATGCAGTCATGAACCCACCATGCGAAGATCAGTGATGCAACTAAATGCATGAATTACTTACAACAAGAGTGACCAGTCTCAACCAAGTAAATACCCACCATGTTTACAGTGACTATACTGAACAAAAGGTCAAAGTCCAGTTGATGCTCAAGTAAAGTCAAGGTCAGACCAACTACAACTAAATGCCGACAAATGATCGAACCAAGCTAAACAATAACAGTGAGGATAGGTAATATGAACCAGGTACCTATATGAACCAAAATGAACAAAGAATGTGGCCACAGGATTATCAAGGTAAATTCAGCTCAAAGTTACAAAATGGCCAGTGCAACTTAAAACATGAATGATGCAATTCTAATTTAAAGATTTATGCAGTCTGTTGCACCTGTGTACGCAAGTTACAGATAGCAAAGATATGAATTTGTTGTATACAAAAGTAAGGCATTTTATACTTTCCACTTCCGTACGCGCATGCATATTGTACAAGTTAGAGAAATTCGAATATTACATGCAGGTCAATTATTTTTAGTCATTACGCGCTTGTATATATCAATTGCAACCATGAACCAGACTACACAATTAAAATTAGTGCAAACCGAGGTGAGTCCAGAGAAATACAGGAATATGCCAAGCAACCAGACTAGCAACAAAATGGACAACACTGCATTTAAATTCAAGAAGATATACATACACACATCATATGTATATATGCACATAAATAGTCTTGAATAATCAGGTCAAAATGAATACAAACTACAAGTGAACTAATGAACAGTGAAGTATACTTCAAGGCCAAATGCAAATGGGTAATGCAATGTATCAGTTCCTAACAAGTGACCAAGACGTGTACAGTAATGCCAATGGAGACTAGACAACATGAATATGAAGACTACATTGCAACAGTGAAACAGGTGTACCCAATGAAGACTACATCAAGTCCAGATGCTCAAGTGCAACTGCAAATGCACAGGAACAAAATATACAAGAAAACTGTAATTTCAATTGTAGACTCAACAACATATGCATACACACATCCTATTGTATATATGCACATATATGAGTCGCACAGAATTTGTCAAGTAATTTCAAATTAACTGTTTTATCCAAGTCAAAGTCAACACTAACAAATCAGACTACAACAGTGAAACAAGACCACCAACAAGTGACATGCACCAGAACCAAGTAATGTACACCTGAATATAACAGCCTCGACATCAAATTGCCAAGACAGTACACACACATACGCAATGCTACAACAAAGATGAGCACAAGCTTCAGACTAAAGTGAAGTTCCAAATCAAACCAGTGAACAACAAAAGAAATCAGATTCAAGTCAAAGCCATAAATTAACGCAATAAGTCGGAGTCACCCCGAACAAGAATGAACCATTCAAGTGATCAAAGTTAACAGAATCTAAAATGTGGTGGTCACGAGCAATTCAATATTGCCAAATACAAGTCGAAACAATGGTGACCACCAAACGACAACTATGAATACAACACCAATATACATTGAAGTAACCTGAGCTCAAGACAGTACAAAATAATAGTGATATTGAAATGAGCATTTGGGACAAGCCTATGCTACCAGACAGAACAACGAAAAGCGCAAGAACAATGTCACAAATTGCATTCGGGAATGTACACAAAAATGGCCAAAGTCGACATCAATTCAGAACCAATAAAACACGAAATCGCAAACTCAAAATTACTAAAGTTCGAACTAGGTGTGAGTGAAAATAAATCACTCACCTGGTTTACGAAGAGCACGAATCCACCGATCGAACGGTTGCGAGTCGAAGTCGTGGAAATCAAAGAGTTGAACGAAGCCAAAGATGCACTCAAATCAAGCGTTTGAAGTCGGCAGCCATGAATTTCACGAAAACCCTAGTTTTGAAGAATGGAGACGAACGAATGAGGTTGCCCCTTTTTTTTTCTTTTCGTTCGTTTACGTTAGGGTTTCGAACCAAAAAAAAAGAAAGGCACGGTCATATCCTATGAATACTAATCACAGCCCCAAGATAATAGGACATGGACCAAATTAAAGCCCGCTAACTCTTCAACAAATTTATAAAAGAATTGCAGCTTTAAAACTCTCACTATCAATAAGCTAGCTCGTTTATCGTTTAATGACGACTATAAAACAATACGAAATCCCGGGTTGTTACAACCAATGCAAAATACCCATTTGGGTGAGAATCCCAAGTATCTTCTAATCTTGGAGCAATAGCCTCAACTACCATAATACTAAAGTTATGTAAAACTTTGTCAAGAACCGCTTGCATGTCCAAAGGTGAACTCATTTTGGTCAAGGAGGACCAAATTTTTTAGCAGTTTAGTTCAAAGTGGACAATGGAAATTAAGCCACAAACTTATGGAAAATAATCATAACTAAAGAAACATAATTAGAAGCTCAAATTAAACATAAACGCCCTAAGTAAAGTTCGGTCAAATTTAATCCCATAGTTCAAATGGAATTCCATTTATAAAACTAGTGATCTCTATAATGGTCTATATATTCCAAAGAATTTAACAATGGATTAAATGAACATCCACAAAGAAAATTCGAAATTCATAAGGGTAAACTATGACTAACCAATCATACGTTGACTACTATGAATCATTCATTAATTCAACAAAGGCAAAGAATCATAAAATTAATAGCTTGTATTATCCAACAAGCTAAAATTCATTAATACGATGAAATGCCCCAAACACCACAAAAACAGTTACAAAAATTGAATTTTGGGTCAATAAAAGCATAAGATAAACATTGCGATTGAGATATAAAAGAAAAAGGTGGAAAATTGCTAATTTTATCAAGAATAAAAGGAAAATTGAGCTTGCTTAGATCTTCAATGGAAATAACTTAAAAATTGCAGTGGAAGTAAAGGAAGAAGGGGAAAAGTTCCTTTATATGTTCCTATTTAATAAATAAAGTGAAAGATAAGGAAATCTTAACCATACTACTCAACATAAATTATAAAATAATATTATTTCACAAAGCTGCCTTAATTGGGGGCAAAACGGTCTTTTCAGAAAAAAGAAAATGCTTTGAAGACGAACCAGTCATATTAAGCCACATGGCAACTGCATTTAATGCATAGAAGTTTCATGTTACGATTATAAAATTTCAAAAGAAAACTATAGCAAATGCTAAATGATATACGAAAGTCATTTTGCCTTTAGTATTTGAGTGTACCTCACCTTCGGTAATTAATACACTCTTTCTTCAACACTGAACATACATCGCCTTTGATACTTAACATGCCTCATATTAGGCATGTTAATCAACTAAAGCCTTATGGCACTCTGTCTATTAAGCCTATGGCATTAACCTTTGGCATACTACTTACTAAGCTTTATGGCATTTCATTAACCAAGCCTTACGGTGTTCGAACTACTAAGCCTTATAGCCATTTAATTGCTAAGCTTTACGACATCCTTTCTACTAAGCCTTATTACATCGAATAAATCAAGTCTTATGGTGTTCAAACTACTAGGTCTTATGACACTCTATTTACGAAGCCTTATGGCACTTTATCTACTAAGTCTGGCGGCATTCAATTAACCAAGCCTTACGATGTTCAAACATCTAAGCCTTATGGCACATTATCAACTAAGCCTTAACAACATATTATATACTAGGTCTTACGACACATTCCCCTAGGCCAAATGACATTCAAATAACCAGGCCTTTGGCATATTGTCTTTTAAACCTTAATGTCTATTATATACTAGGCCTCACGACATTCAAATTACTAAGCCTCTTACAAAAAATCAACTAAGCCTTCCAGTATAAAAACTACTTAGCCTTCAGCATTTAGACTTTCAAATCTCCACTATACGGTAAGTCTCCACTATACGATAAGGTTAGACTTTCAAATCCTCCTTAAACAAGGGTGGTTGATTTTCAAAATCATTTTCAAAACCCTAACTATATGATGAGGATAAACTTTCAATCCTCTGCTATATAACATGGGCATATTTTCAAATCCATTTTCAAAGTCTTTACTATAATAGAAATTCAAATATCCAAGTTTCTATTGGATAATGATCAATTCAATGGTTATGGGAAGTTAATACAAGTTCGAGAAAGGTTGAAATAACAAAGCACAAAAACATGGTCCAGCTTTCCCTATAAAATCCAAAGTTCACTTCGTGTTCATCACATAAAGTAAACTTTAGAAGGGCATGCGTTATATCATAATTTGTACTCAGTTATAATCAACCTCTAGCTGTATAAGCTGAAGTTCAAAAGAAAATTCCTAGATATTTATTACACATGCATACTGAACTTTCAACCCTTTGGCTTAAGTTCTGAAGCTCTACTCTGTATTAGCTTCCAACACAGTGAACATCAATGTGAACTTTGATATATCTCCAAATAGTCTTTATGGTTTCACAGTCTAACGGATAAACTTGAAAACCAAAGTATAAACAAAGGTCTGATAATATCACTCGTACCAATGGCAGCAGTCATAAAGTTGACCTTAGCTCGAAAGCTCAAGCCTCAAGCAGGCACCAACCGAAAATTTAAACTAAGACAACGTATTGAAGCCAAAAGTGCTTCAGCATGCAACCAAGATTAATAGCTTAGATAACCCTTAGATGTAGCAACAGCTCAAATGGCCTGAAGTATATACAATACATGAGGATCGGGGCAACCAAAACCTATATATAGAATGCTAGGTCAACTATATGTGTCAATCAGTAAGCAAGCCTGATATCAACATGTTTGTAAATCTCGACCCTTATGCGGGACAAGTCAGCAATCCAGGATAAAATCTCTCCACCAATAATCTAGCTATAATATGCCTATAAAGAAGGAAAGAACAAAGTGGACAAAAGGATTTAACCTGAACCACTACAAATCTCTATTTATTTACTTTCTATTCTTTTACTTTCGATATTTCTTATCAAGCACTTCTTTGGTCCATTCTACCTCTACTCCCTTCGACATACACCTAAAAGACTTAATCTAACTTTTGACAATTATTTTAAACCATTGGTACTCAGCCTGTCGAAATACCAATAAATGAAATTGATCGAAGCTCACCCTTTGACCTTAGGGTGTTGGTGTTCGACGAAAAATCCCAAAAACATATATGTTATGTTGTATTCAAAATTGATGACGTTGTATTTAAACATGTTTTGTAATATTGCAACTTACTAATGTAGTATTTGGAGATGATGCAGAGTAATGAGACTTCCCGTTGTAGTATTTGGACATTTTATGGTATATTGACTATAAATCTGTTTATGATGATATATTGATAATATTTCTTTTTTGACAATATCACTTTGGCTATATATATGATATATTTCGATTTGTTTGGAGGAGGTGAAATTACATTTTTTGCCAAGTTTGGCATAAGTACAGTGTGTAGTTAAATATGAATGATAAATATTGATAATGGTGTGGGTGGTGTTACATTAGTGTAAGAAAAATGATGTAGGTGGTGTAGGGAATTCATAGGAAATAACAAGTGTAGGAAAGATGTAGGATTTATCTAGTGTAAAAATGGCATAGTAAAAGTGTTGGAATACGTGATGTAGGAATGATCCGGTATAGGAAGGACATAGGAAACAATTCTATGCTTGCTCACTAAACCTCATGGGAAGCAACTTTTACATGCTTATTTCCAATGCCAATTTTTGTGTAGGAAGTCATCATGTGTCATTTCTATACTTTCAGTTTTCTTTGTAGTGGTTATTTGAAACTTTTCAAAAGACACAACCATGGAGGCTCCAAATCTGATGATACTGCAATGCAAGCATTCCTCTAAATTATGCAATTGGCCAGTTTGAATCGATTTGTCATATATGCAATGGCATCAGTTTAACATGCAAAAGAAATGGTTGCAACATGTCATGAGATTTGAGTCCCTTTGGATAATTTTTTAGAGATTTATAGCTGTATTCAAATTGAGTTATTGATATACTTTAATTTCATAATTATTGTATTTTGATTTTGCATGGTTATTGTATTTTGATGTTACAATTGTTAATATTAGCCATTGAGTTACATTATGGAATGTTAAAATAGCCACCTGTTACAAAGTATTAACTATGAATTATTAATAACGGATAACTCAATAAAGTAACAACCTAATCTTTTGTTTCCTTAACTTTAATATTTAAAATTGGTTATGATAAGAAATGTTCATATTTAATATCAAGGGTTCAATCCTGGGCAATTGTAAATCCCTATGAAAATACTTGAAGTTTTAGTGTGTGTTTAGCAAAAATTTTAGATTTTACAAGCAAAGTTTTGTTAATTAGATATTATGAAAAGGTTTGAAGTGTATGTATAAAAACAAGTTTACTGATTCGGTGAACACTGAATATAGTTTATTTGATCACAATTTATTGAAATGCCACATTTAAGTTTACAACCCATGTTCAAGAACAAACAAGGTGTTTTTGCGAAGCGAAAGGGATATTATGATAGGCCTATTCTGAAGTTCATGAAAGGAGAATGCAATTTTGTAATAGGAAAGACGCATTTGAAAGAGGTATTTTTATGAAACTTGTGACATATTAATTACTGTTAATTATGGTTACTTTTTATTAGTTAGTATTAACATAAGTAAGGTAAACAGTAGTAAAGAAAGAATAGTTTATAATAGTAGATATATTATATCAGATATAGTACTGTAGGATTGAAAATATATTTTTAGTCCATACAAAGCAAAATAGTAAATATAAATACGATTCAGACAGTAATTCGGTGAAGTCTTGCAGTAATTAGTTCATCCCCCATGTTATCTCGAACCAACGCTTTTTGCATGAAAGGTGGACAAACACTTCCAATCGATCAGTTGTAGACCTATGAATACGGGGTGTATAACATAGTTGTTATATTTGTATTATAATTGATTTTCAGGGGACAAATCACATATCGATAATGCAAAAAGTAATTTGCAGTAAAGTAAGGAACACAAGTATTTATTATAGTTCGGCTAGAATATGCCTACATCTACTATCGATTTTATTTTGTTATAAATCTTTAACACAATGTCCGAGATCCAAAATACAATGATTCGTAACTCAAAAGAGAGTAAGACATTGACAAAGGAAGTTTATTAAGCTATTCCTATTCGGTTATTTCGACCCATAATTCCTATTCAGTTATTTTTGTTAACCTATCCCTATTAGGCAATTATTTTTAGGCAGTTCTTGCTAGGATGTTCTTGCTAGGTTGTTCTTGCTAGCCTATTCTTATCTTTCTCTAGCTTGTCTGCCATTATTGTTGTAAGCTTGGCCCTCTAGAATTCTCCTCTATTGTTGTTGCATGCTTTGGTATTTACAGGAGTAAAGGTATAGGGTGGTCAGTATGATAAGATATGTAGTTTTCCTTTATAACATGCTTGGTTTAGTTATTTCCATATATAGAAGATAATTCAGGAATTTCCATATGTTCAAAGTTGCCTTTCCATATATGCTCTATTGGATCCGGTGGTCATTGGCTTGGTAGTAGTTGGCTCGGTGGTGCTTGGTTCGGCAATGCTTGGTTGGGTGTGTCAAGATTCTGTGGTTCTCCAAGTGCCAAACACATTTCCTTCTCTAGTAGCTTCATTACCGGACAATAAATCTTGCCTGGTGCCCCTACTACCAAATAGGGATTCCTATTCGATAGTTGGACCATCGGACAGAAATTTCTATCCGGTAGTTTGACCACTAAACATGGATTCCTGTTCAGTAGTTGGACCACCGTATAAGAATTTCTATCTGGTAGTTTGACTACCAAACATGGATTTCTGTTTGGTAGTTTGACCAACGAATAGAAGTTCCTATCCAACAGTTTGACTACCGAATAGGCAATTTATTTTCGATACTTGGACCACCAAGCAGGAGTTTCTATCCGGTTGTTTGACTACTGAACGTGCAAGTATGGTATGCTTTCCCCTACGTTTTCCCACACTTTCACTGGCCTTACTTTAGGAGCTTCTTGCTTCTTTATTTTGGGCTACTCAAACAAAATGATAATGCTTTAGTGGCTTGGTTAGGCAAGACTCTGTTAGGTAGGGATTTGGTTATGCGGTCTCCAAAGTTCCAAGCTTGTCTGCAATTATTGCTTATTCATCTATTTTCTGGTTGTGCTCATCCATGAGGTATTTATAAGTGTGAGGTTGAGTAAAGATCTGTTAGGTAGTAAATGGCTAGGACCTAAATAGTTAGATTCCAAACCGAACCATTCCTCTTGTTCTATAAAAATAATGTGTTCGCCAGGAATCGAACTCGTGACCTCTCCATTGGAAGCTTGATACTCAACCACTTGAGCCACACATGTTTTTGTGCCATAACTCCTTCATTTCAAGTCAAACCCAAATAAAACATGGACATATAGCTTCGTATCATTGAGTAGAGTAGTCCAATGCCTGTAAATTTTCCATTTTATTAAAGTAAGTAGTAGCTCTCTAAGCTGGGGCCGAGTCGGTTAAGTGGTGGACTAATTTTAAGATAATCATATCTTCCAATTCGTAGTTCGGATTGAGATGCGATTTCGACCTAGGCGCATCTCCTGATCTTAGGAGCATTTTACAAGTGCGTTGAGTATATTTTTAGACTAAGCTAGATTTTCTCCTAACACTTTATCTCGCCCTTGTGCTTAAATGATGGTGCCTTTCTTTGTACCCTTCGGCCATCTCTATGCTCCTTGACATCTTTTCGTATTCACCATGTTGTAGGTATAAGTGGCCACAAATCTTGGCCCCCAAAGCATACTTTCATGGAATACAAAATATGCTTTGTTTCATCCAAAATCATCTTTCTTTATCATGCGATGTTTATCTCAAAACTCAAATATCTATATTCTCATTTCCGTCATTTCGATAAGGTTTCCGTTGCTTTTATGTTACAGTGCCTTGTTCACTCGGGGAAAGCTTGTTGATAATTTCAAGACATCCTTTATCAGTATGAGATTTACATCGCATTCTTTCTTGGTAGTATAATAATCTAGAATGATTCCCCACTGATTCTCATCTTTGTTCGGTAGGCTTTTGCTCCCTCTAGTTCAACCTTCTTGCTCCTGGGTCCCGAAGGTCATGCATTGCCTTATGAATAGTTCGAGAATATATAGGTGCCATATGGAAAGGAATACAGTGATTCAATGGTATGTGGACTTGATGATGTGTATTTCATTGCATTGACTGTAGTTTAGCAAATTAATACTAGTGGTTGCGATGTATTTTTCCTACATGATTGCCAAGTTATTCTACTAGTGACTTCTTCATCACTATGATGCATACTGATCGAAATTAGTTTTGCATTTGTGTTTGTATAGTATCTTTTCTTAGCCAATAGCTTGTTAGAAATTTTTTCATTGCTACCTTAGCACTTGTACAAGATCAATCACTGACAAGTTCAGCAAGGTGAGCATGTTGGCAAAGTGGTTCATTTTTATTTTCCTAGCTCTTCTGACAACTCTTTCTTTGCCCACAGCAAATTTACATAGGATCAATCACTATCAAGTTCGCTAAGGTGAGCAATCCCTTATGGAGTGTCTTTGTGGTCCAGTCCCACATGTCCTGTTTGGTTTTTCATGCAGGCTCATCATTCTAGTTTGTTTATTATCACATACATATTCCATGCATACTTTAATCAAGTTTGTCCTAGTGTAAGTCTGTTGATAGTCTTCATGGGCAATTCTAGTATTGACTGCTTGCACCGAGCCGTACAACCGATAGTCATGTTTTACTACAGGTGAGCTTAGTTATTCGTTGTTGATAGAAATCCAAAGCCAAATGTCGAGGGTGAACCAACAAGGCGCTTGTTATGTCCTGACCATCGGTAAGTCGGGTTCTCCACAACCATTCCAAAAGTTTGAGATGATCGTCAATGGAGGAACACAGTTAGGGTCACTTCGGTCTGCCATTAGTGTCAAGAAGCTTATGCCGATCGTTAATGGTGCACACCCAGTTAGAGTTAGTATAGTCTGCCATTGCTGGCAAGAAGTTTGAGCCAATTGTCAATGGTGGACACCCGGTTAGGGTCACTCTGGTCCGCCATTGCTAGAAAGAATTTTGAGCCGATTGCTAATGGTGGACACCCGGTTAGAGTCACTTCGGTCCTCTATTGCAAGCCAAAAGTTTAAGGCTACTCGTTAATAGTAAACTACCCATTCCACAATCATGTCCTTATCATGGGTAAATCCGGTTCATTATTGTCTGCCTGATTGGTCCAAGCTTTCCATGATGCACTAGAGTTTGGCACCGTCTAGTATGTAGTGGCCTTGCCTCTATAGTCCTTGAAGTCAAGGACTTCATTTGACATGGGATGGTAGCTTTTGTGGTGGTTTGGTAGCACTTATCATTTATCATTATTTTACACACCCTATCCATGGGTTCAATATGACCTTAATGATTGATAATACATCTATCCATAATCCATGCAAGTGTAATAGCCAATGCGCAAAAAACAAAACAGAGGTTTTGATCATTCCATGTTTTCCTAGATACTACTCCATCTACTTTGATGAGAATGTTAGCTTCATTCCCCAGATCCCTACTAATAAAATATAGTCCTTCCCTGATCGGGTCAGGGGCACCCGACCATGGGGATTTTCGCTCCGTGACTTGGTTTCCTTCTTTGAGTAGGTGATGCTCTGTCATAGAGTTGTATTATTTCACCGCTTTTTGCTAAAGTGCTGTAGTTTTTGAAGCAGCCTCGTCTGGCTTCTCCTATATCGAATCTAGGGACATGTTTAGAAATTCCTCATTCTCCTCTAGGTCATGAAGAATTCTCCTATGGAATAAGACAACATTTTCACTGGAAAGCATAACCTATAATTCGTAGGCCAAATAAAATGGAATATGTCCCATTATAGTTTCATGAAAAGTGCAATGCACATAAAGTCCAATGGCAACTCATCCATCCGAGCTCCCTTATCATTTTCCAAATGCTCCTTTACGAGAGGTTTGAAAACATTGATGACTTCTTCAACCTATCCATTGGCCTACGGGTGATGTATTGTAGAAAGGATTTTCCTGGTTCTATATTGCTGATATAATTTGGCGAATTCCTGACTATCAAACTTGTATCTATTGTTTGATATCATTTGGAGTGGAACTCTATACTCGTAATCCACGACCACTATTGCATACTCAGCTCCACCCATAGCTATTACAAATTCTATGTTCAATCGATGCCCGTGAGATTTCTTTTCTAGGGTTTATCCCCTAGTATGGTCTACTCAGCCGCCTTGATGGACGTTGTCTAATATTACCTTAACTTCTCTCATAGCCATGCACTTTTGCAGTGGGTTAGTGAAAATCCTTCTATATAGGATGTCATTCTGTACGTTGTACCAAATTTCCCTGCATATTACTTTCCTTACTTCGGTTCGGTTTAAGGGTGAGTTTTTTACTAGAACCAATCCAAAAGCGATCCATTTCCTAAGCAAGCCAATTTTTCAACATCACTAGCATCTCAATTTTCCTTCTGTGGGACATGCTTAACCACATACATTAAGCAAAGCCTTCGTCCTTTTTCTTTTTTAAGTAGTATCCCATCCGTTCTCCTTTGACTTAGAACTCCCTAAATGCTTGATTCACATCCACTTGCAGGTCGAAATGGATATATACATAGTTCCTGAATCTTAATTCTTTTGCTATTTCCAATCCTTTTATTAGTGTATTATACACTATCGTTCGGTCAAGCTTGCAAGTAGGAGGTTTATCCGACTTGTAGGGGTCAAGAACATTCGTTCTTGCCCATTCATTAGTATTTTTATCACTTCCGTAGGTGTTGCATAGTCATGTGGCATAGTGTTGTTATGCCTTAAGTATTTTTGTTATATATCATTTGAAATTTATTCATTAATGTAAGTCGTACCTTTGCATTATTGTCCCCGCACTCTATGGTGATATTCAGTCTCTGTAGTGTCATGTTTCATATTTATATAAAGTTGACTCCATCTCTGTGGATTTTTGAAAAGATTATGCTCCACCATCTTTGGAGATGTCTAGTTCCACCTATGGAATGGGTCAGAATTAACTCCACTATCTATGGAGGAGCTAAACCTAGTCTTCCATTGTCTCTGATGGAGTTGAACCCTATCTCCGGGAGTAGGAAATTTATGCTTCATTGTTTGATTACTCCATTCTTCACAACTTTCATGCATACCTATCTTCGGATACCTAGTTGGAGGACAAGCTCCAATGTCCATGGGGGGATCGACCAAAATGCCCCAAGTGTGCTTTACACTCTTTCTTTATAGGGACTCATTTTCGTCGAGGTACTGGTCCAGAGTCTGTGGTATTCTCGCTGGAGTTACCCTAGTGTTTCAACCTAGAGCATGTCTGGATGATCTACCTATTTTCATTGGTCTCATGACCATAAAACTCATGGAACATGAGGTATTTGTTGGTTTCTATCTCTATTGCATTTGATTCTTTATCCTCAATTTTCCGTAATCAACTATTTCTATAATATCAGGGTAGATTCTTTCTAGAGTCTCTATAAGCTGCGAACAGAAGCTCGCCTTGTCTTCGGAAGTGTTTCCTATCCTAAAGCTTTTCATCTCTAACTTGGTTGACATTTATCCATCTTGTCTTGATATTAGTAACATCCAAGCGCATGAACTTGTCGGCTTGATAGTATAAGTCTTCCAAATTAGCGGTTACATTTTTCTTAAGTTCCCTGTAAAACTCCAGTTTCCCATTAATTCCTAAAGCAACAACCAGAAGGATAATCCATTTATTAAGTTGCCGCATAGCGGCTGATATATGGCTAAACCATGCGAGACTATTCCATAAGTTTTCTCCAACCTTCAAATTCATTCGTAGGTCCAACCGCTTCCATACGCTGAATGTTGCACCTCAAATGTGTTCAAGGATTGGTTTTTCAAATGTATTATTTTATGATTGATGTCTTGAAATCTAAGGGTTGACTGTATATATGATGTTTTGAGTGAACTAACTATGGTTTACCTTCCCAAGCTCCGGTCTCCTAGTATGCTTACCTAATAATTGATGCATTAACCTAGGGTTTCGCTCCTATACTACTGGAGTGCTTCCTATGGATGCATGGTGAGTGTGAAGACCGCGATACACCACCTACACTTGATAATGTGATAACCTACGCTGTAGTGGTGCTCATCCGATGCGGGGTGATTATCAAAGGTTGTAAAGTAAATAAACGTTCACATCACAGAACTTGTCGTATATCTCACAACACATCGAAAAAATATAACAGTAAACTTCTCAGGCATAAATAGGTGAGAAAGTAAATAATTGAATGAACCACAAAATCCGAGTGCATAGATCTATAAAGTACATATCATAACTGATAGAGTTATACATCAAATAATAACTTATAAATAAACTGTCTTTAGATGGGTAAAAGCACTAGTATGCTTCATAGTGCTTCACAGCAGAATAACAAATTAAAATAAATGTAGTAATACGAGAGTGTGATATCCTCCTCATCCTCCATCCAGCTCCACGTGCTTACCAGACCTAATATCCTTAATCTAATCATTTAAATGTACCCGAAATAATAGGAAGCAAAGCATACTCTAGTCAGACAATAGTCTGGTATGAGCAGTGGAAAATCTCAAATACTACAAAGTTAATACACTAGGACAAATGGTATGGAAAATCATACCTGACCTGTCCCTTCATCCATAGATGTAACATCCTCCTACTTTGAGGCCCAAAACTAATGACTATGGATGCTGCAGTCATCCATGGTTATTAACCTAAGGCGACCTACGACGATGTTAGATACATTGATACACAGAAACACATGAATATGGAAAAAATTTAAATCATCAAACAAGATCCACATTCCATTTCAAAAAATTTCAAGTTCATTACATAATCCTATAATCGTTAACCACGTTTAAATAAAATATATTTATTACAACATACGCCAAGAGCGACATATGAAGATGCCTCATTTGATGATTAGAGTATATACAGGCAATTTAACAACTTTGCCATTACAAACAACACGGCGGAATCAAAATAAAAGAGAACTCTAGATATCTATCATGCCTCATGCACGTCTCCGGAAGCTTTATTTGTCTAATGAGATACCTGAACACCTCAACTCTCAAACTACTCAAAATCAATTGAGTACCCAAGAGTTTTAAGGGGAAAACATAAAGCTTGAGTCAAACATAAACCCTGGTTTGAATAATAATCTACTATCTCAATCCCTTTAGATATCTAGTGAGACCACGCCGCTTAGTGGAACGGGTTTTCCCCTCACTAGTATCCTAAAACCTTTATAAAACCATATACTATGCTCCTGCATCCACAATGGTTAAAACAATTCAAAACAATATGATATGATGATATGCAAAAGAAGTCAATCAATTCTGGATTACCCATCCCTATTAATTCGAATATCTGTCACAGTTATAGTTTCTAAGGTTACTATTAACCTAATAGTTTTCATGGGCTGACTAATAACCAATAAAAATTTTAAGGTCTCCGTGTCCAATTACATAATTTTCATGGGATCACTATGAACCTATTGGTAACTCCAATATCTTTACAGTTATCTTAATTTTCATGGGCTAACTAGGAACTTATTGGTAAGTCCAATATCTTTTCCTCTTATCCTAGTTTTCACGGCCTGACTAGGAACCTATTGACATCTGTCAATATCTTAATCCAGATGTAATTTTCATGGGTTCACTATAAACCTATTGGCCCCTGCCAATATCAAACCATAGTTTCATGGGCTAACTATGAACCTGTCTTTCTGACATCTTCAATTATACATAGTTTTCATGGGCTTACTATGAAACTATTGGCCCCAGCCAATATCTTTTCCTATACACAGTTTTAATGGGCTTACTGAGAACATATTGGCCCATGCGAATATCTTTTATTGTAATATTTTAGCATCTTATATTCTGTTAGTCCTTGAGATGAAGGTTTTGATGACAACAACCTTAAAATAGATTATAAAATAGAAATACTAACGTTACAAGTTTAGATATATATGTAT
Source organism: Allium fistulosum (assembly GCA_030737815.1). Taxonomy (NCBI): domain Eukaryota; kingdom Viridiplantae; phylum Streptophyta; class Magnoliopsida; order Asparagales; family Amaryllidaceae; genus Allium; species Allium fistulosum. The sequence continues at coordinate 2,358,564 of JASFAW010000025.1, forward strand.
TTGCAGGATCTAACCATGCATGTATCAAGAATGAAGACTGTACAGTATAGAGATTCAAGATACAGAGATAGAAGACTCATGAGTATCAAGTTTATCAAGAGTTCAAGGTTAAGTTTGTTTTATTAGGAATATTTGTTAAAACTCGTAGAAAAGCACTGGCATCTTAATATCCAATTTATTCGTGGAATGGAATCCACTTCGAGCCCGTTAAAGGGATGGAACCCTAAGTAGGATGGAACCTACGAAAATCTAGTGGGACATTTTTTGTATCCACTAATTTTAATTAAAATGATTTTACAAAATTATCTTGTTTTCAAAATGATTTCAAAACTTTCCTTTTAAAAGATTCAAAACTCTCTATCCTGATTTTAGATAATTTTAGCCTCAAAACATCTTTAATTTCAAAGTCAAAATACTCCTGATTTTAAATGTCTTTTCAAATAATATATTTAACTTTTAATATTTATACTTAGATTTAAATATAAAATTATAGTTAAATTATGTATATATTGTTCTTTATATTTACTTATGAATTTCAACTATATTCAAGTATATTTATAAAGTTTTAGATAGTTTTTATATAAGATAAATATTGTTTTTATAGAAATTCAAATTATCATTTTTGGCTGAGGGATGTCGACATGCCCCTAGGTAGTATGTCGACATAGTGACAGTTGAAGTTCAAATTCAAATTTCAAAAGAAGTATCTATTCGCCATAACTCTTCATGAATGATCATGGCTGTTGGTTTTCTATAAATAGGGGTCAGTTTCAATGAATTTTTAATCACTTTTTCTGTTTTTCACTCCTCTTCATCTTCCACATTTCTTATTACAAAATCTTACCATTACTCTACCGAAATCAACATCGAATCATACTCGATTATTTCTAGTTTGATTCTACATCACTATCTCTACAAGGTTCTCAGTGCTATTCAGAGTTATAGGTTTCTTTGTAATATATTAGCGAGAAAAGGTGTGATTGTAGCCCTGGAAATCAATTGGGTGAACTTGTTGCCCGGTAAATCAAGTATCCCGACCCAGAGGATTGGTATTCTGGAGGGTGTACCTCGTAGCCTTGAAATCGAGGGTTGTAATTGTTGAATTGCTTATGAAAGGAAATTTGTACTTAGTTGTACGGGATTGGATGTAGGGTAACTCCGAACCAGTATAAAATCCGATGTGTTCTTTCCTTTACTGCTTTTACTTTATATTTACATCTGTGTTTGATTCTGTGTTCATATCTGTGTCTGATTAGTGTATACATTGTTAATAAAGTAAGATAAACTCAAAAGGATTAACAAATTTCTTAAAACACTATTCACCCCCTCTAGTGTTAATTCTAGCCTTAAGATCCTTTATTCGCATTTCTCACATTTGGTATCAGAGCTTTGTTTTCAAAAGTTTCATAATCTGATTTTTTGAAAAGTTTTCAAAATGGCTACCAACACTAGTACTATTTCTAACACTAGTTCATTTGTAGAAGGTCAGTCTACTGCCAGACCACCACTTTTTAATGGCAGTAACTATGCATATTTGGCATGTAGGATGAGAATATATTTACAATCTGTAGGATTAGATACTTGGAATATCACACAAACTGAATATTCTGAACCCACAACTAATTTTGCACAGTGGACCACTGAGCAAAAGACTGTTGCACAAAATAATTCTAAGGCAATGAATATTCTGTTTTGTTCACTTGAAAGTAATGAATTTAATAGAGTGTTAGTTTGTAAGTCTGCATATGAAATCTGGAAAACTTTGCAAGTAGCTCACGAAGGAACAAGCAAAGTTAAACAGACCAAAATTTCCATGCTCACAAATCAGTTTCAGTTATTTAAAATGAATATTAATTAGTCTATTTCAGATATGTATAGTCGATTTCAAGATATTGTGCATTCTTTAATATCTTTGGGAAAGGAATTTTTGGAAGAAGATCAAGTCAGAATTTTTTTGAATTCTCTCACTCCAGAATGGGATCAAAAGACACTTGCAATTGAAGAGGCAAATGACATCAGTACTTTAAAGATAGAAGAATTGATTGGAAATCTAATGTCATTTGAAGTTCAAATGATCGGGAGAAGAGAAAGCAAAGCATATGAAAAGAAATCAATGGCATTCAATGCATTGACCGATGGATCATACTCAAACAGTGACAATGATGAAGAGATAGCATTTATGACCAGAAATTTTAGGAAATTTCTGAAGTACAGAAAATTGAATAGTTCCAAGAGAAACAACTTTAAGAATTCCGGCAATCAGACTATAGTACCAAACTTTATCAAATGCTTCAATTGTGATGAACCAGGTCATATCAAAAAGAACTGTCCGTATCCAGAAAGGCAGAATCCTCCTATGAACAATGAACCAGCAAAGAAACGGAAGCATGCATTTACTGCTACTCTAGATGACTCAGACTCGTCCTCAAGTGATGATGATCAGAAGACGGATTATTCGAATTTGTGTTTCACTGCAGTTCTTGACTCCGACGAATTCAAAGAAACGGACTCATAAAAGGTACACGTTTACAATACAATTGGTTGAAATTGCTTGCATAGAATTAGTTGCTTGATTGTTTGATTGATTGATTTTGAATTGATATGCTGTTTAAAATTTAAAATTTATTTTCTATTTTTACTATTATTTTATTATATTATTATTATTTTTGACACATTCTGAAATATATTATAAGTAAAATAATATTTCAGAAATATAGACATTAATAATAATATTTATATATATGTATATTAGATATCTTAGGAAAATCATATCATAAAAATTCACAGGTACATGTCGACATGGCCCCTACCATGATGTCGGCATGCCTACCTGAATTTGAATTTCAAATTTTGAATTCAAATGTTTGAATTTCCCTCCACCTTTTCACTTCATTTATTTCTCTGAAAAGATACCTTTTGACCAGAGAATATGTCCTTTGAAAGTCTATTTATCCACTATCTTTTATCATATCTTTTCACTTTCACTTTCAAATTCAAACTCTCTCTTCATATTTTAAAGCTCTCCACTCTCTACTCTAATGGCTTCTTCAAGCAACCCCTCAACCATGAGAATTTCCAGAAAAATCAAAGAGCAATTATTCAATGATCCGAAGGCAATTAAAGCATACATCAATTATGCTAATTATGCCAAAGTCCATCCCGAAAAATATGCTATTTTTCAAGATTTTTCTTCTTATGAAATTGATTCTCTTTTTGCAAACAATGGTGTTTTAAGTCTTATTTACTCTTCTCAAAACGATTTTGTTTGCTATCCTAATCTTGTCAAAATCTTTTATGCTAATTTAAACCGTGGTTTTTATAATGGAAATGAGAATGAAATTTGGAGTAGTGTCAAAGGCACTCAAATTGTTTTGAATTGTGATCTTTTGGGTACCATTCTTAATTGCAAAAGCATGGGAATGGATCTTTCTAGTTTTAAAATCGATGAACATGATCGTGAGACATTTCATCATATTTTTGAAGAAGATGATAATTTTGAATTTAAAAACCGAAACTTTCATCCTAAAGCAAGGATTGTTAATCTTCTTTTGCAACATACTTTGACCCCAAGATCGGGAAACTTTAACAATCCTACCTCAAAAGTGTGCAAAGCACTTTTTGGTATTTTTGGAAATTATGACATCAATTGGGCGCAAGTTATTTTGGATGAACTTCGTCCTAAAAATTTTGAAATGGGAGAAAACACTTTATATCATGGAATTTACCTTACTCGGATTTTTAACTATTTTGGAGTGGATTTCAAAGGTGAAGAATTTGTCTCTAGAAAAGTTTTTAATATCTCAAACATTTCCCTCATGAAAATCCCATATATTTTTCAACCTTATGAGACTCTTAACGAAAAGGAAGAGCGTTTGGCTCATGAAGAAATGGAAGAGGAAGAAGAAGAAGAAAGGGATGAAATGGAAATAGAAGAAGAAGAAGAAGGTGAAACATCCTTAGAAAGTATTGAATATCCTTCCAATCCATCCAACAAAACCCTTCTCAAAAACCAAAAGATAATTGTGGAGAATCAACGGATTTTAAAAACGATCTGTTAGTAAGAAGTTGGATAATATGTCTTCGAAGATGAACAAGTTATTTTCAAAAGTTAGCAAGAAACTTGGACTATCTTCATCATCCTCATCTTCTAACTAGTTTTATCTTTTAGTATTGTATTTGTCTTAGTTTATTTTATTTCGAATGTTCATGTAGTTCCTTATGTTTAATCATTGTATTATCCAATTATGCAATGAAATTGAATTTCCTTACTATCATCTAGCTTATTTTATATCTAGAATAAATGTTAATATATTATAGAAATATATATACATCATTATTCACAAGATAAAATTATCATCAATTTTCACTAAAGTATGTCGACATACCCCCCTTGACCATGTCGACATGTACTGGTCAGAAGTGACTATTGATTTTGAATTTGAATTTTGAATAACTACCAAATGTCTATTCATTTCAAACGAATTTCTACACCTATATATACCTTTGTCTTCTAGAAATCTTCACTGAAATTTATTTCTCATTAACTATATCCTCCATTTCTTTCTCTAATTCAATTATGGCCAATCCTATTCATAATCTATCTGAAAATCTTGAAGAAACACTCAATTCATTCAAGAATATTCTCTCTATCATCCTCCGTAATCAGCGTCACTTAGAATTAAGTCAAATGCAGATGATCAAGGAACAAGAGAGACACTTCGATGAAATTCGTTGGATGATCTCCTCCCTGCACAAAGATGATAACGAAGCACATCCTCCTGTTTCTCTATCTGTTGATAATGAAAATTGGGATGCTATCAAACAAGACCCTATCTTTGGAGAAGAAGGATGGGTTGATGTTCCTCGTAACGTTTAATTTTCTTTCTTTGATTGAATTGTTTGAATTAATTTGTTTGATTTGGTTTGGATTGATACTTTGTGTGGATTGATTTCATTTGGTTTGAAGTTTGCTGTATGAAACATGTATATATACATTAAAATGAATATAGTATTTAGTTAAAGTTATTATGCTCATATGTATCATTATTTCTTAATCTATATATATTCCATTGTATAGTTTATCAATGCAGGTACTAAAGTCCAAGAGTAAGGGGGAGTAAATTTTTGTTGATGACAAAGGGGGAGAAGTATAAAATAGGGTAGTTAGGCATAGATTAAGGGGGAGTTGTTAGTTTTAGGGGGAGTTATTAGGATAGAAGTGATATTTTATAAACAAAGGTTGTCATCATCAAAAAGGGGGAGATTGTTAGTCCTTGAGATGATGGTTTTGATGACAACAACCTTAGAATAGATTATAAAATAGAAATACTAACGTTACAAGTTTAGATATATATGTATTTGCAGAATCTAACCATGCAGGTATCAAGAATGAAGACTGTACAGTATAGAGATTCAAGATACAGAGATAGAAGACTCATGAGTATCAAGTTTATCAAGAGTTCAAGGTTAAGTTTGTTTTATTAGGAATATTTGTTAAAACTCATAGAAAAGCACTGGCATCTTAATATCCAATTTATTCGTGGAATGGAATCCACTTCGAGCCCGTTAAAGGGATGGAACCCTAAGTAGGATGGAACCTACGAAAATCTAGTGGGACATTGTTTTGTATCCACTAAGTTTAATTCAAACGATTTTACAAAATTATCTTGTTTTCAAAATTATTTCAAAACTTTCCTTTTAAAAGATTCAAAACTCTCTATCCTGATTTTAGATAATTTTAGCCTCAAAACATCTTTAATTTCAAAGTCAAAATACTCCTGATTTTAAATGTCTTTTCAAATAATATATTTAACTTTTAATATTTATACTTAGATTTAAATATAAAATTATAGTTAAATTATGTATATATTTTTCTTTATATTTAATTATGAATTTCAACTATATTCAAGTATATTTATAAAGTTTTAGATAGTTTTATATAAGATAAATATTGTTTTTATAGAAATTCAAATTATCATTTTTGGCTGAGGGATGTCGACATGCCCCTAGGTAGTATGTCGACATAGTGACAGTTGAAGTTCAAATTCAAATTTCAAAAGAAGTATCTATTCGCCATAACTCTTCATGAATGGTCATGGCTGTTGGTTTTCTATAAATAGTGGTCAGTTTCAACGAATTTTTAATCAATTTTTCTGTTTTTCACTCCTCTTCATCTTCCACATTTCTTATTACAAAATCATACCATTACTCTACCGAAATCAACATCGAATCATGCTCGATTATTTCTAGTTTGATTCTACATCACTATCTCTACAAGGTTCTCAGTGCTATTCAGAGTTATAGGTTTCTTTGTAATATATTAGCGAGAAAAGGTGTGATTGTAGCCCTGGAAATCAATTGGGTGAACTTGTTGCCCGGTAAATCAAGTATCCCTACCCAGAGGATTGGTATTCTGGAGGGTGTACCCCGTAGCCTTGAAATCGAGGGTTGTAATTGTTGAATTGCTTTTGAAAGGAAATCCGTACTTAGTTGTACGGGACTGGATGTAGGGTAACTCCGAACCAGTATAAAATCCGGTGTGTTCTTTCCTTTACTGCTTTTACTTTATATTTACATCTGTGTTTGATTCTGTGTTCATATCTGTGTCTGATTAGTGTATACATTGTTAATAAAGTAAGATAAACTCAAAAAGATTAACAAATTTCTTAAAACACTATTCACCCCCCTCTAGTGTTAATTCTAGCCTTAAGATCCTTAATCCGCATTTCTCACATATTCTAGTCTTTCTGACCATCTGGATGCAATTTACTCATTCAGAAGTTAACTTAATTTATATTCACTACTGGATCAACCTAGTTGGTTATTCTGCCCTTCCCCAAAATACAGTTATGGGTCCATTGTAACGTGAATGTAGACATATATGAAGAAGCAAACAAATAATTTTGTTAATCCCTTTAACCTTTTAATCAAAGATAACTTCCTCAAAAACTCCTTTTCAAAACACTTTATTTAATTATGCCATGGTTATCTTTTAAATGAGATTGGGTTACTTGTTTTGAAAACTAAGGCTTTCAAAACCTTCAAAACCTTGCTTTCGACCTCACTGGATAACCTCCTTTGAAATCATATAAATCTCTTTTCAAAACATTAGGCCCCTGCCTTTCGAAACACTTTAAAACTACTCTTTCGAAACATTTCGAATGTAATAAAGTACTACTTATTATCTCTTAGAAGCATAGCTTCGGAACCTTTGAAAGTACCCCTTTCGAAACCTTTGGAAGTATCCCTTCCGAAACCATTGAATGTCTCCTTTCGAAACCTTTGGAAGTATGAAACACCCCACACCTATTAATATACTCAAAAGGACACATTAAAAGGCGTGGTGCGTTGTAGGTATAACTGAAACTAATAGAGACTAAGATTCACAAGACAAAAATAGGTAAAAACAGCGGAAACTAAAATAATAACTTATTCAAAACAAAAACTTCATAATTGCTTCATAAACCAAATACAGCATACATGTCTCAAAACCCAATATGTCTCATGAAATAAACACTCGTAGTCTCAACAAAAATCAGAGTATAATTATCTCTCTCAAGTGCCAGTACAAAGAAAGAAAACGAAAATAAAAGTAGGGAAATACATAGCAGAATCTTCTCCAAGAAACCTCCGAGCAACTGCAATCTACTTCCCTCTCCCATGATTACCTATGGTGGGGAAAAGGGGAAATAGAGGAGTGGGTCAGACTAAAAGTCTGGTGAATGATAGTAACTACTAGAATCATTAAGCAAAGTAAAAGTAATAGACTCTTCAATAGTTCTAGTATATATAAAAGGAAACAAAGGAAATAGGAGAGATAAAGCTGGAAATAAATTTGAATTAACTAGTACTCAATTAATAAGATAGGTTAACTTTGATTATGTGCGCTTGTCCTCGATAGCTGCTTTGATTAGGCTGAAGTCCTAAGTCTACCCTTTCATCGGCCTGCTACTTTATAGAATCTACTGTGGACTGGACGTTTCCCTACACAGTAGACTTTTGTGTCTACGAAAGACACACTTACTAAGCGCTTGGAACTCATAACGATTTATGAGCCATCACTGGAAGCCGCACGCGTGACCACCACTAAACTCGCGTTCCTATTGTTCCCTCTTTTGACCTTTTATTTAACCTAGACAGCATAAGCATGCCCCTCGTCTCACTTTAGGATTATGTGAAGCACCTCGTCTCACTTCAGGGTTATGTGAAACACCGTGTCCATAGAAAAATAAGGGAAATGCTATTGGTACTAGTCCCTATCAAACAAAAATCTAGTTGCGCCCCTTGTTCAAATCTCCTTGATTTGAACTACCATAGATTGACCGTATACTACCACTATAAGCATAAGCGTACCCTTCGCCTCACTTCAGGGTTATGTGAAGCACCTCGTCTCACTTTAGGATTATGTGAAACACCATAACCATATAAATATTAGGGGATTGCTATTTGGCACAGGTCCTACTCTTATCTTTTCTTATTAATTTAGATAAATTATCAAATTAGTAAGCCTTTATTTTTATCAATTACTATTATTGCTTATTAATTTATCCTTAGCCTTAGAATAAGCACCATAGTTTCCATAGCTTACCATAGTTTCCATAGTTTATCAATTTATAACTTACGTTATAATCATGGTTATTACTTAACCCAAGGTCTAAGTGTGAAAATAAGCTTCTTTCTTCTTTTATTCTTTTTAGTTATAATTCTAGGTTATAACTAGGCCAATCTTCTTAATTCAGTCCAATTAATATCATAATTAGGCATAATTGCAGTTCAATTCCATTTATATTACAGTTTTTATAATTTACGTCTTATATTCCATTTTCAAATTTCTTATAATTTAATCCAATTTCGCGTTAATTCTATTCTAATCTGTACGCGAAGAAGAAGGAGGAATAATAGAAAACTGAAAATAGAAGGAAATCCAAGGCGTAAGAAGAAGAAGTAAATAACGCATAAATAACAGTAAATAAACTAAAATATTGTAAATAAACTGTAAATAAATGGAAAAGCTAAAAATAAACTGAAATTAATTGGAAAGAATAGCTAGAAGAAATAGACTGAAAATAATTCTAAAAACCGTAAATAAATTACTAAAAAGGGTGCTCCAAAAATCATAGTAAAACTACAACTATTGGAAACCCTATTATTTTAAATTACTTAAAGAAATTTAAAATAATTACGATCACTCCCTCTGGTCCTTAGCTCTTCCCTTTAGGCCTTCCCGGATCCACTTGGGGTTGTTAAATATTTTTATTTAAAATGATTTCCTCCTTGGAAAATTATTCCGCTTAGGGTCCTTCCTGAATAGGTGAACCCAATTGGAGAAAATCATAGAATGAGAAAAAGTGTTAGGCCTAGAGTTCTATTTATAGGGGTAGAAGTGGATCTCAGACCGTTGGATTTGGGGATTGAATAGGATGCAACCACGTCATAGGCTGAATATGAGACATCAGATGCATGAATGGAAGAACCATATCGAGTTGAAGAATGCAAAACACGTCTACAACATTCGAACGAACAAATGTTCATTCGTTCGCCCAAATGGGCAGGCGGGTCGACCAGGCGGGTCGACCGGGCGGTCGATCGGCTTGGTGCCCAGGTCGACCGGCCGGTCGACCTGGCCTATTGTTTATTTACTTTTATTTTTATTTTTGTTTACTCCGTTTCTTGCTCATATTAATCCAGATTTTGATGTTCTATATATGTTTTTGATTTATTTTTAAAAGAACACTATAGGATAAATATATGGTTTTGGTTAATTAATTTGAAATTTTTGAAAATTTATTTGTCTTAACAAAAATTAAAATAAGGTTTGATTACAAATGACGATAGTTTAACTAGTATATAGGAAGATTCATATGTGTTAATTATGAAATATATCCTAATTGAAAATCTTTGTTTAAAAGATTGGTGAATTTAAAGTAAATGATATAACATTTTTTTGTCTTCTAAGTTAAATGGTGCTAAGATGATTTTGCAAAACTCTCTTTAAAAAAGATATTTCTTGTATATATATAAAAATTCTTTTTAATAACGCATACAGTCAATAGGTGTTCACACTCGTGTGTTCACTCACCACGCTCTGTATTCCCCTTACATAAGTCCGCAAGGCAATGCATGGGTAATATATCTGGCCTCAGTTTTATGAGTTAAGCATATATAAATTTGTTAATATCAGTAAAATTTTCAAAAGGAAAAATTAGAGAGAGTAAGCAAATGAAATCCAAGCACCATTTTAACTTATTTGATTTTACTTGTTATTTAAAAGAAATGAAAATACCAATTTGATAAATTTTGGTAATCAACTAAGGATTTATTTCATAGTTACACTATGTAATCAACCGAAACAACGAGTTAAACTATAGTATATTTGCTTTAATAACTTGATTTTTGTTGGAAATTTTGACAAGCAAATGACTTAAATTTTCAAGATAATAACCAAACCTATATTTAACTTATTTGTGTCAATTTAAAAGTAAATCCTTCATTGTAAATATTTTCAAAAACTCGCATTCATCTCTTCATAAATAAATCTTGCATTTTGTAAATATTTTCATCCTGCATTTGGATTTTGTGGGTAGTATCCGTTGAAAACCCTTACGAGACAACACTCGTCCTACTGGGGACACCCAGAGGTTCAACGGCTTATTACATACGCTCAATGCTATCGTGCTCCCTACGAAAACAGATTTATCTTAGGTTTTCTTTATTCGAGGACGAATAAAAAGATAAGTGTGAGGGTATTTGATGTGCATATTTTTACCACCATATTTAATCTATTTAAATTAAATAAATGATCATATCTGGTATTTTAACTTGTTTAAACCAAATTAAAATTATTTTCAAATTATCACGTATTCATCTTCATATAGGGGCAAAATGATCATTTTTGTGCATATATTAAATTGAGAAAATTTAAATGGAAATTTCTATATTATTTTGTAGGAATTTAAACTCAATTACAAGTGGTTTCATGAAGGAATATGCATGCACAAAGAAGATACAAAAGAATGAAGATGGAAATAATTCAAAGTGAAGAACATGGAGGACCCCACCCACTAACCTTGATTTTCAATTAGGAGCTAATGCACATGCTAAAAGGCCATTAAAGCTTCATGTATATTTAAGTGGGGGGATTATTGAAGCTAATGATAACTTGGCCATCACACTTCCTACAAGGGCATTTTGGGCATTCCCCAAAAATATGCATTAGGGTTTCTAACTTGTATAAATACCCCTTATGTTTCTTGTAACCCTCTTCCTTAGTTCCTCTTAGTTAGTATTAGCTTAGAAAATAAATCAAAGCTCTCTTTCTTTTCAAGGCTACTTAGCTATTTCTTCTCTTATGTAATTCTTTTTTTTCTTTATGCAATTTAATACATGTTCCTTTTCTTTTCTTGTTTATTTCCTTTATGTTGTTGTGACATCCCGGGTTTTTGGCAGTATTATTTTAATAAATATTTAATTGAATTAATTAAAATATAATTTATTATGTTAAATATATATATATATGGGGATGTTTGGTAAAATAACTACAATTTGAAATATAAAATAAAAATCTAGCTTATTAACAATAATGTTTTAAAAGATAAAATATAGTCTTACCAATATTTAAACAATTATATGGTTGGAATAAAATGAACCTTATTAATTTAAACTTGAAGTATAAAAACAAAATATGGTTATGAAAATATATAAATATATATATTTCAGCACTAGAAAATAGGATATGAACATAAGTATAAATCAATTTAATAAATAGGAAATTAAGTGTTGGATGGTTAAACTTTAAAAAGAAATAAAATAAATGTTTTAAACAACTTTATAGTTATGTAAATATAAAATGAACACTTAGAATAATTCTCAAAATTTAATATGAATACATGTATTATGATATGAACATAAGAACTATCATATTTAACATAAGTAAAGATAGATAAATATAAATAAAGTGTTGGGTAAGTTTAGTAAAAAAAAAAATAGAAAAATATACATTTAAATACATTAAGTTTAAAAATAGAAATACAAAATAGTAGTTATGTAAAAATAGAAATAAATTCACAAGCTAATATAATAGAGATAAATATAACAACTTGAAGTTAAACGCTTAAGATAATTCTAACTTTATAAAAACATAGGCAAGAAAAGAGGTATACTTGTATTGCAGGCAAGAAATATACATGCTATCACCTTATGTATGCAAGTAACAAGTCATAACAAAGCAAAGGAAATATCTGTAAGTAGAAAGTCTAGGAATATCTATATACTATCACTATAACCGTATCTATATGCAAGATGTGAATCAAAACCAAGAATAAAATATATATACAAGAGGAACCTGCAAAATGGAAAGATATATATACAAGATGAACAAGTCACATAAATATTTGTACTATGGCAAAGGAAGCTTTGCAGGCAAGAAATGTAGTAAAGTAACACAAGTACCATTCGAAATTAATAAAAGAAGATAAGTATGACATTTTCATTAAATGCTTGTACAAATTGCTCTCATATCAGCCTCCATACCCAACATAAAATCTCTGATCGAATTTAAAAAAAATCTTGTACCAGCTAAGATTTATCTTCTTTGTATTAGAACAATGTAGCCTCTGCATGTTTTGTTTTATATCAAAGTCTTTCCATTCTCTGTTCAAATCAATATCATGTAAACCTCTCAAAGTTCAAATGCAAATCTGATATTCCTCAAATTCAAACAAACCAGAAATAAATTTGAGACCCTGTAACCCATTTTTCAAAACCATTCTGTGCCCAGAGGTCTGAAACATTCATCTCATGACCAAATGCCTGCAGTTTGTTTCCAAAACAAATCAAGTGCAAACAAAATCTGCAACATGTTTTCAAAGTTTGATGTGAGTTTTCGATCCCATGTCTGCCTTTTTTTTTCTTATGCATGCAAATGAATATAAGTCAAGGAAATCTGAAGCAAATTCAGTATTAAGACTTCCTGTTCTTTTTCATCAGCTCTGCATCTCTCTCACAGGTGAGTAGACCCTTATTTAAAACAGTTCCTTTTGCTTAGATGTTATGATGAAATTTTGTTAAAAATGGATGCATAAGTTCATGAATGTGAATGCATATATGTATATGATGTGGCTGGGTATATGTTATGTTTATGTGACTCTGTTTACTCTACAGGTTCAAATTCTTCCAAATAAATTCAACTCCACCTTATACATTCAATTTTAGGTCTCGATCCCTAAATAGAATATGATTATGGATGTGTAAACTTGTTTATAAAAATATTATCAAGAATTTATATTAAGGAAATTTCTTCAAAAAAATGATAAACTACAGAGAAAATCAAGACTGGTCAAAATTTAAACATCTAGAAAATTTGTTTTGATTATATAGGCAGATTTATGGTTGAAAATTATGAATTTTGGTGATTAATTTTAGATTTTTAGGATTGTAATGGATGAGATAATCTAAGTTGATCAGTATTGGGTATTTTAGCATTTAACGGCGATCGATGACGTCATGGAGTTCGGGAATTGGCCTAGAGGTGGTCGGAGTGTCGAGAATCTATGGAAAAATGGTTGAAGGTTTTTCTAAGGATCGTGGTGGCCGGAATCGAGCGAAGTAGGGTTTCAGGTCTGTTTTTTTTTCATCGATGGGTTTGTGAGTTTGGCGTTGCCGTGGAGATGTCGGAGTGGTTCGCGATGGTGCGAATGGGTGCTAGGTTGAATGACGAAGCTTCAGTGATGATGGTCGGCGATCTCGAGGTCGGAGACGTCGGGAAGGAGGAGTTTTCTGGCCATGGTGGGTTTCAAGCATGGTTGAGAAGGCTCGATTTCGATTTGTGTGGGAGGCGTGCGATCTGGGTGTTCGAATGTGGTCGCGTGAGTTCGTGTGATGGGCGAGCGTCGCCGCGATGATCACCGGAGGTGGGAGGAGCTGGTGTACGTGCACCACGTGCACGTTGTATCTGGGAACGATGGAAATGGGGAAGACGAGTTCGGCTATGTGTTATGCTCGTGTTTTCTAAGGTGCGACTCGAAGCAAACGAGATAATGGTTGTCTCGTGATAGTCTCGGGATGCAGTAGAGTGGCCTCGAGTTGTTCAAATGGGATCTGGTTTTAATTTTAAGCTAATTCTTTTGTAAAAATCAAGTTTTAAAATATTTAAATAAGTTAAGACAAATTTTAAGTTATTACGATTGATTTAATTTAAAATAATGAATCTGTGAAGATAAATAAAGTTAATTAATTTATTTTTGCCATTAATTTAAAAATAGTTAATTAATGCAAGTGATTTGGTAATAAGTAAAAGCTTAATTAAGATAACTGATTTCCTTAATTATTTGTGAAATGGTTTCAATATAATTAATTAAGTTAATATCGTTAACTCTAATTAATCCACTAGATTTAACTAATTAGAGATAATCATGGATGTTGGATTAAATTAAATTACTCAATGTAATTAAAAGATTAATTAATGTAATTGGTTAAGGAGTTGATTTAGTGGATATAAATAATTAAGGGAAGAAATCCTAATGTGGTTAATCAGGATTGAATCCATGAATTAAATTGTTAAGGGTAATTAATTTGTGTAATTAACTAATTAATGTTAAATGAACAGGATTAAGGGTGATTGAAGTAATTAATTTAATTTGATTAATTAACTAGAGATAGTATGACCAAGGTATCTTACTTATGAATGATTGAATAATATTGCATGGCCTTAGATTGGTTGATACCTCGGATATGTGACTTGTGATATGATGTGTTGGATTTAAACTAAGATAATGTGTTTACCTAACGATGATGAATTAATGTGTATAGGTGAGATCTTGTATATGAAGTTCAAAATGTGTTTCATTTGCATGATTTGGGATAAGATGGAATTAAATCCGAAGAGATCGGAGTCGGGTATTAGTAAATACCCGAAACCACTTCGAATCTTTATAAATTGATATGTGGAATCAATAGGCTGAAACAGAATAATTTAAGTGAATTGAACCATTTAATCTAAGTTCTGGTACTTAGAAGTTGATGTGTGTTGTAAGTGATGTCTATAACGACTTGTGAAGTTATAAATTGATATAAGTTACCCGGGTTTTAAATAAATGTATGTATTGGTATTTCATGTTAGATGGGTCTACTCACGCTGGTTTCCAGCCTGACCCGGGTGTTACTTTGATGTAATGCTCGGGTCAGACCGAGTATTACAGATTTTCAGGTAAGGACATTCTGGAGCTCAGGAGGAGTACTGGATGGCAGGACGTATGGAGTGATTCCGCTGTGACTATTATTTTTGATTATCTGAGACATATTTAATTTATATATGACCATCGTTGTGTATTGGAATATAACTCTGATGTAAATAAATGTAAATTGACAGATACA
Source organism: Allium fistulosum (assembly GCA_030737815.1). Lineage (NCBI taxonomy): Eukaryota > Viridiplantae > Streptophyta > Magnoliopsida > Asparagales > Amaryllidaceae > Allium > Allium fistulosum. The sequence continues at coordinate 2,373,933 of JASFAW010000025.1, forward strand.
GTATTCTTTTGTAAACTGTTATTATTTGATATTATATTTTGTTCCGCTGCGAATGTGAGCATCTGTGTTATGTTTTCTGTTTCTTTTCTTCTATCTCTTCTTCTTTTCATAACTATCTGGAATTTTCGAGATCGAAAATTTAGGGTCGTTACAGTTGGTATCAGAGCTGAAGGTTAAGCGAGAACCTTGGCTCTGTTGGGATTGCTCATTAAGGATAGGGTCAGTAGTACCCTAGAATGAGTTGAGTATATATATATATATATATATGAGAGAGCGTACTTGTTATTTTCTTATATAAAGATTTTAAATGATTTCATATAAGAATATATTCTGATATATATATAAAGTAATATTTCTATCAAATGAATACAAAGGATTGGTTTGGAATGAATTCAAACTGAAATTTAAATCTTGAATTTAAGGAGAATTTCAGAATAAGATAGTGATGAATTGGTATTCAGATATAATAACCTTGGTTATTATAGGAAATGATTAATAAGGCGAGTATAAATGAGTAAACAATAATAAAATATTTGGGAAGTAAAACATTTAGGCAAGTCTGACTTATAAGTTGGAACTAAAGTTGATCTGAATTGTGGAGTTTTAAATCTGGGTCCAGAATTTGATTTGAATTTAAACCCAAGGGTAGTTTAAAATTTAAAGGTGGACTAGTGTGTGAAGGAAATAAATATGAAATAAACTCTAAGGTAGAGTTTTGAATTTTCCTTGGAATGTGATGTGAAACCCAAAGGGAAGCGAGTTTTAAACTTAAGGGGGAAGGTTATTAATGTGAAGTTTAAAATTTGAAGCGGGAATTCAAATTTGAGTAAGTTTGACGAGATTAAATTGAATTTAACTTAAGGGAAGTTAAATAAGTTTGGAATAAACAACTTGAATTGGAAATTTCAAGATGAAATTGAGATTTAACTTAGGAAAGTTAAATGGGTTGATTTGGTAGGGAATTATATGTGATCTCAAATAGGATTGAGATCTAGAATGGGTAGTGGATGATGAATGTTTTAAATAAATTGGATGTTTATTTATCTTAATATCATCATGTTATTATCAGTAATTATGAGACTGAATTTGATTGTTTAAATGAATTAAGAAGTAGATTGGGGTAATATCTATCCCAATATTGAAATTAAATGGAATTAAACTTTAATTTGAAATTACTTAAGTAATTTTGATTTTAAAGATAAAAATTAAACTTGAGAAAATGGGATCACTTTGAACATTAGGATTTGAATGTTTAAAATGAACATGTAAACTGAAATGATTAAGGATTGGTTCCAAGATTGAATTTGGGTAATAAATTGAAATTCAAAGATTTAATTGTTTAAAAAGGGGTTTGAATTATTATTTGAACTTTGAAATAAGTTAAGTGAAGATAATTTAAAATGGAATTTTGAGAATTGAACTCAGAAATTAAATTGTTTAAAGATATTGATTTGAAGATAAATGTTAATTGGATTAAGGGAATAAATCAACATTTGAAAATTTAACTCGAATTTATATAATTCGAGATGGTTTGAAATTGAGATTTAAATTGAATTAGCTCAAACTGAATTCGATTTGAACTAATGGGAATTGTGATTTATGATGGACAAGTATAAAATTCAAATGAGAAATTTGAATTGGATTAATTTGAAATAAAAATTGAAGTTATTCAAATTAGGATTGAGTCAATTTAAATGTAAGTGGAAATTTAAATTGAATTTAGGGAAATGGAGATGGGGTATTAAACAGTTTGACTCTGGACTATTTTCAAAATAAATTGTTTAATATAAACCTATTTTTCCAAACTATTTACTACACAACTTTTCCTTTTAAACCTAAAACTATCTTAAACCTGTTTTACAATTACTTTGGAACTACTTAACTATTTTACAACTGTTTTATAAACTAATTACTATTTTTCTACTACTTTATAAACTGGTTACTGTTTTTTAACTATTTTATAAGTAATTACTATTTTCCAATTATTTTACAGTTACTTAACTATTTTACAGCTATTTTACAAATTAATAATTATCTTTCAACTATTTATCTATTTTTAAAATTTTCAAGCTATTTTGTAAATATAAACTGGTCGGAGATCAAACTGTTATTGAGTAAATACCCAACTGAGATAAGAATTGAAGTGATAATCCAAGTGGGGATTTAGCCAAATGTGAATAAGTGAATAAAATCAAAGTGAGGGTGAATAGAAAGGAAATTGATTTAACTGATAATTAATGAAGATAAATACGTAGGATGTACGTATATTATTCTATTCGCATAGTGATTTGATCCAGATTCGAGCACAGAATTTCGAGATAGTATTATCGATCCGAGTTGGGATTTTTTTTTTGCTCGATTTTCAACGGCGAACCTGGATATGGATTTTTGATTGGTTCTGGATATTCTCTATCATAGGTGTGACTATGCAAGGAGAATGACGGTTTCTGATCAAGAAACCAGATCTGAGTCCGCACTAGGAAGTCGGGTGGACGATACTAGTTCGGAAGTGAAATTATGTGATCGAGTGAGCAATCAGATTGGTATTGCGTATGAATGATATGGGGACATCGTACGGGTTGAATGAAATTGGCATTGAAAATTTGTGGATAAAAACTGAAAAGATTTTTGAAATTGAAAGTATATTTTGAGAAATTGACAATGAATAAAGATGGAAATTTGATTTTGAAGTTGTAGATAAAAGGTTATAAGATGATTTTTTGAAATGGGAAATATATTTGTGAATATATGAGGAACTAAAATAAAATAAATTTAAATTTATATTTCTATGGTAGAAATTAACTTTATGGAAATAAAGTGGAAATTGAATATTTTTCTGAGTTAAAGTTTACTTTATAATAAAAGTAAGAAATTTGGCAAGTGACTTTATAAAGTAATCAAATTTGAATATTTGATTGGGAATAAACAAAGTTACGTATCTTTGTTATATATGATAAAACTCCCCTTATTGAATCCATTGCTAGAAGAAAAAGGTTTTTGGAAGTTTTGAAGTATACAAAGGAAACTTATACAAGTATAAAGTGATTTAAAAAAAAATTCCATGAAAATTATATATATGAATATATATATAAAAGATTTTATGAAAATGGTTGTGAGAAAAAGGTTTTGGGAACCTTTGGATTTGGAAAAGGCTTTTGATTTTTGGATAAAATCAATATTGGGATTTGGAAAAGCCTAATTCGAGAATTATCGATTTTGGGAATCGATTTTGTGTAAAGGAGCTTATATGGAATTCATACTAGGTGTATGATTTGGAAAATACTATATGTGTATAGTATAAAGTGTTTTGAGATTTGCTCTGGGGAAAAAGGCGCTCCCTTGAAATGAACTTCTCAGGAGTGCCACTGGGTGGTACTGCCTTGAGCCCCAAGGGGGGGTTTCTAAAGTTAATCCTGTGAGGAGTCCGGACAAAACTAGTTCCTGAGGATTATTTGTGTAGCGAAAGTCGAGGGGCTGGTGCCCACAGAGGCATTTGGGTTATGCTGTGACGACAGTATAACTCGATGTCACTGCGATCTACTGCAGACCATAGCAAAAGTCGCGTGAGCCGCTGAGAGCCAACAGTCTATGTTTGATTTTATATCGGTAGACTGCGACACTATGGTAACATAGCGAAAGTCTTGTGTGCCGCTGAGAGCCAACAGTCTGCGTTTGATTTTATATCGGCAGACTGAGACCTATGTGGGAGTGGAGAAGTTTCATTTTGATAGCGAAAATCGTGTGTGCCGCTGAGAGCCAACAGTTACATGGACTTTTGCTGCGACGGCAACGTAACCTTGGATGTAACTGCGATCTGTCGTGGGTTCTATGGTGTAATCAGTTACATGGACTTTTGCTGCGATGGCAACGTAACCCAGGATGTAACTGTGACCATGGATGGGTGTGATGATTTCCAGAGCATTTTCACCAAAGATATTTCCTCTATTTTCAAAAACTGATTTCTATATTTTCAGTAAAATTATTTTCTCAAGTATTTTCACTGGATGTTGAAACGGGTCTGCCAAGCGCTTATAGATTCTCAGTCGTACGCCGGATCAACGTATGACCGAATTTCTGTGAGAACAAGGATGGACTTGTCGAAACATCGAGTTATAAAAGTATTTTATAAAAACTATTTTAGTGATATTATACAGATTTTGTTTAAAGGTGTTTTAAAAATGATTAAAGTATAATTTATCTAATTTTAAGTATAGAATAAATTCTGACTTCGTTCCTTTTCGAGGACGAAAAGTTTTTAAGGGGGGAGGGATGTGACATCCCGGGTTTTTGGCAGTATTATTTTAATAAATATTTAATTGAATTAATTAAAATATAATTTATTATGTTAAATATATATATATATATGGGGATGTTTGGTAAAATAACTACAATTTGAAATATAAAATAAAAATCTAGCTTATTAACAATAATGTTTTAAAAGATAAAATATAGTCTTACCAATATTTAAACAATTATATGGTTGGAATAAAATGAACCTTATTAATTTAAACTTGAAGTATAAAAACAAAATATGGTTATGAAAATATATAAATATATATATTTCAGCACTAGAAAATAGGATATGAACATAAGTATAAATCAATTTAATAAATAGGAAATTAAGTGTTGGATGGTTAAACTTTAAAAAGAAATAAAATAAATGTTTTAAACAACTTTATAGTTATGTAAATATAAAATGAACACTTAGAATAATTCTCAAAATTTAATATGAATACATGTATTATGATATGAACATAAGAACTATCATATTTAACATAAGTAAAGATAGATAAATATAAATAAAGTGTTGGGTAAGTTTAGAAAAAAAAAATAGAAAAATATACATTTAAATACATTAAGTTTAAAAATAGAAATACAAAATAGTAGTTATGTAAAAATAGAAATAAATTCACAAGCTAATATAATAGAGATAAATATAACAACTTGAAGTTAAACGCTTAAGATAATTCTAACTTTATAAAAACATAGGCAAGAAAAGAGGTATACTTGTATTGCAGGCAAGAAATATACATGCTATCACCTTATGTATGCAAGTAACAAGTCATAACAAAGCAAAGGAAATATCTGTAAGTAGAAAGTCTAGGAATATCTATATACTATCACTATAACCGTATCTATATGCAAGATGTGAATCAAAACCAAGAATAAAATATATATACAAGAGGAACCTGCAAAATGGAAAGATATATATACAAGATGAACAAGTCACATAAATATTTGTACTATGGCAAAGGAAGCTTTGCAGGCAAGAAATGTAGTAAAGTAACACAAGTACCATTCGAAATTAATAAAAGAAGATAAGTATGACATTTTCATTAAATGCTTGTACAAATTGCTCTCATATCAGCCTCCATACCCAACATAAAATCTCTGATCGAATTTAAAAAAAAATCTTGTACCAGCTAAGATTTATCTTCTTTGTATTAGAACAATGTAGCCTCTGCATGTTTTGTTTTATATCAAAGTCTTTCCATTCTCTGTTCAAATCAATATCATGTAAACCTCTCAAAGTTCAAATGCAAATCTGATATTCCTCAAATTCAAACAAACCAGAAATAAATTTGAGACCCTGTAACCCATTTTTCAAAACCATTCTGTGCCCAGAGGTCTGAAACATTCATCTCATGACCAAATGCCTGCAGTTTGTTTCCAAAACAAATCAAGTGCAAACAAAATCTGCAACATGTTTTCAAAGTTTGATGCGAGTTTTCGATCCCATGTCTGCCTTATTTTTTCTTATGCATGCAAATGAATATAAGTCAAGGAAATCTGAAGCAAATTCAGTATTAAGACTTCCTGTTCTTTTTCATCAGCTCTGCATCTCTCTCACAGGTGAGTAGACCCTTATTTAAAACAGTTCCTTTTGCTTAGATGTTATGATGAAATTTTGTTAAAAATGGATGCATAAGTTCATGAATGTGAATGCATATATGTATATGATGTGGCTGGGTATATGTTATGTTTATGTGACTCTGTTTACTCTACAGGTTCAAATTCTTCCAAATAAATTCAACTCCACCTTATACATTCAATTTTAGGTCTCGATCCCTAAATAGAATATGATTATGGATATGTAAACTTGTTTATAAAAATATTATCAAGAATTTATATTAAGGAAATTTCTTCAAAAAATGATAAACTACAGAGAAAATCAAGACTGGTCAAAATTTAAACATCTGGAAAATTTGTTTTGATTATATAGGCAGATTTATGGTTGAAAATTATGAATTTTGGTGATTAATTTTAGATTTTTAGGATTGTAATGGATGAGATAATCTAAGTTGATCAGTATTGGGTATTTTAGCATTTAACGGCGATCGATGACGTCATGGAGTTCGGGAATTGGCCTAGAGGTGGTCGGAGTGTCGAGAATCTATGGAAAAATGGTTGAAGGTTTTTCTAAGGATCGTGGTGGCCGGAATCGAGCGAAGTAGGGTTTCAGGTCTGTTTTTTTTTCATCGATGGGTTTGTGAGTTTGGCGTTGCCGTGGAGATGTCGGAGTGGTTCGCGATGGTGCGAATGGGTGCTAGGTTGAATGACGAAGCTTCAGTGATGATGGTCGGCGATCTCGAGGTCGGAGACGTCGGGAAGGAGGAGTTTTCTGGCAATGGTGGGTTTCAAGCATGGTTGAGAAGGCTCGATTTCGATTTGTGTGGGAGGTGTGCGATCTGGGTGTTCGAATGTGGTCGCGTGAGTTCGTGTGATGGGCGAGCGTCGCCGCGATGATCACCGGAGGTGGGAGGAGCTGGTGTACGTGCACCACGTGCACGTTGTATCTGGGAACGATGGAAATGGGGAAGACGAGTTCGGCTATGTGTTATGCTCGTGTTTTCTAAGGTGCGACTCGAAGCAAACGAGATAATGGTTGTCTCGTGATAGTCTCGGGATGCAGTAGAGTGGCCTCGAGTTGTTCAAATGGGATCTGGTTTTAATTTTAAGCTAATTCTTTTGTAAAAATCAAGTTTTAAAATATTTAAATAAGTTAAGACAATTTTTAAGTTATTACGATTGATTTAATTTAAAATAATGAATCTGTGAAGATAAATAAAGTTAATTAATTTATTTTTGCCATTAATTTAAAAATAGTTAATTAATGCAAGTGATTTGGTAATAAGTAAAAGCTTAATTAAGATAACTGATTTCCTTAATTATTTGTGAAATGGTTTCAATATAATTAATTAAGTTAATATGGTTAACTCTAATTAATCCACTAGATTTAACTAATTAGAGATAATCATGGATGTTGGATTAAATTAAATTACTCAATGTAATTAAAAGATTAATTAATGTAATTGGTTAAGGAGTTGATTTAGTGGATATAAATAATTAAGGGAAGAAATCCTAATGTGGTTAATCAGGATTGAATCCATGAATTAAATTGTTAAGGGTAATTAATTTGTGTAATTAACTAATTAATGTTAAATGAATAGGATTAAGGGTGATTGAAGTAATTAATTTAATTTGATTAATTAACTAGAGATAGTATGACCAAGGTATCTTACTTATGAATGATTGAATAATATTGCATGGCCTTAGATTGGTTGATACCTCGGATATGTGACTTGTGATATGATGTGTTGGATTTAAACTAAGATAATGTGGTTACCTAACGATGATGAATTAATGTGTATAGGTGAGATCTTGTATATGAAGTTCAAAATGTGTTTCATTTGCATGATTTGGGATAAGATGGAATTAAATCCGAAGAGATCGGAGTCGGGTATTAGTAAATACCCGAAACCACTTCGAATCTTTATAAATTGATATGTGGAATCAATAGGCTGAAACAGAATAATTTAAGTGAATTGAACCATTTAATCTAAGTTCTGGTACTTAGAAGTTGATGTGTGTTGTAAGTGATGTCTATAACGACTTGTGAAGTTATAAATTGATATAAGTTACCCGGGTTTTAAATAAATGTATGTATTGGTATTTCATGTTAGATGGGTCTACTCACGCTGGTTTCCAGCCTGACCCGGGTGTTACTTTGATGTAATGCTCGGGTCAGACCGAGTATTACAGATTTTCAGGTAAGGATGTTCTGGAGCTCAGGAGGAGTACTGGATGGTAGGACGTATGGAGTGATTCCGCTGTGACTATTATTTTTGATTATCTGAGACATATTTAATTTATATATGACCATCGTTGTGTATTGGAATATAACTCTGATGTAAATAAATGTAAATTGACAGATACAGTATTCTTTTGTAAACTGTTATTATTTGATATTATATTTTGTTCCGCTGCGAATGTGAGCATCTGTGTTATGTTTTCTGTTTCTTTTCTTCTATCTCTTCTTCTTTTCATAACTATCTGGAATTTTCGAGATCGAAAATTTCGGGTCGTTACCGTTGTAGTGTAGATTTGTTTATTTATGCAAGTAGTGTTGTCATTTTGCTTTCAACTTTGTTGTCATTTTTCATATGAGTTAGTAAGTGGTTTAAGGGGTGTGTTATAGTTTGATGGCTTATGTTGAGCTAATTAATAGCACAAATTGGTCATACTTATGATAAACACATCATTTAAATTCACTTATGACCAAAGAAGAGAGAACATAATTTCATAATTTGTTGAACTATATGATCTAGAGAGTGGAATTATCTCTAAATTGTCATTTAACTCTCATTTTTCTATCAATTTTCTTTTGCTCATTTTTCTACACAGTTAGCTTCACACTTTCAATTTTGGTTAATTTGATTGAGTAGGAAATTTAAATTAACAATTCCCTGCGGATCGACCTGTAGTCGCCACGTACTTCAATAGTACGCAGTGCACATATTGTCATCCCCGGCAACGGCGCCAAAAACTTGTTAATCGGCTAATTTTCTATTGATTAGAAAATAGTCGATAAATTACGAAATAAATTTATACCGCAAGCGCACGACGTACTATTGAAGTACGTGGTGAGTATGGGTCGATCTGTAGGGAATTGTTGATTTAAATTTCCTACTCAATCAAATTAACCAAAGTTGAAAAGTGTGAAGCTAAAAATGTAGAAAAATGAGCAAAAGAAAATTGATAGAAAAATGAGAGTTAAATGACAATTTAAAGATAATTCCACTCTCTAGATCATATAGTTCAACAAATTATGAAATTATGATCTCTCTTCTTTGGTCATAAGTGAATTTAAATGATGTGTTTATCATAAGTATGGCCTATTTGTGCTATTAATTAGCTCAACATAAGTGATGCAGCCCACTATAATGATGTTAAGTCATCTGGCCTAAGTCGCCCACGATCTAGCAAACTATGGCATAACATATTAATGATCCAAGACATCAAGGCAAAAAAGGTAACAACTCAAGAAAGCAAGTTATGCGAGCTAAGTCATTCTTTAGGTCGCGAACGACCTAACGGGTTGATAGGTAACTCAAGCGACCTAGTGAATTCTCTGGAATGCAGGAGCAGCGAGCTACGACCTAAAGGGCTACGACCTAGCGAGTCATTCCAGAAGCCAGTTCTTAAAGCGCAGAATCCTAGGTTGCGAGAAGCATTAAGTCGCTCAGGACGTACGAGCGAGCTACAACCTATGCTAGGTCGCTCACATATACCACTTCCTGTTAGGTCGCTCAATCCATTCATGTTGCTGTGCATTCTTCTTAGGTCGATATGTTATATTGATAAGCCGCTTTATCATAAGCCGCCTCGCTTAAGTCGCATAAGCCATTCTAGAAGCTGATTCTCCTCATGTCGTTGAAGCTTATGCCGCGTGGTGTTGTAGTTTTAGGTCGTTATGTTGTAATATGTTGTGTGTTGTATATATTGAGTCGCTTGATGTGTGTTGTAACGTGTTTTCTTATGTCGCTTTGTTTTTAAATTGTAGGTCGTGTATGTGTTATGTTTGTGATGTTAGGTCGGCTCGTGATGATAGGTCGGGTCTGTTAGGTCGTTAACGACTTATGTTAGGTCGTTGACGCTATGTTGTGATGGGTTGTGTTGAGTTGTAATCTCTATAAATAGCGGGTGAGTTGTATCATTTAGGTTAGTTGATTTTGAATAAAACTTTGTTTGTGTGCTTTGTGCCACTTTGAAATTGGTAGTTGAGTGTTATCTCCTATCTTCACTTTCGGCATTTGAGTGCGCTCGAATCAACGATTGTTGAAGCCAATTCACGGAATCAAGTGCGCTTGATCAACGTTCGAAGAATTGTAGATCTTCTCTCACGGTATCGTGCGCGATCAACGTGTCGAAGATAGCTAGAATCTGATATCTTTGAGATTAACGGATTTGGGCGTTTGGTATTTTCAATCCACCGATTGCTACTTTCATCATTGTATTCATTTCTGTTATCTCCGCTGCATCAATAAGCCATCAAACTATAACACACCCCTTAAACCACTTACTAACTCATATGAAAAATGACAACAAAGTTGAAAGCAAAATCTATTTTAAGTATGGTCTATTAACTATTAATTAGAAATATAGACCATCAAATTTTAATTTCAACATTCACTTCATTACCATCATCATATGTAGATGAAGAGGTAATTTATGTTAGTGATTATTTAAATATAGCCTATTTGGTGTCAACAATACAGGATATCAAATTCAAAGCAAAAACAACAAGTTAACCACTTCATACATTCTCATTAAAGCACAAAAGGAGAGCATAACATCAAAATGTTGAAACTACATGATTAGAGGCTTCATTAACCCTAAATTGAAGGGATTAGCCTCTCATTTGTGTTACCATATCAACACTTGTAGCAGGAAAACATGAAACTAAAAAGAAAGGAAAATGAAAGCTAATGAATAAGAGAACTAATCTAATTGCATAAAAGAAAATCTACACTACTTGCATAAATAAACAAATCTACACTACAATATAAAGGAAATAAACAAGAAAAAAAAAGAACATGTATTAAATTGCATAAAGAAAAAAAGAATTACATAAGAGAAGAAATGGCTAAGTAGCCATGAAAAGAAAGAGAGCTTTGATTTATTTTCTAAGCTAAAACTAACTAAGAGGAACTAAGGAAGAGGGTTACATGAAACATAAGGGGTATTTATACAAGTTAGAAACCCTAATGCATATTTTTGGGGAATGCCCAAAATGCCCTTGTAGGAAGTGTGATGGCCAAGTTATCATTAGCTTCAATAATCCCCCCACTTAAATATACATGAAGCTTTAATGGCTTTTTATCATGTGCATTAGCTCCTAATTGAAAATCAAGGTTAGTGGGTGGGGTCCTCCATGTTCTTCACTTTGAATTATTTCCATTTTCATTCTTTTGTATCTTCTTTGTGCATGAATATTCCTTCATGAAACCACTTGTACTTGAGTTTAAATTCCTACAAAATAATACAGAAATTTCCAATTAAATTTTCTCAATTTAATATATGCACAAAAATGACCATTTTGCCCCTATATGAAGATGAATATTTGTGGATTTGAAAATAATTTGAATTTGGTTTAAACAAGTTAAAATACCCGATATGGTCATTTATTTAATTTAAATAGATTAAATATGGTGGTAAAAATATGCACATTTACGTGCATATCAAAATGGAAATTGATCAAAAAATTACCACGGACACAATGGTGCAACTCTCGTGGCTCAATTCTGATAATTTCACAAAGTTATTTTATTATTTAATTAATTAACGAATTAATTATTACGGGTTAAATTTTGGGTTGTTACTTTCTCCCCTCCTTAAGGGATTTCGTCCCCGAAATCTCTAAGGATAAAAGAATGTACTAAATGTTTTCATCCAATTCTACAATCAACTACTCAATCATCAACCATGCATCCATTGTCCTTAAGTTTTTCTAACGCAATTTATGATACTTATGCCATTAGTGTAGTGTAAATGTCCCTAACTAATGCAAAAGATTAGGCGGTCCACTGATTCAATTGACCTCCTTTTATGCAATCATGTTCGTGCCATGTATCCAAATGAATGCGAAAATTTCCTAATGATAACTGATAATTCTATATGCGTGCTACAAACATCATCCAAATGCAACAACCATGTGAAAATCATCCATATATAGCAACGATGGAAAGTAGAATAAAATGCGCACACATCCATATACATATGCTCTAGTGTTCTAGTTAGGCCGATCCCTAAAGAATAATAGTGCCTAGTTCACCTATATGCGTCCATTAGCATCCACTAGCAAACACTTGCAATCACTAGCATACATCATTCATAACATGTTCTATTAACATGTTTACATCAAATCCTACCATCCACATGTTAAATCCTAAGTTCTACCCTCCCAAAGGATAATAAAGGAAAGAACCTATTCAAAACTAAAGATGAAAATAGGAAATTCTAAAAACTTATTATCAAAGGAATGTGGATACGAAATACGAATTTTCTCCCAATCAAACCAATCCTCCCAGAAGTCTTCTTAACTATGTCGGAACCAAGGCAATCCCTCTATAGACCCTATCCAACACGAATGCGACTTGCGCGGTTTTTCATAAAGAGCTTCGAAAGGTGCCACTCTAATGCTAGCTTAAGAACTACTATCTTATGTGAGTTCCACTAAAGAAAGATGCTTTTCCCAAGTTCCTCCAAAATCAAGAATATCCATTCTCAACCATGTGTGCCTTACTACCTTACTCATTTCACTTTACTATCTTCTTTAGTCTGCACACATGAATCAACATTCCTAGGTTCTTACTGGTGTCCTATACATTCCACGGGAACTTCTATCATTACTTCCAAAAGTAATCACTGATATCCCCTACATGGTCTTGCACTTTTTCCGTTACACCAAGGAAATGATTTCTCTATACTCCATATTTATAAGAGTTTGGTTGGGTATTTATCGTTTCAAAAACTAAGACTTCAAAATTTTCAAAATATAAAATCCCAAAATCTTTTTTTCTTTAAAAAGTGTTATTTTTGAGTTTCTATATAATTCAAAAATACTTGGTTACTTAACATTATTTCCCAACCTAATGGGAAAAACTTTCAAGTTCTAAGTCCAAAACTTATTCCTCGTTTGCTTTTAAAGACCTTTTCAGTTTTCTATAAAAATTTGAAAGACTTACTTTTTTCAGCAAATCATTTTCTTTTAAAATATCTTTAAGCTGTTTTTATGTGTTTCAAAACATCTTCTTATTATACCTCACGGTCTCATACCTTGATGTATTGGAACTACTTTCTCAAGTGAGAAATTATGAACGCTAAAATCTTCTATGAACCTTTTAAAAGAGAATTTGATGTTTATGTGAAATTACAAGGAACTTATTTTATATCTTTCGAAATAGGCTATACAAAATATGGTGCTTTTCATACCTTATATATCTCTTTCATGTATTCCTTGTAACTTGCACAAAACATTTTTATTAGTTTCATAGAAAATCATACCATTATTCTTTTCATTCCAATAGATTAAAGTATGTTTAATTTATATTCTTCCATAATAAATATTTTTTAATATCTAACTTACACAATTTCCTTTCAGAAAAATCATCTTCAAAACTGTTTTAATATTTCCATAACTGCAAAAACACTTCCTTATACTTATTAAAAATAATAAGTGTACTTTACAAACCATTTTTTGTCTATACTTAGAAATTATCCTTTAAAGTACATTTTTTATTTGGGTTAAAACGAATGTTGCGTAAAACACCCTTACTACAACCCAAAAATACTAGTGTATGGATTCAATTAAATACCAATAAATCTCATATACCTATGTAAAAATATTTCTTTTGGGAGTCACTTACTATAACAATTGTGTTATAGCATATGCTCCTTTTATTTTTCACGAAAACATTTATTACAATAATAAAAGTTGTAATCTACGTTTTCGATACTTGATACACTCTAAGTTTTTATATTTAAAATCTTTGTTTACTTACAAAGAAACTAGTGAGTTATATATATATATATATATATATATATATATATATATATTCCATAATTCTTCAAAAAAATTCCAATTTTTCATTATATAAAAACCAACTTAAATTTCATACCATTCTTCAGAAACCCCATATTTTTTTTCTAAAAGAAAATATTAACAATGAAAATTTTCAATTCTAACAATTACATTTTTTGTTCCACTTTTTTTAAATTTCAAAATTTTCATTTTATTGGGCTTGGCATAAAGTGGATTTTGTCCTTACTAACCTAGGAGTACTTTTCTTAAACCTTGGAAATCCCATTTCCTTACTAAAGTCTTTCATCAACATATGGGTTTTGATCTTTTCTTATCAACTGAACCTATTATACATCCCCCAATCTTTGCCTACCTCTCTTTGGATTTCCACAGTCTGATCCTAAATGTACAAAACCGTTTCTTAAATCCCTACCATGTGTAGACATTCTCTATGCCCCAATAAACGCACTTCAAAAGTGATACTTCAAGAACTCTGTCTTCAGCTGATAAACACGAAGTGTACGAAGAATCTCCTTTAAATGAATAAAATGCTCTTCCATACTTCTTGGAAAACAGCAAAATGTCGACCATGAATACCACCACGAACTTTATTTGAGGACATCTCTAAAAACATGGTTCATCAAATCTATAGAATAGGCTGGGACATTGGTTAGCCCAAAAGACATAACCAACTACTCAAAGAACCTGTCGGGTGTCCTAAATGCCGTCTTAGCAATGCTGTCATCAGCTACCCTAAGCTGATGAAATCCAATGGCCAGACCAAGCTGAGAAAATACCGAAGAGCCAACTAACTGGTCAAAAATATCATCTATCTTAGGGAGTAGATAATGGTTCTAATTTGTGAGCTTATTCAATTCTCTATAGTCAATGCAAAGTCGAAGAGAACCACCTGCTTTGGTAGCGAAGACGACTGGCATTCCCTATTCCGATATGTTTCTTCTTATGAAACCTTTCTCAAAAGCTCATGGATCTGCTTGATCAATCCTTTCCTTTCCCTAGGCACCATATGCCCTATGGGTAATGCGACTGGCTAGTAAATTAAATCCTGAAGTCAATATCTCTCTTAGGGGGGTAGTCCCCTAAACACCTTAAAGATGTTTGGAAAATCTCTGACGACAGGAACCGAATCTAACTCTGATGATGATGAATCGAGGGAATAAAGGAAGCTCAACATAACTGACCCTAGCGGGTCGTAAGAAATCTCGAGAGTCCTACTAATGCATGTCTCTAATCTAACGACTCTCCTCTCGCAGTCTAATATAGCTCCATATGTGGATAGCCCATCCACTCCCAAGATCATCCCATACCCCGAGAATCCCAAAACATAGGCGTCGTAGTAGAATTCTACGCCTAGGATATAAATTTTCAAACCCCTTCCAACCATAGATAAGGGTGTCGATCCTCCTATGGGGTTTGAAACAAAGATAGGATCTACTACTAAAGAAATGTCTAAGTGCAAACAATCCACATGAGAACTAGAGATAAAAGATTGTGATGCTTCAGAATCGAAAAGAGTCCCAATGGGAAAATCAGAAATAGAAATCAAAATTTTCTACCTCGATTTGGTCTACTGCTGGAGGGTGCTGCCTCCAAAGCCTGAATCAATGTCGCTGGTGCACCCGCTCCCTGCCCCATCTTCTAGGGACAATACTTACTAATGTGACCAGGTTGTCCACAATTATAGCAATTTCCCTTCATCTTCCCTCTCTTGCAGTCCTTGGCTAAATGACCAGCCATCCCACAACTTTTGCACTTTTTCTTGATCCATTTCTGAGGGCCTTCTTCTTTGCTCTTAGAATCTTCCGACTTAACGGCTTCTTTAGGCTCCCCCTCCTTAGCTGCATCAGACATAAGTGCCAATCTCTGCCAATGACTCATATGTAGCTTCCATCGGTACGTGAGTCAACAACAAACCTTGAAGCGGCTGATTTAATCCCTTTGCAAACTTCATAGCCTTCTTGTGCGGTGTATTCACCAATTCTATTCCAAACCGCGACAATTCATTAAATTGATTGATGTACTCTTTCACATACAAGATTTATTACTTCAAGTTAATAAACTGCTCCAATTGAACACTCTCTTCCGATTGAGAAAAAAATTTCCTATTAAATCGCTCCCGAAACCCATTCCAAGTAACTTGACTTCCTTCCAACTCAATAACCACCGACCAGTAAGAAGCCTCTTTCAGCTTCCAAGATGCTAGCTGAACCCGCTGCTGATCGTCCAATCCCAATAGTCCCAATATCCTCTCTGTGTTTCTTAGCCAAGCCCGAGCCTCCACAAAAGTCTCCGTACCCGAAAAGGTCTTTCCACCCAAATTTGTAAAATCCTTACAAAGCCTAGAGAAATTAACTGCTGCAGGTGGGTTGATGGGATTCCCACCCGTTAGTGCTAGATTGGGCGCTTACCCTTGCACCTCTAGAGTCGTGGCTTGTAGATACCTACGAAACCAGGCTAGGATGGAATGCCCTCGGGAAGGTTCGGGGCATCAGCCATTCTAAGAAAAAGGAAAAGATAGTTTAGGAAAGAGTCAAAGGGAGATCGAACTGGACTTATGAGGGGATTTTTATAAAAACGCTTCTATACTTCAAAAACATTTCTAAGAGTTCTTTTCTGGAAAAAAATACTTTTTAAAACAAGTTATTTCGGAAAATACTTTACTTTTAAAAATAAATTTTTAGGGATCCTGTGACCTTAGGCTCTGATACCAAGTGAAACACCACACACCCCTTAATATACCCAAAGGACACATTAAAAGGCGTGGTGCGTTGTATGTATAACTGAAACTAATAGGGACTAAGATTCACAAGAGAAAAATAGGTAAAAACAGCGGAAACTAAAATAATAACTTATTCAAAACAAAAACTTCATAATTGCTTCATAAACCAATTACAGCATACATGTCTCAAAACCCAATATGTCTAATGAAATAAAAAATCGTAGTCTCAACAAAAATCAGAGTATAAATATCCCTCTCAAGTGCCAGTACAACGAAAGAAAACGAAAATAAAAGTAGGGAAATACATAGCAGAATCTTCTCCAAGAAACCTCCGAGCAACTGCAATCTACTACCCTCTCCCTTGATTGCCTATGGGGAGGAAATGGGAAAATAGAGGAGTGGGTCAGACTAAAAGTCCGGTGAATGATAGTAACTACTAGAATCTTTAAGCAAAGTAAATGTAATAGACTCTTCAATAGTTCTAGTATAAATAAAAGGAAACAAAGGAAATAGGAGAGATAAAGCTGGAAATAAATACGAATTAACTAAGCTCGCGTTCCTGTTGTTCCCTCTTTTGACCTTTTATTTACCCTAGAAAGCATATGCGTGCCCCTCGCCTCACTTCAGGATTATGTGAAACACCTCGTCTCAATTCAGGGTTATGTGAAACACCGTGTCCATAGAAAAATAGGGGAAATGTTGTTGGTACTGGTCCCTATCAAACAAAAATCTAGTTGTGCCCCTTGTTCAAATCCACTTGATTTGAACTACCATAGATTGACCGTTTACTACCACTATAAGCATAAGCGTAACCCTCGTCTCACTTTGGGGTTATGTGAAGCACCTCGTCTCACTTCAGGATTATGTGAAACACCGTAACACTAGAAATATTAGGGGAATGCTATTTGGTAAAGTTCCTACTCTTATCTTTGCTTATTAACGTAGATAAATTATTTAAATAAGCCTTTATTTTTATCTATTACTATTATTGCTTATTGATTTATCCTAAGTCTTAAAATAAGCATCATAGTTTCCATAGTTTATCAATTTATAACTTACGTTATAATCATGCTCATTACTTAACCCAAAGTCTAAGTGTGAACATAAGATTCTTTCTTCTTTTATTCTTTTTAGTTATAATTCTAGGTTATAACTTGGCTAATCTTCTTAATTCAGTCCAATTAATATCATAATTATGCATAATTTTAGCCCAATTCCATTTATATTACAGTTTTATAATTTACATCTTATATTCCATTATTTTAGATTTCTTATAATTTAATCCAATTTTGTGTTAATTCTATTCTAAACCATATGCGAAGAAGAAGGAGGAATAAAAGAAAACTGAAAATAGAAGGAAATCCAAGGCGTAAGAAGAAGATGTAAATAACGCATAAATAACAGTAAATAAACTAAAATACTGCAAATAACTATAAATAAATGGAAAAGTTAGAAATAAACTGAAAATTAATTGGAAAGAATAGCTAGAAGAAATAGACTGAAAATAATTCTAAAAACCGTAAATAACTTACTAAAAAGGTTACTCCAAAAATCGTAGTAAAACTACAACTATTGGAAACCCTATTATTTTAAATTACTTAAAGCAATTTAAAATAATTACGATCACTCACCTCTGGTCCTTAGCTCTTCCTTTTAGGCCTTCCCGGATCCACTTAGGGTTGTTAAATATTTTTATTCAAAACGATTTCCTCCTTGGAATATTACTCCGCTTAGGGTCCTTCCAGAATAGGTGAACCCAATTGAAGAAAATCTTAGAATGAGAAAAAGTGTAAGGCCTAGGATTCTATTTATAGGGGTAGAAGTGGTTCTCAGACTGTTGGATTTGGGGATTGAATAGGATGCAACCACGTCATAGGCTGAATAGGAGCCATCAGATGCATGAATAGAAGAACCAAATCGAGTTGAAGAATGCAAAACACGTCTACAACATTCGAATGAACAAACGTTCATTCGTTCGCCCAAATGGGCAGGCGGGTCGACCGGGCGGTCGACCGCCTTTGTGCCTAGGTCGACCGGCCGGTGGACCTGGCCTATTATTTATTTATTTTTATTTTTTTGTTTACTCCGTTTCTTGCTCATATTAATCCGGATTCTGACGTTCTATATATGGAAATTGAAAAGAAAATTACCACGGACACAATGGTGCAACTCCCTTGGCTCAATTACGATAAATTCACAAAGTTATTTTATTATTTAATTAATTCATTACGGGTTAAATTTTGGGTTGTTACAAAGTATCGCTTCCGAAACCATTGAAAGTCCCCCTTTCAAAACCATTGGGTTTATACAAAAATATCATTTGGGTCAAAGTGAATCGAAACGAAAGTATCTCTTTTTAAACCATTCTTTATCATATAAAAGTATTGGAGAAAACTTGAGGATGTTGGCACCATCCCTTTCTAAAGCTTCAAATCATTTAAACAAAATATTGAAGGATAGCGTCGAAACACCCTTTCGAAGCCATTGCCTTCGAAACCCTTGGACCCTTTTGAAAGCATTTAGGAAGTGGCTTAGAACATTTAACACAAAACTACCCTTCGAAGGCATTGTGACTTCAATATACCCGAAAGACAAAAAAATGGTAGTAGGGCTTCGATTAGGTCAGAACCCCTTCTTTCGAAAGCATTATTTTATAAGTAAAGAAACCCATTCGAAAGCTTAATCTTTAAAACATAAGTTGGAAACCCCTTCGAAAGCCTTTAGAATACCTCTTTCGAAAATAAGTGTTTCGACTCATTCGAAGGCTATAATAAAACAAAGGTAGGCGCTTCACTTTTTAAAACAAACAAAGGAATCGACCCCATCGGAAGCAATGCTTTCGACACCATGCCTTCCGCCTTTCTCCAATCCACTACGTACCATCTAAGTGATACCTTGTGTATTGGTTTTGGCCTGGGTTGGTTTTGACTAAGATGGAGCAGAGGCATTTGAGTCGAAAGGTGCTTCTAAATAGAGGCGGAACCCACTTTTTTGGGTAAACCTGATTTAATACTAATTAAAGCAAACAATTTCTAACTAACCTGCCACGTGTAAAGATATGATTTGTTGCCTTAACTTTTCAAATTCTTTACCAAAATAACTGCCACTTAATTTCAGATCTAAACCAAGGTTAATTTAGCAAATAAGCCCTTCCATTAAGCAAAACCAATATTGCAAATAAGTCCTTCTAAAATAATTTAATTGCATAGCAAATCACATAGTGAAAATCCCCCAAAAATTACAGAAATTCATTTTCATCATGTTATCTAACATATCAAAATTTCAGACCCAAATTCTCGATATAATTTTTGAAATAAATTTCCAAACCCAATTAACCATATTTTCCTTTAAAAATTCATAATAATCTTTCCATAGCTTGGAAAATTATCAAAATTAAATCCCAACTCCAAAATCATGTTTTTCATAACATAAATTTTTTCCACGGCATTTAAACATCAATATCAATCGGTTTTTTCCTAAAACCGCATATATTCTTATTTAAACAATCTTGTTTAAATTAAACAAATTATAATTCAAGCATATCATCATCCAAATCATCATAAAAACGAATTTTATCTTAAATTCTAAAACATATGATCATAAAACAAAATAGAGATGGTGTAAATTATTATTCACCTTGATTAAGATAAGGAGATTGGATTGAGATTAAGATTTATTCCCCTTCTTTAATTCCTTAGCTTGATTTGAATTCTCTTCTTTCCTTCCTAGCTATGGCCGGCTCCTCCTTAATTTACGTTTGTGTTTTGCGTTTTTCTAAAATGAGAAATAACCATGAATGGTGTAAGAATGAAAATATATAAGGGTAAGGGGTTATGTGGGGCTAATTCCCATTATGCCCTTATATAAATTAATTTACTTAATCCACTCTTAAGCCCATTTAATTAATTAAACTGAGCATGGCCCCTTAAGTATTTATTCAAATATCAATCCTCTTATCACTTAACATTTACATTATTCTATTTAATTTATCTAATTAAATCTCATGAATAATATTATCAAAAATTAGGGGTTTTACAGGCTTCCCTCCTTACAGAATTTCATCCTCGTAATTCAGTAAGGACTAAATACTAAACATAGCAATCATCTCTAATGACTCCTAACAACCATACTAGTCTACCTGATTAGCAATTATCTATATAAATCTAATATAGACATACCCTCAAAGTAGATCAGGATAAGTATCTCGAATCATGTCCTCTATCTCCAAAGTACAGTCCTCGTTGTCACTCCACTGAAATTTCACCAACTTGATTGTCTTGTTCCTCAATCTTTTCTCATCTCTCGCTACAACATGTACTGGTTTTCTAACAAAAGTAAGATTAGGCTCTACTACTAGATCTTCCAACCTCATTAGAGGAATAATAGTCTCTGGATCATGCACATACTTGTAAAGATGAGACACATGAAATACATTATGGACACCTGCCATATTACTCGGCAACTCTACTCTGTATGCGAGCTTTTCAATCCTCTCTATAATCTGGAATGGACCAACATACCTCAGTGCCAGTTTCCCCAACTTCCCGAATCATACCACACCCTTCATTGGTGAAACTTTAATGAATACCTTGTCTCCAACTGAGAACACTAGGTCTTTACGCCTCTTATCTAAGTAACTCTTCTGTCTATACTGAGCTTCTTTCATACATCCTCGGATCAACTCAATCTTCTCTGACGCCTCCCTAACCAAATCTGGACCTAAGACTAATCTGTCTCCAGCCTCCAAACAACATGCTGGTGATTTGCATGGCCTTCCATACAAAGCTTCAAAAGGCGTCATTCCTATACTAGTCTGGTAACTATTATTATAGGAAAACTCAACCAAATGTAGGTGATCTTTCCAAGATCCACCAAAGTCCAATACACAAGCTCTCAATAAATCATCGAGTACCTTATTGACTCTCTATGTCTGCCCATCCGTCTATGGATGATATGCAGTACTCATATTACGCTTGGTGCCTAACACATCCTGTAGACTCTTCCAGAATTCGCTAGTGAACAAAGCATCTCTGTCACTGACTATGCTACTAGGAACTCCATGTAGTCTAACTATGATCTTCATGGACAACTTAGCTAAAACAGGTGCCGTCCTGGTTGACTTTACTGGAATGAAACGGGCACTCTTGGTCAATCTGTCCATTATGAACCATATACCTTCATTTCCTTTATTTGACTTTGGCAACCCATCTATAAAATCCATGGACATCGAATCCCATTTCCAAACTGGAGTCTCTAAAGGCTGAAGCAACCCACTCGGCTTCTGATGTTCGGCTTTCACTTGTTGACAGTTGGTACACTGCCTAACCCACATGCCAACTTTCCTCTTCATACCTTCCCAATAGAAGCTCCTCTTCATATCTTGATACATCTTGGTCCCTCTAGGATGAATCGTAAACTTGGATCGATGACATTCTTCAAGAACTTCTTTCCTCAAGTTCTCAACATTTGGATCACACAATCGTCCCTTCTTTCTCAACTATTTTCTATGGTCAAGACAAAAATCTTTCAGATCATCGATCTTAGTTCTAACCTCAAGCCTTCTAATCTTCTCGACCAATAATGGATCCTTCTTCTATTTAGAAGCAATCCTTTCGATCGGCACTAGTCGAACTTTTAAACATGAAAACATGGCGGTACTCTGACATGAACTAGCAGTCGATCTTAACTACACACTACTAGTAGTCAAAGCTTCTAAATCCTTCCATTCCACCAACATAGCTAACACCACATTCTGGTCTCTTCTGCTAAGAGCATTCGCTACTTTATTACCTTTCCCTAGTGTATACTCTACACCAAAATCATAAGCAGCCAAAAACTCCGACCACCTCTGCTGTCTCATATTTAACTCCTTCTGAGAGAATATGTATCTTAAGGACTTATGATCCGTGTATAGCTCAAATCTCTCCCTTAAGAAATAATTCCTCCAAATCTTTAATGCGAAGATCACTACATCCAACTCCAAATCATGAGTAGGATATCTTGCTTCATGCGGTCTAAGCTATCATGAGGCGTAGGCAATCACTTTAACCTTCTGCATCAACACAGCTCCCAATTCAGTTCCACATGCATTAGTATACACCACCAACCCTTGGTTTCCTTCTGGAACTACTAACGCCGGTGCATTGGTCATCAAATGCTTTAACTTAAGGAATGCTACCTCACATTTGTCGGACTAAACAAACTTCACCTCCTTCTTGGTTAGCTTAGTCAAAGGCGCTGCTATTCGCGAGAAATCCTTAATAAATCTCCAATAATAGCCAGCAAGTCCAAGAAAAATTCTGATCTCAGTCACCGTCTCTGGTCTCTTCCAATTATTAACAGCTTTGATCTTATTTGGATCGACTGACAAACCATTCTATGAAACCACGTGACCAAAAAACTTAACCTCTTCCTTCCAAAAATGACACTTGGAAAACATCGCCTTTAGCTGATGCTACCTCAGCGTCTCAAGCACAACTCTAAGATGATCTTAATGCTCTCTTTCATCCTTAAAGTATACCAAAATGTCATCTATAAACACCAACATGAATCTATCCAAATACTCTTGGAAGACTCGATTCATCAAATCCACAAAGAAAGAAGGTGCATTCGTCAACCTGAATGGCATTACTAACCTCTCGTATGAACTGTACCTAGTCTGGAATGCTATCAAAGGAATACTGTCCTCTGCCACTCTTACTGATGGAAACCTATCACTAAATCCAATAGGGAAAACACTTTGGCTCCACTCAACTGATCAAATAGATCATCAATTCTCGACAAAGGATACTTATTCTTTCTTATCCTCTCGTTCAGCTTACGATAGTCGATACACATCCTCGACGACCCATCCGGTTTCTTCATGAATACCGTAGCCGCTCCCCATGGCGAACTGCTTGGTCTAATAAAATTCCTTCCTTCTAGATCCACTAGCTACAACTTCAATTCCTTCATCTTAGTAGGTGTCATCCTGCTAGGTGGTCTAATCACAGGTTCAGCTCCTGGCACAAGATCTATCCGAAACTCAACAACTCGTTTCGGTGGTAGTCTTGTGACCGGCTCAAAGACTTCTACAAACTCTCTTGCTACCCGAACCTGACTTAACTCTTCTACCACTTCCATTGCACTCAAAAAAGCACAACTACTCTGGTCAGAATTCTCCACTAAGAATATAATTTGGTTATGACTATCAGGGTGTCTTGGTGATATCTCCCCATCTTGGCAAAATATCCTAGCCTCGTATCTTCTCAACCAATCCATACCCAAAATGATTCCGAAATCTACGAAATTGAAAACATACAAACTGCACGCAAACTTATGACCTAACAAATCAAGTTCTAACTGGTCACATCTCATCCCTAGAGTTGTATACCCTCCTATTGGATTCATAACCCTTAAGGAAGTAATAAGGTATGTGGATTCTAAGCATAACCTATCAACCAAACACTGGGATATAAATGAATATGATGCACCGGTATCAAATAGTATCCTAACTGGTATACTCTGAATCAAAAACGTACCTTCCATCATAGTCTTCCCTTTATCATCTGTAGTTGGCTTAGCAGATGATCCAACAGCAAAAACCTTTCCCTTGTCCGCCCTAACTGGTTCTGGACACTGATTCTTATAATGCCAAACTTGATCACGGTTAAAGCACTACACATTGTTCTTATCTGCAGCCTTCTTCCCCTTGCTTGACCGGCACTCACTAGCATAATGAACCTTCTTGTCACACTTGTAGCAAACTAAATCAGCCTTTGCCTTCTTGGCAGCATCTCCCTTCTGGGCTCCCTTCTTCTTAACGAAATTTCTTTTCTTTCCTTGAGCAACCTTGGTTTCAACTGGCTTCTTTCTAGCACAAACAACGAGCATCTCCTCATGGCGAACTCCCATCTCCACAGCCATATTACAAGGATCACAGATATGTGTCAGGGTCGCCCTAGCAAGCTCAGTTCTCAATCCCTGAATGAACCTCTCATTTCTCCTGATGTCAGTGTCTATAGTAGCATACCCATATCGAGACAGCTCATCAAACTTAGTGGCATACTCGATAACTGACATCTATCCCTAGACAAGATCCATAAACTTTCTCATCAACGCTAACTTAGCAACCTCAGATAAAAACCTCTGTTCAAATCTCCTTCTGAATTTAGCCCATGTCAACTTATCCTCCGGAACTCCAGTAGTAACACTATTCCACCAATGAAGTGCTGACCCTTGCAACTGTCTAAAGGCCAACCTTCTCTTTTGTTCATCATCTAAACCCAAATCACCAAAGATACGCTCACAATGCAACAACTAATTCTCAACTTCAATGGCATCCTCCGTTTCCATAAACGATTTTCCACCAAGAATGGTGTAGTCCCTTCTCAACTTAGGATAGTTATTCCCAACTAGAGCCACAAGATTAGCTCATCCAACATTTCTAACAACTCAGCAGCAACTCCTGCTTGCATCACATTGACGAAGAACTGATACATCTCCCTAATATCTACTGGTGGATTTCCGGCAACAACATTGGCTTCAACATTTTGGTTAGCATTAGCCTATCGACCTTGGTTCCTTCTGGTATTAGGTTTAACATTTCCGTTGGTTGTGGTGCTTCCTCCACCGAGGTTTCCTCTTCTGTTTCCTACTTCCATATCTTCTTTCTCATAAATCTACATACGAGCCTTAGTAAGATACCGAAGAACTGTCTAAGAGAGAGAGGAATACGTATTATATATATATATATATCTGTATATCCAATACAAGTACGTTACTATAGCGTTATCCCAACCCTGATCATATTTCTGATTTATTGGATTATGTTTCAAAAAAGATTTTAGGTTTAACTTTTCTTTTAAGTTTTCATAAACCTATGCTCTGGTACTGTAACAACCCGTATATTTGGACCATTTAAATTGACAATAATCCACACATGTCAACTTAAATAATACAAAACACGAATCATTATGGGATTATACATACATAAATGTAAATGAGTATCAATACAACATCACAGACACAGAACAGTCACAGAATAATGCAGTGGAAAATACATTGTCATAATAGAAGTTCATGAAGCTACTACAGGAAATACAACAATGTCTCAACATAAAGTGACTGAGGGAAAATAAAAAAATGTCTAACAGACTAGTACATCAATACTAGAATGAAAATAAACTGATAAAGATAAATGCAAAGTCTTCAGCATATTCAACCAACCTTGATCAGCAAACTAGATAGCTTTAGACTGACCCGAGCATATACAAAAAGAAACACTCGAGTCAGGACTCAAAATCTTATACAAGATAATCATGTGCAAGGAATAAAGTCCATAACTCAAAGATGATATAAACATCTCTAAGGATCCGATAAACTATCTATATATACAATAGAATACGATATATAGATAATGTCTAATCAGTAAAGTACGATATTAAAATAGTGTTAAGGCGTTACCATAATCCCCCTTAACACAT